>AP027115.1:27153469-28601656 GCA_028142955.1 Pinctada fucata
GGGATCGAGCCGAAATGAACAAACTTGGTAGAGGACCTTTAGTACTTCATGCATACCAAGTTTCATCAAAATCCCTTCAGCCGTTCTTGAGAAGAAGTTGAAAATGTTAAAAGTTTACGACGGACGGACGGACGGACGACGGACGACAGACGACGGACGACGGACGACGGACGCCGGACACCACACTATGACAATAGCTCACTTGAGCCTTTGGCTCAGGTGAGCTAATAAAAAGGGGAAAAAAAATTTTGTTGGGGTCCTGCCGGGGTTTGAAGCCACTCCCCATGGGTCCATTGGGCATGGAAAACATACATTATACCTATGTACAATCTTAAAAAATATTCCTTAAAAATCCAAAAGTGGATATCTGGACAAAATTCTTTCACTTGTAGGGTACCATGCATGAGTACCTCATACCTACAAATTGTCATGACAATCTGAAGAGTGGTTATAGAAAAGAAGCAGAAAATGTATGAAATCACCCCCCCCCCCCCTTCCTTTTTACATAAGAAAAAAATTCATAAAAAATCAAAAAAATAAAATTTAAGCATAAAATACATATCAAAGCATTAAGTAAGTTAAATATGATAAATATGTAGTAAATGAGTGTGTAAAATCATACACTTATTGAGTTATTTAAAGAAAAAGTGCAAAAATGTGCATTTCTGACTAAGTCCGAAAAGACGTCAAAAACGCGTCAAAAATTAGTTGTCGGATTTTAACGAAATGAACAAACTTGAATCATACATCCTTCTAGATCACATAGATACAATTAGTTTTTCAATCCATTCAGTGGAACTGGAGAAGAAGATTTTTGAAGAGGGGTACCCTCCGGGGCCTATTTGACCCCGCCCTGGATCCACCCCTGAAGGGATCGAGCCGAAATGAACAAACTTGGTAGAGGACCTTTAGTACTTCATGCATACCAAGTTTCATCAAAATCCCTTCAGCCGTTCTTGAGAAGAAGTTGAAAATGTTAAAAGTTTACGACGGACGGACGGACGGACGACGGACGACAGACGACGGACGACGGACGACGGACGCCGGACACCACACTATGACAATAGCTCACTTGAGCCTTTGGCTCAGGTGAGCTAATAAAAAGGGGAAAAAAATTTTGTTGGGGTCCTGCCGGGGTTTGAAGCCACTCCCCATGGGTCCATTGGGCATGGAAAACATACATTATACCTATGTACAATCTTAAAAAATATTCCTTAAAAATCCAAAAGTGGATATCTGGACAAAATTCTTTCACTTGTAGGGTACCATGCATGAGTACCTCATACCTACAAATTGTCATGACAATCTGAAGAGTGGTTATAGAAAAGAAGCAGAAAATGTATGAAATCACCCCCCCCCCTTCCTTTTTACATAAGAAAAAAATTCATAAAAAATCAAAAAAATAAAATTTAAGCATAAAATACATATCAAAGCATTAAGTAAGTTAAATATGATAAATATGTAGTAAATGAGTGTGTAAAATCATACACTTATTGAGTTATTTAAAGAAAAAGTGCAAAAATGTGCATTTCTGACTAAGTCCGAAAAGACGTCAAAAACGCGTCAAAAATTAGTTGTCGGATTTTAACGAAATGAACAAACTTGAATCATACATCCTTCTAGATCACATAGATACAATTAGTTTTTCAATCCATTCAGTGGAACTGGAGAAGAAGATTTTTGAAGAGGGGTACCCTCCGGGGCCTATTTGACCCCGCCCTGGATCCACCCCTGAAGGGATCGAGCCGAAATGAACAAACTTGGTAGAGGACCTTTAGTACTTCATGCATACCAAGTTTCATCAAAATCCCTTCAGCCGTTCTTGAGAAGAAGTTGAAAATGTTAAAAGTTTACGACGGACGGACGGACGGACGACGGACGACAGACGACGGACGACGGACGACGGACGCCGGACACCACACTATGACAATAGCTCACTTGAGCCTTTGGCTCAGGTGAGCTAATAAAAAGGGGAAAAAAATTTTGTTGGGGTCCTGCCGGGGTTTGAAGCCACTCCCCATGGGTCCATTGGGCATGGAAAACATACATTATACCTATGTACAATCTTAAAAAATATTCCTTAAAAATCCAAAAGTGGATATCTGGACAAAATTCTTTCACTTGTAGGGTACCATGCATGAGTACCTCATACCTACAAATTGTCATGACAATCTGAAGAGTGGTTATAGAAAAGAAGCAGAAAATGTATGAAATCACCCCCCCCCTTCCTTTTTACATAAGAAAAAAAATTCATAAAAAATCAAAAAAATAAAATTTAAGCATAAAATACATATCAAAGCATTAAGTAAGTTAAATATGATAAATATGTAGTAAATGAGTGTGTAAAATCATACACTTATTGAGTTATTTAAAGAAAAAGTGCAAAAATGTGCATTTCTGACTAAGTCCGAAAAGACGTCAAAAACGCGTCAAAAATTAGTTGTCGGATTTTAACGAAATGAACAAACTTGAATCATACATCCTTCTAGATCACATAGATACAATTAGTTTTTCAATCCATTCAGTGGAACTGGAGAAGAAGATTTTTGAAGAGGGGTACCCTCCGGGGCCTATTTGACCCCGCCCTGGATCCACCCCTGAAGGGATCGAGCCGAAATGAACAAACTTGGTAGAGGACCTTTAGTACTTCATGCATACCAAGTTTCATCAAAATCCCTTCAGCCGTTCTTGAGAAGAAGTTGAAAATGTTAAAAGTTTACGACGGACGGACGGACGGACGACGGACGACAGACGACGGACGACGGACGACGGACGCCGGACACCACACTATGACAATAGCTCACTTGAGCCTTTGGCTCAGGTGAGCTAATAAAAAGGGGAAAAAAATTTTGTTGGGGTCCTGCCGGGGTTTGAAGCCACTCCCCATGGGTCCATTGGGCATGGAAAACATACATTATACCTATGTACAATCTTAAAAAATATTCCTTAAAAATCCAAAAGTGGATATCTGGACAAAATTCTTTCACTTGTAGGGTACCATGCATGAGTACCTCATACCTACAAATTGTCATGACAATCTGAAGAGTGGTTATAGAAAAGAAGCAGAAAATGTATGAAATCACCCCCCCCCCCTTCCTTTTTACATAAGAAAAAAATTCATAAAAAATCAAAAAAATAAAATTTAAGCATAAAATACATATCAAAGCATTAAGTAAGTTAAATATGATAAATTTGTAGTAAATGAGTGTGTAAAATCATACACTTATTGAGTTATTTAAAGAAAAAGTGCAAAAATGTGCATTTCTGACTAAGTCCGAAAAGACGTCAAAAACGCGTCAAAAATTAGTTGTCGGATTTTAACGAAATGAACAAACTTGAATCATACATCCTTCTAGATCACATAGATACAATTAGTTTTTCAATCCATTCAGTGGAACTGGAGAAGAAGATTTTTGAAGAGGGGTACCCTCCGGGGCCTATTTGACCCCGCCCTGGATCCACCCCTGAAGGGATCGAGCCGAAATGAACAAACTTGGTAGAGGACCTTTAGTACTTCATGCATACCAAGTTTCATCAAAATCCCTTCAGCCGTTCTTGAGAAGAAGTTGAAAATGTTAAAAGTTTACGACGGACGGACGGACGGACGACGGACGACAGACGACGGACGACGGACGACGGACGCCGGACACCACACTATGACAATAGCTCACTTGAGCCTTTGGCTCAGGTGAGCTAATAAAAAGGGGGAAAAAATTTTGTTGGGGTCCTGCCGGGGTTTGAAGCCACTCCCCATGGGTCCATTGGGCATGGAAAACATACATTATACCTATGTACAATCTTAAAAAATATTCCTTAAAAATCCAAAAGTGGATATCTGGACAAAATTCTTTCACTTGTAGGGTACCATGCATGAGTACCTCATACCTACAAATTGTCATGACAATCTGAAGAGTGGTTATAGAAAAGAAGCAGAAAATGTATGAAATCACCCCCCCCCCCTTCCTTTTTACATAAGAAAAAAATTCATAAAAAATCAAAAAAATAAAATTTAAGCATAAAATACATATCAAAGCATTAAGTAAGTTAAATATGATAAATATGTAGTAAATGAGTGTGTAAAATCATACACTTATTGAGTTATTTAAAGAAAAAGTGCAAAAATGTGCATTTCTGACTAAGTCCGAAAAGACGTCAAAAACGCGTCAAAAATTAGTTGTCGGATTTTAACGAAATGAACAAACTTGAATCATACATCCTTCTAGATCACATAGATACAATTAGTTTTTCAATCCATTCAGTGGAACTGGAGAAGAAGATTTTTGAAGAGGGGTACCCTCCGGGGCCTATTTGACCCCGCCCTGGATCCACCCCTGAAGGGATCGAGCCGAAATGAACAAACTTGGTAGAGGACCTTTAGTACTTCATGCATACCAAGTTTCATCAAAATCCCTTCAGCCGTTCTTGAGAAGAAGTTGAAAATGTTAAAAGTTTACGACGGACGGACGGACGGACGACGGACGACAGACGACGGACGACGGACGACGGACGCCGGACACCACACTATGACAATAGCTCACTTGAGCCTTTGGCTCAGGTGAGCTAATAAAAAGGGGAAAAAAATTTTGTTGGGGTCCTGCCGGGGTTTGAAGCCACTCCCCATGGGTCCATTGGGCATGGAAAACATACATTATACCTATGTACAATCTTAAAAAATATTCCTTAAAAATCCAAAAGTGGATATCTGGACAAAATTCTTTCACTTGTAGGGTACCATGCATGAGTACCTCATACCTACAAATTGTCATGACAATCTGAAGAGTGGTTATAGAAAAGAAGCAGAAAATGTATGAAATCACCCCCCCCCCCTTCCTTTTTACATAAGAAAAAAATTCATAAAAAATCAAAAAAATAAAATTTAAGCATAAAATACATATCAAAGCATTAAGTAAGTTAAATATGATAAATTTGTAGTAAATGAGTGTGTAAAATCATACACTTATTGAGTTATTTAAAGAAAAAGTGCAAAAATGTGCATTTCTGACTAAGTCCGAAAAGACGTCAAAAACGCGTCAAAAATTAGTTGTCGGATTTTAACGAAATGAACAAACTTGAATCATACATCCTTCTAGATCACATAGATACAATTAGTTTTTCAATCCATTCAGTGGAACTGGAGAAGAAGATTTTTGAAGAGGGGTACCCTCCGGGGCCTATTTGACCCCGCCCTGGATCCACCCCTGAAGGGATCGAGCCGAAATGAACAAACTTGGTAGAGGACCTTTAGTACTTCATGCATACCAAGTTTCATCAAAATCCCTTCAGCCGTTCTTGAGAAGAAGTTGAAAATGTTAAAAGTTTACGACGGACGGACGGACGGACGACGGACGACAGACGACGGACGACGGACGACGGACGCCGGACACCACACTATGACAATAGCTCACTTGAGCCTTTGGCTCAGGTGAGCTAATAAAAAGGGGAAAAAAATTTTGTTGGGGTCCTGCCGGGGTTTGAAGCCACTCCCCATGGGTCCATTGGGCATGGAAAACATACATTATACCTATGTACAATCTTAAAAAATATTCCTTAAAAATCCAAAAGTGGATATCTGGACAAAATTCTTTCACTTGTAGGGTACCATGCATGAGTACCTCATACCTACAAATTGTCATGACAATCTGAAGAGTGGTTATAGAAAAGAAGCAGAAAATGTATGAAATCACCCCCCCCCCTTCCTTTTTACATAAGAAAAAAATTCATAAAAAATCAAAAAAATAAAATTTAAGCATAAAATACATATCAAAGCATTAAGTAAGTTAAATATGATAAATATGTAGTAAATGAGTGTGTAAAATCATACACTTATTGAGTTATTTAAAGAAAAAGTGCAAAAATGTGCATTTCTGACTAAGTCCGAAAAGACGTCAAAAACGCGTCAAAAATTAGTTGTCGGATTTTAACGAAATGAACAAACTTGAATCATACATCCTTCTAGATCACATAGATACAATTAGTTTTTCAATCCATTCAGTGGAACTGGAGAAGAAGATTTTTGAAGAGGGGTACCCTCCGGGGCCTATTTGACCCCGCCCTGGATCCACCCCTGAAGGGATCGAGCCGAAATGAACAAACTTGGTAGAGGACCTTTAGTACTTCATGCATACCAAGTTTCATCAAAATCCCTTCAGCCGTTCTTGAGAAGAAGTTGAAAATGTTAAAAGTTTACGACGGACGGACGGACGGACGACGGACGACAGACGACGGACGACGGACGACGGACGCCGGACACCACACTATGACAATAGCTCACTTGAGCCTTTGGCTCAGGTGAGCTAATAAAAAGGGGAAAAAAATTTTGTTGGGGTCCTGCCGGGGTTTGAAGCCACTCCCCATGGGTCCATTGGGCATGGAAAACATACATTATACCTATGTACAATCTTAAAAAATATTCCTTAAAAATCCAAAAGTGGATATCTGGACAAAATTCTTTCACTTGTAGGGTACCATGCATGAGTACCTCATACCTACAAATTGTCATGACAATCTGAAGAGTGGTTATAGAAAAGAAGCAGAAAATGTATGAAATCACCCCCCCCCCCCCTTCCTTTTTACATAAGAAAAAAATTCATAAAAAATCAAAAAAATAAAATTTAAGCATAAAATACATATCAAAGCATTAAGTAAGTTAAATATGATAAATATGTAGTAAATGAGTGTGTAAAATCATACACTTATTGAGTTATTTAAAGAAAAAGTGCAAAAATGTGCATTTCTGACTAAGTCCGAAAAGACGTCAAAAACGCGTCAAAAATTAGTTGTCGGATTTTAACGAAATGAACAAACTTGAATCATACATCCTTCTAGATCACATAGATACAATTAGTTTTTCAATCCATTCAGTGGAACTGGAGAAGAAGATTTTTGAAGAGGGGTACCCTCCGGGGCCTATTTGACCCCGCCCTGGATCCACCCCTGAAGGGATCGAGCCGAAATGAACAAACTTGGTAGAGGACCTTTAGTACTTCATGCATACCAAGTTTCATCAAAATCCCTTCAGCCGTTCTTGAGAAGAAGTTGAAAATGTTAAAAGTTTACGACGGACGGACGGACGGACGACGGACGACAGACGACGGACGACGGACGACGGACGCCGGACACCACACTATGACAATAGCTCACTTGAGCCTTTGGCTCAGGTGAGCTAATAAAAAGGGGAAAAAAATTTTGTTGGGGTCCTGCCGGGGTTTGAAGCCACTCCCCATGGGTCCATTGGGCATGGAAAACATACATTATACCTATGTACAATCTTAAAAAATATTCCTTAAAAATCCAAAAGTGGATATCTGGACAAAATTCTTTCACTTGTAGGGTACCATGCATGAGTACCTCATACCTACAAATTGTCATGACAATCTGAAGAGTGGTTATAGAAAAGAAGCAGAAAATGTATGAAATCACCCCCCCCCCTTCCTTTTTACATAAGAAAAAAATTCATAAAAAATCAAAAAAATAAAATTTAAGCATAAAATACATATCAAAGCATTAAGTAAGTTAAATATGATAAATATGTAGTAAATGAGTGTGTAAAATCATACACTTATTGAGTTATTTAAAGAAAAAGTGCAAAAATGTGCATTTCTGACTAAGTCCGAAAAGACGTCAAAAACGCGTCAAAAATTAGTTGTCGGATTTTAACGAAATGAACAAACTTGAATCATACATCCTTCTAGATCACATAGATACAATTAGTTTTTCAATCCATTCAGTGGAACTGGAGAAGAAGATTTTTGAAGAGGGGTACCCTCCGGGGCCTATTTGACCCCGCCCTGGATCCACCCCTGAAGGGATCGAGCCGAAATGAACAAACTTGGTAGAGGACCTTTAGTACTTCATGCATACCAAGTTTCATCAAAATCCCTTCAGCCGTTCTTGAGAAGAAGTTGAAAATGTTAAAAGTTTACGACGGACGGACGGACGGACGACGGACGACAGACGACGGACGACGGACGACGGACGCCGGACACCACACTATGACAATAGCTCACTTGAGCCTTTGGCTCAGGTGAGCTAATAAAAAGGGGAAAAAAATTTTGTTGGGGTCCTGCCGGGGTTTGAAGCCACTCCCCATGGGTCCATTGGGCATGGAAAACATACATTATACCTATGTACAATCTTAAAAAATATTCCTTAAAAATCCAAAAGTGGATATCTGGACAAAATTCTTTCACTTGTAGGGTACCATGCATGAGTACCTCATACCTACAAATTGTCATGACAATCTGAAGAGTGGTTATAGAAAAGAAGCAGAAAATGTATGAAATCACCCCCCCCCCCTTCCTTTTTACATAAGAAAAAAATTCATAAAAAATCAAAAAAATAAAATTTAAGCATAAAATACATATCAAAGCATTAAGTAAGTTAAATATGATAAATATGTAGTAAATGAGTGTGTAAAATCATACACTTATTGAGTTATTTAAAGAAAAAGTGCAAAAATGTGCATTTCTGACTAAGTCCGAAAAGACGTCAAAAACGCGTCAAAAATTAGTTGTCGGATTTTAACGAAATGAACAAACTTGAATCATACATCCTTCTAGATCACATAGATACAATTAGTTTTTCAATCCATTCAGTGGAACTGGAGAAGAAGATTTTTGAAGAGGGGTACCCTCCGGGGCCTATTTGACCCCGCCCTGGATCCACCCCTGAAGGGATCGAGCCGAAATGAACAAACTTGGTAGAGGACCTTTAGTACTTCATGCATACCAAGTTTCATCAAAATCCCTTCAGCCGTTCTTGAGAAGAAGTTGAAAATGTTAAAAGTTTACGACGGACGGACGGACGGACGACGGACGACAGACGACGGACGACGGACGACGGACGCCGGACACCACACTATGACAATAGCTCACTTGAGCCTTTGGCTCAGGTGAGCTAATAAAAAGGGGAAAAAAATTTTGTTGGGGTCCTGCCGGGGTTTGAAGCCACTCCCCATGGGTCCATTGGGCATGGAAAACATACATTATACCTATGTACAATCTTAAAAAATATTCCTTAAAAATCCAAAAGTGGATATCTGGACAAAATTCTTTCACTTGTAGGGTACCATGCATGAGTACCTCATACCTACAAATTGTCATGACAATCTGAAGAGTGGTTATAGAAAAGAAGCAGAAAATGTATGAAATCACCCCCCCCCCCTTCCTTTTTACATAAGAAAAAAATTCATAAAAAATCAAAAAAATAAAATTTAAGCATAAAATACATATCAAAGCATTAAGTAAGTTAAATATGATAAATATGTAGTAAATGAGTGTGTAAAATCATACACTTATTGAGTTATTTAAAGAAAAAGTGCAAAAATGTGCATTTCTGACTAAGTCCGAAAAGACGTCAAAAACGCGTCAAAAATTAGTTGTCGGATTTTAACGAAATGAACAAACTTGAATCATACATCCTTCTAGATCACATAGATACAATTAGTTTTTCAATCCATTCAGTGGAACTGGAGAAGAAGATTTTTGAAGAGGGGTACCCTCCGGGGCCTATTTGACCCCGCCCTGGATCCACCCCTGAAGGGATCGAGCCGAAATGAACAAACTTGGTAGAGGACCTTTAGTACTTCATGCATACCAAGTTTCATCAAAATCCCTTCAGCCGTTCTTGAGAAGAAGTTGAAAATGTTAAAAGTTTACGACGGACGGACGGACGGACGACGGACGACAGACGACGGACGACGGACGACGGACGCCGGACACCACACTATGACAATAGCTCACTTGAGCCTTTGGCTCAGGTGAGCTAATAAAAAGGGGAAAAAAATTTTGTTGGGGTCCTGCCGGGGTTTGAAGCCACTCCCCATGGGTCCATTGGGCATGGAAAACATACATTATACCTATGTACAATCTTAAAAAATATTCCTTAAAAATCCAAAAGTGGATATCTGGACAAAATTCTTTCACTTGTAGGGTACCATGCATGAGTACCTCATACCTACAAATTGTCATGACAATCTGAAGAGTGGTTATAGAAAAGAAGCAGAAAATGTATGAAATCACCCCCCCCCCTTCCTTTTTACATAAGAAAAAAATTCATAAAAAATCAAAAAAATAAAATTTAAGCATAAAATACATATCAAAGCATTAAGTAAGTTAAATATGATAAATATGTAGTAAATGAGTGTGTAAAATCATACACTTATTGAGTTATTTAAAGAAAAAGTGCAAAAATGTGCATTTCTGACTAAGTCCGAAAAGACGTCAAAAACGCGTCAAAAATTAGTTGTCGGATTTTAACGAAATGAACAAACTTGAATCATACATCCTTCTAGATCACATAGATACAATTAGTTTTTCAATCCATTCAGTGGAACTGGAGAAGAAGATTTTTGAAGAGGGGTACCCTCCGGGGCCTATTTGACCCCGCCCTGGATCCACCCCTGAAGGGATCGAGCCGAAATGAACAAACTTGGTAGAGGACCTTTAGTACTTCATGCATACCAAGTTTCATCAAAATCCCTTCAGCCGTTCTTGAGAAGAAGTTGAAAATGTTAAAAGTTTACGACGGACGGACGGACGGACGACGGACGACAGACGACGGACGACGGACGACGGACGCCGGACACCACACTATGACAATAGCTCACTTGAGCCTTTGGCTCAGGTGAGCTAATAAAAAGGGGAAAAAAATTTTGTTGGGGTCCTGCCGGGGTTTGAAGCCACTCCCCATGGGTCCATTGGGCATGGAAAACATACATTATACCTATGTACAATCTTAAAAAATATTCCTTAAAAATCCAAAAGTGGATATCTGGACAAAATTCTTTCACTTGTAGGGTACCATGCATGAGTACCTCATACCTACAAATTGTCATGACAATCTGAAGAGTGGTTATAGAAAAGAAGCAGAAAATGTATGAAATCACCCCCCCCCCCCTTCCTTTTTACATAAGAAAAAAATTCATAAAAAATCAAAAAAATAAAATTTAAGCATAAAATACATATCAAAGCATTAAGTAAGTTAAATATGATAAATATGTAGTAAATGAGTGTGTAAAATCATACACTTATTGAGTTATTTAAAGAAAAAGTGCAAAAATGTGCATTTCTGACTAAGTCCGAAAAGACGTCAAAAACGCGTCAAAAATTAGTTGTCGGATTTTAACGAAATGAACAAACTTGAATCATACATCCTTCTAGATCACATAGATACAATTAGTTTTTCAATCCATTCAGTGGAACTGGAGAAGAAGATTTTTGAAGAGGGGTACCCTCCGGGGCCTATTTGACCCCGCCCTGGATCCACCCCTGAAGGGATCGAGCCGAAATGAACAAACTTGGTAGAGGACCTTTAGTACTTCATGCATACCAAGTTTCATCAAAATCCCTTCAGCCGTTCTTGAGAAGAAGTTGAAAATGTTAAAAGTTTACGACGGACGGACGGACGGACGACGGACGACAGACGACGGACGACGGACGACGGACGCCGGACACCACACTATGACAATAGCTCACTTGAGCCTTTGGCTCAGGTGAGCTAATAAAAAGGGGAAAAAAATTTTGTTGGGGTCCTGCCGGGGTTTGAAGCCACTCCCCATGGGTCCATTGGGCATGGAAAACATACATTATACCTATGTACAATCTTAAAAAATATTCCTTAAAAATCCAAAAGTGGATATCTGGACAAAATTCTTTCACTTGTAGGGTACCATGCATGAGTACCTCATACCTACAAATTGTCATGACAATCTGAAGAGTGGTTATAGAAAAGAAGCAGAAAATGTATGAAATCACCCCCCCCCCCCTTCCTTTTTACATAAGAAAAAAATTCATAAAAAATCAAAAAAATAAAATTTAAGCATAAAATACATATCAAAGCATTAAGTAAGTTAAATATGATAAATATGTAGTAAATGAGTGTGTAAAATCATACACTTATTGAGTTATTTAAAGAAAAAGTGCAAAAATGTGCATTTCTGACTAAGTCCGAAAAGACGTCAAAAACGCGTCAAAAATTAGTTGTCGGATTTTAACGAAATGAACAAACTTGAATCATACATCCTTCTAGATCACATAGATACAATTAGTTTTTCAATCCATTCAGTGGAACTGGAGAAGAAGATTTTTGAAGAGGGGTACCCTCCGGGGCCTATTTGACCCCGCCCTGGATCCACCCCTGAAGGGATCGAGCCGAAATGAACAAACTTGGTAGAGGACCTTTAGTACTTCATGCATACCAAGTTTCATCAAAATCCCTTCAGCCGTTCTTGAGAAGAAGTTGAAAATGTTAAAAGTTTACGACGGACGGACGGACGGACGACGGACGACAGACGACGGACGACGGACGACGGACGCCGGACACCACACTATGACAATAGCTCACTTGAGCCTTTGGCTCAGGTGAGCTAATAAAAAGGGGAAAAAAATTTTGTTGGGGTCCTGCCGGGGTTTGAAGCCACTCCCCATGGGTCCATTGGGCATGGAAAACATACATTATACCTATGTACAATCTTAAAAAATATTCCTTAAAAATCCAAAAGTGGATATCTGGACAAAATTCTTTCACTTGTAGGGTACCATGCATGAGTACCTCATACCTACAAATTGTCATGACAATCTGAAGAGTGGTTATAGAAAAGAAGCAGAAAATGTATGAAATCACCCCCCCCCCCTTCCTTTTTACATAAGAAAAAAATTCATAAAAAATCAAAAAAATAAAATTTAAGCATAAAATACATATCAAAGCATTAAGTAAGTTAAATATGATAAATATGTAGTAAATGAGTGTGTAAAATCATACACTTATTGAGTTATTTAAAGAAAAAGTGCAAAAATGTGCATTTCTGACTAAGTCCGAAAAGACGTCAAAAACGCGTCAAAAATT
This sequence comes from Pinctada fucata, assembly GCA_028142955.1. NCBI lineage: Eukaryota > Metazoa > Mollusca > Bivalvia > Pterioida > Pteriidae > Pinctada > Pinctada fucata. Next base: position 27,166,313 of record AP027115.1, read on the forward strand.
AGTTGTCGGATTTTAACGAAATGAACAAACTTGAATCATACATCCTTCTAGATCACATAGATACAATTAGTTTTTCAATCCATTCAGTGGAACTGGAGAAGAAGATTTTTGAAGAGGGGTACCCTCCGGGGCCTATTTGACCCCGCCCTGGATCCACCCCTGAAGGGATCGAGCCGAAATGAACAAACTTGGTAGAGGACCTTTAGTACTTCATGCATACCAAGTTTCATCAAAATCCCTTCAGCCGTTCTTGAGAAGAAGTTGAAAATGTTAAAAGTTTACGACGGACGGACGGACGGACGACGGACGACAGACGACGGACGACGGACGACGGACGCCGGACACCACACTATGACAATAGCTCACTTGAGCCTTTGGCTCAGGTGAGCTAATAAAAAGGGGAAAAAAATTTTGTTGGGGTCCTGCCGGGGTTTGAAGCCACTCCCCATGGGTCCATTGGGCATGGAAAACATACATTATACCTATGTACAATCTTAAAAAATATTCCTTAAAAATCCAAAAGTGGATATCTGGACAAAATTCTTTCACTTGTAGGGTACCATGCATGAGTACCTCATACCTACAAATTGTCATGACAATCTGAAGAGTGGTTATAGAAAAGAAGCAGAAAATGTATGAAATCACCCCCCCCCCCCTTCCTTTTTACATAAGAAAAAAATTCATAAAAAATCAAAAAAATAAAATTTAAGCATAAAATACATATCAAAGCATTAAGTAAGTTAAATATGATAAATATGTAGTAAATGAGTGTGTAAAATCATACACTTATTGAGTTATTTAAAGAAAAAGTGCAAAAATGTGCATTTCTGACTAAGTCCGAAAAGACGTCAAAAACGCGTCAAAAATTAGTTGTCGGATTTTAACGAAATGAACAAACTTGAATCATACATCCTTCTAGATCACATAGATACAATTAGTTTTTCAATCCATTCAGTGGAACTGGAGAAGAAGATTTTTGAAGAGGGGTACCCTCCGGGGCCTATTTGACCCCGCCCTGGATCCACCCCTGAAGGGATCGAGCCGAAATGAACAAACTTGGTAGAGGACCTTTAGTACTTCATGCATACCAAGTTTCATCAAAATCCCTTCAGCCGTTCTTGAGAAGAAGTTGAAAATGTTAAAAGTTTACGACGGACGGACGGACGGACGACGGACGACAGACGACGGACGACGGACGACGGACGCCGGACACCACACTATGACAATAGCTCACTTGAGCCTTTGGCTCAGGTGAGCTAATAAAAAGGGGAAAAAAATTTTGTTGGGGTCCTGCCGGGGTTTGAAGCCACTCCCCATGGGTCCATTGGGCATGGAAAACATACATTATACCTATGTACAATCTTAAAAAATATTCCTTAAAAATCCAAAAGTGGATATCTGGACAAAATTCTTTCACTTGTAGGGTACCATGCATGAGTACCTCATACCTACAAATTGTCATGACAATCTGAAGAGTGGTTATAGAAAAGAAGCAGAAAATGTATGAAATCACCCCCCCCCCTTCCTTTTTACATAAGAAAAAAATTCATAAAAAATCAAAAAAATAAAATTTAAGCATAAAATACATATCAAAGCATTAAGTAAGTTAAATATGATAAATATGTAGTAAATGAGTGTGTAAAATCATACACTTATTGAGTTATTTAAAGAAAAAGTGCAAAAATGTGCATTTCTGACTAAGTCCGAAAAGACGTCAAAAACGCGTCAAAAATTAGTTGTCGGATTTTAACGAAATGAACAAACTTGAATCATACATCCTTCTAGATCACATAGATACAATTAGTTTTTCAATCCATTCAGTGGAACTGGAGAAGAAGATTTTTGAAGAGGGGTACCCTCCGGGGCCTATTTGACCCCGCCCTGGATCCACCCCTGAAGGGATCGAGCCGAAATGAACAAACTTGGTAGAGGACCTTTAGTACTTCATGCATACCAAGTTTCATCAAAATCCCTTCAGCCGTTCTTGAGAAGAAGTTGAAAATGTTAAAAGTTTACGACGGACGGACGGACGGACGACGGACGACAGACGACGGACGACGGACGACGGACGCCGGACACCACACTATGACAATAGCTCACTTGAGCCTTTGGCTCAGGTGAGCTAATAAAAAGGGGAAAAAAAATTTGTTGGGGTCCTGCCGGGGTTTGAAGCCACTCCCCATGGGTCCATTGGGCATGGAAAACATACATTATACCTATGTACAATCTTAAAAAATATTCCTTAAAAATCCAAAAGTGGATATCTGGACAAAATTCTTTCACTTGTAGGGTACCATGCATGAGTACCTCATACCTACAAATTGTCATGACAATCTGAAGAGTGGTTATAGAAAAGAAGCAGAAAATGTATGAAATCACCCCCCCCCCCCCTTCCTTTTTACATAAGAAAAAAATTCATAAAAAATCAAAAAAATAAAATTTAAGCATAAAATACATATCAAAGCATTAAGTAAGTTAAATATGATAAATATGTAGTAAATGAGTGTGTAAAATCATACACTTATTGAGTTATTTAAAGAAAAAGTGCAAAAATGTGCATTTCTGACTAAGTCCGAAAAGACGTCAAAAACGCGTCAAAAATTAGTTGTCGGATTTTAACGAAATGAACAAACTTGAATCATACATCCTTCTAGATCACATAGATACAATTAGTTTTTCAATCCATTCAGTGGAACTGGAGAAGAAGATTTTTGAAGAGGGGTACCCTCCGGGGCCTATTTGACCCCGCCCTGGATCCACCCCTGAAGGGATCGAGCCGAAATGAACAAACTTGGTAGAGGACCTTTAGTACTTCATGCATACCAAGTTTCATCAAAATCCCTTCAGCCGTTCTTGAGAAGAAGTTGAAAATGTTAAAAGTTTACGACGGACGGACGGACGGACGACGGACGACAGACGACGGACGACGGACGACGGACGCCGGACACCACACTATGACAATAGCTCACTTGAGCCTTTGGCTCAGGTGAGCTAATAAAAAGGGGAAAAAAATTTTGTTGGGGTCCTGCCGGGGTTTGAAGCCACTCCCCATGGGTCCATTGGGCATGGAAAACATACATTATACCTATGTACAATCTTAAAAAATATTCCTTAAAAATCCAAAAGTGGATATCTGGACAAAATTCTTTCACTTGTAGGGTACCATGCATGAGTACCTCATACCTACAAATTGTCATGACAATCTGAAGAGTGGTTATAGAAAAGAAGCAGAAAATGTATGAAATCACCCCCCCCCCCTTCCTTTTTACATAAGAAAAAAATTCATAAAAAATCAAAAAAATAAAATTTAAGCATAAAATACATATCAAAGCATTAAGTAAGTTAAATATGATAAATATGTAGTAAATGAGTGTGTAAAATCATACACTTATTGAGTTATTTAAAGAAAAAGTGCAAAAATGTGCATTTCTGACTAAGTCCGAAAAGACGTCAAAAACGCGTCAAAAATTAGTTGTCGGATTTTAACGAAATGAACAAACTTGAATCATACATCCTTCTAGATCACATAGATACAATTAGTTTTTCAATCCATTCAGTGGAACTGGAGAAGAAGATTTTTGAAGAGGGGTACCCTCCGGGGCCTATTTGACCCCGCCCTGGATCCACCCCTGAAGGGATCGAGCCGAAATGAACAAACTTGGTAGAGGACCTTTAGTACTTCATGCATACCAAGTTTCATCAAAATCCCTTCAGCCGTTCTTGAGAAGAAGTTGAAAATGTTAAAAGTTTACGACGGACGGACGGACGACGGACGACAGACGACGGACGACGGACGACGGACGCCGGACACCACACTATGACAATAGCTCACTTGAGCCTTTGGCTCAGGTGAGCTAATAAAAAGGGGAAAAAAATTTTGTTGGGGTCCTGCCGGGGTTTGAAGCCACTCCCCATGGGTCCATTGGGCATGGAAAACATACATTATACCTATGTACAATCTTAAAAAATATTCCTTAAAAATCCAAAAGTGGATATCTGGACAAAATTCTTTCACTTGTAGGGTACCATGCATGAGTACCTCATACCTACAAATTGTCATGACAATCTGAAGAGTGGTTATATAAAAGAAGCAGAAAATGTATGAAATCACCCCCCCCCCCTTCCTTTTTACATAAGAAAAAAATTCATAAAAAATCAAAAAAATAAAATTTAAGCATAAAATACATATCAAAGCATTAAGTAAGTTAAATATGATAAATATGTAGTAAATGAGTGTGTAAAATCATACACTTATTGAGTTATTTAAAGAAAAAGTGCAAAAATGTGCATTTCTGACTAAGTCCGAAAAGACGTCAAAAACGCGTCAAAAATTAGTTGTCGGATTTTAACGAAATGAACAAACTTGAATCATACATCCTTCTAGATCACATAGATACAATTAGTTTTTCAATCCATTCAGTGGAACTGGAGAAGAAGATTTTTGAAGAGGGGTACCCTCCGGGGCCTATTTGACCCCGCCCTGGATCCACCCCTGAAGGGATCGAGCCGAAATGAACAAACTTGGTAGAGGACCTTTAGTACTTCATGCATACCAAGTTTCATCAAAATCCCTTCAGCCGTTCTTGAGAAGAAGTTGAAAATGTTAAAAGTTTACGACGGACGGACGGACGGACGACGGACGACAGACGACGGACGACGGACGACGGACACCACACTATGACAATAGCTCACTTGAGCCTTTGGCTCAGGTGAGCTAATAAAAAGGGGAAAAAAATTTTGTTGGGGTCCTGCCGGGGTTTGAAGCCACTCCCCATGGGTCCATTGGGCATGGAAAACATACATTATACCTATGTACAATCTTAAAAAATATTCCTTAAAAATCCAAAAGTGGATATCTGGACAAAATTCTTTCACTTGTAGGGTACCATGCATGAGTACCTCATACCTACAAATTGTCATGACAATCTGAAGAGTGGTTATAGAAAAGAAGCAGAAAATGTATGAAATCACCCCCCCCCCCTTCCTTTTTACATAAGAAAAAAATTCATAAAAAATCAAAAAAATAAAATTTAAGCATAAAATACATATCAAAGCATTAAGTAAGTTAAATATGATAAATATGTAGTAAATGAGTGTGTAAAATCATACACTTATTGAGTTATTTAAAGAAAAAGTGCAAAAATGTGCATTTCTGACTAAGTCCGAAAAGACGTCAAAAACGCGTCAAAAATTAGTTGTCGGATTTTAACGAAATGAACAAACTTGAATCATACATCCTTCTAGATCACATAGATACAATTAGTTTTTCAATCCATTCAGTGGAACTGGAGAAGAAGATTTTTGAAGAGGGGTACCCTCCGGGGCCTATTTGACCCCGCCCTGGATCCACCCCTGAAGGGATCGAGCCGAAATGAACAAACTTGGTAGAGGACCTTTAGTACTTCATGCATACCAAGTTTCATCAAAATCCCTTCAGCCGTTCTTGAGAAGAAGTTGAAAATGTTAAAAGTTTACGACGGACGGACGGACGGACGACGGACGACAGACGACGGACGACGGACGACGGACGCCGGACACCACACTATGACAATAGCTCACTTGAGCCTTTGGCTCAGGTGAGCTAATAAAAAGGGGAAAAAAATTTTGTTGGGGTCCTGCCGGGGTTTGAAGCCACTCCCCATGGGTCCATTGGGCATGGAAAACATACATTATACCTATGTACAATCTTAAAAAATATTCCTTAAAAATCCAAAAGTGGATATCTGGACAAAATTCTTTCACTTGTAGGGTACCATGCATGAGTACCTCATACCTACAAATTGTCATGACAATCTGAAGAGTGGTTATAGAAAAGAAGCAGAAAATGTATGAAATCACCCCCCCCCCCCTTCCTTTTTACATAAGAAAAAAATTCATAAAAAATCAAAAAAATAAAATTTAAGCATAAAATACATATCAAAGCATTAAGTAAGTTAAATATGATAAATATGTAGTAAATGAGTGTGTAAAATCATACACTTATTGAGTTATTTAAAGAAAAAGTGCAAAAATGTGCATTTCTGACTAAGTCCGAAAAGACGTCAAAAACGCGTCAAAAATTAGTTGTCGGATTTTAACGAAATGAACAAACTTGAATCATACATCCTTCTAGATCACATAGATACAATTAGTTTTTCAATCCATTCAGTGGAACTGGAGAAGAAGATTTTTGAAGAGGGGTACCCTCCGGGGCCTATTTGACCCCGCCCTGGATCCACCCCTGAAGGGATCGAGCCGAAATGAACAAACTTGGTAGAGGACCTTTAGTACTTCATGCATACCAAGTTTCATCAAAATCCCTTCAGCCGTTCTTGAGAAGAAGTTGAAAATGTTAAAAGTTTACGACGGACGGACGGACGGACGACGGACGACAGACGACGGACGACGGACGACGGACGCCGGACACCACACTATGACAATAGCTCACTTGAGCCTTTGGCTCAGGTGAGCTAATAAAAAGGGGAAAAAAATTTTGTTGGGGTCCTGCCGGGGTTTGAAGCCACTCCCCATGGGTCCATTGGGCATGGAAAACATACATTATACCTATGTACAATCTTAAAAAATATTCCTTAAAAATCCAAAAGTGGATATCTGGACAAAATTCTTTCACTTGTAGGGTACCATGCATGAGTACCTCATACCTACAAATTGTCATGACAATCTGAAGAGTGGTTATAGAAAAGAAGCAGAAAATGTATGAAATCACCCCCCCCCCCCCTTCCTTTTTACATAAGAAAAAAATTCATAAAAAATCAAAAAAATAAAATTTAAGCATAAAATACATATCAAAGCATTAAGTAAGTTAAATATGATAAATATGTAGTAAATGAGTGTGTAAAATCATACACTTATTGAGTTATTTAAAGAAAAAGTGCAAAAATGTGCATTTCTGACTAAGTCCGAAAAGACGTCAAAAACGCGTCAAAAATTAGTTGTCGGATTTTAACGAAATGAACAAACTTGAATCATACATCCTTCTAGATCACATAGATACAATTAGTTTTTCAATCCATTCAGTGGAACTGGAGAAGAAGATTTTTGAAGAGGGGTACCCTCCGGGGCCTATTTGACCCCGCCCTGGATCCACCCCTGAAGGGATCGAGCCGAAATGAACAAACTTGGTAGAGGACCTTTAGTACTTCATGCATACCAAGTTTCATCAAAATCCCTTCAGCCGTTCTTGAGAAGAAGTTGAAAATGTTAAAAGTTTACGACGGACGGACGGACGGACGACGGACGACAGACGACGGACGACGGACGACGGACGCCGGACACCACACTATGACAATAGCTCACTTGAGCCTTTGGCTCAGGTGAGCTAATAAAAAGGGGAAAAAAATTTTGTTGGGGTCCTGCCGGGGTTTGAAGCCACTCCCCATGGGTCCATTGGGCATGGAAAACATACATTATACCTATGTACAATCTTAAAAAATATTCCTTAAAAATCCAAAAGTGGATATCTGGACAAAATTCTTTCACTTGTAGGGTACCATGCATGAGTACCTCATACCTACAAATTGTCATGACAATCTGAAGAGTGGTTATAGAAAAGAAGCAGAAAATGTATGAAATCACCCCCCCCCTTCCTTTTTACATAAGAAAAAAATTCATAAAAAATCAAAAAAATAAAATTTAAGCATAAAATACATATCAAAGCATTAAGTAAGTTAAATATGATAAATATGTAGTAAATGAGTGTGTAAAATCATACACTTATTGAGTTATTTAAAGAAAAAGTGCAAAAATGTGCATTTCTGACTAAGTCCGAAAAGACGTCAAAAACGCGTCAAAAATTAGTTGTCGGATTTTAACGAAATGAACAAACTTGAATCATACATCCTTCTAGATCACATAGATACAATTAGTTTTTCAATCCATTCAGTGGAACTGGAGAAGAAGATTTTTGAAGAGGGGTACCCTCCGGGGCCTATTTGACCCCGCCCTGGATCCACCCCTGAAGGGATCGAGCCGAAATGAACAAACTTGGTAGAGGACCTTTAGTACTTCATGCATACCAAGTTTCATCAAAATCCCTTCAGCCGTTCTTGAGAAGAAGTTGAAAATGTTAAAAGTTTACGACGGACGGACGGACGGACGACGGACGACAGACGACGGACGACGGACGACGGACGCCGGACACCACACTATGACAATAGCTCACTTGAGCCTTTGGCTCAGGTGAGCTAATAAAAAGGGGAAAAAAATTTTGTTGGGGTCCTGCCGGGGTTTGAAGCCACTCCCCATGGGTCCATTGGGCATGGAAAACATACATTATACCTATGTACAATCTTAAAAAATATTCCTTAAAAATCCAAAAGTGGATATCTGGACAAAATTCTTTCACTTGTAGGGTACCATGCATGAGTACCTCATACCTACAAATTGTCATGACAATCTGAAGAGTGGTTATAGAAAAGAAGCAGAAAATGTATGAAATCACCCCCCCCCTTCCTTTTTACATAAGAAAAAAATTCATAAAAAATCAAAAAAATAAAATTTAAGCATAAAATACATATCAAAGCATTAAGTAAGTTAAATATGATAAATATGTAGTAAATGAGTGTGTAAAATCATACACTTATTGAGTTATTTAAAGAAAAAGTGCAAAAATGTGCATTTCTGACTAAGTCCGAAAAGACGTCAAAAACGCGTCAAAAATTAGTTGTCGGATTTTAACGAAATGAACAAACTTGAATCATACATCCTTCTAGATCACATAGATACAATTAGTTTTTCAATCCATTCAGTGGAACTGGAGAAGAAGATTTTTGAAGAGGGGTACCCTCCGGGGCCTATTTGACCCCGCCCTGGATCCACCCCTGAAGGGATCGAGCCGAAATGAACAAACTTGGTAGAGGACCTTTAGTACTTCATGCATACCAAGTTTCATCAAAATCCCTTCAGCCGTTCTTGAGAAGAAGTTGAAAATGTTAAAAGTTTACGACGGACGGACGGACGGACGACGGACGACAGACGACGGACGACGGACGACGGACGCCGGACACCACACTATGACAATAGCTCACTTGAGCCTTTGGCTCAGGTGAGCTAATAAAAAGGGGAAAAAAATTTTGTTGGGGTCCTGCCGGGGTTTGAAGCCACTCCCCATGGGTCCATTGGGCATGGAAAACATACATTATACCTATGTACAATCTTAAAAAATATTCCTTAAAAATCCAAAAGTGGATATCTGGACAAAATTCTTTCACTTGTAGGGTACCATGCATGAGTACCTCATACCTACAAATTGTCATGACAATCTGAAGAGTGGTTATAGAAAAGAAGCAGAAAATGTATGAAATCACCCCCCCCCCCCTTCCTTTTTACATAAGAAAAAAATTCATAAAAAATCAAAAAAATAAAATTTAAGCATAAAATACATATCAAAGCATTAAGTAAGTTAAATATGATAAATATGTAGTAAATGAGTGTGTAAAATCATACACTTATTGAGTTATTTAAAGAAAAAGTGCAAAAATGTGCATTTCTGACTAAGTCCGAAAAGACGTCAAAAACGCGTCAAAAATTAGTTGTCGGATTTTAACGAAATGAACAAACTTGAATCATACATCCTTCTAGATCACATAGATACAATTAGTTTTTCAATCCATTCAGTGGAACTGGAGAAGAAGATTTTTGAAGAGGGGTACCCTCCGGGGCCTATTTGACCCCGCCCTGGATCCACCCCTGAAGGGATCGAGCCGAAATGAACAAACTTGGTAGAGGACCTTTAGTACTTCATGCATACCAAGTTTCATCAAAATCCCTTCAGCCGTTCTTGAGAAGAAGTTGAAAATGTTAAAAGTTTACGACGGACGGACGGACGGACGACGGACGACAGACGACGGACGACGGACGACGGACGCCGGACACCACACTATGACAATAGCTCACTTGAGCCTTTGGCTCAGGTGAGCTAATAAAAAGGGGAAAAAAATTTTGTTGGGGTCCTGCCGGGGTTTGAAGCCACTCCCCATGGGTCCATTGGGCATGGAAAACATACATTATACCTATGTACAATCTTAAAAAATATTCCTTAAAAATCCAAAAGTGGATATCTGGACAAAATTCTTTCACTTGTAGGGTACCATGCATGAGTACCTCATACCTACAAATTGTCATGACAATCTGAAGAGTGGTTATAGAAAAGAAGCAGAAAATGTATGAAATCACCCCCCCCCCCCCTTCCTTTTTACATAAGAAAAAAATTCATAAAAAATCAAAAAAATAAAATTTAAGCATAAAATACATATCAAAGCATTAAGTAAGTTAAATATGATAAATATGTAGTAAATGAGTGTGTAAAATCATACACTTATTGAGTTATTTAAAGAAAAAGTGCAAAAATGTGCATTTCTGACTAAGTCCGAAAAGACGTCAAAAACGCGTCAAAAATTAGTTGTCGGATTTTAACGAAATGAACAAACTTGAATCATACATCCTTCTAGATCACATAGATACAATTAGTTTTTCAATCCATTCAGTGGAACTGGAGAAGAAGATTTTTGAAGAGGGGTACCCTCCGGGGCCTATTTGACCCCGCCCTGGATCCACCCCTGAAGGGATCGAGCCGAAATGAACAAACTTGGTAGAGGACCTTTAGTACTTCATGCATACCAAGTTTCATCAAAATCCCTTCAGCCGTTCTTGAGAAGAAGTTGAAAATGTTTAAAGTTTACGACGGACGGACGGACGGACGACGGACGACAGACGACGGACGACGGACGACGGACGCCGGACACCACACTATGACAATAGCTCACTTGAGCCTTTGGCTCAGGTGAGCTAATAAAAAGGGGAAAAAAATTTTGTTGGGGTCCTGCCGGGGTTTGAAGCCACTCCCCATGGGTCCATTGGGCATGGAAAACATACATTATACCTATGTACAATCTTAAAAAATATTCCTTAAAAATCCAAAAGTGGATATCTGGACAAAATTCTTTCACTTGTAGGGTACCATGCATGAGTACCTCATACCTACAAATTGTCATGACAATCTGAAGAGTGGTTATAGAAAAGAAGCAGAAAATGTATGAAATCACCCCCCCCCCTTCCTTTTTACATAAGAAAAAAATTCATAAAAAATCAAAAAAATAAAATTTAAGCATAAAATACATATCAAAGCATTAAGTAAGTTAAATATGATAAATATGTAGTAAATGAGTGTGTAAAATCATACACTTATTGAGTTATTTAAAGAAAAAGTGCAAAAATGTGCATTTCTGACTAAGTCCGAAAAGACGTCAAAAACGCGTCAAAAATTAGTTGTCGGATTTTAACGAAATGAACAAACTTGAATCATACATCCTTCTAGATCACATAGATACAATTAGTTTTTCAATCCATTCAGTGGAACTGGAGAAGAAGATTTTTGAAGAGGGGTACCCTCCGGGGCCTATTTGACCCCGCCCTGGATCCACCCCTGAAGGGATCGAGCCGAAATGAACAAACTTGGTAGAGGACCTTTAGTACTTCATGCATACCAAGTTTCATCAAAATCCCTTCAGCCGTTCTTGAGAAGAAGTTGAAAATGTTAAAAGTTTACGACGGACGGACGGACGGACGACGGACGACAGACGACGGACGACGGACGACGGACGCCGGACACCACACTATGACAATAGCTCACTTGAGCCTTTGGCTCAGGTGAGCTAATAAAAAGGGGAAAAAAATTTTGTTGGGGTCCTGCCGGGGTTTGAAGCCACTCCCCATGGGTCCATTGGGCATGGAAAACATACATTATACCTATGTACAATCTTAAAAAATATTCCTTAAAAATCCAAAAGTGGATATCTGGACAAAATTCTTTCACTTGTAGGGTACCATGCATGAGTACCTCATACCTACAAATTGTCATGACAATCTGAAGAGTGGTTATAGAAAAGAAGCAGAAAATGTATGAAATCACCCCCCCCCCTTCCTTTTTACATAAGAAAAAAATTCATAAAAAATCAAAAAAATAAAATTTAAGCATAAATAACATATCAAAGCATTAAGTAAGTTAAATATGATAAATATGTAGTAAATGAGTGTGTAAAATCATACACTTATTGAGTTATTTAAAGAAAAAGTGCAAAAATGTGCATTTCTGACTAAGTCCGAAAAGACGTCAAAAACGCGTCAAAAATTAGTTGTCGGATTTTAACGAAATGAACAAACTTGAATCATACATCCTTCTAGATCACATAGATACAATTAGTTTTTCAATCCATTCAGTGGAACTGGAGAAGAAGATTTTTGAAGAGGGGTACCCTCCGGGGCCTATTTGACCCCGCCCTGGATCCACCCCTGAAGGGATCGAGCCGAAATGAACAAACTTGGTAGAGGACCTTTAGTACTTCATGCATACCAAGTTTCATCAAAATCCCTTCAGCCGTTCTTGAGAAGAAGTTGAAAATGTTAAAAGTTTACGACGGACGGACGGACGGACGACGGACGACAGACGACGGACGACGGACGACGGACGCCGGACACCACACTATGACAATAGCTCACTTGAGCCTTTGGCTCAGGTGAGCTAATAAAAAGGGGAAAAAAATTTTGTTGGGGTCCTGCCGGGGTTTGAAGCCACTCCCCATGGGTCCATTGGGCATGGAAAACATACATTATACCTATGTACAATCTTAAAAAATATTCCTTAAAAATCCAAAAGTGGATATCTGGACAAAATTCTTTCACTTGTAGGGTACCATGCATGAGTACCTCATACCTACAAATTGTCATGACAATCTGAAGAGTGGTTATAGAAAAGAAGCAGAAAATGTATGAAATCACCCCCCCCCCTTCCTTTTTACATAAGAAAAAAATTCATAAAAAATCAAAAAAATAAAATTTAAGCATAAAATACATATCAAAGCATTAAGTAAGTTAAATATGATAAATATGTAGTAAATGAGTGTGTAAAATCATACACTTATTGAGTTATTTAAAGAAAAAGTGCAAAAATGTGCATTTCTGACTAAGTCCGAAAAGACGTCAAAAACGCGTCAAAAATTAGTTGTCGGATTTTAACGAAATGAACAAACTTGAATCATACATCCTTCTAGATCACATAGATACAATTAGTTTTTCAATCCATTCAGTGGAACTGGAGAAGAAGATTTTTGAAGAGGGGTACCCTCCGGGGCCTATTTGACCCCGCCCTGGATCCACCCCTGAAGGGATCGAGCCGAAATGAACAAACTTGGTAGAGGACCTTTAGTACTTCATGCATACCAAGTTTCATCAAAATCCCTTCAGCCGTTCTTGAGAAGAAGTTGAAAATGTTAAAAGTTTACGACGGACGGACGGACGGACGACGGACGACAGACGACGGACGACGGACGACGGACGCCGGACACCACACTATGACAATAGCTCACTTGAGCCTTTGGCTCAGGTGAGCTAATAAAAAGGGGAAAAAAATTTTGTTGGGGTCCTGCCGGGGTTTGAAGCCACTCCCCATGGGTCCATTGGGCATGGAAAACATACATTATACCTATGTACAATCTTAAAAAATATTCCTTAAAAATCCAAAAGTGGATATCTGGACAAAATTCTTTCACTTGTAGGGTACCATGCATGAGTACCTCATACCTACAAATTGTCATGACAATCTGAAGAGTGGTTATAGAAAAGAAGCAGAAAATGTATGAAATCACCCCCCCCCCCTTCCTTTTTACATAAGAAAAAAATTCATAAAAAATCAAAAAAATAAAATTTAAGCATAAAATACATATCAAAGCATTAAGTAAGTTAAATATGATAAATATGTAGTAAATGAGTGTGTAAAATCATACACTTATTGAGTTATTTAAAGAAAAAGTGCAAAAATGTGCATTTCTGACTAAGTCCGAAAAGACGTCAAAAACGCGTCAAAAATTAGTTGTCGGATTTTAACGAAATGAACAAACTTGAATCATACATCCTTCTAGATCACATAGATACAATTAGTTTTTCAATCCATTCAGTGGAACTGGAGAAGAAGATTTTTGAAGAGGGGTACCCTCCGGGGCCTATTTGACCCCGCCCTGGATCCACCCCTGAAGGGATCGAGCCGAAATGAACAAACTTGGTAGAGGACCTTTAGTACTTCATGCATACCAAGTTTCATCAAAATCCCTTCAGCCGTTCTTGAGAAGAAGTTGAAAATGTTTAAAGTTTACGACGGACGGACGGACGGACGACGGACGACAGACGACGGACGACGGACGACGGACGCCGGACACCACACTATGACAATAGCTCACTTGAGCCTTTGGCTCAGGTGAGCTAATAAAAAGGGGAAAAAAATTTTGTTGGGGTCCTGCCGGGGTTTGAAGCCACTCCCCATGGGTCCATTGGGCATGGAAAACATACATTATACCTATGTACAATCTTAAAAAATATTCCTTAAAAATCCAAAAGTGGATATCTGGACAAAATTCTTTCACTTGTAGGGTACCATGCATGAGTACCTCATACCTACAAATTGTCATGACAATCTGAAGAGTGGTTATAGAAAAGAAGCAGAAAATGTATGAAATCACCCCCCCCCCTTCCTTTTTACATAAGAAAAAAATTCATAAAAAATCAAAAAAATAAAATTTAAGCATAAAATACATATCAAAGCATTAAGTAAGTTAAATATGATAAATATGTAGTAAATGAGTGTGTAAAATCATACACTTATTGGGTTATTTAAAGAAAAAGTGCAAAAATGTGCATTTCTGACTAAGTCCGAAAAGACGTCAAAAACGCGTCAAAAATTAGTTGTCGGATTTTAACGAAATGAACAAACTTGAATCATACATCCTTCTAGATCACATAGATACAATTAGTTTTTCAATCCATTCAGTGGAACTGGAGAAGAAGATTTTTGAAGAGGGGTACCCTCCGGGGCCTATTTGACCCCGCCCTGGATCCACCCCTGAAGGGATCGAGCCGAAATGAACAAACTTGGTAGAGGACCTTTAGTACTTCATGCATACCAAGTTTCATCAAAATCCCTTCAGCCGTTCTTGAGAAGAAGTTGAAAATGTTAAAAGTTTACGACGGACGGACGGACGGACGACGGACGACAGACGACGGACGACGGACGACGGACGCCGGACACCACACTATGACAATAGCTCACTTGAGCCTTTGGCTCAGGTGAGCTAATAAAAAGGGGAAAAAAATTTTGTTGGGGTCCTGCCGGGGTTTGAAGCCACTCCCCATGGGTCCATTGGGCATGGAAAACATACATTATACCTATGTACAATCTTAAAAAATATTCCTTAAAAATCCAAAAGTGGATATCTGGACAAAATTCTTTCACTTGTAGGGTACCATGCATGAGTACCTCATACCTACAAATTGTCATGACAATCTGAAGAGTGGTTATAGAAAAGAAGCAGAAAATGTATGAAATCACCCCCCCCCTTCCTTTTTACATAAGAAAAAAATTCATAAAAAATCAAAAAAATAAAATTTAAGCATAAAATACATATCAAAGCATTAAGTAAGTTAAATATGATAAATATGTAGTAAATGAGTGTGTAAAATCATACACTTATTGAGTTATTTAAAGAAAAAGTGCAAAAATGTGCATTTCTGACTAAGTCCGAAAAGACGTCAAAAACGCGTCAAAAATTAGTTGTCGGATTTTAACGAAATGAACAAACTTGAATCATACATCCTTCTAGATCACATAGATACAATTAGTTTTTCAATCCATTCAGTGGAACTGGAGAAGAAGATTTTTGAAGAGGGGTACCCTCCGGGGCCTATTTGACCCCGCCCTGGATCCACCCCTGAAGGGATCGAGCCGAAATGAACAAACTTGGTAGAGGACCTTTAGTACTTCATGCATACCAAGTTTCATCAAAATCCCTTCAGCCGTTCTTGAGAAGAAGTTGAAAATGTTAAAAGTTTACGACGGACGGACGGACGGACGACGGACGACAGACGACGGACGACGGACGACGGACGCCGGACACCACACTATGACAATAGCTCACTTGAGCCTTTGGCTCAGGTGAGCTAATAAAAAGGGGAAAAAAATTTTGTTGGGGTCCTGCCGGGGTTTGAAGCCACTCCCCATGGGTCCATTGGGCATGGAAAACATACATTATACCTATGTACAATCTTAAAAAATATTCCTTAAAAATCCAAAAGTGGATATCTGGACAAAATTCTTTCACTTGTAGGGTACCATGCATGAGTACCTCATACCTACAAATTGTCATGACAATCTGAAGAGTGGTTATAGAAAAGAAGCAGAAAATGTATGAAATCACCCCCCCCCCTTCCTTTTTACATAAGAAAAAAATTCATAAAAAATCAAAAAAATAAAATTTAAGCATAAAATACATATCAAAGCATTAAGTAAGTTAAATATGATAAATATGTAGTAAATGAGTGTGTAAAATCATACACTTATTGAGTTATTTAAAGAAAAAGTGCAAAAATGTGCATTTCTGACTAAGTCCGAAAAGACGTCAAAAACGCGTCAAAAATTAGTTGTCGGATTTTAACGAAATGAACAAACTTGAATCATACATCCTTCTAGATCACATAGATACAATTAGTTTTTCAATCCATTCAGTGGAACTGGAGAAGAAGATTTTTGAAGAGGGGTACCCTCCGGGGCCTATTTGACCCCGCCCTGGATCCACCCCTGAAGGGATCGAGCCGAAATGAACAAACTTGGTAGAGGACCTTTAGTACTTCATGCATACCAAGTTTCATCAAAATCCCTTCAGCCGTTCTTGAGAAGAAGTTGAAAATGTTAAAAGTTTACGACGGACGGACGGACGGACGACGGACGACAGACGACGGACGACGGACGACGGACGCCGGACACCACACTATGACAATAGCTCACTTGAGCCTTTGGCTCAGGTGAGCTAATAAAAAGGGGAAAAAAATTTTGTTGGGGTCCTGCCGGGGTTTGAAGCCACTCCCCATGGGTCCATTGGGCATGGAAAACATACATTATACCTATGTACAATCTTAAAAAATATTCCTTAAAAATCCAAAAGTGGATATCTGGACAAAATTCTTTCACTTGTAGGGTACCATGCATGAGTACCTCATACCTACAAATTGTCATGACAATCTGAAGAGTGGTTATAGAAAAGAAGCAGAAAATGTATGAAATCACCCCCCCCCCCTTCCTTTTTACATAAGAAAAAAATTCATAAAAAATCAAAAAAATAAAATTTAAGCATAAAATACATATCAAAGCATTAAGTAAGTTAAATATGATAAATATGTAGTAAATGAGTGTGTAAAATCATACACTTATTGAGTTATTTAAAGAAAAAGTGCAAAAATGTGCATTTCTGACTAAGTCCGAAAAGACGTCAAAAACGCGTCAAAAATTAGTTGTCGGATTTTAACGAAATGAACAAACTTGAATCATACATCCTTCTAGATCACATAGATACAATTAGTTTTTCAATCCATTCAGTGGAACTGGAGAAGAAGATTTTTGAAGAGGGGTACCCTCCGGGGCCTATTTGACCCCGCCCTGGATCCACCCCTGAAGGGATCGAGCCGAAATGAACAAACTTGGTAGAGGACCTTTAGTACTTCATGCATACCAAGTTTCATCAAAATCCCTTCAGCCGTTCTTGAGAAGAAGTTGAAAATGTTAAAAGTTTACGACGGACGGACGGACGGACGACGGACGACAGACGACGGACGACGGACGACGGACGCCGGACACCACACTATGACAATAGCTCACTTGAGCCTTTGGCTCAGGTGAGCTAATAAAAAGGGGAAAAAAATTTTGTTGGGGTCCTGCCGGGGTTTGAAGCCACTCCCCATGGGTCCATTGGGCATGGAAAACATACATTATACCTATGTACAATCTTAAAAAATATTCCTTAAAAATCCAAAAGTGGATATCTGGACAAAATTCTTTCACTTGTAGGGTACCATGCATGAGTACCTCATACCTACAAATTGTCATGACAATCTGAAGAGTGGTTATAGAAAAGAAGCAGAAAATGTATGAAATCACCCCCCCCCCCTTCCTTTTTACATAAGAAAAAAATTCATAAAAAATCAAAAAAATAAAATTTAAGCATAAAATACATATCAAAGCATTAAGTAAGTTAAATATGATAAATATGTAGTAAATGAGTGTGTAAAATCATACACTTATTGAGTTATTTAAAGAAAAAGTGCAAAAATGTGCATTTCTGACTAAGTCCGAAAAGACGTCAAAAACGCGTCAAAAATTAGTTGTCGGATTTTAACGAAATGAACAAACTTGAATCATACATCCTTCTAGATCACATAGATACAATTAGTTTTTCAATCCATTCAGTGGAACTGGAGAAGAAGATTTTTGAAGAGGGGTACCCTCCGGGGCCTATTTGACCCCGCCCTGGATCCACCCCTGAAGGGATCGAGCCGAAATGAACAAACTTGGTAGAGGACCTTTAGTACTTCATGCATACCAAGTTTCATCAAAATCCCTTCAGCCGTTCTTGAGAAGAAGTTGAAAATGTTAAAAGTTTACGACGGACGGACGGACGGACGACGGACTGAAGAGTGGTTATAGAAAAGAAGCAGAAAATGTATGAAATCACCCCCCCCCCCCTTCCTTTTTACATAAGAAAAAAATTCATAAAAAATCAAAAAAATAAAATTTAAGCATAAAATACATATCAAAGCATTAAGTAAGTTAAATATGATAAATATGTAGTAAATGAGTGTGTAAAATCATACACTTATTGAGTTATTTAAAGAAAAAGTGCAAAAATGTGCATTTCTGACTAAGTCCGAAAAGACGTCAAAAACGCGTCAAAAATTAGTTGTCGGATTTTAACGAAATGAACAAACTTGAATCATACATCCTTCTAGATCACATAGATACAATTAGTTTTTCAATCCATTCAGTGGAACTGGAGAAGAAGATTTTTGAAGAGGGGTACCCTCCGGGGCCTATTTGACCCCGCCCTGGATCCACCCCTGAAGGGATCGAGCCGAAATGAACAAACTTGGTAGAGGACCTTTAGTACTTCATGCATACCAAGTTTCATCAAAATCCCTTCAGCCGTTCTTGAGAAGAAGTTGAAAATGTTAAAAGTTTACGACGGACGGACGGACGGACGACGGACGACAGACGACGGACGACGGACGACGGACGCCGGACACCACACTATGACAATAGCTCACTTGAGCCTTTGGCTCAGGTGAGCTAATAAAAAGGGGAAAAAAATTTTGTTGGGGTCCTGCCGGGGTTTGAAGCCACTCCCCATGGGTCCATTGGGCATGGAAAACATACATTATACCTATGTACAATCTTAAAAAATATTCCTTAAAAATCCAAAAGTGGATATCTGGACAAAATTCTTTCACTTGTAGGGTACCATGCATGAGTACCTCATACCTACAAATTGTCATGACAATCTGAAGAGTGGTTATAGAAAAGAAGCAGAAAATGTATGAAATCACCCCCCCCCCCCCCTTCCTTTTTACATAAGAAAAAAATTCATAAAAAATCAAAAAAATAAAATTTAAGCATAAAATACATATCAAAGCATTAAGTAAGTTAAATATGATAAATATGTAGTAAATGAGTGTGTAAAATCATACACTTATTGAGTTATTTAAAGAAAAAGTGCAAAAATGTGCATTTCTGACTAAGTCCGAAAAGACGTCAAAAACGCGTCAAAAATTAGTTGTCGGATTTTAACGAAATGAACAAACTTGAATCATACATCCTTCTAGATCACATAGATACAATTAGTTTTTCAATCCATTCAGTGGAACTGGAGAAGAAGATTTTTGAAGAGGGGTACCCTCCGGGGCCTATTTGACCCCGCCCTGGATCCACCCCTGAAGGGATCGAGCCGAAATGAACAAACTTGGTAGAGGACCTTTAGTACTTCATGCATACCAAGTTTCATCAAAATCCCTTCAGCCGTTCTTGAGAAGAAGTTGAAAATGTTAAAAGTTTACGACGGACGGACGGACGGACGACGGACGACAGACGACGGACGACGGACGCCGGACGCCGGACACCACACTATGACAATAGCTCACTTGAGCCTTTGGCTCAGGTGAGCTAATAAAAAGGGGAAAAAAATTTTGTTGGGGTCCTGCCGGGGTTTGAAGCCACTCCCCATGGGTCCATTGGGCATGGAAAACATACATTATACCTATGTACAATCTTAAAAAATATTCCTTAAAAATCCAAAAGTGGATATCTGGACAAAATTCTTTCACTTGTAGGGTACCATGCATGAGTACCTCATACCTACAAATTGTCATGACAATCTGAAGAGTGGTTATAGAAAAGAAGCAGAAAATGTATGAAATCACCCCCCCCCCCCCCTTCCTTTTTACATAAGAAAAAAATTCATAAAAAATCAAAAAAATAAAATTTAAGCATAAAATACATATCAAAGCATTAAGTAAGTTAAATATGATAAATATGTAGTAAATGAGTGTGTAAAATCATACACTTATTGAGTTATTTAAAGAAAAAGTGCAAAAATGTGCATTTCTGACTAAGTCCGAAAAGACGTCAAAAACGCGTCAAAAATTAGTTGTCGGATTTTAACGAAATGAACAAACTTGAATCATACATCCTTCTAGATCACATAGATACAATTAGTTTTTCAATCCATTCAGTGGAACTGGAGAAGAAGATTTTTGAAGAGGGGTACCCTCCGGGGCCTATTTGACCCCGCCCTGGATCCACCCCTGAAGGGATCGAGCCGAAATGAACAAACTTGGTAGAGGACCTTTAGTACTTCATGCATACCAAGTTTCATCAAAATCCCTTCAGCCGTTCTTGAGAAGAAGTTGAAAATGTTAAAAGTTTACGACGGACGGACGGACGGACGACGGACGACAGACGACGGACGACGGACGACGGACGCCGGACACCACACTATGACAATAGCTCACTTGAGCCTTTGGCTCAGGTGAGCTAATAAAAAGGGGAAAAAAATTTTGTTGGGGTCCTGCCGGGGTTTGAAGCCACTCCCCATGGGTCCATTGGGCATGGAAAACATACATTATACCTATGTACAATCTTAAAAAATATTCCTTAAAAATCCAAAAGTGGATATCTGGACAAAATTCTTTCACTTGTAGGGTACCATGCATGAGTACCTCATACCTACAAATTGTCATGACAATCTGAAGAGTGGTTATAGAAAAGAAGCAGAAAATGTATGAAATCACCCCCCCCCCCCCCCTTCCTTTTTACATAAGAAAAAAATTCATAAAAAATCAAAAAAATAAAATTTAAGCATAAAATACATATCAAAGCATTAAGTAAGTTAAATATGATAAATATGTAGTAAATGAGTGTGTAAAATCATACACTTATTGAGTTATTTAAAGAAAAAGTGCAAAAATGTGCATTTCTGACTAAGTCCGAAAAGACGTCAAAAACGCGTCAAAAATTAGTTGTCGGATTTTAACGAAATGAACAAACTTGAATCATACATCCTTCTAGATCACATAGATACAATTAGTTTTTCAATCCATTCAGTGGAACTGGAGAAGAAGATTTTTGAAGAGGGGTACCCTCCGGGGCCTATTTGACCCCGCCCTGGATCCACCCCTGAAGGGATCGAGCCGAAATGAACAAACTTGGTAGAGGACCTTTAGTACTTCATGCATACCAAGTTTCATCAAAATCCCTTCAGCCGTTCTTGAGAAGAAGTTGAAAATGTTAAAAGTTTACGACGGACGGACGGACGGACGACGGACGACAGACGACGGACGACGGACGACGGACGCCGGACACCACACTATGACAATAGCTCACTTGAGCCTTTGGCTCAGGTGAGCTAATAAAAAGGGGAAAAAAATTTTGTTGGGGTCCTGCCGGGGTTTGAAGCCACTCCCCATGGGTCCATTGGGCATGGAAAACATACATTATACCTATGTACAATCTTAAAAAATATTCCTTAAAAATCCAAAAGTGGATATCTGGACAAAATTCTTTCACTTGTAGGGTACCATGCATGAGTACCTCATACCTACAAATTGTCATGACAATCTGAAGAGTGGTTATAGAAAAGAAGCAGAAAATGTATGAAATCACCCCCCCCCCCTTCCTTTTTACATAAGAAAAAAATTCATAAAAAATCAAAAAAATAAAATTTAAGCATAAAATACATATCAAAGCATTAAGTAAGTTAAATATGATAAATATGTAGTAAATGAGTGTGTAAAATCATACACTTATTGAGTTATTTAAAGAAAAAGTGCAAAAATGTGCATTTCTGACTAAGTCCGAAAAGACGTCAAAAACGCGTCAAAAATTAGTTGTCGGATTTTAACGAAATGAACAAACTTGAATCATACATCCTTCTAGATCACATAGATACAATTAGTTTTTCAATCCATTCAGTGGAACTGGAGAAGAAGATTTTTGAAGAGGGGTACCCTCCGGGGCCTATTTGACCCCGCCCTGGATCCACCCCTGAAGGGATCGAGCCGAAATGAACAAACTTGGTAGAGGACCTTTAGTACTTCATGCATACCAAGTTTCATCAAAATCCCTTCAGCTGTTCTTGAGAAGAAGTTGAAAATGTTAAAAGTTTACGACGGACGGACGGACGGACGACGGACGACAGACGACGGACGACGGACGACGGACGCCGGACACCACACTATGACAATAGCTCACTTGAGCCTTTGGCTCAGGTGAGCTAATAAAAAGGGGAAAAAAATTTTGTTGGGGTCCTGCCGGGGTTTGAAGCCACTCCCCATGGGTCCATTGGGCATGGAAAACATACATTATACCTATGTACAATCTTAAAAAATATTCCTTAAAAATCCAAAAGTGGATATCTGGACAAAATTCTTTCACTTGTAGGGTACCATGCATGAGTACCTCATACCTACAAATTGTCATGACAATCTGAAGAGTGGTTATAGAAAAGAAGCAGAAAATGTATGAAATCACCCCCCCCCCCTTCCTTTTTACATAAGAAAAAAATTCATAAAAAATCAAAAAAATAAAATTTAAGCATAAAATACATATCAAAGCATTAAGTAAGTTAAATATGATAAATATGTAGTAAATGAGTGTGTAAAATCATACACTTATTGAGTTATTTAAAGAAAAAGTGCAAAAATGTGCATTTCTGACTAAGTCCGAAAAGACGTCAAAAACGCGTCAAAAATTAGTTGTCGGATTTTAACGAAATGAACAAACTTGAATCATACATCCTTCTAGATCACATAGATACAATTAGTTTTTCAATCCATTCAGTGGAACTGGAGAAGAAGATTTTTGAAGAGGGGTACCCTCCGGGGCCTATTTGACCCCGCCCTGGATCCACCCCTGAAGGGATCGAGCCGAAATGAACAAACTTGGTAGAGGACCTTTAGTACTTCATGCATACCAAGTTTCATCAAAATCCCTTCAGCCGTTCTTGAGAAGAAGTTGAAAATGTTAAAAGTTTACGACGGACGGACGGACGGACGACGGACGACAGACGACGGACGACGGACGACGGACGCCGGACACCACACTATGACAATAGCTCACTTGAGCCTTTGGCTCAGGTGAGCTAATAAAAAGGGGAAAAAAATTTTGTTGGGGTCCTGCCGGGGTTTGAAGCCACTCCCCATGGGTCCATTGGGCATGGAAAACATACATTATACCTATGTACAATCTTAAAAAATATTCCTTAAAAATCCAAAAGTGGATATCTGGACAAAATTCTTTCACTTGTAGGGTACCATGCATGAGTACCTCATACCTACAAATTGTCATGACAATCTGAAGAGTGGTTATAGAAAAGAAGCAGAAAATGTATGAAATCACCCCCCCCCCCCCCCTTCCTTTTTACATAAGAAAAAAATTCATAAAAAATCAAAAAAATAAAATTTAAGCATAAAATACATATCAAAGCATTAAGTAAGTTAAATATGATAAATATGTAGTAAATGAGTGTGTAAAATCATACACTTATTGAGTTATTTAAAGAAAAAGTGCAAAAATGTGCATTTCTGACTAAGTCCGAAAAGACGTCAAAAACGCGTCAAAAATTAGTTGTCGGATTTTAACGAAATGAACAAACTTGAATCATACATCCTTCTAGATCACATAGATACAATTAGTTTTTCAATCCATTCAGTGGAACTGGAGAAGAAGATTTTTGAAGAGGGGTACCCTCCGGGGCCTATTTGACCCCGCCCTGGATCCACCCCTGAAGGGATCGAGCCGAAATGAACAAACTTGGTAGAGGACCTTTAGTACTTCATGCATACCAAGTTTCATCAAAATCCCTTCAGCCGTTCTTGAGAAGAAGTTGAAAATGTTAAAAGTTTACGACGGACGGACGGACGGACGACGGACGACAGACGACGGACGACGGACGACGGACGCCGGACACCACACTATGACAATAGCTCACTTGAGCCTTTGGCTCAGGTGAGCTAATAAAAAGGGGAAAAAAATTTTGTTGGGGTCCTGCCGGGGTTTGAAGCCACTCCCCATGGGTCCATTGGGCATGGAAAACATACATTATACCTATGTACAATCTTAAAAAATATTCCTTAAAAATCCAAAAGTGGATATCTGGACAAAATTCTTTCACTTGTAGGGTACCATGCATGAGTACCTCATACCTACAAATTGTCATGACAATCTGAAGAGTGGTTATAGAAAAGAAGCAGAAAATGTATGAAATCACCCCCCCCCCCCTTCCTTTTTACATAAGAAAAAAATTCATAAAAAATCAAAAAAATAAAATTTAAGCATAAAATACATATCAAAGCATTAAGTAAGTTAAATATGATAAATATGTAGTAAATGAGTGTGTAAAATCATACACTTATTGAGTTATTTAAAGAAAAAGTGCAAAAATGTGCATTTCTGACTAAGTCCGAAAAGACGTCAAAAACGCGTCAAAAATTAGTTGTCGGATTTTAACGAAATGAACAAACTTGAATCATACATCCTTCTAGATCACATAGATACAATTAGTTTTTCAATCCATTCAGTGGAACTGGAGAAGAAGATTTTTGAAGAGGGGTACCCTCCGGGGCCTATTTGACCCCGCCCTGGATCCACCCCTGAAGGGATCGAGCCGAAATGAACAAACTTGGTAGAGGACCTTTAGTACTTCATGCATACCAAGTTTCATCAAAATCCCTTCAGCCGTTCTTGAGAAGAAGTTGAAAATGTTAAAAGTTTACGACGGACGGACGGACGGACGACGGACGACGGACGACGGACGACGGACGACGGACGACGGACGCCGGACACCACACTATGACAATAGCTCACTTGAGCCTTTGGCTCAGGTGAGCTAATAAAAAGGGGAAAAAAATTTTGTTGGGGTCCTGCCGGGGTTTGAAGCCACTCCCCATGGGTCCATTGGGCATGGAAAACATACATTATACCTATGTACAATCTTAAAAAATATTCCTTAAAAATCCAAAAGTGGATATCTGGACAAAATTCTTTCACTTGTAGGGTACCATGCATGAGTACCTCATACCTACAAATTGTCATGACAATCTGAAGAGTGGTTATAGAAAAGAAGCAGAAAATGTATGAAATCACCCCCCCCCCTTCCTTTTTACATAAGAAAAAAATTCATAAAAAATCAAAAAAATAAAATTTAAGCATAAAATACATATCAAAGCATTAAGTAAGTTAAATATGATAAATATGTAGTAAATGAGTGTGTAAAATCATACACTTATTGAGTTATTTAAAGAAAAAGTGCAAAAATGTGCATTTCTGACTAAGTCCGAAAAGACGTCAAAAACGCGTCAAAAATTAGTTGTCGGATTTTAACGAAATGAACAAACTTGAATCATACATCCTTCTAGATCACATAGATACAATTAGTTTTTCAATCCATTCAGTGGAACTGGAGAAGAAGATTTTTGAAGAGGGGTACCCTCCGGGGCCTATTTGACCCCGCCCTGGATCCACCCCTGAAGGGATCGAGCCGAAATGAACAAACTTGGTAGAGGACCTTTAGTACTTCATGCATACCAAGTTTCATCAAAATCCCTTCAGCCGTTCTTGAGAAGAAGTTGAAAATGTTAAAAGTTTACGACGGACGGACGGACGGACGACGGACGACAGACGACGGACGACGGACGACGGACGCCGGACACCACACTATGACAATAGCTCACTTGAGCCTTTGGCTCAGGTGAGCTAATAAAAAGGGGAAAAAAATTTTGTTGGGGTCCTGCCGGGGTTTGAAGCCACTCCCCATGGGTCCATTGGGCATGGAAAACATACATTATACCTATGTACAATCTTAAAAAATATTCCTTAAAAATCCAAAAGTGGATATCTGGACAAAATTCTTTCACTTGTAGGGTACCATGCATGAGTACCTCATACCTACAAATTGTCATGACAATCTGAAGAGTGGTTATAGAAAAGAAGCAGAAAATGTATGAAATCACCCCCCCCCCCTTCCTTTTTACATAAGAAAAAAATTCATAAAAAATCAAAAAAATAAAATTTAAGCATAAAATACATATCAAAGCATTAAGTAAGTTAAATATGATAAATATGTAGTAAATGAGTGTGTAAAATCATACACTTATTGAGTTATTTAAAGAAAAAGTGCAAAAATGTGCATTTCTGACTAAGTCCGAAAAGACGTCAAAAACGCGTCAAAAATTAGTTGTCGGATTTTAACGAAATGAACAAACTTGAATCATACATCCTTCTAGATCACATAGATACAATTAGTTTTTCAATCCATTCAGTGGAACTGGAGAAGAAGATTTTTGAAGAGGGGTACCCTCCGGGGCCTATTTGACCCCGCCCTGGATCCACCCCTGAAGGGATCGAGCCGAAATGAACAAACTTGGTAGAGGACCTTTAGTACTTCATGCATACCAAGTTTCATCAAAATCCCTTCAGCCGTTCTTGAGAAGAAGTTGAAAATGTTAAAAGTTTACGACGGACGGACGGACGGACGACGGACGACAGACGACGGACGACGGACGACGGACGCCAGACACCACACTATGACAATAGCTCACTTGAGCCTTTGGCTCAGGTGAGCTAATAAAAAGGGGAAAAAAATTTTGTTGGGGTCCCGCCGGGGTTTGAAGCCACTCCCCATGGGTCCATTGGGCATGGAAAACATACATTATACCTATGTACAATCTTAAAAAATATTCCTTAAAAATCCAAAAGTGGATATCTGGACAAAATTCTTTCACTTGTAGGGTACCATGCATGAGTACCTCATACCTACAAATTGTCATGACAATCTGAAGAGTGGTTATAGAAAAGAAGCAGAAAATGTATGAAATCACCCCCCCCCCCCCTTCCTTTTTACATAAGAAAAAAATTCATAAAAAATCAAAAAAATAAAATTTAAGCATAAAATACATATCAAAGCATTAAGTAAGTTAAATATGATAAATATGTAGTAAATGAGTGTGTAAAATCATACACTTATTGAGTTATTTAAAGAAAAAGTGCAAAAATGTGCATTTCTGACTAAGTCCGAAAAGACGTCAAAAACGCGTCAAAAATTAGTTGTCGGATTTTAACGAAATGAACAAACTTGAATCATACATCCTTCTAGATCACATAGATACAATTAGTTTTTCAATCCATTCAGTGGAACTGGAGAAGAAGATTTTTGAAGAGGGGTACCCTCCGGGGCCTATTTGACCCCGCCCTGGATCCACCCCTGAAGGGATCGAGCCGAAATGAACAAACTTGGTAGAGGACCTTTAGTACTTCATGCATACCAAGTTTCATCAAAATCCCTTCAGCCGTTCTTGAGAAGAAGTTGAAAATGTTAAAAGTTTACGACGGACGGACGGACGGACGACGGACGACAGACGACGGACGACGGACGCCGGACACCACACTATGACAATAGCTCACTTGAGCCTTTGGCTCAGGTGAGCTAATAAAAAGGGGAAAAAAATTTTGTTGGGGTCCTGCCGGGGTTTGAAGCCACTCCCCATGGGTCCATTGGGCATGGAAAACATACATTATACCTATGTACAATCTTAAAAAATATTCCTTAAAAATCCAAAAGTGGATATCTGGACAAAATTCTTTCACTTGTAGGGTACCATGCATGAGTACCTCATACCTACAAATTGTCATGACAATCTGAAGAGTGGTTATAGAAAAGAAGCAGAAAATGTATGAAATCACCCCCCCCCCCTTCCTTTTTACATAAGAAAAAAATTCATAAAAAATCAAAAAAATAAAATTTAAGCATAAAATACATATCAAAGCATTAAGTAAGTTAAATATGATAAATATGTAGTAAATGAGTGTGTAAAATCATACACTTATTGAGTTATTTAAAGAAAAAGTGCAAAAATGTGCATTTCTGACTAAGTCCGAAAAGACGTCAAAAACGCGTCAAAAATTAGTTGTCGGATTTTAACGAAATGAACAAACTTGAATCATACATCCTTCTAGATCACATAGATACAATTAGTTTTTCAATCCATTCAGTGGAACTGGAGAAGAAGATTTTTGAAGAGGGGTACCCTCCGGGGCCTATTTGACCCCGCCCTGGATCCACCCCTGAAGGGATCGAGCCGAAATGAACAAACTTGGTAGAGGACCTTTAGTACTTCATGCATACCAAGTTTCATCAAAATCCCTTCAGCCGTTCTTGAGAAGAAGTTGAAAATGTTAAAAGTTTACGACGGACGGACGGACGGACGACGGACGACAGACGACGGACGACGGACGACGGACGCCGGACACCACACTATGACAATAGCTCACTTGAGCCTTTGGCTCAGGTGAGCTAATAAAAAGGGGAAAAAAATTTTGTTGGGGTCCTGCCGGGGTTTGAAGCCACTCCCCATGGGTCCATTGGGCATGGAAAACATACATTATACCTATGTACAATCTTAAAAAATATTCCTTAAAAATCCAAAAGTGGATATCTGGACAAAATTCTTTCACTTGTAGGGTACCATGCATGAGTACCTCATACCTACAAATTGTCATGACAATCTGAAGAGTGGTTATAGAAAAGAAGCAGAAAATGTATGAAATCACCCCCCCCCTTCCTTTTTACATAAGAAAAAAATTCATAAAAAATCAAAAAAATAAAATTTAAGCATAAAATACATATCAAAGCATTAAGTAAGTTAAATATGATAAATATGTAGTA
The DNA here is from genome assembly GCA_028142955.1 of Pinctada fucata. NCBI lineage: Eukaryota > Metazoa > Mollusca > Bivalvia > Pterioida > Pteriidae > Pinctada > Pinctada fucata. Next base: position 27,195,394 of record AP027115.1, read on the forward strand.
AATGAGTGTGTAAAATCATACACTTATTGAGTTATTTAAAGAAAAAGTGCAAAAATGTGCATTTCTGACTAAGTCCGAAAAGACGTCAAAAACGCGTCAAAAATTAGTTGTCGGATTTTAACGAAATGAACAAACTTGAATCATACATCCTTCTAGATCACATAGATACAATTAGTTTTTCAATCCATTCAGTGGAACTGGAGAAGAAGATTTTTGAAGAGGGGTACCCTCCGGGGCCTATTTGACCCCGCCCTGGATCCACCCCTGAAGGGATCGAGCCGAAATGAACAAACTTGGTAGAGGACCTTTAGTACTTCATGCATACCAAGTTTCATCAAAATCCCTTCAGCCGTTCTTGAGAAGAAGTTGAAAATGTTAAAAGTTTACGACGGACGGACGGACGGACGACGGACGACAGACGACGGACGACGGACGACGGACGCCGGACACCACACTATGACAATAGCTCACTTGAGCCTTTGGCTCAGGTGAGCTAATAAAAAGGGGAAAAAAATTTTGTTGGGGTCCTGCCGGGGTTTGAAGCCACTCCCCATGGGTCCATTGGGCATGGAAAACATACATTATACCTATGTACAATCTTAAAAAATATTCCTTAAAAATCCAAAAGTGGATATCTGGACAAAATTCTTTCACTTGTAGGGTACCATGCATGAGTACCTCATACCTACAAATTGTCATGACAATCTGAAGAGTGGTTATAGAAAAGAAGCAGAAAATGTATGAAATCACCCCCCCCCTTCCTTTTTACATAAGAAAAAAATTCATAAAAAATCAAAAAAATAAAATTTAAGCATAAAATACATATCAAAGCATTAAGTAAGTTAAATATGATAAATATGTAGTAAATGAGTGTGTAAAATCATACACTTATTGAGTTATTTAAAGAAAAAGTGCAAAAATGTGCATTTCTGACTAAGTCCGAAAAGACGTCAAAAACGCGTCAAAAATTAGTTGTCGGATTTTAACGAAATGAACAAACTTGAATCATACATCCTTCTAGATCACATAGATACAATTAGTTTTTCAATCCATTCAGTGGAACTGGAGAAGAAGATTTTTGAAGAGGGGTACCCTCCGGGGCCTATTTGACCCCGCCCTGGATCCACCCCTGAAGGGATCGAGCCGAAATGAACAAACTTGGTAGAGGACCTTTAGTACTTCATGCATACCAAGTTTCATCAAAATCCCTTCAGCCGTTCTTGAGAAGAAGTTGAAAATGTTAAAAGTTTACGACGGACGGACGGACGGACGACGGACGACAGACGACGGACGACGGACGACGGACGCCGGACACCACACTATGACAATAGCTCACTTGAGCCTTTGGCTCAGGTGAGCTAATAAAAAGGGGAAAAAAATTTTGTTGGGGTCCTGCCGGGGTTTGAAGCCACTCCCCATGGGTCCATTGGGCATGGAAAACATACATTATACCTATGTACAATCTTAAAAAATATTCCTTAAAAATCCAAAAGTGGATATCTGGACAAAATTCTTTCACTTGTAGGGTACCATGCATGAGTACCTCATACCTACAAATTGTCATGACAATCTGAAGAGTGGTTATAGAAAAGAAGCAGAAAATGTATGAAATCACCCCCCCCCCTTCCTTTTTACATAAGAAAAAAATTCATAAAAAATCAAAAAAATAAAATTTAAGCATAAAATACATATCAAAGCATTAAGTAAGTTAAATATGATAAATATGTAGTAAATGAGTGTGTAAAATTATACACTTATTGAGTTATTTAAAGAAAAAGTGCAAAAATGTGCATTTCTGACTAAGTCCGAAAAGACGTCAAAAACGCGTCAAAAATTAGTTGTCGGATTTTAACGAAATGAACAAACTTGAATCATACATCCTTCTAGATCACATAGATACAATTAGTTTTTCAATCCATTCAGTGGAACTGGAGAAGAAGATTTTTGAAGAGGGGTACCCTCCGGGGCCTATTTGACCCCGCCCTGGATCCACCCCTGAAGGGATCGAGCCGAAATGAACAAACTTGGTAGAGGACCTTTAGTACTTCATGCATACCAAGTTTCATCAAAATCCCTTCAGCCGTTCTTGAGAAGAAGTTGAAAATGTTAAAAGTTTACGACGGACGGACGGACGGACGACGGACGACAGACGACGGACGACGGACGACGGACGCCGGACACCACACTATGACAATAGCTCACTTGAGCCTTTGGCTCAGGTGAGCTAATAAAAAGGGGAAAAAAATTTTGTTGGGGTCCTGCCGGGGTTTGAAGCCACTCCCCATGGGTCCATTGGGCATGGAAAACATACATTATACCTATGTACAATCTTAAAAAATATTCCTTAAAAATCCAAAAGTGGATATCTGGACAAAATTCTTTCACTTGTAGGGTACCATGCATGAGTACCTCATACCTACAAATTGTCATGACAATCTGAAGAGTGGTTATAGAAAAGAAGCAGAAAATGTATGAAATCACCCCCCCCCCCCCCTTCCTTTTTACATAAGAAAAAAATTCATAAAAAATCAAAAAAATAAAATTTAAGCATAAAATACATATCAAAGCATTAAGTAAGTTAAATATGATAAATATGTAGTAAATGAGTGTGTAAAATCATACACTTATTGAGTTATTTAAAGAAAAAGTGCAAAAATGTGCATTTCTGACTAAGTCCGAAAAGACGTCAAAAACGCGTCAAAAATTAGTTGTCGGATTTTAACGAAATGAACAAACTTGAATCATACATCCTTCTAGATCACATAGATACAATTAGTTTTTCAATCCATTCAGTGGAACTGGAGAAGAAGATTTTTGAAGAGGGGTACCCTCCGGGGCCTATTTGACCCCGCCCTGGATCCACCCCTGAAGGGATCGAGCCGAAATGAACAAACTTGGTAGAGGACCTTTAGTACTTCATGCATACCAAGTTTCATCAAAATCCCTTCAGCCGTTCTTGAGAAGAAGTTGAAAATGTTAAAAGTTTACGACGGACGGACGGACGGACGACGGACGACAGACGACGGACGACGGACGACGGACGCCGGACACCACACTATGACAATAGCTCACTTGAGCCTTTGGCTCAGGTGAGCTAATAAAAAGGGGAAAAAAATTTTGTTGGGGTCCTGCCGGGGTTTGAAGCCACTCCCCATGGGTCCATTGGGCATGGAAAACATACATTATACCTATGTACAATCTTAAAAAATATTCCTTAAAAATCCAAAAGTGGATATCTGGACAAAATTCTTTCACTTGTAGGGTACCATGCATGAGTACCTCATACCTACAAATTGTCATGACAATCTGAAGAGTGGTTATAGAAAAGAAGCAGAAAATGTATGAAATCACCCCCCCCCCTTCCTTTTTACATAAGAAAAAAATTCATAAAAAATCAAAAAAATAAAATTTAAGCATAAAATACATATCAAAGCATTAAGTAAGTTAAATATGATAAATATGTAGTAAATGAGTGTGTAAAATCATACACTTATTGAGTTATTTAAAGAAAAAGTGCAAAAATGTGCATTTCTGACTAAGTCCGAAAAGACGTCAAAAACGCGTCAAAAATTAGTTGTCGGATTTTAACGAAATGAACAAACTTGAATCATACATCCTTCTAGATCACATAGATACAATTAGTTTTTCAATCCATTCAGTGGAACTGGAGAAGAAGATTTTTGAAGAGGGGTACCCTCCGGGGCCTATTTGACCCCGCCCTGGATCCACCCCTGAAGGGATCGAGCCGAAATGAACAAACTTGGTAGAGGACCTTTAGTACTTCATGCATACCAAGTTTCATCAAAATCCCTTCAGCCGTTCTTGAGAAGAAGTTGAAAATGTTAAAAGTTTACGACGGACGGACGGACGGACGACGGACGACAGACGACGGACGACGGACGACGGACGACGGACACCACACTATGACAATAGCTCACTTGAGCCTTTGGCTCAGGTGAGCTAATAAAAAGGGGAAAAAAATTTTGTTGGGGTCCTGCCGGGGTTTGAAGCCACTCCCCATGGGTCCATTGGGCATGGAAAACATACATTATACCTATGTACAATCTTAAAAAATATTCCTTAAAAATCCAAAAGTGGATATCTGGACAAAATTCTTTCACTTGTAGGGTACCATGCATGAGTACCTCATACCTACAAATTGTCATGACAATCTGAAGAGTGGTTATAGAAAAGAAGCAGAAAATGTATGAAATCACCCCCCCCCCTTCCTTTTTACATAAGAAAAAAATTCATAAAAAATCAAAAAAATAAAATTTAAGCATAAAATACATATCAAAGCATTAAGTAAGTTAAATATGATAAATATGTAGTAAATGAGTGTGTAAAATCATACACTTATTGAGTTATTTAAAGAAAAAGTGCAAAAATGTGCATTTCTGACTAAGTCCGAAAAGACGTCAAAAACGCGTCAAAAATTAGTTGTCGGATTTTAACGAAATGAACAAACTTGAATCATACATCCTTCTAGATCACATAGATACAATTAGTTTTTCAATCCATTCAGTGGAACTGGAGAAGAAGATTTTTGAAGAGGGGTACCCTCCGGGGCCTATTTGACCCCGCCCTGGATCCACCCCTGAAGGGATCGAGCCGAAATGAACAAACTTGGTAGAGGACCTTTAGTACTTCATGCATACCAAGTTTCATCAAAATCCCTTCAGCCGTTCTTGAGAAGAAGTTGAAAATGTTAAAAGTTTACGACGGACGGACGGACGGACGACGGACGACAGACGACGGACGACGGACGACGGACGCCGGACACCACACTATGACAATAGCTCACTTGAGCCTTTGGCTCAGGTGAGCTAAAAAATGAAAGGAGTATGTATGGTTTACATAGTAAAGTGGCCCCCTAAATTCGACTTCTCCAAAATTAAATTTCAAGAAATCTAGTTACAAAAACTACTCCTCGATTTGTAAGACATTGTAAATTTTACATAAACATCATGAAAACCGGTGATTTTGTCAAATTTTCATGAAAAATAGTATAATTCTTGATTATTTTTATTGAGATAACATCGAGCGGGATCGTGAACAACGTTTTCCTTTTGCATGCACTTAGAGACGTACAAAAGTAACAACATGTCAAAATATAAAAGTTGTTCAGAAGCCCGCTCGATACTATCTTATAGGAAGTTTGTCGAAAATAAGCCCCAAAATGACGTTTTTCCTGAAATTTGGCAAAATATACAATTTTTGAAGACCAAATTCTATGAAAGTGAGAAAGGTAATTAAAGAATATGCATCATTTCATAAGTAGCCTACATTATAGACTAAATGCTGGTACAAATTCATTAATTCATGAAAACTTCAGAATTTGCCCTGAAAGGGGGCCACTTTACTATATAAACCATATATAGTCCTTATTAAGGAATTTTGCAGAAAAAATAATTGTGTACTTGTAAATGGCGAGCGAAGCGAGCCGAAATTTTAGGTTTCAAAGCCTTTTTATGCATTTTTAGACCCCTTTCAGTTAGAAATGGGGCAAAACTGGACCCCATCTCCGAAAATCTTAGGGGGGGGGGGGCCCTCTGGATCCGCGCATGCAAACCCCTAAAATATTGGAAAGTCCACAAGACAAGCAAGTAGACTTATATGATACAAACAAATCTCAGTTACAATACACACACACAGCACACACACAAACACTATCACTGCTATTTTTATCCATTTCTAACTTGCGAAATATTGACATTTAAAATTCAGTTTGGGTATTATATGAGATACAGTAGGGACGGACAGGGGGGATAACCTTTTCTCCCATTTGCCCCCATGTGGGATAGAGTTTGCCCATAGCGACGCGTCATGTAGGGTCACTGTATCCCACATGTACCTCGCGTGACATTTGACGTCGGCCGCATAGGCTGTATCCATATTGTGACGTCGCTGTTATGCATTGTGACGTCATGATTTTTGCACCTAAAGCGTCGATCTCTCAAGAAAAACGTCGTTTTAAAACTCTTTTTTTTTTACATTCTAATTCTTATTAAACCGATTAAGGCTAAGGACTACGGTTTATTCTTTTAGAATAAACCATTTTCGAGGGCGCTGAAAACGAATATTCCTTTATTTTTCGAATTCGATAAAGTTGACGATTTCATGATTTCACGGAATTTCAAGAAAGGCCCTAGAAATGGGAGAAAAACGATCAACCATATGTTTGTCATGTGGGATGAGAAAAGCCCACCCTCGGGGTCTGGTTTCTGGTCAGGGAACTCGGCAAGCCTCGTTCCCTGACCAGAAACCAGACCCCTCGGATGGGCTTTTCTCATCCCACATGACAGCATATGGTTGATAGTTATACTCCTCGTCCCTCCCATTTTCTCCCTCCTCCTCCCTTGTCTCCCTTTCCCACCCCATCCCCCTTCCGCTCCTCTCCCTATTTACATCCCCTCACGCTCTCCATCCCCCATTCTCCCTTTCCCTTTCTAATCAAGTTTCATTCTACCCCCCCCCCCCTCCTGACCGCCTCGTTCCAACCCCCTTTCCCTGTCCGCCTCTTAGTATACGTCATGTAGCTACTGACTTGTAAGCTTTGGCCATTTCTCTGGCACCCTTTACATAGCCGGTGGCATAGTCCACTTTGTCTTTGGCCCAGTTCCTGACTTTGTTGTAGGTATTCCGTACCCACGATGACCCTGAAGATGACCTGGACGATGATCTTGACGATGATGAGGTGAACCAAGCCTCGCTGAGAGCGATGAAAAGTAAGATAAGGAAGACAAAAACGTGGAGCTTCATAGCGACCTGAAAATAGTTTCAGAAGTTACATATAGTGTACATTTTATTTTTACATGATTATTTACGAGGGCTGATTGATACGTTGTGAGCCTCGGTTTTCTGGGTTGCAGAAAGTATTCTGCTGATAGATTATCTACAAAACGGAAAAACAATAAATGGCACATAATATGCTTCACTTCTGACAAAGTGACAAAATATTAATCTTAAGCGCCGCGGAAAGGTGTGTTGTTCCATCAGGACAATGATCCTGCTCATAAATTAAACTCCATTCTCGATCGAAATTCGACAAAAAGATTTTATTTTACTCAGTCCAATGTTTAGACTATTTCGTTTCCACGTTTTCGAGAGTGACCATGTTTTGCTGATTTTGTTTATAAGTATCCTATTTGCACACAAACTGAAAACATTGTGATGTTCTTTTCGGGAAATCTTTCGCAACTACTAGTTCCAAGAAATGATACCATATAAAGTATTTTCTTTTTTGATTTTTGTAAAAAAATTCGCATGTTTGCGTCTAAAATTTGGTGTTTTCATTCATTTTCCCCCAATTTCCTGGTATTTTTCGTCACAATGTCACAGTATATCAAACATGACTGCAACAATTATATCTGATAGGATGTAGAACAATAAATTTGACAAACAACTTAACCATGAAACGGCGAAATATGGTCACAGGAGAAATATGGTTCCTCGCTCTAAGTGACTAACTTCGCTTCTTTGCATAATAACTTTGCTTTTTCGCATCGTGACTTCGCTTCCATAACCGCCACCATCACCATTTCTGATGTTGTTATAGATAAGAAATCAGATTTCTTCCTTCCATTATTTATTGCTTGAGGTTGAAAGAATTCTCAGATAAACAAGGAAGTGATGTACCAAATATCTTTTTAGCCCCACGAATATTATGGAAGAAAGTTATCATGACGAACTAATCATAAAATATGGTCACAAAAAATCCATAAATAAATAAATGAAATGTAGAAACCCCTCTCTTTCCTAAAACAAGTATAACATTAATTTTGCTTACCTCAGTTGAATCGTCAAAATGGATTGAACTCCTTAATTAATTGACTTGATATTTCCCCATATATATATATATATATATATATATATATATACAAGCTCTATGAAATTCTAGACGGCCTTAAACGGTACCATGTGTCCCACCATAAACAGTACAACAACATCATATTACGGCACTGAAATTTGTTATAGGGTATCGGTTTCTGGTATACGTGTTGTTTTCACTGAATATCAAATATTGAATACCAAAGGTCAGGTAAAAATTCATTTGTGGCTATATGAAGCAAATAAGCAGGTGGGGGAGGGGGAGGGGGCGATGCATTTCCCACGTTGGACAATGTATACGTAGAACTAATAAAACGACGGTTACGTAGATTTTCTCGAAGACGATAAAGCGCGGGATGGTGGACAGTTTTACATGACTTCTGAAAAAAGAGGTTGATGTGAGCCAACATCGTCCACCTTAGTGTTATGCCATTCACAAACCATAAGTAGGCACAGCTTTATCCAACAAAAGCGACATCAACACCGGCCCGTCTAGTAATGATAAAACAAGAGATGTACGTTAAACACTCATACACCTTCCCCCAAAACTGTTTAATAGGGAATGCTGTGGGTCTAGGACTAGGGACATTATTTATTTTCCTAAAACTTATTGTTTGATCGTCAGTCAAACTTTTTGGACGATGACTTTGCTGAGATTCCAATCCTAGGAGATGTACCGTTCAAGCCCCTCCCCCCCTCCCTCCGCTCAGGTGTTATGGGCTTATACCGTTTTATATGTTCAAGTGACCCTCAAGAGCTGTAACTGTGCCCCATTTTTTTCACCCCAGAATAAATCGTTCTTGAAAATTTTCTCGGCTCAAGGGTGGCCTGCTCTAAAATTGTTTGACGGTAACCAAATCATAATTTGACCTTCATAATTTTCAGACATCTTTCGAAAGTTTTGCTATAAAGATGTTTTGTTTTTTGAAAACTATCTACAAATTCCTCCAAGATTTTTGAACAGGAGTCGATAAAATATATTCACGACTCGAGGTAATAGATCATTCATGCACTTCTAGCATTAAAGAGAGGGTCTTACAACAACTTGTGGAATTTGATGAACTGTCTCAGTGGGAGATTTAGGGTGTAGTGGAAGGGTGGGGGACTCATCCCCATCAGTGTTGCAATTTCGCCCCAAATACCCTTTTTAACAGTATCTGGACAAAATCGGCAAGTCTGGGGACACTGGATCCGCCACTGAGACAGTAAGTACTAACAGTAACACTGAAAAAAAAGTTTGTGGAATTTATAAAATCGCATATACTGAACAGTTCAAGAATAGATACGTTGCATCTTGGACCTGCAATATGTGACCTTGACCTTGAGATTGACCTTTCTCTCAATAGATGTTGAGCCTCATGCATTTCAAATACTACAATACTACAAGATTGATGACAATATAACTTACTTTAATTTTAGCCTAACCAATTTTTAGCGGAAACAATGCAAAAATGGGCAATTCAACAAAATAGCGCTATTAAGAGTTAGCGCACTTGACTTACATGTATTTTCCTTAGTAATCCATTAATTTTATTATGATTAGCAGAGGCTAAAAAAAGTGCAGTATTTATAGTGCTAACTCTATTAAAATATGATTCCTATGGTGGCATATTTCTGCCCCATACATGCCAGATATTTTTCTTCAGAGTATGTCAACATACAAGTTACTTATGTCAACATGCAAGTTATTTATGTCAACATGCAAGTTATTTATGTCAACATGCAACTTATTTATGTTAACATGCAACTTATTTATTGTAACATGCATGTCAACATAATTATCTTGCATGTTGACATATTTATCTTGCATGTTGACAAAATAAGTTGCATGTCAACATAATTAACTTGCATGTCAACATATTAATATGCATGTTGAAATAATATCTATAAAAATATCTTGCATGTAGGAGGCAGAAGTATGCCACCATAGAATCCAGCTAAAATAAGTACTACACATAAATCATATATAAAGACATTTATGAGAAAGCGTGACTACCAGACAGACAGGGGGGGGGGGGGGGTCCTAACCTCTGCTATCTCTCTCTAGATCTCACATGAAAGAGAACTTAAAATGCACAGATAGGAAAAACATAGTGAAATCAAAGATTACGAAGCTCACCTCGTGGCAGCAAAGTTCAATTTAAACATATCTCTAAGTACATTTATATTAAGAAAATCACTCAAGTGAAAAAAAGTAGGTCAAGGTCATTTCATGAAAGTTTGATCAAAGATACATCCGATATGCAAGTTTGGTACATGTAGCACTTATACTTTGCTCAATATTGGCCTTTAAAGGCAAATCACTCAAGCAGAAAAAGTAGGTCAAGGTCATTTTATGAAAGTTTGATCAAAGATACATCCAATATGCAAGTTTGGTACATATAGCACTTATACTTTGCTCAATATTGGCCTTTAAAGGCAAAATCACTCAAGTGGAAAAAGTAGGTCAAGGTCATTTTATGAAAATTTGATCAAAGACACATCCAATATGCAAGTTTGGTACATGTAGCACTTATACTTTGCTCAATATTGGCCTTTAAAGGCAAAATCACTCAAGTGGAAAAAAGTAGGTCAAGGTCATTTTATGAAAGTTTGATCAAAGATACATCCAATATGCAAGTTTGGTACATGTAGCACTTATACTTTGCTCAATATTAGCCTTTAAAGGCAAAATCACTCAAGCGAAAAAAGTAGGTCAAGGTCATTTTATGAAAGTTTGATTAAAGATACATCCAATATGCAAGTTTGGTACATGTAGCACTTATACTTTGCTCAATATTAGCCTTTAAAGGCAAAATCACTCAAGTGGAAAAAGTAGGTCAAAGATACATCCAATATGCAAGTTTGGTACATGTAGCACTTATACTTTGCTCAATATTGGCCTTATAAGGCAAAATCACTCAAGCGGAAAAAGTAGGTCAGATGCTGCATCCGATGCATGGGTTCACCTCAGCATCCCAAGATGAATCACTTGTGCAAGTTTGGTTACTGTAACATCAGTACTTTGTCAGATACTGAACTACCCCAAAAACTTTAACCAGACATTGACAAAGTCATTCAGCCGGAAAATGTAGGTCAGATGCTGCATCCGATGCATGGGTTCATCTCAGCATCCCAAGATGGATCACTTGTGCAAGTTTGGTTACTGTAACATCAGTACTTTGTCAGATACTGAGTTACCCCAAAAACTTTAACCAGACCTTGACAAAGTCATTCAACCGGAAAATGTAGGTCAGATGCTGCATCCGATGCATGGGTTCACCTCAGCATCCCAAGATGAATCACTTGTGCAAGTTTGGTTACTGCAACATCAGTACTTTGTCAGATACTGAGTTACCCCAAAAACTTTAACCGGACGCGGACGGGGACGGGGACGCGGACGTCGGGGTTATAGCATAAGCTCATCTCAACTTCGTCGAGGTGAGCTAAAAATTGGCATGATGTCCTGACATGCTGTGGGTTTCACAGTTTTGTAGAAATATCATAATATATTAATTATAAAGACATATCGGAGAGCAGAAAGTATTTAATGCATTTAATAAATAAATATATGAATAGATATATATTTGAGGATTCTTCAAATGACTCTATAGCTCTTTTAAAAATTGGAATTTTAAGCAGCATTAGTAATAATAGCAACACTAATGGCGACTATACATAAAATTTATAAAGTCTAACTATTGTCACAAGTGAAAACAATTAATAGGATTTCTCTACTCTTAAATTTTACAAGTCATTCGACAATAAAAATAATAAAGAAAAACACGACTTTCACTATCAAAGTGAATTCTGTTATTTAGTATCCTATGGTGTGTATTGTACTACACATAATTTGTGAATACATGAATATACTTTGTTCTTAAAATGATATGTTATCAAAAGTGTTCTTCATGTAAAATCAAAGAAACTAATGAACTACTTGTACATATCTTATTCAATTATCAGTGCGATTCTATATTTATAAACAAAAAAGTTGTCACAATATCAATTCTATCCAATAAATAGATATCTATTCTAGAAGAAAACTAATACAAAAAATATACGACACTGTCAGTTTTTACGAAAACTTTTTGAAACCACTAGCCCCAAAAAAATGTATACAAGTTTTTTGTATACGTTATACAGTGAAATTCCACTACCCGGGCAAAATTTCTACTAGCTACGGGTGTCGGGATAGTGAGTTTTCGTAAAGACTGCACTGTGTGATAAATTGAGTGTCAACAAAACACAAAACAAGGGACTAAATAATACTTCACAATCAGAAATAATAACAACATTGACTTAAAAAAAATTTTTATTACGCTCTACAACATTTATAGACTTCTTAATTACTTCCAATCAGTTTCACATTTTTACTAAACCTGGACTAAAAACATAAACGTGGAAGAGGACCTTGAATACTTGCTTACTGTAATTTTTAAAAATTATGTGGGACATGTATAGTTGTGGAGAAAAAGTTGAATAATACATCGGCCAATCAGACTTACTGATGGCCTTCTTGTTTGTCAGATCAAGTCTACAAACATAAACTAAGTAGGGTGTACTTGCTTCTTGTAAGATCAGATCAAAAATATTAAAAAAAGAATCTCCTCTAGAGGACCTTTTATACTTGCTTAATGTAAATTTTTATGAAATTCTGTGTAGCAGTTTTAGAGAAGTTAAAATAATACCACCATTTAGAGTCCATGGTGGCCATTTTGGATTTCTTATTGGATAGAAAAACAAAAATCTTTGTATTTACTCCCCATAAGGTTTGATACAAGTCTAAGCATTGATTAAAAGGAGAAGTTAAAAATGTGAAAAGTTTATTAAGGGCAGCAAAAACTAACAGACAGACAGACAACTGGACAGACATTATGATGAATGTTACAACATGGGAATGGCTCATTTGATCTTTGCTCAATTAAACTAAAACTATCTATTTTCTATCATAACACAAATTGAATGAAAGATCTCTATATCATTTAGACAAGAATTAGTATGGACTACATATTCATATGTAAATTGTCTACACAAAAATAATCAATACTAAAGAACAGTATGTACAAAAAACCCATCTGAAAAATTCTACCAGTATTACCCGTAGAACAACCACTATGTAAAGACATAAATCAAAATCTAAAGATTCTCTATAAATTTTCCATCACCCGAAAAAGTTTTTATATGTAAAACACTAAAAAGTTGTTTAAAACACTAATTTTTGTGTAGAGGAGTGTTTGCGTTTTGTTTATACTCGTCTTCTTTTTCTAGGAGGATCTCAGATATTTCGTTTTTTAAATATACTTTTACCCTACTTGTCACACAAAAATTTTCAGAAAATTTCATGACTCCACTATGCATTTTTGATGTTTGACTTTGGGTTCATAATTTTTCGCTACCTTTCACACAAAAATTTTCAGAAAATTCCATGACTCTTCTATGCATTTTTGATGTACAAGGCTAAAACATTGTGACATCAATAATTTAGTAATTGGAAAGGTCGATTATACATCTCCAGGTATGACGAAATGCACCTATCTTATATATAACTTTCATATATTGTTTTTTAAAAAATAGTTGCCAGAGTCACCTAATGCTCGACTGCATAGCATAATATCTCTCATGACAGCCAATTTATTTAAACTCCCTTTCTCAGGCAACAACATATATCTCATCATAAATCACTGAAGCAGAAAAAGTAGGTCAAGGTCAGATTTCAATAGTCAAACCCAAGATGCATCCAATATGCAAGTCTGGTGCATGAAGCACTTATAGTTAGCTCAATATTGCCAATTTAAAGCAAAATCACTGAAGCTGAAAAAGTAGGTCAAGGTCATATTTCAATAGTCTAACCTAAGATGCATCCAATATGCAAGTCTGGTGCATGTAGCACTTATACTTTTCTCAATATTGGCTTTTAAAGGTAAAATAATTCAAGCGGAAAAAGTAGGTCAAGGTCATTTTATGAAAGTTTGATCAGAGATACATCCAATATGCAAGTTTGGTACATGTAGCACTTATACTTTGCTCAATATTGGCTTTGAAAGGCAAAATCATTCAAGCGGAAAAAAGTAGGTCAAGGTCATTTTTTGAAAGTTTGATCAAAGATACATCAAATATGTAAGTTTGGTTCATGTAGCACTTATACTTTGCTCAATATTGGCTTTTAAAGGCAAAATCATTCAAGCGGAAAAAAGTAGGTCAAGGTCATTTTATGAAAGTTTGATCAAAGATACATCCAATATGCAAGTTTGGTACATGTAGCACTTATACTTTGCTCAATATTGGCTTTTAAAGGTAAAATCATTCAAGCGGAAAAAAGTAGGTCAAGGTCATTTTATGAAAGTTTGATCAAAGATACATCCAATAAGCAAGTTTGGTACATGTAGCACTTATACTTTGCTCAATATTGGCTTTTAAAGGCAAAATCATTCAAGCGGAAAAAAGTAGGTCAAGGTCATTTTTTGAAAGTTTGATCAAAGATACATCAAATATGTAAGTTTGGTACATGTAGCACTTATACTTTGCTCAATATTGGCTTTTAAAGACTTTATTGCTATCTTAACATTTACCTTATCATCTCAACATTTGCCTTATCATTTGAAATAATTTTAAAAATCCCAACCCCAGGGGCTATATCCTCATCTGGATATATTAAATGATGTATAATTAAACATTTGCAACAAAAAAAAACAACAGAATATGAATATAGGAAAGGTAAATGTGTAATCTTAACATTTACCTTATCATCTAGTTCGGACGACGCCGACGCGGACGCCGACGCCGACGCCGGGGGTATTGCAATAGCTCTTTTGCACTAAAGTGCAGTCGAGCTAAAAACCAGTTTCCCCCAACTGTACATGCATATCAAAAGAGGATACATGTAATTCTCCATAAATCAACTTTCACTGATTTTGTAAATCATCAAAAATGACAGCATTTAAAAAATTGAAGTTAAACATATACCAAATAAACTTTTTATTGCACTAAACCAAGAACTTGTCAAACGAATAGTGGTCTGAACTAAATAGTATTGTACTGAAGCAGAAAATTGAGAGAAAATCAAACTTCATAAATTGAGAAAAGCAACCTCGGAAACATCGAACAGGGACTTTAGACTACGTCAGTAACAAGGTTATCTATCAAAGAAATAGAAATAGACCATTTTCATATTACCGCTAGATTTGTATTTTAGACACTCCAAGACCAGACATCACAACTTTTGACGTTATTTTTTATTATGACGTCACAGAACTGTTTTGACGTCATAGTAAGAAATAACGTCAAATGTTATGATGTCGGATCTTGGAACTTGTAAAACTCAAGTCTACTGCAGTAATGTGAAAATCGTCTATTATGATCTGAAGAAAAAAAAATAAGTGTATACTAGTATATTTGTGTATTTAAAAATGATTGTGTCTATACTTTGCTAGTGTCATTACTTTTAATTCAACATAGTGAAATACATAAACATGTATGTATACAAACTACAAAATGGAATTGAATTAAGTATCATTTTTCTTTTCAACATCAGTACATCCATTGACCTCATGTATCAAACCACCACTTAAACATAGTATAATCAAAGATTACAAAGCTCACCTCATGGCAGCAAACAGGGAGTAGTCAAAGATCACAGTTTTTAATTTGAGAATCTGTCCTATTAAGGACCAACGAAAATGCTAACAACTAAACAGAAAAGCGTAGTAGACAATTGATACCCAAATTTTCCTAACTTGTGCACTCAAGCGGAAATAATAGGTCAAGACCTACATACGAACATAGATTTGTGATATACTCATAAAGACGCATCATCTGTGCAAGTTTGGACTTCCCTGTACTTAAAAAATGACGAAATAAAATAAAGAAATAAACCCTTTTAACATACTAATGTGGATGCAGACACCAACGAAAGGGTGATAGCATATGCTCTCTCTCAATTCATGAGGTGAGCTAAAAACTTTTGCCGTGAAGACGATTTTAGGAAACATATTTTTTCCCGCTATCAAAGCACTCGCAAAACATGTGAAAGAAAGAATCTCTGAAAATCTGGTTACAAGGTACAAAAAAGCATGTACACGTATAAATAAGCTATATGTATATCTATAAGGTTACAACCATAAAGTAACCTGAATATAAAAGATTAGGGTTTCAAATATAATCAATGTTTACATAATATGTATATAATGTACATAGACAAGTCACTCATTTGTCATTTTTGGTAAGAAAAATTTGTTAAAGCGACGAATGTAATTATTTGATTTTTAAATGCTGATGCAAACTTAAACTTTTAATCTCTCTTAGTTTACAGCATTTTTGCTAGCGAAGAAAGTTTCGTTCTAAACCTTATTCATACTGAATCCCATCTGATTTCCTCTTGGGATGTTTATACATGTATCACAATACTGTAAATTGGTTTTTATTCGTCAGGTACCAATTTTCGTCATTTTCATCAGTGCCTCCCTTGACGAAATTACGTACTGACGAATATAAATACTCCTGACAAAATATAGCGTTGAAAGAAAAAACTGAATCTTAAAGAGTTATTACAACAGACAAATGATAAATCAATGACCAGAAGTCTCTGATGAGACTGAAGCTCTCCTGGTAGATTTGTACATATACACTCAAGAGAATGAATGCTGGACTTCACCTTGCCTAATACCACTTTTTTCATCGACCCAATATATTTCTGTATCCCCCCTGTAAAACACTCTATAACGAATTTATCCCGCTGAATCGCTTTTGGTTTGTGTATGTTACGTCAACATATTCTAAAGCATTTTGGTGACGTCAAAAGCATAAAGCATCTTAGTAGAAGCAGGATATCAAAATAATATTCTGTTAGTAAAATAATACAACATAATATTTGGTTCTTCTCGACCAATCAGATTGCAAGAAATTTGCCAGAGGCGGGATAAATGTGTATCAGTTTTTTTTTATTAGAACCAACAACCACATGCCAATGCATATCCATCAATTCCTAATTAATTTTTTTCATCAAAATTCAGAGCAAAATTTTTTTTTTTGAAAAAAACGGAGTCCCCCCCCAAGAATATCAAATGGACCGTGCCTTAGATTTCTCTAGAATGTGAGAGAATTACTTAAAACGTGTATATACAACATGTATAACATACCATATGTATCAAAACTAAAATAACAGATGTTTTTATTTTTCAAAAAATGTGGGTCAAAGGTCAGTGATGGGGTCAAAGGTTAAAAATTTGGCTCCAAAAGATGAGCCTAAATCTCAAGGTTCATAGACATGCAATATATGACAGCTCTATTATCTTTTACCCTTTCATCAGAATTTAGTTGAATGGAATGATATACTGACAGTCGGATGGATAGACAAACAGATGAACAGACAGACCTACCACTATATGCCCTTTTATAAAATTAAGACTAAAGGCATAAATAACCTCTCATTTGAGCTGAAATAGTATTGCATAGGATACTCTATTATAAGAGATATTTCCTTCTTTCTTATACTGACCAGTGAAAATACTAATAGATCAAGTAATCAGGCAGTTTCAGATTGAAATTAAACATAATAGGACATGTGGCCTACCGAGTGAAATTTTAAAAGTATCGGCAATTTTGTTCTAAAACCTAAAAAGGTTTTAGGCTATTTATTTAGTAAATGTAAAACAATGTAAATAGAATATTGAACGAAGAACATGAACTTTTAGGGCGAATGTGGTATTAATGTAGACAGAAGCTAATTATTAAAATATAATACAAAATATTTTTACATACCGGTATGAAATATTTGATCCTCTATAGAAAACATTTCTACCATATATCCCAGTTCAGAAAAATATTTCAAAATCTGCATGAGGTTGAAATGATGTTTTTGATGGGTAGTAGGAATTACCGAAAAGACAGCAATTACCGAAAAGACAGTGATATTTACCGAAAAGACACAAAATTGTACCGAAAAGACACTTAAATTTAAAAACTAAACACATTTTATGTTCGGAAATGTGTTCATACAATTAAATGTATCGTCAAAACCAAAAAAAGCTAGTTGATTTAAGGTTTGACTTAGTCATAGTTTCCTCTGACACAGAATGTAAAACTTGCTTCAATAATGATAAATTGATAAGTATGTTGTAGCAAAAGTCATAATTATTATGAAGTATAGTGTGAATATATGATTAATTATATAAAGTGCATATTTCATAAAAACAAATACGAAATATATGTATTTGGTAATTTTTTTTTTTGGGGGGGGGGGGGGGGGGTTACATGTACATGCAGTTGCATGTATCTGTTGCTATTTTGCAGTTAAATTATGAATTTTGATTGAATATCATATTTTGTTGACATAAAATGAATGAATTTCAAAGGTCTTTTCGGTAAATAAATCTGTCTTTTCGGTAAATATCACTGTCTTTTCGGTAAATGCTGTCTTTTCGGTAATTCCTACTACCGGTTTTTGATTGGTCAAATTTTAAAAGGACAAAATGACTCGAGGTCCAATTGACAAAAAGGCCTGAAACATTAGTTTATTACCATTAATTTATGGCAGTTACAGGTATCGTACCCAGATAGCTCAGTTGGTAAGAGCGTCTGCCCAGATAGCAGAAGGTCTCGGGTTCAATTCACGGTTCGGTCACATCTTTTCCTCTCCTGTTACAGAATTGGCACCAAACTAAATGACTCAAGGTGAAGCTGAGTTTAGTGTGAGGTTTCCAGTGCATGGAAACCTGAAAAATTGGTAGAGAGGAGTGTGGCAGGAACAGGCATCGTGCCCAGATAGCTCAGTTGGTAAGAGCGTCTGCCTTGATAGCAGAAGATCTCGGGTTCGATTCCCGGTACAGTCACATCTCTCCCTCTCCTGTTACAAATTCAACTTCTATAACTTACACAAGCACCTTTCATTTGGCAATGTGAAGGATGCATTATTGTTATTTTATTTGATAAAATGATCAATCTTTGTGATTCTGGTGTTTCCATTTATCAGAAAGCACAGCTCAAGTCCGTGATCACTTAGGACATTCTACTCTTGCAACAAAAAGTCTCACTACTCTCTCTAAAAATCTTACACCTTAAACAATTAAAAAATAAGTAAGAAATACATGCATTTTGATTGTTTGTTATCTTTCTTACACTGTATAAACATAATAGAAAAGATTTTAAAGTTGATTGATTGATTGATCAGAGGAAATTCCGAAACTATCCCCTAGCGTTTCTATAGAATTGAAGATAAAATCCTGGGTCAGGCCCCAAATAAAATATGAGAAAAACTAAATTTAAGACTCATCTATGATAATATTGTCAAATGGCAATAAAGGAAAATTTTGGTAGAAGTTTTCCTGGGTTGAAATATTTTTGTATGAGTCGGCTTTTACAAATGATTTTTTTTAGTATTTTATTTTAATTTTTTTTAAATTTGATTAACACATAGTAGATATGCCAATAAGGCATCTCTTGTTATATTATCTTCTTTTAAAACATGTGTAACTTGCTTTAATGTAAACATTATGAAAAATTTTATCAAACCACACAGTTTTACATCCCATTGGGGGTGGTACTCCAAGCAGTGGAGGAATTTATAAGAAGAAAGAAAGATGTAAGAGTTACCTCCCCCCTCTCCCCCCCCCCCCCCCCAAAAAAAAAAAGCTTACACAAGCACAATATCCCTTTCATTTGGCAATGTGAAGGATGCATTATTGCTATTTTATTTGATAAAATGATCAATCTTTGTGATTCTGGTGTTCCCATTTAACAGAAAGCACAGCTCAAGTCTGTGATCACTTAGGACATTCTAGTTACCTCCCCCCTCTCCCCCCCCCAAAAAAAAGCTTACACAAGCACAATATTCCTTTCATTTGGCAATGTGAAGGATGCATTATTGCTATTTCATTTGATAAAATGATCAATCTTTGTGATTCTGGTGTTCCCATTTAACAGAAAGCACAGCTCAAGTCTGTGATCACTTAGGACATTCTAGTTACCTCCCCCCTCTCTCCCCCCCCCCTCAAAAAAAAACTTACACAAGCACAATATTCCTTTCATTTGGCAATGTGAAGGATGCATTATTGCTATTTTATTTGATAAAATGATCAATCTTTGTGATTCTGGTGTTCCCATTTAACAGAAAGCACAGCTCAAGTCTGTGATCACTTCGGACATTCTACTCTTGCAACAAAAATTCTCACTACTCTCCCCAAATATCTTACACCTTAAACATGTTAAACAAATAAAAAATAAGTGAGAAATACATGCATTTTGACTATTTGATATCTTTCTTGCACTGTATAAACACTATAGAAAAGATTTTCATGTTGATTGATTGATCAGAGGAAATTCCGAAACTATCCCCTAGCGTTTCTATAGAATTGAAGATAAAATCCTGGGTCAGGTCCCAAATAAAATATGAGAAAAACTAAATTACAGACTCATCTATGATAATATTGTAAAATTGCAATATCTTTGTTTATTTATAGTTTCTGTCACTTATGTACTCTAAATGCATGTAGATAGGGTAAGAGAAAATAGCCATATACCCATTTTCCAGAATCCTAGGAAACAGGGACTGAAGTAAAATACTGTAATGACATCTAAACTGCAAACCGATAATATTTTGGAATAAATCAATTAACTATTATCCATAAATTCTGGGAAATTAGCTATCATGATCAGATCACATGTAGTTTAATAGAGAGAAAACAACCACACCCATTTTCTAAGACCCTTGGGGTCAGAGACTCAAACAAAATATGAGGTGGACAACGAGATTACAGATCCATCATATTGCATAAAGAATTTAGTCTCCATTATTTATAGTGTCAGCGCTGTAAGCATAAGATTATATGGAATAATAATATAAAAGAAAATGGCCACACCCTTTTCCAAGACCCTGGGGGTCATTGGCTCAAACAAAATATCAGGTGCACAACTAGACTACAGACCCATCATATTGCAAAAAGAATTATGTCTCTATCATTAATAGTGAAAGAAGAGCTATCCGGACAAAATTTCATAGAATTTAATGACCACGCCCATTTTCTAAGACCCTGGGAGTCAAGGACTGAAACTGAATGTCAGGTGCACAACTAGACCATGGAACAGGTAAAATACAAAAAGAATTAGTTTCTATCTCTAACAGTTTCAGAGGACTTGTCCGGACAAGAATTGTTTACGGACAGACGGACAGACAGACAGACGGACAGACGGACGGACGCCGGACGAAGGGTGATCGCATAAGCTCGACTGGTCTGAGACCAGTAGAGCTAAAAACTGAATACGCACACAAATACCAAATGATATGTTTTCACAGCAAGCTACATGTAAGTGGTATACATGTCTCTAATTGTTTGTTTACGAATAATTGTTATACAAACAATGAGAACAAACACATACGGCCCATCTGAATGTAAAGTTGGCATTTGAACAGACAAATTTACACTTTAGGGACCCTTGGATGACGAATTTACGTACTGACGAAATTGTCAGTTTGAACGAATTGACGAAAATTGGTATTGAAGAAAATAAAGCAATTTACAGTACTAATGTCCCTGGCAAATCATTTTGTCCATTAATTCTAACTTTTGTTCCCAAAACTTTGAAAGATTTGAAAGAACTTACACATGTCAAGATTAAACATTGGCATACAAGTATATGTAAATGGTCAATAAAACTTGACCTACATTAAGAACTCAGTATGACCTTGACCTACAAAAATGACTTGACACGTACGACACAATTTTTATAAGTTGAGACATTTCACAATTCAAACATTGATGACTAGATTTTAGAATCTTTACAAGAAAGATAATACAAGCCTACAGAGTGTGCATTACTGTAAACCATCTTTTATTCGTGAGCATTTTATTTTCGCGATATTCGAGAGGTCCTCCGATTTGCGAAAATAAAATGCCGAGAATATGTCCCAACACATGTACAAGTCGTGAAAATAAAATTCTGCAAACCAGTCACCCCACTCGTGTTCGCGAACCTAAGACATTGTGAATAAAAGATAGTTTTAAGTATATGGGCAATTACATCATACATCATATATACAAGATAACTTTCTCATTTGGTAAGTTTGTTTGTTGGTTGCTTTTTTGTGAGATTCATAAAATTATCTAAATCTAAACAACAAAATCACTAAATTAAAGAAATGGTTATACTTTAAATGTGGTCATTTTCACTGAAGAACAATTTTTGTGGTTGTATTTTTGTGAGATTCATGAAATAATCTTAATCTTAACAACAAAATCACTGAATTAAAGAAATACTAAATACTTTAAACGTGTTTATTTTCACTGAGGGAAAATTTCACGATTATAACATCAAGATATTACGCTTGGAGGAAACATTTGCAATATAAACATATCTTCCATTGTAAGAATGAAGCAGAGTTTTTTTCGCTCGGGGAAATTTTCACAAAGTCTGTACATTCGTGAAAAAACGTGAAAAATTACCCCTACACGAAAATTTCCACATTTACAGTATTACATGTATCTAGGCGTGAAGAAGAGACCTTGGACAAGTTTCCTACCATGTCAAGACAAAAATTAATTCATCATATCCAGTGAGCAGAAAATTCAGTACCACATGCTGATTTTCAAATTTGATAAATTAAAACGTAAAATAATTTCATTCAAAACAGCACATACATGTACATGTATAAAGTTTAACACAGATAAAAGACATCTAGCAGAATAATTCTTTTTCCAACCACAGTTATAGGTAGATGACAACCTTATTACCCCCATTAGTGAGTCTTACACCCCCCTTTCCCAGCCCCCCTCCCCCCTCCCTCCCCTTTCAGGTTTGAGGTATTATCTCAAAACTATATCTTGCCTTTGTTATTGGCAACAGAACAGACAGACCTTACAAGGGTAAAAAGACAGAAAAATCTCTACAAAACAGCTTTCATGAACATGCAAAATTAGGAATAAGTTATAAAATAATACGGGTATACTTTCAAGCCTAATTAGCGTACAACATCATAGGCACTTCGGGGGTTTTATAAAATCTTTGGTAGTAATTAACATACAAATCATAGCACGTTCTTTCCTTCAACTAACATGTATGAAATTCTCAAGAAATATCAAGCATTCTTAAACTTTCTCTATTCAATCACGCCTGCAGTTGAATAACAAGCAATTTGATTATTATAATGATCTAACGTTAACGATTTCAGATTCTCTTCATATAGTCATGGCTACTGCTGCATCGCAAGCAATTTGATTATTATAACAATCTAACGGTACCGTAACAATTTCAGATTTTGTCCATATCTTTTGTATGGAGTATTTTAAGCCAGAGGCAGCCAGGTTTTTTCATACTAGACTCCTTTCCTTTTCCGAACAGATCAAATTTCTGGATATGGTGAGCACTGCTGTATCGGGTCCTGTCTGACATTGGGATCACAAAAGCACCAAGAAGCTCGTCACGAATCTTGTTGTAATTCCATATCTGAAAAATATACACAATCATATGAAGCAGAATTTTAAAACATTTTCAGAAATTTGCAAAATCTTCACATTTTAGAATTTTAAATTTTGAATTAGAATTCTTAAGAGCAATGTACTGAACTTATAGCGGACATATATATCTTAAACGTCTTTAAATTCTATAGCATTGACCTTTACGGTCATTGACCTATATTTGCCTTACAAGTTTCAGATTGCTAGACAAAGGAAGTATAATGCATATCAAGTACCAGTATATTCATGTAAAAATATAAGTAATAGTTATATGTAAAATTCTTTTGATGACCTGAACTTATCTTTAATTCAACTGAATATACAGTCTACTCTCGATAAGTCGAACTTCAGGGGACCATCAGAAATAGTTCGACTTATCAGGAGTTCGACTTATTGAGTACATGATCAGCAATCGATTTTTCAAAAGACTTATTTCCCTTCTCTCTATTACCGTTCACAAATGTATTATGTTGTCCACTTTTAATAACCAAGCTAGATGTTGACGTGTTTGGTATCCTGAAAGAATAGAAATTTTTACCTCTACATCAATGTCTTCATGGGGTTTGCGGTGATAAAACGTCATTCTCTCATTCCACTCTGGGTTAATGTTGTTTTTGATAATCCGCGTTCTCTCTTTCTTTTTCTCACAAAATATCACGACATAGGGATCAGAGACTGCAGCAAAAGAAGGAAGAATTTACGTTAGAATTTACTTAAACTCATTATGATACTTCTATGTTTACATCTGAGGTGAATGACATTGTCCATTATTTCTCATTTCGTCATTTGACATTTACTGTGTGTTACAAAACACAAATCATGACATTTAATACTTGTTCACTACAACAGACAATTTTCACATTACCGAAGTAATACTGAATTCTATACAGGCCAAGATCTAACATGACAACACATGACGTAATTGAAGACATAAAAATGAAAAATAACGTCAAAAGTTGTGATGTTGGGTCTTGGAGTGTCTAAAATACAAATCTAGTGGTAATATGAAAATGGTCTATTGTCATTTCATATACACATTTTACTCTGTATATCTTAAGGAACATTTGGCTATCTGGGATTTTACTCACAACGGAGACATGGGAGAGTAGAAAAGAAAAATAAACTCACAACTGAATGTTGTTCAGCGATTTATGGATGAATTTCTCACTTAACATAACAATTTACACTTTTTTTTCTAGGAATCATATGTACTAAATAGAGAGACATGCTTTAAAGCTTTAGTATTTTTAAATACATGTAGCAAAACTTACAGCCGTCCCTGTCTTGTACTTCCAGCCCCTCGGCTCTGATGACAGTTATCTGAGTGGCCGCTACTTTGGGTTTCTTCGCTCCGATACCAAAAATACCAGAATCTGGTGGAGGGGGTTCATCTAGGTATAACTCTCTGTTTAAATAGAATGACGATAAACACTACAAACACATTACATTGAATGAAAACATTAAGTTCGAATATGTCAAGTTAAATCCTTCCCAAGCCGATGCTCGTAAGCCTAGTTCTTATGTATACCTGGTTTCAGTAGTGAAAGTGGATGAGAGGGTGTTAATCCCCCCCCCCCCCTGGATAGGACCCTGGTCTATAACAGGTTAAATCCCTAGCAATGCTAGTACCCATTTCACGGCTGAATTTATTGAGGCAATCTGGGTAAAGTGTATTTCTCAAGAAACTAGGGCTGGGACGGTACTCCGATTCATCGATGCATAGCGATATTTTATTTCGCGATCCAAGTATCGATACACCCCAACGATACCTAAGTTAAAATGTACAAAAAATATGTGTTCGAATTTTTCCTGGATTTTTTTGTCTGTCATACCAAAAACAATAATAACGTTTGAAGAAAACAAAAGAAAAGTTTGGAGAAAGCTAGTGTTGAATAAATACAACATGTTAAATAAAAAAGCTACTTCTATTATGAATAAAATTACTATCAAATAGCTTTTTGAGAAGGTTTAATCAATTTATTTAGTATCGCAATATGTATCATATCGGATGTCAGGTATTGTGATACGTATCGGATCGACTAGGTGCAGTATCGTCCCAGCCCTACAAGAAACACAGCCATGGCCCAGGATTTAACTTGATACCTTGTGATTACAAGGTGAGAATTCTACCACTAAGCAATGAACCACCATAAAGTTAGAAAATGGGGGGACAAAAAATACATGGCCTTAATTTTATATTAACAAAAAAGGCAGATATTAACTAAACAATATTATAGAAAATAAAGATAATATGCAACTCTTGGTGAATCTTTAGACAAGTTTAATATCGAGATAGCAGATAATGTAATTCTTTCTAGACCATCAATGATACTACCTTCATGGAGGAAGTATTTGGGTTAATTTAAAAATTATAAGAAATGAGATTAATAATTTTGATCAAGATACATAAAGGATCCACAATTATTAACATTTAATTCACTGCATTTCATCATCATTTAACGTCCACTTACTTGAGACTAGGGTCAGAATTGCCGTAAACTCGGAGAAGAAATTTACATTGGACATTAGGTTCAAAGGTCGTAGGTATGATACAGTATCGTCCTTCCGTCAGTGTGAGACGTACGAACTGATTACGAGAGTTACTGTACGATGTGGTTTGGACCTTCTCCAAGGTGTCGTGCATACGGTACTTTCTGTTTCTGTCCGTCTGTGGAAATCAATGTACGGTACGAAATTTTCATAATGAAATGAGATAAGGAAACAATTGTAAATATAGGATCTCAAACAATTTTTTTTTCATACGGTATTTATGAAACGAGTTGTGTTATTTTTACATCTCCAAGCCATGGCGAGGGAATTAAAATCTCACGAGTCTCACAAATACAGTATGAAATAGAAAAATCATGATTCGAGTTTCTTTTATTACATGAAATACAACGTAATTGATCAAAATAAGGTTAAAATTTTTTAATTTCGACTTCATGCAAATGACGCGCCAACCTTGCTGTTTCTATTGTGACATCACAAACGATCTGCAGCGCTTCATCAAATGACAATAAGCCCAAAGTGATATGCAATCTGTCATCATAACATAGCGTATTTGCCTGTAATTCAGTCAGACATCCAGGCACTGGACATCTCAGAATTTGGTGATATCTTTATTGTGACATCACAACAGAAGACTTTTACTTCACATCTGGATGGATCAAGACGGTGCGATCAAATACATGTATGACGTCACAATGACAAATTTTGTTAAATAGAAAAATTTTGTCAAATAACGTGTTGTCCAGTGTCTATATCTATAAAATCTAAGTTTAGAACGGTCCCAACTCTTAACTGGCAAATGGACTATGATTACAGAGGGCATTGGTTATAATATACATATGCTATTAACAGTTGCTGTATTTTTTCATTTCAAGTCCAGGGAGGAGGAGTTTTTTTACCGCTTTTCAAGGATGTACTTAACTGATTTTCAGGAAAATATTCAATTATGAGCATCTGATGGTGGCTTCAAAGGAAATGAAACAGAACACTGAATATTACCTTCATAACACAGAAGCCAATGGTTTCGTTGTCCCGTCCCTTGTCCCTGTTAATTCTGCCGTCCCACTGCTCCAGTGATATCATCACCTCATCCTCAGCATCGTCTACGTCAAACTTATACTGTGTAAAGAAGAAAAATACATATCATTTCACTATCGAAGAAAACTTTTATAGCATAAAATATGGAATTACAATTTTGCAAGAGGTGAAAGAAAAAACATTTTCCAAATTGGAAATTACCTGGGACCCACAATCTTTTTTTGCTAATTACATAAGTTGATTAATGCTTGTGTAGACTAACTGACCAAGTTACTTTTTTAAATGCATATATGTACTAACTGTTCTATCCAATTTATACTTTTATAGATTTTATATCACAATTTGTTTGAGACTGTTTGAATGGAAAGGAAAAATACATATGTTGGATACATTCTTCCATCCCTTTATACATCCTCTTTTACTACTTCCTGTATTTCTAATAAATATGTAGATGACATGTGTGCTAGAAATTAAAAACTTCCCTGGATTTTTTCCAATACAGAAGATTGCAAAGGTACAACTTCAAGGTCAGCAGAATGAGCTTGTTACAAGAAATACTCATGTGAAAATTAAAAGTCATTATCATACAAAGAAATGGCCAAGGTTAAAGCTTTTCAATAGTAGATCAAACTTCAAGGTCAAAGTTAAAAGGTAAAAGATTTTGGTATCAACAGAATGGACTTGTCACAAGAAATTCTCAAGTGAAATTTGAAAGTCCTATCACTTACCATATAAAAATTATATCCAAGTTTAAAACATAGGTAATCACAGATTACGAAGCTCACCTCGTGACAGCAAAATTCAATTCAAACATATTTCTTAGTACATGTATATTGGCTTTTAAAGGCAAAACCACTCAAGCAGAAAAAGTAGGTCAAGGTCATTTTATGAAAGTTTGATCAAAGATACATCCAATATGCAAGTTTGGTACATGTAGCAGTTATACTTTGCTCAATATTGGCTTTATAGAGCAAAACCACTCAAGCGGAAAAAGTAGGTCAAGGTCATTTTATGAAAGATTGATCAAAGATACATCCAATATGCAAGTTTGGTACATGTATCACTTATACTTTGCTCAATATTGGCTTTTAAAGGCAAAATCACTCAAGCGGAAAAAGTAGGTCGAGGTCATTTTATGAAAGTTTGATCAAAGATACATCTAATATGCAAGTTTGGAACATCTAGCACTTATACTTTGCTCAATATTGGCTTTATAGAGCAAAATCACTCAAGCGGAAAAAGTAGGTCAAGGTCATTTTATGAAAGATTGATCAAAGATACATCCAATATGCAAGTTTGGTACATGTATCACTTATACTTTGCTCAATATTGGCTTTTAAAGGCAAAATCACTCAAGCGGAAAAAGAAGGTCAAGGTCATTTTATGAAAGTTTGATCAAAGATACATTTAATATGCAAGTTTGGAACATCTAGCACTTATACTTTGCTCAATATTGGCTTTTAAAGGCAAAATCACTCAAGCGGAAAAAGTAGGTCAAGGTCATTTTATGAAAGTTTGATCAAAGATACATCCAATATGCAAGTTTGGTGCATGTATCACTTATACTTTGCTCAATATTGGCTTTTAAAAGCGAAATCACTCAAGTGGAAAAAGTAGGTCAGATGCTGCATCCGATGCATGGGTCCATCTCGGCATCCAAAGATGAATCACTTGTGCAAGTTTGGTTACTGTAGCATTAGTACTTTGTCAGATACTGAGCTACCCCAAACTTCTTATCCAAATCACTCAAGCGGAAAATGTAGGTCAGATGCTGCATCCAATGCATGGGTTCACCTCAGCATCCAAAGATGAATCACTTGTGCCAGTTTGGTTACTGTAGCATTAGTACTTTGTCAGATACTGAGCTACCCCAAACTTCTTAACCAAGTCACTCAAGCGGAAAATGTAGGTCAGATGCTGCATTCGATGCATGGGTTCACCTCAGCATCTAAAGATGAATCACTTGTGCAAGTTTGGTTACTGTAGCATTAGTACTTTGTCAGATACTGAGCTACCCCAAACTTCTTAACCAAGTCACTCAAGCGGAAAATGTAGGTCAGATGCTGCATACGATGCATGGGTTCACCTCAGCATCTAAAGATGAATCACTTGTGCCAGTTTGGTTACTGTAGCATTAGTACTTTGTCAGATACTGAGCTACCCCAAACTTCTTAACCAAGTCACTCAAGCGGAAAATGTAGGTCAGATGCTGCATTCGATGCATGGGTTCACCTCAGCATCTAAAGATGAATCACTTGTGCAAGTTTGGTTACTGTAGCATTAGTACTTTGTCAGATACTGAGCTACCCCAAACTTCTTAACCGGACGCGGACGCGGACGCGGACGCGGACGCGTAGGGTTATAGCATAAGCTCACTCAACTTCGTCGAGGTGAGCTAAAAATTTTGTGACTGACAGACGGAGGGACAAACAGACAAACAAAATTCCATGTGTCCATGCTTTGAAAGCAGGAGGCAATAAATCTTGATAATTTTTCAGAGTGTCTTTTATGGATATTAATCTCTTACCTGTGGATTTTGTAAGAATGATGGGTAATTACTACAACCACCACACTTTCCTCTCTTCCACTCCCCGAGGGCTTTACCCTCTCGGTAGGACTTACTAAGTGAGATGAAGGAGGTGTTTAGCATGTGACAAATATCCATACTGGTGAAATAACAGAGAAAATCCTCATAGGTCATCCTGCGGAAAAAAGAAAAAGAGAAGAATATACTGGTACTAAACCTTAGTGATATTTTTTTTAATATTAATTTGTTCAGCAAGAATCTTTTGCCCTTTTTCAGAAGTAAGTTATTGCATTTTGTTATAGTTATATATGCCAAAGCACACTTAAGATCCAAAAGTTATGCTTTTGAAAACAAAAGAGGCAGAATGTCGCAGGGAATTAAAATCTGAAGTATTCAATTCTTATCACTTATTATCTGAAGATTGAAAGCAAGAATAAAATCTTAGACATGGAAACAGACATACAAACCAAAAAAAACATTCTCGGGTTTTTTTTATCTAAGCAATGATTCCAATTTTCTTTCTTTTCTAAATTTGATGAAACACAAAATTCATCATGTATAATAATGGATCATTTAACAAATCACATTCATTTATAAAAAGTTTCATTTTGTGGACTGATAAAAATACATGTATAGGGAACATACCAAAAATCTCCATCTTCATCAAATGTCAGTCCCATATCTTTTTTCTCACTGGAGCTAACCTGCTGCCATTCAACTGACCTGAAAGAATATACATTTCTCTCATACCCGCGTATGTGTTACAGAGTAGGCCCATGAAATACAGCTACGTGAGCTACTTCTGTATCACATATCATGTGACAGCTGTATCACATATCACGTGACGCTATTGTTTCGATTGTTTACGCTATTGTGACGTCATGATTTCAGCCCGCAAAACAAACAAGCTAGCGGCGACGTCGCCATAAAACTTCGATTTTAAGATCGTTTTTCAATGTACTCTTGCGTTTTATTTTGAAAAGCCTAATATTCGTAGTTTATTCTTATAGAATAAACCTTTTTTGGGGGCGCTGAATTCGAATATCGCAAAATTTTTGCGATTAGATCAACTTGACATTTTTTCAAATTTCGTCCCTTTTCTTTCAGTTTTGTTTTGACCCTTAGATATGAGAGAAAAATACTCTTTCATGTTCTTCTATGAAAGATACATCGTTTCCACCCTCGGGGTCTCAAAATTTTGCATGATTTTGAGACCCCTCGTGTGGAACCGATGTATCTTTCATAGAAGACCATGAAAGAGTCTTATAGTATACAATGTTTTCCATAAAAATATGATTTTTTACTTCACATCTTCATAATAAGATTCTATTCAGTCTAATTTTTTTCTCATCAGAATAAATATTTGGAAAAATAATTATGTGGACAAATCAATGCACCCCAGGGATGGGGTCAATTACATTGAAATGTAATTAATTAAATTACAAATTACATTGTAATTTTTGGCAATGTAATTAATTAAATTACACATTACTTTGCCATTTTTTGGCAATGTAATTAATTAAATTACAATTACATTGCAAATGTAATTAATTAAATTACACATTACATTTTATTTAATGAATTTATTTTTATCATATCAAATTTTTAACAATGCTGGATTGGTAATTTCAAGTCTCTGATAAAATGCAAGAAAGTGCAGGACAAAATTTGCTCAACAGTCCAATGTATTTTAAGATTCACTGAGAAACAATTAATGTACAATGCATACATTCTCGGCACTTAAAAATACAAGCCATTTTGTCCTTGTCTTTGATAAGTTAGACTTTCCACCTGAATTTTGTTACATTAGGATCAAAACACATTAAATTTTGTAAACAGTGACCTTTGACAATTTTATTTATTCTTATATTACTTCATCGAAAAATCAATATATTTTCACAAAAAGAAATACTTAATTTTTAAGAGTAGATGGAACTTGTTGTCACACATATTTGATAACAATGAGTAATTTGTGGTATAAATGTGTGTATGAAAGATGTACCTGTATTTGTCCTCTCTCTCATTCTCTCTCTCTCTCTCGCTCTCTCTCTCTCTTCTTCCTCTTCTTCTCCTTTCATTAAAAACCATTCTACTCATACATTACGATATTATAGTATGTAAATTGTATGTAGAATGAAAAAAAAATAATAAATGATAAAAAAAAAAAATTTTATTTATTCTTCATGCATTCTTTCTATTGTGGACAACCAGGTAAAATGCATTATCTCTAAGACTTCAAATATGTAATGGAGGTCCTTTCAGAAGTGACAAACAAGTTAATTAGAACAGAAACACATAAACAGACTTTGTTTTGATAACTATAAGTCACATTAGGTCTTTTGGTCATTCAGGTAAAATTGTTTATTTAACCATTATCTGTGGCTAACCTGGATGATAATTGATTACACAATAAGTTTTTTTTTTCTCAGATCAATTCATTGTTTTTAGTTGCAAATGTAATTGAAAAGTAATTGAAATGTAATTGGAATTACATGCAATTTTTGCCTTGTAATTAATTAAATTACAATTACATGTAATTGAAAAAATCTTCAATTACACATTACATTCAATTACTTTAACAAATGTAATTAATTGTAATTAATTACAATTACATTTCTAATTACCCCATCCCTGATGCACCCAGGTAATCTCTGCATGCATTACATAAGAGGTCATAGGAAAGCTTTGTATTCTGAAAAAATTTTGCGGGTATCTTAGCAAATCTGATCCTGCGTTACATAGTCAGATCCATTATTAAGGTAGATTGTACCTCTGCTTCACAATCGGGGAAAATTATGCATGGATACCCCATATTTTCTTCTCTTATTACATGTATAGTACATTGGGTAAAGCTAGGTTTGAAACAGGTTTCAAATACATTTTTGGTTAAAAAAATGTTTCTACAATGTAAAAAATGTGAATATTTGGATTTTTCCATAGGGTGTAATGTTAAAGTTGGGGTAATTCGAATTTATAGATGATAAAGATATCCCTACAATTTAAGGTCTATTTGAAAAGTTTTTATATAAGCATGATAAGGTTCAAAGATGATAAGCACGAAAATTCCAAAAAAGTTATCATAGGGAGAATATAAGCTCTCACGACCAGAGGTACGAGCTACTTTAAAACAAGCAATTTCAATGACAATACATGTCGCTACATGTATATGTAGAAAGATTTAGATTTTCCTAATAAGATAGACCTTAGCCTATGAATGCAGATGACATAAATAAATAAAAAGACAAAATAATTTTCTCCCCAATTTCTTTATCCGATTTACTGATTTTAGATAATTCAGATTTTACCCATCGCTCCAAGCACCCTTCCACTCTGTACCGCCCCACGGATTTCGACATCTCATCATGTGGATTTTTTCTCTGTTGAAGTACGACATGAGTCCTTTTCCGAGCCGGATATTTTTGACGGCAGTGACACTGTAAGCATGACCTTTGACCAGACCACAGGACATTTTGGCCTCCATGTCATGCTGTGATGTGGCCTGAAGCAAAAAGATGTTTATAGACTTGAAGCTGATTATTATAATCTTTTTTTTAAATACCACATAGAAGAGTATATTTCAGTGAATCCGTGGTCCTAGCGCAGCTTGAACCAGCAACCTTTCGGTCACTAGCCAGACGCCCTATTCACTAGACCACGGCACCGACAAAAAAATTTTTTTTTGCGAAAAGCCATCTCTTCTTGAAGTTCCTGAATAATGCATTCCTAAATGAAGATTCTACATGTTTATTAATTTTTAAAAGACTAAAATCTAAACAGAGGTAGTATCTTAATGCTATTTCAAGATTGTGATAAAATGTCACTGTTTAAATTAGAATTTCACAGGACTATAATACATGTAAGTACATATATATAACATCATCAGAACAAAATATGGTCTACTTTGAATTCCCTAGCCTTAGAACTGATAATGAGATTATTTCAGGCTTGAAACGTATTCTTTAAGTTCAACTCTACTGTCTGCGCGGATCACTTCGGAAACTGGATAGATGCGCTTTTGAATATCATAATATATCATGCAAAAATTTTAATGAAATTTATACCATTCAATAGATCTCTCTTAGTCGTAAATTGTGGCATAAGTTGTATGGTAGTCAGCGCACGCAATCAAACTTTATAGACAAAACAAGTTTTAGATGGGCCATTTCCCATACTAATCTTTCCTGTGACGTCGAGATGCTCTCAATAGGCTCAGTGTTAAACTTGGCAACGTAACGCTGAAATTTAACATTGAAAACGCCCCATCTAAAATTCATTTTGTCCGTATGATATAATTGCATAAACCCACAAACCAAAATTTACGACTTAGCGAGAACTATTCAGTGATTTAGATTTTATTTAAATGTAACCAAAATCGTGTTTAACAAATGTCCAAAGTGAGCCGCGTGTGATGAAATATTTCTTCCAGCATAATATTTATTCCTAGGAACTTTTATCATATGATATTTTTTTCCCAAGAACTTTTATTATGTATTCAAAACTCCTAAAGGAAATTTTATTATGTAATGAATCTTCCATGATCATAATAAAAGTTCTCATGCCATGGAAAATATATTACATAACAAAAATTCCATCTGGATTTTTTTAATGTTCATAATAAAAGTTCTTATACTAGTATACCATGGAAAAATCTTGTAGAACAAAAATTCCAATAAGGATTTCATATATGTGCATAATAATTGTCACTGGAAAAAATATTATAATGTACTTATTTAGAAATACAAAAATGTAGTATTCTGAATAAGAAATAATAAATTTCAAGAATCATGTACTGTACAGTGTATTACATCTGTACAGCTTGAAAATTTGATCCCTACGTACATTATTTGGATGATACAGATTTCTTCCGATAGCTGAGTGATGTACTTGTAGAAAAAAAATTTAAGAAGTATTCAATGTTATTATAATCAAATTGAAAAGGTAAATGTATCAATATGTTCAATAAAATATGAACCATTCCACAGAATTTTTGTTATGTAATATTTATTCCTGTAAGCTACTGATACTATTGTAATCATTGAAATGTTTGAATCATGAGATTAATATATCATATAATTTCCATTGTTATTATTAAGAAACGACGATTCTGATTGGCCGAGAAATTTTGTTGATACCTGTATCAACACAAAACGGAAGTACGCGCTTAGCAACGTCATAAGCAACGTCGTTAGCAACACCATTTCAAAGCTGCAAATAAACGTTCAAAAGCGACGTAATGAAATGATAAGTAATCAATGTAATATTTTTTTGGTTGATCGAGGTATCAACACCAAAAATTGAGGGAAAACTGCATCGTGCGCGTAGCACCTTAAATCCATAAATCAACGCTATTTATGTGTTTGAGGCAAAGATGGAAAAAAATATTATACAAGATACTCACATGTATAATATTTCTTCTGTTTTAAAGAAAATGATTCCTTTGGGTAAGTGTAAAAAGAGTAAAACATTAACAATTTTCATAATATGTTTCCGCCTATATAGAGTGAAACATTATTATGAAAATTGTTGATGTTTTACTCTTTTTCATGTACTGAAAGTACTGTGGAAAAAGTATTATGGACAAGGAAAAAATATTCTATAACAAAAAATCCTGGGAATTTTTATTATAATAATAAACCTTCCAGGAGGAAGAAATATTATGCGGAAGAAAAGTTCGTTCACACGCGCAGACAGTAATATTATTATTGCAGTGTATAATCACCCTTATAGAAGCACTGATCAATGAATGATGCTCCTTCGATTTCTTTAGAATCTTGAACAGTTTATTTTTATCTTCATCCGATTTACAGACATCAGCAAGCTCGAAGCCTTCCCCGACACCTCCTGTCATATCGACCATGGCGTCCTTAGCTTGGCCTCCCTTTAACGACTCGTAGTCACCAAATAATCTGTGGTATAGAAAAGGTTTATGAACATAAAGAAAACACAATGTATTCAGTCCTCAAGAAAATTTGTTTGAACCATTAGCCCAAAGCCATTTTATACTAGATATTTCAATAGTTTGTAACACAATTACTTCTATCTCAGCAAAATTTCTACTAGCCTTGGGTGTCAGGCTCGTGAGTTTTCATGAACACTGAGTATATCAGTGGCAGATATAGGGGTGTGTGAAGGGGGCGTCCCCCCTCCCCCCAGCACTGACCAAAAATTTTCCAAAAACCCTATATTTTGGACCATTTTCAGTAAAAAATCGGCAAAGTTCGCCCCTAGACCCCCCTGGTACGGGAGGTACTGAATCTGCCACTCTCTATATATTATTATCTAATAACTGATAAGTCTCATTTTCACATATACATGTACATGTACATGGCATAAGTATATCTACCCTTTGACATAAAATGTAACATGTCAGTAGTTGTGGAAATACCAAACTTCACAATTTTTGTCAAAACAAGGTGTCTTTATTTCCTCCAATATAAATGTTTGAAATTGACTTCAATCTATGAATTTGAAACATAATTGTAAAAAGTGAAACTTGGTACCTGGCGAAAATTTCTGCTTATACCATATAATGTGTCAGTCACTGTGGACATAGTTCATTCCTCAGAAAACAAAGATTTCTCACCGAATATCAATACTCATAGCCTTTTTCAAGTAAATTTTGAGTTCAAAAAATATCATTTCTGTTCTTTTCCAAAATAATACTCACTTAGCATAAGCCTTCTCTAGCAGCGCAGACCAGAATTCATTTTTAGCTTTAGACTGTACATACACCAGATTACCGCTATTATCCACTGGTAAGTAATCGTCTATTACTACGTCAACCCACTCTCCTAGCTGCCAAAAACGGAAGTGGAAAATGCCGGCATATTTGTTGTCCTTGGACCATTCCTGTTCCTCCATATCAGGAACAATCTATCAATGAACAAACAGGACGGGTTAGCGCAGCGACAGCGCACTTTCTTCTCACCTCTAAGGTCCCGGAAATTCAATTTTCATAAGTATCATGAAATATTTCAGGAAAAGTTCTTTTCGTTACGGGTTATTTTTTAGGAGAAGATTTACATGTATATTCACTGTTCATATAAAATTTTAAAATATTTGAAGAAGGAACATTACACCTTTCGTATAGAACGATAAAAATATTGAAAAAAAAAAGATATTAAATAAGGCACAAAATCATTCTGTGTTAATATCATAACAGGTTTAAAATTCCAAGTCATCCATCTACATGCACTCCAGTTGCCACCAAAAAGTTCTACTGTTGGCTATCATTTGCCAAAGTGAAGTAAAACATTATTTCAACCAATATGGAAGATCGCAAATACTTCTAAACAAGACTATACGAATGTTCTC
The DNA here is from genome assembly GCA_028142955.1 of Pinctada fucata. Taxonomy (NCBI): domain Eukaryota; kingdom Metazoa; phylum Mollusca; class Bivalvia; order Pterioida; family Pteriidae; genus Pinctada; species Pinctada fucata. The sequence continues at coordinate 27,232,036 of AP027115.1, forward strand.
ACGCACTCTTCGATTGTTCTCCATTGTTATGACATCATCAATTTACATGGGCAGAAAAGGTGCCCAAGTTTTGAACAATGGTTTAGGTAGGTGACTAAACGAAACATAGGGTAATCAAAGATTACATAGCTCGCCTATACAGGATTTTGTCAGAAACAAGGTGAAAGTTTTTGAAAAGTAGGTCAAAGTCCAATGTCAAGGTCACTAGGTCAAAGGTCATGGTCTCAAATGAAAGGTCTCTTCACAAGGTATCTACATGTGAAATATTAAAGCCCTACCTCTTATAGTTCAAGAGATATAGCCCAGGTTAAAGTTTTGTCTATGGACGACGACAACGACAACGACGCCGATACCGAGGGTATGGCATAAGCTATCCGGACTTTTTCGTCTCGGCGAGCTAAAAATCAGAACAGACACGCTGTATTTGCGATCTTGCGTATTAACAATGCCTTCCCCCTCACACATCCTCTTCCCTGATCAAGATGATGGATTGCGACTCGATATATTAATACAAACCTTTTTCAGCAGTTTTTTATCTTCAGCTATACACGAGCAAGCAGCAACAAACCAGCAGTTACCGAGGGAACCCTGGGAAAAATCATCGGCACTAGCACCTTCATCGAAAAACTTTGGATCAGCAACTATGTCCTGAAACAAAGAAACATTTTTCTCGGAGTTTCTTATATTTTTTAATCCTCTTTGTATGAGAACAAAAATCTTCATTTAAGCTTGCAACCATGGATCTTGTTTGTATTCAAAACACAGAAATTTCATTTTTAAGAGCCGACAGATGTTGGTTGTAGCAATGCTGTTACATACTGTATATTGGGAATTTTTCGTGTGTGTCTAATTTTCCCCGAGTTCGCGAGCATCATCAAATCGCGAAAAATGGACATAGCGAAAAAAAAGACACACATCTTAATTACCCTTGATCTTGTTAACAGATTAGCGAAAATAAACACTCGACGAAAAAAAAAAATAAATCTGTAAAATATACATGGGATTGAGATTTTTTTCTGAGTCTACGACATAGATAAAGGCAAATAATCAATGGAAGAGATTGTTTTACTGTTTTGCATTTTCGTAGCTACTAGTGTACATGTAATACATACGCCTGGTCTCTTCCACTGGATGTATGATGGCGCCCTCTGGCTGTAGAACAAAGATTTACTAGTAGGAGGAAACTCTGGGTCTTCAAAAAGCCTTCCTTGTGAAACACACTCTTTCTTCAAATGACTGTATTTCTGACCATTGTAAGGCGTGGCAGAGTCAAAAAGCCCAGAAATCATCCTAAAAACATATTACTTATAATTAAGTGGGATTACAAGTAAATAAACATTGTATAGAATAACAATTTATCCCTTTAGCATGTTTAGTAAATGAACTAATACTGACATGTCCTTCATTATTGTTTGATTGATTATACTCTATTAAATGTATATATGTATCAGGTAAATTTTCTGAACTTCTGTTTAAAAAATCTAAAGATTCTCTCAAATTTTGAGACACAAGTATAGATTTAAGACTTGTTCCAAGAGCATTTAATGGTAGTATACGGTACAAATAAACGACGTTATGGCCATTTAATAGACAGAATAATCCTGTCTCAGCTCCTCTTGCTGTATTGACGCTACACAAAATATCAAAATAAAGGGAGCAACTAGAGGCAGAATTATTCTGCCTAGCCGCTTTTAAAGTGAAAGTGTAATGACCAAACAGATGGACAACACACAAAGGGATTCCAACGTCATCGTTGTATTGCAGAAAAAAATAAAGCCTACGCTCACGCAGCAAGATACGCCCGTTGGGATTTTTTTCACAACACCAAAATATCTAAGTCCCATAACTCCATAAGGACAAATTGGATGAACCTTAAAATCGAAAGGCGGCTTCCTCTTCAAAGTCTGATCAAAATGTACAAATATCATGAAAATCTGTTGACACATATTCAAGTTATTGCATTCCATGCACCTATATTTTGCCCTTAGCTTAACATGTATGTGCATATAACCCCCCCCCCCCCCCCCCCATTACACATAATTTCTGGATTATGTGACAAAAAATTCAAGAACCCGTTATATATGTGAAAGAACATCCTTTCTACTTGAAGTATACAAAATTTCAAAACATTTCAACCAGAAATAGATTTTTAAATAATTTTTAACTATTTTAGTATATTTTCACTGTATTTTAAAATATCTAAGTCCCATAACTCTGTAACGACAAATCGAATGAATCTGAAAATCGAAAGGCGGCTTCCTCTCCACAGTCCAATCAAAATGTATGAATATCATGAAAATCCGTTGACGCATATTCAAGTTATTGCGTTCCATGCGCCTATATTTTGCCCTTAGCTTAACATGTATGTGCATATAACCCCCCCCCCCTTCCTATTACACACAATATCTCGCTTATGCGACCAAAAAATTAAAAACCCGTTATATATGTCAAAGAGCATCCTTTCTACCTTAAGTATACAAAATTTCAAAACATTTCGACCAGAAATAGATTTTTAAATAATTTTTAACTATTTTAGTATATTTTCACTGTATTTTAAAATGTCTAAGTCCCATAACTCTGTAACGACATATCGAATAAACCTGAAAATCGAAAGGCGGCTTCCTCTCCACAGTCCAATCATAATGTATGAATATCATGAAAATCCGTTGACGCATATTCAAGTTATCGCGTTCCATGCGCCTATATTTTGCCCTTAGCTTAAAATGTATGTGCATATAACCCACCCCCCTTCCTATTACACACAATATCTCGGTTATGCGACAAAAAAATTAAAAACCCGTTACATATGTCAAAGAACATCCTTTCTACTTGAAGTATACAAAATTTCAAAACATTTCGACCAGAAATAGATTTTTAAATAATTTTTAACTATTTTAGTATATTTTCACTGTATTTTAAAATGTCTAAGTCCCATAACTCTGTAACGACATATCGAATGAACCTGAAAATCGAAAGGCGGCTTCCTCTCCACAGTCCAATCAAAATGTATGAATATCATAAAAATCCGTTGACGCGTATTCAAGTTATTGCGTTCCATAGGCGGACGGACAGACGGACAGACGGACGGACTTCGCCATACCATAATACGTCCCGTCAAATGACGGGCGTATAAAAACATCTTTATTTAGCCTGTGCATAAATAAAAGACAATAAGATGATTCTTAGACACATTTTATTCCCACATATTCTTTAGGGGTGAAGTGGTTACAATTCGGTCTTTTCGAAATAGAGAGTTACTTCCCATTTGTACAGGTATCTGACATCAACGAATTGTGATGTCATCAAAGGGGTAGGTTCACTAACTGCCAAAATCGGCCCTAAATTTTTGCGAAAAATAATTTTATGAAAATTATGGTTCAGTATCTCTTATATTTATCGCAAATACCTGCTGATATAGAAAGTAAATATTTATCATTGTCAAAACGTCACGTGCGTTAGTTATGACGTCACATTTTGACGTCATTTGCTCTGCAGGACGGAGAATGAAGGAAAATCGCCACATTTTTTGCATAAATCTTTAAAATTAGTAAAGGCGCCAACCCTAACCCAACATAAATTTTATGTTGATCGAAAGATAGATTGCAAATCTAACTTTTTATATGAAAATCATTTTGGGTGAGGGCTGGCGCCCTACTTATTTTCATAAATTTTGACCAGAATTATGCCAATTTCTTACGATTTTGCAGCATATCACGACTTTAAGCTGATTTTGAAGCCTTGTCTTTCGGTGTATTGCACGTAAATTAAAATATCTATTTGGTATTTCAAACAACCACAGATTTAACTTCCTTGATACGAAATACAATCGAAATCTAAAACATTCTAAAATTAGGGCCGATTTTCCATGTTCCCGAACCTGCTCCTTTTATGGAAACCAGCATGAAATTCAGGGAAACAAATTTACTTATATGACGTTTACAAAGGAATTTAATGATGTCACAATGCTTTTACGTCAGATACCTGCACAAATCGAATGTAGGACTGTAAAATCGAAAATACCGAATGGTACAATAATGACTGAGCTCTTGACTTGCAATCCAACAGCAAATTATTTAGCTGGGAACCTTACTGTCCGTGCGGCTCTCTTCGGAAACTGGATAAATGCGATTTTGATTACTTTATCATGCAAAATTTTTAATTAATTTGATACCATTCAATAGATCTCACTTATAGAATAAGTGTCTTATTTTGTGTGTTTATGCAGAAATAAATTACAACACACAAAATTGGACACTTATTCTTTATATATGCGCTTTCAAAGCCAAAAATAGAACAAAGGAAGCGCCCGATTCTATCTTTAAAGCGAATCCGTTCACCAATGCGGAGGGGGGTTAATTTTAGAAAGGAACAGCTAGAGTTTCCCATGACATAATCACGCTCATTCAGTATTACTGAAATGTCATAAATTAATGCATTATGATATATCAAGTATTACAAATTAGAAATTCAGCAATGGAATAATGACAAAATATGACCAAATAACTTGTTTATTACTCTCTAGATGTTGACTGTTTGGAACTAGTTTTGTTTGCGGAATGTATTCCCATTTAGTATCTGTTTGACTCAGTTGCAGCGCGGTTAAATCATGAAATATGTTGACAGCGATAGTTTATGGAATTGTCTTATACTGTTTACTGTTTATGGGTGGTTTATTTTGGAATTATTACAAGCAACGCTGAATGTAACAAGAAATCTCCATCCGAAATATTCCGTTGAGTGTAGGATGTGACATCAATTGACAGAGCGCTATTGTAGCTGCGCCTGCCTCTGTCGCTTGTTTTGATTTCCTATTCTGTAATCGTCAAGACACAGTCGCTGAAAGAGGTAAGGAATTAATGGGGAAGATTTTAGTGATGATTTGACTCTCTATATCATATGATGATGTTCCTACCGGTACTTTCTATATTTAATTTATACTTGTTGATATGCAATTCAAATTCATCCACGATCCTGGGCGTCATTACGTCACACTGTTATTGATACGGAAATCAATAACAATCGTCCTGAAAGCTTTATCTCTGGCAATTACAGTGGTTGTGCATATATTTAGTCATACGTACATTTTGGTACAAGTTATACGATATTCAGTGCACATAATCAAACTTTATAGACAAAACAAGTTTAAGGTGGGCCTTTACCCATGCTAATTTTTCCTGTGACGTCATGACATTGTCCATAGGCTTAATGTTCAAATCGGCGATGTCACGCTAAAATTAACATTGAAAACGCTCCATCTGAAAAGTATTTTGTCTGTATAATATGAATGCATAAACCAAAGATCATACACCATAATTTACGGCTAAGCGAGAACTATTCAATTATATCAATTTTACTTAAAGGCCGAACTCCAATTTGTTGGTTTACCGTTTGGTAAGCCATCAAGAGTATATGGGGCATTGGGCGGTTCTTATCTCACAGTGTCGATAAAAATAGCAAACAGCGTGCTACGGCAGAGCGGTGCACATGTATTGTGGCAGACAAATTTTTTACACAAAATTCACAATTTACTGATGAAAGTCTTGAGTCAGAGTACAATATATTAAAAGTATAATTTTATAAAACTCATAGCCGTCCTGTAAATGTCCTTGGCATGATTTTATGCCTAAAAAGACAGATTTTGATCAGTTTTACACATACATGCATGACCTACATGTATATGTACATATCTATAATGGAAGCTTGGGATTAGGATTGTACAGGAGAGGCTGCAAAGGGTCATTTCGTCGAGAATATCGCAAAGATGTCGAAATTAAATTCATTTTTTCCATTTTGTTTTAACATGTTTTGGAATTGTATATCTACACTTTCATTAAAAAAATTACAAGGAATATTATAACATTTAATAAATTTGTCCGTCCCTATGTAAACCTCTCGTTTTTGGCTGGTACTTTTGCGGGGATCTGCATAAATTAGAGTAGACAATGGCCGGCGCTATACAGCATGTTTCTCCCGAGAGAAAATCGTGAAAAAGTAAAATTACACATTGTGAAAAGTGAATATAGTGGTGTCACTGAACATAAAACGGATCTATTTGACTATATACCGAGGATATCAATGATCATCTCTAAAAGATAAAACTTGGGACCTTTCACATATTGCAGCAACGATATAAGAATGTTTACGAACGAGAGTACAAGTAGCCGTGAAAACGACAGAGAAATTATTTTACTGATTTTTCGATAAACACGACAAAGGCATATTTGGATACACTTTATTCACGTTGTCTCTGACAGTGGCGGATTTTGGGGGGAGCGGAGGGCCCCCCCCCCCCCCCCCCCCCCGACACTGACCCCAAATTTTCCAAAAACAGGTATATTTTTACCCATTTTCAGTAAAAATCAGCAAAATTCGCCCCTTGACCCCCCAGCAAAGGGGGCGCTGGATCCGCCACTGTCTGAAAACTCATAACATACATTATTAATGATACTTTATTCATGTTGTCTCTGAAAACTCATAACATACGTTATTAATGAGTTTTTGAGTTTTTGGATTCAATATTTTCATCATATGAAAAAATAAGCTTAAAATGCATCAAAGATGCAAAGTGCCGAGTTGCAAAACTTGAATATAAGTAAAATATACATGATTTGAATATGGTCTCGACAGATGGGAAACATTATTAGCATGTTTCAGGTTGATCCACATTCATATATAATTCAGAAACCATTTTCAATTAACGAGTCCTATGAATTTGACCTTTGATCTCTTGACCCCAAAATTAATAGGAAACATTTCTGGCAAGTTACATGATAATAGGTGCAATACAGGCTCAAATTCAGTCGGGAAACCATTTTTAATCATCTTAGTCCTGTGACCTTGACCTTTGACCTTTGAACCCCAAAATTGATAGTGGTCATCCTTGATCCATGGGAAACATTTCTGGCAAGCTTCATGATTATAATTGCAATACAGGCTGAAATATGGTCCGGAAACCACTTTCAATCATCGGAGTCCTGTGACCTTGACCTTTGACCTTTTGACCCCAAAATCAATAGGGGTCATTCTTGATTCATTGGAATCATTATTGGCAAGTTTCATGACTTTAGGTGCAATACAGGCTAAAATATGGCCAGGAAATCATTTTCAATCATCAGAGTCCTGTGACCTTGACCTTTGACCTTTTGACCCCAAAATCAAAAGTGGTCATTTTCTATTCACAGGAAACATTTCTGGCAAGTTACATGATTATAGGTGCAATACAGGCTGAAATATGGTCCGAAAACCACTTTCAATCAACAGAGTCCTGTGACCTTGACCTTTGACCTTTTGACCCCAAAATCAATAGGCCTCATCCTTGATTCAAGGGAAACATTTCTGGCAAGTTTCATGATTATAGGTGCAATACAGGCTGAAATATGGTCCGGAAACCATTTTCAATCATCTGAGTCCTGTGACCTTGACCTTTGACCTTTTGACCCCAAAATCAATAGGCCTCATCCTTGATTCAAGGGAAACATTTCTGGCAAGTTTCATGATTATAGGTGCAATACAGGCTGAAATATGGTCCGGAAACCATTTTCAATCATCTGAGTCCTGTGACCTTGACCTTTGACCTTTTGACCCCAAAATCAATAGGGCTCATCCTTGACTAATGGTGAGTAAGTGTATGAAGTTTCAAAGTTTCATTGTTATAGCCTCTTTCGTAGTTGACTTATAGTCCGGAAACCAATTGTTGACGCCCTCCCCGCCCGCCCGCCCGCCCAGACGCCCGCCCGCCCGCCCGTCTCACATCAAATTAAGAGCCGAGTTTTGCAACTCGGCTAACAACTCGGCTAAAAATGTGAAGAAATGAGGTAAGAATTGTTTATGTGTGTAAGCGCGCATGCTGCATGTTCATAATATAGTATAATAGAAAACGTGCAATCGGAATGACTCAGCATCCGGTATAAACAATAACAAGAGTTAGAAACGCCTACCGCATGTCACTCTTCTGAATTTGAATTGAAAATTTGTCCGGCATCCATCATTTCAAGTGAAAATACTCAGTTAAATCTCAATATAATATCTACATATTACATACATAAACGATTGAACGTCGTGTTCAGATGCATAACAAATTTCATATGAAAATTTTGTCTTTTTCATGAGACAATTTAAAATTTTCCTCTGCAATCTGAACGTGTCTAGAAATTTCATATTCGCCACCATTTTCCTGGTTGGCTGCTATTTATACCCCAAGCTCGGCCTTTAAGTATTTGCATGACAAAGTAATCAAAATCGTGTAGTTTCCGAAGTGAGTCGCACGGGCAGTAGTTAATTCAGAGTAATTTTATTTGGACTGTTGGATGGTTAAGGGACAAATGTAACAGTATTGACATAGAAAGAAAGAAAGATTCCTTCAATAGTCAAACAAATGTTACATATCTACATGTAATATCATCTTTTCCAACCCCCCCCCCCCCCCCCCTTAAAAAATGTACCCCATCCATTCACGTTCTAGATACTGTATTATCCCCATGTTTCATTTTGATGCATTATCTATATGTGACTCTTAAATGCTGTAATCTATCTCATTTACCCTGACAAATCCATTTCTGTGACGTTAAAGGACTGAAGTTTTATCTCTCCAGCATCATTGGCATCGAATTTCCTCTGCAGCAAAACTGAATGACAAAACCATTAACGGACAAGATACACTGCTTTTTCGGAAAAAGGCAAAATGTGCTATTACATTGGGCTATCTTCACGAAAATTAAAAATGTACATATGTTTGATTATGTTCTCGGGGAAAATAGTTTTTATTCTATAAGAATAAATGAATGAATGAATGAATGAATGAATGAATGAATGAATGAATGAATGAATGAATGAATGAATGAATGAATCAAATGGAGAATGAATGAATGAATGAATGAATATCAACTTGAAAAATTGTCTGTTAGAATGGACGAAACGCTTTTCATAGACCTGGAAAACTTACCTGAACAAATAAAACGCAGGTTACTTTCAATATAATGTGCATGTAATAACACTGAGTTGCTGAGCAAGCTCCCTCTTTTCACAAAGAATTTCGCATCAACTTATCTGTGGAAAATGTCTGAATCCGTTAAGCAGTAGCTTTAAAGGGAGACTGAGGTCCTCAGGAGCACAAGCTAGGTGATAACTTGAAAAGCATTTTTTAAAAAATATGATATTTTGCTACCATGCAATCTTAATTTTTCCTTCATTTACAACTTTCAAAAGGACGAACTTCTGCATCACAATGACACATTCTGGCAGTAGGAAAAGTATATAAACCCTTCGATATTAAAATGAATGATACAAATGTAAAGATGCAATGTTTTATCTTTATTTAAATGCATTAGTAACAGGAGAGAGAAAAGGGAAAATCGACAGAGGTTCCGAACTCAGGATTTCTTAGCTGCGTCTACATGCTCTACAATTTTAAAACTCTTTGATAACGGAGGCGACGGCAAAGTACTATACCCAAATCCGTCTTTGGTCAAGCGCGAATCTGTAGCTACATGTAGGAGTCAGGACACCCCACCCCACCCCCCTGTTATTTGCCAAAAATGTTCAACCTCCCCCCCCCCCCCCCATTTTTACGTATAACCATATGTTTTTCCATTGAGGGCTTGTACCCCCTGGACAAATTTTCCTATGTTTGTTGAAAGTTGCTTGCCAGCAATACTCGTCGCTTATCGCGCTTTGCAGTCATACCGAGCAGGTCAAAACCGGTCTATGTAGCAAATGCGTTTTTTTTCCGGATGGTTCTATCCTAAAATATATTTCAACGTTGTAGAGAAAGTTTACATTTCGCCGTATCATAAAAAAATGTTCGCAATGAATAAAGTCATTTTGCATTTTCATCGCATCATAAATGTTAAACGAGCATCATTTATAATTTAGATTTACAGCATGGACCAGACATGCACGTTTCGGGTACTTAACCCTCGTCAGTGATCCTCAATCTTAATAATGTAATATAATAATAGCCAAAGAGTGTGAAAGTTATAATGTCCAAAAATGCACCGAAAGACGTAGCAGAATGGGTGGGATATGATGGAAAAAATGTTCGCAATGACAGTGTCAGTCGCTCAGAAACATAGCAGTTCCACGGTAATTCGCATTGTCCTCAAAACGAAGTCATTGTAGTTTGAGCTTTGGACCAATTTTGTTCAGTTGGTTTGGCCTAGACAAAGTGTCTTACAGTCCTGAGTGTTTTATTCTGATAGTTTGGTCTTGTAATTACGTTTACCCTGTCTCTGCTATATTAGTCTATCTGTCCGCCCGCCCTTCTTCCTCTTCTAAAACAGGTTTACTTATTAAATGAATCATTCTGTCAACAATACATTCCCTAGACATTATACAAAGATGGATTGACTGATCGAGTCGAATATCTTTCTCGTGAGATCGTTGTTGTACTAGTGTTTTTGTTTATGGGTTTGTATTTTTTTTTTTGTTAGTTTTTTTAAACGTGTAAATTGGTGTACTAGTGTTTTTGCTTTTTGTATAGTGCATTGCTGTTGGTCTTGCCAAAGTGTCTCGTCGGTTAGTTTTGTCTTGAGAGTTGTGACTTGTATATCAAGGAAACATCAAATCACCCGCTGATCTGGAAGGGGTTACAGGGGTTGTAAGGAACCTCTTGGAATTTGCCATAAATGTTTTTTTCGTAAGAACCTACGCTTAAAGGAGTAGTACAGATAGAGCAAATCCCCCCTCCGCCATTTCTATGCAAAACATTAAAGTTTCATGAAGTAACGGATTTCTACGAATCATGCTATTTTTAGCATAATTTAGCACTTTTAGGAGATGCTTACTCTTCCTGGACACCTGGTCTCACTCCCATATCGGGAGTCCGCTTCTTTTCGTATGGTGGAAGTTTTTGTTTGTTTGCTGTGGTTCCTGTTTTATCCTGATTTTGTATGCCTTCGGTTTCTGATTTTTTAATTATCGATTTTGTGCCGTATACAGGAATATGGTCATTATCCATATTTGTCATTTATAAAAAAAAAAAACAAAATCAAGGGTTTTCATGGTATTTATGCAAAGATTACACCATCTTACAAAACAAGGAGGAGTTTTTAAGCCTAGTTTTTGCAAAATGTAGCTACCCAGATAGCATGACTACATTGGGCCAATGTTGGTAATATGTTGTATGGTTGGCCGGTGGTTGGCGTTGGCATGTCAACGTTGGACCAACATTGGCCCAACATTGTATATGTCGGATATACCAATGAATTATCGCTGTTGTTGGACTGGGGTTGGGCCAATGTTGGTCCAACATCGTATGTACAAGATAAAAGCACCGATCGAATTATATAATTTTACAATTGAAATTTAAAATACACACCATCATTGAAAAGGATCCAAATTTTGTTTCAAAATAATAATACGAAGCCATAAGAGTCAAAAGAATAATAATCTAATTTACGACGTTGGTTCAATGTTGGGCCAACGTTGGTCCAAAATAAAGAAAAAATGTAAAGATTCAAATGAAATCTAATTTAAAATAAATATATCTAAATATATCTAATATCTAAATATATACTGTCTTTATCCTTTTACATACATATCCATATTCTGTTTCTTTTTTGCGTTCTTCGAGACCTCTGGGTAACCGGAAAAGTGGGAGGGTTGTGTGCACGTAATCCAGGATAACCACACCATCTACTACTGACGTGGCTGATGGCCGTCCTAAGTCGGCACCGATTGTCCATGGGTCTCGTTGGTTTATGTGTGGTCTTTTGTGTTTGATGTCTCGTTTGTTGTTCATTGTCTCTTGCTGTGTGTGTCGTCTGTATGTTTTCACTTGGGATGTTTAGTGTGTTGCTGTTGGTGCTGCAGTCGAGTCTTGCTGGAGATCCCCTCCTTTCTTTTATGTTCTTTCCGCCCCATTAGATTAATTGCATCAATCATAAATTCAATCACGCAAAGTCAATGAATTTCTTGAAGTAACCTATGGAGTTTGAAACTTTTGCTTAGGTAGAATGTTATAACTTTCATCGATGAAATGAGTGAATAAATTAGAATGCATGAACTCTATTCATATGAGGTAAAGGTAGGGGTTTATAGTCTCGTTCGCTTTAGCCTCACGCGACTTCCACAATTACCTCCCTGGCGAGACCTGTACAATCCAGTGCATTCTCAACTCCCTTGGGAGTATACAAGCAGAGCTGCCGTTAAGGCGCTAATGCTTTTCATTCACATTGCCAACTCGTTTCGTGTGCCATTTACCCGGTTTACTCCTGGGTAGAGAGAGTGCAACGTAGTGTAAAGTAACTTGCCCAAGGTTACAATGGTTTTGCAATGTCCGGCGACGGTGAGATTCGAACCCACGTCATATGGGTTCGTAGTCCACCGCGCTAACCACTACGCTACCAGCACTACAGTCAATCAAGAATAAAAAGAAATTTCATACATTTCGTATCAACAATATGAATTATATGCATATATGTTTCAGCATTCGGTTTTCAAGAAAAAAACTTATGGTCAATGTCTTCTACTTCGGTATTACCAAAATGGTCTAAAGTTCTACGAACACGCTTGCTTGTTTCAATTTTGGTTGAACTTCCGGAGATATTGAACCTTAAGTTGGACATAGTGACCAAAATGTCAGATTTGCATATTCCATTGCAGGATATATACAGACGGAATACTGTTTGATCACTGAAGATACGTCACAACTTTGACCTTCTTGGTAGTATGTTCTCCAATCCACAGTCTTTCTTTTTGGTCAATGCTGAGAGTGAAGGGATGCCTAAGACCAGATTGTTTGGTCAGCAGATGTCTCAAGAACTGACCTCTGTCGTTTATTACATGGATTGCATAGCTCCCTTCATCGGCAATCAGAATCAGACCAATCGAATCACTGCAAATGTCACGTGGTCTGAACGGATATGACGAATCGTTTGCGCCGACGTAGTCGAACCGCCACTTCCCATAATGGTCGACCACGACAACTCTGGCGGCGGCCATGTCTATCGTGCAGATGTCTCTGTTCTTGCTGTTCACCGCCATAAATGTAGCCTTTTTGTACAGTGGCTTTCCTTGGTTGTCAAACTGAATATCCTGCAGGGGTTTACAAATCCTGTTGAATTTTGTGACTTTGGACGTTCGACTAGCAGAGTTGTTCAGCGACACCAACAGATCCTCCCCAAACTTGCACAATCCTTCAGGCGTCCAGTCTCCGGTTTTGATCAAAGTTGTTGGCATTTTACCTTTCGTGATCAGTTTGACAGCGTTGTTTTCCCCATCAGCAAAGAGGAGTTGGGTGTCGCTTTCCATCAGCATGTCGTTCGGATGTTTCTTCAGTCCTGTCCTATATGTTTCCAGCACCCTCCCTTTCGTGTCTGTCAGCTTCAAATTCGAACCATGATGCCTGATGCAAGTTGCTTCGGAACCAAGCGTCCTCAGACCAAGCAATTGTCCACTAGCCAGAGAATCAAAGTCGAAATCCACGACAGGGAGATCCATAAGTACCTTTGGCTTGACCAATTGACGCATTCCACCTCCCTTTGAGGCCAGACTGTCAAAGGTATTCGGTTTTCCTATTTTGCCAAACTGATGCTGAAGGCTGTGTACATCGACATTACCTTGTCTATATTCTGGTATGGCGGGAATTTTAATTTCCGGGATGCGCCTGATGTTGTCGAAGTCGGGTTTGTCGTTCTTCATGTACATCAACAAGCTTACAGCGTCACCACTTTCCACGATCTCGTCATATGTTCCAACTATTTTCTTCAGCTGCTTTAGGATTTCGAAAAGCATACCCTCTCTATCTTTCAGCTTGCCAAAGTCGTCGTCTGCCATTTCGTCAATGAATTGTAGATTTTCATCCAGCACCTTTGTGACTGCATCCTTCAGTTTGTCTGCAAAATTCCTCAACTCCAATCGGATCTTTTGAACTTCTGCCCTTAGCCTTGCCGCTCCGCCTGTTACTGTTCCCAAGAAATACTCGATATTCGGGATGATCCTCTCCTTTATCTCGTCTGCTTCTGCAACCAGAAGATCTCTCTGTGTTTCGTAAACGCTCGAAATTTTTGCGATAGGATGCGTTGCATGCTCACCCATGATGCATTCTGCACATACAGGAACTAGACATTGCTTGCAGCATCTTTCAAAAGGAGTTCCCGGATGGACAAGACACCCGGCCAACCGCGCTCGATAATTGATGGCCATTTCTCCGATCTTTTCGGAAAAGGGAATGATTTTGTGGTCTTTAGAGATCCTACTCCTCAAGTGTCCGACCTTACATGTTTGACAATACTTCGATCCACATGTGTTGCAGTAGAATTCTGCTTCCTTCTTGCAGCCCTCACATTTTACATAAACACGAGGCCTATGGTTGTTGTTTACCCCTACTGTAGCCATCTTTTACGCTTTTATTTCCTTGTTTTCTGAAAAATGGAAAGAGAAGATTATACCTTAAATCTTGTATTAATTTCTTGGTGAAGTACAAATTCAAATTCATACAGAGATTCGACAAAATGGATGCAAATATATTAGCACTAGCAGATAATACAAGGACAGGGGAAAGAAGTACAAATTAGATAAAAGGCATTGGATCATTTTATATGGAAGTTCAGCTTTGCTCCAAGAGTAATATATGGAACAGTTTCCCTGATAATGTAGTGGATGCTGACACTCAATACCTTCAAAAACTGACTGAACACACTTGAAGAACCAGGAAATCGAATTTCGCCCTACATTCATCACCCCTTATGCTGCAGATGAAATGAACATCAAAGAAGTACCTATCAGTTATTCAGTCTCAAAGTCGAGAAGGCAAGGCGAAATCATTAGAATATCCATAGGAACTGTTGCGATCCTCGGAATCAATAACATTCCGACGTGAGACCAGGTGCTCGGGGAGAGTAAGCGTCTCCTGATTGCATGCAACACCCGTCTTTTAAACAGCTCCATTGAAACTCGTCAAATTCGGTGATACGCACAAGCACTATAGAGAGGATCTGGAGGGTCATTCGGCCAATGGTTGAATCCCAACAGGAGGTTTACAAGGTAACAAATCTAAGTCAAGTTGGGAAAGGGCCGGGTTTACTACGAGTGATCGCATCATCATTCGCTGTATTTTGCTATGTAGAGATAACTTTTCTCATATGGGAAACCCAAACACTTTACGTTCAAAGGTTATCGGCGGAAAGAGTTCAACATCTGAAATCTGGGCAGTGACACAAACATATTGAAGGACAAAAACTACAACGAGAACAGAGCAATGACGAGACAAATCTATCGATACCAAAAAAACATGAGGACAAGTTGACACCGAGAATAACACACAAACAACAACACACAAATGAGATTGCAAGTATTCCCTGTTCATACTAGACTTTTTCACTGCGACGGAATTCGCACTTCGTACTTCGAACATTGAAGAATCAGTGGCGTAGCTGCCGTTCATATATAAATTCATAAGCGGAGTCATCTACATTTTGATAAGTATACTCAGTGGAATTGGTATATCGGACTTTTTGTACTACTTGCAACCAATTTATAAAATTTTCTATCATAATTAAAGTGCGAACTTCGAAGTACGAAGTGCGACGTTCGTCACGGTGAAAAATGTCTACTGGAAACCCGTGTGAATGGGATTTAGGGATCTCGAATCTCCATACATGCCGCAAACTCGAAAACTGCCAGCAAAACCATGCATGCCAACAGCATGCTCACCAAACCGTAGCGATAAATCAAATGAATGGTACTTTTGATCAACTGTTACGTTGTAGAGAGGTCTTAGGCACATTTGATGAGGCCATGCGCTACAAAGAAAGGAGGGGATCACCAACAACACTCGGTTGCAGCATCCACAGCAAAACGCCAAAACACCCAATGCAAAAACACAGAGCAAACATCCCAGAAAGAGACGCAAAAGGGACAAGGAACATCAACTCACACCATAGAAACATGACACATAAAAGACCACACATAAACCAACGAGACCAATGGGCAACCGTTACCGACTTAGGACGCCACACAAACTAACAGTTACAGAGAAAAGACTCATCATGCATCAACGACACCTGTGCAGATTGACTAGCAGATCTAGTTTGGCAAGTCGGCCCTGGGTTGGTAAAACACAGTCCATATAAATAACCGCGATTTTTGTTCCTTTTCACTCCACAAAGAATGTTGGTGAGGTAGCGGATGTAGCAACGTGGCTCGCGACGCATTTATAACGTTTTGCAATCAAATATTACTTTCGGTCGATTAATTTTTCTTTGTAAACAAATTACTAGAATTGAAATCACAGCAAGAGTGATCAATCTATAAAAATGGCCGAGTTGACAGTATATGTACACTTTTGTATGTCCTGAATGATGAACTTACTATTAATAGCTTTTCACATAATAATTCTCTTTTAAGTATCGCGGTTCTTTTGTCTTTTGCAGATTAATATAAGAAAATAGAATATTACTTTTAAAAAATTGCTGTTTAAATAATTTAAAAGTGGGGAAATCATGCATTTTACCTTATAGTAGCGGCATTCTCGAAAAATTCTGGCAAAGTTGATTTTAAAGGTTCTGTTAGCCCAAACCAGGTCAATGTATTATAGTCCCATATTTAAAATGTTTCTTTTAGTACTTATAATCGTTCTAAATAACTCGTTAGTGAAAGAAAAAAGATTTTCACCAGGTATTTAAGCTCTTCGATCCCTTTAAATATTGATCATTTCTATTCAAAGATAGAACAATGCAAGTTACCCACTCTGTGTATTGGGTAAATACCATACATACGCGGCTCCCGAAAGAAAGGGGGTGGGGGGCTGTTTCAGGACCGTTTTGGCCATATGCGCTGATTTTTCTCCACATTGACGTATAATTGTGCCCCTGGAATCAAAGATTCGGGGAAATACTTGAAATATAGTTTTGAGCCTGTCCGTCCGTCGCAAATACTTTAACATTGGGCATAACTTTTGAATGGTTAGTTATAGGGCTATGATATTTCACACGTGTAATTCTTGTGACAATCATTGTAATATTTTTTTGGTTGATCGAGGTATCAACACCAAAAATTGAGGGAAAACTGCATCGTGCGCGTAGCGCAAGATGCAAAAGTTTTCCCTCAATTTTTGGTGTTGATACCTCGATCAACCAAAAAAATATTACATTGATTACTTATCATTTCATTACGTCGCTTTTGAACGTTTATTTGCAGCTTTGAAATCGTGTTGCTAACGACGTTGCTTATGACGTTGCTAAGCGCGTACTTCCGTTTTGTGTTGATACAGGTATCAACAAAATTTCTCGGCCAATCAGAATCGTCGTTTCTTAATAATAACAATGGAAATTAAATGATAAGACCTTTCCACTGATACCAAACACTTTGACGCGGTGACCTTGAACTTTGGCCTACTTTTCAAAACTGTCACGTTATGTTCCAGCGACAATTTAGACAATTTTATTTTCAAATAAGTTCTCATTTAATTAATTTCTAATCCTCCATTAATTCTTAGTTTTCACAGGAATGTGACAATTCTGACAGTTATCAGCCATTTTTTATATCCGTCCACTGTAATCTTTTTGTCTACGTTTTCTTCAAACTGTTTGTATAATTATTTCCTCAAGCAAATCTCTCATTGATGTCATTTTCTTTATAATGCCGATTTACTTTGCTGATTTAAACTGTCATTGATTGCATTTTCGGCATCATTTAACATTTTGAACAATCGGACGTAAATCTTCGTCGTGATAAAACTATAACATTAGGCATAACTTTTGATTGTTAAGTGATAGGGCTTTGATATTTTACTTAACATGACCTTGACCTTTCACCTACTTTACAAAATGACAAGGTGTCGGTGGGAGCATTCGTGTTTCACAAACAGTCTTTATTTTCTTAAAGTCATTGGCTAGACCCCCCCCCCCCCCAAAAAAAAAAAATCACGACCGGGCTGGATGGTAAAAAATCTAGATCCGCGCATGTCATGATGCTTTTTATAAATTTACTGATTTCCTCCTCTTGAAAAGAAGTATATTTTTTATTTTTTAATTATAGATTAAAACGGTAGGACCCCTGAAAAAACCTCTATCCGCACATCAGTGCCATGCATTTGTGAAAGGGCTTAGAATATTCAAAGAATTGTATTGCCATCTCGAAAGGGTCATTATTTGAAAGTTGACAGGAATATATGTACAGATGACGACTTGCGCACGCGCTAGGATTTGAAATGAGCACAACCCAAAAGTTGAAGGCGATCACCATTTTGTAGTAGAAGTAGAAAATAACACTCAACTCTTGAAACGATTGATGAATGAATTCAAATTATATGAACTTGACTCTACAGTATTCTGAAAAAAAAAAACAACAACAACAAAAAACCAAAAACGAAAACTTGCCCCCCTCCCTCTATCCCCAAAGAAATGCTTTCCCATATGAACACGATCAATCGCTTAAATTCATAATAAATTTGAGTAATAATTTCTGAAAAAAAAAGAAAAATTATGCAAATGGATAACAGGAAATCGAAACTTAATTTGAGTCTGATCTTTCTGTATGATGTTCAGCAGTTGTCTAAAAAATGATTACCCCCCCCTTTGAAAAGGTGTTCGTTTCGAATTATTCACTGGAATTTTTCGATATTTTTTCTCGACAAAAACATAATCACTTGATTCAATTTATCTTCGATAAAACCTTAATTTAGATAGTGAAATAAACACAACAACATAATGCGTCACGAAGTTCACATAAGAATGCCTTTCAATGAGTTAACTTTTAACAATGAATCTTAAAGAAATGTGCCAAAAATATGAGGACAACATTGAGAAAGTATAAAGTAAAGGCTAAAATCAATGTTCATCTTATTTCTTTCATTGAGAAATTAAAATATGAAAATTCCAACTGAAAAAAACTTGTGTACAGAATATTGAATCCGGATCTTCTTGTCGCATATTGTCCGGAAGCGGTCCGGAGAAAATATTGAAACAGACGAAAAAATGAGTGAAACTTCGCCTCCAGCATCATCAAAGCAGGAAAACTTGATAAACTTTGATATTGAGGTACTTTCGTATCTTTATAAATGCTTCATAATATAGCTTTGCGGCCCAGTAAGCGAAATTTTGGCCGTCAGTCTACTTTCACTTTGCAAAATGTTAGAATTTCCTCTGACGTTCTCATATTTAGCTAGATACAAAACTCCAGTTAGAATGGTTACAAAGACGATTATTTGATTAATAAAAATGTTCATTTGAATTACCTCTTAATGTGTGAATGATTTTGTCAAATTTATAATTAACATTTTTCTGTGTTTGATGGGTGACACACCCACTTAACAGGTGGGGCACACCCCCTGATTTGCGAGATCGTCTCTATAATGAGGGATGGTGTCGCATTATCGAGACGAAAATATCCCTCTTATTCGAGATTTTTGGTTCAGTTTTATTACTTTTGTGAATTTCGACTGAAAAAATTAAAAAAGCGCAGCATTGTCTGCCCATGGCATGAATATTTAGATCACATTCCTTCTTGACAAATCAAGTTTTATGCAATATAATGATGCGACTTTGAAATACGCTAAATTGAAATCAGCTCCTCTGCATTTCCGTGTCATATTCACATAACAAATTTGATAATTTCTCCAGCAAACTTCGTTATTTTCCCACAAACTTACTTACATGTGATGAGCTGAGGTTCTCTACTTTCATTTCAGCAATCTATTGCACATATTAGATTGCGCATCGAGGCAAAATCATCGTCACAAGAGAGTGCATGGTCAATAATCTATGGCGGCCCATTAGGGTTATGATATTCAATGTTGTTGTTCATCAGAGATGCATCGTGTAAGAGTTGTCTTTCCAAACCGTCAACATTTGTCACAAGAACGATCGTTTTATCCAGATTTCCTTATGTTTAGTAATGAATAAGTGATGTTGACATAGAATAATAAAAAAATCTGAATAATTATGTCATAACATGCCATTTCTACATTCAAGAAGAAGAAAATAATTGAAATAGTTGAATATTTCATTCCTGATAATTAGTTTTATTTTTTCACAAATACGTTTATTCTATGAAAAAAAATATAAAATAAACATGATGAATAAAATTCAATTAACAGTAGTCTATATGATACCAATTTGACAATATGATAGAGCATTAAAGAAAAATCCAATGTTGCTGGACATTCCACATGCACAAGTTTATGTTACGTATTGCTCTCCATACATGATAACTGGAACTGATAACGAAAGTAGGGCAGTGAACTAGATTGATGCTCATTGGCTAATTATGCAAATGTCATATCCGGGTCAGTGTATAGAAACGTTTTTCAAAGATGTCACAACCATCTCAGTTGGCTTTTTCCATCAAAGAAATTTTATTTCAAGGTGAAAATAAACATTGAAGTCGGGGGTAGGTAAGATTCTCAGCTTGAAGCATCTCTAATTTTCAAGTTCCTGCTTCATTGCAGAATCCGATACGTTGACGGTAAACATTTTTATGTTTATTGGGCAGAGGAAATTCAGACCAAACAGGAAACGTCATGCGCTTTTGCGTTCTTTCCGCAAAATTCAGATTTATTCTCATTAAGATCACAATCATCTCGCATTTTCGAGATATTTTCATGACCCAATTCAGGGATTATACCGCATTATAGAGACGATCTCGCAAATCAGGGGGTGTGCCCCACCTGCTTAAGGGGTTACTAAACACAAAATCTACGCAAAAAGAAAATCTCGATTATCACAAAAGCATGAAATAATTTAGCAAATCAGCCACACTTGTGAGTGAATCTTCATGTAACTAAATGTTTCTCATTAAAATTTTTGCTTGTACGTTGATATTTCGTTAGCACAGACTTAAACAAGTTGTCAATTTTTCAAAAAATAGTCTCTCGTTGGAAACATCGTAAAACATCATAATTTGTGAATAGTTACCTTCTCTAATTTCTACCCGAGGGCAAGCTACTTTTCAAATTGTTTGAAAATATTTCTACAAAGTGTAGTCGAACCCCTAAATGTGTAACCCTATAATATGTATATACATTTTGTATACACCTGTGTAGATACCTGTATAAAGCATGCACAGCGATTACTTTTCATTGTTATACACAATGGGTAGAGTGTTCGATAATCAAGTGTAAGTGTGAAAGAGGGGTAGGTTTATTTGAATAGGGAAAGTATGATTTTGCAAATCACTATCCAATATTGAATGCTTAGAGAGCCCTCGGGAAGGAATCAAAGAAGGTATATATGCATAAATCATATTGTTTAATAACGTTTGTGGTCTGTTCTATTTTTTTGAAAATCAGCAACTCAATTAATGCTTTTACTCACAAAATAGTACAGTACAAACTATAATTTTAATGAAAGCCAAATGTTTTTGTATCGGCTAATCCGTTATTGGAGGTGTTTTGCCAAATAATTCTACAGTTTTTGTAATAATCGAGATATTCCTTAGACGCTAATTTTGTGTTTAGTAAAACCTTACATTTATTCAATCCATCTTCACCAATATACATGTACATGTAGTTAATGACATATTTTGCACAGGCATCTGATTCCTAGAAATAGATTAAAACTTGACATAAAAAAAGAATTTGAAGGTTCTTCACTTATTTCTTACATGTCTAATTAAGGCACAAGTAAATTGTATTTGTTTTATAATTTATCCGCAATCTTCTTCGTTTTGCTTCTGGTATAAATTCCTGTTAAATGAATATGCATACGACAATGTTATAGAATTGCCGATTTTCTATCTAGTTTATCTGAATCTTAAAGACATATGTCTATTCAAACCCAAGTTTGCCAGAGAAGAAATGCTTTGAGCATAAAAGTTGAAATGTTTGCCTTGTAGGCTAACTTTCATTAATAAATATGTAATGAAAGTCTTCATTTTAATCGCATTCAAGTGTGCCTATGGACAGCATTTTAGTTAGTTATGTCTTGCAAAGTAAAAATTCTTAAGTACAACAATTTTTCGAATTTGTACATGTATATAATAGCTTTTAACAAACTTGCATATTCATTGAAAATTTGTGTTTTAGGAACGTACATTCAATTTCATATACAAGTTTTAGTGTACTTCCGATTTTTTATGCCACCGTAATCAAAGATTCAGGGGCATTTACAGTCTTTGTGAAAACTCACTAGCCCGACCGCCCTGGCTACCAAATATTTCCTCGGGCTACCAAAATTTGCTGCTGAACTAGCCCGACTGGCTAGTGACTTTTACTGAAATGCAGGGTTCTCATTAAGTGTCGGTAGCCGGCGATTTCTCGCCTCAAACTTAGAGTAAAATTGCTGCCTACTTTCCCTAAAAAAATATCCGTCATGTCTCAATTTCTATCACTCATGGTTAAGTACATTTGTATGAAATGTTTATTTGAAATCTGTTCATTTAAAAATTGTCACGAGGTACATGATAAATATTTCCAAATTGTCATTGTAAATTCTGCTCGGCATGACAGGTTATTTTACGGCAACGACTAATCTGCAAGTATAACACGTTCAATAGAACAATTAAATCTCGACTGAACATTGAAATAAATGCTAACAAAAATTTTAAAGATATTGACCATGTACCACCAATTTTATCAACGGCCGTCTTTTTAGCATGTATGAATGATAACAATATGTTCTTATATTTTTATTTCTCGGTACATTTTCTGTATGTAAAAAGTGTATCAAGAATTCATTGTAACATCGAGCACGACTGCTGACATCCGCTTTAAACAATGTTAAAGGATCGGTTCCCTGGTGGTTTAACTTTGTTCGATTTTTATCAATTATGTATAATATGCGTGAATTTTGGCCTACTTAATGGACATATCTATAGAAAATGATGGGTCTTTATAGCATTTTGATATTTCTTCAATGGCTAGTGAAAATTTTGGTTGGCTAGTAGATTTTGGCACTCAACTAGCCCGAATGGCTAGTGGGCGAAAAAAGTTTTCATGAAGACTGCTATATCATATAGTTTTTGGTCCGTCTGTCTGTTTGTCTGTTTGTCCACAAAAACTTTAACCTTGGCCATAACTTTTGAATGGTAAGTGATAGGGCTTTCATATTTCATATGTGTATTCCTTGTGACAAGACCTTTCCATGGATACCAAAATTTTTAACCTTGTGACCTTGACCTTGGAGTTTGACCTATTATTGATAAACTTTAACCTTGGGCATAACTTTTGAATGGTAAGTGATAAGGCTTTCATATTTCACATGTGCATTTCTTGTGACAAGACCTTTCCATGGATGGCAAAATTTTTGATCTTGTGACCTTGACTTTGGATATTGACCTACTTTTGAAAAACTTTAACCTTGGGCATAACTTTTGAATGGTAAGTGATAGGGATTTCATATTTCTCATGTGGATTCCTTGCGACAAAACCTTTCAATGTCAATAAATACCAAAATTTTTGACCTTGTGACCTTGACCTTGGAGTTTGACCTACTTTTGAAAAACTTTAACCTTGAGCATAAGTTTTGAATGGTAAGTGATAAGGCTTTCATATTTCATATGTGCATTCCTTGTGACAATACCTTTCCATGTATGTATACTAAATTTTTTACCCTATGATCTTGACCATTTGAGTTTGACATACTTCTGAAAAACTTTAACCTTGGGCATAACTTTTGAATGGTAAGTTATAGGGCTTTCATATTTTACATTTGTATTCCTTGTGACCTTTCCATGGATACCAAAATTTCTGACCTTGACCTTGGAGTTTGACCTTACATTTAAAAAATATATATATAAAACATTAGCCGTGACTTTTGAATGGTAAGTGATAGGGCTTTCATATTTCACATATGAATTCCATGTGGCAAGACTTTTCCATGGATACTAAATTTGACCTTGTGACCTTGACCTCAAATGGAAAACTACTTTTCATCTGTTTTACTGACAAAGATTCCAACGGGGGCATTCGTGTTTCACAAACACAGGTTTTCAGTGTGCGAAATTAACGGTGGACCGATAGACAATGTCTATAGTTATTCTGGTCGGTCTATAGAGATCAAAAACTCGGTAGACTGACTTGTCTATAGGAAATCTGACCTGAGTCATGTAAATGTTTGCTCTTCGCACAACAATATCTTAGCAAGAGCAGGTAAGGCCATATAAAATTGATCGGTCGTTTCTCAGATACTGCCGCCGATGAGAAGTTTTTATTTCAACTGCAGAAAAAAAACCCCGCTGTGTGTCATTTTCAATCGTTACTTATAAAAGAAGTTAAATTATCCAAAAGGTACCCGATAAATATTTAAGTGTAATCACAGCACGTTCCATATGATATTTACGGTAACGTTAGGACGCCTTCTGTTCAATATTTTACACATGAATGGATATAAATATTTTTACATAGCCTAAATCCAGCCTATATATACTACCAATGATTATTTAAGCACCTGTAAAACGTTAATGTGTTGTAGTTCTTCCGTTTTTTTCGTCCTTTGGTCATCTAAAGCCGGTCGCGATGTCGTTCTTTGACCGGTTGAAATATGTTGAAGGTGCACACCCAGGCACGAAACGAAACCTGGCATGTGCTAGTTCTAGTGATGAATCAGATATTGACAGTGAATCTGACAGGGAAATAGTACAAATTGAACTTGAAAATGAAAATCCCATCACACAAATTGTCTACCAAATTGAGAGAGAATATATCTAAATGATTGGCAGATGATTTTAGCAAATAAAACGCAATAACTTTCTGATTCTGTGCCTTTTTATTTCGGTCTATAGGAAAATGCTGAGGTCTGTAGGAACTAAAATTACTGTGGACCGAATGTCTATAGGACTTAAAAGTTAGTTTTGCACACTGGGTTTTATTTTCTTGGTAATAAATAATAAAGCATGACTGTATTAACACCTCCCATGATATGAAGTCAAAACCTACACTTCACTTGTAAAATTAAATGACAAAAAAAGGAAATATGAAGAGTCATGTCTACAGTACCAGAAATGATGGTGACTGAAAAAAATTAAGTGAAAAAACATGAAAAAAAGAAGATTGGTTTTATTGGATTTGCAGATAAAAATTTGTTTGGTGTCGATAAAAGCTCACAGTATAATCATTAATTGGACTGATAGAAATCCCCAAATATCCAATATTCCATGGATGTTTTTTTTCAATAACTCCGACATAGTACCTTATTTTCTTAAAAGATGCATTTATTTGTATGTTTTTGCAGTTTGATGATGCTGAATTCCAGTCAGACCTGCCCAGTGTAGATAAACCAACATTGGAGAGCATACTGAATGAGGTAGGTCAACACTTATTAAAGGAATTAGTGTTGGAAATCAGATGGAAAAATCAAAATCGATAAATCGGATAAGCCTTTCGATTGATTATCGATTATAATCTGACTCTTTTATTATATGGCAAAACTATAAAATATTTCAAGATTATTCCATAAGTTATGTAACATTGACCACAAATTTTATTGAAACTAGGTAAAGTGTTTCATTCCAGTATGCATTATTAGTGACAGATCTGAATCAATAAAACCAGCCGACTGAAACGACTTATGAATTTCTCTAGCAAAACTATGTTTTTCGGATGTAAATATATCATTCTTAAAAAGTTATGTATTTCACAATTACAATCAAATGTTAATATCTTAATCAATTATAGTAATCGGAAGGGCCTTAATAATCGGCACAACACTAAAAGGAATTACAATATTTAAATGCACTACTTCATTATAACTAATGTAAATAGCTACATATGATACTCATTTTGTTAATCTATCTGTCAGGGACCAGGAGTCAGTATTAAAGTATGACGCTTTCTTGGTGCCCTTGTCTGGCTCCCATCTAGCTGTTTACTTATACTCTCTATGTTTTATTATCAGTCTGAGGATCAAGAGTCAATATTAGATGATGACGACCTCTCGGTGCCCTCGTCCTCCATCCAGCTATTCAAGGATTCTGGAGACACCTCATCCTTGTCCAGCCATGACAGCAGTCTGGCAGAAAAATCCATCAAACGAAAACACAGGTAAATAATATCATACGTTTTTAATCACATAAACAAAACTCCCTTTTGTAGCCTTCTACTGGTGAAACTGATTTTATTATTTAGTGTAAGCTCCTCTCAGTCCATCAATTCATCTGTAACGAATAGTAAGACTATATATGATTAAAATAATAATTCAAAACAATATGAACACATAATTTTAATCAAGAATTCAACAATCAATTGCTCTTTTTTGTGAAAAGTACATCTAAACTTTTGATATTTAACAAAATAACTATATTATTTTTTTTATCTGTCATTCCATTTTATTATTCCATACTTTATTCAGCATTCTATTTAGATATTTAGTTTGGTTCTTTGCTTTGCAATATGTAGTTTTACATATTGATCAATGTTGGAAATAATCACATTCGACTCACCTGTGAACAAATTATTTTTGTAGGGCATTTGAAACTGTAAAACAAACAGAAAACTTCCTTTAAGATTATATTTTTATTTCCTTTAAAAGTGATGATTTTCAGAATTCGTAAAGACATTAATGACCTTGACATATTACTTTAACACATAATCAGTAATGTTCAAATATAGAAGAATGGATAGCTGCTTTTTACTCATAATTATATTTATTTTCCTTTAAAAGTGATGATTTTCAGAATTCGTAAAGACATTAATGACCTTGACATATTACTTTAACACATAATCAGTAATGTTCAAATATAGAAGAATGGATAGCTTCTTTTTACTCATAATTATATAAAATTTCAAATTTTGTTTTCAGGAAAAAGAGAGATTTACACTACAACATACACGGTTCTGTGTTAAAGCCAAGTCGCCTGAAAAACATCGCAGCTCAACTACAATCTGCAGCAGTAAGTTTCTTTAGGAGTAAATTCTCACTTGTGTGATTTTCTTCATTAAGTTTTATGCCATTACAAAGATTGGGAAGGTGGATATATTCCTATTTTTATACCTCCCGCAAACGAAGTTTGGGGGGGTATATAGGAAACACCCTGTCAGTCTGTCTGTCTGTCCGTCTGTCCATCAGTCCATTTAAGAAGTTCTTAAAGCAGATAACTCTTTAAGTATAAGTGATAGGGCTTTCATATTTCATACATGCATTCACCATAATAAATACTACATTTTGATACCAAGTCATTTGACCTAGTGACCTTGACCTTGAACTTTGACCTTGTATATATATATATATATATATATATATATAGATTCCTATGTCATACATGAATCCATGTAGAGAAAAACGTCCCGCAGGGGGTATAATTTGTCACTTTAGGGCAGTTCTAGTTCTACTTGTTTGTAAAATCTAACCTTGCACAAAGAATAGTTGAAACTAAGGATTTTTGTTATTTCACATGAGTATTCCTTTTGACAAGACATTGCTTTTGGCTTTACCAGTGTTTGACCTTTTGACTTTTGGCGTGGTATTTGTACTGAATTTATGATGTAGCTCCATGATAATGTAATCCTTTACTTATTAATTTCAGGACAGAGTAGATGCTGGAATGCCAACTGCTATGGTAAGTTCATGCTCATTTCTAATCATGTGTAGATAAGCACTGTAAATAGGGTTATTTTCGCTGGGGGAAAATTTCACATTTATACCATCAAAATGTTTTGCATGGGGGAAATATTTTCGATAAAAATGTTTTTCCCATTGTAAGAATGCAGTGGGGACATTTTGGCATGTGGGGAAATTTTTGTGAAATCCCTTGAATCGCAAAAAATGCGAAAATTACTCCCACATGAAAATTTCCACATTTATAGTATGGAAATTTTTCAATTACAATGTACATTGTATCAGAGCTCAAGACAAGCTTTTATTAAAACAAAAAGAGATTTGAAAAAAAATGTATGAAGAACGAAAGTCATAAAAGCAATATACTCCAATGTTTTTGAAGTAATACTATTTTATGCATTTGCTAGAGCATTTCATATTACAGATTTTTAACAAATTTAATGTTTGAAACAAAATCATACTGTCAGAGTGATATAAAAGAAATATTGATATAAGATACATGTTTATACATGTATATTAAACCACCCCTCTTTTCAGGCTGTGTCAGCATTGATAGCTATAGGAACATCTCATGGACTGGTATTAGTGTTTGGTAAGGATGCAAAAATAATTCTACAAACTGAGATTCGCTATTGTGGATTTGGGAAAGGGGGCATAAAGGGCAGTGGCAGATTCAGGGGCACTGACCCAAAATTTTCCAAAAAACATTTATATTATGGCCCATTTTCAGTAAAGATTGACAAAATTCACACCTTGACCTCCCCCTTCAGAGGGGGTGCTGGATCTGCCACTGAAGAGGAATATCTCCTGTTCTTTTAATGAACCATGTGCTTACGTTAATGATATATTGACAGATCTTTAATATACCTGTATGTATTTTGGCATGGAAAATTCAAATCTGAAATCAAATTCTGTTCTAGAGGGGAAGGGTGTTGCTCTCTTTACCCCTCCTTGCACTACAGTAAACAATTTTTGAGCCTTGAAAATTGAAAAAAAGATTTTAAAGATGCTGTAGGGCGGGATGGACTGTGTCCCTTATCTTTTTGGTCTCCTCCGACCCCAAAAGCTAGATCTACCTCTGTATTTAATATGTTCTTTTTACTACATGTACACTTTTATGTATTATTCCTCTTTACCATTTTACTAGAAAGCAAATTATCTACAAACTTCTTTTCTCATGATCTCAGAGATATATTCATGAAAATAAGTTTTTATTGTACCTGCATTATTTACATAAATGCTATTTACATGTTGTACGGCATTGTAGATCCAAAGCAGGTGTTAAAATGGTGCCTGGGAAGTACCGCTGTTGGTCAGCAGTACGGGTCCGTGTCGGCTCTCAGTTTTAACCGGGATTGCAGCCGGTTGCTAAGTGGATTTGCCAAAGGGCAGGTAAGTGTTTGTCACATGTCAAAGATTTATATCTAAATATTGATATACCTGGGTTGGAATACTTAACTAGTCAACTAAATTGAGAAACAGTTTTATGTGACGAGGTTTCATATATTGTGTAATGAGGAGGAATTCAGATACACAAATTTGATGGAAAAACCAAAATCGAGAAGTAATACAAGTAATGTCTGGTCTATTTGAGAGTGTGAAAGGGAATATGGTTCTATTCTTAAATGAATATTTTCATTTTCTTAACTGACATACATGTACAGGGTGGCCACAGACTCTGGAAAACAGGGAAAATGGGGAAAATGCTGAATAAAAATTCTCTGCAGGGAAAAATCAGGGAATTTGAAAATTTCATGACAATTATGGAAAATTCATGGAATTTCATTTATCAAAATCTGTGGCCACCTTGGTGTATTATTGTTTTTTATAACTTTTTTTTGCATTTAGATAACGATGTGGGATTTGACCAATGGTAAACTGCTCAGAACAATAACCGATGCCCACCCACCTGGATCTGCTGTACTCCATGTCAAGGTTTGCTTTTAGAATTTTGTGTTGCAGACTTACATGTATATCATCTGCATACGATCTATCTTACTATACTTCATCTTTTTGCTTTGAAATAGTATTTGATATCTTTCGTGGACATATAAATGTGTTTCATCAACTTTAAGTTGTGACCTTTATCTTTAAATGTTGACCTTGTGACATCTACCTTTAAGCTTACCTTGTGACCTAAAGACTTATTAGTCAGTTTTTATTATGACCTTTATCTTGTGTCCTTTACATTGTAAATTAACCTTTACTTTGTGACTTTGACCTTGTAAATTCAACCTTCACTTTGTGACCTTGACCTTGTACATTTAACCTTCACTTTGTTACCTTGACCTTGTACATTTAACCTTCTCTTTGTGACCTTGACCTTATGATTACTTTGACCTTGTGACCTTGGTTATCATTTTGACTGTGTAACCTTTACCTTGATTGAGATACAGTTTTGATTTGAGTGACATGATGAATAAATACAAATACATGTATTAAATGAATGACTTCCAAATCAGTTGACCTAGATTTTGTTAGAGTTATGCCTCTTAGTAATTTTACCAATGTACTGTATTTATAGTTCACAGACAGTCCTGTTCTGGCAGTATGCAGTGACAGTGGGGGTTCAGTCTTTGAGCTAGAGTTCAAGTAAGTTATCAGACCTACCTTTCTTTACGATTTTGGCATTTAGCAAACAAATACCGGTAGACTTGTGTACATAAATTCTTTATCAGCTGAGCTTTTGAGTGGATGTCTTCCTTATCATATAAGCAAGTGCGTAAAGGATAGACATTTGTAACGATGCGGATGTGGGGAAAAGACGATGAGCTTTCATTAAAGGTTTTATTATGCTTAACTCCCCTATATTACACTTTCTTGAACAAAATTTTATTTTTTTTGTTAAGAAACGGGTAGGCAGGTCTATTCATTATTTATTCAAGTACATGTACTTGATCATGTTGATAAAAGCAAAAAAAAATTTACTTTCAAGTTTAAGCATCTGACATGTTAGTCTATGTAAAAATCTAGTAAAGTATAATTGTCATTCTAAAATTCAGAGAAATAAAGTTTTTTGGTTGATTATCTATGAAATTACAGATATTTATCTATACTTTGTTCTTTTCAGGCGGCTCATTGGAGTGAGGACATGCGAGTCCAAATGTTTATTTTCCGGAAGGTATGCATTCTCGTTTAGTGGATGTTTAAGGCATTTCCATTGTACCAATATTTACTTTGTAGTGCTACAGGACATGTTTGAAATTAAAGAAAACATTTTTAAAGCACTGTCAATGAAATTCTGTAGAGAAAAACTTCCGAAAAAACTCTCAACCAGTGGAATTTGATTATAACTTTCAAGCAATGAAACTGAAGTTTTGACCAACCAATTGATCTTATTTCGTTTTTTTCCACCAATGATTTTGATGTTCCAAATGAAACTGATTTTAATTGTCTTTTGTTATGCTGACAGATTTAATGCATAGGGAAATGATGATACAGAAATGACAATTCTGTTTGAATTAAATGATTTCTGTAATGATCTTACTTCCCATCAGGGATGCAAAAAGGTGAAATGAATGAAGTCAACGATGATTTTTTTTATTTTCAGTCGTGGAGAGGTTTGTGCCATAGAACCACTACACATGAATTATACTATCAAGGACCACCCCATGCAGGACGTTATGCTTGTTGCCATGGCAACTCTTTCGAAAGTAAGAATAGGTTTTTTCAAGATGTGCATATTATTTTACCTTTAGGATTATTGACAGTTTGACGTGGCAGGATTTTGTTTTCTATACCTATGTTTTATCTTTGATAGATTTGTTCTTACTTTTTGATACTTTATAGAAATGGATGAATTTAATGAACTCAAAAGAGAGGTGTATTAGATGTATATTAAAACAGATAGCGTTCACGTATGTTAGGATGGCATTTCCATATTGTGTCTCTTAAATCAAGGACCTCCTCTATCAGTTTAATAAAGTTTTCTTAATGCTATATTTAGATACTGCTGGTGACCTTGAGACCTCAACTAAAGGTCGTCTTTACGCATCCCTTAAAGGTAAGATCAAAAAAAGGACTCAAACAACTTACAAATAAAAATAATTCAAAGACCAAAATAACTTTATTTCTTTGCATATCGTTTGTATTTCCTATAGATTTACAGTTTGACTCATAAATGTTTTTTCAAGATGGCCTCAGAAGTTAAAAAGAAGTAAATATTTGATACATATAATGTATTTCAGGGTAGTGGTAATACTTTACCGTTATTAGCGTGGCAGTTTGTCATCATACAAGTGTCGGAGAAAGACAGAGTTATTGACCCTGTTCTTGCATTTGCTAGAGAATCCACCATCTTTTTCTATCAGGTTTGTACATGTATTTTTGAAAAATGCAGATTTGATATCCTGATGACCTTGACCTACAAAATGAAATAAAGCAAAATATTTTTTACATACACTTCAAGTTTTAAATGAAAGGGATCATTATTTAAGAATAGTCATTTTTAACACAGACATAAATCTATTTTCCAGGTTATATGCTCGAGTGCACAAGATATTAAGTGTTCAGGACTTCAGAAAATCACTGTACCATACAAACTCCTGAGTGTTTCGGTAAGTTACGTTCATGCACAGTTCATTATGCAGCTACAGAAAAGCTGATTGTTCATTGATAATATTTTCTAAGAAAGAATATGGAGTTGGCACAATGTCCTGGTAGGCAAGATTGCCGTGTTAAAAGATGACGACACAGTTGACAGAAATGAGCCTTGGACAAGATCGTTATATAAACACTGTGAATTACATGACTATACATGTTGTGTCAATGGTAGAAAACCATTTGAGATCCTCTTGTAAAAATTTAAGAATAAAGTTTCAAATGCTATTTTTCTAGTTTATAACTTTAATTTCTCTTGCTTTTGACAGTGGATGAACCCTAGAACCATAGTAGCTGTAGACACTGCTGAGAAAATTCACGTCATCGATGTCAGGTCCGAGGAAGAACTAGAGGTATGTCAGTTGAATTTCTACAGTAACTTTACTATTGAATTTTGTAAAGAAGTTCATTAAACTGTTATGTTGGCTATGATTAAACTTTAACATTATATGTTAGCTATGACCACAAAGACCCTTGTACCCATTCCCTTTTGCCAATCCCCACTCCCATATCCCTCTTAGTTTTCATTCTTTGTTTTAGTCTCCTGTTGTCTCTTCCAAAACAGAAACAGAAAGATTGACCCCTCGCCCCCTCCCCCTAAAAAAAAACCTAACAAACAAACAACAACAAAAATCTTTTAAATGCAAGAAGTAATAGAAAACCAGAGTAAAATTAATTTCATATTAAAATACACAATGTCATGACATTGTATTGTATTTGTCCATTTACCTCAAACTTTTTTCCTGTGCCTGCTATTCAGAGATAACAAATTTCTAGTTTGATTGCTTCAGTAAAAGTGAACATTGCTTGAAGTAAACTGCCTTTGTATGGATTTACATGTGTGTCGTTTATGCAAACATGTACTCCCACAATGCTATTTGAAATTTTTTCTACGATTTAATTTGTATCTTGCAGAAGATTGATATATCTGATGTACAGCTTGTCTACAATAACAGTCATTTCAAATCCTTAGCTACGGGAGGAAATGTCAGCCAAGCTCTGGTAATTGAGTCTTTTCGGAATACGTAGTTATTTCCCTTTTGAGACGATATCTGAAGTAGAACAGTTCTCATGTCATGATATCAAATTTTATCATCAATTTTGTAACGTCATTTCCAAGAGTTTAAGGAAAGTGTCCATAGAATTTGGTGCCATCACAATTAATCTACGTCAGATACCGTCCCTAGAGGGACATTATCATCGCAACAGGGACGTAACTCTGAATTTCACAAGTACCTACGTGTACATGTAGTAACATTTTATTATAAGTACAATAAATAACCTTTTTGTGTTACTAATAATGGAAGATTCCCTCTTGTGTTATGTAAACAGTTTTCTTTCATATAAATTAGCACATAAACAAAATTTGTAACAAAATTGTCAGAAAAGGAAAAATGTAAAGACTTGTACGTAGAAATAAATGTTATGGTCATAGGTAATTTTCGTTTCAGGCATTTGCTGGAGAGAGAGCGTGTTATCAGACCATTGTTAGTCACAGTGGACAACTACTTATACTCGGTACTAAGACTGTGTATGTGTACAACCTTAGAACATGGAGAGATGTGAGTATAACTCATGTTATCAGACCATCGTTAGTCACAGTGGACAACTACTTATACTTGGTACTAAGACTGTGTATGTGTATAACCTTAGAACATGGAGAGATGTGAGTATAACTCGTGTTATCAGACCATTGTTAGTCACAGTGGACAACTACTTATACTCGGTACTAAGACTGTGTATGTGTACAACCTTAGGACATGGAGAGATGTGAGTATAACTCGTGTTATCAGACCATTGTTAGTCACAGTGGACAACTACTTATACTCGGTACTAAGACTGTGTATGTGTACAACCTTAGGACATGGAGAGATGTGAGTATAACTCGTGTTATCAGACCATTGTTAGTCACAGTGGACAACTACTTATACTTGGTACAAAGACTGTGTATGTGTACAACCTTAGAACATGGAGAGATGTGAGTATAACTCGTGTTATCAGACCATTGTTAGTCACAGTGGACAACTACTTATACTCGGTACTAAGACTGTGTATGTGTACAACCTGAGGACATGGAGAGATGTGAGTATAACTCGTGTTATCAGACCATTGTTAGTCATAGTGGACAACTACTTATACTCGGTACTAAGACTGTGTATGTGTACAACCTGAGGACATGGAGAGATGTGAGTATAACTCGTGTTATCAGACCATTGTTAGTCATAGTGGACAACTACTTATACTCGGTACTAAGACTGTGTATGTGTACAACCTTAGAACATGGAGAGATGTGAGTATAACTCATGTTATCAGACCATTGTTAGTCACAGTGGACAACTACTTATACTCGGTACTAAGACTGTGTATGTGTACAACTTGAGGACATGGAGAGATGTGAGTATAACTCATGTTATCAGACCATTGTTAGTCACAGTGGACAACTACTTATACTCGGTACTAAGACTGTGTATGTGTACAACCTTAGAACATGGAGAGATGTGAGTATAACTCATGTTATCAGACCATTGTTAGTCACAGTGGACAACTACTTATACTCGGTACTAAGACTGTGTATGTGTACAACCTTAGAACATGGAGAGATGTGAGTATAACTCATGTTATCAGACCATTGTTAGTCATAGTGGACAACTACTTATACTCGGTACTAAGACTGTGTATGTGTACAACCTGAGGACATGGAGAGATGTGAGTATAACTCGTGTTATCAGACCATTGTTAGTCACAGTGGACAACTACTTATACTCGGTACTAAGACTGTGTATGTGTACAACCTTAGGACATGGAGAGATGTGAGTATAACTCGTGTTATCAGACCATCGTTAGTCACAGTGGACAACTACTTATACTCGGTACTAAGACTGTGTATGTGTACAACCTTAGAACATGGAGAGATGTGAGTATAACTCGTGTTATCAGACCATCGTTAGTCACAGTGGACAACTACTTATACTCGGTACTAAGACTGTGTATGTGTACAACCTTAGGACATGGAGAGATGTGAGTATAACTAGTGTTATCAGACCATTGTTAGTCACAGTGGACAACTACTTATACTCGGTACTAAGACTGTGTATGTGTACAACCTTAGGACATGGAGAGATGTGAGTATAACTCGTGTTATCAGACCATCGTTAGTCATAGTGGACAACTACTTATACTCGGTACTAAGACTGTGTATGTGTACAACCTGAGGACATGGAGAGATGTGAGTATAACTCATGTTATCAGACCATCGTTAGTCATAGTGGACAACTACTTATACTCGGTACTAAGACTGTGTATGTGTACAACCTGAGGACATGGAGAGATGTGAGTATAACTCGTGTTATCAGACCATTGTTAGTCACAGTGGACAACTCCTTATACTCAGTACTAAGACTGTGTATGTGTACAACCTTAGGACATGGAGAGATGTGAGTATAACTCATGTTATCAGACCATCGTTAGTCATAGTGGACAACTACTTATACTCGGTACTAAGACTGTGTATGTGTACAACCTTAGAACATGGAGAGATGTGAGTATAACTCGTGTTATCAGACCATCGTTAGTCATAGTGGACAACTACTTATACTCGGTACAAAGACTGTGTATGTGTATAACCTTAGAACATGGAGAGATGTGAGTATAACTCGTGTTATCAGACCATTGTTAGTCATAGTGGACAACTACTTATACTCGGTACTAAGACTGTGTATGTGTACAACCTTAGAACATGGAGAGATGTGAGTATAACTCGTGTTATCAGACCATCGTTAGTCACAGTGGACAACTACTTATACTCGGTACTAAGTCTGTGTATGTGTACAACCTGAGGACATGGAGAGATGTGAGTATAACTCGTGTTATCAGACCATTGTTAGTCACAGTGGACAACTACTTATACTCGGTACTAAGACTGTGTATGTGTACAACCTGAGGACATGGAGAGATGTGAGTATAACTCTTGTTATCAGACCATTGTTAGTCATAGTGGACAACTACTTATACTCGGTACTAAGACTGTGTATGTGTACAACCTTAGGGCATGGAGAGATGTGAGTATAACTCGTGTTATCAGACCATTGTTAGTCACATTGGACAACTACTTATACTCGGTACTAAGACTGTGTATGTGTACAACCTTAGGACATGGAGAGATGTGAGTATAACTCGTGTTATCAGACCATTGTTAGTCATAGTGGACAACTACTTATACTCGGTACTAAGACTGTGTATGTGTACAACCTTAGAACATGGAGAGATGTGAGTATAACTCGTGTTATCAGACCATTGTTAGTCACAGTGGACAACTACTTATACTCGGTACTAAGACTGTGTATGTGTACAACCTTAGAACATGGAGAGATGTGAGTATAACTTGTGTTATCAGACCATCGTTAGTCACAGTGGACAACTACTTATACTCGGTACAAAGACTGTGTATGTGTACAACCTTAGAACATGGAGAGATGTGAGTATAACTCGTGTTATCAGACCATTGTTAGTCACAGTGGACAACTACTTATACTCGGTACTAAGACTGTGTATGTGTACAACCTTAGGACATGGAGAGATGTGAGTATAACTCGTGTTATCAGACCATTGTTAGTCATAGTGGACAACTACTTATACTCGGTACTAAGACTGTGTATGTGTACAACCTTAGAACATGGAGAGATGTGAGTATAACTCGTGTTATCAGACCATCGTTAGTCACAGTGGACAACTACTTATACTCGGTACTAAGACTGTGTATGTGTACAACCTTAGGACATGGAAAGATGTGAGTATAACTCGTGTTATCAGACCATTGTTAGTCACAGTGGACAACTACTTATACTCGGTACTAAGACTGTGTATGTGTACAACCTTAGAACATGGAGAGATGTGAGTATAACTTGTGTTATCAGACCATCGTTAGTCACAGTGGACAACTACTTATACTCGGTACTAAGACTGTGTATGTGTACAACCTGAGGACATGGAGAGATGTGAGTATAACTCGTGTTATCAGACCATCGTTAGTCATAGTGGACAACTACTTATACTCGGTACTAAGACTGTGTATGTGTACAACCTTAGGACATGGAGAGATGTGAGTATAACTCGTGTTATCAGACCATTGTTAGTCACAGTGGACAACTACTTATACTCGGTACTAAGACTGTGTATGTGTACAACCTTAGAACATGGAGAGATGTGAGTATAACTCGTGTTATCAGACCATTGTTAGTCACAGTGGACAACTTCTTATACTCGGTACTAAGACTGTGTATGTGTACAACCTGAGGACATGGAGAGATGTGAGTATAACTCGTGTTATCAGACCATCGTTAGTCACAGTGGACAACTACTTATACTTGGTACTAAGACTGTGTATGTGTATAACCTTAGAACATGGAGAGATGTGAGTATAACTCGTGTTATCAGACCATTGTTAGTCATAGTGGACAACTACTTATACTAGGTACTAAGACTGTGTATGTGTATAACCTTAGGACATGGAGAGATATGAGTATAACTCGTGTTATCAGACCATTGTTAGTCACAGTGGACAACTACTTATACTCGGTACTAAGATTGTGTATGTGTACAACCTGAGGACATGGAGAGATGTGAGTATAACTCATGTTATCAGACCATTGTTAGTCACAGTGGACAACTACTTATACTCGGTATTAAGACTGTGTATGTGTACAACCTTAGAACATGGAGAGATGTGAGTATAACTCGTGTTATCAGACCATCGTTAGTCATAGTGGACAACTACTTATACTCGGTACTAAGACTGTGTATGTGTACAACCTTAGGACATGGAGAGATGTGAGTATAACTCGTGTTATCAGACCATTGTTAGTCATAGTGGACAACTACTTATACTCGGTACTAAGACAGTGTATGTGTACAACCTTAGGACATGGAGAGATGTGAGTATAACTCGTGTTATCAGACCATTGTTAGTCACAGTGGACAACTACTTATACTCGGTACTAAGACTGTGTATGTGTACAACCTTAGGACATGGAGAGATGTGAGTATAACTCGTGTTATCAGACCATTGTTAGTCACAGTGGACAACTACTTATACTCGGTACTAAGACGGTGTATGTGTATAACCTGAGGACATGGAGAGATGTGAGTATAACTCGTGTTATCAGACCATTGTTAGTCACAGTGGACAACTACTTATACTCGGTACTAAGACTGTGTATGTGTACAACCTTAGGACATGGAGAGATGTGAGTATAACTCGTGTTATCAGACCATTGTTAGTCACAGTGGACAACTACTTATACTCGGTTCTAAGACTGTGTATGTGTACAACCTTAGAACATGGAGAGATGTGAGTATAACTCGTGTTATCAGACCATTGTTAGTCACAGTGGACAACTCCTTATACTCGGTACTAAGACTGTGTATGTGTACAACCTTAGAACATGGAGAGATGTGAGTATAACTCGTGTTATCAGACCATCGTTAGTCATAGTGGACAACTACTTATACTCGGTACTAAGACTGTGTATGTGTACAACCTCAGAACATGGAGAGATGTGAGTATAACTCGTGTTATCAGACCATTGTTAGTCACAGTGGACAACTACTTATACTCGGTACTAAGACGGTGTATGTGTACAACCTTAGAACATGGAGAGATGTGAGTATAACTCGTGTTATCAGACCATTGTTAGTCACAGTGGACAACTACTTATACTCGGTACTAAGACTGTGTATGTGTACAACCTTAGAACATGGAGAGATGTGAGTATAACTCGTGTTATCAGACCATCGTTAGTCATAGTGGACAACTACTTATACTCGGTACTAAGACGTTGTATGTGTACAACCTGAGGACATGGAGAGATGTGAGTATAACTCGTGTTATCAGACAATTGTTAGTCATAGTGGACAACTACTTATACTCGGTACTAAGACGTTGTATGTGTACAACCTGAGGACATGGAGAGATGTGAGTATAACTCGTGTTATCAGACAATTGTTAGTCATAGTGGACAACTACTTATACTCGGTACTAAGACGTTGTATGTGTACAACCTTAGGACATGGAGAGATGTGAGTATAACTCGTGTTATCAGACCATTGTTAGTCATAGTGGACAACTACTTATACTCGGTACTAAGACTGTGTATGTGTACAACCTGAGGACATGGAGAGATGTGAGTATAACTCGTGTTATCAGACTATCGTTAGTCACAGTGGACAACTACTTATACTCGGTACTAAGACTGTGTATGTGTACAACCTTAGAACATGGAGAGATGTGAGTATAACTCGTGTTATCAGACCATCGTTAGTCACAGTGGACAACTACTTATACTCGGTACTAAGACTGTGTATGTGTACAACCTGAGGACATGGAGAGATGTGAGTATAACTCGTGTTATCAGACCATCGTTAGTCACAGTGGACAACTACTTACACTCGGTACTAAGGCTGTGTATGTGTACAACCTGAGGACATGGAGAGATGTGAGTATAACTCGTGTTATCAGACCATCGTTAGTCACAGTGGACAACTACTTATACTCGGTACTAAGACTGTCTATGTGTACAACCTGAGGACATGGAGAGATGTGAGTATAACTCGTGTTATCAGACCATCGTTAGTCACAGTGGACAACTACTTATACTCGGTACTAAGACTATGTATGTGTACAACCTTAGAACATGGAGAGATGTGAGTATAACTCGTGTTATCAGACCATTGTTAGTCATAGTGGACAACTACTTATACTCGGTACTAAGACTGTGTATGTGTACAACCTTAGAACATGGAGAGATGTGAGTATAACTCGTGTTATCAGACCATTGTTAGTCATAGTGGACAACTACTTATACTCGGTACTAAGACTGTGTATGTGTACAACCTTAGAACATGGAGAGATGTGAGTATAACTCGTGTTATCAGACCATTGTTAGTCATAGTGGACAACTACTTATACTCGGTACTAAGACTGTGTATGTGTACAACCTGAGGACATGGAGAGATGTGAGTATAACTCGTGTTATCAGACCATTGTTAGTCACAGTGGACAACTACTTATACTCGGTACTAAGACTGTGTATGTGTATAACCTTAGAACATGGAGAGATGTGAGTATAACTCGTGTTATCAGACCATTGTTAGTCACAGTGGACAACTACTTATACTCGGTACTAAGACTGTGTATGTGTACAACCTTAGGACATGGAGAGATGTGAGTATAACTCGTGTTATCAGACCATCGTTAGTCACAGTGGACAACTACTTATACTCGGTACTAAGACTATGTATGTGTACAACCTTAGGACATGGAGAGATGTGAGTATGACTCGTGTTATCAGACCATTGTTAGTCACAGTGGTCAACTACTTATACTCGGTACTAAGACTGTGTATGTGTACAACCTTAGAACATGGAGAGATGTGAGTATGACTCGTGTTATCAGACCATTGTTAGTCACAGTGGACAACTACTTATACTCGGTACTAAGACTGTGTATGTGTACAACCTTAGAACATGGAGAGATGTGAGTATGACTCGTGTTATCAGACCATTGTTAGTCACAGTGGACAACTACTTATACTCGGTACTAAGACTGTGTATGTGTACAACCTTAGAACATGGAGAGATGTGAGTATAACTCGTGTTATCAGACCATTGTTAGTCACAGTGGACAACTACTTATACTCGGTACTAAGACTGTGTATGTGTACAACCTTAGAACATGGAGAGATGTGAGTATAACTCGTGTTATCAGACCATTGTTAGTCACAGTGGACAACTACTTATACTCGGTACTAAGACTGTGTATGTGTACAACCTTAGAACATGGAGAGATGTGAGTATAACTCGTGTTATCAGACCATTGTTAGTCATAGTGGACAACTACTTATACTCGGTACTAAGACTGTGTATGTGTACAACCTTAGAACATGGAGAGATGTGAGTATAACTCGTGTTATCAGACCATCGTTAGTCACAGTGGACAACTACTTATACTCGGTACTAAGACTGTGTATGTGTACAACCTTAGAACATGGAGAGATGTGAGTATAACTCGTGTTATCAGACCATTGTTAGTCACAGTGGACAACTACTTATACTCGGTACTAAGACTGTGTATGTGTACAACCTTAGAACATGGAGAGATGTGAGTATAACTCATGTTATCAGACCATTGTTAGTCACAGTGGACAACTACTTATACTCGGTACTAAGACTGTGTATGTGTACAACCTGAGGACATGGAGAGATGTGAGTATAAATCGTGTTATCAGACCATCGTTAGTCACAGTGGACAACTACTTATACTCGGTACTAAGACTGTGTATGTGTATAACCTTAGAACATGGAGAGATGTGAGTATAACTCGTGTTATCAGACCATTGTTAGTCACAGTGGACAACTACTTATACTCGGTACTAAGACTGTGTATGTGTACAACCTGAGGACATGGAGAGATGTGAGTATAACTCTTGTTATCAGACCATTGTTAGTCATAGTGGACAACTACTTATACTCGGTACTAAGACTGTGTATGTGTACAACCTTAGAACATGGAGAGATGTGAGTATAACTCGTGTTATCAGACCATCGTTAGTCACAGTGGACAACTACTTATACTCGGTACTAAGACTGTGTATGTGTACAACCTGAGGACATGGAGAGATGTGAGTATAACTCGTGTTATCAGACCATCGTTAGTCACAGTGGACAACTCCTTATACTCAGTACTAAGACTGTGTATGTGTACAACCTGAGGACATGGAGAGATGTGAGTATAACTCGTGTTATCAGACCATCGTTAGTCATAGTGGACAACTACTTATACTCGGTACTAAGACTGTGTATGTGTACAACCTTAGGACATGGAGAGATGTGAGTATAACTCGTGTTATCAGACCATTGTTAGTCATAGTGGACAACTACTTATACTCGGTACTAAGACTGTGTATGTGTACAACCTTAGAACATGGAGAGATGTGAGTATAACTCGTGTTATCAGACCATTGTTAGTCACAGTGGACAACTACTTATACTCGGTACTAAGACTGTGTATGTGTACAACCTGAGGACATGGAGAGATGTGAGTATAACTCGTGTTATCAGACCATTGTTAGTCATAGTGGACAACTACTTATACTCGGTACTAAGACTGTGTATGTGTACAACCTTAGAACATGGAGAGATGTGAGTATAAGTCGTGTTATCAGACCATTGTTAGTCACAGTGGACAACTACTTATACTCGGTACTAAGACTGTGTATGTGTACAACCTGAGGACATGGAGAGATGTGAGTATAACTCGTGTTATCAGACCATCGTTAGTCACAGTGGACAACTACTTATACTCGGTACTAAGACTGTGTATGTGTATAACCTTAGAACATGGAGAGATGTGAGTATAACTCGTGTTATCAGACCATTGTTAGTCACAGTGGACAACTACTTATACTCGGTACTAAGACTGTGTATGTGTACAACCTGAGGACATGGAGAGATGTGAGTATAACTCGTGTTATCAGACCATTGTTAGTCATAGTGGACAACTACTTATACTCGGTACTATGACTGTGTATGTGTATAACCTTAGAACATGGAGAGATGTGAGTATAACTCGTGTTATCAGACCATTGTTAGTCATAGTGGACAACTACTTATACTCGGTACTAAGACTGTGTATGTGTACAACCTGAGGACATGGAGAGATGTGAGTATAACTCGTGTTATCAGACCATTGTTAGTCACAGTGGACAACTACTTATACTCGGTACTAAGACTGTGTATGTGTACAACCT
The DNA here is from genome assembly GCA_028142955.1 of Pinctada fucata. NCBI lineage: Eukaryota > Metazoa > Mollusca > Bivalvia > Pterioida > Pteriidae > Pinctada > Pinctada fucata. The sequence goes on from AP027115.1 coordinate 27,274,865, forward strand.
TAGAACATGGAGAGATGTGAGTATAACTCGTTCACCCATTAGGATCACAATGAGTATGATTTGTTCACCCATGGTAATAGCCAAGGAATAAAGATTGAGGATCATGCCCCTCCCAAATATGTGTTTCCGAAGGTTATATCAAGATATAAGAAATATTATTCTTTTATACCTAAACATCCTATGAAAGAAAGCTATGAAGGAAATCCCTTTCTTTCATATCATGTGATGCACTGTTTCAATGGGCCACTTGCCGAAATTCATAATGGCTGACAAAATGATGAAAAATGTCCGAGGTAGGCAATTTAAGCGCACTTTTTAATTGTTACGTCACTATGGAATTGCATCATTTAACAGTGACGTCATAATGAAAAACAACGCCAAAAGATGTTGACTGACATTTTGTCCTTTTTAACAAGATCGGAAAATGGTCTATTGTTAATGTTATTGTGACGTCATGATTTCAAAACGCAAACAAACAGACTAGCATCAAAGTGGCATATAAAACATCTATTTAAAGATCCTTTTTCTGTGTAGTCTTGCATTATAGATTGAAAAAAAAAATCATATTTTGGGGCGCTGAATTTTTTTTTTTGCATTCGGATGAACTTGATATTTTTCAGATTTCGTCTCTTTCTTTAAACTTTTACTTTAGCTCTAAGGTATGATCATTTATGGTCGGCTATGAAAGATAAATTGGTTTCGGCCCCAGGGTATCAAAGTTCTGCAAAACCCTCAGCAAGCTACAGTATATGGGTTTTAAATCATTTTGAGACCCTTTGGGTTGACAAAATGTATCCTTCATAGATGACCATAGAGTCTTGTAATCTTTCCTCTGAAAGTAACTTTTTTTCAGATAATTAATTTGCTTCGATAATAGAAGCTTTATGCCATAATGTATGTCCTACAGATTTTAAAAATACAGTGACTGAATTGAAATTTGACTTAAAACAAAATGAACTTTATCAAAATAATTTTCAATTTAAATTTTGAACATAAATTCTTACATGTATCTAGGAATTTTTGCTGAACTTGTTTGATGAATTTCACAAATGCATACAGGTATGAGGTATTTTATTAAGCATTTGTCATGGAAAAATCTATTTTCAGAGAATTGAGGTTTTGGTGAGGCAGGAGAAGTACCATGATGCTTTAGCACTGTCGTTGTCGTTTTATGAGAATCGTGCCAAAGGTATTGTCGGACTTACTGGATCATCTCGACAGAAACGGGAGCTGGTAGCTGACTTGGTAAGGATAATAATGTTGAAGAGATCAACTCATGAAAGTATTAAAGAAATAAGTCTTACTTTTGGTGTTCATGGGTGTATAATTCTGGTTGGTCATGTGCAAATTCTGTGAATCGTGAAGCCAAGAGATTCTCAGAAAAATTTGCATGTGTCCAACAGAATTATACACTCATGAACAACAAAGGTAAGACAGTGACTGTCATGACTTTCACATTTATTCTTAATATTAGTAATCTTTAATTGCATGCAACATCACACGTTATGCCTGTAACAATGTCAAATGTATTTTGATGTTGGTAAATTCTCCCTACGTTCAAAACTTGAACCTGAGGTCACAATAGGCAACCAGGTTTATTGTAATATAATTCTAGTTGCCTAATGGGCGTTTAACACGGGTAATCTATCTGTAATGTAAATATAAAAATATGGAGATAGATAATTTAAAAGGTTACTTACTTCGATTTTAGAATATTTTTCAAAAGTAGAGAAAAACAACAGGAAAAAGTTTCAAAGTTCTCGTTTTCCCAGAGTCTGTTTTAGTATAACCTTGACATTTATGTTGTACATGTACCTGCTTACAGTTTTAGATGTGATACCATATTTTTAAGTGCATGAATGACCTTGGCCTTTGACATATTTTCAGATGTCAGATCTTTAAAATGTTTTGTTTGAGTATGACCTACGATACCATAGTTTCATATTCAAGATCTTTTGACCTTGACCTTAGAATCACCTACAGTTCGTCTCTTGACCTTGACCTTTGAATCACCTACATTCTTAGAAAGAGACTTAAACCTGTTATTTTATAATGACCTTGACCTCTGATCTTCTACTTTTAGATGTTGGACCTTCTATTTGATTATGTGGATCTGTCCATGACCAAGCTGTGTCCAGAAAAAGGTAAAATGGAGGAATTAGAGGAATATTACCAGGTAAGCTACATTGTATTATTATAGATTTCCGAGATGTTTCATTTGTTAGCTAGTCTACGGACATCACATACTTGGGCGACGTTTTCCATTGTGAAGTCACACACGAAGCACATGAAATGTAATGTAAAACCTTCGATTAATTATGACGTAACAATTTAAAAGTTTGCCACGGTAGTTGATGTCCGTATTCTGATGTGTAAATCAAGGTTTTTGACAGTCGATTCCGAGAACTTGAAGATGGACTATTGGATGTAAGAACTGTAAATAGTGCTGGCAGCGTAGTGGTTAGCGCAGTGGACTATGAACCCATAAGTCATGGGTTCGAATCTCTCTGTCAACAGTCATTGCAAAACCATCGTAACCTTGAGAAAGTTACTTTACACTACGTTGCACTCTCGACCCAGGAGTAAACCGAGTACCTGGCACATGAGACAGCTAGTAATGTGAATGAAAAGCATTAGGGCCTTAACGGCAGCTCTGCTTTGATGCTCCCAAGGGAGTTGAGAATGCACTGGACTGTACAGGTCTTGCCAGGGAGGTAATTGTAGAAGTTGCATAAGGCTCAGGCAAACGAGACTATAAACCCCTACCTTTACCTTTTTACCTTTGCTCTACAGTCATACTTACTTGGCTTGTGAGATGTACCAATATATTAGTGCAAATGGTAGACTGTATGCTTAAAGTTGAAAGCAACCTAAAGATGTAATCACTGATTCAAGATGCACTGAAATCTTTTCTGTAAGAATTTGGCACTCTTATAGTCTCCAATCAACTTTAACACTGAAACAGAGATTTGTACACATGTATACATGTTCTTCACTAAAGAGAAATCTTCATTTGAATGTTTTGAATCATTTCTTGATGCTCTTATAAAAATTAAACTCCCGTTATCATTTGTAACAGGGTATTGTACCAGTCTGTGTGGATTACTGCTTACACTTGGATAGAACGTAAGTATATTCTTATACATAAAATTTCATTTCCTTCAGCACTAACTTGAGAAAAATAGAAAAATACTACTGTAACATAATTCACCTTCACTTGCAATACATGTATCTACATTTTTGAAAATGATACACTTAGACTCTGAGAATTGGGTATGGACCTGATTTTCCTTGCGATGCTGATTTAGATTTTGCAAGCTGCTCATTTTTGGCTCAACTAATCATTAGACCACAAAACAAAACAAAAAAGATCTGTTAGAGTGTTCTAATCTAAAGGTCATTGGCAGATCTGTGCAAAAAAATGAAAAAATCTGTCCTGACTCCTGACCCCCTAACCTCCCCCTCAAAAATCACACGGGTGTTTTTAGTTATACCATTTTTTACAGGGGGGATACAGAAATATATTTTTTCATCGACCCAATATATTTTTGTATCTCCCCTGTAAAACACTGTATAATGAATTTATCCACCGATTGCTTTTGGTTTAATGTTACATCAACATATTTTAAAGCATCTCTGTGACGTCAAAAGCGTAAAGCGTCTTAGTAGAAGCAGGATATTGAAATGATATCCTGTCAGTAACATAGTACAACATAATATTTGGTTCTTCTCAACCAATCAGATTGCAAGAAATTTGCCAGAGGTGGGATAACAACTGATATTATGAGAACACTGATGGCTGTTTTCAGGGATATACTGTTCGGCAGAATCTATGAGAGGTTTGGAGAAGATGTGATAGCCAAGGGGACGTTTCTGGAGTGTTTAGAGCCGTACATTATGAGTGACAAACTTACGTCAATTCCACCGTTAGTGATGAAGGATTTCGTTACGCATTACGAGAATCGTTGTATGCTGGAGAGTGTAGAGGCCTGTATAGTTCACCTGGACGTCACATCACTAGATATTCATCAGGTAAGGTAAAATAAACACATTACGAGAATCGTTGTATGCTTGAGAGTGTAGAAGCCTGTATAGTTCACCTGGACGTCACATCACTAGATATTCATCAGGCAAGTTGACATACAATCCTCAAGTAAAATAGAATAACTTTATGCCCCTGTAAATGGAGATTTTGGGTAGATACATGTAGTTTTTGGTATGTCTATTTGTTTATCTGTTTGCATGCAAAAATCTTTAAACTAAGCCATAACTTTTTAATGATAAGACAAATGGATAAATAGAGAGACAAATGGATATGTCAAAAACTGTATGCCCCCGGAATCTCTGATGACAGGACCATAAAATTTTGGCCCCCTGGAATTTCAACTTAGCATTTTATGTTTATCTGTATTTGTCTGAAAAGAATCCTCTTGGATCAATTCGCTGACCTTTGCTATCTACCTTCTTGGTAATCCAGACTTTATCATGTTTATGCATGACTTTATTTTTTTAGGACTTAAATTTTTTCAAACGAACCAATAAAAACTTTCCTCGGTGGCTTTCTCTCAGTGAAAAGTACATTATGAAGATAGAGACAAATTTGAATTACTTGTATATGAACTTAAAAAAAAAACAAACTTCTTAGTGAAATAAATGATGAATTAATTAAAAAAAAAAAACAATATATTCATTTGTATTTCATAGGTTGTAAGTCTATGCTGGGGTCATGGGTTATATGATGCTATAATCTATGTGTATAACAAAGGCATGCAGGACTACACTACGCCGCTAGAAGAACTGCTGGGAACTCTTCAGGCTGCCATAGAAACCGGTAAACAACTGACAGACAGCCAAATCAAGCTGGGAAACAAACTTCTTGTCTATATCAGGTATGTGTTACCATAGAAACGGGTAAACAACTGACAGACAGCCAAATGAAGCTGGGAAACAAACTTTTTGTCTATATCAATTATGTGTTACCATAGAAACCGAATAAACAACTGAAAGACAGCCAAATCAAGCAGGGCAAAAACTTTTGTCTATATCAGGTATGTGTTACCATAGAAACCAGTAAACAACTGACAGACAGCCAAATTAAACTGGAAAACAAACTACTGGTTTATATCAGGTATGCATTACCATAGAAACCAGTAAACAACTGACAGACAGCCAAATCAAGCTGGAAAACAAACTACTGGTATATGTCAGGTATGTGTAACCATAGAAACTAGTAAACAACCAAGAGAGAGCCAAATCAAACTGGGAAACAAACTACTGGCTTATATCAGGTACATGTACATGTATGCGTTACCATAGAAACCAGTAAACAACTGGCAGGCAGCCAGATTTAGTTAGGAAACAAAGTACTTGAGTATATTACCTTAAAAACCAGTAATCAGTGAATTCAAATGAATAGAGATATAAAATTTTCAGGTATAAGATTGACTGTTTGCCTCGGGAATTTAATCCCCAATTTTTCACTGTATGATAAAACAATTATTCCGTAATTTTCCCCAGCTTTTACCCAATTCCACACAGTGTAATGATATCACAGTTTACTTTCGCTAGATTTCCATCTTTGGATAATAGATAATGAACTCAAACTCTATACATGTATATCAAATACACATCACAGTGTTATTCCAAATTTTTCAGTTGTTGTTTGGCGGGGCGAGCTTATCCTCTCGGAGACATTCCTGAAGAATCTGTAGAGATGGTCAAAAACAGTGTAAGTTAGCATCATAGATAGTATCAGTATGAGAGAGTTAGCATTGTTCATCAAGTATGAAATAAACTTATTATGAATTGTAAAAAGAAGAATTTCAACACTCGTAAATTATTTTTTCAGGTGTTTGATTGCGTAACCTCACTACATCGCAGGCATAGATCAGCTGGTAAATATTCTTCTGTTATATTCAAAGATAGGTACCGTAAATCTGGTTATTTTTGCTGTCGATTAATTTTTAGCAATTTTGCGGGTATGACGGATTCGCAAAAATATTTTTCTTAAATATAAATCTACTTGAATAAAATTATGCTTCCGATACTTCAGTTTAACAGATACGTACGCGCACCTGTATATGTGGCTTTTATTGATGACCATTTTGACATTCGGTCTTTGGAGGGGGCATTGCATATGTCTCATTCAGTGACAAAAATCAATTGATCTAAAAAAAAAAAAGCAACTTAACCTTAACAAAAACAAAAGGGATATCACAAATATTTGTTTATGCATTGCGTATAACAATACATATGAACATGTGAAATACAGATATGCTACGCCGATTGCTGAATAGGTGTGAAAAATAAGCCAATAGACAATTGAACTGGGTCTTTGTTTGTAATGAGGGAGTTAATTACTTCACAATATAAGCAAACTTTCTCTGATTGAGGCTGTCATTACTGAAATCATCTGCGATCCGTATACCTTTCGGATTTGTGACATTTCAAAAGGTTAGCTGCTCCGAATTTAAAACATGCAGCAGTGTTGTACAGCAAATATGCAAAAATACCATATGCTGTAATTTTATTTTTTGGTCTGGATGGATTCGCAAAAATTAGAATCACAAAAATAAATCTATAGGCTTTTTACTCAAAACTGCAAAAATAAATTGACACAAAAATTTCCAGATTTACGGTAATGATTAATCAGAATTGTAATGTATCTCTTATAAATCAGTCTTTTCAAGCAGGCTTTCTACTGTTCCTACTTTTTCCTACTATTTCCTACTTTTCCTACTTTTTTATTTTGATCCTATTTTTTCCTACTTTTTCTTCAAAACCTCCTACTATTCCTACTTTTTCATCTCTAAAGTAAAAAATTACTTGCTTCACTTGTCATCGACATCCGATTCAAAGTTTTTAAAAAATTTCGGGCTCGCTAGGCTCGCCCATTCTATATATTTTACATGAAAAATCAATCTGTCTGTATTTCTCTCTGTAATTACCTCAAAGATGAATTTTTAACAGTCTACAATCATTGCTTACTGTGATTTGTGTGTCTTACTTACTGAAAATTGTCGCTAAAAGTGATGGAAAATTTCCTACATTTCCCCTATTATTTCCTACTTTTTCCTATTTTTCTCCTACTTTTTTTCACTGACTACTCCTACTTTTTTCCTACTTTTTCATCAAGGTAGAGTAGAAAGCCTGTTCAAGATTATTTTGCTATCATCAAAATGTGTAAAAAGCATTCCTTCATGCAAGTTCGGCACAGTATACTAATAGTATGCACTATGTGTTATAAAGAATTTTTTTTTTTGTATTTCGTTTTCTATTCGCAGAAGAGCAGGCTTATCCATACCTGAGGACGTTATTGCAATTTGACACTCGAGAATTCCTTAATGTGTTGGCTTTGGTAAGTTTAGTGTTGGAACTACGTATAGGTTAGAAGGTTATTTGAAGTTTCTACATGAATAAGAAGTGGGTGGAGCGTCAGAGAAGCCCTTATTCATGTAGAAACTTCAAATTACCTTCTAACCAACTTAGATGGCAACTACCCCGGTAGTGTAGTGGTTAGCACGCCTGGCTATCATGCTACATAGCATGCTGAAAGTCTGGGTTCGAGCTGCCCACGTCGCACATATTTTTCTGTTTAGCATTTGTAGGATGCTGAATCCATGACAACCATGACGACGGTTTCCTCACAGATTCTTCACAAATAAGGCGAGCCATTTCAGAGTCTGAGATTGGCTTAGCTCTAATGTTGCCATCTAAAGCCTGGTTTACCCTTTCAGTCATTTGAGAAATTTGAGAAAATTCATGACATCACAATGTATTTTTGATATATGCATTTTACTGAGGTTTGAACATGTAAAAACATTTAGACGCTATTCATCTGCAATCCAGTGTGTCAATTAGCGCGTACGTAGCTCACTTCAAAAAGTAATACATTTGTATATGGGAGGGTAAAGTGGATAGTGGTCTGCTTTTTTGCATTAAAAAAAAAAAATCAAATTACAAAACACATGGCTGTTCAGGAATTTCATAGATTATTGTTGTGAAATGAATGGACCAAAGAATGGACCAAAGACAAGGACTGTTTTTCTCACTTCTAAAAAATGTATACATACAGATACAAAATGTTCATGTATTTAGAGTTTTTCATTTTATGTATTACAGGCTTTTGAAGAAGAAGAGTTTAACACAGATGAAGGGTGAGTAACAAATTTTACAGAAGAAAATTACCAACATTTTTTAGGAATTTTCATCATTAGATACATACATGTAAACTTTGTAAATGATTTAAAGATATTTCAAAATTATATAATTTAATGTTTTTTAATATCATTTATTTGATAAGAATTGATAGGACTAAGTGATCAAAAGGATTTTTGTGGATTCAGACTCTGATGTACACTTACATAACATGTAGTAGACAATCATTTAGAAGTTTATGCTAGAAAAAGTTCAACAAAGTTATAAGGTATTTCTAGGAAAGTTCTATGTCATTACAGGTAAAAGATTAGATTTACAGATCTATTTTGTAATCGAAGATTCGGTGGCATATAGTTTTTGTCCCGTCCGTTTGTCTGTTTGTCCGCAAAAACTTTAACCATGGCCATAATTTTTGAATGGTAAGGGATAAGGCTTTGATATTTCACATGTGTATTTTTTGTGACAAGACCTTTCCATGGATACCAAAAGTTTTGACCTTGTGACCTTGACCTTGACCTTGGAGTTCGACCTACTTTTGAAAAACTTAAACTTTGGCCATAACTTTTAAATAGTAAGGGATAGGGCTTTGATATTTCACATGTGTATTGCTTGTGACAAGACCATTCCATGTTTCCATGGATACCAAAATTTCTGACCTTGGAGTTTGACAATTATACAATTTTTACTGACAAACATGCCGATGGGGGCATTCGTGTTTCACAAACACATGTTTTTTATTGCAGAATGTGTTTGATTTTACCAATATAACTTAAATATATATTATAGGAGGAAGAAAAGACAGAGAGTTGTTGACATCCTGTTACAGGTCATGGTGGAAAGTGTGGGATTTACTGTGAGTTTACTTATGTTTTGTTAAATTCATTTTGCTCTTCTTTCTATGTAAAATTTGTGAGGCATTTTCGCCTCCGGAACAATGTTCACGTAAATGAATTTGAATATACAGTCAAACCTGTCTTAAAGTGACCCTCTTTTTAGCGACTTCCTGCTTTATGTGACCCTTTTTATTCCTCCTGAGCAATTTTCCTATCAAATTAACCTGTATATAGCGACAACCTGTCTAACGCGACAACGACCGAGATTTTTCTGTCCCGTACAGAATTCCGAACCTGTATATTACGACTTTTAGTGTTGCAAAGGACCCAAGCTTCATAATATTTTACATCAAATCTCTTCATCAGTGTCTTTCATAAGTTAATCTTCTGTGATAGATGAACTGTAATGTGATTTTTTTTATGTGTAATACGATTAATCAATAAATACACCAATTGATATATGCAGTGTTCCAGTTAATAGTATTGCTCTTATACTATTAAAATTTTGTTTGTCAAAGTCAGATCAGCTTGAACCTGTATTCAGTGACCACCTGTCTTATGTGACCTATTTTCTGTCGGCCCTTGCAAAGTCACATAAGACAGGTTTGACTGTACATGTACATGGGTCGTCTGAGCAAGTTGTTGATACTTTTAATCGGAAAGATGATAATCGAGGAATCAAAACAAATTTTTGACACATTTTTAAAAAAGTCTAATAATTTGAAATCCCCCCCCCAATAATTTTGTATTACTTTTGCATACACAATTTTATGAAGACTATAAATTGAAGAATTGCTATCAGAAAAAATTGTCCTGAAAAAAGCTTATGAGATTGTATATTTCATTCCCATTTTTTTTTACATTTATTTCAGCCAACACAAGTTGGGGTTTTGTTCACTTTCCTGGCTCGGCAGATGGCTCGCCATGAGAACACTATACTTGTTAACAGAGTTCTGTTTGAGCAGGTGAGGAATGTTAGCCTACTTAGACCTTTTGATTTCTGTTAAAGTATTCTTCAAGATTATACCGTATTTCGGGAATTTCTCGCGTGTGTCTAATTTTGCTAAGTTCTCGAGCATCATCAAATCGCGAAAAATTAACATAGCGAAAAAAAACCCCACAGATCTTTACGCTTGATCTTGTTAATAGATTAGCAAAAAAAAACTCAGCGAAAAAAAGACACACCTTTTTAGGGTCATTTTTGTGAACTTTACCTGATGCGAAAAGTACCGGATATACAGTACTGTAACTTCTATTTAAAAACATTCTTATACATGTAATGAAATAAGAAATATCCTGAAATTTATTTAAAACCATGCTGTATTTAGACATGTGTATTATGGTATGATAATGTCTGTCTATATATACCAATACTAGTTTTGGCTTTTCATGATAGGGAGAAGGTTCCTCTTCATTGATTCTCAAGGTCAAAAGTCAAGGTTATGACCCAATGACTTTTAAAACTCTCGTACATGATATAGAATACAGATTTAACCTTTGACCGAAGAATCTTTGTAATTGCCACATTAGAGTATCGTTGCAAAAGGGAGAACTCTATTCATTATCAAGGTCAGGGTCACAGCTAAAAATACTCCTTGAAGATGTATGTTGCAGTGTTGTGCGTTGTTAAGATATTGTACTGAGATGGTAAACCAGATGCTGTAAACTGTCTTTTATTCACGAGCGTTTTATTTTTGCGATATTAGCGAGTCAGGTTTTGTCGTGAAAATTAAATGCCGCGAATGTGTTCAATTAAACTTGCAAACAAAAAACGCCCCAAATATGTCAGTGTTATCGGATTTGCGAATAAAAGATACCGTGAACAAAAGACGGCTTATAGTAGCTGAATCTTGATATCACTTCTTGTCACTTATTTTCTTTATTGATTAATTTGTCCTGTTTTCAAATGCACTCAATGAGAAAAAATATTGATTCCTAAATCTAGTGATATTCAAACGTGGTCGGGATTGAGGTTGTGAGGGAGAAATTCTGAAAAAAGAACTTGATGAAATTTTTTAACACATCAGATGTATTATATAGGTACTGGAGTTTCTCGCCAACCCAGACGACGAGTCGAGGCATGAGGAGAGACAGCAGGCCTTACTGGAGTTACTACACGCTGGGGGTCTGCAACAAATAGACGAGGAAAAATTACTGTCACTAGCAGAGAATGCTAAATTGTAAGATTTCTAGTAGAATTTCATATACATTTTGAGGCATTACTTTTATTTTGGCCAATTTTGTTAATGTTTCATCTTTAAAGTGCATGGTATGAAAATGAGCATGGAGTTTAAGAGTAAAGCATTTCTCTATTTCAGTTACCGTGTCTGTGAGATTTTGTACGAGAAGAGACGACAGTTTGACAAAATTCTGTCATGTTACCTCAGGGACTATGCTAGAAAGGTATATTATCTGAAAGTAAAAAAACTGATATTGATATACATGTACATGTAAGTATAAGAGGAAAAAATAAAAAGATTTATTATATAAATGGATAAGAAATTAGATGTAAATTATAGAACGGGAGAAGGAATTTCACAATAAAGGGTGATTTTAAATCATTCAAATTGTCCTGCTTGCATTAACTTAATTTTTTGTACTACATAATATTTACTCCTATTGATTTTTCAGTACCATGCATTCAGTTATATAGGGAGTATATTGAATAGTGAGTTGTTCTCAGACATTGAGAAGGCCAGGCTTAAAGAGGAAGCACTGGACCATTTACAGGTACTTGTATACATGTATACTCTCTGTGCATTTATGATTTAGTTTAAAGGAAACCGCAATATTTCACATGTCCCATATGCTGTTTCCAATCAGTTATTCCTTCAGAATGCTGTTGAGCAAGCCAATTGTGTATCATAATATCGTGCTATCATAAGATTACTCAGTAAAAGTGCACATGTAATGTAAATTTACATGATAAAATACATGTATATCAAGTACCAAAAGCTTCAAACATAAAGTTAATTCTGCTTTCGGATTGGTAAAATACCTGTGTAAGTTCTGCCCTCAACAATGAATATCTTAACAGTATGTGGAACCTTTCTGGATGCCATTTCCCGACAAGGTTTTGAAAATAGTCATTGTCAGAAAACGATGCTTAGACTAAGAATTTTACTAACATTTTAGCAGGGCATGACTACTTTTAAATTGTCACATTGGATGATGGAATGCTTGCTTTGCTTCACCTGTTGTTTTTAGTTGGCAATGACATTTTTTGTCAATTTTATCAGACTTGTGTAGTGAACTTCATTGCAAACCTTTTTCTTGTAGGACCTGGTGTCTATAGATTGTAAGCAGGCAGCCCAGATGGTGATTTCTAGCTTTAGTTCTAACCTCAGTGATATCGTTCACCAACTACAGGGCAATCAGCAAGTCTTATTTGAGTTCCTACAAGGTGTTATGTCATATAAGTAAGTATTAGGTGATATACAAAGATTAAAGGACCTTTTAAATCATTTGGAAAAAATTGTACGTCCATGGACGATAGAAATCTGTCATAGCACTAATTAGCTGATTTTGACATATGGTGTCAAAATCAACTGGCCTGTTAAAATATTGTTTTAACTGATGACCGTTAAGTTGGTTTGTTTTACCACAACTAGATTGTTTCGATATATTTGAAAAAAAAATCTTGTCACAAGAATTTCAAAAAGTTATAGAATTTCTTGGAAATGGCTGAAAATTGGAAAATAAGTTTCAAATGAGTTTCTTTGAACGATTTCCTCAAAATTTCACATAATTCTTTCAGAGATTCAATGGGGAGTGCCATTCACCAAGAGAAACAGATAAATGTCGAGCCTCGTATTGTGGAGCTATTTATAGAACTGATGGCGCAATTTAAACCTGCCGAAGTGCATAATTTTATCAAAATGAACGAGGGATATAGAATAGAACAAACTCTTGAGGTAAGTGGGACCTTCCTGACATAGAAAATTTAATTTAATTCAGAATATACCTTATGATCGCACAAATTTTTGTAGAAAATCCATATGTTTGACCGAGGTTTGCAGTATGTTTGTCCAAAGGTAGAAATTGTAATGTAAGACATTATAATGTCATGAAATTTAGTGCTTTGAAGGGTGAATTTAGATTCTTTCCAGTATTTTTGCACAACATATACTTAGTCTATTGGAATATGACTGAAAGGGGGTAATTGAAAATATAAGTGAGTAAATTCTTCATAACGATTTTTTATTTATTCATTTTAGATCTGTAGGAAATACAAATTAGATGATGCCACGGCATTTTTACTGGAGAAGGCTGGTGACATACAAGGGGCATTCTCCATAATGCTTGAGGTACATGTAATAACTATTGAAGTACTGTTAGAATATGTACATAAAATTCCTTTTTAGCTCACCTGAGCCATAGGCTCAAAGTGAGCTATTGTCATAGCGTGGCGTCCGTCGTCCGTCGTCGTCCGTCGTCGTCCGTCGTAAACTTTTCACATTTTCAACTTCTTCTTCAGAACGGCTGAAGGGATTTTGATGAAACTTGGTAGGTTTGAAGTACTCATGGTCCCCTACAAGTGTTGTTGTTTTTCGTCCGGATCTGTCAACAGGTGGCGCCACCACAGCCAAAAGTAGGTCACGGGGGGTACCCTCCTTTGACAAACTTCTTCTTCAGAACCGAAGCATGTATCGACAAACCGAAAGCATCAGGATGATCTAGAGAGATGTCTTAAGAAGTGTTGTTATTTTTGGTTCCACTTCGAAGTCAAATTTTTGACGCGTTTTTGACGTCTTTTCGGACTTAGTCAAAAATGCACATTTTTGCACTATTTCTTTAAATAACTCAATAAGTGTATGATTTTACACACTCATTTACTACATATTTATCATATTTAACTTACTTAATGCTTTGATATGTATTTTATGCTTAAATTTTATTTTTTTGATTTTTTATGAATTTTTTTCTTATGTAAAAAGGAAGGGGGGGGGGTGATTTTCATACATTTTCTGCTTCTTTTCTATAACCACTCTTCAGATTGTCATGACAATTTGTAGGTATGAGGTACTCATGCATGGTACCCTACAAGTGAAAGAATTTTGTCAAGATATCCACTTTTGGATTTTTAAGGAATATTTTTTAAGATTGTACATAGGTATAATGTATGTTTTCCATGCCCAATGCTTCAGGTGCAACTACAGGAAAAAACCTTCTTTGTATGATTAATCATTTTTTGATCGACCTTTCATCCATAGTTACAGCTGATAATTCAACAAGTGACACATGCTTCAATGTCTTATTGATTGACCTTTTATGTGATATGATTCAATTATTTAAATTCTTTATACTTATTTAGAATTTTATTTTTAAAGTCGGGAACAAGAATTCAAAAGCGGCCATGTTTTGCTGTGTACCTGAAGGTGTCATCCAAAGAAATAAAAACCTTCTTTGTATGATCAATCATTTAGCTCAATTTGAGTGACTTCCAATCCTTCATTCAATAATTATGAATTTGGTCTCGTTGGATTTGGACACCTTTGACACATATAAAAATAATAGAAAAAAGGGGGGTCATGCATACCGTTTTCTCACAAATTCCACTTTTTTACATCACCCCTCTATCCATTTCGAAAATTTTACAAATTTCATCTATTTTTAAATCGATCAATAGATTGCATAAAAGACAAAAACAGGTTCAAAACTCAATTTATCCCGACTACAGGGAATGGTACATTGATTTCATGTGCTATTTTTAAATTTTCAATAGTTTTGACCAATGGTGTGACACCTTTTATTCTGCCCTGTTCACCAGTCAAAACTGAGGGGATTCCCCGCTAAAACGATTTCCTTGGATTACACCTGAAGGGGATTCCCCATGTAGAAATGTGATACCTTTAGTACTGCGATACATTTCAGGAGATACAGTGCAAACGGAATAGATTTTTATTTAATGAAATGTGCATTATACTTGGAACACTTGCAACTTGTTATCATGCATAAAGTTTGCTCGAATTTCCTCTGTCTTAGACTCTCTTAGATGAAGTAATTTACGGACTGATTTCTTGAAGAAACGTCTAATGAGTAATCTCTTCCTCCGGATTTTGAGAATGCATAGGACATTTAATATCTGAAATTCTTGAAATAAATAATTCAGTTCAGAGTTCCTGAAATCTTCCTATGAAATGTTGGACCACAGAAAGCTGTTGTTTAAATAGAGTAAATAAATTATTATTTACAACCATAAGCCACTGTGTTCAACATCTTGTATGTATAATATTTCTAAGAGGAACACAGAGGCCTGAGGTTGTGAATACTAAAACATTTTCTCTCATAAAATGACAGGTTCCTGTGATAAGACATTTGGGAATTTTTATCTGTTCAAATAATAGATACATGATGAGTTTTTATCGGACCAAATAACTTTTTGTCGGCAAATCCTATGCAAGCGATACATTTCATGAACTCTCTCCGCTAACAACTTGTCCGTGTAACAGACCTTTGGTGAGGTAAAACAATTTTTTAACAGTAAATAACGATGTTGTAGGTCTGCTAGTTGGACAACCTTAACAATTTCATGGGCCTTTTAATTTGTTTCAAACTACGAAACCTAGAGAAATCACTTGAGTTGTTGAACAGCGTATGCTGAAATGCAACGCTCCTTCTCGCCTGTTGAAATATGCATAGGCAAGAAGCGCCGCATTTCAGCATATTCACTGAAAATTATTTGTTCAAGTGGCTTCACTGGGTCATGAGGTTTGATACACCATACACTGCTTTTTGAAAAACAAACTGGCCCAATTTCTGCACAAGCAGCACAACTCACTTGAATATTGATAAATATTGGATTAAAATGATTTTAACTGTATGTTTCATGTATTTGAGATGAAATCAATACTATTCAAAAGCATTCATAGATTTCAGTATACTTTAATATGAATAAAGGCAAAACCGAAAAATCTTTGTTTTTTATGCCCCTGGAATAAAAGATTCGGGAGCATATAGTTTTTGGCCTATTGGTCTGTCTGTTTGCCTGTCTGTTTTCCGAAAAACTTTAACATTGGGCATAACTTTTAAATGGAAGCTGGTGATAGAGGTTTCATATTTCACATGTGTATTCCTTGTGACAATACCTTTCCATTGATACCAAAATTTTTGACCTCGTGACCATAACCTTGACCTTTGACGTACTTCTCAAAAACTTTAACATTGGGCATAACTTTTGAATGGTTAGTGATAGAGGTTTCAATTTTTACATGTGTATTCCTTGTGACAAGATCTTTCCCAGATACCAATATTGCGCTGACCCTGACCTCTCACATACTTAACAGAAAATGGCCTTTATACTAACAAAGATGCCGCCGGGGGCATTCTCGTTTCACAAACACAGGCTTTATAATTTCTGGCATGCTAGCTATCAATAATGAAAGGTTTTGTGTTCAATTTTAAATAAACTTAATTTATGAAATCGTTTCATTGTTTTATTCTTTTTCTGCTGCACATTAATGTACAATATGATTTTATTTTTGATGTTGCATAATTGAACTATACTAGCTGGGCATATGACGTTGGACCACTTTATCTGTCTTTTCAAATCAGTAAAAAAGTTATTGTTTTGAAATGTGGCTATTTTTTCTTTTTTGTACTTTCAAAGGTTGTCTGAAAAAAAAAACTTCTCTGCATCCGGCAAAAATCTTTTTAGAAAGGTTGTGGGCTAAAATCCTGGTACTGGCACTATCAGTATTCAATGTCAGTATGTCAATTAGAGCGTGCATGGGTATCAGGTGAGCGTTGTGCCCCCTGGGGCTCTTGTTTGTTTTAGATTTGTTGAAATTATAAATGTTATCAGAAGTGTGTTGGCAATTAAAGTTTTTCAAATTTCTAATATCAAAATGTATTTTTCATAAATGATATTTTTGTTTTCAATATTTTAAAGTTGAAAATATTTCTTTCTCTCGCAGAATTTACAGCAGAAAATGAGACAGCTAACAGAAGCTTTACTCAAAGAACAATCTGACTCAGGTAAAGAAATTTGAACTCTGGCTTCAGATTTTTATATTAAAATTCAATCTTTTTGAAAATCAAAGTCAGTTCGCATTTGCTAATTTATCTGACATCCACTACATGAGTTAAAGAAGATCCCGACGGCAATCTCAACAACACTCACAATAGAGCACCCAATTGAGCATTGACGGACCCCTAGCAAGCTAGAGCTGGGACCAGGTGCCCGGGAGGAGTAAGCATCCCGTTTGGCCAGCCACACCCACCGTCGATGTTCACGCACGAAAATGAAAACAATATCCACTACATGTAATTGTGGCATCATGAAATTACATGCATGTATATATTTAAACTAGAGTGGTTCAAATGTGACGTTATAAAGGAATTTTATGATATCACAATTCGGTCTTTTCAAAATACAGAGTTACTTCCCATTTGTGCAGGTATCTGACGTTAACGCATTGTGACGTCATCAATTTTTATGAAAATCAGGGAAACAGGGTGACATACAGTATATGACGTTTTCAAAGGAATTCAATGACATCTTAATGCTTTTATGTCAGATACCTGCACAAATCAATTGTAGGCCTGTAAAATCGAAAAGACGGAATACTTTTACAACATATACTGTAACAAATGGTACATGAACCTACAAAATAGTCCATTTACAAATTAAAAAAAAAGTTGTGAACGTTATAAACCAACATTTTGTACGCATGGACACCGTAAAACACATTGTTTGGCAAAATTTTGCATAGTGACGTCATGTCCAAATGCTCTGTCTTGATGCGTCTAGATGCATTGTCATGTTTTCTGTTGACGTCACAATAAAAATATCGCCAAATTTTGTGATGTCTGGTGTCTGTCAGTGACCGAAAAGACAAAATTTGTACAGAGATCTCATTTCAGCAAGTACATACAAGTTTGGCTCGTAGTATATGTGTTTTCTTTTTGGTGTTTCAGAATATAAAATGCTGTTCTTTGAGGTGGACACCAAAGTTCTTGTGGTGATTCAACTTTGTCAGAGGAACTCTGGGAAAATGGACGAAAAAGGAAGAGAGGTTAGTAACTTGTAAACTACGTATATGAATTTAATCAATTAAGGTGAAATCTATAGATAAATACAATCTTGCTAAGTTTGTACAGGGCCTTGCCATGGACTGTAAATCATTGATACTTGATCAGGATTCCCCAGTCCCTGTACAAAGTAGTGGTAGATATTCAATTATTCTCTCACCTTGGACAGATTTATCCACACATTTATTCGTGCTGCGACAACATTTTCTTTGTCTTTGATCAGTTTAGCTTGTCAAAAATTCTTTTTTTTTTTTACTGTTTTAGTTGCTATGGTTTCCTCTGCTGGAGGCCGTGATGTCACCTCAAAGAAAGCTGAAAGATGTAGAAAATAAAGAAATACAAGATGGTAAGATTTTATTGTTTTGCTATCCCCCACCAACCCCAGTTTTAACTTATCAAAACGGTGCCTTATTTCTGAATTGACATCATACTAAAACAATGATAATAAGCTGTGTCATATACTGATCAAGGGGGTTGGGTAATAGACCATTTTCAAGTTCTCGGAAACGACCATTACAACCCTTGATTTTACACATCAGACTACGGGCATCAAGTACCTTGCCAAACTTTTGAAGTGTTATGTCATAATTGATAGAAGGGTTGACGTTATGTTTTCAGTGCTTTGTATGTGACGTCACAATGAAAAACGTCGTCAAAGTATGTAATGTCCTTAGTCAAGCTATCAAATGAAACTTCTCGGAAACCTTCTCTTAGGTCAGGAAGTCCCCCAGGAATCAGGATTTTTTCTCAAAAAATCATTTATTCATCTTAAGTCTAAATTTACTTAGAAAAATTCTCGTGAAAATGACTCTTTTTCTGCAGATTTCAAAAGTATCACCCACCATGTTTTAAACAGTATGATGGGATACATAGCATTACCGGCAATTCTACAGAAAATAATGCAGGTATGTGTATTGTCTTTTTCGTCAAAAAAAACCCCAAAAAACAAACAACGAATAACTCATCCAATTTAAGAATTTAAGGGATAAGATATTATCTTAATTTTACCTAAATAATTAAAAATAAATGTTTATGAGGAAATTTTGAAGTATTGATGAATTTATTGGATGACGAAGAATTCAACATTTTGAAGTTTTGTTCAATTTTAAACTCTTGCACAAAAATCGATTAAGTAAAATGTTTGCACTAGAATCTATATCTTCTGTAAAAAAGGCCAAGGCACAGAAAGTACTATAGTATTTATGCAAGAATGTTTTTGCTTTCTATTTCTGAATCATGATCATCTCAGTAGCCAACCCACAAACAGATTCAATGTTGAAAAAATCTTGTATTTTATAGGACCCGGCATACAGCACAGGGAAGTTTGGTGAAGTCAGAGAGCTTATACTGGGAATGCTGGAAACTTATAATTATGAAGAGGTAGGAGAAATGTTAACAAACATACACAGCATATAACCGTATCTGATCTTCATAATGTCACATAGTTCTAAAATATGATATGGCATTGCATGTCCATCTGTATGTCTGTCTGACCATCAGTCCTGGAATGCTTTTGAGCCGCATTGAAATGTAGGAGAATTCAAAATTGCATTGTTTAATTATAGAACAGACTCGACTGTTACATGTATTTCATATCCTATGATCACATTAGATTATTACTTGAGAAAGCAACTCTAATTAACTGAATGTAAGCTTACTTTGCATATCGAGTAAATGTATAGAGCTGGCATGTAAATTTTGACATGAAATGAAGGGATCTGCATACTGTACACTGTAAAATTTTTTCATGAGGGTAATCTTTGCACTTTCACGATTGTATTAATGTATTATTATTGCAAAAATAACACCCACATGAAAAAAGAAATCAGTATAAAAGACTTAAGTGAAAACTCCAGATTTTGCCAAAATTACCCCGTGTGCACAGTCAACTGTGCCTCATATAAAATTCATGTGAAATTTACATGAACTTTACGTGAAAACTCACATGAAATTTATGTGAAACGAGCACGAACATGAAATTTACATGAATTTTTTTACATGAAATTCATGTGAAAGTTTCTGACACAAATTTTATACGAATTCAATATTGTATGAAGATCATGAAGAATACTTAATATGAAATTCATGTGAAGTAGATTTATATGAAATAAATATGATATTGCATAAAATATAAAATATGGCATGAAATAAATACATGTATGATATGGCATTTCATTTGAATTTTTTTGGGACATAAATCTTATGTGAAATTTATATGAATTTCAAATGAACTTTCATGTGAAATTTACATGATGCTAATTTCATATGAATTTCATGTGAGGCACAATTTGCTGTGTATTCTGTTGCAACTGTAATTTCACGAAAATTTCCCCCAGCGAAAATAACCACGTTTATAATAACTGTAATTTGTCATATGGAAGAAATAAGTTTTCTTAAAGGGGTTTGACTGAGGAGTTTGTCGTTATATCAAGGTTACCAATCCCTCCTCTTTCTTAATAATACTTTTTAATTTTCATATTCTTGATTACATGTATTTCAGACTCTAATGGTGAGGTGTAAAAATCTACTTAACCGTGATATACATGTACATCAACATCTACATATTCTAACATGTGCTGCCGCCAAGGGTTATATAACCAAGGGAGAGAACTGTAATCTCTGTTATACTCTATTTATATCCTTAATTATTTCAGACATTAATGGTGACATGTAAAAACCTACTGAACCACGATATACATCAACATCTACGTAGCCTGACCTGTGCTGCCGCCAAGGGCTATATACCCAAGGGAGAGAACTGTAACCTCTGTAACAAACAGTTTGTCAGTCAGATGGATTCAGACACAGTAGTTGTTTTCAGGTATGTTTAATATTTTTTCTATAAAAATTTTCTATAAATTTTTTTTATAGAATTTTTTTTTTATAGAATTTTTTTTATTCATAAAAGCATTTAACTATCAAACAATGCTTTTTCACTTCAATACATACTATATATCGATAATTGATAAAAGTTCAAGATTCAGTATCTATCATCCCACTACCTTCTTGTACCTTTTACCTAAGTTATGGGTCTATGACCAATCGAGTCCAAATGCCATCGGCAGATGGTCAAGGATATAATGGTTGTCTAAATTTACATGTATAATTAGACCATGTGCAGGCCGGAAATGACTTTTTATTAGCGAGGACTTTATTTTCGCGTAATTTTGCGAGCTTGATGGGTCCTGAAAATAAAGTCCTTGCTAATAAAAAGTCTGTCCAAGAGATTAGAAAGATGTAGGGTTTGACGAGTTTCAAGCCTCTAAGCCCTGTTAAAGCCCCTGTCACACTGTAGCGAGTTCGAGCTACGAGTTGTGGCGAGTTACAACTCGCCACAACTCGTCATTTGTTGCATTGAACTCGTACAGATGTCTTCACATGTCAAAGAAATGTCGCCTCATGTCGCCAGAAACGGTTTAAAATTGTCGTGCGAGTTTTCATGTCGTGCGCATGTTGAGAAGATGTGGAACAGAGATCAAACAGATGTCGCATAAACTCGTACAGGCATCGTGTGTATGTCTCCACTTCTCGTCGCTTCTCGCCATGAATCAAACTCATGCGAGAAGGGCCGAGTTTACATACGAGTTAAAACGACATGAGAACGATGTCTGTACGACATCATGCGAGTTGCACTGACCTCTTCTCGACACCTGCATGACTTTGTACGAGTTCTGCTCGACACTGTCTCGACATTTTCTTGAGTTCTGCCGAGTTGAGTACTTAAATCCAGTCTTCCTCTGCAGCATGCATAAATGTTTTCACTTTCATAGTATAGCAATGATATAGAAAACAAAACCCAAGTGGGCTGACATGTTCAAGGCATACATGAGCTTAATACACACACTAACTCCAGAAAAATCCAATTAATCGTGATAAGTTTGTCCAAGTTACCTCTTACATCATTTTGTCCTAATAAATAAAAAAACCCAAGGAAACAGTCCCATCTTTCATCTATGGCAGATTTATCTTCAAGTTGGCATAAGACATTGAACACCTAACCCGTATACGATCTTGTAAGTCCATTTTATTGCATTTAAACAATATTAAAACAATAAATTTATCCATTATTATTTTTCAAGCTGATAGGATTAAAAAAAAAAATAGATAACTGTAGATACAAAAAGTTTTTCTATTCATATTCTGGTTGTATTGAAAAAGATTATGGAAAAGAACAAATTTGACAACCCCCCTTCCCTTGGCAGAATAGTTAGTACTTTATGGTACATTGTACGTATTATAATTTTCAGCTTAAATAATATCGAAAGTTATTAAAAAGAAAAGGAGAAGACCTCAATTTTAGCATGTACATGATCAAATTCAAAAGAGTCCATAATCGGCTCTTGAATATAACAATCTTGAATCTGCACCCATCTTGGACTCTCAGATTCGTTACTTTTACTAATAGATCCCTTCTGCGATTGTAGAAGATATTTTTTCAACAGATTTTGCATCGTCCAGAAGAAGATAATTAAGAAATGAAGATGTATCGTGTTATTTACATTTTTTGAAGCTTGTACAGACCAATTCATTCAAATTTTTCAGCAGTCTTGAGGAAGAAAACGTGAGTCGATACACGTAAATCATACAATAGGATGACATTTTGTCGACGGTCAAAATGCTACAATAATGACAATACCAATCCCTGTCAAGGGCTTTCAGATCGGGTGAGCTAAAAAAGACTTAAACACAAATTTATACCAAATTCATAATGTGTTGACATAACTCATACACTTCTCGTACTCAGCTCGTTATAACTCGCACTTATCTCGTGCATAACTCGTAGGCATGTCTCCACATCTCGTATAAAATCATACATAACTCGTATCTTCTCGTACCAAAGTCTTCGTTTGTCGAGAGGATGTCGTGTACAAATCGTAGAGTGTCGCCAAGTGTTGTACTGTTCTCGTAGAGATCTCGAGCAAATGTCGAGCCCATGTCGTAATCACAAAAAAATCAAGACTAACTCGGGGAAATTTTGGCGAGTTATAACTCGCCAGCACTCGTACAAAACTCGTAGCTCCAATTCGCCACAGTGTGACAGGGGCTTTACAATAGAATTATTCACCCTCATTAGACAAAGGATGATTGTACTGTATGTGTACATAGTAAATAAATCAATTAGCATTCATAACCCAAACAAACAATATATTGGGAATGTAATATCTTTTAGAAGAAATAATCATAATAATTATCCCACTTTCCAACGGATTTCAATGAGAGACGAAAAAATAAATAAATGACCTATAAATAAGTGACCTATATAAGATCAGTACGGATGATAGGAATAGAAGAAACGTTTTATTTGTAGATTATTTGAAGTATGAAGCATTTCAGTAATTTGCAGATGTTAATAAGAAAATGAAACATGTTTACAAAACTGAAAAAGAAAAAAATTAAGGAACTAAGAAAAACCCTTTTTCAGATGATGAACTCGCGAAATTATAGTCACATGTATTAATCTGTCGTCAAATTCTCACGAAAATAAGGTCACGGGAATTTAAATGCGTTTTCAGTAATCTTGAAAATTGTTCAATTACATTTTTTAATCTGAGTATATCCATTTGAAGTTTTATCATGGGCCATTTTGAGAAAAAGCATAAAATCACAAAGCAGAGGTCCAATTGATCCTTGTGTTTCAACGATTGTCTTTAAACATGAAAAAAATGTCATAATCAACCATCAGGTTTCACCTTTCAAGTTGTATGAGATTTACAAATGTTTCAAAATATCTGATTTCAGATGTGGCCATAGTTATCACATAGGTTGTTTACGGTCGGTGGGTTCTGTTCACGTGATCGACAAGGAAGAACATTGGGCATGTTACTTGTGTAGTCATAGTAAACGTAATCAGATCCAGAGTTCACGATTTCATCGAAGTCTGTCTAACCCCAAACAAGTGGCACAGAAAACCTTGGCGGAGAAAAGTAAAGGGGTGAGCTTGAAATTTGTTAATAAAAAATTGACATCTTTTAAACGAATGATGCTATTCTGTTATAATTAATTGATGAATAGCCAAATGTTAGACAGTTCACCTGCTGACAGCAGCTGGAATTCTGTTTTATTAGATCATAATTAATGGCCAGTCAGAAAAAACTGATAAACTGATTAAACAAAATAAAGAAAATTTAACTTTCCTTTGGAATTAAAGAAACATGATTGAACGTTCACAAAAAAAAAAAAACTTTTATGTAAGTAAAACTTTAACATCTTCATATTTACAGCTATCATTGGATGCCCAGCACACACAGGCTGTAGACTATGTGAGAAAATTCCTTAAAACTCCCTCCAGAGTAAGTTCTAGTACAGTACTAAGATTTTTACTGCCATTTACTAAAATATTTATGGAACAAATATGGGATGTAGATTCACATTGCCTTATTGTGCATAGGGACATTGAAAGATCACTTTGTCCATCCATCAATCCGTCTGTCCATCTGTCCATCTGTCAGGTGTAATACCCAATAATGATCCCAGTAAGTCTTGCTTTGTTTTGAATTCGACACATGCATTTCTTGAAATGCTGTCATTCTAGTAATAGATACACAAACATCTTGTATGTCTTTTAATTGAGAAACATCTGATGTCATTATGTCTCCCCCCCAACGGGGAGGAGACATATTGGTTTTGCCTTCGTCGTCCGTCCGTCTGTCCGTCTGTCACACATCGTGTCCGGGCTATATCTCCTGAACCGTTTACCCGATCACTTTCATATTTTAGTATGTTGTTGCTTATGACCCGAAGGTTTCACATCACCTTGACCCAAGGTCATGTGACCAAGGTCAAGGTCACTTAGTGCATTTTTAATGAAATTATGCATACATTCCTGTCCGGGCTATATCTCTTGAACCGTTTGCCGGATCACTTTCATATTTTAGTATGTTGTTGCTTATGACCCGAAGGTTTCACATCACCTTGACCCAAGGTCATGTGACCAAGGTCAAGGTCACTTAGTGCATTTTTAATGAAATTATGCATACATACCTGTCCGGGCTATATCTCTTGAACCGTTTGCCGGATCACTTTCATATTTTAGTATGTTGTTGCTTATGACCCGTAGGTTTCACATCACATTGACCCAAGGTCATGTGACCAAGGTCAAGGTCACTTAGTGCATTTTTAATGAAATTATGCATACATTCCTGTCTGGGCTATATTTCTTGAACCGTTTGCCGGATCACTTTCATATTTTAGTATGTTGTTGCTTATGACCCGAAGGTTTCATATCACCTTGACCCAAGGTCATGTGACCAAGGTCAAGGTCACTTAGTGCATTTTTAATGAAATTATGCATACATTCCTGTCCGGGCTATATCTCTTGAACCATTTGCCGGATCACTTTCATATTTTAGTATGTTGTTGCTTATGACCTGTAGGTTTCACATTACCTTGACCCAAGGTCATGTGACCAAGGTCAAGGTCACTTAGTGCATTTTTAATGAAACTGTACATACATTCCAGTCCGTGCTATATCCCTTGAACTGTTTGCTGGATCACTTTCATATTTTAGTATGTTGTTGCTTATGACCCAAAGGTTTCACATCACCATGACCCAAGGTCATGTGACCAAGGTCACTTAGTGCATTTTTAATGAAATTATGCATACATTCCTGTACGAGCTATACATCTTGAACCATTTGCTGGATCACTTTCATATCTAAGTATGTTGTTGCTTATGACCCGTAGGTTTCACATCACATTAATCCAAGGTCATGTGACCAAGGTCAAGGTCACTTAGTGCATTTTTAATGATATTGTGCATACATTCTTGTCCGGGCTATATCTCTTGAACCGTTTGCCGGATCACTTTCATATTTTAGTATGTTGTTGCTTATCACGTAAAGGTTTCACATCACATTGACTCAAGGTCATGTGACCAAAGTCAAGGTCAATTAGTATATTTTAAATGAAATTGTATTTGTTACATGTATTATGTCCAGGCTTAATCTTTTGAACCGTGATTGGATCACGTCATATTTCAGTATGATGGTGCTGATGACCCAAAGGTTTCACACCTCCTTGATCAAAGGTCATATGACTAAGGTCAAGTATTACATTTTTTAATGAAATTGTAAATGCTATTGAGTCTGTGCTATATCTGTGGAATCGTATACTGGATCATTCTTATAATATAGTATGCTGTTGCTCAGGATTGGAGGGTTTCTTATCATCTTGACCCAAGGTCAAGATCATTTAGTTCTTTTTAATGAAATTGTACATACTAATATTGTCTGGGCTATATCTCCTGAACCCTTCTTACAATTGTTTTCATATTTTAGTATGTTGTTTCTAAGGACTAAATGTTTCTTATCACATTGTCCCAACGTCACATGGTTAAGGTAGCTTCTTACTTTGGTAATGAAATTGTATATGCTAAGCATGTCCAGGCTGAAATTGTCTATGCTAATAATGTTTAGGCTTAATATTTTGAACCGTGTATCCAATCACTAATTCAGTTTTTAGTTGCTCATGATCCATACAATGTTAAACGTCTTCAAATTCAATAGCATCATTTAAAAGCAGATAAGTTTGCGGCATGGACCAGACATGCATGTTTCGGGTACTTAACCTTTGTCAGTGAGTGTAGGTTTCAGATCACCTATATCCAAGGTCATGTGACCAAAGTCAATTTCTTTAAATATGCTTATAATGAAATTGTATATGCCAATCATGTTTGGCCTTTACCTCAAACAATGTAATGAATCACTTTCATGTTTTAGTATGATGTTGCCCATGACTCAAAGGTTTCACATCATTTTGCATTTTGGCCTAAGGTCAAAGTAACTTAGAGGGAGGGGGGAGACATCTGTTTTTTTTATGAAAAACATTTTGTTTAATTCGTTTCATTTTATTTACAGATGGCTATTTTAACAGAGCTTTCCCGGTCAGATTCTGGCCCGCGATCAAAGAGAGTGTCGTCCAGTATATTCCATCAAGAGAACTTTCAGCTGAAACTTGCCCCTCCCCCTGCCATGGAGATGACATAGCACCATGGAAACAGACTACAATTGACATGATAATAAACCCGCTTCTACACACATGTAATTGTACTGAGACTTCTATGACTATTATGTTTATACATGTAGGCCACAAAGTTTTATCAAATTATGTAGTATTCATTGTGATAGAATACACATAGACATCATTATATGGAAAAGTGCAATATGTTAGTTGTTTTAAAGTTATATTCATGTGAATTGAATGTATGGAATACATACATGTAATACTATAATGAAGTATGAAGTATGAAGCAAAGAAAGCTTTGTTGTTTATTTTTACAGAAAAATTTCTTTTTATAGATAATTTTCTAAATACTGTAGGTGTACTTATTTTAACGGAATTCATATTGTAGCAGAGTTAGTGCTCTTAAGAGTGCGCGCTAATTCAAGATTACTTTTATTTATTCTGCCGTATATAATAATGGAGGATGTTTCGACAGTGCCACATCATGATTACACTATTATGTCCATACGCTAGATTTTGCCCTGTTTGTTGCGCTAAAATAAATACATGTACAATATCCTGTTTAACAGCTAGGCACCAGACATCACAAATTGCCAAATTTTGTGTGTTGCATACCCGTAACAAAACACAAATTATGACATTTATTCTTTATACATGTATATGCACCACAGTTGTCTGTTTCATTCTAGTTTTCTGAAATCGCGGGTTTCTAGGTAACAAGTTGATGTTTATATTCATGTCACCACGGATACAGTTTGCAGGTTGGAACAGCCGTCGCGTCATGTTTCTTTAGATCTGATGTATTGTGACGTCACACGCGTTTTAATACGAAATACAAGCACGTTCCTTTCAATAGTTTCATCTCGGGGAATTACATCGGTTGTGCATATATTTAGTAATGAAAGTTATGAAAATTCTTGAAATTTTTCGTAAGAATTTTTTGAAACTGGCCACTGCTATTTATTCAAAAGTGTCTACACATTTGTACGTATGTGTAGCTCACAATTTACATGTTACATGTATTGATAACTTGTAGAGATTTCCCGTATGCAATAAATAATGATGTCATACACATTGTGATTGCATTCTGTAGAGCCTGGCACTTTTTGCAACAGTACTTTTATGATGTCAACAGAAGTATGATAGAAAGCATATAAAATTTCTTACGTGAGGTCTTGTTATGTGAATGTTGATGTATGCCTGAAACCGCCATTGTGAATCTGTAACCTAAGCTAAAATCAATTTTTCCAAAAACATTTTATATGACTTATGGATCAACATTACTTGCGTCAAATGTCAGGCCACTTTCGTTCCGTCACATTTTCAGTTTCATGACAACTTGGACAAAATTTAGATATCTATTATTATATAAAGTTTACTTTAGGAGAGGAAGAAGCTTATTGACTTTGGGGTCTATAGGTCATAGGTCAATACCAGCGCTGAGAAAAATAGACTTAAATGACTGGTTTCTAAATGATAATAGACCATTTCACTTACCCTGACCTATCCTGACCATATTTGGATATATGAGCTTATCAGAGGGGGAATACCCTATCAATTTTAGGATCAGTAGGTCAAGGTTTCTGTTAGGAAATAATTTTTTAAAGTATTGGTTTCCAAATGCTTTCACCTATCTGGACCAAATTTGGATATATGATTACTTAGTAGGGTATATTGTCTATTGAAATTGGGGGTCAATAGGCCAAGGTCAAGGTCAAGGATACAATTTAGAAAAAAAGTTCTCAAGAGCTCCTTCACCAATCAATACCATAAATGGATTCTGATAAGGATCATATTACAGAAGACTTGATTTTGGGATTTAAAGGTCAATAGTTTCAAAACGAAAAGGTCAAGGTCACTTTTCCTTTAATCAATTACTGCAATCGTCAAATTACTAAAGTGATGACATATGTTTTACAAATGACTAAACAGGTGTCTGCTTACTTTGCTCACATACATGTTACATCACAACACAGTGATGTGAAAAACTTAGGAAATTCCACTTCAATTTCAATACCCGTATAGGCAATGCAAGTGTAGCATCCCCTCCCCTTGCATGTTCTATATCACTGAGCAAAATGATCTCAAGCCAAAGTCAACTGTGACCTTGACCTTTGACCTTGAAAATCATCCACTACCTTTAAGGAACATTTGTGGAAGGTTTGATGTTTTTATGATGATAGTTTTGTATTCTATGCTGTTCACAGGGATTTTAAGCCTAAGTCCACAGTGACCTTAACCTTTAACCCTTGACCTTGAAAATCAATAGGGTTCATCCTCTCCCCATGGAAACATTTGTGGAAGGTTTGATGTTTCTTTGATGATTGCTTTGTCTTAGAACTAAGTTGTTCACAAGGATATTAAGCTTTAAGTTCATTGTGACCTTGACCTTTAATCCTTAACCTTGAAAATCAATAGGGTTCATTTGTGGAAGGTTTGATGTTTCTATGATCATTACTTTGTCTTCTATGCTGTTCACAAGAATCCGGACACACTAACACACCCTCCATCTCACAAACAAACAAACACTCATGGATTGACTGCAGCTCAGCAACAGAGTTGCGCGGGGACAACAACTTCACTTTGACAAAGTTTCGTGGTTTGGATACTGCGTCTGATCTAGATTCATTGCTTGGTTGTCATGGCTTAAGGGTTAACATCTTGTCAGGTTTGATGGATGTTTACAAAAGTGCTGTATAAGTGAAATTCTGGAAATTCAGAGAAAGGGTAGAAAAGTTCTTTTACTCTGTGGAGCATTACTTTTTCAGTTTTAATGGAGAAAAGATATGGCATGAGACGCTAATAATACATCCCTTTCATTTTGGTATATTTCAGGTGTGTATCACTTAGGTCGAAGAATATAATTCTTGTGAACTTTTTTCTTCAATCAACTGATCTGAGACTATTTTTTTTTTATTTCTGGCAATGAAGGCATTAAAGTAAGATTTTAGTGTGTTAGTACTGTGAAGAATTCAAATGGACATTGGCCAACTAGGGTTAACAACACCTATATATGTAAAATCTTAAACGAATTACTTACTGAACAAAACAATGGTTAGTATAGTAATCTTTCAATAAGTTTGACCTTATGAGGACGGAATATTTAATCTTTTGGATTAAATCAAGTAATACCAAAACGTGTCGGGGTTATGAAATTGAAGCCTAGTTTGGACTGACGAAATGAAGGTGAAGGGGGGGGGGTGTTATGTTATTTGATGACTTTTATTTTGAGTATGGTCTTTCATCCTGTTTTTTGTAAGATTTATTTCCAATATTTCGTGAAAAGGGAATTTTTACTCCGTGATGATTATGGCCATGCATTTTAAGTGTATGCGCGACAAGTGAAGGAAAGACCCACACCACACCCAACCCCATTCATAACCTTTCATTTTTGCATATTATTTCTTATTATTAATTTATTGTCTATGATTTATTTTAAGTTGTAGAGAGATCGATGTCGCTCAATCAGTACGTCTTGCACAGTCATTTTGTAATACAAGCCTGTTTGTAATCAGATTAACAAAAATCTTTAAATATAAATATCTTGACCCATATACGGACGCTTAGTAATCGTTAATCTTTTCTTTCTGTTTTAATTCCTTTTACCGATGTGACACCGAATTTTGGCAGCTAATGTTTAAAAATATTCAGAATAATTAATAACACTTGCTTGATGTAGAGGTAGGTTTTTTTTAGTATGTTGTGAAAATAAGAGAAAATCATTTTTTTTCTTTAACAATATAGAAAAAAATTAAAATAAGATCAGAAATACTGAAACAAAAAATAAATAAACGAATGGAGATGAGCAGAATCTTAAAATTTGTATATTTTTCAAAGCTTACAAATTGTTAAAATTATTACAAAATTCGAAGCTGATCAAGAATTGATAATTACATGTACATTGCACATGTAAATGTAGGGAAGTTTTTTTCGAATGTGATGTAAAATAATGCAACAAAAAAAATTGACGTGTTATTTTGATTTTGATAAAACCACCGAAATTTAGAATACTTGAACTTCGCGTTTTTCTTCACTTTGTATATGTATTTTAAGAGGATCAACTTAGCCGAGGATGAGGGTCCTTTTACCGACCTTGCTCCTTCTCGGAGTTTGTCTTCTGTCACGTGGTCAGCAATTCACCAATCACAGAGGCCGTAAGTATAATTTTGAATTAAGGACCCTTCCGATATCATCGAAATCAAGGAGAAAATAATGTGTGATTTTAGAAAAATGTTGGGATGAGTTAAAAACCTATAAAATCATTTCAAATATAATATTACATAAACGGGTTCTTTTCAAATTCTGTTCACTTGAATTCTCAGTTGCATTTCTTTTGGATTCTATTGATTCAGCGGGAGTTGGTTTGAAAATATTTTTGAGGGGGGGGGGGGGGTTATAGTAAGAATACTTACTGGTTTTCATCCCTCATCGAGTATTGTACTCAGTAAATTTTTTGATAAGGTCGGCTTAGATTGCCAAGTATTTGATGCAAACTTCCTTCGAAGCGATAATTCGCAAATCCGTGAAAATTCATTTACATGAACACCAAAAATGATTCTCATGAAAAGCTTGTCCAATGGGTTTTTTTTTTTCTATTCTTAGCGTGGAATGTGGTGTTCAAGATTCCCATGAACAAGAAGCCCACTGGTTTCAGCAGCATTGTGGCGTTCTGGCAGGCTAGCGGCTCTTATAATGAGAACGATAACAGTGCCAAAACCGACTTCAGCTCTAGTAGTAACATCTATAAGTCAGCCTGGTTAGACGACTGGGATGTGCGTAGTTTCTCAGCGGTAAGTATTTATAAAGGCGGATCTAGAATGCTGGGAGTGACATACTTCTAAGTTGGATAACTTGTTTCCAGTCAATCAATAAGATATCTTTAATGTAATTTAAGAATGTTAAAAAAACAACAAACAAAAATCCCCCGAAAAGAAAGGGGGGGGGGGGGGGCTCCAGGTCGGCAAAATCCATTGGGGGATGGAACTTGTACCTTGACTCACCGTGATAACGAGCAACACAAACTGAAGTTGTATAATTTTCACGTTACAGGTGCGTCTCTCAGCATACAAGAACAACATAGAAGTGGCATACATAGTCTTTGACAGTATGGGGAAGACCAAAAACGAATGGCTGGACTGCGCAGATATTATTGACTCCTCATATACTGATGTGGCGTCAGCGACACGCAACTACTGTGAAATGACGTAAGATTTATTAAGGCCTTGTTACACGACGCGATTAGTTGCATGCAACTAATTGCAGAGAATTTACGGTCCGGGCGAGTTGCAGCGACTCGCACTGTCACGTTGCAACTAATTGTATATATTTTGTGCAAAATTCGTACCTTTCCCGCCTAAATTTTGCGAATAAAATGTGTTATGAACAGACAATACGACAAGTATTAACAATTTTTAAAATAAGTAAATATATAATTTCAAATATATAATAATTCACCTAACTCTCTCGATGATGAGCAGAAAATCGCCATTTTGACCGAAGAAAACCTTGGAGTAAGCATACTGTGATCCTCTGTGAGAAAGATCGCCATTTTATTGTCAATGTAATAGATATGACCAAAATTCGCAAAATAAGGGTTGAAATAATAAGGAATACCCGGCAATTTGATTGGCTGACGCTAAAAGTCGCATGCGATTAATCGCAAGGAATAGAACATGTTCTAATCTGAAAAAAGTTGGATGCGACTTTTGAAAGTTGCATGCGATTAGTTTTAAGCTATGTTACACGACGCGATTTGTCGCTTGCAACTAATTGCAAACGATTAGTTGCGTCGTGTAACAAGGCCTTTACTCTATATCATTGTCGATATCATAGGTCAAATTTGGCGTCTATAATCCTTGTAGAAAATATAGTAAAATAAAATGTAGTCTTAGACTCAAGTAGAGTCGAATCGCAAGGATTTATGTTGTGAGCGTAGTTGCCATGAGGTCTCGTGGTAGCTCTTTCTTTTAATAAGTAACCTTATTTCAGAGGGAGCACCAGTACCTTAAGTCGGCATTTCTTTGTAAACAACGAGTATGACGGCTGCCCTAACGACAAAGGTTGGTTCGTCCTTAAGGACTACAATGCGCAGCAGGGATGCGCGGAGTGGGATGTCGTCACCGCCCAACCCTACTTCCTGTACTCTGCCGACTCTACCAAGGTCACGTGGTCAACTGGTAAGTGTTCGCTTTGGGATTGGAAGGTCTATATATTTGATGTGCGGTATCTTAAACAATTTGGAACGGGGTATGAAAGTTAAGTGAAAAAAAGAGAGGGGTCAATCAATCGTTTGTCCACCCGTGGTCTTCCTCGTTTTGTTTTTTTTTTGGTTTTCGCGATCAATGTATTTATAATTTGAAAGGTCCTTTTTGTCCATAATGCGTTTTTTAAATGCTTTTAACTCTTTTTTCTTTTTAGGTAATAAGCAAACGGCCGACACAATGGTTGTCTCTGTAATGGGTGAGTATACAAATAAATAATAAATACATCTTTCCTGATTAATCTAACAAGAAATTTAAAGAAGATTTGAGTAGAAGATCAAGAAATGTGTTATTAAATTACAGAAAAAGCAACATTTTGCGCGATTTTAAGACACTAATTTGTATTCCTATAGCATGGGACATGGTGTTTAAGGGGGTACAGGGCGTGGTCCCTCCCCAGGGTGGACTACGTCAGCTGTGGCAAGGGACTGATACCCTCAATAACAACAACCCCTCCGCTCAAACGCTCACCAGAAGTCCTAGCCTCGTTTACAAATCAATCAATGTTGAAAAATGGCAGAGTGTCCCGGGATTCTTCATTGAAAGCGTAAGTTTTTATTTAGTTTCTTTCATTTCTTTCTTTCATAGTAAAGTGATTAAGTGTTCCTTGTTAACTTTGATTAGATTCTCCAATGGAGCTGGAATCTCTTAACACTACTACATTTTCCATCAAGTGTCAAGAAAAATGCTTAGGTTTGCCTATACTCGTTATCTAATCGCTGCCACCACATTTAAAATGTTGAACGAAAATTTTCTGTTATCAAAATTTCTTGAAATTTTTAAAACGTGGGTCCAAAACATATCCCACCCATCCTGCTGCGTCTTTCGGTACAATTTTAGACATGTAACTTTCACACTCTTTGGCCATATTACATTGTTTAGATTGCGATCATTGACGAGGGTTAAGTACCCGAAACGCGCATGTCTGGTCCATGCTGCAATTGAATTCGAAGACGTTTTTAAAACATTTGAACGCACCTTTAAACACGGGATATTTGCCTTGCAATGAAGGACGTATGAAGGATGGAAGAAACTGGGATAACTTCTAGAACCACAATAATTCTGTTTTCATATGTCCAAAATTTCATAACAATTGGTTACGACGAGATCAGCAATAAATCTATTTCTTCATATAAGCCAGACGATCTTCAAACAATATTTGAAATGAAAACATGTTCTTTTATATAACACAGCGGCTGAAATCATCATTGCGCAAGTTCTTAGGTCGCTAGGGGATCTTGTATAAGAATATGAGATCTCTCTTTCCAGAATGATCTGTGACATTCTCGATTGCGGTTGAATGACTGTCGACATCACCAAGCAAGCTATCTTTACCTGATATGTACATCAATATATACGTCGATACAAACACCGAATTTATCAAGTTTTCATGGAACTGTTGCGACGGGTGTTGCATACAAACAGGAGACACTGACTCTCCCCGGGCACCTGGTCTCACTTGAGAATAGTGTTTATTCCGCAGTTTGAGACTGATCCAAAGGAAATTCTAAAAATTTTGCCTTACCTTCTCGACACTGATGGCCACTCTTCGATGTTCACTTTTCCAGGTAAAATATGCTATGTTCAATAACGGTAAGGAGGTGGGATTCAGCATTTACGACGGTCGTGACACCGACAAAAACGGGTGGTTTGTCGATGCAAGGATCCTCTATTCAAGATGGACCGATATCAAAGGTTATACTAAAGTCGGGTCTTCTATTGACGGGTATGTATAGAATGAAATCGAGATGCTAGAAAACAGTCAGACAAATTGAATATAAAATGTATAAAAGGAAAACAGAAAAGGAAATACAATCGCCTGCATTGAGAAATCGAACAACTTTGATGAAATTATCATTAGCGAAAATAGTGCCCATTGGAATAAGTACCTCCTACATACAAAATGCATACACGTCTTCCATCAGGACTCGGATTTACCTTCTTTATACGGCTTTGATCAATCTTTTGAAAACTCAACCTTTTCAAACGATTTAAAAAAATTTAAATCAGTTCTTCATCAAACAGCAATACGCCGCACAAACTATC
Source organism: Pinctada fucata (assembly GCA_028142955.1). Taxonomy (NCBI): domain Eukaryota; kingdom Metazoa; phylum Mollusca; class Bivalvia; order Pterioida; family Pteriidae; genus Pinctada; species Pinctada fucata. The sequence goes on from AP027115.1 coordinate 27,310,155, forward strand.
ATAATACGCATAATAAAAGGCGTATCAAGAGGTATTTATTTTCAATCTTTTGAACAGAGACAATATTCGACGATTTGCTTTATGGAAGGAACATGGAGGTTGTCCCAACGATAAAGCGTGGATGGCCATCTTGGATTCCTCCGACAACGGGTTTCACTGTACATGGGACAGACTGTCGACCTCACATAGCATTTCTCGTCCATATTTTCTCTACAGCAACAAACGTACCTGGGCCTTGTGTGAAAGCAGTATGTACATTTTATTTTGACAAAAAAACCCCAAAAACAAAACGAATCTTTGGAGAAATCATATCCCACCCATCCTGCTCCGTCTTTCGGTACATGTCTGGTCCATGCTGCAAATTTGTCTCACAGTCTTTGGTCATATTACATTGTTTAGAGTGAGGATCACTGACGAGAGTTAAGTATCTGAAACGGGCATGTCTGATCCATGCTGCAAATTTATCTGTTCTTAAATGATTCTATGAATTTGAAGACGTTTAACATAGAACCTTAGAGAGATGTACATGAGGGAACTGGAATAGAAAATCATGTTTCATATTTTGGTGGTGCTGTAGATTACAATTCATTCTTTGCAATCAATCTACTTTTAAAAGCTGAAATATTTTTTCTTTAAGGTTAATTTAAAGAGTCGCTCATCTACCAAACACGTCAACAAATTCAGTATTACAATGTTTGTGATTTCACTTGCAGATAGCGCATGGAATAGCGCGGAATTTCCCACAGCAGAAACACTGGCCATATTCATTAAAGGTAAACATTAAAACAATTGTTATGTTTATACATTATACGACCAAAATATGAACGAGCAGGGTTTGTGTCATTACGCGGGAAAGATTCGCATCTTGATAAAGTCAAGCAATGGATTGTTAAACGTACTTTCGTGCGTGAACATTGACGGAGGGTGCGGCTAGCCTACAGGGGATGCTTACTCCTCCCGGGCACCTGGTCCAACCTCTAGCTTGCTAGGGGTCCGTCGATGCTCAACTTTGTGCTCTATTGTGAGTGCTGTTGAGATTATCGTCAGGATCTTCTTTAACTCTTATATGTAGCTCATAAGATAATGGGCAGAATCTTAAAAGCGAAACGAGTACATGTGCATATAATGTTTTCACTCTCCTTCACCAGGATGGAGAATGGTGATGAAAGTAGCCCATGGTCAGTCTGTGTCTCCGGCCTCCGGTGTCTACAACCTCTGGACCGGAACCTATACCGTCAACGAGTTCGATTCGAACGCTCTCACCATAGCATCGGGTACGAAGACCTACAAGTCAAGCGTGGTGGATTCATGGAATAACAATCATCATATTTCAGCGGTACGTTTCATAATTCTAAAAAATTACATTTACAACGCTTATTCAAAACAAGATGGTCACCACTGTGATTTTATGGACAATCAGACAGACGGACACAAATGGCGAACAAAAATTACCAAGTTCGATTCGAACGCTCTCATCGTATCAGATGGTAAAAAGACCGGTGGATAAATTGAATAGCAAATTAGCAATCATCATAGTTCAGCAGTGCGTTTACAGTGTATTATGCGCTTGGGTTGTGTGAGACTCGAACACTCGAATATTTTCAACATTTACAAGTATTTAAAATGCTCATCTTAAACAAAATGTTGACTTTTTTTCGGAAAATCAGACTGATGCACGCAAGGAATTAGTTAATAAAGTTAATTAGTAAATTATTGTGATTCTAGCAACCCTGTAGTCTAAATAATTATTGAACGTTCCCGTTCTTCCCACTTCAATTTCAACATTCAATATATATTTTTTTTTACAAAAGTGGGAGAAACAGGAAGACACCAAAAAGGAATAATAATTGTTTAAAAAACCTTATTGATTACAGGTTCGTATAGGATTTTATAAGAACGGCGCCGAACAAGCGTACGTAGTATTCGACGCCCACGGCTCGGACAAAAACAACTGGTTTGACTGTAACAGAATCCTCTATACTAGCTTCTCAGATCTCAATAGGAACACTGGGACCAGTCACTGTAGTGTCGTTGGGTAGGTTGATCATCTCGTGAAATAATTGTAAAGCATATTTAAAAAGATTTAATACACGATGAAACTATTAAACTTTCATTAATAGCCAACTCTTGGTGTTGGAGGATCGGAAACCCAAGATTGCTAAAAGTCTGTTTTCAGTTAGAAGTATTCTCTATAATGCAGTTAGCTAAAAACACAAGCATCCCCCCCCCCCAACTGCAAACAATAAAACATGCGAATGTCGACGAATTAACCATACACTCCCAATGTAAGCTGGAAGTCAATCCTCTATTTAATTGTATTTTCCACAGATATAAATATTAGATTAAATTGTTTGTATGAGCGGTTCTAAACATAATAAATATCGAAGAAAAACCCATCAGGCCATACCAAATTAATTAAATGTTCTTTGGATTTCCCGCACCATATTTTTCAAAATTCAAAAAAATAATATTATAGAAATAAAATGCTCGCCCGCACCACAAAATTTCTGGTTCAAGATTTTTTCAGGGTCGGTTCTGACTTCTGCAAATCTTAAAACTTCTAGAAGTCTGAGATTGTGCAAATTTCGAAGAAAATTATACTTCTTGTGTTTGAAAAATTATGTTGGGAGCAAATTTGTTGTCCCATAGAAAGTCAAGGAGGGGAGAATGTTCGAAAATATTTTCTGTAGAGCTATGTGCCAGGCTTCCTAGTCACCAGATTCCTTTTTGAGTACGAAAAACATCAGAAATGTATTACAGGGGTAACCTATATCAAAAATGAAATTATTTTACTCGCCCGCACCTTAAAAACTGCAATACTGAAAAAAAAATATAATAATTATATTTTCGCCCGCTCGCACCCTTTTTTCACAAGAAAATCCAAAGAACATTTAATTAATTTGGTATGGCCTCAGTTATTTAATCTGAACGTCGAGAAGTAAGGCAAAGTTGCGAACCCCGGAATAAACAATATTCCGAAGTGAGATCAGTTGATGCCCGGGAGAGTAAGCGTCTCTTGTCCTGAGATATTGTTATAAATCTGCATTTGATTTTGTTTTAATTGTATAATGACTTTGAATTGATGTATACTGTATAGTAATAATATACCTTTTTACTCCTATCAGAGACTCCGGTCATAGTCGTCGCTTTTTCTTGGAGAAGTCATACGGCGGTTGCAGTGGAGACAATGGTTGGTTCACGGTGGTGGAGGGAACCGCCTGTGGGTGGGAACAGAAAGCGTCACGCCCATATTTTGCCTACACCTCTTCTGGCAGTTCTCAAGTTAACGACAGTTAGTATCATTCTGAGCAAAATATAAATAGTGACAAAATATCAATTCAAGGAATCATTAGATGAATTTGCGAAAACCTTTACTTTCAACACCGATAAAAAGATCGGTCCAAACTGTCTTACTTGTATTGTATGGGGATTTTTTGGACTTGAAAGTTGATCGCAGACTTAGGAAGAAGTCAATCCTTTCTATGGATCTGCGGGATATTGACTTCGATAGCTATGTTTCAAATTTGTTGCTATACATGTATATCATCGTAAGTAGTTCCATATTCATATTCACTTTCTATTTTGTCTCATTTCAGACCACGTGACTGCTGACGTTTTCCTCATATCAGTAGGTGAGTGTTCAGAAATTGAATGTATCTATTTTTTAAGTTTTGAAACAGAGATGAATGCCGATAAATTATGAAAATTCAGTTTTGTTTAAATCCAAAGTTTGAGTAATTATTTACAATGAATAATTGATAGCAAACCACATAAAACTACCAAAATCAATCCACTCAGAAATTAAAAAAAACTAAAGGAAGGAATATATTCCAATACACAAAATATTTTCATGATACACGAACCACGAATTCATCAAATATATTTTCTTTCGAGTATTTTTCATGGAAAAAAAAACATTAAGTAGATGCAATATACGTACAGTGATATCTTAATATAAAGCGTACATTTGTTATCGTAATTTTCCAGTAATGGATAATTGCAATCCGAATCCGTGTCAGAATGGCGGTACCTGCTACGACGAGGGAATGGATTTTACATGCACGTGCAGCGGAAGTTGGATCGGAGAAAGATGCGCAGACCGTAAGTTCCAGAGAAACTTCCTTTCGACATACCGTATAACCATTAATGTTCGAGAATATCAAATTTCGCGATTTAAGGTTAAATTTGAGTTTCTTTTTATTTCCTAATTCTGTATATGTTCTCTTTACTTTCAGTGAACGGCGGTTGGTCGAACTGGGGATCATGGGCAGGGTGTTCCGCTACGTGCGGCCCGGGTACATGGTCACGCACGCGCACCTGTACAAATCCGTCGCCCGTGGGTGCTGGGTCGTCATGCTCCGGTGGATCATCACAGAGTACAGGCTGTAATCTTGGTGTATGCATTCGTAAGTATCTTGCTTCGGCTCTCATTACTATTTGTAAGAACTACAGTACACTCATAGCTAGACATGGGCCGGATTTTTGTTGTTGTTTTTTTTTGTCCGTCAATTCGAAGCAAATCTCTAATAAACGCAGGTGATCATGGTGTTCGTTTGATATTCAAAATGTACACTCAACGTATAGTACACACGCTTTATTGTTACTCCAAAATCGTCTTGAGTTTCGGATTATGTAGTCTCGGATAAACGAGGCATTACTGTCAGCAAAAGTACTTTGCTTGCATCAAAGGCCCTGTTAGTTCGAAGCAACGGTTAATATGGGCATCAAAGTATTTCTATATGGAAAGTTTTACAACATTTAGTGCTACTGTACTTTATATCCGAGTCATTAGCTGATTACAGTTTTGTCTAGTAATTACTTCGAAGCTCTACGGCAATCTATGACGTTTGATGATATCTTTTTCCAGCGGACATTGATGGAGGTTGGGGTAACTGGGGATCGTGGTCAAGCTGCCCGGTGACCTGTGGGACTGGACAGAGGACTCGAACCAGGAACTGTGACAACCCCGCACAGTCTGGCAAGGGTCAAGACTGCCAGGGGCCGTACAGCGATGCTCTTACTTGTACTCTATCACCGTGTGCAGTCGGTAAGTCACACTAGAGGACATACCCGACAAATTGACTTAGGTTAGCCTCTTAGGGAAAATTTTCTTTACACCTAGATTCATTTTGAAGAGAGATAGATACATTTGTATTTTAAAATTGAAAAAGAGTAAATCACAGAGTATTTATCATAATTACAATTTTTATATTTGCGTTAAAAAACAAAAACTTTGTCTATCTGAAAGCGAATAAATGTTTATGAAAATCTATTTACACGATCACAGACGGTGCATGGGGAGACTGGACGGCCTGGACGACATGTACTAAAACATGTGGGACAGGGAAACAGGTCCGTTCTCGCGCCTGTAACAATCCGGCGGCGGCGTACGGTGGAGTACCATGCACAGGAGATACCAGTCAAACCCTGGACTGCAATACACAGGGATGTCCAGGTATGTCAGTCAGTCTGTAATACTAGTATTGAGAGATCGCCAAACGTCCGACATCGCACTTGTCGTCATTATGACGTCATAATCATCTGGCAAATCTTTTTGACAGGCCATGATTATGACGTCATGACGTAAAAGTTTGGCGCAGGTGCGATTTAGAGCATTTGCGACTTGCCTCAATGTGAATACTTCACAAGCTGTAAAATGATCTTTTTAAACAAAACTGTTTAAATGGTGGAACAACGCAACGTCTTTATCACAGACATTGTGCAACTGGTAAAGGAAAAAATACTCCCATTAGTAAGTCCAAGTATACAAAATATCGTCATATTGTCACAGGTTGTGGTACCGGAATGTATCTATGTACGGACGGAACCTGCGCAATCGGCGGGCGATGTGACGGGGTCACCATGTGTGCGGACGGAAGTGACGAAGCTGGCTGTTCACAGGCCGTTCTATCGTTGTCCCTCGGCTACACAAATAACAACTTACAGCGTCCTGATCCAGAAGAAGCAGGCGGTACCAGTATGATTGGTGAGTAATGTTGACCAAAAACTTACATCATGAATGCAATGACCGAAGGCCAAGATCCGACCAATATTTTTATCGTGTTCATCATGATCTTTTAAAATATAATTCAAATGAAATATAAGAAAAGTGGAACCTTACGCATCATATCCAATCCTTCCTTCCACTCTTTTGTAATCCTTTGGATATATTTTGAGTTTGAATAATCAGTGATTTGACTTTAGGGTCACTGACGAGGATTCTTCAGCCGAAACATGCACATCACCGCGTGGGATCGAAACTTATGGTGTTGTGGTTCCTAACAGTTATTTGACTTTTTTTCATTTTCTAAACTAAACTTTACAAAACTAATCAGCCGTTTCAGTAGGGCAATGCCTAATGAATCGATCCATATCATTCAGGTATATGAAAAGTTCATAGTTTTTGCAAACACTTCAATAGTTTGTCGACGACAGAAAAAAAATCCTTTTGATGAACTCTTGAAGTGTTTGCAAAAACTAGACTTTTCAGATACATAAACGACATGGACTTACTTATAAGGCATTGCCCTACTGCAACGTCTCATCAATTATGTGCAGTATCACTTAAAAATCTCCGTAAGGAATCACAACATCATACGTTTCGATTCCACGCGGTGAACACGATCCGCCGATGAATAATGACTGCTCATCGATCACTTTGACGTGTGTTTTTATCAGAAATATAAGATGACCCCAAACTTTTGACTTGGTCTTGTTAGAATTTGATCAATAATTGAAGCTCTTTCAATGATTTCACACCATACTAATGAAATAATGTACACATAACGACAGACTCAAATTCAATATATATATACGAAAGAATTGATTTTTCTTTTCCCTTTAATAATCAGAGTGCATTTCGTTACAGGTTCCTCTCTCTTACTTCTGTTGCTTGCTGCTGTATTCGGACGTTTAATGGCGAGATGAAAACTTCCCTAGAGGTCACAGGTCAAGGTCGAATGGAAGGTTGCATATCAAGGACGAAAACTTTTAAAAGTTTAATACAAGTTTTCACCAAGAACATTTATTCATCAAATATAAAATCATTTTTTTTTGTATCTCAGGAAGCAAATACCTCCAGAATCTTACCCAGATGTTTTGTACTTCAAAGTGCATGAGTACTAAAGGAAATAAAAACTTTAAAAAAAAATTGTTTGAGTAAATGAACTGAATAAAGAAGACATTGCACACTTGGTGTCTGTTCAGTGTATCCGATATGGTAGTAATTTCCTGCAATGTTGTGTTAAATCAAAGATATTTGTTGAAAGAAGTACTATTCAAGTACATGTAACATGCGTAATGGACATATTTTTTTATATTTTCTAACCAATCAAATTTCCTCCAACAATTTCATCACTGTTTCGTGTATCATAACTCGTGCACAAATACATATCATTCAAATATTTTTTTTACTTGGTTTAAAATTATTTTTGATATTTGTACATGTATGCACCAGATTCCGTCCATTGTTTTAATTATGTTGTGTTGAAATAAAGAATTTAATCATCAGTTGCTTTCAAATCGTCACTTCAATAAATTGTGATTGTCAGCCCTTTACCAATAGAATGAAAATGCTAAGAAAAGATTGCAAATCAAGTTCAAAACCATCCAGCCATGAAATAAATACTAGTATACCAGCAGCCTGTTTTATAAAAACACAAACAATTTCAGGAATTTTCGTAACTTTCGATTGCAAAGTTCTTTTCACTTACTTAAATTTGACATTTTATGTTTTTAATTTATATTTAGAAATGATAGTAGCGAACCTGAAACAATCTAACTATAAAACATTTTTAACCTTTTATTTAATGGAGAAGTTACAAAAATTTCGTAGAAATTTTTGTGAAACTTAGCACAGAAGCTCAAAATATTCTGTCTTCCATGGAAAAGTCATTTTTGTGAGATTATTACAGTACAAACACTGACATAGATTGAAATATTTCTTTCAGAGGGAAGGGATGATACAAATAAAAACACAAAGACTCAAATACACAAATATTCGCCCCCTTGGCCTTTATCAAGACTTTTTAGTGTAAATTTTCAGCCCCTTGGCCCTTATCAAGTGATCGTCATTTTTACACTTGATAAAGGCCAAGGGGCCAAAAGGCCAAAAATTTGTGTATTTGAGTGTTTGTGTTTTTATTTGTACAAACACTGACAGACTGACGGATAGATAGATAGAACATACCGGTAAGATAAGGTGTCAAAAGACAAGTCATTTAAGAATATCATTTTTGAGTAAAATGGGAAGTACAAGCAGTCCTTCGGAAGAGATGAAAATTCTCATTGTTGTAAAGACACCAATATATACATGTATATATATAAATACACAAACACTCAAGTATGTTGAATATTTTATATTTTTGAAAAAAAGTGTCCATGACAATATAAATTTGCGAGTGATATCAGCATAATGATTGATAACAAAGGTTAGGTAGTACAGACTTCTGTTTTCATTTCCGAGGCATGAAAGCGAATCATGTAACTTAGAATATTGGATACAAGCTATCTGCATGTAAAATAATACAATGTCTCCTATCGGCTGAATAACTTGGTTGAAAGTTGGTCAACCATGACCAAATTCAAACTTTATCTATAAATAGACCATTAAGCCAAGTGGAAAATATCAAAAATCTTGACCAACTGCAGGAACAGTTGTGAAAATTTTAACAGTGAAGAAACCAATGTATTTTAGTTTATTTAACATTAGGAGTTAAAGGGGTGATAATGACTGATTAAATCAAAAGATGAAAGTCCATTATAAAATGTGATTGAACTTGACGGCAGGTTAAAGTACGACTAAGAAATTCTCCCACATAAATACTTTCTGACTGCAATACACACAGTTCTATATATTAGACTGATTGTAATATGGTACATACACATACATCAAACTTACAGCTTGTCATGTTGCATATTCATTTCTTAAAATTTATTAAGAACTAAGAAATAATCGTACACTCTAAAGAAAGGATAGGGTAAAAATTTGTCTAATATTTACATATACACTTACATACTGACTCGTAGCTTTGTACTTTCAATTACAAAAATAACACAAGCAATCAAAAAGTCACACGCGCACATACGCAGCAAACACACTTTCCTGTGTTCTGGTAAATAACCGACAAAAATCTAACGATGAGCCAACAATACGATACAGAAAATAGGGGAAATAACTCTAGGTATTGCACATAAGTTATAAATTCAATTAATTATATTAATTTAAGTAAATGCACACACAAGCACATAAATTGTACATAGACATACATTATATAAAATACTGATTAACATCGAGTAATCTCATAGCTACGTGCAAGTCTACTAAATCCAAATAGCATATATTCCAATTGCTATCGTAGCAAATGAATAGTATTTTTGCTTACATACCCCATTTAAACTTTAAGTACATTAATATGAAATCAAAGCCATAAAGCCCAATCGAAGCTTAAAATCCCCAAACTAAGTGATATTTATTTGTCTAATTTCATTTCTCAAATATCTTGTACCCATTTCGGGAAACTTTGTCCCTGATGCATTTGGCCCTGGGAGTCAACAAAAAGAAATCTTAAAATGGGGGAAAATTCCAGCATGTCCGAAGTGAGCATTCCTGTGAAGGGGGGGGGGGGGGGGGGGGGGGGGGGGTTTCAAATCCATGTACCACAAAATATGAAATCTCAAAGGGGAGGGGGGCAAAATTGAAATGAATTAAAGAAACAATGGATAAAAGATAGCATTTCTGGTGTTATGAGGTCCTTGAAAATGTGTCTGACCTAATACACTATCTGTCTCCATAATCAAAGTACATCTTGAAGCAAATCAATGAAGCAGACAAATGTAACAGACTGACATGAATGTAACAGACGGACATAATGATAAATTATGCAACATAATATGGCATGCGTTTTGTTACAGGCAATAAGAGTTAGCTTCCAACAATGAAAGTAAAAGTTTAGTAATCCAATTTAGTATTCCAAATGTACCTACTGCTACTAATTCTCATAACAAGATTTCCTATTCATAGCTTCAGTTTCAAACATTCAGCAACAAAAAACTTTCATTACATTAAACACTGTTGGGAAGCAAACACTAATTTTCAAACTCCATTAACCAACAACCAATCATAATTGACTAATTGTGACCAAATTTTAATTCTACTAAGAAGCATCTGATGTAGTCACTTTGTGACCTTCCATGTAAACTTTCACGGTTCAAACCAAAAACTATTTTTTTTTTCATTCAATCTTCAGCTAGAAAATGTGTACATTGATAAAAATTCTACACCTGGTGAATAAATTCTTAAATGCTGCAGAATTCTATGAAAAATACCTACATGTATGTAAGCATTGAATTAAGAAAGAGCTTAGGGAAAAATAAAGACTGGGTGGCATACATGAGTGGTATCCTCGTCTACAAACTATTAATACTGAATATATCATGAAAATGGAAAAGGAAAGGGGGGGGGGTGTTGGCACTTAATGTTGACCTTACAATATAACTAAAATTATAATGGTTTAGCACTATTTTCTGTTTATACATATCATGATACATTTCTTTTTTACATCCTAACTATTCTACTAATATAAGAATCAAAGTACGGTGAGGTTAGCTAACCAATTTAACAGCATCTTATACATGTAAAATTTTACCAGTTGTAAAAACCATTCACCTTAGGTCTTCTTTCAAATCTACTTCCCTCACTGAACTGTAAGACCTAAATAAATCATAGGCCTTAACTACAAATATGAAAGACTCGAAAATAGAATATTGCATACAATTTCTCTTCCTGTATGCATTTCTATGTCATGGTGTCTCACTGGCAAAGCATCCCTAGCTAATATTTTCAATCTAAATATTTCTCATAAATTTTACCACCATGAACATACATCTTTCGTCTACCTAAAAATGCAAGTTGGTAATATTTAGTACCAATCTTACAGTCACAAGAATAATCTATATTGAGTCTTTGCGGAATACAGAGTTATTTCCCATTTGAGACGATATCTGACGTAAAACCATAATGACGTCATGAAAATAGTATGGTAACAACAATTTTGTACCGTTGTTTCCCAGAGTTTAGGCATTGTTTCCACAGAATTTGATGACGTCACAGTTAGTCTACGTCGGATACTGTCCCAAATGGGAAGTAACTCTGGTCTTCAAAATTACTGAATTTCGTCTGGAAAGCTGCATGCTATTTCTCTCCCCAAAATAATTGAATCTATAAGGATTATTCCGTATGATTAGGGTTGGGTACCGGTATTCCAGGTGTAGGGGTAAAAGGGAAGGATTTCTTAACACAAAAAATGAAAGTTTGGACTTACAATCTACATGATCTATAATATGATGTTTATTGATACATCATGCTGTTCCTTAAATATGTATGAAAATAATTTTCCTGTATCATTTTTTTTTTGAAAAGTGGAAACGGGCAAAACCCAATACTTCACATTGCATTCAAAAAGAATTTTTTTCTATTCCATTAAGCTTTACTTACAAAGATGGATAAATTTGACACGTTACAAAAACGAAAACAAATAGCAACCAAAGCTGATCGACATAATCAAACATAACAAAGCAACAACAACGAAATAAAGATTGCAAAACATTGTCACTCGAAACAAAAATTGCAGCACTTTAAACATAAATCCTACATAACTTCACCATACGATGTGTAACAATTCATTAACATATTACAATCTTACTATACAGTACACATATTTATATCTAATACATGTATATCGAGATATCAATTATCTCGCTATGTGAAAATGTGGATTCGTAATTTGATTGGATAAAGTACACGCACCCTGTAGAGTATCACATGAAAAGAAAATCGACAGAACAATAATATACACGTAACATACATATCATTATAAAACATTTGTGAATGTCAGATCTTTTGAAAATCCTGATTTTTTTTCAGAATGCAAAACCTACATGTACGGCACAAAAAATTTATGATTTGTGCAAACTACCTCAATTTGATGCTGGTGAGAAATGAAGATTGCTCATATTCCTTTTTAATTATACTGCCTATTTCATCCTAGACACTTCCTTAAACATATCATTTTGACAGAAACAGTCCAAAATTTTTCCGTAAACAAAATATTTAATGAAATTCAGTGTCTGAGAATCAGATGTTCACTGCATGTCCTAAAATCTAATGCAGATGAAGAAATTTCCAGGAAGGGAAACAGGTATCATGTATTTTTCTATATCTTATCGTCCAATCAATGAAATTATCAAGGAGATTAAATTATATGTCTTCAATGAAGCTACATGTATATTGAAACCGATAAAAGCGTTGATTTTTTTTATTGTTATGATAATTTTAATATTTGACACTGTAAACACGATATACATGTATTTGAATATAATTTGACTGATATTTCGGCCAGGTTTGACAGACTAGCTAAAAATAGAAGAGAACCAAATATTACATAAATGAATTACAAAAATTTTTTCATGTGTAATATTACATACTCGCAGGACAGAAAATACATTTTCTTTTCGTAATATGTAATATATATTACACAAATTTTCTATTAAATAGGACTGCATACTTTAATCCATTGTATATACATGTATACTTTCCTCTCGAGAGAGTAATTCTATCAATCGTCAAAAAGGTATAAAAAAAAGACAAAGAAATTCATTTCAGACAGTATCACCATTTTCTGACTAGGTCAACTAACACACTTTTGCTTGAACTGGCATTGCTAGGGCATATTTCTTAAGCACAATTTTGTTCAATATTATACAAATAGACATGACATACATTGTAAATTGTTTCAATCTTGTATACCAAAAATTCTTTAAAAATTCAGCTGTAAGTTAAGCCTATATTACAGGTATAGCAATCACTTGTATGTAGACTTCATTCAGACACTGCAGAAATGGAAATACAATAATATACATGTATCACTTAGCACTGACCATGGTTTATTTGAATACATATCCTATACACACGACAAAGAAGCATTACATATCTTAACTTCAGAATGCCAGCAGCATCTTCTCGAGACAAGTGTACGTAATACATGTACCTTACTCCCCCTTGTCGGATTTTATACACAAAACTCCGTCTCCGGTTCAGAGACTTATCAGGCTAAACTTTGAATAATTAATAGCAATTCATGTGCTCTTTAGTATGTTGTGGTGATTTTACGTTAAAAATTGCTTGTATGTGAAAGTACGATAAAATATAAACTCTGATCTTGTTGTATATACTCTCCGAATGAAACTAACTAGAGACGCAGTTTTGTGTATGACATCCGACAAGGGGGAGTAAGGTATTACATACACTTGTCTTGAGAAGATGGCCAACAGCTCTTTATGCTATACTTTGTACTGATGTCATAGGACTCATACATCACAGATACTTCTAATTTGTTCGTCCATTATTTTTTCTTGCAACGTAAGTATACATTTATGACAATTTTTCGTATACATCCAAGTCATACATTGCAGAAAATTCCCTCAATCTCCTGACACCTTCCACCACCGAATTTGTCTCTCACTGCACGGCACAATTCAACGACCACTTCAAGCTTTCACGACTACATTTCAGCAAACAATCATCTCGCGTGCTGTTTACATGTACATATCACCGACTACAAGCATACCGACTCATTGTAAATTCTCATCGCTTTCAATTTAACTCAAATATTTCAGGTAAGCATGACTGGACTATTTTTCATGATAGTTTGTCACTCACTGCCGTTTGAAAACACAAAATGGAAGGATTAGCCAGTTGTGCTGCAAGCATTCTTTATCATATCAGAAACCATACGGTAAAACTTGAAAGCATTTGCAACAATACCCCACAGAAATAATCAGACTGGAAGTACATTTTACATCTACCACAAACAGTCAAAAATGGCTACCATTTACGTGATTTTTTCCGATTCACATTTTTGGAAAATGAGAGCTCTTTTACACATCAAACACACACTAGTAGGCCTTCAATGATGACTTGATGTTTAACGACATCTAAAACTCTTATATTTGTCTATTTTCTTATAAACTTCATATTTGTTTATTAGCGACTATTTTTCTTCACATATTATATGCCACATAAATTGGATCAAGTTGATCGGCAAGGAAGCCGTCCCTCAGATGCATTCTCTGCTTTTCACCACGGGAATTAATTGGAATGATTCCTGGATCCACCACCACAACCACTCCTACAATCAGGAAGTGCTCCTCTAAGGTCACATTGGTTACCAAGGGAACAAGGTCAAGAGCCTCATTTTCATTTCCTTCGAGTTCTACGACTACCACCAATAAATTTGTCCATGTAAACACAGCACTGGAATATAGAACATAATGGTAAATATGACAATTTGCATTGGAACAAAATATGATATAAAATTTAATGAGAAATAAAAAAGATTCTTGAGATATATCATATCTTTATCATAGTTTCCCTGAATGTTCATTTATTTCCATTAAAATTGATGTCATCATCTTTGAGTCTTTTCGGAACACAGAGTGACTTCCCATTTGAGACGGTATCTGACGTAAAACCATTATGACGTCATGAAAATGGTATGGTAACGTCGATTTTATACTGTCATTTCCCAGACTTTTAGAACTGTTTCCATAGAATTTGATGACGTCATAGTCAGTCTATGTCAGATACTGTCTCAAATGTAACTCTGTTTTTCGAAAATAGCAAAGAGAAAATACCTAATAGCTTTATGTCAGATTCTTTCATAAAAAGGCTGAAACATGTACATGTATATTAGAAAGACTGCCAAGAAAATCTGTCAAGAAAAATATGCCGTTACAAGCAGATGCTACTAAACACAAACTCACCATTCACTTATTTTCCTATGGCACCTTAGTACACTAGTTTCTATGTCTATGGGGTGATACCTCATGCCTCGTAACATGACGGTTTCATCCAAAGCTCCTACCACGAAAATAGCATCATGTCGCTCTGAAAAAGAGAAAATACCAATCAAATTGTCTGTTACATAATTTCACCAATGAAATTTTACGTTACATACATGTACATGCAGACTAGACATTTCACAACCAAGTACAATGTACATCGCCTGTCACATTTTATAAAACTTGAAGAGAACCTTCACCTTTATCACAATTTGTATACACTCATAATGGTCATCAGCTTGTACATGTACATAGTGAGAAAGCAAACCATGAAAATGAATAACAACTGATTTATACCATACTTGGCGGAGAAGTACCGAATTTTCCACCAAGAAACTAGGGCACTTGTCACAGAGAAGATTATGCATGTAGAATATGAACTTTGAATTGAAAGGAAGAATTTTAAAGATACTGACTCATAATATGGAGATATGGACGTACAGACAGTATCATACCATAATGTATCTATCTTTGAAGGACATACAAAAATAAAGCTTTATGAGTTTTATCCTACCTCCATCACTTTGAGTGAGCTCTGTCCGTCTAACAAATCCCAGGAATCCTGTCCGTGCGTACGCTGTCTGTGTGTCGCCCGTCGCTAGACGAGAGTCGAAGTGATCGGCATGTAGAGATTCGTCACCGTAGATAGTATAGTATCCAGTAGCATTGTGTGGACTGCTCACCCAGATCTATTAAGAATATGATTTTAAATAAAATCATAATATACATGTACGATGTAGCAACATGAAAATAAATCAGGTGTTTATTGTTTTCTTCATTGTCAAAATTTTCTACAACATCTCTGTGAATTACACGTACATGCATCATGTACATGTCATACATTAAGGAGATATTTATGTACATCAACAAGATTAAGAATGGTAAAAAGAAATCTGTATTGACAAAACTCAATTTCTTTATAGTCTAGAAATCATGTAAAATTGTATTCAGGGAAATGACATCACTTAAAGAAATTTCCTAAAAATCCTAGCTACATGTAAATGAGATCTTTTTTTCACACAAAGTAATGATGTACTCACCTCTCCTAAATGTGAATCTGCACATTGCCCCTTGGTATCAGGGTTTGCTATAACTACCTTAACACCTGGTAATAGCTAGAAAGGGAGGAATTCAGAAATTAACATTTTTATGTGAATTTTAATTTCTTAATATAGTCAACGTACATGACAATTCTTTTACATGCTGTGGCAGGAGTTCCCCCAACTGTTTAACAGAAAACTTAAACAACTTATGACAACTTTTATGTTGGCTCAGATTTTGGCGTGAGGGGATCCTTTGGGCAAGGCAACCCCAAGGACAAGGTGGGCAACTACTTTTTTCCTTCCTATAGTAGAGATTTTACCAAATATAAAGCATTCAACTGCGGATCTCTGAGGTGAAGAAGTGCGTGAAACCACTGCCCTTACCAGGCTGTTATATTCTAATTACCTTTCCTGATTCCATAACACATAGGCTGTGCGGACTGCCTTTCTCCACTAACGTGACTCGGTCATTTCTCATTGCCCTCTTATCAGCGTATACTGAGGTGGTTTCTGGACAAGATGCCCCCTGGAGATGAAAAATGTCATAGAATTTCATTCTCAGATGAAGTTTGAGTTACTGAAAATACTGATAAGTTTTTTTTAACTGATTACAAAAACAACTACATGAATAAAAGTAAATTATTTGTCGCCAATACACTTTATGATGTAAAATCAAAGAATTGTCAAAACTACTTTAACCGCAACCACTATCTGCTAGATAATTTATCGAAAATTTACTTGATTATCACATCAATCTTCCAAGTTCATAACCAGAAGAGATGTAAAACATTTTGCTATCAATAAATTCCATCAGTGGAATCTTGTAGGATAATCTGAAAATTTTTATTGTAAAATATGCAGACCGATCATCAAATACAGACAGCATGACACAGGGGCCCAAGAAACACAGATGGATATGTAAATGGATATAAAAAACGGAAGGCGTACAAAATACAGTCTGTGCTCTGCCGGCTGTAGCATAGTTCATCTCATGAAAGAAAGATGGATGCAATATTTGTGCTGTCTGTCATGCTAAAATTTGTGAAGTAATTGCATATGTATAGTGTTGGTGGTTTTTTTTGGTATCAAATTAGAAACTTCAGACAGAGTATTTGCTATTCTGAAAACCAGAGTTACTTCCCATTTGAGACGGCATCTGACGTAGACTGATTATGACGTCATCAAATTCTATGGAAACAGTCCTAAAAGTCTGGGAAATGACGGTATAAAATCAACATTACCATACCATTTTCATGACGTCACAATGGTTTTACGTCAGTTACCGTCTGTAAGTGGAAAAAACTCTGTATATTGCAAAGACTCAATATACAATGTAGGTTAAGCTGTCCTAGACATCTGAATCAACACACAAACACATCTACAAAATAAATAAGTTCTATAAATATTACCTGTAAACACATTCCTAAGTTTACTCTGCATCCAAAGCTTGTACTAACGGCTCGAGGTGATAAACCAAGGTTTCCAAATAATTTGGTGAAAGACGTGGTGAGTTGAATTCTGGGCCTCTCTTCTGCTATAACACAGCATGTACGAACACACGAAAGACTGACACCCCTTTGCTGAAATATATATTAAAGACTGTGATATCAATAATATACTTCTTTATATTACTAAAACTTGGAAAACTAAAACTAAAACAAAATACATTTACCTACAGAAATTCAAAAAGTTGCCCATCAAGCTCTCAAATTTTATAATCTTAAGTATCACAGGAAAATTTCCAGGTTTATATTAACACACAGGATGCCTTACAACTTAACAATACTTTAAAATGATTTTTTCATCACATTAACTGATGTTAAAGTACTGACCTTGATAGTATATACAGGTATGTTACACTTACCTAGAGATTTTTGTAACACTTACTGACCTTCAGAATTTTTGTTACACTTACTGACCTTGAGGGTATCTTTGTAACATTTACAGACCTGGAGAGTATTATGTTTTAATTACATGTACTTACCTTTAGAGTTGCAGTTGATGTGCCAAGTCCTCGTGTGCAAAGCTCCATCACACCATATGAACAGAATGTATCTCTCACTGAAAAAAAACCCCACAAAATGATAATATTAAATAGATCAATGTATGATGTATCATTATATGCTGTACACAGGTCAGAGTCGCATTGAATCTACTGTGTCCAATCAAATTTAGCAAGAATCTGTGGCTAAACGTCAAAATGCTTGCAACAGATGCTGAGAATAACACCTTTTTTCAGATATGGACACTCTCAGAGGTATTAATCTTCTCTTGCAGAAGAAATACTACGATAAAATATGCTAAAATTTGGAAAACATCAAAATAAGTACATACACTAACTGTATAAAAATGTACATACCTTTATTATTACTAACAGCTGTAAGCCATACTGCAGGATTTGTTTCTACCTCTGACGGGGCTATAAGCATGGAATGGTGACCAGAATATATACTGAAAATGAAAAGAACCCACTTGAATTTCATTTTCTACTGAAATGACCTGATCTACACGTAAGTACATCTTTGCTGATGCTGCATAAATGTAACTTTTAATAAATGTACATTACATATTCATAACTAGCATTTAGTTGCATGGAAAAAACAGATCATCAAAGCCTAACGCAATTTAACTGGTGTAAAAAATTTCAACAGCAATCTCCTTTCTACATATTAGGATCTTATATTGAGCAAATTTGAGGTAGACATAATGTGCAAGAAAACAAATAATATCACGCCTAATATTAATTTCAGCCAATGACGTCACAGTATAAAGGTCAAGTGGTGTCCTTCTTTAACTCAAAAGTAGATCACTAAATTTTTGAAAGTCATAAATCAGCATGAAAACATTACAATGACTCTCCGCATGATCACTTCGTTACAGCGTTTGTTCTCGTCATATTTCCTACTTAAAGTAGGTGCGAAAATACAGTATGTATGGGTTGGGGCTTCGGCCTCATCCCTCACAAATTTACACAACTACTTTTGAGTAGAAAGTAAGACAGGAACATTCCCTATAACCAATAGTATAAGTTTTTTTTTTAACAAGTTCTAATGCTATAAGAAATATGAATACATATTTCTACATGTATGTACAAAGCTCTCACCTAGTTAGACACCAGAGAACGAAGCCTAGACCGCAGTATGGGTCCAGACACAGAGTTACGTCCCTTGATGGATAAAGCTCGCATTGAAGTTTGATTGATCTACACAGGTTGGCCGTTGAGGCATGAGACATCTGAAACATAATATTACATCTTTAACCATATTGACTAGTGTCCGATGGGATTTCTTTGTCTATATAAACCATTGCTTATTTGGAAGTGAACCCTTCATTTTTGCATTTACAGCTTTCAATAATGCTTGCAGAGGCCAAATCACATCAATTGTCTTCAACTGTAAATTAAAAGCCTCGCCAAAACGTATGTGGCTCTGAGTTTCAGAAATCTATTTTTAACTCAGAAAATCATTCTATTTTAATTTCTGTTCTGGACGTTTTATTGTAAGCTTTTAGTCGTACAAAATCTACTTCATTGTACCGTTTAACTTTAAAATGACAAAACATTTAATTTTTAATCCATGGATACATAGATCTATTTATAGCACTGACCTTGACCCCTGCCAACATGCCAGTAGTTGATACACTGAAGTCGAGATAACATATCATCTCAGGTGTCGGAGCACGATAAATGGCTGCCAGTTTTTTCCGTGGTAAATCATCAGTATCGAGGATCTGAGGCCAACTCTTTGATTCAACGATTCCAGACGCTTCCTGTATGAAAATTCACAAAACTTTTATACTTTTGGCTATGATGTTGTATAAAAACAAGAATACATGAATGAAATTGGTTGTCCTCTTCCATTTATTAAAACTTTAGATTACAAATGTTCATTTGTGTACATGTACCGGGTATCTATACTTTTCACACTAAATTTTGAGAGTCCATGGATGTATACTTTCAAGCATAGTGCAATTTTCCAAGGATCTCTATATAACTTGCAGGACTCGCATGTACATGTATGCCCAAGAACAAGCACAAATCTTGAGAAAGGGTTCAGGACCCCCCCTCTGAATTTCCCCAAAAATGCTGATCACTACCAGTTTTTCCTCAAAATCATAGGACTGACCCGCCTGATGGACTGACCCCAGCCCCTTAAAAAGTTATTTTAGCACTTTCACACTTACCTTTGATTTGAGCAGTTTAAGTACGAGGCTATTTGTTAGTATGGCCGAGGATTTACTGACTTCTACCACCATTTTAACCGTCGGTAGTGTGGTGGCGATGTTTTGGGGATGTGGCGGTCGTATCGTAACGGGAACGCAGCCGACAAATAAACAGCCGTAGAAAGCAGATATTAGGTCAACACCTGAAATAAATTAACATGGTCATAGAAAATCAAAATTAAACAAAAATCCTTTTCACTTAACAGACATTCAAAATTGTGTTTGAATTATTACTTTTATTTTAATTCCCCCGCCACTGTGCAAAAAAGACACGTAATGGTCAATAGTGACCGTGTGTTTATTTTCAAAAGAAGAACATGAAAATTGGTCTTCAACTGTTGAGGTCAAACAGTCAGTTTCATCCAATAAATTGTGGTAAAATCTTTGCTATGTAAATTATCAATGACATAGTTTAAAAATCCCTCAGTCTCATTAAATCAGTAATATTTTTGCCTCCATGAGAATGTCAAGCAAAGAGAGAAACATCACTGGGATTTTCAAAATTTATTATTTTCTTTTTGAAGAAAAATTTTCTCCCACTGTGGACTGGTATATCCGTGGAAACGCTAGGAAAAGATTGCTGCCTTAGCCGATCAAAATATGAAAAATAATACTTAAAATTTAGTTTTTAGTGCTTTTAGACAGTGGGAGAAAAACAATCAATCCACAGATGTGATCAGGGACATGGAAATCTAACCCGCATTTCCAGGATTTGCTTTTGTCCATGACTCTGCAAGCCTCGTTGTGGTACAAGCAAATCCTGGACGCTCTGGTTGGATTTCCTTGTGCCTGATCACATCTGGGAATAGATTCTATTAATCTAAAGAATTTATTGAAAAGGAGTATGTATGGTTTATATGGTAAAGTGGCCCCCTACAATCGACTTCTCCAAAATTAAATTTTGTTGTCATTTTTAGAAAGTTAGATATCTCTATTTTGAGAAATCTAGTAACAAAACCTGCTCTTCGATTTGAAAGACATTGTAAATTATGCATAAATATCACAAAAACCGGTGATTTTGTCAATTTTTCACGAAAAATAGCATAGTTCTTGATTTTTTTCAATAAGATAACATCGAGCGGGATCGTGAACAACTTTTTCCTTTTGCATGCACTTAGAGATGTACAAAAGTAACAACATATCAAAATATAAAAGTTGTTCAGAAGCCCGCTCTGATACTAACTAATAGGAAGTTTGTCGAAAATGAGCGCCAAAATGATGTTTTTCCAGAAATTAGACCAAATATAACATTTTTGAAGACAAAATTCTTTGAAACTGAGAAAGGAAATTAAAGAATATGTATCATTGCATAAGTAGCCTATATTGTAGAATAAATATTGGTACAAATTCATTACTTCATGAACACTTCAGATTTTGCCCTGAAAGGGGGCCACTTTACTATATAAACCGTATATACATGTAGTCCTTTAAGGGTAAACAGTCTTTGAGGAAACCTTTTTTAACCATAAGCCACAAGACTTCTACATTCTTAATTGTTAGACAATTCCTACAAGCCTAGCAGAATTTCTAGTGCAATAGTCCATTTTCTAGAAAATATCTATGACCCTTTTAAACCTTGATGTTATATGCACATACACCAGACATCACATATTTGGCAAAATTTTAAGTTGCGACGTCATATTTGACCGCACTGACTTTATGTGTTATAATGTTTTCTATTTTGACTTCACAATGAAAATACCGCCAAATTTCGTGATGTCTGGTGCCTGTCCGCCTGATGAATCTACTGGTAAATCAGCTATTAAAAAAGAAAATTGACGTTGAATAAAATTTTTGTAAAATTCGCGCTTTCTTCGTTAGATTTACTCCATTACTGGATTACATTGTATGATACACAAAACATATACATTACCTGGTGGATATATAAGAGCAACGTGATCGCCTGTGTTCAGTTTTCCTTTTTCCATCAGCATACAGCCGATTCTCTCCGCCCGCTTGTATAGCTGTGAACAAGTCATCTGAACAGTGGGCTGAACCTGTAAAAGAACTTACGAAATAAATACAAGTTCACTGCACAAAGAATCCCTATCTTAAAGATTTTTTTTTGAACACCCTGAATCCAAAAAAGAAGACGATTTTGATTCATCTTGTTTCATATTTCACTAAAGTCATCAGAAATCCTAAATCAGTTTCATATATTGGTTAAGCCCAATCCTCAACATTTGATGCATATATCCTAGATACTTTTTCCATTTATTTCAGTATGGATGACTCTCAATTTTCTAATTTTAGAATTCAGCCAAATCAAGCTTTTACAGTTTAATTCTATTCAAGTCTTTCCCCAAGTATTATGTGTTTGTGCTCTTAGAACAGGCAATGTGAGGTTAGGGCAAGTTCTATTAATACTCAACCCTCCTATCAAGGAATATGACATGCAAATTTTTATAAAGATTGCCTTATCTTGCCCATTTGACTTCCTGGGTTTTGAAGTTCATACTTACACTTTCATGTCTTGTGTTTGAACAAATTTTAGATATTTGCTTCTTTTTAAATTTTTACAGGCTTTGCTAAAGAACAAACATTTTATAATTTTTTTTTTTGCTTACAGCCAATTTTTTAACCAGACTTGTCAGAATGACAACATAGCTCGCCGGTGGCAACCATATGTAAATTGCAACAACAACAAAAAGTAGGTAAAATTTCAAGGTCAAGGTCACTAGGTCATTTATGGTACGGCATGAAAGGTCTTATCACAAGGAATGCACATGTGAAATATCAAAGCCCTATCACTTACCATTCAAAAAATATGGCCCAAGTTAAAGTTTTTGAAAAGTAGGTAAAATTTCAAGGTCAAGGTCACTAGGTCAAAATTTATGGTACGGCATGAAAGGTCTTATCACAAGGAATGCACATGTGAAATATCAAAGCCCTATCACTTACCAATCAAAAAATATGGCCAAGGTTAAAGTTTTTCAAAAGTAGGTCAATCTCCAAGGTCAAGGTCACAAGGTCATAAATTTTGGTATCCATGGAAAGGTCTTGTCACAAGGAATACACATGTGAAATATCAAAGCCCTATCACTTACCATTCAAAAAATATGGCCAAGGTTAAAGTTTTTCAAAAGTAGGTCAATCTCCAAGGTCAAGGTCACAAGGTCAAAAATTTTGGTATCCATGGAAAGGTCTTGTCACAAGGAATACACATGTGGAATATCAAAGCCCTATCACTTACCATTCAAAAAATATGGCCAAGGTTAAAGTTTTTCAAAAGTAGGTCAATCTCCAAGGTCAAGGTCACAAGGTCAAAAATTTTGGTATCCATGGAAAGGTCTTGTCACAAGGAATACACATGTGAAATATCAAAGCCCTTTCACTTACCATTCAAAAAATATGGCCAAGGTTAAAGTTTTTCAAAAGTAGGTCAATCTCCAAGGTCAAGGTCACAAGGTCAAAAATTTTGGTATCCATGGAAAGGTCTTGTCACAAGGAATGCACATGTGAAATATGAAAGCCCAATCTGTATTGGTTTAAAAGTTATAAGCAAGGTTAAAGTTTTTGTGCACGCGCACGCAGACGCAGACGCAGACGCCGACGCCGACACCGGGGGTATGACAATAGCTCTCCGGACATTCGTCCCGGCGAGCTTAAAAAGTCTTACGACAATTTGGGTAAACATTAAACAGATATTCAGAAAGAGGCAGACAGACAATTACAACAGACAGTCAGACACTGGCACAAATAGACAGGATTGAAAATGCATACACAGAAAGACTAGCTGTGTCTCTTCCATCCATTTTCTTTTTTATAAATGATCCTGAATTACTGCCGATTTTGCTTATTTCTGATTGGTGGAGACACAGTTTGATAGAGCGTACCTTAGAGTGAGTTGACTGCTAACGCTCGAAAGTATTCTATTCGGGATTCAGTGATGTAATAATAACCAGCATGTGCACGTTCGATGGTTTTTGTAGTGTTACATCTTTGACTTTGCGTATCATTACAATGTAAATGTTTAAAAAATCCTGAGAATTTAATAAAGCAGTTACTGACTTTTGATATCCGGTTAATTGTGACTATACAGATATGGTCAGGCATTGGTTGAACTTCGGACCAGGTCTGTATAGTCATGAGTAGACCTCATCAAAAGTCAATAATTGTATAATATCAACTTTAAATACATTTTATTAGAATAGGTCGTAATCACTATTCTTCCTGCAACTTCTTTTGCAGTTATGCCTCAGCCAAAATGCACATACTGCTTTTTCTAGAACCTTGTTATTGCTGGTAAGACTCATTTTCTATAGTTTTTTCATTCTAACATCTAAATTTGTTCTGAATACATATGCACTATTTTTATAATATACATTGTATATAGTTACACAGAGTATGTATATATAAATCTCTGTTACACATATTCCCTTCAAATAAAATGTTAAACAGGTACCAATTTTAGAATTTGTAAAACAAAACCTCATACTTTAAAAATGTCAGTAAACTACATGAACTTGTGTTTTCTCCATACTTTTGCCAAATACATCGTGATTATTTGTTGCTGAATATGACTGCCTTCCATTTTAATTAATAAAATAACGGCATGCTGAATTCTTTATTAAGCGACACCACTTTGTATATCAAAAAGCTAAATAAAACTCAACAATGTTAGTAAGGTACAAATGTCATGGCCAGAATTACACTGGACACGTAAAATATGTGATATAGTAGCTAAGAGTTATAATAGAGTACATGAGTACCTGATAGGGCCATTTTCCCTGGATCTAGAATGATTAAGATAGAATGATTGACAGAAGAGTCAGATTTAGATAAGGAGAAATGGGGAGGGGGGTAGAGCTATGGATTTTCAAGGTTAGCAATCTAAGATTCTAGAGGAAATCATGAATTTTATTTGTTAACTCCGTTCTCATCCTCTGAAGCAAATGAACTTATCAAAACGTGCATCAAAACTTCTGGATCAAAGAAACTTAAGCCGAGATCAGTATGGGTAAAAGATTACTTGTAGTACTATAAAGGTCTGAAAATGCCCAAAGATTTTCTTTTTCACTCCCCTGATTCATAGATGAATTCAAAAATTTCAAACATAGTTAAATGCACTTATACCGTATAACCAGAAATTTTCGTGAGATACTAATTTTTGCTAATCGCAATTCATTTGGAATGGCGAAAAATTATTTTCGAAAAAAATTGTGTCTGATAAGGTAAATCATAAATTGTAATGTCCATTACATTTGTTCATGTGTCATTTTTCAGTTTTCCTGATTTAACGTAATGAGGAGTGAATTGAGTGTATTCTCATGATAGAACTAACTAATACTACAATAATGAAAGGTACAAAACAGTATTTAGGAATCACGAAAAATTGTACATGCGAAAATTAAGTCACCTTGTTTTACCATAAAATTTCTGGTTATACAGTATATGAGTAAAGTTAAAATAATAAGAAATACATTTTGTTCATAAGACCTACACAAACACATGAAAGAAAGATAGGAGGAATCGACATGTAAAACTGTGCACAGTTAAAAAGTGAAAAAGTTCGGACTTCAAATCTTCATTCGTTTGTTCATACAAAATACAACACATTTTATATACATAAATATACATGTAATGTGTCCGCAATCTGCATATCACCTTACCTTAGAGTTGAGCAAAGTATAAAGTATATGATCTGGTGTGGTCTGTGATCGCCATCGTAAAATCTCCGTCAGAAACTGGTGCTGAAATTATAGATCATAAAAGTTAAGCTGATGTTGGGTCTTGATGAATAAATCATAAGGGGGAATGCTTGTGGAACTTTTTGAAAAAACATTTTATATGTGCATGAGATAAAGAGGATCCTGACAATAATCTCAACAGCACTCAAAAGAGAGCATAAAATTGAGCATCGACCCCTGGCAAGCTACAGGTGGGACTAGGTGCCCGGGAGGAGTAAGCATCCCCTGTTGACTAGCCGCACCCGCCGTCGATGTTCATGTACGAAAATGAAGCAATATACATGTATAAAATACATGCACTGTCTGAGGTTATGTCTATATAGAAAGTGCTAGGGCGACAATGTCAGGGAACAATATTCAAAACACTGTCAAACCCCTTGCGGGGAACTATTTTACGAGCTCCACACGGCAAAGGGCATAAGTGTGAAATGAGTTAAAGAAGATGTATCTGTAGCCAAAGGTTTTGAATTATTAACTGAAATCATAGCAGGATATCATTCTTGATATGAAAGAGTATTCAAACTGTCAAGGGTCTCCTTTTTTAATAAATGTTTGAAATCTTTTTGTCAGAAATAGGTCACCGCGGCAAATCAAATCAATGCTGAGTGGAGACAAACTGCTTGCTCTTTCTGAGAATCACATCTCAAACATCAATGTCTTTATTACGTTTTGGACAAAAAAATGCCAAAATACTGAGAATTTGTACCTTTTTTGCTGCCTCGGTTTCATCCTCGGATATTCCGAGATCCCGGCCCTGTGCCCAAGCCATCCTAGCACCTTGGACTATGTTACCAACATGCACAGCAGAAGGAGTCACGTCTGAAATGAAAAGCCGGAAAAAATGCCAAAGTTCTGTTTATTTTAATAATGAAAATAGGTTTTCATACTTCAGCCTAATTTAGCATTATTTCAGTTCCAATACAAACTATCAAATAATAACTGTTCTAATTCATACATGCAAGACATATTTATCACCAACTTTTATAATGATTTTTAATCTAAAAATTTTCCAGGTATTGCCAAATGTTCAACAACACACCAATAGACCACTTGCCAAAATCCATAATGGCTGACAAAATTACAAAAAATGTCCGAGGCAGGCAACTTTCGCGCACTTTTTCATTGTTACGTCTCGATAGAATTGTGTCTTTTATCAATGACGTCATAATGAAAATCAACGACAAAAGATGTTGACTCTAACATTTTGAGTTTTTAATCAAGATCAGAAAATGGTCTATTGGCTGACTTATACCATTATGACGCAATAATCAAATGGCCTGTTAAAGCATTGTGTGAGGGGCCGTTAATTACATGTATGATGTCATAATGTCAAAGTTCATCTGCATTTGCAATGTTGGTCATTTGGCAATTCTGTCTTTTTGTTGGTGTATGCTTGTGTTTGATTTGGGACAGTATATGATGTAAAAGCATTATGTCATAATATAATTTCTATAGAAACATCAGTTTCGTAACGTACTTTCCCTGAATTTAACGTTGGTTTCCATAGAATTTGATGACGTCACAATAGGTTTACGTCATAAACCCTCCCAAACAGGAAGTAACTCTGACCAAAAACCCGAATATATCAATTAAGAGACATACATTCATGTATATTCGTGCCTTGAATCATTTGAACTTTTTTTTGCCGAAATGAATACACAGGTTCTGGAGAAAAGACATTTTAAAGTGATTACTGTAAGCGACTTTATATTCACGTGACCTTATTTTCGCGACAACTCGACGACAGATTAATTCGCGAGTTCATCATCTGAATTTTTTTTATTTGTTCCATTTTTCATATCTTTGCGTACTAATCTCCTTCACGTCATTTGTGTACTTTTTCGTCTCTTATTGAACTTTATTGAAACGGAATGATTAAAAATATAAAGAAATGCACCATGATTATTTCTTTTACAAGATTTTACAGTTCTTTAGTATATTGTTTGTCTCGGTAATTAAGGCTAATTGATTAATTGCTATGTTTGTAATTCAAACATCCCTAACATCGACGCATATGATCATCCGTTGTCTAATTAGGGTAATTAATTCTAATGGAAAGGGAAAATAAATAAGACGCCTTAGAATTTTGTCAAGTTTGATCTACTTTTTATCTTTTGGACGGACTTTTTATTAGCGAGGACTTTATTTTCGTGTTTGATCAAGCTCGCGAAATTACGCGAAAATAAAGTCCTTGCTAATAAAAAGTTGTTTACAGTATATGACTATCGTACCTGGTTTATGTTCCCTGGGTTTAGGTAGGTTTGTTACACATGTGTGCGGACACATCAGTACATTGGCAGGATGCAGTGAACCTTCTAGGAATTTTTTCTTGGTTTCTGGTAAGTGAATTCCACCAAGCGGAGTCTGAAATAAAACATACGGTTATTTTATTTCACATCTTTTTTATATCAAAAAGATATTACATAAACACAAATGCAATGTTGATTTTAACAGGTTTACCACAATTCAAAAGAACATGTATGTTTATAACATTATTCTGGGAAATATCTGTCCCTGAACTTTAATTTCTCCATTACAATTTATGACAAAAGTTCAAAATGGCGCAATTATGTACCTTATTATCAAACAAAGGAAGAGATTCCCAATATGAACAGTAAACAAAAGCATACATTACTTGTTAAAAAGAAATAGTACAGTGGAACATAGAGAGGGAGGGGACCATCGAGGGGGAGGGAGGCAAAATACACAGTGTCTGAACCTACCTTAGGAAGATAATTAGGGGGGACTAGAACTAGACAGAAAACTCCCACTTGGTGTATACTATCTACAGCTTGTAGAGGTACAGTGGGGAGGGGGAAGGGGCACAAAATACACAGGGTCTGATCCTACCTTGAGTAGATAATTAGGGGGGACTAGAGCCAGACAGAAAACTCCCACTTGGTGTATACTATCTACAGCTTGTAGAGGTACAGTGGGGAGGGGGAAGGGGCACAAAATACACAGGGTCTGATCCTACCTTGGGTAGATAATTAGGGGGGACTAGAGCCAGACAGAAAACTCCCACTTGGTGTATACTATCTACAGCTTGTATAGGTACAGTGGGGGGGGGGGGAGGGGGCACAAAATACACAGGGTCTGAACCTACCTTGGGAAGGTAATTTGGGGGGACTAGAGCTAGACAGAAAACTCCCACTTGGTGTATACTATCTACAGCTTGTAGAGGTACAGTGGGGAGGGGGAGGGGAGGGGCACAAAATACACAGGGTCTGAACCTACCTTGGGAAGGTAATTAGGGGGGACTAGAGCCAGACAGAAAACTCCCACTTGGTGTATACTATCTACAGCTTGTATAGGTACAGTGGGGGGGGGGGGGGGCACAAAATACACAGGGTCAGAACCTACCTTTGGAAGATAATTAGGGGGGACTAGAGCTAGACAGAAAACTCCCACTTGGTGTATACTATCTACAGCTTGTAGAGGTACAGTGGGGAGGGGGAGGGAGGGGGCACAAAATACACAGGGTCTGAACCTACCTTGGGAAGATAATTAGGGGGGACTAGAGCCAGACAGAAAACTCCCACTTGGTGTATACTATCTACAGCTTGTATAGGTACAGTGGGGGGGGGGGGGGGGGGGCACAAAATACACAGGGTCTGAACCTACCTTGGGAAGGTAATTAGGGGGGACTAGAGCTAGACAGAAAACTCCCACTTGGTGTATACTATCTACAGCTTGTATAGGTACAGTGGGGGGGGGGGGGGGAGGGAGGGGGCACAAAATACACAGGGTCTGAACCTACCTTGGGAAGGTAATTTGGGGGGACTAGAGCTAGACAGAAAACTCCCACTTGGTGTATACTATCTACAGCTTGTATAGGTACAGTGGGGAGGGGGAGGGGGCACAAAATACACAGGGTCTGAACCTACCTTGGGAAGGTAATTAGGGGGGACTAGAGCCAGACAGAAAACTCCCACTTGGTGTATACTATCTACAGCTTGTAGAGGTACAGTAGGGAGGGGCACAAAATACACAGGGTCTGAACCTACCATGGGAAGATAATGAGGGGGGAGTAGAGCTAGACAGAAAACTCCCACTTGGTGTATACTATCTACAGCTTGTATAGGTACAGTGGGGGGGAGGGAGGGGGCACAAAATACACAGGGTCAGAACCTACCTTTGGAAGATAATTAGGGGGGACTAGAGCTAGACAGAAAACTCCCACTTGGTGTATACTATCTACAGCTTGTAGAGGTACAGTGGGGAGGGGGAGGGAGGGGGCACAAAATACACAGGGTCTGAACCTACCTTGGGAAGGTAATTAGGGGGGACTAGAGCTAGACAGAAAACTCCCACTTGGTGTATACTATCTACAGCTTGTAGAGGTACAGTGGGGAGGGGGAGGGGAGGGGCACAAAATACACAGGGTCTGAACCTACCTTGGGTAGATAATTAGGGGGGAGTAGAGCTAGACAGAAAACTCCCACTTGGTGTATACTATCTACAGCTTGTAGAGGTACAGTGGGGAGGGGGAGGGGGCACAAAATACACAGGGTCTGAACCTACCATAGGAAGATAATTAGGGGGGACTAGAGCTAGACAGAAAACTCCCACTTGGTGTATACTATCTACAGCTTGTAGAGGTACAGTGGGGAGGGGGAGGGGAGGGGCACAAAATACACAGGGTCTGAACCTACCTTGGGTAGATAATTAGGGGGGAGTAGAGCTAGACAGAAAACTCCCACTTGGTGTATACTATCTACAGCTTGTAGAGGTACAGTAGGGAGGGGGAGGGAGGGGGCACAAAATACACAGGGTCTGAACCTACCTTGGGTAGATAATTAGGGGGGACTAGAGCTAGACAGAAAACTCCCACTTGGTGTATACTATCTACAGCTTGTAGAGGTACAGTGGGGAGGGGGAGGGGGCACAAAATACACAGGGTCTGAACATACCTTGGGTAGATAATTAGGGGGGACTAGAGCTAGACAGAAAACTCCCACTTGGTGTATACTATCCACAGCTTGTAAAACACGACTCATCCACTGGAAACTCTGTAATGGAAAACACAGGAATTTCAAGAATGTACGTGTATCTCATGGTGATTTTCACTTTGCTATTCTCAACTTAAATGGATTTCAGTATAAACTGGACATTTTTCTAACTTATTTTGTTCTTGTTATTTTTTTTTATCATAAACAGTAACTCTCAAATACTGTCAGTTAAAACACTCCAGGCATTATAAAATAAATTTCAAATTTTCACCTATCATTTTCA
Organism: Pinctada fucata; assembly: GCA_028142955.1. Classification (NCBI taxonomy): domain Eukaryota; kingdom Metazoa; phylum Mollusca; class Bivalvia; order Pterioida; family Pteriidae; genus Pinctada; species Pinctada fucata. The sequence goes on from AP027115.1 coordinate 27,341,242, forward strand.
TTGGGTCTATCAAAAATATTTTTTCTTCTATTCATATGGTATTTATGAAAAGAGTGGTATGGTAACTTAATCAAACATTGGGTTTTATACATATCATATGAAATTATTATTTAAGATTCTCTTCTCTGTCAAGAAAATGCTATATCATTTTAATAGATGTCATAATTGATTTGGAGCGTTAAAACCAATCAGGATGCTTCAAAGTGATTTAACAAATTGAAATTACAAAGCGGTACATTATAGCATAGAAGAGGTAACATGTAATAAATAAACACTTTTCATAATTTAAAGACACACTCCCTTGCACCATGAGTCTTAAACAAGAAGTTAAATTCACTCCAGCTCAACAGGCTTGTAACCAGCTCTTACATGTAACTAACCCCCCCCCCCCCCCTCCCCCAACCTCAACCCTCTACCTTAGCTTTTTTTTTTTTTTTTTTTTTACAAAGTTCCAAATCAGTATTGAGATTAATTCTTTTCCTCAATTTTCAACTTCCCTTCCCTCTTCTCGTTCATGCCCATCCTCCTAGTTCAACAATACTAACAATCTGTCTACCAGCCTGCCTTCACATGCAAACATGAAATTAAGAAGTGAAAATTCATTCTTTATGTAACACAATTTCATAAAATCAATATGTAAAGAAACATTTCCATATTCCATCCAGATAGAATGCAATTTTAAAAGTGAAGATAAAAATCATCATTTTTTAAATTTTCAAATTAATGTATACTGTAAGCAAAAGGTCAGATTGTTTGAATGTATTGTTGCTATAAAGGACTAGGTGTGCTAACCCCTAAAATCGGCCCTATAATTTCGATGAAAATTGCTTTTGGAAATACAATTTTGAGTCCTTGTAACGTCATGCGCGTGCTGTATGACGTCATATTCCGATGTCATTTGTCCTGAATAAAGGAAAACAGTGGAAAATCTTCAAATTTTACATACAAATCTTTAAAATTCGAGTGCGAGCCCACAAAAGTTATAATGCAAATTGAAAGGTTGTTCAGACATCTATCAATTTTTATAAGATTATAATGGGCAAGGGCTGGCTACTTAATTTCACAATTTTGTATAATAATTTTGCCTGTTTATTGATATTTTCAATGATTTTACCGTTTTCAGACATTCTGAACCTCTTAGTATATAGTGTAAGGCTTTGAAATCAAACTAATCTTTTCTCATTTTAATTCACCATATGTTTGACTTTATATGTAAACTATAAAATGATGATTATGTGAACATCTTTAAAAATAGGGCCAAAATTGCAGGTTACCACACCTTTTCCTTTGTACAAACCATTTTTTTTCATTAAGAATAATAAGGTTCTTTAGGCGATTCAAAAGGACAAACTTATAATAGACTGAGAGCTTAGACTTTTTTTTTTACAGTTAATGATGGTACTACTCCTACATACATGTAAATTAATCCTGAATTGCTTGAGACCAGGCAAAATAGTGAAGACAAGTGTTGAGATGATTACTTATCAGGTATGTTTATTGAGAAACATGCTGAAATTGAAGGTATTAAAACAACCAAAAGCAAGAAATGGGAAGGAGAGGGTTTTTTTTTTTGGGTGAAATTCAAACTGACCTTGACCTTGATGTAATTACATTTTGGCAGCTATTCATGTTCCGTAAAAATATGACAAATGTCTAATTTCTTTACTGAAGACAAACAAGCCTTGAACATTTCATTGTAGACTGACTGCTTTCTTTACAACTTTTATAGAAGTTTGAATTTCTTTAGAATTTTGAAATTTAAATATACATAATCTTGGAAATACTCAACAACTTCATAACAGTACAAGAAGTACATGTACATCAACGCTTTCAGGAAATGACCAATGATATATTATTTTTAATGAAATAAATCATGACTAATATCGTATTATCATCAACAGTTATTTTGAATAGATGCAAAGAACGAAGAGTATAAAGTCAATGCCATCATCCAAAACAATGCAGAATTGTAACATCAGTCCAACACAAGTGCTTGTCAGCCAATCAAATCAACAGAAATTCCGCATGTTAACAAGCACTCACCACCGACATTGATTTGTCTGTAGTTTTACTACGCTAAAAATTATATTTATAAAATCAAAATAAAATTCATTTCAAAAATTTGAGAAAAAGCTACTTCAAAGAATTTTACCAAATTGACCCACGCTCAAAATAAAGTTGACATAATTGAACATAACTTAATCACAAAATCTTTTCAAAAAATCTGAAAAGCTTGTACATGTACATATGAAATGTGCTTTTTTCATTTTATAAATATACATGTATTTTTTTTCGTTTTAGTGTCTACATTTTTTAAATATACATGTATGTATTTTCTTTTTCCTTGTCTACATTTTTAGTGATACATGTTTCTAAACCTATAACAAAACTACTATATAGTACTAATGCATGTCTAATCTACAGTAGTTCTAAAAATAAAGTAGAACCCACCTCTTCTTCCGTACAGTCGGGTCGTTGCTCGGCGATGATAATTATCCTTTCATCCTTCAGCACCATTATCGAAAATACTGCTATCCTGTAAAGTACAAGTCAAGACAGCATTTACATAGAAATTATCGAAGCTTAATAAATGTAAGAGTTCACCAACACATTTCCAGTAGTTCAAAGCATTTTAGCATGAAACTGTCTATATTTCAATAGTAAACCTGGTATGCGACTTTTTTTGAAAAAGTGCTATTGATTAAATCCTTCTAAATAGATCGGAATAACAAAGGAAATTGATGGATTTGAGAGAAAATAAAGCCTGTGTTTGTGAAACACGAATGCCCCCGGTGGCATCTTTGTTAGTATGAACACTATTTTCTGTTAAGTAAATGTATGTGAGGTCACTGGGTTTAAAGGTCAAAGGTCAAGGTCACGAGGTCAAAAATTTTGGTATCAATGGAAAGGTCTTGTCACAAGGAATACACATGTGAAATATGAAAGCCCTATCGTTTACCATTCAAAAGTTATGCCCAATGTTAAAGTTTTTGAAAAGTAGGTCAAAGGTCAAGGTCAAGGTCACGAGGTCAAAAATTTTGGTATCAATGGAAAGGTCTTGTCACAAGGAATACACATGTGAAATATGAAAGCCCTATCACTTCCCATTCAAAAGTTATGCCCAATGTTAAAGTTTTTGAAAAGTAGGTCAAAGGTCAAGGTCAAGGTCACGAGGTCAAAAATTTTGGTATCAATGGAAAGGTCTTGTCACAAGGAATACACATGTGAAATATGAAAGCCCTATCGTTTACCATTCAAAAGTTATGCCCAATGTTAAAGTTTTTGAAAAGTAGGTCAAAGGTCAAGGTCAAGGTCACGAGGTCAAAAATTTTGGTATCAATGGAAAGGTCTTGTCACAAGGAATACACATGTGAAATATGAAAGCCCTATCACTTCCCATTCAAAAGTTATGTCCAATGTTAAAGTTTTTTGGACAAACAGACAGACAAACAGATAAACAGACAAACAGACGGACAGGCCAAAAACTATATGCCCCCAAATCTTTGATTCCGGGGGCATAAAAAAAGACAAAATTTTTTGAAAAACCTTATAGAAGAAATAACATCTCAAAATAACATATTACAGAAATTCAATATTTTTCCATGAGGTTTTTTAATTTTTCATGATCTTCTGAAGGGAATCTATATTCAAACATACCCCTTTTTTCTTAGCTATAATAATACATGTTAGTTTGACAAATAAAACAATATTCACAATGAAGAAGAATAGCATTAGGGGATACATGTACACGTATTTCAAATTTTGTATTTAACACTTACCTTCCTCTGTAGATGAATTTCATTGGTTCTACAGCCAGTACCGTAGCTATGATGTCATCTGTATTGTGCCGTCTTCCAGATACCGTCATTAAACCTTCCTTACTACCACAGACAAACACCAGACCACCCTGTATTACCCTGTACATTTACCTTCCTCTGTAGATGAATTTCATTGGTTCTACAGCCAGTACTGTAGCTATGATGTCATCTGTATTGTGCCGTCTTCCAGATACCGTCATCAAACCTTCCTTACTACCACAGACAAACACCAGACCACCCTGTATTACCCTGTACACTTACCTTCCTCTGTAGATGAATTTCATTGGTTCTACGGCAAGTACCGTAGCTATGATGTCATCTGTATTGTGCCGTCTTCCAGATACCGTCATTAAACCTTCTTTACTACCACAGACAAACACCAGACCACCCTGTATTACCCTGTACACTTACCTTCCTCTGTAGATGAATTTCATTGGTTCTACAGCGAGTACTGTAGCTATGATGTCATCTGTATTGTGCCGTCTTCCAGATACCGTCATTAAACCTTCCTTACTACCACAGACAAACACCAGACCACCCTGTATTACCCTGTACACTTACCTTCCTCTGTAGATGAATTTCATTGGTTCTACAGCGAGTACTGTAGCTATGATGTCATCTGTATTGTGCCGTCTTCCAGATACCGTCATTAAACCTTCCTTACTACCACAGACAAACACCAGACCACCCTGTATTACCCTGTACACTTACCTTCCTCTGTAGATGAATTTCATTGGTTCTACAGCGAGTACTGTAGCTATGATGTCATCTGTATTGTGCCGTCTTCCAGATACCGTCATTAAACCTTCTTTACTACCACAGACAAACACCAGCCCACCCTGTATTGAAACGTATGCAAGTATGAATTTGGAAAGTCAAGTACGCACATTATGGACCTGCCTACCAAAGTGTATTTTAAAGTGTTCTTTTAAACATTTCGTATCTATAGACTTTGCCTTTTCTGCAGAAAAAAAGTGCGAAAAAATAAAGAGATTTCAGGAGTTCACTACCACCTCTACGGTGCAAAGAATCTGAAATTTGATTCAATTCAGTACATCAAAAATAGGTTTTTCAACTTGTTAACATTAAAATTAGATGATCTTGAATAAAACACCGCTAAAGACGGTATGGCCGGATTGCAAAGTAAGTTTTTGTCACCAACTGGGTCAAGTTCACTAAGTCAAATATTACAGCATACATTGAGAGGTCTTGTCAGAGGCAACCTACATGTATAATATAAAGTTTCCACTGTATACAGTTCCTTAGATTTTGCTTAAACCAGGAACTTTAACCAAAGTCTTTAACTAGGTCAAAGTCCAAGGTCAAGGTCACTAGGTCCAATGTTACGGCATAAATTGAAAGGTCTCGTCATGGGCAACCTAAATGTATAATATAAGGTTTCTACTGCATACAGTTCCTTAGATTTTGCTTAAACCAAGAACTTTAACCAAAATCTTTAACTAGGTCTAAGTTCAAGGTCAAGGTCACTGGGTCAAATGTCACTGCATAAATTGAAAGGTCTCATCATGGGCAACCTATATGTATAATATAAAGTTTCTACTGCATACAGTTCCTTAGATTTTGCTTAAACCAGGAATATTAACCAAAATCTTTAACTAGGTCAAAGTCCAAGGTCAAGGTCACTATGTCCAATGTTACAGCATAAATTGAAAGGTCTCATCATGGGCAACCTAAATGTATAATATAAGGTTTCTACTGCATACAGTTCCTTAGATTTTGCTTAAACCAGAAACTTTAACAAAAATCTTTAACTAGGTCAAAGTCCAAGGTCAAGGTCACTAGGTCCAATGTTACGGCATAAATTGAAAGGTCTCATCATGGGCAACCTATATGTATAATATAAGGTTTCTACTGCATACAGTTCCTTAGATTTTGCTTAAACCAGGAACTTTAACCAAAATCTTTAACTAGGTCAAAGTCCAAGGTCAAGGTCACTAGGTCCAATGTTACGACATAAATTGAAAGGTCTCATCATGGGCAACCTATATGTATAATATAAGGTTTCTACTGCATACAGTTCCATAGATTTTGCTTAAACCAGGAACTTTAACCAAAATCTTTAACTAGGTCAAAGTCCAAGGTCAAGGTCACTAGGTCAAATGTTACAGCATAAATTGAAAGGTCTTGTCATGGGCAACCTTCATGTATAATATAAAGTTTCTACTGCATATAGTTCCTTAGATTTTGCCTCAACCAGAAACTTTAACCAAAATGTTGACGGCAGACGGACAGACGGACAGACGGACATCGTCAATCTATAGACCGGAATTGCTTTGCAATCCGGCCAAAAATGGGAGTTCTTAGATTCAAATCGTAGATCATATTTTAGGGGGAAAATGGTAAATACTATGGAAAAATTTAGAGAGAGGGCAGGTCTGACATTACATGTTCGTTATTTGCATGAAATCTCAAATTCTATTTTCAAATACTTGACTGAACAACATGTACATTTACATTTAGAATCTATAGTTACAGTTTATAACAACTTACAGGTCCTAAGAATCCCAGTAATCCAGTCCTGACGTACATGTTGTTATCGGCTGGTCTACCATCGGGAAGTAACGGCTGGACCTGGTAAATACAGGTAGATGATGAATATGTTATGTTGCAAAATGAGAAAGTCATGTCTCATTAAATGGAACTCAATAGTAATGATTTTAATAAAGTTGTCTTTTCTGAAAACATAATTACATGCATGTATACACATGTGCACATATAGTACATGTACATGAACTTAGGAGATCAAACTTACATGTGTGTAAAAAGCACACATACACAGCTTTCTTTTGCATGTATACACACAAACCTGGATATAGTGTAAGAGTTTTCCCTAATCCCCCATTGCTCTAACATACCTAAATGTATGTACTCAGCACAAATACACACAGACAGCTCTCACAAATACATCTACATGTGTACACACCTACCTGGAACACAGTAGAAGAGATTCCCTGCAGACCCCAGTAGCTCACACCTGTGTACCCAGCACACACACAGAGCTCTCCTACTTCATCTGTTTTACACAGCGTAGGGGGTCCTTCTGTTTTCACCACAGTCATCATTGCTAAATGAAAATAAGACATTCGTGCCAATAAAACTTTTTGAAACAATTCATACATGTACAATTCGAAAATACATGAAGATGGTTGAAAAATATAAATGACGAATTTAAAGTAACATTTTTCAATCTACCAAAAAAAAAAAAAATCTAGATTTTACACCAAATGATTCTATACGTAAATATCTGAGAATGTACAAGTGTGTGGAGAAAAAATAAAAAGAATTTCAAACTCAATAGGCCATGTAAATGTTTGTTACTTTTATCAACATTTCTGTTGGAGTGAGCGAAACTGATACCCTTATTTTATTTCAAGATCTGAATAAATTACACATACGACATTTGCTTTCGATTTGATATGATACGATTCTAACTAGTTTATCAATCTTGATGATCAACCAATTAAAATCCTTGTAACATACATGAATTATTCTACACTCCATGAAGAAAAACCAACCATTCATAATTAGTGTCATAAGTACCACTATGAGGCTATACTCACTTAAGTAAAACTAATTTTGATTGGCTCTTACCTCCTGGCATGACTTGACCACAGTCCTGTAGGGTCAGTGAGGTCAGACTATTTTCACTGTCCACTCGGACCACACCGTGACTTAGCCCCTGCATAGACAGAATTCCACGCCCAGTCGCACTGGAGGTTGTTCGCCCAGGCCTAGAAAACAAAGCAATCGTATAACGATGATGAATGAAAAGAGAAACGTTTTTAAATTCAATCTACATGTACATACATGTATATCAAAATAAAAGCAGTGACATTACAATTCTCTTAATTCTAATTTTGTGCCTCTTTTTTTCATGGAAGCATACATAAATGATTTTACATGTATCATAGAATTTCTATTCATCCAAAATATGCAGGAACACAAATAATATTTACTTTAAGAGGAATTCAGCCCATATAAACAGAAATATGGGGACATAATTGAATCTATTAGAGTATGTTCAAGTTTACATTGCCTCCTATTAATTTTTGTCTTTTAGTTTAATATATTAAATGGAAATTCCCAGCAATATGTGTTTTAAATTAAGATGTACATGTTAATTAGAAATTACTTCATGTCATCTTGTTCTGAATTTAACAGAAGATTCTAACCAAACAAGCAATTCTATTTTAGAAATCTCTCAAAAAACATATCATATAAAAGATTTTTTTTTGCCGAGGGTTCTACATACCTTCGTATAGAGACAGTTAACACTTCAGAAGAACTAGCACACGGACATATAGATTCAGGTTTTAAACCTTTACTTTGGAATAAGTTAAGGAATGCATCACAGGAGGTTAACGACCCTGAAAAGAGACATAAAGTCAAACATATACACATACACATGTACATGTGCATACACTTTCAGAGTTCATGAAAAGTATCGGTTTATCAGATTTGATGATTTGTTTGGTCCGATAAAAGCTAACATCAAAACTATTATTTGGTCCAATAAAATTCCCTAAATGTCTGATATTTCGAGGAAGTTTTCAAGAACTCTGCACTTTTACTAGATTTGAGAAAGTTGCAAATAAAAATATGTATAAAAGGGCTGCCACAACTGGGCTATTTTCAATTTATTCAATCAGATGGCCTAACATTGAATATCATAAATTTAAGTAAATTTTCCATTAGAATACTGCATTCAGAAATTTGACAATGCATCAATACATCAGGCTCAATAGACCACTTGCCAAAAATCATAATGGTTGACAAAATGACGAAAAATAGGCAATTTTGGCGCACTTTTTCATTGTTACGTCTCAATGGAATTGCGTCTTTTAACAGTGACATCATAATGAAAAACAACGCCAAAAGATGATGACTTGGACATTTTGTGCTTCTAAGAAGCTTGGAAAATGGTCTGTTAATATACTCAGCCAAAAGATCTATGGATATTACTCTATGATATATATACTCCACATAAAAATAAAATTCCGTCTTTTTGACGACATGGGCTCATGTTCCATATGGGACAGTATCTAACATAAAAGTATTGTGACGTCATTAAAGTTCTTTAAAAACATCAGATATGTAGCACTGTTTCCCTGAATTTTATGCTGATTTCCATAGAATTTGATGACGTCATAATACCTAGACGTCAGATACCTGCACATATGGGAAGAAACTCTGTATTTCGAAAAAATAAAAATAAAGCCTGTGTTTGTGAAACACGAATGCCCCCGGTGGCATCTTTGTTAGTATGAACACTATTTTCTGTTAAGTACATGTATGTGAGGTCACTGGGTAAAAAGGTCAAAGGTCAAGGTCACGAGGTCAAAAATTTTGGTATCAATGGAAAGGTCTTGTCACAAGGAATACACATGCAAAATATGAAAGCCCTATCACTTACCATTCAAAAGTTATGCCCAATGTTAAAGTTTTTGAAAAGTAGGTCAAAGGTCAAGGTCAAGGTCACGAGGTCAAAAATTTTGGTATCAATAGAAAGGTCTTGTCACAAGGAATACACATGTGAAATATGAAAGCCCTATCACTTACCATTCAAAAGTTATGCCCAATGTTAAAGTTTTTTGAAAAGTAGGTCAAAGGTCAAGGTCAAGGTCACGAGGTCAAAAATTTTGGTATCAATAGAAAGGTCTTGTCACAAGGAATACACATGTGAAATATGAAAGCCCTATCACTTACCATTCAAAAGTTATGCCCAATGTTAAAGTTTTTTGAAAAGTAGGTCAAAGGTCAAGGTCAAGGTCACGAGGTCAAAAATTTTGGTATCAATGGAAAGGTCTTGTCACAAGGAATCCACATGTGAAATATGAAAGCCCTATCACTTCCCATTCAAAAGTTATGTCCAATGTTAAAGTTTTTTGGACAAACAGACAGACAAACAGACGGACAGGCCAAAAACTATATGCCCCCGAATCTTTGATTCCGGGGCATAAAAAAATTCATAGATTGAAATACTCACAAGGGTTAGCACCATCAGCTACTAGGAGTAATCTAAGAGAGGTAAAATTGATACTCTGGTGGTCTTTCTGAGCTAAGAGTCCCCAGTGCATATCACGGGACTTTACTATACCAACAGAGGCTGTAAAAGAGAGAGGTAAAAATGATACTCTGGAGGTCTTTCTGAGCTAAGAGTCCCCAGTGCATATCACGAGACTTAACTATACCAACAGAGGCTGTAATAGAGAGAGGTAAAATTGATACTCTGGTGGTCTTTCTGAGCTGAGAGTCCCCAGTGAATATCACAGGACTTTACTATACCAAAAGAGGCTGTAATAGAGAGAGGTAAAATTGATACTCTGGTGGTCTTTCTGAGCTAAGAGTCCCCAGTGCATATCATGGGACTTTACTATACCAACAGAGGCTGTAATAGAGAGAGGTAAAATTGATTCTCTGGTGGTCTTTCTGAGCTAAGAGTCCCCAGTGCATATCACGGGACTTTACTATACCAACAGAGGCTGTAATAGAGAGAGGTAAAATTGATACTCTGGTGATCTTTCTGAGCTAACAGTCCCCAGTGCATATCACGGGACTTTACTATACCAACAGAGGCTGTAATAGAGAGAGGTGAAATTTATACTCTGGTGGTATTTCTGAGCTAAGAGTCCCCAGTGCATATCATGGGAGTTTACTATACCAACAGAGGCTGTAATAGAGAGAGGTAAAATTGATACTCTGGTGGTCTTTCTGAGTTAAAAGTCCCCAGTGCATATCACGGGACTTTACTATACCAACAGAGGCTGTAATAGAGAGAGGTAAAATTGATACTCTGGTGATCTTTCTGAGCTAACAGTCCCCAGTGCATATCACGGGACTTTACTATACCAACAGAGGCTGTAATAGAGAGAGGTAAAATTGATACTCTGGTGATCTTTCTGAGCTAACAGTCCCCAGTGCATATCACAGGACTTTACTATACCAACAGAGGCTGTAATAGAGAGAGGTGAAATTTATACTCTGGTGGTATTTCTGAGCTAAGAGTCCCCAGTGCATATCATGGGAGTTTACTATACCAACAGAGGCTGTAATAGAGAGAGGTAAAATTGATACTCTGGTGATCTTTCTGAGCTAATAGTCCCCAGTGCATATCACGGGACTTTACTATACCAACAGAGGCTGTAATAGAGAGAGGTAAAATTGATACTATGGTGGTCTTTCTGAGCTAACAGTCCCCAGTGCATATCACGGGACTTTACTATACCAACAGAGGCTGTAATAGAGAGAGGTGAAATTTATACTCTGGTGGTCTTTCTGAGCTAAGAGTCCCCAGTGCATATCATGGGAGTTTACTATACCAACAGTCTGAGGCTGTAATAGAGAGCACATAACTGAAAACGTAACATTTCAGCAAGTTTAAGGTATTAACTAAGAACAAGAAAGACAAGTCTATAATTGAAAACAAAATCTATGATTATTAAAGTGTTGACAATGTATACAGTTATGTATAATTACACCAGTCTTTCCCAATAACATGGGTCCACCACTGACAGGCAAAATTACGTTCAGACCGCTGCTTTCCTCTCAATAGTTGGTCCAAACGACTGATGCCTTCTGGCGAGTCTATTCCATATGTAATCAAATGTTCCTGTGCAAGTTTTTATAATTTTCGCTCCCTCGTGAGAAATTGATCATGCTCTTGTAAACGTTTCATAATTGTAATTCAATTTTTTAGTTTTAAATCGTTAACAAGAATTTGATTGACAAGTAGTCAGAAGTTGTACGAGCTCGTGCTGCTACCATATTTTTTTTCCAGACATACAGTTTTTGTTTTGGACCTATGTGTGCCGAAAATTTTTAGGAAACACTGTTACACATGCACAAAATAGGTCACAAATATAAAAGTAAGATACATGTATTTCAGAGCTCAGTATTTTCACTCGATGAATACGTACCTTTATATTTGGTAATCATTTTCATCCAAGATGCCGGGTCCACCTTCATCAAGGAGTACGGAACAAATATCACATGCATGCCATTAAAAACACTCTGTAAATCAAAGAAATACTTTTTGTCAGAAAAAAAAAGATTGAAAATAATACATTTTTTCATCCTTACAAGTACATGTAGATAATCGTTATCTTTTGGTTATACTTTGAAGGGTATGAAGTCTCTGATACTTTAAAAGTAGCAAATCAGATAAAAGAAAGCTCAATAAAAGATTATGTATCTCAATATACATGTAGCTTTAGAGTTGCAATGAAAACCCCTAAAACAAGGAAAATTTCAACAATTGGCTCAAAAATTGAGGAATTGATTAATATCCAACACTGCATCTTCTGACAAGCTCTTACAGTGCTGGTAGCGTAGTGGTTAGCGCGTCGGACTGCGAATCCATAGGTCTTGGGTTCGATTCTCACCGTCGCCGATCACTGCAAACCATTGTAATCTTGGGCAAGTTACTTTACACTACGTTGCACTTTCTCTACCCAGGAGTAAACCGGGTACCTGGCACAAGAGTCGAGCTTGTAATGTGAATGAAAAGCATTAGCGCCTAAACGGCAGCTCTGCTTGTATACTCCCAAGGGAGTTGAGAATGTACTAGACTGTACAGGTCTCGCCAGTGAGGTGATTGTAGAAGTCACGTGAGGCTCAGGCAAACAAGACTATAAACCCTACCTTTTTACATTTTGATGCGAAAATCGATAGCCTTTCAAACAATGATTTGACAGACCATTTGAATACGGTCATCATGTATAAGAGTCCGCAAACAGGTGAAATATTGAATATTCAGCAATCCCATAATTTCCTTGTTTTAGATTCGATATTTTCGATAACTAGAGTTGCTTTCCATTTGGACAGAGTCTGACATGACTCATTGTGACGTCATCAAATCCCATGGGAAAATGTCCTAAACTCTGAGAAAAGATATTACAAAATCGACGTTACCATCCTAGCTTTCATGATGTCTTAGTGGTTTTACATCCGATACCCTCTAAAATGGGAAATAACTCTGTAATATGAAGACTCTATACTTACACAAAGAATTCCATGCCAGAGTCCGACATCACGTTTAAAATCTAAAACACACACCATGACTTCTCCCTCGGTATAACTGGCTGCCATTGTTAGAGTCTTGGCGTGACATAGCATTCCATTACGAGTCACCGTCACACCAACGGTACTGCCATCTTTATTGTGAGTGTACTATAAATAGAAAACAATCATCATGGTAATTGGCAGCCTTTGTTTAGAGTCTTGGCATGACAATGCATTCCGTTACGAGTCAGTGTCGCATCCACTGTACTTCTGTCTTTATTTTGAGTGTACTATAAATAGAAACTGTCATGCTGTCAATTGTGTCTTTAGGACTTTTTGATTGAATACCAAAATTTTTCTGATTCTGAAGAGAAATATCAAATCAATTTCTCCTAATTTCACCCATTGAAGGTAATATGTAAAGTCTACATGTAAATTTAGATTGGTGATTTTGAAAGAAAAATGAATTTTACCTCTACGTAAGCTGGAATTTCCTCTGACTGTTTAGGTGGGGGCTGCCAATCTTTGCTTGGTTTGTGAACATTATCTGTTGTGAACCATTGTAACCTTGGCCAGCCTATAAATACAATCAACGGAAGTGTTATTCCTTAACCTCTTTAACAAAGTTAAAATGAGGAATCTTTCTTACTGTACGTGATATCATACAATGTTTGAGTATTATTGACACAGAATGATGACAATGACTACAGACAGTGGAGGAAATGCTTTAACAATAGATCACTTTAGGCTTTGGCTTAGATGAATTTAATAATAATTTTCTGATTATGAAAATCATATGACTGGTTAGTTTGGTAAGTGCCCCTTGTTTTTGAAAAGGGAAAGATAAATACATGGAATTATGCCTTTTTAAAGTTTTGTCTTTACAAAGAGCAAGAGTAAAAATAAATACTGCACATAGGAGAAGTAAGGGCTAGCGCCTCTCTACCTTATCATTCAATTTAAAATAAGAAAATTAAAAAAAATTGGAATTCCCATCTGCAAAATTGTGTACCTTTAAATGTGACTACTTCTCCATTTGCTGTTTTTGCCAAGCCTTTGTAACACGCCTCGGATGTTAATGCCCACCGTACATTAAGACTGCCCAACAGAAATCCTATACCCTGACCTCCCGCATCCTAAAAATAGAAATGTTTGAATGTAAATTTACATACATGTACATACAGATTGCTTGTGGATTTTACTACATGTAGAATACTTAAATAGATGAGAATTAAAAAATAAATTAATTCAACTTTAAGATTTAAAATTTCAGGCATTCTTAAAATGTTGGAAAGTTTTTAATGTACCCTAAGAAATATAGAATTTCCTGCATCTGAACAAAATGTAAGGTATCAAGATACCATGGTATACATGTGTATGTACGTAAATAAACATACATGTATAAAAGGTAGAAGAGTCAAAATCAAAATGTTGTCGTAACATTCATTAACTTCAATATCCTCAGTCATAAATACCATAACACAGGGTTTTAAATCATTTCTGCCATTTGAAATAGCGATATTTTGCCAGGTGAAGCCTCTTATTGAAAACTCTGGTAACGCAGAATTCACAATATCTTGTATGACATACCCTTCTTGAGGATGGAACTTCAACAGGTACAGGGACCACACCCGCCATGAGACAGCCGTAAAAACCACAGATAAACGATATAGGGTCGTTGTTGGGGTATACCAGGGCTACCTGTACATGATAAAATATAAACATGAGACAGCCGTAAAAACCGCAGTTAAACGATACAGGGTCGTTGTTAGGGTATACCAGGGCTACCTGTACATGATAAAATATAAACATGAGACAGCCGTAAAAACCGCAGGTAAACGATACAGGGTTGTTGTTAGGGTACACCAGGGCTACCTGTACATGATAAAATATAAACATGAGACAGCCGTAAAAACCACAGGTAAACGATACAGGGTTGTTGTTAGGGTACACCAGGGCTACCTGTACATGATAAAATATAAACATGAGACAGCCGTAAAAACCACAGATAAACGATATAGGGTTGTTGTTAGGATATACCAGGGCTATCTGTACATGATAAAATATAAACATGAGACAGCCATAAAAACCACAGATAAACGATATAGGGTCGTTGTTAGGATATACCAGGGCTACCTGTACATGATAAAGCAAAAAAGTAACTTCAATTTTCATCAGAATTTTTTCAAGATAGAACTTTTGCATTTATATTAACACACAATTTCTGGACTACTGATGTTGATCTATGACATACCCTATCTCCCATTTTGACTCCGCCCTCGCCTTTATGACCAGTCTTATGGAGTAAACTGTAGGCAATCTTCTGTGTGCGGTTAAGGAGCTTACCTATAAATAGAAACATGCAGGCATTAGTGATGAGCAATCAGACAAATTTCACTATTGATTATCGGAACACTATCAGAAACTAATTATCGATTGATTATCGGAACTATCAAATTTTCAAAAATCGTGTTAAAACCAGTGAAATACCATTGAAGCTTTGGCCTTTTTAACACATTAATACATTGGGAATGCAATTTTAAAGTAAAACCAACAATTCAATTTGATTTTCTTGACCATTGTTATTTTTGTCGACTTAGCTTGATGTCATTTTGATTGCTTTTCACGAAAACATATTTAATTATAGTTACATTTGTACTTAGTGACAATCGATTGTCAATTTTACTATTGATTATCGAAAATCCAAGGGGTTTCAGCGAGTGACTATCGAAAGTTGGCGACTATCGTCATATTACTAGCAGGCATATTACATTGTATTATCCGGGGGCTTATTTCAATCCAAGTGGTATTCACAAGAAGATTATACACGTGCATATACACATGTAGTAGATTTTTTCTCTTTAGCCTTAAATTATGATAGTGAAATAGACAGCTCAATTAGTATCTGTGTGCAGTTGAGAAGCTTACCTACATGTATAAATAGATATGTGAAGACACATTAGGGCTTGATACCACGCGGCTTATTTTCATACAAATGTATGTCCATGATTATGAAGATAATACATTAACAGATTTTTTTTCTTTGGCATGAAAATACAGTGTATGATAGTAAATAGCCAGCTCAAATCCTATCTGATTTTTTTTCTTCAAACCTTCCGACCAAATGCAAGATAGACATACATGGAAAAAACTTTTATCTAACCCATAACGAAAAAATTTTGTCAACAAGTCCTAGGCAATCGTGGGTTTCGAATCAGCGTTCCTAGACCCACAGCGTAACCACTGATTCACTGTGCAAATACCTGTACCTTTACACCATTAAGTACCATAAATGAGATTACCGTACAATAAGTGAGATCAGACAAGATACATGTTTATTTACCATAAGTGAGATTAAGTGATGGTTTGCCATGTTGATCGAGTACCGTCACAGCGTTTGCCTTGTAAGATGATGACCCATATCTCTGTAAAGCAGACTCTAGCGTCCTCGGTAAACCTGAAGGTGTCTGTAATACAGAAACAATATATGATAATCGTTTTTATTGTTAAGTAGTGCATGAAATAAAAATTCATTTTGACATCCTGTTTAGAACAGAATTTCTAGTAAATTATTGTGAGGCCATCAAATACCATACAAACTAAGTTAAAACCTGTGAACTTATACTACATATACAGAATTTCTACAGAAATGTCATAACATCATGGAACATACTGTAAACGTGGTTATTTTGGGGGGAAATTTCGCGATTATAACATCAAGACTTTTCACGTGGGGGAAATATTTGCAATAAAAATGTCTTTCCTATTGTAAGAATGCAGCGGGGATATTTTATTTATATTTTACCCCCACACGAAAATTTCCATGTTTACAGTAAGCATATACAAATGAAATGGCGGAATAAAATCTTGATATTCAAAATGATGTACAAGATGAT
Organism: Pinctada fucata; assembly: GCA_028142955.1. Taxonomy (NCBI): domain Eukaryota; kingdom Metazoa; phylum Mollusca; class Bivalvia; order Pterioida; family Pteriidae; genus Pinctada; species Pinctada fucata. The sequence continues at coordinate 27,357,977 of AP027115.1, forward strand.
AATGTAAGGAATTGTAACTCCTCCTTTACCTGTAGCTGTTCTCCTAAAACTGGTGCCATGGTGTTACCCTCCGGCTTCGGTGCGTTCGGGTCTGGTGCAGGGGCTGTACAAAAACAACAAAATTCTGAAATTGTTAGCAAGATGAGAAACACTTACACCAAAAGGGCCATATGAATAAAAGAATATTGTTTAACATCAAAAATAGCAATCCAAGGAATGCTTGTGTCGCCTGTGAAGCCTCTTTTTTTAAGTAGAAAAGTAGGTCAAAAATCTAGGTCAAGTTCCCTATGCCAAAACTTTTGGTATCTGTAGCAAGGTCTTGTCACAAGGAATACACAAGTGAAATATCAAAGCCCTATCACTCACTAATCAAAAGTTATGGGGTGGTACACCTTAAGACAGATAGACAGATGGACAAAGTGATCCGTAAGTGTCGCTATGCTTCGAAGGCAACACAAAAATAAAACCATGTCATAATGTATTTTATCACATGATTCATCTGTTATGCAGTTTCATAAAGCCATTTCATAAATATATGATATGATAACACGTTACATATCACTCTGCTTGAATGTGATTGGTCAAGTTTGGAACCTAATCACATAAACTTTGACAAGTGTGACCTTTCAAATATCAGTCAATAGTTAAATTCAGCCACGGATTCAATATCAATGATTGAAATTGTTGTAGAATTAATAATTGCATTAAAATACTGAGAAATTTGAAATATTTTTTCTCTTACGCACAGAATGTATCTATATGATGGGGATCTACTTCTCAAGGCGTAGCTGACGACCTGTAGGTCACGGCGTGGTTCACCTCTTATTCTCCGAAATATTGATTTCACGTTAGAAATACACATATTTAGACAATATCATGTGATAAAAAGAATCTCAAATGAATTTTCATTTCATACGATGTATTATAAAACTCGTTGTGCGTTCTATATCCCCTTGCCAAGGCTCAGGGATATAAAACTCACAACTCGTTTCATAATACATCGTATGAAATGAAAATTCATTTGAGATCCTATATAAAATTCATGTATTTCAAATGACGTTTTGTAAAAAAATTGACTCACTTTCCAGGGCATCGTCTTCCTCTACAAAATATTCCTTTAATGGTTTTCTTTTGGGTCTCTGTAACACATGTAAAAGTTGCAGATATTGAATTTTTATCACACAAGTAAAAAGAAATACAAGTAGGCCACTGGTATTAAGTTTCTGATACAATTCTGACTTGACACTAAAGGTTAAATAGATTCTTTTTTTTTTCAAAATTTAATTGGTACATTGAAACTATTCCTAGTGCTAGAGCTAAACTTAGATATAATATTTACCTATAAAAGTAGCCTGGGGAATAGCGATAGAAAAAATTAAATGCTCCCACCTTAATGTTTCAAGTTTTGTAAAATGCCTTTTTCATAATCATAATTTCATAAATTTACAGAAAAATCAAATAAAAAAGTCATGCTACAGCAATGAAGGATGTATGATGTATATATTGAAGGTGGTACATCAAAATTTTTTTTTAGCTTAACAAGTTTTATTTCCCAAAATATTTGTAAAAAGTCACTTCAAGAATAGAAAATACATGTACATGTAGATGTGTACGTATAAAAATTGAAATTTTTTTTTAGAAAGAATAGAATTATCAAAATTGAAAAAAACATAGGTAATCACAGATTACGAAGCTCACCTCGTGACAGCAAAATTCAATTCAAACATATTTCTTAGTACATGTATATTGGCTTTTAAAGGCAAAACCACTCAAGCAGAAAAAGAAGGTCAAGGTCATTTTATGAAAGTTTGATCAAAGATACATCAAATATGCAAGTTTGGTACATGTAGCAGTTATACTTTGCTCAATATTGGCTTTATAGAGCAAAATCACTCAAGCGGAAAAAAGTAGGTCAAGGTCATTTTATGAAAGATTGATCAAAGATACATCCAATATGCAAGTTTGGTACATGTATCACTTATACTTTGCTCAATATTGGCTTTTAAAGGCAAAATCACTCAAGCGGAAAAAGTAGGTCGAGGTCATTTTATGAAAGTTTGATCAAAGATACATCCAATATGCAAGTTTGGTACATGTATCACTTATACTTTGCTCAATATTGGCTTTTAAAGGCAAATTCACTCAAGCGGAAAAAGTAGGTCGAGTTCATTTTATGAAAGTTTGATCAAAGATACATCCAATATGCAAGTGTGGAACATCTAGCACTTATACTTTGCTCAATATTGGCTTTTAAAGCCAAAATCACTCAAGCAGAAAAAGTAGGTCAAGGTCATTATATGAAAGTTTGATCAAAGATACATCCAATATGCAAGTTTGGTACATGTAGCACTTATGCTTTGCTCAATATTGGCTTTTAAAAGCGAAATCACTCAAGTGGAAAAAGTAGGTCAGATGCTGCATCCGATGCATGGGTCCATCTCGGCATCCAAAGATGAATCACTTGTGCCAGTTTGGTTACTGTAGCATCAGTACTTTGTCAGATACTGAGCTACCCCAAACTTCTTAACCGAGTCACTCAAGCGGAAAATGTAGGTCAGATGCTGCATACGATGCATGGGTTCACCTCAGCATCCAAAGATGAATCACTTGTGCCAGTTTGGTTACTGTAGCATTAGTACTTTGTCAGATACTGAGCTACCCCAAACTTCTTAACCAAGTCACTCAAGCGGAAAATGTAGGTCAGATGCTGCATCCGATGCATGGGTTCACCTCAGCATCCAAAGATGAATCACTTGTGGAAGTTTGGTTACTATAGCATCAGTACTTTGTCAGATACTGAGCTACCCCAAACTTCTTAACCGAGTCACTCAAGCGGAAAATGTAGGTCAAATGCTGCATACGATGCATGGGTTCACCTCAGCATCCAAAGATGAATCACTTGTGCCAGTTTGGTTACTGTAGCATCAGTACTTTGTCAGATACTGAGCTACCCCAAACTTCTTAACCGAGTCACTCAAGCGGAAAATGTAGGTCAGATGCTGCATACGATGCATGGGTTCACCTCAGCATCCAAAGATGAATCACTTGTGCCAGTTTGGTTACTGTAGCATTAGTACTTTGTCAGATACTGAGCTACCCCAAACTTCTTAACCAAGTCACTCAAGCGGAAAATGTAGGTCAGATGCTGCATCCGATGCATGGGTTCACCTCAGCATCCAAAGATGAATCACTTGTGCAAGTTTGGTTACTGTAGCATTAGTACTTTGTCAGATACTGAGCTACCCCAAACTTCTTAACCGGACGCGGACGCGGACGCGTGGGGTTATAGCATAAGCTCACTCAACTTCGTCGAGGTGAGCTAAAAATTAGAAAGAATAGAATAACTGTTTTAAAAACATAGCAGTTCTGAGTAAAGAATACTTCTTTTCAACTGCAGAGCCGCTTAACCATTCACAAAAACTTGGCATCAAGGTCAGGGAACTACAAAACTACATGTACATGAAGAATGCTTATGAAATGTACATGTAACCTTCACATTCTTGACCTTTGACCTTGAAGGTGACCTTGATCCTCAAAATTGTAGTATAACGCACATCTCTTTAAAGTATTAGGGGTAAAATAACAATATCGTGGAAAAGCTAGAAATTATACACTTCAATATCTTACATATGCATATTTTCAGATATTTGATATTTTTAAAGATTTCATTCAACTCGTCATGAAAATGTATGTCCCAAACATTGCCGAAATCGTGCGTCTTCGGTCAACTTTATGGTATTTAAATTTTCTGTTATAAAAACAACCGGAAGTAGAGTATTATACCCCTAATGCCTTAACTTACAGATGAGTAAACAACTGTACACTGGGCAGAAGAATCATTTGTATGACGCTTCTGATTTCAGGCAACAAATAACAGATATCAAATAATCTTGTATCTGTGCATTACACAAGTTTTTACTACGGTTTGCCAATAAGGTAAATAACTCTGAATGCAAAAAAGGCGTAATGATAAGGGAAATTCAAGCACTGCATTCATGGAAGTCATATCAGAAACATTCTTTATAACGGATATAATAAAATATATACATATAGTCAGCAGAATGGGCAAAATCAAATGATGCATGCAATTGGATGACATATTATCAATCTTGACAGGCACAATTTCATTACATTGAACAAGTTTGATAAGGTACATGTATCATAGCTTATTGAGAAGAAGTGATAAAATTTTCATACTTTTCTATCATTGAAAACTTCATATATATTGAAGGTTTATGAAATACTATACAATTATGGACTTTTTACGAGGTGAATATGGTGTGATATTTTCTGAATTTGAAAATATTGACCGAGGCGACAGCCGAGGTCAATATTTTCAAATTCAGAAAATATCATACCATATTCACCGAGTGAAAAGTCCACAATTGTTTTATTATATAGTTGACTTAATCAGTATTTATAAAGGTACCTTTTCGAAATGGCTGACATCGAGTTTTCTTCGAAAATATTTCAAGACTTGTTAATATCAGCATTATCTGTCGCTGAATTATCCTAAACGTGATAAAATTCATTCAATTTGTCAAATGAAGATCATTTCAGAGTCAAAATCCGTAGAAATAGGTTAAAAATGCAAGAATTTGAGCTCAGCTTCAGCGTCCTTGCTACTGTTTACGAAATGACGTTAATGACGTCACAGATATAAATTTCGCGCGTTTTCGATATTTCATGGTAAACCGGAAGCAAGAGTTTTCGCGGTAGTGATATTTAATGAAATCGCCCCTTACAGGTCAATATGATGAGACAATGACTCGTCACGTGACAGTTCTCAGCCAATGGGGATAGGAATATAAACAGACTATATAATAAAATGGAATAAATATAACATTTTGGTATCTTCTTTCAGCCAAATGCAAAAGTAGGTAAAATCTCATGATGATTAATGATTAATTATACGCTTTAAGTTTTCTTTACTCACCGAAGACGGATTCTATCAATATCATTTTATAAAAACAAATACTACTCTTTACTTTAATAGACAGAATAAAGCCCAAGTATCATCAACCAAGACCTTCATAACATTAAATTTTCATGGATACATTTAACTTATGCAGTTATTTTATTTTTTCAAATAAAAATTTTGTAAATTATAGTAAGTCAGATTGTCTAGATTTCTCAGTTCATGACCATGGGCCCCATGTAACAGTGTTCTAGGATTCCATTACCTGTTACCCGAGGTAAGTGAATATTGAGGTCGGGTAACTTGAAAACAGAATGCTACCTATCCGTTGTTAAGTGAATTTTGAAGCAAAATCCCCATGACACCCTCTGTGTATATCACTATATGTAGCAAAACAGAAGTAAATAGTCGCCTCAAAGTACAAGATCATAATATTTTAGCCGTCATCCTGTATTTTCAGTGTGACAATATTTCTGGACATGATTTATTTTCATGGTAATGGCTAAGATACGCGATAGAAAATTAACATCCCCTTTTATTCTGACATTTTTGGTTTGGCTGAGTTTCCTTGCTGGGTTAGCACATTTTGTTGCGTGCACTTACCCTTTGGTAACTGTTTTTTTTAATAGAATTCTAGAACACTGTGTAATATGATGCTTAAGTTTATACAACAAACCAAATCAAAAACATTCACATTAAGATACATGTATCAGAAACCAGACTTGTCAGAATGACAACATAGCTCGCCGGTGGCAACCATATGTAAATTGCAACAACAACAATAAAAAAGGTCTTATCACAAGGAATGCACATGTGAAATATCAAAGCCCTATCACTAACCATTCAAAAAATATGGCCAAGGTTAAAGTTTTTCAAAAGTAGGTCAATCATCTCCAAGGTCAAGGTCACAAGGTCAAAAATTTTGGTATCCATGGAAACGTCTTGTCACAAGGAATACACATGTGAAATATCAAAGCCCTATCACTTACCATTCCAAAAATATGGCCAAGGTTAAAGTTTTTCAAAAGTAGGTCAATCATCTCCAAGGTCAAGGTCACAAGGTCAAAAATTTTGGTATCCATGGAAAGGTCTTGTCACAAGGAATACACATGTGAAATATCAAAGCCCTATCACTTACCATTCCAAAAATATGGCCAAGGTTAAAGTTTTTCAAAAGTAGGTCAATCTCCAAGGTCAAGGTCACAAGGTCAAAAATTTTGGTATCCATGGAAACGTCTTGTCACAAGGAATACACATGTGAAATATCAAAGCCCTATCACTTACCATTCCAAAAATATGGCCAAGGTTAAAGTTTTTCAAAAGTAGGTCAATCTCCAAGGTCAAGGTCACAAGGTCAAAAATTTTGGTATCCATGGAAAGGTCTTGTCACAAGGAATACACATGTGAAATATCAAAGCCCTATCACTTACCATTCCAAAAATATGGCCAAGGTTAAAGTTTTTCAAAAGTAGGTCAATCTCCAAGGTCAAGGTCACAAGGTCAAAAATTTTGGTATCCATGGAAAGGTCTTGTCACAAGGAATACACATGTGAAATATCAAAGCCCTATCACTTACCATTCCAAAAATATGGCCAAGGTTAAAGTTTTTCAAAAGAAGGTCAATCTCCAAGGTCAAGGTCACAAGGTCAAAAATTTTGGTATCCATGGAAAGGTCTTGTCACAAGGAATGCACATGTGAAATATGAAAGCCCAATCTGTATTGGTTTAAAAGTTATAAGCAAGGTTAAAGTTTTTGTGCACGCGCACGCAGACGCAGACGCAGACGCCGACGCCGGGGGTATGACAATAGCTCTCCGGACATTCGTCCCGGCGAGCTAAAAATAGAAAATTCATTCCCTCTTCTTTTAGTTAAAGGGACATTTGCACACTACCTACATTCAAAATGTATATGATCAAATAAAACTTTTAGCTGATAATTCTGCAGGAACTTTTGATTGACCGTGTTTCAAGTGGAAATCCATTTTGTTTCTTCACGCTGCATGCAAGTTTACACATGTACGTTAAATCTTATTTCTGTTGATCATTATATCGTGACGGTTCAGGTATCGTACCTGATTAGCTCAGTAGGTACGAATGTCTGCCCTGTAAGCAGAAGGTCTCAGATTCGATTCCCAGACCATTTTCCATTCCGCCTGTAACAGTATTTTGTGCTGTGAGAGTGAACCTCATATTAAGTTGCTTGTGGTTTAGGGTAACAATGGAAAAGAACCAGGAATTCACTTGTCTTTCTTTGTAAGGTTTACGGTTAAAGACTTTGTGAAACCTCAAAATTAGGCGGAGTGGAGTGTGACAGTTTCTGGTATTGTGATCGGTTAGCTCAGTCTGTAAGAGCGTCTGCACGGTAAGCAGACGGTCTCGGGTTGATTCCTGAACCGGACACGTTTTCCATTCTGCCTGTCACAATACTATGACATTGCTAGAAATAATTGACATTGGTTTTGTTGATTTGATGATTCTAAGAAAAGTTTGCTTAAATCTCTAAATGTGTAACTCCATAATTTTGTGCAAATGTCCCTTTAAGTATTTCAAAAACTGCATTCTTGGACAAAAAGAGTCTGACATTCCACAAAAAAATTTTTTGCAGACTCACCTTTAGTGTGTTCAGAAGTTGCTGTATTTTTGCTGACACTTTCCCTGCATGTCTACCGCCTGAGTAAAATGAAACCAGCCCTTTATTTCATGACAGTTTCATTCAGAAAATATTTTATCAACGTTAAGATTTCAAATAACTTTCCATACTACGGTACCTACATGTAACTAAGTAACTTGTCAGTTCTAAAAATGCTCCGGAATACTATACAACATTTTTCGAATAAATTTTCAGATCAGCCATAAAGGGGGTTACTTTTCACAATTTTAATTTTTTTGTTGATTACAATGCGGTCTCTACTTTTATTTTGTTGAATTTTGATAAGTAGTTGCAAATTTAGCAAAAACCAAAAATAATAGTCTATCAAGAAAAATTTCCTATAGGTAGCAGCTTACCATCATCTTGTAGCCCTGTCACTTGTCCTGTACTGGTCATTCGGACAGAGCTAACGTGAGCTGCAGCGTAGGGCCCCACTCTGTCTGCCTGCCGAGTGCTCTTAGCATTATTTGTAACATCGGGTGGCTGACTTATAGGCTGTGCTATAAAAAGAACCAATAAAAGCTAAGTAAAGTTGAAATACATGTATAAAAAATTTGATAAGCTTTCTGGAAATTGTTAATGACTACACATTCATTCATTATGTGGAAAATTGACAAATTGCACTTCATTTGTACCTGAATGTAGAATTAGAGTAAGATGCAAATTTTCCACATATTTTTTCATAAATACATGTATCTCTTGGAAAAACTTTTCCTGCAATTACTGTGTGAAAAACTCACAATCTTCCCTTCTGTTTCCTTTTTTAATATTATAAATACAACTGGCTATTCCTTTCTACTACTGGTTTATTATTTCACATGTGCAGAAAAAATTGACGTAAATAAAGTACACAATGAAATTGTGACATCTATATACTTAGTGCTTAGAAATATGAATCATACTCACAATGTCTAGTGTTCTGTAATACGTCAGCCAAAGCTTGTCTAGATGTATTGCCTGGAATAACATATGCTGCACTGTGTGGCCTCTCGCCCCGCCCACCATGATGGGGTGACGCCCCCGTATCTGAGTAGGACGAGGAGCTAGCACCACTGTCTCTATAGCGACCGCCCCGCAGGAAATCTCGCTGCTGATCGTCACCAAATATACTGTCGTCATCTGAGGAAGAGTCTGTCAGAAAAGAGAATATATTTACAATGTAACCATGTGTACTCACTATGCACAGTGTAAGAATACAGGGATTTCAATAAGAAACGTTATCTGGCGAAATGATACTGCGCAATATGACAGAATTTGATGTTTCAAATTTCCTATGATCATGCATCTGCTTGTATTCGGGATTTTTGTTATACAGACTTATTTTCCGTTTGGGACGGTATATTACGTAAAGCTATTGTGACGTCATCAAATTCTATGGAAACCAATGTTAATTTCAGGGAAAGTACGCTATAAAACCGATGTTTCTTTAGAAATTTCATTACATCATAATGCTTTTATGTTAGATACCGTCACAAATCGAAAACAAGCATACACCTAAGAAAAGAAGGAATAAAGTGCTCAAATGATCTGCCTCAGATTTCTAGATCACCTCCTCAAATACGATATTCATTGATCTCTTTGGTAAATTATGTAATAATACTATGTTATAATCTTATGGTCAAAGTACACCAACTGTGCATGACAGAAGTTTGCTCATTTCTTTTTTGCAGTTGATAAATTCATTTCATAACTATTAAGTTCTCTCTCAATGTTGGTAAACTGAATTTACATGCTTGGATGATATGAATACCGTAGGACTTTGAGGCTTATCGTATTTTAACGGAATTCATATTTTAACGGATTTAGCGTGTTGGGCTAATTCAAGAATACGCTTAATCATGAATCTCTTATAGATTGATGTGGAAATAAGTCAAAGCGTGAATTCATGATTACACTAATATGTCAATTTACCAAATTCTGCTCTGTTTCCGCTAAAATTTGGTTGCGCTAAAATAAGTACACATACAGTAATACAGTATTTAAGCATTCTGTCCAACTTCTACTCACTTATATATGTCATTCAAATCCTATACAGTACTGATAATATATCCATCAACCACAAGAAACATTTCATCAACTATCATCGTCCACACTTCTGTATTTTCACCATAAAAGTATGGTGTTCAAAGGCAACTTGTCACCATAAAAAATCTTTTAAAAGATTTGCATGTAGAAAAATCTGACCTTGTCTGTCTCTGTGCCGTTGTTGTCCCTGGTGATGAACTGATGTACGTTTTGACGGCAGCGGCATAACCGGGGTTTTCTTGTTGTGGAGGGCCAAAGCCTGCATAACGGCCTCTGTTCTGATTTCTGTACGAAAATAATAATGTCAATCAAATAATTTTGATGTATAAACAGCATTTTATCGGAATTTTTCGGTTAATACATGTATCTTGTATCAATAACATCACCATTGTAATATGTGCAATTTCAATTTTTTGTCGAGAGAAATAGAGGACTACATTTCCCAAAAGACTGAATTCATACGTTTCAAGTGTTTCTGATCTGATAAAACTTGTAGTCAGAGAAAGCGGATCAGAAATCAAAACTGGTATCAAAATAACGTCAAATTTTCAAAATCAAAGTAAAGATAAATCTTATTGTTCGGAAGGAAACACAAAAGAAGACTGTCTAGGACCAATAATCATAATCTGACTCATTCCAAAAGTATGAAAAATAATTGATAAAAAGAGAAGTACAATAAAATACAGATCTATGAGTGGCTATCAGAAATAGAAACAAAAAATTAAGAGCCGAGTTTTGAAACTCTGCTAAAAATTGAGGTCGATAAGAGGAGAGAAAGAGAAAAGTATAAAGTTAACAAATCAAATATATTGTCTAAATGGAAAGCAGTTTTATCAAAGCATCGCTTACTCAAAGTAAACTTTGTAGTCTGAAGAATATACAAGACTTGGAATAAAATTGGTAATCAATCATAAATAAAACACCGCTAAAGACGGTATGGCCGGATTGCAAAGTAAGTTTTTGTCACCAACTGGGTCAAGGTCACTAAGTCAAATATTACAGCATACATCGAGAGGTCTTGTCAGAGGCAACCTACATGTATAATATCAAGTTTCTACTGTATACAGTTCCTTAGATTTTGCTTAAACCAGGAACTTTAACCAAAGTCTTTAACTAGGTCAAAGTCCAAGGTCAAGGTCACTAGAACCAATGTTACGGCATAAATTGAAAGGTCTCATCATGGGCAACCTAAATGTATAATATAAGGTTTCTACTGTATACAGTTCCTTAGATTTTGTTTAAACCAAAAACTTTAACCAAAATCTTTAACTAGGTCTAAGTTCAAGGTCAAGGTCACTGGGTCAAATGTTACGGCATAAATTGAAAGGTCTTATCATGGGCAACCTATATGTATAATATAAAGTTTCTACTGCATACAGTTCCTTAGATTTTGCTTAAACCAGGAATATTAACCAAAATCTTAAACTAGGTCAAAGTCCAAGGTCAAGGTCACTAGGTCCAATGTTACGGCATAAATTGAAAGGTCTCATCATGGGCAACCTTAATGTATAATATAAGGTTTCTACTGCATACAGTTCCTTAGATTTTGCTTAAACCAGAAACTTTAACCAAAATCTTCAACTAGGTCAAAGTCCAAGGTCAAGGTCACTAGGTCCAATGTTACGGCATAAATTGAAAGGTCTCATCATGGGCAACCTAAATGTATAATATAAGGTTTCTACTGCATACAGTTCCTTAGATTTTGCTTAAACCAGGAACTTTAACCAAAATCTTTAACTAGGTCAAAGTCCAAGGTCAAGGTCACTAGGTCCAATGTTACGGCATAAATTGAAAGGTCTATTCATGGGCAACCTATATGTATAATATAAGGTTTCTACTGCATACAGTTCCATAGATTTTGCTTAAACCAGGAACTTTAACCAAAATCTTTAACTAGGTCAAAGTCCAAGGTCAAGGTCACTAGGTCAAATGTGACGGCATAAATTGAAAGGTCTTGTCATGGGCAACCTTCATGTATAATATAAAGTTTCTACTGCATATAGTTCCTTAGATTTTGCCTCAACCAGAAACTTTAACCAAAATGTTGACGGCAGACGGACAGACGGACATCGTCAATCTATAGACCGGAATTGCTTTGCAATCCGGCCAAAAAAATGAAATTATTAAAGGATTATGTAGGTTATGCTATTATAATGACCTTGACCTATTAAAAGGAGGAACAAAGTAACAAATTGTAATATGATACAAATTCAGTCATTAAATCGTTATATATATACTAACTCTGTAATGACATGATATGAAAATCTAACTTGAAAAAAAAAATACATGTGGAATAAAGATACTTGTAGCCCTTACGCTTTGTACGAAAGGAATTCATGAAGGTGTCAGCTTCTCCTAGATCTGAGTCAATGAAGAACTTGATGAAAATAGCCTTCTTACCGAAGTCAGGAAATCAATTTTACCCGTTCTGAGAATCAGTTACATAACCCAGTATTTCAGCTTTCTTTCCTCAAACAACTTTTATATGATCTTATTTTCAGATTGGGCCATAGTAATTAAATACTTTGTTTTACGGTCGCGGGGGGTAAGTTTTAAGGAAATTCATGCATTTTCTGACTCAAAATGTATTGAGTTGTTCTTTTTACCATCAAACTACATCTCATAAAATGCTTTTGAATACCATAGAATGTCTACTAGCATTAATAATGAGTAGATAATAGTGGGGTTTTTAGAAATAAAGAAAGAATTATAATGCACCTTACTGGAGGAAATAAGTTTTTCCCTGGAGGAAATAAGTTTTTCCTTTTTTATTTACGATCTTCCTTTCCCAATTCAGTCATAAAGATCATGTGTTTGTGTGTTTTTATGCCTGGCGGGAGGGTACCTTTCAGAAAAAATTCCAGACGTAAAACAGAATATTAAATTACTATGGCCTCAGTTCCTCTCAGATACTTTTTTTTGTGATAGTTTATATATACTTGGAATCTTGAATCTTATATAGATACAGTTTCATGTTTCAATCTCCAGGTATAGGAGGCTTATTAAGTGAAATTTTTGCCTACTAATGTACTTCTTGTTTTCATTTCTTTAGGTGAGAAATATTGATTTTAGTCAATATAAGTTTCTATTTTAGGAAAGATATATGAGGCAAAGGCTTGTAGTAAGTGATATAGTTTTTACTTCCGACCAGCAAAAAATCTTCCTTTACATCCACAAGATAAATTCAGTTACTAGCGCATTTGTTCCTTCAGTCTCAGTCGAGACATATACCGGTATTTATCAGACTTTTGTGATATTTTTAACTGTTCACTTCTGACATACATTTTGAAAGAAATTGCTAGGATGACTTAACATTAGGCATCAAAAGGGGTCAATAAGTGAAGTGTGATGTTAACTGAGATGCCAGAGTGCTTCAGTGAGATGAGATGTGATATTTTAAAGATATTAGGGGTATAATAACAATATCACCGAAAAGCTAGAAATTATGTACTTCAACATCTTAAGTATTTTTAGATATTTGGAATTTTTTCATGTTTCATTCGACTCACCATGAAAATAAATGGTCCCAAACATTGCCGAAGTTGTGCGTCTTCGGCCAACTTTGTGGTATTTAATTTTTCTATTATCAAAACAACCGGAAGTATTATATCCATAATGCCTTAAATGAGACACTTACCGGAGTGGTATCTGTTTTCATCTCGAGTGAGACGTCTGTGAGCTTTACGTTGTGCTGCTGTCTGTGGGCTGGGGGCACTTGGCTCTGTAAAATAGAAATATCACAATCCCAGTCTTTTAGATATACAGAGTTACTTTCCCTCTGGGATGGTATCTTACATAAACGAATTATTACATAATGAAATTCCTACAGAAACGTGACTTCATATTTGAAGTAGTAAAGTTTTTCCAAAAAGTTTTTCTGTAGAAATTCATGACGTTACAATTATTTTATGCCAGATATTGTCCATAGCGCAAAGTACAAAAACAAAAATGTATCTCTGTTCGTTGAAAAGATTGAATAGCTTGAGCATAAAAAGTTGTTATTTTTTCTTTTGGACTGACCCCCAGGAGAAAGGGTTAAGGAGGGGGGGGGGAGGGTAATACTTAGTTTTTGGAAGATGGGATGGGGAGAGGAAGGGATTCTTTCTTTGAATCAGTTCATTAGCACACGTAAAGTGGGTTAGACAAAGAAACAATGAAAATACAACAAAGAAGACTTTTCACACAAAGGTATCAATTGTTATGGGTCTAGTCAGAATAATTGAAATATCTGCTATGCACCTTTCAGTTTCCTAAGGTTATATTTTATCTTTGTGAACAAAGCTCTCCTGTGACTCAGATTTGGCCAGACTCCATTAAATGTTTGTCCATTAGGAACTGATGACTATATATCTTTCCCATCTTTTATCATGGCTATAGCTGATTAATGGCTTATTTTCTATTCTCACTCATACAATCATTTTGGAATTCACTCAAACTCCTTATTTCTGTAATGTATTTTTGCAATATGATGGGTCCATGGGTGATTTTTTTTTTTATACAACGATCATGGGATCAGTTTTTAGGAAGGAATCAGAAAGGGTTTTGGGAAAGAGGGGTGGGGGTCAACATATTCTTTTAGAACTGGTAAACTGTGCATATGTAAAATTTTTAATGCTTTAAATTCTAAAACAGCTTTTAATGCAAAACTGAATTGAAAAATTTTATCTTGATGTTTCTTTAACTATCTTTTAGATTTTTGTATAAATAAATTTATGGGGGGTTGGGGTGGGGGGTGAGGGATGGGGGGGTTACATAATTTCTTGATCATATATGTTTTGATCCCAATCAATAGCAAAACCTATCTGTGTTGTAACCATTCTCTGAAGATCACCTACATCATGGAGTGTTATTCTCATCATATTTTCTGCTCACCAGGAATTTTGTAGCGCACTAATTAATAATGACTTAACAGCCGCAATGATCAAAACCATGCAAAGGTAACCTTAGATTTTCACCAAAAATCCTCCTACACTTCAAATAATATACCTTTGTTGCCCTAAAATTTGTATTTTGAAACGGATGTATCAAAGATTTCCACAATTACTTTTGAATTCTGATTTTTCTAGGATCTATAACTGAACCTCCTTCAGTGAGCAAGTCGTAAGAACAGCAGGGGACGGCAATATGTTTAAGCTTGTCTTGTAATCGCTTCAAAGAATTCACCTTGCAACAACTGAGCGATAAACTAGGAATTGCCAAGCGTTTTGTATCGTTTGTTCTCAATTACTCTATAGCTTCCTTTATACTACATAATATATATCATGTATATACAGAACTATGCTCATCTACATACTAGCATAGATTTTTTTCAATTTAATGTAATTTTTGTAAATACTCTAAAATACACTAAAATATTTGTAAACATAAAAAAGAAATAAAATATTTGTAAATACACTAAAATACACTAAAACTGAAAACTTAAAGAAACTCTTATGTTTAATACTAGCTGTTTTGGATTATGTATTTTTTTCTTTTTTCTTTTTTGTTGGTCATTCTAACATATCTAATATATCACTCTTCAAGTAATTTAGAAATTTATTTATTCATTTATTTTTTTTCCACACCACATTAGTCATATACAACTATAAGTCAATTTCAAGGTGTAAGTTTTTTTCTCTCGCTCTCACTCTATACCATTCACACACTTATACGCTTTATGCCCTTAGAAATGTATGGTGTTTTTCTTTTTTGCACCCTATAAGAGGGATTGGGAGGGGGTTGTTTAAAAGGATTAGGGATGGACCTGTTAGAAATATGAACATGTGATAGGGGGATTACCCCCCCCCTTTCCTAGCTCTCAATAATTCCCATTATTATAGTTAAATTTAATTCTGATTTAATACCTGGATTTTTCTGAGGTTGAGAGGCAAAGGGTGCTAGCAGTCTGGTCCTCTTCTTCTCATAGCCTTTCTGAGTTATGTCCCCTGAAAATATCAAACATACACATATATCAATTACAGGATACCTTACAGCTTGATCAAAGAAACTTCTAAAAGCAAAAGTTCTATCATGAAATTTTGAACGCAACTCTTCTAGGCAATGTGCAAATTCTGGTGTAACGTAATTAAATTATGCATGTAGAAAAAAACCATCTATTGAACTGCAATGAAATTAATTTTAAGGCTTCACTGAAATTAGCGCACCCCCTCCCTTCTGTTTTTTTTTGTATAGCACAGAAAGAAGCGAATCTAAGTGGGGAGTAATGGGATCTAAAATGATCCAGCTGCTGCTAAAGGTGGATTGATTGACCTCCCTACCCCCCAACCTACCCCAACCCCCGATTAGCTTCTAGAAGAAAATCAATTCTCCATATGGCCCTCGACCTTAGAACTGTACACACAAAATAAAACCTTAACCCTCCGTCCCTCCCTCCTATATTTTTATTTCAATATCACTCATTCATATAATAACATAAAAAATATATTTTTAGACGAAGCCTACAATGGCTTTGAGAAAATAAGTACGTACATATGTACATAGACTGGATAAAATACTAGTCAGTGCAAGTCCCTAGTGTTTCAGTATCAACTTGTTAGTATAGCGGTCGGTAATTAGATGAGAAAACTTTCTCTTCAATTCATCATTTTTGTTTGTTTGTTGAGGGTAGATGCAAAGCAAAGATTACAGGGGAAACTTCTGCGGTTCAAACAGATCAAAAACTATTTCCTCAGACGGCCGACCCGCCCAATACAAGGTTCCGATAAGCTATCAGACATAAAATGACCTATAACCGCCAGTAATGTAAATAAACATTAATAATTGCCGCAAATATGTTATTTTACGGCACAGCTGGTCCGTGTCAATGCGCTATTTGGTACGCATGTGGTTTGCATGTTTTCGTATATTTCCTTTGAGATTTCCCTCAGATAGAAACTTTGTGGAAACTTTAGAATCAGCTGAAAAATGCACTTTACTTTGCATACGCACACTTGAGTTTCAATAAATTATATTCATGTAGCGAGTTTTGGCGATTTTGACCAAAATTGAAAAAAAAGGTTTGGAGGGATTAGGTCACGCTCGGGCGCCCAATCCGCACCCCCAAAATTCGCCACTGTTGTATGGGTTTTAGCAAGACGCGTACAGTACACCGATGTCAGCATACACGTGCGTGCCCCCCCCCCCCTTCCCTACTCCAAATTCGCGGTAAACATTCCAGAAGCCGGCTTTGACCTTAATAATGTCCTACGACAGGAATTGTCTATTATACAATTTCCTTCCTCTAATGTTACAATAGTAAGCGACGGGATTTAGGCGGATGTTAAAGGGAAATATTTCAGTTTCAGCATTTCCTTTTTTAAACTGTAGAAAGAAATTCTCATAAGCTAATTAATTCACAAATATCTGGGTTAAAGCAGAAAAGTTTTTGCGTCGCTCTCCTTTTTTCCCTCTAGAACTTATATCCCTGTATCACGCGTATCCCCAAAGCTAATCCTAATTTTTTTCTACCAAATGCCCAAATATCCCGAAGTACGTACAAAGAGTTCCGAAACCAGGAGTACGTACAAAGGGGTCAGAAACCAGGAGTACGTACAAAGCCTTTAAGGGGTCCAAAACCACAGGTACGTACAAAGGGGTCTTAAATCAGGAGTACGTACAAAGGGGTCCAAAAGTTTGTATCGTTGTATCAGACGATCAGCGCATCACATAATCTTTCCTCTCCTTCCTCTAAAGTTAAATATTTATTCAAGGAATTGTGAGCAAAATGTTTACTTTCTATCACATTCAGTCTAGCGCCCACAGGGGCGAGGTATCATAGCTCGATCACAAACCCTTTCCTCACCACATTTACCACAATCCTATTTTTAACCCACCTGTATGTATTGATCATGTTTATCTCAAACTCATAGATTATACCCCACAGACCCCCCCCCCCCCCTTTGGAAAAAAAAATCTAGATCCGCCCATGCAGTACAAAACCTTAATTTATTCGCGACATTATGTGATGATACAGTGGTCTGTTTAATAAATATGAATGTCAAATTCCCAGTGTCAGCTCGTCACTTCGACACTCTGACATTTGACATTAATTTTTCATGCAATTTGATATATCTATATATACAACCGTTACAAAATGTACTGCTATTGATGAAACACTTTCTATCAAGGTCAAGGTCACTATTCAGGACGAGCATAAAATCTACAATCAATTTGTATCATGAGAATAACAAGTTTACACACACGTTTTTGATTGAATAGGAGGATTCGAAGAGAGAGTAGAAGGAGAGCAGGATTGCCCCTCCCCCCTTTCATCAAAGTAAATCAATGGGCGAATCTAGATTTTTTTTCTGGGTGGGGTCGGGTGGGGTGTCCGCCCTCTTATATACCATGTATGATAAAAAACAAGATATTTATGGTGAATTCCAGGGAAGTCCTGACCCCCTCCCCCTCATCTAGATCTGTACATGCAATATATAAATTGTCTATGGTTGGTCCCCATTTGATAATGTTTAGTTTGTGATCAGTGAAACTCATTATCAATTTCCTGAACTTTAAGGGGGGAGGGGGGGGGGGGAGGTGAGTTATACATCCCTCCACTTTTTACTCCTCTGAAACATTTTCAAAATTCTCTATCATAATTTACAATCTGTTTTTCGCCTCATAATTGGGACAACTGCTTTCTTGTGTTTATCAAGTTTCACTATTAAAATCCCTAAACAAGATTTTTTTTTTGGTCTTTTTTATCCACCTTTGATGTATTCATTGGCAAATACAGTCCACTTATCATTCCTTAAGTCTGTATTTAGCTAACAAAGAAAGGAAAATACAATGTAGTTTACTAATTAGTAATTACTTTGCCCCTTGGAAATAATCCAGGTTTATCCATCCACTTACACGTTCAAACTCCAAGTGGTGAAGAAAAAAAATATGCAAACACCACTGAACAAAGTTTTTGACAAGATCAAGGAGAGGGAAGAGGAGAAGGGGGCTTGAAAGGGTTGGCAGTGGGCCTTGAACCCCCCCCCCCCCCCCCCCCCCACACACACACACACACCCTCACAAGGTGACAAACACACACCCTCGAGCTCCCCTGACAGCAAACAGTTGCTTGGTATATTTTTTCTTGAATGACGAATTTTCATTGTTCCATATTTTGGATACCAGTATGTAATTTCAAATTGATTTTTCGTTTTGTATGCCTGAATGATTTGATAATATCATAATTCATTACTTCATCAGACAGTACTTTAGTCACTGACAATCTGTTACCAATGTACTGATTGACCCAGGGGCAATTCATTTGTTTGAAATAGAATATTGCGGAAAATTTATATTAAATATCTTCTGTAAACAAGAACCAGAAGTCTCTGTCAAAACTAAAGCTCTACTGGCTGTTTTGTTACATTCACTCAGCTAAATTGACACCCATTTCAAGACCCTGGGGTCAGGGGCGCACACAAAATATCAGGTGCACATCTACACAAGTCTCTTTTACAAAATCATACAAAAAGAATTAACTCTCCATCAATTATACTTTCTGAGAACTGGTGTTCACAAGATAACATTATAAGACTTATATATGAGAAAATGGCCACACCCATTTTCAAAGACCCAGGGGGTCAGGGGCTCAAACAAAATATCAGGTACACAACTAAACAACAGACTCATGGTAATGCAAAAAGAAGTATCTCTATCAAGTATACTTTATGAGAATTGGTGGTCACATGGACTTTAATATGAGAAATGACCATACCCCTTTCCAAGACCCTGGGGCTCAATCAAACTATCAGAAAGACAAAACGACCAGAGAGTGCAAAAAGAATTATCTCTCTATCGATTATACTTTTTGAGAACTGGTGTTCACAAGATTACATCTATAAGCATAATTAGACTTACATAGGAGAAAATGACCACACCCATTTTCCTTGACTCTGGGGGGTCAGGGGCTCAAACAACATATCAAGTGCACAACTACACCAGAGACTGATTATAATGCAAAAAGAATTATCTCTCTATCAATGATACTTTTCGAGAAAAGGTGTTCACAAGATTACAGACTTGTATAGGAGAAAATGACCACACCCATTTTCGAAGACCCTGGGCTCAGAGGCTCAAACAAAATATCAGGTGCACAAGTAGACCATGGATCAAATGCAAAAAGAATTAAGTTTCTATCATTTATGCTTTTAGAGGAGTTGCGATCAAAAAAAAAAAACAACAGACAGACAGACGCTGGACAACATAGTATCGCATAAGCTCGACTGTTATTCGACCAGTAGAGCTAAAAATTGTGAATTATTTTCTTCTTATGTACAACGGAAGGACTTGTTTTTAGACAAGGTTTACTGGGTGAGTAACCAACTTATAGTAAGTTGGGAATGGATGTGTCCCATTTTACCTAACCAAGTCCTGCAAGCATAGAAAATAGGTCAGATGCAGCATCTGTACCATGCATTGCAGAAGGTATCCTCAGACGCATCACCCACACAAGCTTACTGGGTGAGTGCTTAACTTATAGTAAGTTGGAAAGGGATGTGTCCCATTTTACCTAACCAAGTCCTGCAAGCATGAAATATAGGTCAGATGCAGAATCTGTACCATACATTGCAGTAAGCATCCTCAGATGCATCACCCACACAACCTTGCTTGGTGAGTGACTAAGTTAAAGTAACTTTGGGAATAGAGGTGTCCCATTTTACCTGACCAAGTCCTGCAACCACGAAATACAGGTCAAATGCTGTATCTGCATCATGCTTTGCAGTAAGCATTCTCAGATGCATTATAAACACAAGTTCTTTTGGTGACTAGTTTGCAGGAAATTAAGGGTTTTTAGCGGTAAACCCCTGTTCATGAGATATCTATTCCTGAGACAAATTGCTTATGAGGGTAAGTATAGATATTGAAATAAACGGAGATGTTTAATTTTACCTAAACTTGGTCTGACATTCAAGCATGACCAATTGCTGATAGGTAAGATGCAGCATCTGTACTGTTTATCACATGAGCATCCTCAAATGCATCACAATGAACACTTATGGCAAATTGGAAATGGAGGTGTCCCATTGTACCTAACCTGATCTTTCAAGCTTGAAATATGGGTTGGATGCACCATCCATACATTACAATGTATTGCAGTAAGCATCCTCAGATGCATCATCCACACAAGTTTGGTGTATAAGTTCAATTTTGCAGGAAATGGAGGTCCCATTGTACCTAATAATAAAGCTAGAAATATGGGTTAGATGCAGCATCCATTTGCTGCGATGATTTGCATTGCAGTAAGCATCAAAAGTATCATCACCCAAACAAGTTTGGTTGATCTACATGTACATGTAGGACTTACACTTAGCTGGGAGTGGGAATAGAGGTATTTATTTTATTTAACCAAACCCGGTTGCTCAAACCTGAACAGGGTTTTCTTCTAGCCCATCATATCAGGGGGGACACGGTGGCGGATTCAGGGGGGTGCGGAGGGGGCGCCTGCAGCCCTCCCCGACCAAAAATTTTCCAAAAAACAGGTATATTTTGGCCAATTTTCAGTAAAAATAGGCAACATTCATCCCTTGACCCCCGACAAAGGAGGCGCTTGATCCGCCACTGGGACAGGGGTACCTCTCTACCCCTTCCCTCCCCCTCCTCCCCCTCCCTTTCACCCTGTCCACCCCCTCATATCAGGGGCCAGAGGAGGTGATATTAGCAATTAGAACATAATAAAAACAAAAAATATGCATGTGACGCATATTTCAAAACAGCTGATTTTTCTTGAGAGAGGTCAAATAAATACATCTAGGTTGAGGTTATGGCCGGATTGCAAAGTAAGTTTTTGTCACTAACTGGGTCAAGGTCAATAGGTAAAATAATACAATGTACAGCATAAATTGAAAGGTTTTGTCAGAGGCAACCTACATGTATAAAATAAAGTTTCTACTGCATACAGTTCCATAGATTTTGCTTAAACCAGGAACTTTAACCAAAATCCTTAACTAGGTCAAAGTCTAAGGTCAAGGTCACTAGGTCAAATGTTACGGAATAAATTGAAAGGTCTTGTGATGGGCAAGCCTCATGTATAATATAAAGTTTCTACTGCATATAGTTCCTTAGATTTTGCCTCAGCAAGAAACTTTAACCAAAATGTTGACGGCAGACGGACAAACGGACAGACAGACGGACGGACATCATCAATCTATAGGCTGGAATTGCTTTGCAATCCGGCCAAAAAAAGTGCTGGATTGCCAGCAATCTCCAGTGGATTTTTCAAATGTCCGACAGTTTCTGGTTCCGAGCCGGACAAAATGTCCGATGATTTTTTGTTCCAAGATAATAACACATATTTTCCTTTAAATATATACAATGTCATTATTTGATTTTCAATTAAGACAATTTAAAGTCCATGTAAAATTTGTTTCTCCGACATCGCCAAGCTCTTCAACTTCAGAATAAAAAGTATTTGTCATTTGTCACATTATTGATCTTTGGTTAAATATGAAGTATTCAATAGTATTAATTTCATTCAACATGTTTAAAAGAATTATATTGTTCCGACTATGTAAGATCTGTCTAGTTACATGTACAATGATAGATTTATATTTCAATGAAATCACACTGTGTCCCCTATATTTTTCAGCATTGCGTCACGAGTCATTTTACAGTAACAGCGCGAGATATGAATGGCCACATTATATATGCTTACATGCCCACTCTATATTCACATTTTGTAAATGAATTCTAAAGAAAATTGTATCGATAAATTGTACCCATGATTGACAATATAGAGATACTGACCAAGTGCCTTTACGTGTCACAGGTATTTAAATGATGTTCATGAGTACTACATCTTGTTTTTTTGGTTTTTTAAGTTTTTCAGCCTCTCTCAGATTTTTTCTATATATACAAACAGCAAATTTGAAATAAACCATTTTGTAATTGACCGGTTATTTTTAGCTTTGTCCGGTAGATTTTAAGAAATTTCATTAAACTACAGGATAAATGTCCTGTGGATTTTTGGTCTCATTCGTAAACTCTGCAAAAGCTATTGGTGGGTCGTTATACAGTGTTTTATAGGGGGGATACAAAAATATATTGGGTCGATGCTGCAATTTGCGTTGCCATTGAATACCTTTTTTTCCAATTCATAATCAATCGGTTTACCCTTTCTGATCATTTTAAATGTTCAAGTAGGGACATTGTCTGCATAATGCACTGAAATCATTGATTCAGCAAGCTGCAGTCAAGGCACATTTAACCGAAAATGCTAGAAACAGAGAGCTAAATGAATTTATTTATGATTTTTAAATGAAATGTGTATAGAAATATAATTTCTAATGTATGATTTAGTTTTAAAATCAATTTAATTATTAATCAGGCATTGTGAAATGTTACATGTTTTTATTATAGTCCGTCCGGGTTGTCGTTGCCAAAGTCCCTATATTTATTTAATTTAAGTTTAAACTAACCCTATTTATTTACTTATACTTATATTTATTAATATGTCAGGACCCCATTGGAAATAAGCACACTATGAATTGCTTTAATGGGTTATCCTAGGCAATATCTATGCAATGCACCTATAATGTGATAGTTACTTCTGTGATATATTTGATTTAAAATTTAAAATCAGTTATTCTACTAAAGATACATGTACTAGATCAACTGTGATATTTTTACTAGATCAACTGTGATACTTTAGCCAAATTTAAGTGTGATAAGCAAAATTCTGTGATATATTAAATATGACTTTGTTGACATTGATTATGCATTATAACCTGTGCTATTGTATGATATACATTGCCTGAATAAAATTGAATTGAATTGAATTGAATTGAAATTAGATGTAACTGACAAGTTGTCTAATCAGCATCAGCAACATTTAACTCATTCAGTAAATGTAAATCATGCTGAATTCTCTTGTCAAGAAAGTCAATATTCTGTCTGTATCTAGGGAAAATTATCCCGGAAATAAAGCAATGCATAAAAAGCTGCTGAAAAAAAAGAACAGATAAAAAAAAAAAACAATGAACAAAAAATCCTTACACCTACCCTCAGATAACTCGATTTCAAGCTCTGCCAGTTGCTGTCTCACTTCTTCTGGGACCCGTGACAGGTCAATACTTAACTCAGACATTGTGATCGGATCGCGGAATCAAGGCGAAACGAACCTCATTTAGTTCCCTGGGAAAAATGATTCAGACGTCGCCATTTTAATGAATCAAATCTCGCCCAAAATCTCGCCACACCTAAGTGCACGAGATCTCAGTTAGGAAAGTTTCGTCAACAGCGGGACACAAGAAAAAGGGTTTTTATCGATTACAACGCCTGTAAAATGGCATCTTTCCAAGTTCCCTTTTCCAGGGGGAACTTTGGACCTCCAAGATTAGAATCAGAGGTGTGATTATGGTGATATTCATTATTTATTTCAAATTTGAACTCCCGAATTTCCTCAGTTTGGTGTAAGTTCTTCTTCCTTAGTATGACCCTCCGCTTATCGGATCACATACTATTAAACATGACATTATATATCAAGACAACATTTTAAATTCCTCTCTTACTGCTCAACACTCACAACTCGCCACTCGTTAACCATGCTCTGTACAAACAGACAAAGTACCTTCCACTATGTATGCAAGTGTATGCAGTGTATTCGGGGGAAGGTGTGATTTATGTACTACAGTAGTGTTGTAACGATTATCGGCGACATCATCGCTAATACCCTTCGATTTCGATTAATTGATTATGTTTTTAAGAATCGATTATAATCGGAAATATACAACGTAGAAAAGAATGAAATAGTTTTCGGTCGAATACGCGTTTTACAAGTACGAATAAAACGAAAGTAGATCAACGATCGTTTTCACGAGTTCAAGTTACAGGCGTAGCGTAAATAATTCGAAAAGGATACGCTTTCTAAGGCATACAATAGGTGGGATCAGGATTCTCCTTGAATTTTATAGTAATGACAAGTGCTGTAATAGAAAGCTTCGACGTCAAATGTGATACGTCAATATCTACTCGTCTTGGAAAACGGCGTTTTAAACGCCGAACACCATAGCTTTCTTTCTTTCTATTTGGGCACCTGGCAACCCTCTATTGGGTCAGATGGCTGTTTTGATGTTATATTGCGGGGAACTCATTCGCCAACTGCCCGTTACAGAGTACTCTAGCCAGGCCGTTCCCCTCTGGGGTGCCTCATAGTCCCTTCTATTATTTAAGGGTCGGAGTACTACCCCATTTTAATGCCCACCCTCCACTTGTGTATGTGGTGTATGCATGTATGCAGGAGGGTTGTATATAATTATGTACTGCTTGGATGGTCCGTATTTCCAACGTGCCACCACACCTGGATACCCTTCCCGCAGCATGAACGTGGGTACCCAACCGGGCCCTTTATAGTCCCCCCGGTCAGGAGACTCGGTAGGGACGAACGAATGGATATGACTTTCAACTCTCATATGACCACACCGGGATTCGAACCCCGGTCGTCTGCGTGAGAGTTGAACGCCTTATCCATTCGGCCATCTCTACCTTTTAATTGTAAGAAGGACAAAGTGAGAGAACTCCACGGAGATTATAATTGCTTGATTCTTCATTGAATAAGCAAAAACTTTAAAATTCTTGGGTCGTATAGACCCCCCCCCCCCCCCCCCCCCCCCTGCATCTGTCGTATTAATTTGCAGACTATTACAAAAACTTTTTTGTTTTGGCTCTATTACTGCTGTTAATTTGACAAAATATTTTATTTACTAGAAAGGATTTTATCATTCTATGGTTGGAGTTCTTTCTAGACACTTAGCTATGTATATTAGCATATAATTTGGTGAAGTTTTATCATTACTTTTCATATTCTGTTCAGTAAAAACAAGAAAAATATATTTCCGATTAAATCTAAATAATCGATTAAAATCCTGTCCGATTATAAACCGATAATCGATTATGAAATTTGTCCGATTATACAACACTATACTACAGTGGATTGTCTGTATTTCCAACGGCCTTTAACGTGCCATCACACGAGGCAATCTCCTCAGCCACAGCTGCCGAGGGGCCACTCGGACCGTTTTAGTTCCCTCTGAGTCAGAGAACAGGTGGGGGCGAGATGGTAAATCACCGCTAAGAAAGTCCGCCCCCAACAGGATTCGAACCTGGGATCTTCAGACTGAAAATCCGGCGCTCAACTGACTGAGCTATGCGCCCCACTGTGAGTGATGAAAAAATTATACAAAATTTATGGGCAGTGGCAAATTACATGATGGTCGTGTACACAGAATGATTTGTCTATATACATGCCGTCATGTACATAATGTCTGTTGTCTATATACATGATCGTTTCAGTGGCGGATTCAGCCGGGGTGGGGGGGGGGGGGCACGTAGTTTAGTCAACTAAAGTATCGTGATACGTATACCTGTAATATCGCGAATGACGTATCATGATACGTATATTGTGAATGACGTATTGTGATACGTATCATATGGCAGATGACGTATTGTGATACGTATCATATCGCGAATGACGTATAGTGATACATATCGTATCGTCAGTTTGTGTATTGTTGCATCTCAAATTCTAATACGGTCTTCAGCTGTAATACCCAGCACTAATATGTATATGAAGGAGTTCATACATGCTTTCCTTTTTAACAGGATCATGAGGAGTTGGCAGAAAGGCTGCGGAAGACACTGTACTATGGACAACATCCTAAATCAGACCGTCCGTCCCTGCCCTTGACAGGTACGTACTTATATATTGCTATAAATGCTAAATTCTTTAAATTACAGCTTCTAATTTTTACATGTAAATTACAGCTTCTAATTTGAACCAGATCTCTCTTATTTAAAAAACTCAACCTCTTGGTATTATTAAGGTTCATACAATTAGGTGGACAGATTTGTGAGAACGTCTTACAAGTGTTATGTGTGCAACAGCTTGTAACATATCATGTACATTTGTATTTGATGTAAAGAAGGAGCATAAATACGGAAAATTGGTCAAATTAAAACTTAAGCATGTTTGACCAGATATGGTCATTAGACTCATTACTGTAAACGCGGTTATTTTTGCTGTGGGAAATTTTGTGATAATAACATAATAATGATTATAATAATATTAAAACATCAAAATGTTACATGTATGCTCGGGGAAAATATTGGCAACATCACTGAATAAACGTCTCTGCCTTTGTAAGAATGTAGCAGGGTTATTTTTGTGTGAGGAAATTTTAAAATTTCAAAAACATTAAATATATCTAGGAATTAATACCCAAATCAGGAGCACCTTCCTTTCAGTGAATATTGATTGCAAAAATTGAAATGGATAATCAGAATCGAAAGACTTTCTGCGATTGACAAACAATTGTTGTCGACAATTGGTTCAGCACTACTGAATTCATCTTTGAAATGTAAAATCTTATAATAAACATGTCAACTTGACTTCAAGAGAGCTGTTATACGTTTTATAAATGTACCTTAAGTCACTGGTTTTAATTTCTTACAGAGGCAGCAATTGAGTTTTTTCAGGAAGCTGCTCCAAGGAAACTAGGTCGCATTGACCCAGATTTTGCTGCAGCAACTGTCAGGTCTGTATGAAATAATTGCCTGTACATTGTTGCGCATATTGATTTGTTTACTCATTACTGCTCATAATGGTTTTGATAGACTCTATAGTATACATGTAATACTGCAAAAAATATAAGTTTGAGCAAAAGTCTGAAATTGAAACCGCAAAAGTAAGTTTGAGCAAAAGTCTGAAATTGAAACCGCAAAAATATATCTGAGCAAAAGTCTGAAATTGAAACTTCAAAAATAAGTTTGAGCAAAAGTCTGAAATTCTACTCTATAATACTGCAAAAATAAGTTTTGGCAAAAGTCTGAAATTGAAACCGCAAAAATATATTTGAGCAAAAGTCTGAAATTGAAACTGCAAAAATAAGTTTGAGCAAAAGTCTGAAATTGAAACTGCAAAAATAAGTTTTGGCAAAAGTCTGAACTTCCATTGGACATGTTGGATGAAGATTTTTATTGTGGACAGATCTTATAATGTACATAACTTTTTTGATCTTGGTAATCACATTTTATTAAAGGAAAATAAAAGCTCTATCTCTGCTGACAAGTTCATTCAAAATTAAATGCAATAAATTCACTAAATTTAATTTTAGACAAGCATGTGTTTCCCCAAGTTCCGTAATGATGGGAATGATGTACACCAAACGTCTACGACACAGAAATCCCGAGTATTTACAACAGATTACTTCCTCCGACCTCTTCCTCATATCAATGGTAAGTTACGTAACCTGAAAGTCAGAGTTGCTTCCCTTTTGTAACGGTACATATATCTGAGGTAAATTAATTATGGTGTCATGGAATACGATGGAAACCTGGGTAAAAGTCAAGGATGATTAAGATGACACATTTCTGTAGGAATTCACTACCATCCCATTCTGTTAAAAAAGAAAGGAATTGTATATTGTCTGGAAAATTAGACTAATGATACATATGTACATGTACAAAATTTCAAATATGTAGGTACATTATGTACTTATCTAAAAATAGCAATCCGTGGAATGCTTGTGTCGCCTGCGAAGCGGCTTATTCTAGCAAGTGGATCACATATGTAGGTCAAGGTCACTTGGTTCGAAGTTATTGGTATCAGTAGAAAAGTTTTGTCAAATGAAATTCATTCAGTGAAATATCAGACCTCTTACTTACAGATTAGAAGAAATTTTCAGAAAAGAGTGGCAATCATCTTGGTCAAGGTCACTTCGTAAAACTTTTGGTAACAAAACAAAGGTACATGTATCATCATAAGAAATTCATGTGTGAAATATTAAAGACCTATCACTTTCCAATCAAAAGATATACATGTATACAATCTTAATTTCTTAGAAAAGAAGGTCAAATATCTAGGTCAAGGTAAGAAATTATGGTATGTGTAGAAAGGTCCTGTCACAAGGAATACACATGTGAAATATCAAAGCTCTATCACTTACCATAAATGGTTGGGCTATGCAAAAAAAAATTTTTCCCTTTATTTCTGAAATTAAATCTTTGTAGTGAGCTAACAATATCACAAAATTGAAATTGAGCAGAAAATTCAGAACTTATACTCATCTATGGCATTAAGTGATACAGATAGATCAGGGAAAAAATATTAAAAACGCCATTTAAGTGTACTTTATCCAACAAACTAACAAAGTGTGTTTGCTTCCCATGACTACTACATGTATTATGTCTGATTTCAGATGATGGCGTCTAAGTACCTGTATGATGAAGGGACGGATGACGAAATCTTTAACGATGAATGGGCGGCATCAGCTGACATGGAAACGGAGGAAATTAACCAAATGGAGCGGAACTTCCTCTCTGCGATTGTAAGTTTGATATCAAATTCTTTTAGTCACTTAAATAGTAACTTTATCATTTTATTGTATACTTTACTTTCTTATTCATGGAAAGTTGTCCGTGTTATGACTTCACTTGAACCATAACTGTCAACTCTCCCGCATTTCGTGGGAGACTCCTGCGTTCGAACCTTATCTCCCGCGTTCGCACTCCTCCCACGAGGGAGACCGAAATCTCCCACGTTTCGATCCTATCACCCAATTCCTCCCTCCTTTTCAAGTTCAATAAATTGGTTAAGGCAAGATCAGCTGGGTCGAACATAATGATAAATCAAACTAATAATTGTATTGACTGTTCACTAGAAAAAAAGACCTACTACACACAGCAAAAGGTGCTGTACTTATGTTTAATGAACAAATGCAGAACAAGACGGAAGTAGAAAAAATACAGTCATGTATCAAGGAAATATTTGTCATTGTTTATACATTTTCTTAGACTTGGTACATGGTTACATTCAATGACATTTTTGAAAGATGGTTCGCACAACATGTTGCAATTTATTAAAAAATGTCCCTCTTTGTCAAATGCCAAAGGGGGAGATCTCCCTCTTTTGAAAAATTCTAAGTTGACAGGTACAAATGTATGCTTGAACCTTTGCAAAAAAAAAAGTTTGCAAAGACTTGGTACTTTAACCTCAGCTAAAATCGTGCAAATGCTTAGTAACTTTGGTGAGTTGTTACCACATTAGCTTTACATGTATATCTCGTTATATCGATAATCTGATAAATTTCTTTGTTTTTCAGGATTGGAATTTGTTCATCCACAGGAGAGAGTTCGAGAATGTATTACATGATATTGAGAAACGGTACGTGATAATAACAATAAGAATGTAAAGTGAAAATACACGAGATATGCACAGCCTCTAATTACATGTAGTTTACTGAGGTAGAAATTTTCACCTCATTTGGATCATGGTTTAGTTTCATTAAACTGCAAGTGTTATGTAATAACATTTTAGTTCTGTACCAGACAAGCTACATGTATGTCAGTGTCTCGATTAGTGCCGTAGCCGCTTGTACCTTTTTTGTGCTACATGTACATGTATATGTATGTCAGTTATTCAGTATACATAATTATGCTTATTCTTTAAATTCATAGTAAGCTAAGGGGATGAGATATAGAGAGGGGGGCTACAAGCCTGAAAATTCTAATTCTTATGATATTTTCTCAAATCTCAGGATCGCGTTACAACAGGGTAAAAAGAGAGGGGACTTTACCTACACCGACATCTGGGTGCTATTACACGATCCACATCTCATACTGATTAGCAGACAAGTAGCCGGTGAAATTACAAAGGTAGGAATTGATTCCTTGAAATCTAAATTAATAAATCTAAGAAATAAATTCTTTGCATTTGTCAAAATTTATTTTTCTATGCTGATAACATATATTTCTTATTCTCAAAATACACCCATGATTTTTGAAGGAATATAGCTATCAACCATATGCTGTCATGTGGGATGAGAAAAGCCTACCCGAGGGGTCTGGTTTCAGTTCAGGGAACGAGGCTTGCAGAGTTCCCTGACAAGAAACCAGACCCCGAGGGTGGGCTTTTCTCATCCCACATGACGTACATGTACATATGGTTGATCGTTTTTCTCCCATTTCTAGGGGCCTTTCTTGAAATTCCATGAAATCGTCAAGTTTATCGAATTCGAAAAATAAAAGAATATTTGTTTTTAGCGCCCTCAAAAATGGTTTATTCTAAAAGAATAAACCGTAGTCCTTAGCCTT
This sequence comes from Pinctada fucata, assembly GCA_028142955.1. NCBI lineage: Eukaryota > Metazoa > Mollusca > Bivalvia > Pterioida > Pteriidae > Pinctada > Pinctada fucata. The sequence goes on from AP027115.1 coordinate 27,388,630, forward strand.
AATCGGTTTAGTAAGAATTACATGTAGAATGTAAAAAAGGAGTTTTAAAACGACATTTTTGTTGAGAGGTCGCCGCTTTAGGTGCAAAAATCATGATGTCACAATGGATAACAACGACGTCACAATATGGATACGGCCGACGTCAAAAGTCACGCGAGGTACATGTGGGATACAGTGACCCTACATGACGCATCGCTATTGGCAAACTCTATCCCAAATGGGAGAAAATGAAATTTCGTATGATCTATGTGAAGTTTTGTCAAAAGCAAACATAATTTGGTCTGTAACAACATATTTGAATCAGGCAGCCACAGCTTGCTTTGCTGATTTAAGGTACATCGCGACGTTACGGCACGGAAAATTTTGCGAGAAGACATAGCCTGAAAATTTGTCTACATGAAATATAAGATTTGGTCAATCTTTGATATAATTTTCATGTAACTATTTCACGAAGTTTTTCGAGATTTTAAGCCTCAAAGACGGCATTGACGTTCTAATCCGAAAATATGCATTTTCTGAACTAAAATAATTTTAATCTAGAAAATTGACCGAGGAGGATGAAAAGGGAGATCAAAAATATTGTTGCCATGTTGAGTATTGTATTTCTACGGATTATTGTGTCTCTAAGGGGAAATTTGCAATTTTTGTCGCCATTTTGCAACTTATTATTCGAAAGTCCGCTCTCATTCAAAAGGCAAAACACGGCTTGCTTCATTATCATTTTCTCCATTAAGTTGTGGAGGTCCTTAAAGCCCTTTTTACACGTAAAAGTAGAGAATGAGCTGAATTCGAATATATAAAAACATGGATAGGTCTTCTCGGCAGATTTTTTGCAATTTAAGATTGAAAATTTGTTTTGCGTGGCCTCGGCGTCAATTCTACTCGCAACGTCAAAGTCACAGCGTGTTCAGATCGCATATGTCAACATGACGTCAAGGAGTATGCGGAATATTTGATTCTCTGTAACGGTCTTCTTTAAAACATTCAGAAACCTTTTTTTAAAAGATAATTAATCAACAATTACATGGGCTGTATTCGAACTAGACCTTATATCTTAATTTAGAAATAAAATTATCCGTACATGACATTTTTTTCTTAAAATATTTGAAAACATTATACGGAACAGACGGACGGACATGCTCATTACTATTTAATCCGATATCTTTTGGCGGGGTATACAAAAAAATCCCTCTTGTTTATATGTACATATACTTTATAATATCGGATAAGGGTTGGGGAGGGGCGGTCCATGTAAGATATACATTGTGATTTTCATTTCATGCTCGTTTTCTATCATTACGTTCAGCCGCCTCGATTGTCGTGATATATATTATTAAAATGAAATTTCCATTTCTCCGAGTTGAAAACAAATCACGACAGCTTTTGAATTTCAATAATTTTTTATCACGATAGAAATATTAAGGATAATTATACTCTGGTATAATCCTGAGATGAAACCAAATTATATACAATACCGTTTAACCTTGTATATTTCATACAATGTCTTACATGTATATGCAATATTATGTTATCATTATCTGTAGAAGATATATGCATCTTTTATGTCAGCATACAAGTTGTGGTGAATAAAAACAATAAAAAAAAGTAAAGCCTTCTCCGTCCGTCTATGTGGTACAATAAAGAAATTAGATAAGGATGGAGGAGGATGGATGAAAGAACATTAATTTCCAACGTAATATTTGAAGAAAAAATTGCATTCATATATCATTCCCTAGAAATAGTTAAAATATAACCAAACATCCCTCAAAGTTTCCGCTTCTCATTGCAAGCGTGTCTAAATACATTGACTGAATTTAGACACAATGTAATGTTTATGTGTAAAAATTTCGGCTCGCTACGCTTACTAGAAAATATAAGTATTTAAAAAAAAAGCCATTATTTGCGCCCTAACGATATATGTCGCGCAACGTAACGTGACGTTACGATCAAGTAAGGTTTATGACGTCATAGCGTAGATGTGCACATAAAAAAATTCGAGGGTGAAACCTGCGTACACATTTGATTGTGATGAAAGCTTCCCCGCGAGCTACGTTAAGTCATCTTTACAATCCTTCATTCTGTTAACTCATGTTCGGAGAAAGTGGCGTGAAAATGTGCATAAAAGTTGAAATTTATGACTTGAGTCAATGTTGAGGTTAGTACATCGAGAAATTCATGGGTTTGTCTCCTATATGGGTGTTTTTTTTCAGCACAAAAAAAAAGGAAAAATTGAAAACTGTAGCAATCATAATTCAACTTCCATGTATGTACATGTATATTAAAAAGAAGTGATTTTATTTATTTTATTTTCAAGCATTTATGTTTTACAGGTCTTCCTAGTAACTAGTCTTGCCTACATTGCCGGTATCCTGACAATGGTCGGCTCAACATTACTAGTGACTGGTGCTGCCACTGCATTATCTCCCTTGATGTTGACTGCAAGTTCAGTTGTTCAACCTTTACCAGAAGTCCCAAAAGCTGTGCTTCCAGGTCAAATTCTCCAAGACAGCCTGAGCTCGAAAAGGTCATGGTCCGTTAGTGCTGTTATTTCACAGCTTTTGACCCTCGTCTCCATTCCCTCCTTGTTTACCGTTTCAAGGAGTCCTGGTCGACCAAAGATAGACGAGGTGAGACGTCAAAATCGCTCGTGCAGCCCAAATGAACGAGATGCCAATTTAGAATGTATAGCATATGACCACAATCAAGCTACAACCAAATCTGAACAACTACAACCTCACTGTCAGTTAATGGGTAATGCCCAGACCTCTGAATCTATTGCCACTGTGAATGAATCTCCCACTTCTGACTCCAATTTGAAACAACATTCTGGTTTAGGTCTTGCCTATACTGTGTTATTGACAATTCAGGACATGCTAGCTCACTATGCTAAAAGGTTTGATGAAGGAAAGGAGAGTGAGAGTGGGACCAATAGGCATTCGGAAAGAGTGTGTGCGGAGGGACCATGCTTACAATCCTCGAATCGTTACTGCTGGAACGTTACAATGGGTATTAGAAAGGGAACACTTAATCAACGTAGAGAATGTGCCAAAACTGCCACTAACGGAAATCAGAACTGTCAAACAAATAAGGGTACGGAACAAATCAAATCTGGACATGAAAGGTTGTGCGGAAACATCCCAACTTTCAACATAGGTGCTGGAAAATGTGGAGAGAGATCTTCGTGCTGTGGAGGTCGTGAAAAAGGGGGTCAAGGTCAATTTGGTTGGGAATCTTCAAGGCCAGTCCTGTATGATGAGAATCCATCAGTCAGATGCTGCTGTCAGGAACCGCTGTCGGCCACCGTGGACAGAGGGGGAGGCTTTCTGGACGTGTCGCTGGGCTTCCATACTCAGCATAGTGTGTTTGTGACGTACTGATGGCTGAGAAATCCCGGCACTTGTTGAATTAAGATATCTATTTTTGGACTGCCTATTCTATACACATACAATACTCAAATAATTGAAGTTGCTCATATAGCTCTCTTTGTACAAATTTATTCAATTCATACATAAAAAAAGACATATTTAAAAAGTATACATGTATTTACATATTTACATGTATTTAAAAGAAGATAGAACCGTAATGGAATAAGAAATATCAAATTTTGTTGGTTTTCAAATTAAATAATTAAGAGCTATTTTAAATTCTATATCAGAAAAGAAACTCAACAGAATAAAACACTTTTTGAAATTTTCTTTTGTTTCAAATTATTTACATTGTATTTATGAGCTAAGAGCTATTTAAAATTCTGTGTAGTACATGTAAATATATTTACATGTATTAGTATTTAAACAAAGCTAGAACCTTGAAAGAACAAAAGAGCATTTTTGAATACATGCATTTTTCATTTCATATTACATGTATTTATTCTAGATTTTAGGAACTATTTCAAATTCTATTATTTTTCAAATAATTTTACAAACAATGCAATTTATGAAAGTAAAGAACGAAAAAGTAAAAAAAGAACACCACCAAGAATTCTTTCATTGTGACTGTCTTTACTCTGACATCTTTCTTCTCATTCTAAAACACAAACTAGATACTTGCTTTGTCTCGATTTGTTTTTGAAATTCTATTTTATGAAATGAAAATTCTAATTCAAGTAAAATTTTAAGAGAACTTTGGTATTCTTACTGATGTCTTTCATTTGGAAATTAAAATTTCTTCTTCCCTTTGAAAATTTTCTGAGTTCTGTGTCTCTGTATTATTTTGTGCCAAATACACTGCTATCCATAAATTAATATACACCTTTCAATTACATTGATCTACTAGAAAAGGTTTGGATAAATGTTTTAATGCCTATATTGTGATGAGGGACCTAAGTGCTTATGTCTATCACAAAAAATATTTTTCAAAATAATGCATGGGGTAAATTCAAGATTTTCGAAATTTTTTTGAGTAAACTAAATTTCAAATTTAACTTGCCTTTATTTGGAACAAGAAGTTACTAGATGATTTCTGATAGATCATTCCTAAAGTCTCATTGAAACAAGAGCCCCAGGGGGCACAACGCTCACCTGATACCCATGCACGCTCTAATTGACATACTGACATTGAATACTGATAGTGCCAGTGCCAGGATTTTAACCCACAACCTTTCTAAAAAGATTTTTGCCGGATGCAGAGAAGTGTTTTTTTCAGACAACCTTTAAAAGTACAAAAAAGAAAAAAATAGTCACATTTCAAAACAATAACTTTTTTACTGATTTGAAAAAAACGGATAAGGTGGTCCAACGTCATATGCCCAGCTAGTATAGTTCAATTATGCAACATCAAAAATAAAATCATATTGTAAAATTCCACATTAATGTGCAACAGAAAAAGAATAAAACAATGAAATGATTTCTCAAATTAAGTTTATTTAAAATTGAACACAAAACCTTTCATTATTGATAGCTAGCATGCCAGAAATTATAAAGCCTGTGTTTGTGAAACGAGAATGCCCCTGGCGGCATCTTTGTTAGTATAAACGCCATTTTCTGTTAAGTATGTGAGAGGTCAGGGTCAGCGTAATATTGGTATCAATGGAAAGATCTTGTCACAAGGAATACACATGTACAATATGAAAGCCCTATCACTATAACCATTCAAAAGTTATGCCCAATGTTAAAGTTTTTGAGAAGTACGTGAAAGGTCAAGGTTATGGTCATGAGGTCAAAAATTTTGGTAAATACACATGTGAAATATGAAACCTCTATCACCAGCTTCCATTCAAAAGTTATGCCCAATGTTAAAGTTTTTCGGAAAACAGACAGACAAACAGACAGACGGACAGGCCAAAAACTTTATGCTCCCGAATCTTTTATTCCAGGGGCATAAAAAACAAAGATTTTTCGGTTTTGCCTTTATTCACTGAAATCTATGAATTATGCTTTTGAATAGTATTGATTTCATCTCAAATACATGAAACATACAGTTAAAAGGGTACCTGTAAAGTGCGAAACGAAACAAAAACGAAACGAAACGAAACAAATTGAAACGAAACGAAACAGATCGAAACGAAACGAAACAAAACAAAACGAAACGAAGCAGATCGAAATGAAACGAAACAGATCGAAACGAAACAAAACAAAACATAAAACTTAAAGAAAATGAGAAAAAGTGGAAAAATCGCCGAGAACGAATATTTCATCTATCTTATATATCTTATTGAAGGGTCAGGGATACCACTCTCCTCCTGTCGCCCCCTCCCCGTGGGGGGAGGGGGTCTTGGGTGGTCAAGACAAATTTTTAAACTTTAAAGTGTAAATTGGTGCAATAGTGAAGTTATTTGGGTTATTTCCTTTTTTAAACCTTGAAAAAGGAAATAGACCTGTTTAGATGAAAAACTAAGGTGAGCGAAGCGAGACTGAAGTATTTGAAAAATGAATTGAAAATTGCGGCAAGCTAAGCAATCGGGAAAACATTTTCAAGGTTTATATAGATGAATTTCGTGGTCATTTTTAAAATTGAGATTATGTGCATGAACGCATAAGAGCAAGATTATTTATATTAAAAGTAATTTCCTATTTTTTGGGGGTTACTGTTACCCTCCCAATCATCTGTCCCTCCTCTCGCCCCCTTCTTCCCTCCTCCCGCCCCCTTTCTCTCCCCTCCCTTTGTCCCTGTCCACCCTCTCATTATTGCCTTCAACCGTTAGTTCTTGTGACTGGAGGGTTTTTTAAAGAATCAAAGTTGACGATTAAAACATAATATATACAGTATATGCACAATTGCATTTTAAAGGAGAGTGAATGGGATGAAGAACCTCGTCATAGACGGAAAAATATTATTTAGCAGGGGGAATCTAGTGCAGAGGAAACGGAACTGTTCCATTATGTGTATTTGAAAATTTTATCAGAAAAATGAGAACAATTAAAAACTGGGGGGGGGGGGGGGGGGGGGCACATTTCGTTTGAAAAAAATTAAGATTTTTTTCACAGAATTCCTGAAATGTGCCCCCACCCCGTTTTATGATCTCATTACGGTGTCATGGTGTGGTTTTCTATCCCCTCCCTTTTCTTCCTCTTAAATACATGAATGGCATTTGACATTTACTTTTTTAAATTGTCAACTTTGACTCTTTCAAGAAACCCTCTCGGCACTAGTTACAAGTGTAGAACTCTTGGATTAAGGCAATATTACATGCTGATCTTGTCTTGAAATATTCGTTCTTGGCGATTTTTCCTCTTTTTCTCATTTTCTTTAAGTTTAATGTTTTGTTTCGTTTCGTTTCAATCTGTTTCGTTTCGTTTCGATCTGTTTCGTTTCGTTTCGATCTGTTTCGTTTCCTTTCGATTTGTTTCGTTTCGTTTCGATTTGTTTCGTTTCGTTTCGTTTCGATTTGTTTTGTTTCGTTTTTGTTTCGTTTCGCACTTTACAGGGACCCAAGTTAAAATAGTTTTGATCCAATATTCATCAATTCAAGTGAGTTGTGCAGAAATTGTGCCAGTTTGTTTTCCAAAAAAGCAGTGTATGTTGTATCAAACCTCATGACCCAGTGAAGCCACTTGAACAAATAATTTTCAGTAAATATGCTGAAATGCGACGCTTCTTGCCTATGCATATTTCAACAAGCGAGAAGGAGCGTCGCATTTCAGCATACGCTGTTCAACAACTCAAGTGGTTTCTCTAAGGTTTAGCAGTTTGAAACAAATTAAAAGGCCCATGAAATTGTTAAGTTTGTCCAACTACATTTTTGTAGCAGACCTACGGCATCTTTATTTACTGTTAACTAATTGTTTTACCTCATCATAGGTCTGTGACACGGACAAGTTGTTAGCGGAGAGAGTTCATGAAATGTATCGGTTGCATTGGATTTGCCGACAAGAAGTTATTTGGTCTGATAAAAACTCATCATGTATCTATTATTTGAACAGATAAAAATTCCCAAATGTCTTAACACAGGATCCTGTCGTTTTATGAGAGAAAATGTTTTATTATTCACAACCTCAGGCCTCTGTGTTCCTCTTAGAAATATTATACATACAAGATGACGAACACAGTGGCTTCAGGTTGTGAATAATAATTTATTTTCTCTATTAAAACAACAGCTTCTGTGGTCCAACATTTCATTGGAAGATTTCAGGAACTCTGAACGGAATTATTTATTTTCAAGAATTTCAGATATTAAATGTCCTATGCATTCTCAAAATCCAGAGGAAGGGATTACTCATTAGACGTTTCTTCAAGAAATCAGTCCGTAAATTACTTCATCTAAGAGAGTCTAAGACAGAGGAAATTCGAGCAAACTTTATACATGATAACAAGTATATGCAAGTGTTCCAAGTACATGAATGATAACCATTATGAAAGTGTTCCAAGTATAAAAATCTATTCCGTTTGCACTGTATCTCCTGAAATATATCGCAGTACTACTTTGCGGTTTGTATTGCAATGAAGCGCCTAGCAGAATACGGTGCGCCTTGATGAATTGATGCATATCTAGGTCTCACTGGGGTAAATCGCCTTCGCGGAAGCCTGTAATAGGGGAATATAGTTCCTAAGGGATAGAACGCTGGCGCTTTTGAATACAAATAAAGTATGAAAACAACTATTTTTGTGCGTAAACTTTATATCATGTTTGAGGAAATTTTATATTCTATCAAATGAACTATACTTGATACGGAATGAGGCACTATATTTCGTGGAAGGATGCGATATGTATAGGGTAGTATGAGAGCACTGGGTGAAACTGAGAGGTGCTTTTAAAATCGTCCTCAATTTTCAAGGCCAAATTGCTCGAAAGATGCAGCGTGACTTTTTTTGCAGACTTATATGAGAAAAAAGTTTGAAATCTTGACTATGCATGTGTGAAAGCGTTTTTTTATTCTTTTTCCTCTGAGCTGAGATATCGGCGATCAAAGTTGACAAGTTACTATAGGGATTTATTTACCCCAGTGAGACCTCTAGGTCATTGTCCTGTCAAATAGTTCCGATTATTTTCTTATTATTTTCAACAATTGGTGGAAAATACACACAATGTTTATCTTGAATTGTCTTCCCGTGATTGTTTACTAGATAGATGAAATAAAATTTTGAATATAAGTTTAAAGTGTGTGAGACATCTACATGTGTGGAAGAATACGTGTGAAAATGGGTCCTCAGATCATAAAATTCGAATAATTCCGGTCCGGAACCAGGTGCATGGCTTTGAAAAAATATTAAAAATGTTGTGTACTTTTAATCTTTACAGCATTTTTTTTTTTTGTGATTCAAATAAAATTTCTTCATTCAAAAGTAATATCAATGTGTATAACCCGGTGCGATTTGAGAATTTTTCTCCTATTTTTGGTAAGAAAACATACATTATACCTATGTACAATCTTAAAAAATATTCCTTAAAAATCCAAAAGTGGATATCTTGACAAAATTCTTTCACTTGTAGGGTACCATGCATGAGTACCTCATACCTACAAATTGTCATGACAATCTGAAAAGAAGCAGAAAATGTATGAAAATCACCCCCCTTCCTTTTTACATAAGAAAAAAATTCATAAAAAATCCAAAAAATAAAATTTAAGCATAAAATACATATCAAAGCATTAAGTAAGTTAAATATGATAAATATGTAGTAAATGAGTGTGTAAAATCATACACTTATTGAGTTATTTAAAGAAATAGTGCAAAAATGTGCATTTCTGACTAAGTCCGAAAAGACGTCAAAAACGCGTCAAAAATTTGACTTCGAAGTGGAACCAAAAATAACAACACTTCTTGAGACATCTCTCTAGATCATCCTGATGCTTTCGGTTTGTCGATACATGCTTCGGTTCTGAAGAAGAAGTTTGTCAAAGGAGGGTACCCCCCGTGACCTACTTTTGGCTGTGGTGGCGCCACCTGTTGACAGATCCGGACGAAAAACAACAACACTTGTAGGGGACCATGAGTACTTCATACCTACCAAGTTTCATCAAAATCCCTTCAGCCGTTCTGGAGAAGAAGTTTAAAATGTGAAAAGTTTACGACGACGACGGACGACGACGGACGACGGACGCAACACTATGACAATAGCTCACTTGAGCCTATGGCTCAGGTGAGCTAAAAAGAGAAGAATTGAGATTTACGTATATTAAACATATAGGGATTTTACCATTTGTAAAATTACTTTTGGATGACAGTGTATTACTGAATTATATTGTATGGCATGAAAAGTGGACGGATCATAATACTTACTTACATGTATGGATGGTTCAAAGATGGTGAAGATGGTTCAAAGATGGTGAAGAACATACATGTACATTGCCATATGGTAGGTGCCATTTCAAATAAGACGCAACTCTGGATACCAAAACGACAGAATGAATTAATTCTCTTGGAGATTAAGCATCTAATACCCGTTACTGAATTCATAACGCTGTTAGTTTTTCATACATATAGGAATTACTATTTCCAACATCTGTCTGGTAGTCACAATCTTGCAAGAATAAACTTGGCTATGACTTACGTTATTGAATTTGAAGACGTTTAACATTTGAACTACTTGGTGAGTGTCACTGCTGGTGGACCAAGAGTCCCCGAGGGCACATGTAGCCAACTTCGATCAACTTCAGTTGATCATCTGTCTCTTCAATGCATTTGAAATTTTCTGTTACAAAATTTCTTGAATTTTCTAAAACGTGGGTCCTGTATCATCATATCCCACCCATTCTGCTACGTCTTTTGGTACTTTTTTGGACATAATAATTTTCATACCTTTTTGGCCATATTAGACCATTGTTTAGACTGAGGATCACTGACGAGGGTTTAGTACCCGAAACGTGCATGTCTGGTGCATGCTGTAAATTTATCAGATCTTAAATGATGCTGTTGAATTTGAAGACGTTTAACATATACATTAAACTTGCAAGAAAGTTAAGGAAAGGGCATATGTAATGTACTAACTTTTGCCTAATCCATTTTCTGTTAATGTAAATAGATATGTTTAAACTTACTGGTGTGGTCAAGCATCTGTCTGTCTGTTCATCTGTTTAGTAGTCACAATCTTACAGTAATAAACTTGGCTATGTCTTGTGTTATATACATTAAACTTCCAACAAATTACTTGTGCGGTCAAGCATGATGAGTCTAGAAGTTTTGCATGAAGAAAGGGGAATTTCTTCCCCCAAAAATAAGGTCATGAGGCAAGGGCCGGATCATATGAATCGCCTTCACTATTTATCTAGTTCTCTCATTATAAAAAGAAAAGAGCTTTCCAGTTTGTCTTTAGCAAGTACGCTACATTTAGTTCTGCAGCTTTGTTTTTTGACCTAGTTCAAGCAACGTATAAGGAAGCATTTTCAAAATTTTCCGGCATGTATTCCGTCTTTTCGATTTTGCAGTCTTGTGTTCGATTTGTGCAGGTATCTGACGTAAAAGGATTATGACGTCATTAAATTCTTTTGAAAACGTCATATGTAACCCTGTTTGCCTGAATTTCATGCTGGTTTCCTTAGAACATGAAGACGTCACAATGCGTGGACGTCAGATACCTGCACAAATGGGAAGTAACCCTCTGATTTACAGGTCGCAAATTTAGTTCTGCATTAACGTTTGACATTCTGCAGAAAAAAGCAATTTACACAAAAACGTGAATTCATACAAACTTCAACAGACGACGTGCTATTACTATAAGAAACCAGATTATTTTTAATGCAATTGTATCAATTATAAACGGCACAAGAACAAAATAAGGAAAACATAAATCCGAAAAACGATATAAATGTAACATCTGACGCATCGGTAGATTCAATTAACAAAGAAAAGAAATCTTCATAAACGCTGCCAAAGTGAGATTCCTTTAGTTGCTTAGGATGCGTCTTTGTTACGATCGTATCATCTTCGTATTATCTGAATAATTTAATATTGGGAAGATGCAAACTACTTCTCCATATTGTCCCTCTAAAATAAATCAAAGAATACTTGATACTTGTGACAAAGCTATAGCTTACATCAAAAGGTACGGGATCTCTTTTATGTTTCTGTTGGAGCTAAACAAACTTGATATTATAGTCGCTGAAATATCTGTAGAGGGAATAATTGGAATGGATTTTCTAATGAAAGACGACTGCTTCGTTTGTAGAATTAAAAATCGGAATGCAGAGAGATAAAACAATTCCTCTGGAATTCCTAGGTTCATTTGGATGTGAGAGATTTGTTTTTTTCGGATGCAATGGGTATCCTGCCTCAGTCCGAAATAATTAAAAAGGCAAAGTTTGCGCAGATAACAGCCAAACACTAGTTCAACAGGATAGTCTGCTTGAACCGAGCGAGTCATATGTTAAGAATGACACACTCGTGGGAAGAAGTCTTGTTACAGCTCAAGAACAAGTCCCAGTGCGAATACATAATCTGAGCGACTCACAAGGGTACTACTGAAATGAATTTTGGTGGCTCACAAGGGCTGAGCGACTCACAAGGGCTCTACTGAAATGAATTTGGGTGGCTCCGCTGGGAAAGCATCACTGATGAGAATTTAATATTCGTAACACGTGTCTGGTGCAGAAAAATAAGTTTGAAATTTTCTTCATGAAGGTATAGAGTTGGAACACTTCCGTATTATTATATTGCTAACTTGAATCCAGCACATCGGTGATTCACTCAAATTTTTCAACATTTGCTTTGGTTCCTGTTTTATCCTGATTTTGTATGCATTCGGTATGTGATTTCCTGAATTATCGACTTTGTACTGTGTTTTGGGATATGGTCATTTTCCATATTTGCCATGCACTTCAAATCTCACGATGATTCACTCAAATGTTTCAACATGCACTTCAAATCTTGATTTGACCGATGATCATGAGAACGTGCTTCAGAGATAATCCACAGATCTTGATAGTGGTCAAATGGTAGCTGCAAGACATTTCCTTAGGGAATATCAGCATCATTTTGCAAAAGAGAACATATGGATCTTGGTAAAGCAAATACTGTGAAGCAAGGCTTCAACATAGGGAATGCAAACTCAATTAAACAACCAAATCGTCGAATTCCTGTCCATCAAAAAGATGAAATTAACGCGCAAATGCTGGAGAAACAGATAATAAAATCTTCATCAAGCCCATGGTCCTCACCAATTGTACTTGCCAAGAAGAAGGATGGATCAATGTATAACTGTATAGATTGCAGAAAACTTAATATATATTTGAACATGTGATACGAACTCCCAAATCTGTATTTGATCGATCAAGTACTGTCCACATGTCATCTACTGAAAGCAAAGATATGTACTCTTTTCTTCAAAAATGTACATTACATTGGACATATTATAAACACTGATGGACACAGATCCATACATGGAAAAAATATGTAATGCGTCTGAGGTACGGTTTTCCTTGGGTTATGTGGATATAACAGGATCGAGCTCTCTAAGATTGCACCACCCCTCGGTAAGATGACAGAAATTCATAGACCATTTGTTTGAACAAAGGATTGTTTCTCTGCTGAACTGAAATTATTTCTCTTGCTACTTGCTTTGTCCGACTTTTTAAAAGAATGTATTCTAGATTGCGACGTAAGTATAATCACAATACTGGTAGTAATACGGAAGTGTTCCAACTCTTTACTTATTTGTATAAAATTTCAAGCCAATTTCAATGCAACAGACATGTGGTTCGCATCATGTGCCGAAGTACTTTTCAGACACAGACTTTCTCTCTCAGACAGTTAATGGCGAGGATTTGGAGTCGCTCATCTTTGGCAAGAGGAAATTAAAAGTCTACATTGTAGATGGCGCTAGGAAAATTCCCTTTGAATTTAATCAATCTGTTTGACATTAATGAGATAAAGAAGATCCTGACGACAATCTCAACATCACTCACAATAGAGTACCAAAGTGAGCATTAACGGACCCCTAGCAAGCTAGTGGTGGGACCTGGGGCCGGTTTATGGACTACCCATCGTGTTCATCAATAGTGCGCATGCCAAAAACGGAACGCGAAGAAGCGAAGTTGCAAAATTGAAAAGAAGTGAAGTTAAGATGCGAAATTACGATAGTTACGATGCGAAGAAGCGAAGTTACGATGCAAAGGGGCGAAGTTACGATGCGAAGGAGCGAAGGAACTTCACCTCTTCGCATCGTAACTTCACTTCTTCGAATCGTAACTTCGCTTCTTCGCATCGTAACTTCGCTTCTTCGCGTGTCAATTTCAAGCGCGAAGAAGCGATGTCCACACCGGAACACGGTACAAAATTGGTTTAAACATATTTATTCAAAAAACAAGCATTATAGAATGAACAATGCATATGAAAGAAATAAACGGGATTTGGAATCAAAGGACTGAAGGTCCTGAACGATACTTCTATCCAAAATTTATAGTCAGCAGATGAATGTTGAATAATTTTATTGTTTATGTAACGATGAATTGATGATGATTTTTTATACATAGGATGCATATGCATGTGCAGCTAATAATTTTCATTTCTATGAGCTCATCGTGTTCTATAAACAGCATAATTTACCGAGGGAAAACTAAGTGGATAGAGTCACTTAGTTCATTTGACATGAAATCCAACATTGTACAGGAGCTAGACCCCCCCAAAATACTGACTCGCTCAACTGTTCCATTGGAAATTCTTACCATATTGCCTTACTTTCTCGACCTTGAGAATACTGATGGGTGCTTCTTCTTTATATATCTATGCAGCCAATTATTGTGGACTTATAGATGGTGTCGGGAATGCAAAGCTCTTTCCAGAAAGAGATTGTCACTGGTGTACATTTCAGCTGCTTTTCTAGAATATCGTAGAATATTTTGAATAAAGATGGTATGTATATATAGAGTACTTGCTAGGGGTCCGTCGATGCCCAGTTTTGTGCTCTATTGTGTGTGCTGTTGAGATTATCGTCAGGATCTTCTTTAACTTACTTTTGTGATTTTGTATATAAACTAATCACACTTTCACATTATTGGCTTTAACGTCTTGAAATATTGTTATTATGTCATTAAACTTACAGGGATTGGCAAACATGGTAAGACTTAATTTCCAATTAGGGTCACGATCACCTTCATGAACAGGTTCAATATTTTGGTCAAACATGTAAAACTCTCAACACATCTGTTCCTAAATGTTCTTGTTGAGTTTTGGGGTGTGGATGTCTGTTCTGTGTTTTTTTCATTGGGTGTTTTGGGGTTTTGCGGTGGGTGCTGTTGGAGATCCCCTCCTTTCTTTGATACATCGAGCAAACTAAAGGGAGTACAACTCTGGAGGTGTCCCTTTACTTGGCTGATGGAAAAGTGTCTCAATCAGGTTTAATTGGCTTAGAGTGAATATGGGTCTCAGGTGAACGGTAGTGGCCGTTTAGAGAATAGGAATGCGTGCGGCAAACAGAATGCAGTAGAACTTGTATTTGTTACCTGATGTCCTGATGATGTTCGGTGAATTGTTTATTTTAAATGCTTTTATCCATACTTTTCAATTGCAATTAAAAAAAGCAGATTTTAAGCTTTACGAATAGCAAAAATCAATATAGTGGAAAGAATTCATATGTTTCCATTCGTAACTTTGGAATTCCTCTCCTTTCCTCTAGAATTGATATGTGTCTATTATGAATAAATGATATCATGCACAACACGTACCAGTTGGCTGATTGGAAAATGATACATGTACGAACAAAAGGATTAAATGCTGTGCTGCTTCATTTCACAGACTTGTCATTGCCTAATCAATTTCAGGCAATATTTTGACAGAAATCTAGAGGTATGTAGATGGAATCATCATCGTCTGTTCATTTCGTGTTCTTCGATTAATACGTGTGTGTTCCGCTGTGAAGGTCGTCAAGTTGGGGATCTCCATCTTATCTATCAAGATTTAGACGGAACTCATCACTGAGGAGGATTTCACTATCCGAATCACGTGTCTGGTGAATTAAAATTGGTTTGAAATTTTCTTCAAGAAGTTAAAGAATTAGAACACTTCCGTATTCTTCAAAATGAATTTGACGGCTGTTAATGAAGGAATTGATGGCGTTAAACATAACAATGTTTCAATCAATGTAACAACAGACGGTGCTCCACCCAAAACACCGATGTACATTCTTGTCATCGCAGCAGTATTTTTCCTTCTAATATTCATAGTGGGACTTATCGGGAACATTTACATCATAGCTTTGGTATGTGGACTGAGACACATGAGGACCAAGATGTGCTTACTATTTATGAACCTTAGTATCACAGACTTGTTGGTTGTGATGATATGTATGCCCGGAACTGCCGTGGACATATTTGCGAATGAGGCGTGGCTTCTCGGTGAAGCAGCTTGTAAGTTAATGTTTTCTGAGTACATAAGAATCTTATTGTGACGTCACAGTAACGTCGTCTGAAAACATGGAGTTAGTTGGCATGAAAAGTTGTTTGAATTCACTTTTTTCTTATGTTTCATGGAAGGAAAAATAGATTCTTTTACTGTCTACTGAGTGAGACATAAAAATACACTCGTGACAGAAAGTTGTCATTTTTTTCTCGTTTCGCTACGCTCCACTTGTGAAAAGATGAAATATCCGTCACTGGTGTAAATTTTTATGTCTCACTCAGTAGATCATGGTAGAACCTATTATTCCATTTGAGACAGTATCTGAAGTAAAACCATTATGACGTCATGAAATTAAGATGAAAACGTTGATTTCACACCTTCAAGAAAAAAAGGAAAGAAAAGATGTTTCAAAAGATCAAAGCCTGAAGATTTTGACAAGACGGCTTTCATGTCCCTGGTCCCCAGGTCTTACTCCCTTAGTGTAGTTCAAATGTGTACAAGTAGGTGACATAATTGATTTCGGTTGGCACTTTTTCTCATTGTTTGATGCGAGATTCTATAGACAGTTTGTCTTTTGTACAAACTTAATGACTGACAGTTTTCAGCAAATACCAAAAGCGATGGATGTGTCGAATTCGGTGTTTTTGCATGCATGGTTCTTTGCTAGAATATTATTTTGATACCTTTTCACTTTTGATTCTATTATGTTAAACGTCTTCATATTCAATAGCATCGTTTAAGAGCAGATAAATTTGCAGCATGGACTAAACAATTCATGTTTCGGGAACTTAACGTTTTATAGATTTTGATAAAAGAAATTTTCGAATGCGTGGAAGAATTTGATCGAACTTGGCTACATGTGCCCTCTGGACTCCTGGTCTACCAGAAGTGACACTCACCAATTGGTACACATGTTAAACGTCTTCATATTCAAAAGCATCATTTAAGAACAGATAAATTTGCAGCATGGACCAGACATACATGATTCGGGTACTTAACCCTCGTCAGTGATCCTCAATCTATGCAATGTAATATGGCCAAAGAGTGTGACAGTTATTATGTCCAAAAATGTACCGAAAGACGTAGCTGGATGGATGGTTTACGGTGCTACGGGACCCACGTTTTAGAAATAAAAAAAATTTGATATATCAAGAATGCGTTGAAGATACGGTCAACCGAAGTTTATCGAACTTGGCTACATGTACCCTCTGGACTCCTGGTCCACCAGCAGTGACATGTCTGCTCTTGATTGCAACATCACAACAATCTTCTTTCACTTAATTTCTTCATATACATATTAAACATAAAACATATTAACATATTCATATGATATGCTTCCCTTACAGTATTATGATATTTTGATATGATTATTTGATTATCTTGTGTAATTTCAGGCATACTCGTGTACTTTCTAGAGAGTGTAGTAATGTTCGCATCAGCTTCAACAGTTCTTGTTATAGGAGTCGACAGATACCTTGCAATATGCAAGCCAACGACTGATAACGTTTGGAAAAAACTCAATATAGCCACAAAAATCACCGGAATTTGGACAATGGCAATTCTGAGCTGTGCTCCCGTTGTATTTATAGCGAAAATCCAGGAAGAAAAAAATGACGACGGTACTTTAGTAAAAATGTGCGACCTAATTTTTGATAGAAATTGGAAAATTGGTTACATGATATCGGTGTTTATTGTATTATTCTTTCTGGTTTTTCTGATGTTGCTGTTTTTGATACAAAGAATGGCCTCAAAACTTCTCCGACCGTCTAATTTGCTCGAAGGACAAATCAAAACAAAGAGAATCAGGGAACGTAGAAGAGTTGTAGTCATGCTCTTTTTGGTTGCAGTGTGCTTCTTCGTTTGCCTCTTTCCAGCTCGCGTGGTAGCTATTTGGTGGGTATTTGCAGAGGAAAAGCTAACCAAGAAACTTGGAAGGGAGGGACGTATAAATCTAAAATTTTTCAGTCATTTGATGATGTATCTGAACAGTGCTCTCAGTCCAGTCATTTATAACTCGATGTCAACCAACGTAAGAGAAGTGACGGCCATTTTACTACGTAAATGGTCCAAACTCTGTAAGAAGAAAAGGAAATATGATATAAACAATCAGAATGAAGCAATGACACATAGAAATCCAGACTTACCAGGCAGGCAAAGGGAGTTTAATCTAGTTCAAATATCGATCATTCAACACCACCAACAGTGATCGCCATTCAAACTTTATCTTGTTCCAAGAAGTTGAAAACAAGTTAAATCTAAATCTGTTACAGCAGATCGAGGTATTTCTCCCAGAGGGAAGCTTCGATCAACTTCGGTTGATCGTGTGTCTCTTCAACGCATTTGAAATTTTCTGTTACAAAATTTCTTGAAATTTCTAAAACGTGGGTCCTTTACAACATATCCAACCCATTTTGCTACTTCTTTTGGTACATTTTTGGACATAATAATATGATATGATGCTACAGGACCCACGTTTTAGAAATTTCAATACATGCTATAAATTTATCCGGTTTTAAATGATGCTATTGAATTTAAAGACGTTTAACATTAGTCTTGATATACATGAATTTATTGACGTTACTATTACATTCTTTCGTAGTATTCGAACACTCTCATTTCTTCGTAGTATTCGAACACTTTTATAGTAATTACTACACGAGATATGCATATATCGGATATACGTTTTCATTGATTAACTCCGTAGTATCTAATTTGCATATCTCGTGTTTGATATATAGTATCAAATAGGTCTAGTCTACACTTCTAACAATATACAATAATCAAAACACATATCTTGTTTTGCCGACAGCCTAGCCGTAGATATCCGTCGGGATTTATTCTCATTTTGTACATAGAAAAGCATATAAATGTATGTTATAAATATAATTCAAGCATAAACTGTACATACGTACAATATACATTCTGAAATAGTTGTAGAAATAATGCGAGTACATATGATAAAGACACTCCCCCTACGGCAAGGGAGAAATAATATTTTCTCGAGCCTCCATAGCCGCTCACGAAAAAAACCGGCAAGCCGGGGAAAAACGTGCCCTCTAGACATAGGCGACTCATTCTGCACTGGTGTATTAGAAAAATAAACATCTATGATTTAAAATTAAATTTTGAAAATTAGGACTATTGTGCAAAATGTTTCAAACCAGGTGCTAAGCAAGCTCGTGAGAGAAAATATAACAACGCTAGAGGCTGCGCTGTGTACTCGTTAAAACATACATCTATGTAACTACAGGTTTGACTCAAAATTACTTCTCAAAAAATTTGAAAACAATTCAAATGAGCATAAAATATAAGATGCTATGCATAAACATTTATCAAAATGTTTTCGTGTAAAATTTAATGTGCACTGCTCGGGTGCTAGGCTAGAAGTGACCACTACCTATACGAGAAGCGCGAATAGCGCACGTGACATACTGCCATTCTCTTGACCAATCAAATTGTTATATCATTCCGCCAAGACAATAAATTTCTACTTTACTTCGAACCGTAGAAATTTTCTAAGAACTGAAGATAGATTTGACATTCGAAGGCTCTGACCAAGGTGCATACCAAACTCCACCCTTCCCACCCGCCCCGTCTTTAGTTTTGTGTAATGGTTTACAATTGCATTACAATTTGATATTATTGACATTTGCTCACAATGGTTTTCTTCTTATTTCAGATTATTTTGGGAGTATACTAGAAATAATGATTTTTGTACAGATTGTTAATAAAGCGCTTCACATCCTATCTATGTGTTTGTTTAGTTTATTTTAAAATAATTTATGTTCGTTCGAGTGTTTGCCTTTTTGCTTAAATCTTAATCCTCCAAACCGGTCTTTTGTCCGTCGATGTTCAATTTGGTGCTCTATTGTGAGTGCTGTTGAGATTTTCGTCAGGATCCTCTTTAACTCATTTGTGTCACACTTATGCCCTTTGCCGTCTGGAGCTCGTAAAAAAGTTCCCCGCGAGGGATTTGACAGTAAGTGTAAGTGAATATTTTCCCTGACATGGTCTCATTAGCACTTTCTATATAGACATATCCTCGGACAGTGCATGTATTTAATAAAATTTGATCGTTTTCGTGCATGAACATCAACGGCGGGTGCGGCTAGCCAACAGGGGATGTTTACTCCTCCCGGGCACCTGGTCCCACCTCTAGCTTCCTAGGGGTCCGTCGATGTTCAATTTGGTGCTCTATTGTGAGTGCTGTTGAGATTTTCGTCAGGATCCTCTTTAACTCATTTGTGTCACACTTATGCCCTTTGCCGTGTGGAGCTCGTAAAAAAGTTCCCCGCGAAGCGTTTGACAGTAAGTGTTTTAGTCGGGGAGCCAGTGGGGACCCCCATGCACCCCCTTGAGTACTTTTTTCACGGGTACCATAATGTTCCTTGGGGTCTACAGAATCGGTTTTCAGGATGTACGCAAAAATAAACTCATTTAGGCTATGTGTTTTTCGACCGTTTCCATGGCAACCCCCTGCTAAAGTCACGAAAGCACTATTGGTTAAGTAGAATAGCCATATCTTGGCCAAATGTTGAGCTAAACATTTGTAACTGGTATCAATATAACGAGGAAAGGTTGTTCTATTAATCACGTGATCATATGCAAAATAATTAATTAGCATATTCATGAATATTCATGAATTGAAATAAAAATTCTTGAAAAATATATGAAAATAGTTTTTGCTCCTAAACTCTATAGTATTATCTATGATCGTATTAGATTATACATGTATAATAAATACATACAAAGTCTTCTCTCTCCAATGACATAATATTTGGCTCAATATTTTAGTTCAATGGCTTCTAAATTGATGTTTTTACATAAAAATGGCTATTTTAAGTAAGATAAGCTGATTTTTGTATACTAATAATAAGATATTTACTACTTATAAAATCGAATATCTGAACCTGTTTTCTGGTGTATTTTCATGTTTTTCTCATGTAATAAACATTTACAAAACATGATATATGTATTTTTGGTAATTTTGGGGCAAAAGAACCGTATTTTTCAGTAAAAAAACAACAGATCTCTGGATATTATCTATTAAAGGCAAACAGTTTCGTAATCTATATATGAAACGTATATACTGATGTAATTTCATGTTTCTAAGATTGGTTTTTGTGTTAGAAGTAAAAAATGTTAGTTTTTTCTGCTATTTTTGGTTTAAATGTCGGTTTTTCATACTAGATTTACAAATTTCTGAGAAATATTCTAAATATGATTTACAATTCAATAATACAGTATAATCAACCAATAATATAACAAAGCCACTCAATAACATGGTCTTTCAACCTTTACCACTTAATAATCCAGTATAACCGCACAAAAACATAGCAAAACCACTCAATAACATAGTAATTTGCCCCTTTATAACATAAAAAAACATCTCAATACAGTGTAAACACCCAATGAAATAGCAAAACCACTCAATAAGGACACTGTTTGACCCTTAACTATATGAAAATCACTAAGTAATACATCATAACCAACCAATAACATAAAAAAACACCCAAGAACGTGATGGTTTGACCCTTTGTTATAACAAAACCACTTATATTTGTAATAACACAGCATATCCTACTTATTACTTAGCATTCCTATATAATAACGTGATGATTTGATCCTTTATTGTAACAAAACCACTCAATAACACAGAATTACCACCCCAAAACATAGCATAACTAATCCATAGCGTGACGATTTGACACTTTATTAAAACAAAACCGCCAAATAACTTAACATAACTACTTAATAAGGTGGTCGTTTGACCCTTAATTATATCAAAACCACTCAATTACACAGCAGAAGCACCCAATAACATAGCATTACCACTCAAAAACGTGATGGTTTGACACTTTATCGTAACAAAACCACTTAATAACACTGCATAATCACCCAATAACTTAGCATTACCACTCAATAACAATCTTTCCTCGTTCTCTCTATGTTTTAATGTGGATTTTAGCAATATAAAGGGTCAAACAGACATGATAATCAATGATTTGATACAATAAAAGGGGGAAACCATCACGTTATTTGGTGGTTTTGTAATGTTATTGGATACTCATGCTTTGATCTTGAGTGGTTTCATTATAAAAAAGAGGCAAACGACCACGTTATTGAGAAGTTATTTGGTGGTTATGGTGTGATTTTAAGTGGTTTTGTAATAATAAAGTGTCAAATCATCACGTTATTGAGGAATTATGCTAAGTTATTTGGTGGCTATACTATGTTATTGCGTGGTTTTGTTATAATAAAAGATCAAACAATCAAGTTATTGGGTAGCTATGCTGTGTTATTGAGCGGTTTTGCTAAGATAAGGATCAAATCATCACGTTATTTTGTGGTAATGCCAAGTTATTGGGTAGCTATGCGGTGTTATCTTAAATTTTTGTTATAGCAAATGTTCAAATCATCACGTTATTGGTTGGTTATGTTGTATTGTTAGGTGATTTTGATATAGTAAAGGGTCTAACAACCACTTTATCGAGGGGTTTTGCTATGTCATTGAGTGTTTACACTGCATAATAAGTGGTTCCTATGTAATAAAGGATCAAACGACTATGTTATTCAATGGATTTGCTATGTTATCAAGTGATTATACTGTATTATTAATTTGTGTATATATAATGAAGGGTTAAAAGACCATAATTTGAGTGGCTTTGCTATGTTATTGGTTGGTTATACTTTTTTTATTGAGTTGCTCTGTTACGTTATTGGGTGGTCATACCGTGTTATTCACGATTCATTGAGTGTTTTTTGCAATGTTATTCTGTGGTTATGGTATGAATTTTTATATTTCTTACTATTTTATTTTTCTAATTTGATACTCTTATGATATGTACAAATAAATTTAGTTTCATATCCTATATTACAACAAATATAAATTATATCTGAAATATTTCTCAGAAATCTGTAATTTTAGTATAAGAAAAACGACAATTTTACCCAAAATAGCAGAATGAAGTAGTATTTTTGCTTCTAATACAAACATCGATCTTAGAACCATGAAATAACATCAGCATATACGTTTCATTTATAGATTACAGGAACTGTTTGCCTTTTATAGATAATATCCAGATATCTGTTGTTTTTTTACTGAAAAATACGGTTTTTGCCCCAAAATTACCAAAATTACGTATATCATGTTTTGTAAACATTTATTACATGAGAAAAACATGAAAATACACTAGAAAACAGGTTCAGATATTCGATTTTATAAGTACAGTCTACTCTCGATAAGTCGAACTTCAAGGGACTATCAGAAAAAGTTCGACTTATCAGGAGTTCGACTTACTGAGTACATGACCAGCAATCGATTTTTCTAAGACTGGTGTATTTTTCTCTATCCCCGTTCACAAACGTTTGTGTTGTCTTCTTTTAACGATCAAGCCAACTTCAATGTAATTAATGCAACACCACAGCAAGAAAGTATCAGTTATCTGTCCAACGATCTTATTGTAATTAATTGATTTTTGTTTACGAATTAAAATTAGTTGTGGTTCGACTTATCGAGGTGATTTTTCAATGTAAAATTAGTTATGGGACCTAAAAATTAGTTCGACTAAACGGAAAGTTCGAGTTATCGGAATTCGAGTTATCAGGAGTAAAAATGCATAGAAACCAATGGAACAGAAACGGGACTTTAAAGAATAGTTCGAGTTAAGCGGAAATTCGAGTTATCCGAGGTTGAGTAAACGAGCGTTAACTGTAGTAAATATCTTATAATACGTATACAAAAATCAGCTTATCTTACTTGAAATAGCCATTTTTCTGTACAAACCATCAATTTAGAAGCCATTGAACTAAAAAATTGAGCCAAATATTATGTCATTGGAGAGAGAAGACTTTGCAGGTATTTCTTATATAATCTAATAACGATCATAGATAAAACTATAGAGTTTAGGAGCCAAAACAAAATGATAAGTGTCAATTTTTATGTATTTTGCAAGCATTTTTTTTTTCAATTTATGAATATTCATGAATATGCAAAATAGTTATTTTGCATATGATCACGTGATTAATAGCACAACCTTTCCTCGTTATATTGATACCAGTTACAGATGTTTAGCTCAATATTTGGTCAAGATATGGCTATTTTATTTAACCAATAGTCAGTTTCGTGACTTTAGCAGGGGGTTGCCATGGAAACGGTCGAAAAACACATAGCCTAAATGAGTTAATTTTTGAGTACATCCTGAAAACCGATTCTGTAGACCCCAAGGAACATTATGGTACCCGTGAAAAAAAGTACTCAAGGGGGTGCATGGGGGTCCCCACTGGCTCCCCGACTATTTTGAATGTAAACATCTTGAATAGCATCATTTAAGAACAGATAAATTGGCAACATGGACCAGACATGCACGTTTCGGGTACTCAACCCTCGTCAGTGATCCTCAAATCTAAACAATTTAATATGCCAAAAAGTATGAAAGTTACTATGTCGAAAAAGCGTACCGAAAGACGTAGCAGGATATTTTCCCTGACATGGTCGCATTAACACTTTCTATATAGACATATCCTCGGACAGTGCATGTATTTAATAAAATTTGATCATTTTTGTGCATGAGCATCAACGGCGGGTGCGGCTAGCCAACAGGGGATGCTTACTCCTCCCGGACACCTGGTCCCACCTCTAGCTTGCTAGGGGTGCGTCGATGTTCAATTTGGTGCTCTATTGTGAGTGCTGTTGAGATTTTCGTCAGGATCCTCTTTAAGTCATTTGTAGCAGTTTTTGGCCATCTTTCAGATAAAAAAGTTTCCATTGCAAAAGTGGTGCGGGGGGGGGTGTTTTTTTTGGTAAAATCACCGAAAATAGGAAAAAATATAACTTAGAAAGATTTTAATAATCATAAAAACTGAAATATAGCATTTTTGGTGCTCTTTCTGATAAAATAAAGCTAGTAGTACATTTATTTTTACTGTATATGTATGTTTCGAATAAAAAAGTTTTTAATTTGCAAAGTTTCAAAGAAAGAGAAAATTTTAATTTCTTCCTGCTTCTCAGTTCTACAGTTTTGCAAGTGATCATTTCTTGATGGTTTGTAAAATAGCTTTATAGTTTTATCTTTTAAAAGAAATATATTTCGTACTGTCAATTTCCTACGAAATCCTCGCAACTGTCGTTTTAAACAGAAGTCTGTGTTTACAATTAGAAATCTCTGATTTTTCTGTATTTAGATATGAGTGGCCTTTATTCATAGTAAAATTAATGATTAAAAGTTATTTTCATTACTCTTTAAGCTTATATATGTTTTACTGAAATTCCATTTACATGTATATTCTTCTTTTTTGTGACCCCCTCGTATTTTTCATTCAAAAATAGCTTATTTTTGGAGACCATTTTTTTAAATTATGGAATACCTTTTTTCAACGAAAAAGAAAATGCGCCAAAATGAAGTATATTATACAATACTTGCTTCGACCATGTAATTCCTAAATTGAATAGCAGTTTGAAATACAGTCCTGCTATCATTTTACATTCTGGCTACTTTCATTAAAAGAAAAGCTATAGACTCAATAAAGTTGGCCCCCATTTGCTAAACGACACTCCTCCAGACGTTACCAATAGAACATATATTTCAATATTTACATTCTTACTGTGTTTCTCTTATATGAAGATGTCAAACCAACTGCACTGCATTTTTCGATAAACGCTAGAATATATCATGTGACATATGAACATACACGGATTAATTTCCCATAAAATGTCCATTCTATTTACTGCTTCAACACAGATTCAGTCGATGACTAAATGTGTCAAAATCTAGGTCACCCACATGTACACTTCCAAGACGTATGACGTAGAAAGTCGATCACGCGTCACACCAGACGAAGTTCAAGGACGACCTGCACTGTCGTCCACGGAAAGATGCCATGTTTGGATGAGCGAATTTAGACATTAGTGGATCAAATTCAATATTTAGGACGAGGGTTTGCTCCACTTGTCATTTATCAACAGTGAATTTATTTTTGCTTCTTATGGAATAATACAGATAAGAAATATTTCGAGTATCAGCGAATTTTGCGCCTTGTTGAGGTAGGTCATGAAAAATTCGTGTATTTGTATCGTTTTGCACGGCTGTACTCGAATTTTGAATTATTTTAATAATTTCCAGAAGAAATAATGGTACCGATTGATTTCATAGGTTTATAAACAATTTAACAGAATGTTCCAGTCAATTTTCAAATGTTTTCCTTCCAATATCAGTGACATTTCTCCAGACTAACAATCCGCTTGTTCTTTATTATTTTGGACAAAAATCGCGATTTTGAACGATTCATTTTTTATTCAGCTTTAATAGAAATGTTCAAAATACAGCCAAAATCAAAATTCAATTTCTTATTCCGTACAGAAGGTACTACTTCGAAGCTAGCAAAAAACGTCGAACGTTCGTTTGTTGCTACGTCAAGTGACGTCCTCCTCCGCAGAGACATTTCAAAGAAACGGGATAAAAAAGACAGAAACAATTTAATTAACAAGTAAAATGTAAATGTAAAGATTGTTTTCCAGCTTTTGTGCTTTATCGAAGTGTACTGGCAGTGAGGAATGGAAACAAATTCATGAAAAGCACTTAAATATTGACAATATTATCGATCAGGGAAGTCAACCTCTGTGATCACAACTGTTCCAAAGGAAATTCTAATGATTTTTGCCTTACCCTCTCGTCTTTGGACTGAAGTACTTCTTTGATGCTTATCTTCTTAGATGTGTATTTATCATAAGTACTAAAATAGTCCTTCACAAAATATGTTTCACTGACGAGGGATAAATACCCGAAACGTGCATGCCTGGTATACGCTATTAATTACTCTGTTTTAAATGATGCTAATGAATTTGAAGACCTGTAACATTTGTACCACTTGGTGAGTGTCACTGCTGGTGGACCAGGAGTCCCCGAGGGCACATGTGGCCAAGTTCGATTAATTTCGGTTGGTTGTTTCTTCAAACGCATTCGAAAATTTCTGTTTTAAAATTTTTTCACAAATTTCTAAAACCTGGGTCCTGTAGCATTATATCCCAGCCATCTTGCTTATTCTTTCGGTATATTTTGGACATAATTATCACTCATTTTGGCCATATTTCATTTTTTGGATTGAGGATCACTGACGAGGGTTAAATATCCGAAACGTGCATGTCTGGTCCACACTGTTAATTACTCTGTTTTAAATGATGCTAATAAAGAAGACGTTAAACATTATGGAAGGTAACAACAATGTACTAGTATTCGCAACTGCCATTTTTGTTGGTGAAGGCATTTATGATGATTTGAGAAATTCTTTCTTTTAATTTAGAATGTGGAATCCTTGTATAAAGAATCGAAAAATCAAAATGTTTTGATCGAAATACATTATTAAAACATGCAGAATTCAGGTGATATATAAGTTCTTTTGAATATCCACATCTGGTTGATAGAGTAGAATTGTTTCACAGTATTTTTGAAGATTTTCAATAATGCTTTTTAAAATGTTTTCTTTTGATAATGGATGCTGCATGTATTTGGTTTTATTTTTCTCGAGTATACTTACATTGTTTTAATCCTCTTGCTCTCATTCTTAAAAGATCTTGGTAATCAGAATTCTTCAATCCCATAATGAAAAAAATATCAAAATGGTGCATTTTGCGTATGAATGTTAAACGACTTCAAATTCAACAGCATCATTGAAAAACAGATCAATTTGCAGCATGTGATCATCAACCTAAACAATGAAATATGGCCAAAGGGTATGATAATTATTGCGTCCAAAATGTACCGAAAATGTAGCAGGATGGGATATGATGCTACAGGACCCATGTTTTAGAAATTTCAAGATTTTTTGATAGCAGATATTTCCGAATGCGTTGAAGAGACAGACGATCAACCGAAGTTAATATGAAACTCGCAACACATCAGTTCTAAAATGTTCTGGTTGAGATTTGGATACACTTAGGCAAACTAAAGGGAGTGCAATTCTGGAGGTGTACCTTTACTTGGCTGACGGAAAAGTATAACGATGCCTCAACCTGATATAATTTGCAAAGAGTGAATATTGGACTAAGGTGAGCGGTATTGGCCGTATTGTGCCTCTTTTTTTATCGTTCAATCAATAAGAATGCGTGCTGCAAACAGAATGCAGCAGAACTTGTATTTGTTACCTGATGTCCTGATGATGTTCGATGAATAATTTATTTTTTGCTTAATCCATACTTTTCAATTCCACTGATCTGAAAGCAGATTTTAATCTTTACGAATAGTAAAAATCAATATATAGTGAAAAGAACTCATATTTATTCATTCCTAACTTTGGAATTCCTCTCCTTTCCTTTGGAATTATAAATATATGTCTATAATGAATAAATGATATCATGCACATCACGTACCAGTTAGCTGGTAAGGTGATATACTTGTACAAACAAAATGATTGAATATTATGCTGCTTCATTTTACAGACTTGTCATTACAACTTATACCCTGTAGGCAGCATATTTCATCAATTTCAGGAAATATTTTGACAAATCTAGAGGTATCTAGATGGAATTATCATCGTCTGTTCATTTCGTGTTCCTCGATTCATACGTGTGTGTTCCGCTGTGAAGGTCGTCAAGTTGGGGATCTCCATCTTATCTATCAAGATTTAGACGAACCTCATCACTGAGAGGGATTTTACTATCCGAATCACGTGTCTGGTGAATTAAAATTGGTTTGAAATTTTCTTCAAGAAGTTAAAGAGTTAGAACACTTCCATATTCTTCATAATGAATTTGACAGCTATTAATGAAGGAATTGATGGTTTTAAACATCACAATGTTTCAATAAATGTAACAACGGGCAGTGCTCCACCCGAAACACCGATGTACATTCTAGTTATCGCAGCAGTATTTTTCCTTCTAATATTCATCGTGGGACTTATCGGGAACATTTACATCATAGGTTTGGTATGTGGACTGAGGCACATGAGGACCAAGATGTGCTTACTATATATGAACCTTAGTATCACAGACTTGTTGGTTGTAATGATAAGTATGCCCGCAGCTGCCGTGGACGTATTTGCGAATGAGGTGTGGCTTCTTGGTGAAGTAGCTTGTAAGTTAATGTTTCTTTTCTGAGTACATATTTATTTCTTCTCCAGTTTTGCTCGCACTCTGTGAGACAGCCCATTTTAGACACATATGTTTTCTAAAAGGCTACACACTGACCAATGATAAAAGATATTTTTCTTGTGACGTCACAGTAACTGCGTCTGAAAACATGGAGTTTGATGGGATGAAATAAACGTTGTTTGAATTCACGCTTTTCTTATGTGTCATGGAAGAAGGAACAGATTCTTTCACTTTCTATTGAGTGAGACATAAATAATTACACTCCTGATGGAAATTTGTCATCTTTTTCGCTACGCCCCACTTGGGAAAAGATGAAATTTCCGTCAATCATGTAAATCTTTATGTCTCACTCAGTAGATCGTAATAGAACATATTGTTCCCATTTGAGTTATTATCTGACGTAAAACCATTATGACGTCATGAAATTGAGATGATAGCGTTGGCTTCACACCGTTAAACACTCTTTCCATAGAAATTGATGACGTCACAGTCAGTCTACGTCAGGTACCTTCCCAAATGGTAAGAAACTCTAGTTATCAAAAAATACAGAAATATAAATCTCTTAATCTTCATCAAATTAATAGCAGTTTGCTACAGTCGAGTTTTTGTTTAATAAAATCTCTTTTATTGTTTGTGTGATAATAGTGCCCAGGAGCAAAAAAAAAAAAAAAAAACAAAAAACAAAACAAAACAAAACAAAAACAAAAACAAAAACGAAGAAAAAAAAGAAAAAAAAAAAAAAAAAAAAGAGAATGTTTCAAAAGATCAATGCCTGAAGATTATGACAAGACGGCTTTCATGTCCCTGGTCCCCTGGTCTTATTCCCTTAGTTGTTACTCAAATGTGATCAAGTAGGTGACATAATTGATTTCGGTTGGCTCTCGTTCTCAATTTTTTATGCAAAGATTCTTTGGACGCTTTTCTCCTTTGTCCAAACTTCATGACTGACAGTTTTCAGCAAATACCAAAGCGATGAATGTGTCGAATTCGGTGTTTTTGCATGCATGGTTCTTTGCTAAAATACTATTTTGATACATTTTTCACTTTTGATTCTGATATGTTAAACGTCTTCATATTCAATAGCATCATTTAATAGCAGATAAATTTGCAGCATGGACCAAACATGCATGTTTCGAGTACTTAACTTTAGGAATTTTGATAACAGAAATTTTCGAATTCTTTGAAGAAACAATCAACCGAATTTGATCGAACTTGGCTACATGTACCCTCTGGACTCCTGGTGTACCAGCAGTGACACTCACCAATTGGTACAAATGTTAAACGTTTTCATATTCAATGGCATCATTTAAGAACAAAAAATTTGCAGCATGGACCAGACATGCACGTTTCGGGTACCTACCCCTCGTCAGTGATCCTTAATCTATACAATGTAATATGACAGAAGAGTATGATAGTTATTATGTCCAAAAATGTACCGAAAGATGCAGGATGGGTGGGATATGATGCTGCAGGACTCACGTTTTAGAAACTTCAAGTATTTTTGATAACAGAAATGTTCGAATGCGTTGAAGAAACGATCAACCGAAGTTCATCGAACTTGGCTACATGTGCACTCTGGACTCCTGGTCCACCAGCAGTTTAATGTTTATTTTTGATTGTAACATCACAATAATCTACTTTCAATTAATTTCTTAATATATATATTAACAGATTAATATGATGTGTTTCCCTTACAGTATTCCGCACTGTGATACAAACTTAATATATAATATTTTTATATAATTATTGGATAATCTTGTGTAATTTCAGGCAAACTCGTCTACTTTCTAGAGAATGTAGTAATTTTCGCATCAGCTACAACAGTTCTTGTTATAGGTGTCGACAGATACCTCGCAATATGCAAATCAACGACTGATAACGCTTTGAAAAGACTCAAAATAGCCACGAAAATCACGGGAATTTGGACATTGGCAATTCTGAGTTGTGCACCCGTTGGATTTATAGCGAAATTCCAGGAAAAAGAAATTGACGACGGCACTATAGTAAAAAGATGTGTGCTAATTTTTGATAGAAATTGGAAAATTGGTTACATCATATCGGTGTTCGTTGTATTATTCAGTCTAATTTTGGTAGTGTTGCCGTTTTTGATACATAGAATGGCCTCAAAACTTCTCCGACCGTCTAATTTGTTTGAAGGACAAATCAAAGCAAAGAAAATCCGGGAACGTAGAAGAGTTGTAGTCATGCTCTGTTTGGTTGCGATGTGCTTCTTCGTTTGTATACTTCCATCTCGTGTGGCAATCATTTGGTTGGTATTTGCCGAGGAAAAACTAACCAAGGAACTTGGATGGGAAGGACGTATGAATCTTAAAATTTTTATTCAGTTGATGATGTATCTGAACAGTGCTCTTAGTCCAGTCATTTATAACTCGATGTCAACCAACGTAAGAAAAGTGACGGCCAGTTTACTTCGTAAATGGTGCAAATTCTGTAAGAAGAAAAGAAGATATAACATAGGCAATCAGAATGAAGCAATGACACATAGAAATCCAGACTTACCCGGCATGCAAAGGGAGTTTAATGTAGTTCAAATATCGATTATTCAACACAACCAACAGTGACCGCCATTCAAACTTTATCTTGTTCCTAGAAGTTAAAAAAAAATAATCTAATTCACTAAAATGTAAACTTGATATAAATAAAGATAAAATGTTTAAAATACATGATCATACATAACCCAGGTAGCACAAAACATTTTTGAAACATTTCAAAAAGATCGTATTTGGGTTTCCTTTAAACATTCTTATCAAAATGTTTTCAAAACATTCTTAAAACATTTTAGGCTAAAGACAAAACATTTTTTAAATGTTTTGTTAACATTGTGTTGTATCCTTACAAAAGTTAAAACGAGTTAGCTTAGAAAACATTTTCGTAACATTATCAAAATGTTTTAGAATAATGTTTTGACTAAAAGTATGCTCAACATCAAATTTAAAACATTTTGATGATATTATTAAAACATTGTGGCAAAACGTACGTTATAAAACGTTTTTACGACTTTTCAAAGTTTGCCTTCTGACGTCCAGATTGGAAGTCATTACATTGACGCATATGTTTCAAATATCTTAATAATGATATGTTATATCATAAATAAGAATTAAAACATGTTGAATTTGGAAATATTTTTACAACATTATAAAAACATTTTAGAATAATGTTTTCATTTAAAGTACCCTCAACATTAAATCTATAACATTTTAGGGATATTCTCATTACATTGTAGTAAAATGTTAGAATCATACTTTATAAAACTTCTTTGTCGAATTTTTGTAATATGTCTCCTGACGTCTAGATCGGAAGTCATAACATTTACGCATATGTTTCAAATATTTTTATAGTGACATATTATATCATTAAAAATAATTTAAAATCGTTGTATTTGGAAACATTTTTACAACATTATAAAAACATTCTAGAATAATGTTTTGAACACAAGCACCATCAACACTAAATCTATAACATTTTAGGGATATTCTTAAAACATTGTAGCAAAATGTTAGAATCATACGTTATAGAACTTTTTTGACGACTTTTTGTATTATCTCTCCTGACGTCTACATTGGAAGTCATAGCATTTACGCATATGTTTCAAATATTTTGATAGTGATATGTTATATCAAAAAAAAAATTTTAAATCGTTGTATTTGAAAACATTTTTACAACATTAAAAAAACATTTTGAACACAAGTATCATCTATATTAAATCTAAAACATTTTCAGGATATTCTGAGAACGTTGTAGCAAAATGTTAGAAACATACGTTATATAACTTTTTTGTCAACTTTTTGTAATTTGTCTCCTGACATCTAGATTGTAAGTCATAACATTTACGCATAGGTTTCAAATATCTTAAAAGTGATATGTTATATCATCAAAAAGAATTCAAACATGTTGAATTTGGAAACATTTTTACAACATTTTAAAAATAATTTAGAATAATGTTTTGAACACGGGCACCATCAACATTAAATCTATAACATTTTAAGGATATTCTTAAAACATTGTAGCAAAATGTTAGAATCATACATTATAGAACTTTTTTGACGACTTTTTTGTAATTTGTCTCCTGACGGCTTGATTGGAAGTCATAACATTTACGCATATGTTTCAAATATCTGAAAAGTGATATGTTGTATCATCAAAAAGAATTCAAATATGTTGAATTTGGAAACGTTTTTACAACATTTTAAAAACATTTTGGAATAATGTTTTGAACACGATCACCATCAACATTAAATCTATAACATTTTAAGGACATTCCTAAAACGTTGTATCAAAATGTTAGAATCATACGTTATATGACTTTTTTGACGAGTTTTTGTAATTTGTCTCCTGACGTCTAAATTGGAAGTCATACCATTTACGCATATGTTTCAAATATCTTAAAAGTGATGTTATATCATCAAAAATAATCTAAAATTGTTGTATTTGGAAACATTTTTACAACATTTTAAAAACATTCTAGAATAATGTTTTGAACACACGCACCATCAACATTAAATCTATAACATTTTAAGGACATTCATAAAACGTTGTAGCAAAATGTTAGAATCATACGTTATATGACTTTTTTGACGAGTTTTTGTAATTTTTCTCCTGACGTCTAAATTGGAAGACATACCATTTACGCACATGTTTCATATATTTTAATAGTGATATGTTATATCATCAAAAATTCTAAAATTGTTGTATTTGGAAACTTTTTTACAACATTATAAGAACAATTTAGATTAATGTTTTGAAGAAAAGTACCCTCAACATCAAATCTAATACATTTTAAGGATATTCTTAAAACATTGTAGCTAAATGTTAGAATCATACGTTATATGACTTTTTTGACGAGTTTTTGTAATTTGTCTCCTGACGTCTAAATTGGAAGTCATACCATTTACGCATATGTTTCAAATATCTTAAAAGTGATGTTATATCATCAAACATAATCTAAAATTGTTGTATTTGGAAACATTTTTACAACATTTTAAAAACATTCTAGAATAATGTTTTGAACACACGCACCATCAACATTAAATCTATAACATTTTAAGGACATTCATAAAACGTTGTAGCAAAATGTTAGAATCATACGTTATATGACTTTTTTGACGAGTTTTTTGATTTTTCTCCTGACGTCTAAATTGGAAGACATACCATTTACGCACATGTTTCAAATATTTTAATAGTGATATGTTTTATCATCAAAAATTCTAAAATTGTTGTATTTGGAAACATTTTAACAACATTTTAAAAACATTCTAGAATAATGTTTTGAACACACGCACCATCAACATTAAATCTATAACATTTTAAGGACATTCATAAAACGTTGTAGCAAAATGTTAGAATCATACGTTATATGACTTTTTTGACGAGTTTTTGTAATTTGTCTCCTGACGTCTAAATAGGAAGTCATACCATTTTCGCATATGTTTCAAATTTCTTAAAAGTGATATGTTATATCATCAAAAATTCTAAAATTGTTGTGTTTGGAAATATTTTTACAACATTTAAAAAACATTTTAGAATAATGTTTTGAACACACGCACCATCAACATTAAATCTATAACATTTTAAGGACATTCCTAAAACGTTGTAGCAAATTGTTAGAATCAAACATTATATAGCTTTTTTGTCGACATTTTGTAATTTGTCTCCTGATAGGAAGTCAGAACATTTACGCATATGTTTCAAATATCTTAATAGTGATATGTTATATCAACAAAAAGAATTAAAACATGTTGTATTTGGAAACATTTTTACAACATTATAAGAACATTTTAGAATAATGTTTTGAACAAAAATACCGCCAACATCAAATCCAAAACATTTTAAGGATATTCTTAAAACATTATAGCAAAATGTTAGAATCATACGTTATAAAACTTCTTTGTGGATTTTTTGTAATTTGTCTCCTGGTGTCTAGAATGGAAGTCGTAACATTTACACATATATTTGAAATATCTTAAAAGTGATATGTAATATCATCAAAATTAATTTAAAATTGTTGTATTTGGAAACATTTTTACAACTTTTTAAAAACATTTAAAGATAATGTTTTGAACACAAGCACACTCATCATTAAATCTATAACATTTTAAGGACATTCCTAAAACGTTGTAGCAAATTGTTAGAATCATACGTTATATAACTTTTTTGTCGACATTTTGTAATTTGTCTCCTGACGTCTAGAGTGGAAGTCATAACCTTTACGCATATGTTTCAAATATCTTAATAGTGATATGTTATATCATCAAAAAGAATTCAAACATGTTGAATTTGGAACACTTTTTATAACATTTTAAAAACATTTTAGAATAATGTTTTGAACACAAGCACCATCAACATTAAATCTATAACATTTTAAGGATATTCTTGAAATATTGTAGCGAAATGTTAGAATCATACGTTATATGACTTTTTGATGACTTTTTGTAATTTGTCTCCTAACGTCTAGATTGGAAGTCATAACATTTACGCTTATGTTTCAAATATTTTAATAGTGTTATATCATCAAAAATAATTTAAAATCGTTGTGTTTGGAAACATTTTTACAACATTTTAAAAACATTTTAGAATAATGTTTTGAATACACGCATAATCAACATTAAATCTATAACATTTTAAGGACATTCCTAAAACGTTGTAGCAAAAAGTTAGAATCATACGTACGTTATATGACTTTTTTGACGAGTTTTTGTAATTTGTCTAGAATGGAAGTCATAACATTAACACATATATCTGGAATATCTTAATAGTGATATGTTATATCATCAAAAAGAATTTAATTTTAAACATGTTGAATTTGGAAACGTTTAAACAACATTTTAAAAACATTTTAGAATAATGTTTTGAACAAAAGCATCCTCAACATTAAATCTATAACATTTTAAGGATATTCTTAAAACATTGTAGCAAAATGTTAGAATCATACGTTATATAACTTTTTTGAGAACTTTTTGTAATTTGTCTCCTGAAGTCCAGATTGTAAGTTCTACCATTTACGCATACGTTTCAAATATCTTAATAGTGATATGTTATATCATCAAAATGAATTTAAAATTGTTGTATTTAGAAACATTTCTACAACATAATAAAAATATTTCAGAATAATATTTCGAACAGAAGTACCATCAACATTACATCTATAACATTTTAAGGATATTCCTAAAACATTATAGCAAAATGTTAGAATCGTACATTATGAAACGTTTTTACGACTTTTTAAAATTTGCCTTCTGACGTCCAGATTGGAAGTCATAACATTTACGCATATGTTTCAAATATCTTAATAGTGATATGTTATATCATCAAAAAGAATTAAAACATGTTGACTTTGGAAACATTTTAAGAACATTATAAAACTTTAAAATTTTTGAATAATGTTTTGAACAAAAGTTCCGTCGACATCAAATCTATAACATTTTAAAGATATTATTAAAACGTTGTAGCAAAATGCTAGAATCATACTTTATGAAACTTTTTTGAATACTTTTTGTAATTTGTCTTTCTCAGTCTGGATTTGAAGTCATTACATTTATGCAATGTTTCAAATATATTGATAGTGAATATCACTATCAAAACGAATTAAACATGCTGAATTTGAAAACACTTTTACAATTGTTAATTGTTAGAATCATCACCTATGTAAAGGTAATGTGTGGTCATTGTCCGTGAAGTTCTGTTTATAACTCGCTATAGGTACTGAGTGTAGACCGGTTCGGGATAGCCTACGATGCACATGTGTTGATTTCGATATGTAGTTATTCAGGTATATTCTTGTGTGGAAGTAAATTAATTAGTTTTGTGTGGATACGAGAGTCCTGTATAGATATCGGAGCCCCGTGTGAAAAGCCAAAATGAGCAGTTTTAAGATATAAGCTCTTTTTGTGCGTCCATAACGGTGAGTTACATGCATAATTACTATGTTTGCATTTTTATTGTTTTATATTACTTTGATCACTTCATGAATGAATATATACACTATTTGATATTTCTGCAGTTATTTCTATAATAGATAACTATTTACATGCATAATGAAATAAGTACGTATGTGATATTTTTTTTTAAATTAGTATTTAGTATTAATCAATATTGTTATAGGTGACCAAAGTGTGATCTCTTGTCCTCTGATGTCTTGTCCTGCCACCCTCTACAAGTTATATATAATGGACAGTTTGAATTATGACATTTGAAGTCCAGCATAATAAACATTTAAGGACATCGAATCATCTTGATATATCCTTTATACGGAGGCCTACAGATGTCAACATTTTTGTTGATTAGCATTTGAATTGTGATGTAGAAACAGACGTATTAGTTTAGATTTTGTTTATATGATTTACCTTCCGGAGTATGTGTGTGTACTTTGTATTTTCCTTAACATGTTTCATTTCATATTCTTGCGAATAAACTTACTTGAAATTGAATGAGGGTTTTTGAGAATCTTTGAGAGTTGATGCTGTTTAAGGTTTCTCATTTATTCTGAAAACACATTTTGATCAACATTTTCAGGATCTTCCTAAAACATTGTTGAAAAATAATAGATTCACACGTTAAATTTTTATTTTTCGACTTTATGTTATTTGTCTTCTTACGTCCTGATTTAAAGTAATGACAATTACCCATACTATCTTACTGATGATATGTATATAATCAAAACAAGATGACCTAGAGGGCCACGATCGTTCACCTACATTTACTATAAGCATATCAATATACATAAAACAAAAGGAAGTTTGTCAAAAACTTGACTTCGAGGTGGAACCAAAAAATAACAACACTTTTAAGACATCTCTCTAGATCATCCTGATGCTTTGAATTTGTAAATTTGTGCTTCGCTTCACGGTACCCCCATGATTTATTTTTGCCTAAGGTGGCGCCCCTTGTTGAAGAATCGAAGGTAGACCATTGAAATCGTGTTAGAATAATCAAACGCTTTTTATACCGTGAATATTACCCTTCTGTTACCAGATGGACTAAATCTACAGCCTTGTACAAGCGCATTCTTAAGAATTGCGCTCTGACTGACTGTGACGAGGGGACGCCATGACAGGCCCTTTCCAAACCTCTTCAAGGAAGACAGGGCCCCGACCACCTGTTCTCTGAATCTCAGTCAGATTTCTCAGGTGATAACATGCATTAGCCCGCTACAGCCGGCAAAGCACTGTATTCCGTACGCATTCTGTTTTTACATCCATTTACGTATCCATCTGTGTGTTTCTTGGCCCCTGCGTCATGCTGTCTGTTTCTATGTTCATCTTACAGTGAGGAGATTATTTTTCACCACAGTTGTACGTTTCTCGATACCTCTGGATAATTGGGAAAGTGGGAGGGTTGTGCGCACGTAATTTGGATAACTACACAGTCTGCTACTGACGTGGCAGATGGCCGTCCTGCACAGTCTGCACAGATTGCCTATTGGTCTCGTTGGTTTATGTATATTATAATTTGTCTTTGATGTTTCTATGTAATTTATCGTTCCTTGTACCATTTGCGTCTCTTTCTCTGCATGTCTGCTTTGTGTTTTTGCAGTGGGTGTTTTGTAATTTGCTGTTGGTGTTGCAACCGGGTATTGTTAGAGATCCCCTTCCTTTCTGTTAGTGTTTTTAAAATTGTTTGAAGCTGAAAATCCCCCCTTTATTTTTACATTTGAAAACAAATTATAAACATTCTATCAGTTGAAATTTCAGCCTAAAGTACAGCTAAAAGCATTTAGTAACTGGAATATGCCAAATATGCAGTAAATGAGAGTCTTAAATCATACACATATTGAAATATATAAAGAAAATGCAAAAATGGGCATTTCTGACTACGTCCGAAAAGACGTAAAAAAACGCGTAAAAATTTGAATTTGAATTTTGGTTCCACTCCGAAGTCAAATTTACGTATTGGTCAAAATGTTTTGAAACAGTTAGTTTATATGTTTTAAGCAAATATTTAGGAGATATTTCACAAAAAATGTTTTGAAAATATGATTTTGTTGACTGTTAATAACATATTTTTTAACATTATATTGAAATGTTTCAGTGAGATTCTGTTATACTGTCTGAGAGGAATCATTTCAAGAACGTGTTTGAAAAATATTTTGAAAATATTATTTTGTAAGGTTTCAATAACATTTTTAAATCTTCTTTCGAAACATTTTGTCAAAATGTGTTTGTAACATTTAATTCATATGTTTTAAGCAAATATTAAGAAAACGTTTCACGAAAATGTTTTGAAAATGTGATTTTGTAGAGTTTTGATAACATTCTTAGATCATTTTGAATAAACATTATATTGCAATGTTTCAGCAATATTTTTTATTGCATTCGGGGAGACATTACTAAAACGTGTTTGAAAAATATTTTAAAAACATTATTTTGTAAGGTTTCAATATCATTTCAAAAACTTTTCTAGTAATATTTTGTCAAAATGTTTTAGTATCATTTAACTTATATGTTTGAAGCAAATATTTAGGAAATGTTTCACGAAAATGTTTTGAAAATGTGATTTTGTGGAATTTTGATAACATTCTTAGATCATTTTGAATAAACTTATATTGCAATGTTTCAGCAATATTTTTTATTGCTTTCGGGGAGACATTTCTAAAATTTGTTTAAGAAATGTTTCAAAAACATTATTTTGTAAGGTTTCAATAACATTTCAAAAACTCAAAAATCTAAACCAGTAATATTTTGTCAAAATGTTTTTATATCATGTAACTTATATGTTTGAAGCAAATATTTAGGAAATGTTTCACAAAAATGTATTTGAAACGTGATTCTGTGGAGTTTTTATAACATTTATAAAACATAAGTTATAGACATAATATTCTTGTTACATTTAGTCATGTTTTTATAACATATTAATATAACATATATATTTCAATATTGACAATTTCAACCATTAGGTTGGTATCACTGCTGGTGGATTGTTAGACCCGAGTGTATCACTCGCCTAGTTATTGTGTTTACGTACTGCATTGAATTATATTCTAAATTTACTGTCATCCAGTTAGACCTAAATCTTAAAACTAAGAAATATCACCCTCATTGCATAGCTCTGTCTTTAGCTGGGATTTCAGCATACTTTGTACGGTCATAT
Source organism: Pinctada fucata (assembly GCA_028142955.1). NCBI lineage: Eukaryota > Metazoa > Mollusca > Bivalvia > Pterioida > Pteriidae > Pinctada > Pinctada fucata. Next base: position 27,428,522 of record AP027115.1, read on the forward strand.
TTAGATTTTAAAAGCTCCTTTCGCCTACCCGCCAACGATTTTTGTCTGGCCATATTTGTCACTTCAATACGCTTGTCGAGTGTCACTGCTGGTGAAATAGGAGTTCCCTAAGGCACATGTAGCCACGTTCGGTCAATTTCGGTAGGTCGTTTCTTCAAACGCATTTGAAAATTTCTGTTTACAAAATTTCTCAAATTTCTAAAAACCTGGGTCTTGTAGCATCATATCCGAGCCATCTTGCTACGTCTTTCGGTATATTTAGGACATAATTTTCACAGATGTTGGCCATTTTACATTGTTTAGATTGAGGATCACTGACGAGGGTTAAATACCCGAAACGTGCGTTTCTGGTCCATGCTGACAATTTATCTGCACTTAAATGATGCTAATGAATTTGAAAAAATTAAAGATTCTGAAAGCATCCGACAAAAAATTTGGAGCAAGAGGAAATTAACAGTATATATTGTAGACGGCGCCAGGAAAATCCACTTTGGCTTTTTTCAACCTCTTTGACATTAATAATGCGGAAGTGTTCCAACTCTATACCTTCTTGAAGATCATTTAAACCATTTTTATGAACCAGACACGTGTTTCGAATGATAAATTCTCATCAGTGAGGCTTCCAGCCGCAGTAATTTTGCAGGAGCAGCCTAAATTTATATCGGCAGCGTCCTTTTGTGTTATTTTTAAATTTAAATTTGTGTATGTGCTTTACAGAAGGTGCGCGGCTCAAAATTTCCTTAGGGTCGATTAAGTACTACTGGAGAGGATTTAATATCCGAAACACATATTTAGTACAATCAAATTGGAACTATAGAACATATATTTCATTATTGACAATTGCAATATTTCAGTGACGTTCTATTCTAGCGTTTTCGAGGAAACATTTCTACAAGATGTTTGAAAAATATTTTAAAAACATTATTTTGGTGAGGTTTCAATAACATTTCATAATCTTAAATTGAAGCACTTCGTCAAAATGTTTCTGTAACATTATTATTGTCTTTAGCAATCATTTTAGAAATGTTTATGGAAAAACGTTTTGAAAACATAATTTTGTGGAGTTTTATTAACATTTTGAACTAACATCATAATGCAATGTTTTAATGACATTCTTCTCAAATGTTTCTGGGGAAACATTTCTGAAACGTTTTTAAAAATACTTAGTAAAAATATTATTTGTAAGGTTTCAATAACGTTTTAAAAGTGTTTTTCTGAAACTTTTGTCAGAATGTTTTGAAACATTTGACTTAAATGTCTTAGGGCACAATACAAATAAGTTCTGGATCAGTGGAGCTTGAAGACACCATGTCGAATTATGAATCTATCATTTCGTATCAATGTTAAGTTGTTATAGATGTTTTAAAACATTCTTCAAAAACATTTTGATAAATCTTTTCAAATGTTTCCAAATTTAACATGTTTTGTCTTTTTAGCTCACCTGAGTTTTTGAAGAATATTTAGAATATTAATACTTAAACATAAATCTATTACATCTCATGAATATTTCTAAAACATATTTCTATTTCGATATGGTTTCTTCAAGCTCCACTGACCCAGAATAGATCCTTAATGTTCCCTAAGACATATAAGTCAAATGTTTAAAATTATTATGACAAAATGTTTCAGAAAACAATTTGAAAATGTTATAAATATTAAATATTTTTCAGAAATGTTTTTACACAAACATTTGAGAGGACTGTCATTAAACATTGCATTATAATGTAAATTCAAAATGATGTTTTCAAACGTTTTCTGAGAAACATTTCTAAAATGATTGCTAAAGACAATAATAATGTTACAAAATATTTTGACAAAGTGTTTCGATAAAAGGATGTGAAATCTTATTGAAACCTCACCAAATGTGTTTTTAAAATATTTTTCAAACACGTTTTAGAAATGTTTCCTCGAAAACATAAGAAAAGAATGTCACTGTAAATATTGAAATATATGCTCTATAGTACTAATTTTAATGTACTAGACACGTGTTTCGGTTATTCAATCCTCGTCAGTGGTCCTTTATGTCACAGTGTTTGAATAAAGCCAAAGTGGATTTTTCTGGCGCCGTCTACAATATATACTTTTAACTTCCTCTTGTCAAAAATGAGCGGCTCCAACTTTTGTGTAGGGTGTTTTCAGAAGCGTACTTAAATAATAATAAGGCCAAAAACCGTTGGAGGGAAGGCACAATTTAAGGAGCTTTTAAAATCTAAACCTGACCGTAAAAATTATGCAGAAATCCCAGTTAAGGACAGGGCTACGTGATGAGGAACTTACCTCTTAATTTTAAAAATTTAGGTCTAATCTAACGACAGGTAATTTAGAATATCTTTCAATGCAGGTAGCCAAATACCAACCTAGTGGTTGAAATTGTCAATATTGAAGTATATATGTTATATAAATATGTAACAGAAACATTTTAACTAAATGAAACAAAATATAATGTTTATTCACGATGTTTTAAAACTGTTATCAAACTCCACAAAATCAAGTTTTCAATACATTTTTATAAAACATTTCCAAATATTTGCTTCAAACATTTAAGTTAGATTTTACAAAAAGATTTTGACTAAATGTTATAAGAAAAGTCTTTGAAATGCTATTGAGACCTTACAAAATAATGTTGTTTTCTTTTTCTTTTTTAAATATTTTTCAAACACGTTTAAAAAATGTTTCTTCGAAAGCATTAAACATTTCCTTAATATTTGCTTAAAACATATGAGTTAAATGTTATAAACACATTTTGAAAAAAAATGTTACAAGAAAATTTTTTAATAATACTGAAACATTTCAAAAAATGTTTTTCAAATTTTTTTTTCAAACACGTTTTAGAAATGTTTCCTCAAAAACGTTATAATGAAATTAGACTGAAACATTGCAATATAATGCTTATTCAAAATGTTATTAAAACTCCACAAAATCAAGTTTTCAAAACATTTTTGTGAAACATTTTCTTAATGTTTGCTAAATGTTACAAAAACATTTTGACAAAATGTTTCAAAAGAAATTTTTGAAATGTTACTGAAACCCTACAAAATAACGTTTTAAAAATATTTTTGAAACAAGTTCTAGAAACATTTCAGAAGAATGTCACTTAAACATTGCAATATAATGTTTATTCAAAATGTTTTTAACATGTTATTAAACCTCCAAAAAATCACCTTTACAAAACATTTTTGAGAAACATTTCCTAAATGTTTGCTTAAATCATATAAGCTAAATATTACAAAAACATTTTGACAAAATGTTTCAAATGAAGTTTTTGAAATGTTATTGAAACCTTACAAAATAACGTTTTTAAAATAATTTTAAAACAAGTTCCTGAAACATTTCAGAAGAATGTCAATTTAACATTGCAATAAAATGTTTATTCAAAATGTTTTTAAAATGCTATTAAAACTCCACAAAATCACGTTTCCAAAACATTTCCGTGAAACATTTCCTAAATGTTTGCTTAAAACATATAAGTCAAATGTTTCAAAAAACATTTTGACAAAATGTTACAAGAAAAGTTTTTCAAATGTTATTGAAACCTTACAAAATAATGTTTTTAAAATATTTTTGAAATAAGTTCTATAAACATATCAGAAGAATGTCACTTAAACATTGCAATAAAATGTTTATTCAAAATGTTTTTAAAATGTTATTAAAACTCCACAAAATCACGTTTTCAAAACATTTTCGTGAAACATTTCCTAAATGTTTGCTTAAAACATATAAGTCAAATGTTTCAGAACTTTTTGACAAAATGTTACTAGAAAAGTTTTTAAAATGTTTTTGAAACAAGTTCTATAAACATTTTAGAAGAATGTCACTTAAACATTGCAATAAAATGTTTATTCAAAATGTTTTTAAAATGTTATTAAAACTCCACAAAATCACGTTTTCAAAACATTTTCGTGGAATATTTCCTAAATGTTTGCTTTAAACATATAAGTCAAATGTTTCAAAAACATTTTGACAAAATGTTACTAGAAAAGTTTTTAAAATGTTATTGAAACCTTTCAAGTAACGTTTTTCAAATGTTTTTGAAACACGTTTTAGAAATGTTTTCTCGACAATATTTAAAAAGAATGTCATTTAAACATTACAGTGTAATATTTATTCCAAATGTTTTTATAATGTTATTAAAACTCCACAAAATCACGTTTTCAAAACATTTCAAAGAAATATTTTCCAAACCATTTCAGAATATTTTTAAAACATTTTAAAAACATTTCTGTGTTAGCTGGGAAAGAAAAGGGAATGATCTCCAGCATGACCACCATGCATTCACCTAGCGAAACAAACCCACAAGAAAGTGACACATAAATGATATCATACAAACTCCAAATCGCAAATAGACACAACAATATTCACTAGAACATCATACAAAACAATCGTAACAGACGTACAGAAACATTAAACATTGACAACATACAAAAGGAAGGAAACCATTGTGCACCCGGCGCCGACTGTGGACGGCCATCTGCTAATAGCAAATGGTGTGTATGAATATTACATTCTAAATTATATTATCTATGCTGTAGTAGACCACATTACAATTGAACAAGCCATGTAAGTAAAAGGAATAAGCATTATCTGCTAACATGCAACACTATCAAATATGAAAATTCAACATATTTTTATGCTCCCCAAAATTTTTAGGGGAGCATATTGTCGCCGTCATTACTTGTCTGTCTGTCCGTCTGTCATATCGTCCGAGCTCATATTTACATAAGAATTTAAACATATTTCGCACAAAGTTAATTAAGATAGATCTTTTGGGACCAATCACTTAAGGTCAATTATCAAGGTCAAAGTCATTTCCAGGCTATAAAAGGTTTTTTTGCAATGAAAAAATAAAACTTCAATTAAAAGATAGGCATTTTGTCCAAACTGTTTGAAATATTGTATATTGATAGAACAATGCATAATCTTTAAAATATGTAACGAGTTTTTAGATTTACATTTATTGCGTTAATGAAAAATTGTGTACGAAAAGAAAGATTTCAATTTGATTGAAAATCACAGGTATTTAGGATCTTGCTTTCTAAGATTATGGCATAATTTCTCTCATGTTAAAGTTTCCGAGAGACATTTTATGAAAACATGTTGCTATTTGAGTTAAGGGAATATTTCGTTTTACATCTATTGCATTGCAAACATCCGAAGTTTAGATTTGCTGAACATCTTATAAAAACTTTTTGAAATATTTTTTTAATGCAGAATTAAGATATCATGTAGAAGCGGAGACATGGAAACTCTATACTATCAATGACACTTGTGCTGTCTGTATACCGTAGTATGAATGTTAAACATCTTCAAATTGAATAGCATCACTTAAGATCAGATAAATTTGCATCATGGACCAGACAAGCACGTTTCCGATACTTAAAGGCCGACGTTGGCAACCACCTGGTCATTAATATGCATAACTGTGGTAGGCGTGGTATACCGTCCTTGAAATAACGCCTTCTGCGAGCGGCGTGTAACATCAAAGACATACCGACAGGTAATCCTTTTTTATGCCCAAGAGATACACGACAAAGGAGGGGATCTCCAACAACACCCCAGCCATAATCTTAAAAAGCAAGATCCTAAATACCTGTGATTTTCAATCAAATTGAAATCTTTCTCTTCGTACACAATTTTTCATAAACGCAATAAATGAAAATCTAAAAACTCGTTACATATGTTAAAGATTATGCATTGTTCTCATATGTTTAACGGTGTCAATGAAAACCCTATAGCAGTCAGTGAGGAAATTACAGTTCCCTTATATAGTCCCCCGTCGGCCTTTAACCCTCGTGAGTCGGAGGAAATCGTTGCATTGGTCCTTTTCCGGTTTGTTAGAGATTTATTCGAATGATTTTTGATATGAAATATTTGATGTCTGTTGAGATAAAGAAATGTTTTCCCCGTAGATGATTTTGCACAGTTAAAGAAAAGGCGGATTTTACTATCCAGTAAATCATATCTTATGTGAATCGGTTAGTATTTCCGAAACTGTGAGCTTACATACATCCGAGAACGATTTTAATTGAAGATAAAACACGCAGTAGTTCGTATCAAGAAAAATGACGCGCGGAAATTTTGGCATTGGCATCAAAGTAAGAGACCCATATACAACAAGTGTATCAAAAAAAAGACACCCACGTACAGCCAGTGTATCATCAAAATAAGACACACATATACAACAAGTGTATCAAAAAAGACACCCACGTACCATCAGTGTATCATCAAAATAAGACACACATATACAACAAGTGTATCAAAAAAAGACACCCACGTACAACCAGTGTATCATCAAAATAAGACACACATATACAACTAGTGTATCAAAAAAAGACACCCACGTACAACCAGTGTATCATCAAAATAAGACACACATATACAACTAGTGTATCAAAAAAAGACACCCACGTACAGCCAGTGTATCATCAAAATAAGACACACATGTACAACTTCGTACTGACAGAAATAATTGTAATAATGGGGTAAAATTATATATTGGAAATCTTATTGATTCATACCGTTATTTCAGTGCTTAAAAATAATTACCCCATAAGACTAAAACAGAATTTATGACGAGGAAAATGGCGTCGTGTCAGCATCGACAAGATAGCAACGTATATATTCCTAAGCTGACGCGTGATACTCCTACTGATTAATAGTAGAAAATCATAGATAATGCAATTTAATATCCCCCTTCCGAACTCCAAACATTATGGAATTTCTGTCAAGTGTCTTTGTTTTTGCGAAAATACCGCAGGTAAGCTGTGAGCGAGGACTCAATTTGGCCTCAGTTTGTATAATCTAGTATCTAGAGGCCACTGAGTCCTGATGACGTCATTCCTACAGGAAAGTTAACATTGACGTGACGTCAAAATGACGCAGGAAAGACTGCGAGTCCTAATGCCGTCATTAAAAGAAGCTATACGAAATTTAACGTGAATTTTATTTTCACACTTGTAAATGCATTGACAACACTATTGTTAAACACGCTCTACAGCATGTTCTGAGCAGTTTAAGTCTTATTGAAAATGATTTTAAAGTGGGAGTTAACCAAAAGGAATATTGAGCTACTTGTTAACTATCATTATGCATCTGTGCTATTATTTGCATTAATTTATTTTTCTATATTTTCAAGCCTAAGCACTCTCATGGAAAAAAAATGAATATGAGTGAATATATTTGTAAATCAGGAATTCCCGCCAAAATTATGATGCACATTGTCATTACTGTTCTTTTTCAACACGCCTTAAAACCATGTACAATAAACTGTGTATAGAAAATTCTCTTTTAAGTATGAAATGAACGTCAACATATAAATCATTCCCCGAAAGGACATTCCTTGGATATCGGTACATGCAAGTACTAGAATTTTCTTTGGTATAACGGGTTAAATTGCAACATATACACACAAAGACGTATCTATATAAATCAAGAACCGGAAGATTTGATTTATTGTTTGCCTGTATAAACTATTTTGATCAAATCAAGTTAAATGAGTTAAAGAAGATCCTGACGATAATCTCAACAACACTCACAATTGATCACAAAATTAAGCATCGACGGACCCCTAGCAAGCTAGAGGTGGGACCAGGTGTCCGGGAGGAGTAAGGTCTCAATATACCAACAAATGGATGAAAACTCATCTGTGAGAGGCAGATTTTGAATTTTTAAATTCTGCTGCCATGGCAACCAATTATCACAAATAATTTTTGATTTAATTGAAAGTTAGTATGTAGCAGAATTTAAATATACATTAACATATCAGCTACATGCTTCCTGTAGTGTTGGGATTGTATATAACGAGTGCCAATCTAACCATGAAAAATCACCAAAAATGATGAAAACCTACCCATTTTCAGCTACATCAGATTTCGTTATATGAATTCTTACACCAGAAAGAAGATTTTCATCTTTTAGACAAAATCTTACAGTTTTCAAAAAGGTCTCATTTGCAATAGGTCCCTAGATTCATTTTCTAGAAAAATCACCACACATGGACAGCATGCTACTTTCAACTCATCATTACAGGCTTATAAGGGGATTCCCCATTTGACACAGAGCCAACCCTGATTTCCTAGCGTACAGTCTCGAATCCAACTAATTGAACTTTTTCACTGCAGAATGGCCTCCTCTATACATTGAAATAGAAATAAACAACATTAACACTATTCAAATTCAGAAATACACAATTTAATGTAACCCTTATGTTAACCCTGGTAACATCAGTGACGTATTTTCAAAGCGCACGGTATATTGAGACTTAAGCATCCCCTGTTGGCTAGCCGCACCCGCCGTCGATGTTTAAGCACGGAACTGAAAACAATATATAAAATTCATGCACTGTCTTACGTCGTGTCTATATAGCAACGCAGCACATTTAAGGCCTTCCATAGAAATGACGTAGAAGTTTTTTTCCGCCAAATAACGTAACGTCATATGACGTCATGGACCCCGTGTCGTCAGGTTAGGTAGCAACACATTTATTAGCTTTGTTCATCGTTGATTCCTTTATTTACGAGATAAGATTGCATTTATACAAAAAAAAAAACAGACATATAACTTCATCACTGACACATCGCCAGGTCAATATACTTTTGAAAAAGCCCGTAATCTATATCTGTACTCTGTGACCCCGTACACCGAGGAATGCGATCTGCGTTACTTAGAAGCTTGAGGTGACGAACAGGTGCGAATCAACAGTTTACAGAGCGGGTAAAACGAATAAAAAGGCAGATTTTGGTAAGTATAAGCGATATCAAACTTCAATAACTGGTGCTGTATGAAGGAAATATCTTAGAATTAGTACAATTACATCATGGAATAAATTTATTCATAGAAATAACAGGAAACTCCTTGGATTACCAAGAGACATGTGTGAAATGTATGTGTAAATGACAGAATTTCATCGCGTTTTACTTAAAATACACTGTTACTGCAAAGCTGAGTAGTAGCTAATTTTTATGTGAATAGTTTAGACACTTGTAGATTATGATATCAGTTCGTACGAAAGTTGAATGATGAGGAAAAAAGGGTGAATGTGATACTAATATGCCCATGCCCATGTATATGTTGTTTTCATATCATGTACCTTTAAAAATGTTTGCATCTGAGTACACTTGTAGTTGTACAATAAGTTATACTTGCAGTAGTATGTGCACCGAAATATCGAAATATTCAAATACCAATTATTGTTTTTTTTTCTTCAGAATGTTAAACTTAGAATGGATTTCACACCAGCTGCTGCATGAAAAGAAATATTGTCACACACTGTGAAAGTTTCAGAAACACATGCATGTATCATAGCCACACAGTACTGTTCATTTTGGATATTTTTGCAGGTACAGAAGTTTTAAATTGATGTGTAGAGTAACTTTTGTTTTGCCTATTTAGGAATATTATAATGATTTAAAAAAGAAGTCAAATAAAATAAATGCATTTACTATCTATAGTGAATAATCTAAAACTATAGCCATACCAGGCTTATTTAGCTATTCATGAAATAATAACATATCACTGTGAATTCTTTGTAATTTATGTCGCTAGGACACACATGTATATTATATAACTAACTTGTAAAATTATGAATTTTGTGTCCAAGCTGTACCATACAGTTTGGATTTTAAAAGCTAGATTTATATAGTCAATATTTTTTTTTCTATTTCAGATCCTTGCCTTGAAGAGTGAATGCTTGAATAATAACTTTGAACAACCACACACATTACAGATGAAGAACTGTTACTTTCAATATAAAATAAAGAAAATTGATATCTCCTAAAATTGATCTGTACTTGACTTCATGCTCAAATCTACAAGAGCGGGAAGGGGGGTTAAATTGCTTTTGTTTTGACAGTTTGTCTGCCTGAAGCATTTAGCCGAGCATGAGAGGGCTTTCAAGGTCAACATATACACAAATCTCTATGTGCATGGCAAGAGCAGATACGAAGATTTGAAATTTAAGCTTGACTTTGCTTTCAAAAGATACATGTAGCTACTGACACCTGCATGGTATGCAACAAAGACATAAATTATTGCTGCACTTGCAGAACATCTCGTACAAGGTGGCTGTAAAGGAAAGGTCCCATAATACCAGTTATTAAAATGTCGGTCACTCTTATAATATGGTGTTAGGAAAAAAATGACAAATAATCTCAAGCTCCTGGCAAGAGTTATTCACACACCATTAATTTGTTCCAGCTTTACAATTATTTTATTTGATATCTGCAATGCAGAAAAAATAAGACTGGGTCATCGGTCAAATGACAAATTTGTAATACTGAAAATATTCAACAAATTTGCTTAATGCTTACATCAACTTTGTCATAGGACGTCGTTTATCTAAATTTTGGTGGATCACTTTGTCTGTTGTCCCCCCCATCATGTCACGAAAATATCGGGAGTAATGAAACAAGGTAGGATTGCTGCTCGACCATTCCGAGGCACATTTATTGATCATATACATACAAATGTTTGTTACGACAAGGATCCGATATTATAATAAAGGAGTAACCTTTCGAATATTTTGAAAGGCGAAGGGAAACATGATTGCTGAATGAAATCCTGCTATAGATTTGACCCCAAAAAAATCTCTGAATTTTGCATCTGCTGTAAATAATAATCCTGTCTGGACGACTATCAAATAAATTCATGATCTGAAAATGCAAACAAAAGGAGAGAAAAAATCCACCCAAAACAAAGCCGTTATACATACAATTAAAAGTCCTCTAGCCCGACCCACCCCCTTTTCCGGCCCCATAAATCAATGACCGCTCTTTAAACACACTACCATTTATTTCGTCGATCTCATGAAGAATTTATAAGTGCTAATTCACTTTCAGGGGACATGGAATTCAAATAAAACATATGAAATCTAATTAAGTAAAATCGTGCAGAAGATTCCCAATGTCAGTGCAGCGTGGACGATGAATAGAAACTCGAGGTCACGCTTTACTTTCAATTTTCATCAACTTTTGCATGCAATTGCAAGTTGTCAATTATAAGTGCTTTTCAATGTCAATGTCAGCTACGCTTTTACATGGCTTGTGTTTTTATTTCTTTATTTTTGTTATAGAAAATATACACTGAAAAATGTTTAAAAAAAAAAAAGAAAAAGAAACAGTGCCTATGCGTCTTCTGACACATTGAAATTAAATTTTAAATTAGTATGAAAGTATACCTAAATTTCAATATTAATATGATAATGGACATCATCCACGGAATTTGCCGATTCCTCTATTTCCAATCTAGATCAAATTTTGTTTTGTTTTTTTTTCTGCTGGGAAACAAACATCAGTTTTATCTTCTTTTTTTTCAGTTACCCTTATTTTTTTCCCGATGTCTAGAAAAAATAATATTGGATCTAGAATTACCTGTTGTCCAGAGCATAGGACTATACTAGTATATAGTAGATAAGGTCTTCTTTCTTAAAATAAGAAACCAGAGAAACCATAACATAAAGAAATTTTGGTATAAACAGTGAAGAATTTATGTATGTTATCGATCCCATTGCGGTCAAAGGCGTCATAAGTCGAACAAGGTTTTTTTTCTGTCACGGTAATGATTATTAAAGGGACGTATAATGTATGTAAATAAATATTACGAATTAATATAATCAATCCATGCAATTCTAATGCATGTCCGATATTATACAGCATCATGTTAATTTCATGTATATTTGGTTCATGGGTTCGTACGGTAACCGGCAAGACCGACACCCCGGCGTGGCGCCCTGTCCCCCCCCCCTTTTTTTCCCGCGATTCACCCCTCAATATACAAAAAGTGAAATGAAATTTAACAGACTTGAATAAATATTGCTTGATCATTTTTCATATGATGAAATGAAAAAAGTTTATTCAAATTAGCTTTTTAAAAAATTAAAACGGAATTTACAGAGAGCAATTAACGCGATAACGTCCCTTGAATAAATCTGATTCCAATGAACGTTTATTTGGTAAACGAACGAACTACCGAATAGCATCTGTCAGAAAAACTGCAACGGCGCAAGATGTTACCGTACATAAATCAAAGTGAAATTTTGCACACAATTTAAGTGATAGGTGTTCTTCCATAATTCAACTGGGGGAAACGTTTACATTCTATAGTTTCTTTTAAATTCTCTGCCATTCGTGCCAGTGTCGGTAATTTTTTTATGAAATGGGTACATTTTTCTCGATTTTTTAAGTAGGCGTTCTTTATCAAAGATTTCCCCAGCAAGAAGTAGGTAAATAAAACCCCCCTTTGTAGTATGGTATCAATATTTTCTTTGAAAGATAAGGTTTCACCTTGCGCCAATTGATTTTGTATGACCAATGTTGATCTACGAAAATATACGTGTCACGTGACAACCCGACGTTCGGGGAGCATATATCAATAATTAACAGATAAATTATGATATAGCACCTATACTGATACATAAACTATTTCATTCCATCTTATTTTGACATTTTAATAATTCCTTGAAAATAGCTATCAAAACTGACATCAAATTTTGTCAATGACGTCATGGAAGGCCTTAAATGTGCTGCGAAGGGCTATGGCGACAATATCAGGGAAATATATTCAAAACACTTACTGTCAAACCCCTCGCGGGGAACTTTTTTACGAGCTCCACACGGCAAAGGGCATAAGTGTGACACAAATGAGTTAAAGAAGATCCTGACGATAATCTCAACAGCACTCACAATAGAGCACAAAATTAAGCATCGACGGACCCCTAGCAAGCTAGAGGTGGGACCAGGTGTCAGGGAGGAGTAAGCATCCCCTGTTGGCTAGCCGCACCCGCCGTCGCTGCATAAGCACGGAACTGAAAATAATATATAAAATTCATGCACTGTCTTACGTCGTGTCTATATAGAAAGTGCTATGGCGACAATGTCAGGGAAATATATTCAAAACACTTACTGTCAAACCCCTCGCGGGGAACTTTTCTACGAGCTCCATTCAGCGCAGTTTAGTATTTGTCTTTCATTCAATAATTTGAATGGATGGCATAATTGTGGTAGGGATATTTTTGAACAATTGATACGAAATCTCAAATCTGTATTTGATCGATTAAGTACTATCCACATGACTTCTACTGAAAGCAAAAAAAAATAATAAAAAAAAAATAAAAATAAAAATTAAATAAAAGATAAACATCACTCTTTTCTCCAAAACATTACCTTGGGGACGTTCTAAACGCCGAAGGCATTTCAACGGATCCATACATGAAAACAATTATTTAATGCATCTGAGGTACGTTCCATGGGTCATGTGGATATAATAAGGGCTCTCCAACAATGCACAACCCCTCCGTAAGATGACAGAAGTTTATAGACCATCTCTTTGCACAAATGATTGTGAAAGTTAATATGTTGAGCTGAAGTCATATCTATGCAGTTCTCCAATACTGCCTATGTCCGACTTTGTAAAAGAATTAATTCTAGATTACGACGACAGTAGAACAACACTAGTAATAACTCTTTACTTTCTTGAAGAATATTCCAAACCAATTTTATCAAATGCACCAGATACGTTGTTCGTCGGGTAAATCCTCAGCGGTAATAAATCTTTTCAGACACAACCGCTCTCTCTCAGACATCTAATGGTCAGTTTCGGCCAACCGCTCACGCCAGCAGAATACTAACAAACTCTAAGAGTTTCCAGAAGTATACTATTAGCAATTGTATTTTCACAAGGGACTTCAGTCATTATCTTATTGGTAAACCCAGTCAGAAACACACTGACCATAATGCACTGAACTGTACGTCAGAAAACCCAAAGGATAGCTCACGGGATAGAGTGACTTAATTCATTTCACAGAGAAATCCCAGATCGCCAAGGAGCTAGACACAAATAAGGCTGACGCGCTAAGCCGTATTCTCAACCATTCCAATGGAAATTCTTACTGTATTACCTTACCTTCTGGCACCTGGTCCTGCCTCCATCCGGGGGTTTGCCTTGTTAATGGAGACTTACACAATCATTCCATATTCCCCTGGATCTTCGACTCCTGAACTTCAAGTGGTACTTCATCTATGGTATGTTTCTTGACCTTGAGAATGAATTACTAATAGGTGCTCCTTCGATGTTTATATATGCAACCAATGTTGACTTATAGATGGTGTCAAGAATGCAACTGTCTCTTCCCAGAAAGGGACTGGTGTACATTTCAGCTTCTTTTCTAGAAAATTGTTGCAGATATTGAATAAAATTGGTATGTATTAAGTGCTATTGGTTCTTAGAAAAATTTCACGTTTGTGATTTTATATAGTAGTCACACTTTCACATTATTGGCTTTAACTTCTTTGAAATATAGTTATTCTGTCATAAAACTTACAGGGATTGTCAAAGATGGTAAGACTTAATTTCCAGTACCTTCATAAACAGATTCAATATTTTGGTCAAACATGTAAAACTCTCAACACATCTGTTCTTAAATGTTCTGGTTGAGTTTTGGGGTGTGGGTGTCTGTTCCGTTTTTTTTTTTGCATTGGGTGTTTTGGGGTTTTGCTGTGGGTGCTGCAACCTAGTGTTGTTGGAGATCCCCTCCTTTCTTTGATACATCAGGCAAACTAAAAAGGAGTACAATTCTGGAGGTGTCCCTTTACTTGGCTGATGGAAAAGTGTCTCAATCAGGTTTAATTGGCTTAGAGTTAATATAGGCCTCAGGTGAACGGTAGTGGCCGTTAAGAGCCTCTTGCTTTTTATCTGTAAATTAATAGGAATGTGTGCTGCAAACAGAATGCAGCAGAAATTGTATTTGTTACCTGATGTCCTGATGATGTTCGGTGAATGGTTTATTTAAAATGCTTTTTTATCCATACTTTTCAATTGCACTTGAACTAAAGCAGATTTTAATCTTTACGAATAGCAAAAATCAATATATAGTGAAAAGAATTCATACAGTATGTATCAATTCGTAACTTTGGAATTCCTCTCCTTTCCCTTAGAATTGATGTGTATCTATAATGCATAAATGATATCATGCACATCACGTACTAGTTAGCTGGTAAGATGATACATGTACAAACAAAATGATTGAATAATGTGTTGCTTCATTTTACAGACTTGTCATTACAATTATACGCGGCATGCAGCATATTTGATCAATGTTAGGAAATATTTTGACAGAAATCTAGAGGTATCTAGATGGAATAATCATCGTCTGTTCATTTCGTGTTCCTCGATTCATACGTGTGTGTTCCGCTGTGAAGGTCGTCAAGTTGGGGATCTCCATCTTATCTATCAAGATTTAGACGAATCTCATCACTGAGGAGGAGTTTACTATCCGAATCACGTGTCTAGTGAATTAAAAGTGGTTTAAATTTTCTTCAAGGAGCTATAGAGTTGGAACGCTTCCGTATTCTTCATAATGAATTTGACAGATATTAATGAAGGAATTGACGGTTTTAAACATCACAATGTTTCAATAAATGTAACAACAGACGGTGCTCTACCCGAAACGCCGATGTACATTCTAGTTATCACAGCAATATTTTTCCTTCTAATATTCATAGTTGGGCTTATCGGGAACATTTACATCATAGCTTTGGTATGTGGACTGAAACGCATGAGGACCAAGATGTGCTTACTATTTATGAACCTTAGTATTACAGACTTGTTGGTTGTGATGATAAGTATGCCCGCAGTCGCCTTGGACGTATTTGCGAATGAGGAGTGGCTTCTCGGCGAAGCAGCTTGTAAGTGAATGTTTTTTTTCGAAGTACATATTTATTTCTTCTCCAGTTTTGCTCGCAACCTGTGAGACAGCCTATGTGAGACACATATGTTTTCTCAAAGGCTTCACATTGACAAATGATAAAAGAGAATCTTCTTGTGACGTCACTGTAACGTTGTCTGAAAACATGGAGTTAGATGGCATGAAACGTTGTTTGAATTCACCTTTTCTATGTTTCATGGAAGAAGAAATAGATTCTTTCACGTACAACTCAGCGAGACAAAAAAATAAAATACACTCGTGACGGAAATTTGTCATCTTTTCCCCTTGTTCCGCTACGCTCTACTTGGGAAAAGATGAAATTTCCGTCACTCGTGTAATTTTTTATGTCTCACTCAGTAGTTCCTGATAGAGCCTATTATTCCCATTTGAGACAGTATCTGACGTAAAACCATTATTACGTCATGAAATTGAGTTGATAGCGATAGCTTCACACCGTCAAGCTATAAAAATCCATTTTATTGTTTGTGTGATAAAAGAAAAAAAAGATGTTTCAAAGGATCAATGCCTTAAGATTGTGACAAGACGGCTTTCACGTCCCTGGTCCCCTGGTCTTACTCCCTTAGTGTAGTTCAAATGTGATCAAGTAGGTGACATAATTGATTTCGGTTGGCTCTCGTTCTCATTGTTTGATGCGAGATTCTTTGGACGCTTTTTTTCTTGTCCAAGCTTCATGACTTACTGTTTTCATCAAATACCAAAATCGACGGATGTATCGAATTCGGTGTTTTTGCATGCATGGTTCTTTGCTAAAATATGATTTATCTGCATGAACATCGACGGCGGGTGCGGCTAGCCAACAAGGGATGCTTACTCCTCCCGGGCACCTGATCCCACCTCTAGCTTGCTAGGGGTCCGTTGATGCTTAATTTTGTGCTCTATTGTGAGTGCTGTTGAGATTACTGTCAGGATCTTCTTTAACTCATTTGTGTCACACTTATGCCCTTTGCCGTGTGGAGCTCGTAAAAAAGTTCCCCGCGAGGGGTTTGACAGTAAGTGTTTTGAATATTTTCCCTGACATGGTCGCCATAGCACTTTCTATATAGACATAACCTCAGACAATGCATGCATTTTAGATACTGTTTTCATTTTTTTCTGCATGAACATCGACGGCGGGTGCGGCTAGCCAACAGGGGGTGCTTACTCCTCCCGGGCACCTGATCCCACCTCTAGCTTGCTAGGGGTCCGTTGATGCTTAATTTTGTGCTCTATTGTAAGTGCTGTTGAGATTATTGTCAGGATCTTCTTTAACTCATTTGTGTCACACTTATGCCCTTTGCCGTGTGGAGCTCGTAAAAAAGTTCCCCGCGAGGGGTTTGACAGTAAGTGTTTTGAATATTTTCCCTGACATGGTCGCCATAGCACTTTCTATATAGACATAACCTCAGACAATGCATGCATTTTAGATATTGTTTTCATTTTTTTCTGCATGAACATCGACGGCGGGTGCGGCTAGCCAACAGGGGATGCTTACTCCTCCCGGGCACCTGATCCCACCTCTAGCTTGCAAGGGGTCCGTTGATGCTTAATTTTGTGCTCTATTGTAAGTGCTGTTGAGATTATTGTCAGGATCTTCTTTAACTCATTAATACCTTTTCACTTTTGCTTCTATTATGTTAAACGTCTTCATAGATTTGCAGCATGGACCTGACATGCATTTTTCGGGTACTTAACGTTTTAGAAATGTTGATAACAGAATTTTCGAATGCATTGAAGAATTGATCGAACTCTGGACTCCTGGTCCACCAGCAGTGACACTCACCAATTGGTACAAATGTTAAACGTCTTCATATTCCATTGCATCATTTAAGAACAGAGAAATTTGCAGCATTGACCAGACATGCACGTTTCGGGTACTTAGCCCTCGTCAGTGATCCTCAATCTAAACAATGTAATATGATCGAAGAGTGTGAAAGTTATTATGTCCAAAAATGTACCGAAAGACATAGCAGGATGGGTGGTTTACGGTGGTACAGGATCAACGTTTTAGAAAATTCAAGAAATTTTGATAACAAGAATTTTCGAATGCGTTGAAGAAACGATCAACAGAAGTTGATCGAACTTGGCTCTATAACAAGTGCCCTCTAGACTCCTGGTCCACCAGCAGTGACATGCTTGCTCTTAACGAGGCCTTTTACAATTAGAAAAAATTGATGGCGGTGAACTTCCAATTTCTTTTTCTTAAAATGTTATTTGAAGTACATCAAATAAATAACATGAATTTTATTAAAATCACTTACGCAGAAATCTGAAAAATTGTAGAAAAAAAAATCATTATTTTGCAGTAAAACCCCATAAGGTCTCATTGTAAGATGTCATTATCTTTGAGATGATCCCTATAAAATACTGAACGGTCAACTTCTATTTTCTCTCCCATAAAATGAATTTTATAATACTGCAATTATATAATCCAAATTTAGTCAAAATACCTTGAGTAGAAGTTCATCATTTTATTATTAGACACAGCCTCGTTAATTTTAACATCACAACAATTTACTTTCAATTAATTTCTTAATATACATACTAACAGATTGATATAATTTGTTTCCCTTACAGTATTATGTACTGTGATACAATCTGAATATAAGATATTTTATATGCTATTTTAACAATCTTGTGTAATTTCAGGCATACTCGTCTACTTTCTAGAGAGTGTAGTAATGTTCGCATCAGCTTCAACAGTTCTTGTTATAGGTGTCGACAGATACCTTGCAATATGCAAGTCAACGAGTGATAACGTTTGGAAAAAACTCAATATAGCCACAAAAATCACGGGAATTTGGACATTGACAATTCTGAGCTGTGCTCCCGTTGTATTTATAGCAAAAATCCAGGAAGAAAAAACTGACGACGGCACTATAGTAAAAATGTGTGACCTAATTTTTGATAGTAATTGGAAAATTGGTTACAGTATATCGGTGTTTGTTATATTATTCTTTCTGGTTTTGCTGATATTGCTATTTTTGATACAAAGAATGGCCTCAAAACTTCTCCGACCGTCTAATTTGCTCGAAGGACAAATCAAAACAAAGAGAATCAGGGAACGTAGAAGAGTTGTAGTCATGCTCTTTTTGGTTGCGGTGTGCTTCTTCGTTTGCCTCCTTCCAGCTCGCGTGGTAGCTATTTGGTCGGTATTTGCAGAGGAAAAGCTAACCAAGAAACTTGGATGGGAAGGACGTATGAATCTAAAAATTTTCAGTCATTTGATGGTGTATTTGAACAGTGCTCTCAATCCAGTCATTTATAACTCGATGTCAACCAACGTAAGAGAAGTGACGGCCATTTTACTACGTAAATGGTGCAAACTCTGTAAGAAGAAAAGGAAATATGATATAAACAATCAGAATGAAGCAACGGCACATAGAAATCCAGACTTACCAGGCAGGCAAAGGGAGTTTAATCTAGTTCAAATATCGATCATTCAACACCACCAACAGTGATCGTCATTCAAACTTTATTTTGTTCCAAGAAGTTGAAAACAAGTTAAATCTAAATCTGTTACAGTAGATCGAAATATTTCTCCCAGAGGGAAGCTTAGTCTTGATATACATGAATTTATTGACGTTACTATTACATTCTTTCGTAGTATTCGAACACTCTCATTTCTTCGTAGTATTCGAACACTTTTATAGTAATTACTACACGAGATATGCATATATCGGATATACGTTTTCATTGATTAACTCTGTAGTATCTAATTTGCATATATCGTGCTCGATAGTATTAAAAAGAGAACTGAAGTTAGATTTGACATTCAAAGGCTCTGACCAAGGTGCATACCAATCTTCACTCCACCCACCCGCCCCGTCTTTAGTTTTGTGTAATGGTTTACAATTGCATTATATATTTGATATTATTTACATTTGCTTCCAATGGGTTTCTTCTTATTTCAGATTATTTTGGGAGTATACTAGAAATAATGATTTTTGTACAGATTGTTAATAAAATGCACTTCAGAGCGCTTCACATCCTATCTATGTTTGTTTAGTTTATTTTAAAATAATTTATGTTCGTTTGAGAGAAACGAATTAGAACATAAATTGTCGTTCTTTACACTCAATAAAGGCCAAGGGGCCGGAAAATTTGTGTATTCGAGTGTTTGTGTTTTTGTGTAAATCTTAATCCTCCAAAACCGGTCTTTGTAGCAATTTTTGGCCATCTTTCAGATAAAAAAGTTTCCATTGCAAAAGTGGTGCGGGGGGGAGTTTTTTTAGTAGAAATCACCGAAAGTAGGAAAAAATATAACTTTTATTAGATTATAATTATCATAAAAACTGAAATATAGCATTTTTGGTGCTCTTTCTGATAAAATAACGCTAGTAGTACATTTTTGTTACTGTATATGTATGTTTCCAGTAAAAAATTTTTGAATTTGCAAAGTTTCAAAGAAAGAGAAAATTTTAATTTCTTCCTGCTTCTCAGTTCTACAGTTTTGCAAGTGATCATTTCTTGATGGTTTGTAAAATAGTTTATAGTTTTATCTTTTAAATGAAATATATTTAGTACTGTCAATTTCCTACGAAATCCTCGCAACTGTCGTTTTATACAGAAGTCTGTGTTTTCAATTAGAAATCTTTTATTTTTCTGAAATTAGATATGAGTGGCCTTTATTCATAATAAAATTAATGATTAAAAGTTATTTTCATTACTATTTAAGCTTATATATGTTTTACTGAAATTCCATTTACATGTATATTCTTCTTTTTTGTGACCCCCTCGTATTTTTCATTCAAAAATAGCTTATTTTTGGAGACCATTTTTTTTTTAAATTATGGAATACCTTTTTTCAACGAAAAAGAAAATGCGCCAAAATGAAGTAGAATATACAATACTTGCTTCAACCATGTAATTCATAAATTGAATAGCAGTTTGAAATACAGTCCTACTATCATTTTACATTCTAGCTACTTTCATTAAAAGAAAACATATAGACTCAATAAAGTTGGCCCCCATTTGCTAAAAGAAACTCCTCCAGAAGTTACCACAGATTCAGTCGATGACTATATGTGTCAAAATCTAGGTCACCCACATGTACACTTCCAAGACGTGTGACGTAGAAAGTCGATCACGCGTCACACCAGACGAAGTTCAAGGACGACCTGCACTGTCGTCCATGAAAAGATGTCATGTTTGGATGAGCGAATTCAGACATTAGTGGATAAAATATTCAATGTTTAGGACAAGGATTTGCTCCACTTGTCATTTATCAACAGTGAATTTATTTTTGCTTCTTATGGAATAATACAGATAAGACATATTTCGAGCTAAAGAAGATCCTGACGATAATCTCAACAGCACTCACAATAGAGCACAAAATTAAGCATCGACAGACCCCTAGCAAGCTAGAGGTGGGACCAGGTGCCCGGGAGGAGTAAGCATCCCCTGTTGGCTAGCCGCACCCGCCGTCGATGTTTAAGCACGAAAATGAAAACAATATCTAAAATTCATGCACTCTCTGACGTTATGTTTATATAGAAAGTGCTACGGCGACAATGTCAGGAAAATATATTCAAAATACTTACTGTCGAACCCCTCGCGGGGAACTTTTTTACGAGCTCCACACGGCAAAGGGCATAAGTGTGACACAAATGAGTTAAAGAAGATCCTGACGATAATCTCAACAGCACTCACAATAGAGCACAAAAGTAAGCATCGACGGACCCCTAGCAAGCTAGAGGTGGGACCAGGTGCCCGGGAGGAGGAAGCATCCCCTGTTGGCTAGCCGCACCCGCCGTATCAGCGAATTTTGTGCCTTGTTGAGGTAGGTCATGAAAATTTCATGTATTTGTATCGTTTTGCACGGCTGTACTCTAATTTGGAATTATTTTAATTATTTCCAGAAGAAACAGACTACTTCTACAGAAGTTTGAATAATGGTACCGATTGATTTCATAGGTTTATAAACAGTTTAACAGTGTGTTCCAGTCAATTTTCAAATGTTTTCCTTCCAATATCAGTGACATTTCTCCAGACTAACCTTCCGCTTGTTCTTTATTATGTCGGACAAAAATCGCGATTTTGAACGATTCATTTTTTTATTCAGTTTTAATATAAATGTTCAAAATACAGCCAAAAACAAAATTCAATTTCTTATTTTTCTACAATGTTTCCGTACAGAAGGTACTACTTCGAAGCTAGCAAAAAAAGAAGAAAAAAAGTCGAACGTTCGTTTGCTGCTACGCAGTGACATTTCAAAGAAACGGGATGAGAAAAAAAAAGACAGAAACAATTTAATTATCACGTAAATATAAAGATTTTTTTTCAGCTTTTGCGCTTTATCGGTGTGCATTGGCAGTGGGGAATGGAAACAAATTCATGAAAAGCACTTAAATATTGACAATATTATCGATCAGGGAAGTCAACCTCTGTGGTCACAACTGTTTCAATGGGAATTCTAATGATTTTGCCTTACCCTCTTTGGACTGAAGTACTTCTTTGATGCTTATCTTCTTAGATGTGTATTTATCAGAGGTGCCAGAATAGTCCTTCACAAAATTGTTTCACTGACGAGGGATAAATACCCGAAACGTGCTTGTCTGGTATACGCTATTAATTACTCTGTTTTAAATGATGCTAACGAATTTGAAGACGTTTAACATTTGTACCACTTGGTGAGTCTCACAGCTGGTGGACCAGGAGTCCCCGAGGGCACATGTAGCCCAGTTCGATCAATTTCGGTTGGTCGTTTCTTCAAACGCATTCGAAAATTTCTGTTTAAAATTTTTTCACAAATTTCTAAAACCTGGGTCCTGTAGCATTATATCCCAGCCATCTTGCTTATTCTTTCGGTATATTTTGGACATAATTATCACACATTTTGGCAATATTTCATTTTTTGGATTGAGGATCACTGACGAGGGTTAAATATCCGAAACGTGCATGTCTGGTCCACACTGTTAATTACTCTGTTTTAAATGATGCTAATAAAGAAGACGTTAAACATTATGGAAGGTAACAACAATGTACTAGTATTCGCAACTGACATTTTTGTTGGTGAAGGGATTTATGATGATTTGAGAAATTATTTCTTTTAATTTAGAATGTGGAATCCTTGTATAAAAAATCAAAATGTTTTGATCGAAATACATTATTAAAACATGCAGAATTCAGGTGATATATAAGTTCCTTTGAATATCCACATCTGGTTGATAGAGTAGAATTGTTTCACAGTATTTTTGAAGATTTTCAATAATGCTTTTTAAAATGTATTCTTTTGATAATGGATGCTGCATGTATTTGGTTTTTTCTCGAGTATACTTACATATTTTTTAATCCTCTTGCTTTCATTCCTAAAAGATCTTGGTTATAAGAATTCTTCAATCCCATAATGAAAAATAAATATCAAATTGGTGCATTTTGCGTATGAATCTTAAACGACTTCAAATTTAACAGCATCACTTATGCAGCATGTGATCCTCAACCTAAACAATGAAATATGGCCAAAGGGTATAATAATTATTGCGTCCAAAATGTACCGAAAATGTAGCAGGATGGGAGGGATATGATGCTACAGGACCCATGTTTTAGAAATTTCAAGATTTTTTGATAGCAGATATTTCCGAATGCGTTGAAGAGACAGACGTCAACCGAACTTAATATGAAACTGATTGTGTTTTGGATAAACTTAGGCAAACTAAAGGGAGTGCAATTGACCCTTCCGATTGCGGGAAAATATTGCAAAATTTCGTGACGTCACAATGCTTTTACCTCGGACAAACAAGCTTCGAACCTCGGTCAAACATCGAAATTGCATTGTGACGTCATGGAATTTCTCAAATTTTTCCCGCGTTCGGAAGGGTCAATTCTGGAGGTGTTCCCTTTACTTGGCTGACGGAAAAGTATAACGATACCTCAACCTGATATAATTTGCAAAGAGTGAATATTGGACTAAGGTGAGCGGTATTGGCCGTATTGTGCCTCTTTCTTTATCGTTCAATCAATAAGAATGCGTGCTGCAAACAGAATGCAGCAGAACTTGTATTTGTTACCTGATGTCCTGATGATGTTCGGTGAATAATTTATTTTATGCTTTATCCATACTTTTCAATTCCACTGATCTGAAAGCAGATTTTAATCTTTACGAATAGTAAAAATCAATATATAGTGAAAAGAACTCATATTTATCCATTCGTAACTTTGGATTTCCTCTCCTTTCCTTTGGAATTTCAAATGCATGTCTATAATGAATAAATGATATCATGCACATCACGTACTAGTTAGCAGGTAAGGTGATACATGTTCAAACAAAATAATTGAATATTATGCTGCTTCATTTTACAGACTTGTCATTACAACTTACACCCTGTAGGCAGCATATTTAATCAATTTCAGGAAATATTTTGACAGAAATCTAGAGGTATGTAGATGGAATCATCATCGTCTGTTCATTTCGTATTCCTCGATTCATACGTGTGTGTTCCGCTGTGAAGGTCGTCAAGTTGGGGATCTCCATCTTATCTATCAAGATTTAGACGGAACTCATCACTGAGGAGGAGTTTACGATCCGAATCACGTGTCTAGTGAATTAAAATTGGTTTGAAATTTTCTTCCAGACGGTAAAGAGTTAGAACACTTCCGTATTCTTCATAATGAATTTGACAGCTATTAATGAAGGAATTGATTGTTTTAAACATCACAATGTTTCAATAAATGTAACAACCGGCAGTGCTCCACCCGAAACACCGATGTACATTCTAGTTATCGCAGCAGTATTTTTCCTTGTAATATTCATCGTGGGACTTATCGGGAACCTTTACATCATAGCTTTGGTATGTGGACTGAGACACATGAGGACCAAGATGGGCTTACTATTTATGAACCTTAGTATCACAGACTTGTTGGTTGTGATGATATGTATGCCCGGAGCTGCCGTGGACGTATTTGCGAATGAGGCGTGGCTTCTTGGTGAAGTAGCTTGTAAGTTCATGATTCTTTCGAAGTACATAGTTATATCCCACTCGAGACAGCATCTGACGTTAAAGCATTATGACGTCATGAAATTGATATGTCATTGTTGATTATACACCATCAAATATTATTTCCATAGAAATTAATGACATCACAATCAGTCTACGTCAGGTGTCGTCCCAAATGGGAAGTAACTCTAGTTATCAAAAATACCTAAGTAATAAGGCATGTCATTTCTGAATGAAGGAATTTCAAGGATTTTACGAAAACCATATGAAATTATAGTATTCGTGCCAATTTATCATTTTATGAAGGAAAATTTAAAAGTCCGTGATGAAAATCAATATTTTTGCTTATTTGAAAAACTGGGTACAAATGCCGGAAAATTGTTGCTAAAATAGCAGATTTGTAAAGAAAATACAAAAAGTGTTGAAATTCCCTCATTTTATTTCAATTTTTGTTTTTTTTGTTAATATACAATAAAACAGGCTAGAAACTTCATATAAAGCTTGAATTTGATAAAGTTTAACCGTAGGTACAAAATTCAGCGATAATTTAAAGTTTTCTCGATTTTACACAAAAATAACGAAAATCATCCAATTTAAGGTCAAGATTTCAGAGATACTGAATTTCAACAATTTTTTTTCAAACACACTGTAACATGTGCTCCTGGGGATGACTTTTCAATCTTTTGAAGGAAAAGTATACGTCTGTGCACAAATAAGAGAGAAGAAATGCTCACAAATAGTGCCATTATGTGTTTTTCTTGAAAAAGTGTCAGAGCAGTAAAATTTGCCTTATTTTAGGTGATATTTAAACAATTTATAATTTTTCAGAATCCACCAGCTTAACCATATAAAAAAAGTTTTAATCAATAATATTCCACGCGTAAAACAAAATTCTTGGTTAATAACTTAAGAAGGGAAATCCGAACAGTTAAAAAATGTACCTCCATCTCAGTTTTTTTTGGAAATTACTACAAAGCATTTTCTTACGCATATATCAAATTTTCAAACTTATCCGCTTCTAGGTGTTTAATGAATTAAAGTATAAAATAGAGTCAGAAATAATACATTGACCATTATAACTTGAAATATCTATAAAATTCAAGCTCAGTCAGTGCCAAAACAGGAGATGCGCAAGAATGATCCAAAAATGTGACCAATGACGCACCTTAAGGAGGCTCAATAATCGTTTGACTTCATCATATTCCCGTCGTCAATCCTGGTTCGAATAGTACCGAGTGCGGTTTCGGTCTTCAAACTCCTCTAATTTGCTTGTTTCTTGACGGATTTCGACAAGTTTGCCATCGATGGAACCAAAACAATATCATCTACAATCTGAATGTAATAAATATATAGTCAAATGTATCGTTAAATCTATATATTAAAAAAATATCCCGTAAGTGAGACACCCCTGCTAATGCCGTAAACGTATTATTTATACAAAGTCATCATCGCTTGTTGCTTGGGGACAAAATGAAGTAGGTAAATTTAAGTCAATGATCAAACAGGATATTTCTTGGAGATTTTAGCGGTATCATAAATGATATATTTTAAGTTTAGTTTCTCCAATTTTTTTTGTTAAAATAATTTCTCTTCAATTTTGTCAACTTTTGTACTTTGCAGCGAGATGTTTTCGACTAAAGTTTCCCTATTTAAAAACTTTGAGCGAGTGAATTTCAGTTTTAACCCTGCTTTGTTCAAGGATATATCCATTTTACAGATAAGTGCACGCATTATCGAGAACGAGGGAGGTAAGTGACGTCCACTTATTGACCTTGAACGTCAAAATGTTTAAAAACGCTTCCGTTTACTTTTTTTCCCATTTCTTTTATTGATATTTCCGTATCTCCGACACCTGGCGATCGTTGTACTTTGAAAAAAAAACCGCTTATATTACATTGTTAACGCCTTTTAGAACATCACTATATCTAGAAATTTCATCTTCTGTGTAACTTATTTCAGAATCATCCCTTCTTTAAACATTATTGACCACCCTACCCCCCCCCCCCTTTAAAATCATTACTATAGAACCAAGTATTTTGAATCAGGATGAACGAAAACATGTACTTTTTTCATTGCTTTTGAAGAACAGGGTTTGTCTTTGAGAAATATGTAGAACAAAATAACTTCTGACAAAGACTTCTTATCACTTTGATGACAAATAAGGGTACTGGGTACTTTTTTTTTAGATTTTCATTTAGGGTGAGGGATGCACAAAATGTACTTTTCGGGAACAGTTTTAGCTATTTCAATCTTTGAAAGCATTATCCATTAGGACATAGACATATTTGATTATATCATGGTCGAAAATAATCCCAAGAATGGATTTCAATGTGAAATTATTATCCCTACATCATGTATTTATCTATCAAAATTATTGTTTTTTCGACTGATCTCGGAATAGCTTTACACGTGTATATTCGGAGGACCACTAGTCAATCAAATGAACGATGATATGTAATCTTAATTACAAATATAAATCATCAGATATGAATGTCAAATAAACAGAATAACTTTTTTGCTCTGACAAAGAATTCTTGGATAATTGAACCACCTTAATCTTTAAATCTTCATCAATAAACATCAAAGAAGTACCTATCAGTTATTCAGCCGAGAAGGCAAGGCGAAATCATTAGAATTTTCATTGGAACGAATGCGAACCTCTGAATGAATAACATTCCGAAGTGACCAAAGCAGTAACAGTCCGATACAGTGGAGGTTTTGTGCAATAAAATCATTTTTATTGTTTGTGTGATAATAAAACGAAAACGAAAAAAACCTTTTTTATTGAAAAGACTCAGCGGCAGGGAAGCTATATTAAACGTCTTCAAATTCAATAGCATCATTTAAGAACAGATAAATTGGCAGCATGGACCAGAAATGCACGTATGTCAATTCCGGAAGATTGTGACAAGACGGCATAAGATATGTTTTCATTTGTCTTTCTCCCTTAGCGTTGTTCAAAGTTACTCAAGTAGGTGGCATAATTGATTACGTTTGTCGTTGCTCGCATTGTTCGACGCAAAATGCTTTGGATGCTTTGGTTTTCGTCCTAATTCCATGATGATTATTCATCATTGTCTATTTTCAGAAAATATCGAAACCGATGGATGTGTCGAATTCGGTTTTCTGCATGCATGGTTCTTTGCTAAAATATGACTTTAGTACCTTATTTACTTTTGATTGTATTATACGTGCTCTTGATTGTTACATAACAACAATGTTCTCTCAATTAATTTCTTCATTCAATTCTATGAACTTTATCCAAGAAAATAGGAAAAATAAACATATCAAAGATTCATTAGGTATGTTTCCCTTACAGTATTCTGTACTTTGATACATTCTTAATATAAGATATTTGATATGATATTTTAACAATATTGTATAATTTCGTTACAGGCATAATCGTCTACTTTATAGAGAGTGTAGTAATGATCGCATCAGCTTCAACAGTTCTTGTTATAGGTATCGACAGATACCTCGCAATATGCAAATCAACGACTGATAACGCTTGGAAAAGACTCAAAATAGGCACGAAAATCACCGGAATTTGGACATTGGCAATTCTGAGTTGTGCACCCGTTGCATTTATAGCGAATATCCAGGAAGAAAAAATTGACGACGGCACTATAGTAAAAAGATGTGTGCTAATTTTTGATAGAAATTGGAAAATTGGTTACATTATATCGGTGTTCGTTGTATTATTCAGTCTAATTCTGGTAGTTTTGCCGTTTTTGATACAAAGAATGGCCTCAACACTTCTCCGATCTTCTAATTTGTTTGAAGGACACATCAAAACAAAGAGAATCAGGGAACGTAGAAGAGTTGTAGTCATGCTCTGTTTGGTTGCAGTTAGCTTCTTCGTTTGTATACTTCCATCTCGTGTGGTAATCATTTGGTTTGTATTTGCCGAGGAAAAGCTAAACAAGGAACTTGGATGGAGAGGACGTATCAATCTTAAAATTTTTATTCAGTTGATGATGTATCTGAACAGTGCTCTTAGTCCAGTCATTTATAACTCGATGTCAACCAACGTAAGAAAAGTGACGGCCAGTTTACTACGTAAATGGTGCAAACTCTGTAAGAAGAAAAGAAAATATAACATAGGCAATCAGAACGAAGCAATGGCAAATAGAAATCCAGACTTACCCGGCATGCAAAGGGAGTTTAATGTAGTTCAAATATCGATTATTCAACACAACCAACAGTGACTGCTATTTAAGCTTTATCTTGTTCCTAGAAGTTAAAAAAATTAATCTAATTCACTCAAATGTAAACTTGATATGAATAAAGATAAAATGTTTAAGATACATGCTCATACATAAAGAAAAGGGAATGATCTCCAGCATGACCACCCTGCATTCACCCAGCGAAACAAACCCACAAGAAAGTGACACATAAATGATATAATACAAACTCCAAATCGCAAAAAGACACAATATTCACTAGAACATCATACAAAACAATCGTAGCAGACGTACAGAAACATTAAACATTGATGACAACATATAAGAGGAAGGAGACCAATGTGCACCCGGCGCAGACTTTGGACGGCCATCTGCTTATAGCAAATGGTGTGTATCAATATTACATTCTAAATAATAGAGCATATACTATGCTGGAGTGGAACGCATAACAACTGAGCAAGTCATGTAAGTGAAAGGAATAAGCATCATCTGCTAACATGCAACACTACCAAATATGACAATTTAACATATTTTCATGCTCCACAAAATTTTTGGGGGAGCATATTGTCGCCGTCATGTTTTGTCTGTCTGTCCGTCTGTCATATCTTCCGAGCTCATAAGAATTCAAATAAACATCAAAGAAGTACCTAACAATTATTCAGTCTCAAAGTCGAGAAGGCAAGGCCCAATCGTGAGAATTCCCATCGGAACGGTTGCGAACCCCGGAATGAACAACATTCCGAAGTAAGACCAGGTGCACGGGAAGAGTCAGTGTTTCCTTGTTGAATGCAACACCCGTCGCAACAGCTCCATGGAAACCTGTCATATTCGGTGATAGTCTCGATGTACATTATGATGTCCAGATCAGGTAAGTATGTCTAGTTTGTTGATGACGACAGTTTAAAGACGTTTAACATTTGAACTACTTGGTGAATGTCACTGCTGGTGAACCAAGAGTCCCCGAGGGCACATGTAGCCAAGTTCGATCAACTTCGGTTGATCGTCTGTCTCTTCAACGCATTTGAAATTTTCTGTAACCAAATTTTTTGAAATTCCTAAAACGTGGGTCCTGTAGCATCATACCCCACCCATTTTGCTACATATTTCGGTACATTTTTAGACATAATAATTTAACAGTTTTTGGCCATATTACATTAGCTAGACTGACGATATAAAAATGTTAAACATCTTCAAATTGAATAGCATCATTTAAGATCAGATACATTTGCATCATGGATCAGACATGCACGTTTCGGGTACTTAAAGGCCGACGTTGGCAACCACCTGGTCATTAATATACAATAATACCTGTGGTAGGCGTGATATACCGTCTTTGACGATAACGCCGTCTGCGAGCGGGGTGTTACATCAGTGACATACCGACAGGAAACCCTTTTATTATGCTAAAGAGATACCCGAGTCTCATCTGTTTTAAGATGTCAATCAAAAATCGATAGGGGTAAAGGATTAAAAGGATCCAATCAGATACAAATAAGAGATGTTACCCCTGTAGTGGTCAGTGAGGCAATTATAGAAAGTTTACGTGTTCCCTTATATAGTCCCCGTCGGTTAGTGGGAGGGATTGTTGGAAAGATATCGTAGGAAAGATATAACGTTCACTTTCGCCAAAGTAGAGAATTTTCTTTGATCATGTCTTGACTACAAGACAGGGCTCGATCCACCCATCCCTTCTAAGAGTTTTTTAATTCAATATTTTCATGCCTTTACTATCGGCTCAAAATAGATACACAAGACTTATATACTTATCCAAGCTTTTTCAGGTTGATAAGAAAGACATGATCATCTTCGATGGTCCTTATGATTTCAATTGCTTTGACAGTATTGTGCATTTTGTCTTTTCCGGTTTGTTAGAGATTTATTCGATTTTCAATATGAAAAATTGATGTTTGTTGAGATAAAGAAATGTTTTTCACGTAGATGATTTTTTACAGTTAACGAAAAGGCGGATTTTACTATCCAGTAAATCATATCATGTGAATCGGTCGGTATTTCCGAAACTGTTAGCCTACTTACATCCGAGATTGATTTCAATTGAAGATAAAACACGCAGTTGTTTGTATAAAGAAAATTTAGCATTCCAAGGATCATATCTATTCCCCTCTTTTCATGTATTACCCTTATTGTGAAATGAAGATAAAAAACTCCTTTTCGAGAGATTTTGTCTAGCTTTCTCTCCTCGATTAGAAATTTCATTAGAAGGTTTTCATAAATGTGACTTGTAGAAAAAGCGCTGCTAACTTTCTCTCCTCGAAATTATACTATGTATGATAAATATCGCTTTTACTATATTTCCATCGCAAAGTGGAAAACTTATACAATGCTTAAACAATGAATACAATGAAAAGTTATATAATGCTTATACAATGAATTTGTCAACTTGGTTGCTTTATAAAGCTAAATTATGCCATTCCTCTATCCGCATTTCTTCTTGATGGCGGGACACTTTGTATAGTTTTGCTTGGCTCCACAACTAAAACCCCTTGGAGTTTTTCGTCATGTATGATCATGTATACAAATATCTATTTAACTTGACTCAATTCCCATAAAAATGCAAAGGGAAATGAATGAAGAATGGAGAAAAGCGAACGATAACCTGTATATCGAAGTGATAGGGGAAAAGCAATAAGCAAAAATCATAGCCAAAAGTCCATAACAATAGACTTTCAAAACTTTGAAAAATGCAAAACTAGACAAAACGACTGAAGCATTCTGTTAGGGAGCAAAAACTGAGACCGTATAGGGATGAGATATTACATTGTTTAGACTGAGGATCACTGACGAGGGTTTAGTACCCGAAACGTGCATGTTTGGTCCATGCTGTAAATTAATCAGGTTTTAAATGATGCTATTGAATTTAAAGACGTTTAACATTATAGAATCTAGCACCAGTCCACTTTGTACAGGGACAGGGATATTACACATGAGTATCGAAGATTTGCAGTCCATGACGAGGCTTGTTTGATTATTTTTCTCTAATTAATTTTTACATAATTCATGAATAAGCATTGCTTTTTGCGTTAAATGTTGCACTATATGACGTCAAATACTGCTAAATATACAAAAACTTTTATAATAAAAAGAAGGGAGGAGATCTCCAACAAAAGTAACAAAGAGAGTTCAAGGCAAACCATCGGGAATGCGAGACAGAGTTTTCTCTCATACCCGCGTGTGTTTTACAGAGAAGGCCAAGGAGATACAGCTATATGAGTGACCTCTGTATCACATATCACGTGATATCTCCTATCGCTATTGTTTCCATTGTTTACGCTATTGTGACGTCATGATTTCAGCCCTCAAAACAAGCTAGCGGCGACGTGGCAATAAAACATCGATTATCAGATCGTTTTTCAATGTGTTCTTGAAAAGCCTAGGATTTATAGTTTATCCTATAAAATAAACTATTTTCGGGGGCGCTAAATTCGAATATCGCAAAATCTATGCAATCAGAACGACTTGATATTCTTCAAATTTCGTCTCTTTTCCAGTTTTAACTTTGACCCTTGGATATGAGAGAAAAATACTCTTTCATGTTCTTCTATAAAGATACATCGTTTCCACTCTCGGGGTCTCAAAATTTTGCAAAACCCTCGGCAATCCAATCGGTTTTACCTAATTTTGAGACCCCTTGGGTGGAACAGATGTATCCTTCATAATTGAGATGATCTTATCAGATATCAGCATTTTTATCAGTAAAACCCTAAGACTCCGATTCATAACTCTAACGTGTATATCCGGCGCCATTACTTAAATATTTGTGAATATATATATTGAACTTGCACGCGTGTTTCACAACGAATTCGAGTTGTTCATGTCCATTCAACCCATCTTGCTATGTCTTTCTGTACATTTTTGGACATAATAAATTTCACACTCTTTGGCCATATTACATTTTTTAGACTGAGGATCACTGACGAGGGTCAAGTATCCGAAATGTGAATTTCTGGTCCATGCTGCAAATTTATCTGTTCTTAAATGATTTTAAACATGTTTATCTGTAACCATTCTATGTCAACATAGTTGGAACAAGAAGTTTTCTTTACATGAGTATCAAATAAAATTGGCTTTGTATATCTAGTACAATTAATTTGGTATAACATTTTTTCTTTAAATGTATATCAACTAAAATTGGCTTTGTATACCTAGTACAATTTGTTTTGTATAACAATTTTTCTATACATGTATATCAACTGAAATTGGCTTTGTATATCTAGTACAATTTATTTTGTATAACATTTTTTCTTTAAATGTATATAAACTGAAATTGGCTTTGTATATCTAGTAAAATTTGTTTTGTATAACAATTTTTATTTACATGTATATCAATTGAAATTGGCTTTGTATATCTAGAAGAACTTATTTGTATAACAATTTTTCTATACATGTATTTAGAATTAGCTTTGTATATCTGGTACAATTTGTTTTCGTGCTTGCGTTATCCTCTAATGTTCGATGTTTCGTTTACGTGTTGTCGATGTGTGGTAGCCAACAGGGGATGCTTACTCCTCCCGGGCACCTGGTCCCACCTCTACCTTGCTAGGGGTCCGTCGATGCTCAATTTGGTGCTCTATTGTGAGTGATGTTGAGATTATATTCAGGATCTTCTATAACTCATTTGGAAGCATTCATTTAAGAAATGACTTTTTTATTTTTGGTCTTCATGGGTGTATAATTCTGATTGGACTTGTGCAATTTTTCCGAGAATCGCGAATATTCATTTTAATTATCGGTCATTTTTATTTGCATGCACATCGCACATTTTGCCTGTGTCATCGTCAGATGTATTTTAACATTGGAAAATTCTCCCTACATGCAAAACTTGAACATGACGTCACAATAGCAACCCAAGTTATGGGAATATATATAATTCTAGTTGCCTAATTGACGTTTAACATGGGGGATCTACTAGAAACGTAAATATATCAGTTATATGCGCGAACAAAGATTCTGCTGCTCTGCTTTATGTTTTCATTCATTGCTGTCACAGTTACATCATAAAAGAACATGTATTCATCTAATACCTCCTTCGATTAATTCTTTGCAAAGGACTATATATGGTTCACATAGTAAAGTGGCCCCCTTTCAGAGCAAAATCTTAAATTTTCATGAAGTAATGAAATTGTACCAATATTTATTCTACAATGTAGGCTACTTATGAAATGATACATATCTAATAGTTTCCTTTCTCAAATTCTTAGAATTTTGGCTTCGAAAATGGTCTTTTTTGCCAAATTTCTGGAAATACGTCATTTTGGGGCTTATTTTCAACAAACTTCCTATGAGCTAGTATCGAGCGGGCTTCTGAACAACTTTTATCTTTTGAAATGTTGTTTCCTTTTCACTTCTCTAAGTGCATGCCAAAGGAAAAAGTTGTTCACGATCCCTCTCGATGTTATCTCAATGAAAACAATCAAGAATTATGCTATTTTTCGTGAAAAAATGACAAATCCACCGGTTTTCATGATATTTAGGAAAAATTTGCAATGTCTTAGAAAGCGACAAGTAGTTTTTATTACTAAATTTCTCAAAATATAGATTTTTAACTCTCTTAAACTTACAACACAATTAGTTTTGAAGAAGTCGATTTTAGGGGGCCACTTTACTATATAAACCATATATACTCCTTTGTCATATGCATTTACATATTGTTAAACTCTACCATATAATCCTTATGACTAATTTCAAGGAAATTCTTATGAAGGTACTTCGGTTTTATTTATTTCTTCCTTGTTAACATATAATCGAAGAAAGGCTTAAAAGAATGGTTTTGTTTTGAATGAGGGCGTTGTCAATTTCCTATATCCTCAGCAAATCTTTTTTGAATTGATTTGCGTTGTTCTATCTTTATCTTTCCTTCAGAAGGATGGAACGACTTACGCCATCTGGATATAGACTTGTAGATCTTAAAAACTTCCATAGAGCATGCGCCAGAGAAAATACGACTTCCGGCATTGTCCTTTGTGTTTTAGTAAGTGATCTTGTGCGCTCAGAGAGCCATAAATACAATTCTGAGTTGTCCTTCGTAAATTTACAGTTAATCTCGTGTTTAGGAACTAGCAAATTGTACTGAAAACACCACAAAAGAGGTAAGAATGTTCTGCTTTTTTCAGCCATTAAAATATGTTTTGTCTTAAGTGTCTAATAAGAAAACAGCTAAGTACTAAATACAACGAACAACATGCTTTCCTAAAAACTTCATGTTTCTGATAAATCAATTGCCTCAACAAAGGAAATTTTTATGAGAATAATAAAAGAGATACTAAATACTACGAACAATTTTTCCCTCATAACTTCGTGTATCTAAAATTTAGGTCACATTAAATGAGAATATGAAAAGAGCTACTTAATACTACAAACACAAATCTAATGAAAAATTAAACTGTTTTGGAACATTGCAAAATTATAGTATCCGTAATTGTCAGTACTGTCAACGGCCGTTCCTTTTGCATTTCTTCTTTATTTTCTGTTTTGCGTCTTCGTAGGTTTTGAGCTCATAGTCATAAAATAAAACATAATTTCAATGACAAAACATTGTTCAAATCAAGAACTTTCACAGGACTCAATTTTTTTATCTCTACACTGAAGAGTTCACTATCGAGTTTCCGTTTTGACTTCGTTGATTGGTACATTGTTACATACATAGGTAACAACTATTCTGCTCATTTGATGAGTACCTGAATAGCTGTGGTCTCTCACACTGAACACCTCGGGCATGCTAATTATCTTTTATTTAGGTCCATTGTCTTCAGAATGAAGCATCTGAGATACTTTTTTGTTGAAAATTCCATAGAAAATCTTCATTCTGAAATAAAGATATAATACTCGCAGCATATTCATGTAGTTTTGAATATTTGATGGAAAACTTGTTCCGCTTGTAAAACCCTAAGTTCTAAAATACATTTCTGAAATAGTCAAATTAGTTTTAAAAATTCAAACTTTTTTCTCTCATTCAACTCAAATACTGGATCGAATTTTTTTGTGATTATCTTTCGAACGAGAATTGATTCAGAATTTGGTAGAGGATGGATGTCTTTTCAAATTATGTAAAATTCTTATCTAGCCATGAGTAGTTTTCTCTTACAAGGAATGATGACGTATAATAACATATATTTGTATGATTGCTGTGCAACATGTTGGTTACACAACTGCAACTTTATCCTTGATACCTTTACAGGAAAATGGTCCTTCAAAGACTACTGAACTTTCTTTTTGGAACAGAGGAACATGTAAATATGAGGAGACAACTGGTCCTGTTGAGGGAGAAATTGTTGCGTTTTCTTTATATAGCACAACATTACTATGTTATATGTAGTGGAAGTCTTGGTGAGGGTGTGGCCTATCCAAAGTCTGATGATGACAGGATGATATATAATTCTTCTCAGCGGGTGGTGAAGACATACAGAGAGGCTACACAGAGAGAAGTTCTACTGATGGTTCCTTCAGAAAACTCACTTGGATACTGTATGCTTCTTGACGTGAGGGGAACATATCCTGCCGACGTAATACATATCTTTGATGAAATGACCTTTGTCTCTTCAACATTATGGAAACTGAAAGAATTGAAAGAAGGAGAAAGCATACACGGGCCATGTCGCTCACGAGTTTTTGGTTTTTATGAATATGACACTGCACATTGTATACGTTGCCCCTTTTGGCCTGACGTAGCACGTGAATGGATCAAAAGAAACCGTCCGAACATTTGGCCCTCACCTGAATTGATTCAGAATTTGGTAGAGGGTGGGTGTCATGTGGTACCTATAGGAGATCAAGATTCACCTTTATGTCAGCATGAATGGAGGATATCATTCTCAGTGGCAGAAAGAACACTGATGCATTCATTCAATCACACCCAGTTTCTTACCTACTGTCTTTTAAGATTAGCTCTGAAAAAAGTTATTGAAAAAGGAAGCCCCGGCGTTTTATGTTCGTATTTTATGAAAACTACGTTATTTTACACTTCTGAGATGGAATACGAACAATTTCGTAGATTAGATTCTGTAGAAACATGTTTTAGAGCATGCCTTTCTGAACTTTATAAGTTTGTTGATCATAGATATTGCCCAAACTATTTCATACCAGAGTATAATATGATAAAGAGGAAAGTAAATCATACGAATCGGCCTCAATTGTTAGACATTATAAGAACTCTGTATACGGTAGGAGTTGTTGGCACATTACAATTTAGTCGGGAACCAATATATTCAAACAAAGACTTGGACTTTTCATGTATTGAGTGGAAACTAGACTATGATTTTATGTCTTCTGATTATGTATTACTCATAGTTGGAATCCTACGAGATGTAATAAAGGTACATGGAGAATTTCTCCATACTGAAAATTTACTACGTCATATTCATAGCCTATTACAAGATAATTCGACACAGATCTATAACCTTATCTTTCATATTGGAGTCATACACTGTTGTCAACATATGATGCATCAAATGATGAGTGTCCGAAGGAAAAATAAGAATGATTACTGTCTACATAAAATCATCAAATGTCTACTCAGGGTGGGGTACAGAAGAGATGTTACAACAGGTAAACTGACAGCAGCTACGTACATGTATCTTGTTGATAAAACAAAGTCAACTCTAACACATATACGGCGGATGTTATCAGAATATCCTCCCTACACAATGAGTCATAAATTAAATATAACCCAATCGATGACGTACATGGAGGCAATGTGTAGTAAAGGATACAGTATGGACTACAAAATACAGTGCGCCTGCGCACCGCCCTATTTTGCACAATTCACGTTTCTTAATGCATATCCGTTGCCGCTAAGAATGTTGATATCTATCATGGACTGCGGTTGTTTTCTTCCAGTATCATACGCATATTTCCTTGAGAGTCTCTGTCATATTCGGCAAAACAACCGTACATCGTTGAAGAAATCAACAAGATGTTTGATAGATCAAACAAAGGAAGACATAGAGGATTGTTGGATCGCCAATATCAAAATGTGTGTGGCTATCATCAAGTATGCACAAGGTGATAGTCGATCAGCCTGCAGATGGTTCGGATCAGCTTACGTCATGAAGGATGCTACACCATCACCTTTAAATGAGAGATTCTCTATTTCAGCTTTAAGTTACATTGCTTGTTTGATACACAAACGACTCCTCACAGAGGGTTGAATTACCGCCAAACAGTGAAGTTGAACCAATATTAAAAGTGTTGCATTATATCTTTTAATAGCACTTTGGCTCGAAAAGAAGATCTATTTTTCAAAATCCCTCCTTGCTTCAGAGGACATGATAATTAAGTCTGAAGATATAGATAATCAAGGAACACACAACTTGAACTCAACCTCGGTCACTTCAGCAGTTCATCTTTAATCAAATTCTCAAAGTGATTAAATTGAAAAACTATCTCTCTTTATGCATTTATTCAAAACTTTCACCAATGTATTCTTTTACATTCCCTTTCAACTCATTCGAGCGAAGCTCAAGTGAACTTTTGTCATAGCGCGCTGTCCATCGTTAACTTTTAGTATTTTCGACATCTCCTACATCTGCAATTACTGCGTAGAATTTAACAAAATTTAACGGGAAGCAAGTACTCAGAGTTCTCTACCAAGACTGTGTTTTTCGTGCCAATCGATCAACAAATATGGCCGCCTAGGGCTCTGATTGGCTGACGCATTTTCGACATATTCTGCAACCGCTGCAAAGAATTTCACTAAACCTTACTGATAGCAAGTACTCAAGTCATCTACCAAATTGGTCACTATCAGCCCTCCGTCTTCAACTCCGGTTAGCGATATGGTCCCTTTGGGCATCTTATTGATTGGATTACATATTCTATTACATTAAAAACGAGTTCTCTGTTTCATGACTCACATAAAAAATCAAATGAGTTAAAGAAGATTCAGATTATAATCTCAACAGCACTCACAATAGAGCACCAAACTGACGGACCCCTAGTAAGCTAGAGGTAGGACCAGGTGCCCGGGAGGAGTAAGCATCCCCTGTTGGCTAGCCGCACCCGCCGTCCATGTTCATGCACGAAAATAAAAACAATATAAAGAATACATGCATTGCACTGTCTGAGGTTATATCTATATCGAAAGTGCTATGGCGACCATGTCAGGGAAAATATTTAAAAAAAAACTTACTGTCAAACCCCTCGCTGGGATTTTTTACGAGCTCCACACGGCAAAGGGCATAAGTGTGACACGAATGAGTTATAGAAGATCCTGATGATAATCTCAACATCACTCCAATAGAGAAAAAAAATTGAGCATCGACGGGCCCCTAGAAATCTAGAGGTAGGACCAGGTACCCGGGAGGAGTAAGCATCCCCTATTGGCTAGCCGCACCCGTTGTCGATGTTCATGCACAAAAATAAAAACAATACATGAAATACATGCATTGCACTGTCTGAGGTTATATCTATATCGAAAGTGCTATGGCGACCATGTCAAGGAAAATATTCAAACACTTACTGTCAAACCCCTCGCGGGGATTTTTTTACGAGCTCCACACGGTAAAGGGCATAAGTGTGACACAAATGGTCTCATTGGTTTATGTGTAGTCCTTTGTGTTTGATGTTTCTGTGTTGTGTGTTGACGTTCCTTGTCCCTTTTGCGTCTCTTTCTGTGCTTGTATGCTTTGTGTTTTTGCACTGGGTGTTTTGGGGTTTTGCTGTCGGTGCTGCAACCTGGTATTGTTGGAGATCCCCTCCTTTGTTAAAGAAGATCCTGACGATAATCTCAACAGCACTCACAATAGAGGACCAAATTGAGCATCGACGGACCCCTAGCAAGCTAGAGGTAGGACCTGGTGCCCGGGATGAGTAAGCATTTACAGAGAGTATACAATTTCTCCAAAATCTATTCAAGAACTCTTACGCTGAGTCATTTGATACCAAGGATAAGAAAATACTAAAAACCTAGGAAAAGACAATCACGATATCATAAGTAAAACGAAACTTTGGAAAAAGCTACTTTTGAATGCTGCCTCTCCCTACCCATGAAATCAGAGGAGTGAATGTTAATTACAAAACATACATGTTGCCGATAAATGAGATATAGCTTTGTCTCCTTTCGTTGTCACTTTTTTTTCTTTTCGCGCGAGCAACTTCTGTTTTGTATTTTTTTTTTCAAACATTCGAAAACCTTTCAATTGAGGTTTTTGGAATCAGGTTTCAAGTTTTGTGTTTGACTTTAGTTCAGTGGGGGGGGGGGGGGGGGGGGGGGGGGGCATACTCAAATACGATGTTGTCCAGAAATCTGGCGTCAGTACTCACGGCTATAAAGGAACATGTTGCAAAATATTGTAAACAGGAATGGTTTAAATTTCTTTCGGTCTATTAAAAATTCAGGGGATGTGATTGAAATGGTGAAATCAAGAAATGTTCAAGCAAATACGATTTCTTCATACGACTTTTCTAATATGTACAACACGCTTCCTCACGACAAAATTAATGATCGATTTCCAAACTCATTAAATGGTGTTTTGATAGAGAGAGGAAAACTTATATTTTTACATCTGAATCGAAGGGGTTCTTTCGGTTTCCGCTACAGAATACAAACCATACAAATTATTGAGTGTAGTGACCTGTGTATTGCCGTGTCCTTCCTCTTGGGCAATATTTATGTAAGATTTGGTGAGAAACTCTACAAGCATATTACAGGAATCCCCATGGGTACCAATTGTGCGTCTCTTGTTGCAGATTTATTTTCATGCACTTATGAATGTTTCATTGGTACTTCATCGACGGCGGGTGCGGTTAGCCAACAGGGGATGCTTACTCCTCCCGGGCACCTGGTTCCACCTCTAGCTTGCTAGGGGTCCGTCGATGCTCAATTTGGTGCTCTATTGTGAGTGCTGTTGAGATTATCGTCAGGATCTTCTTTAACTCATTCTAGGTACCTGGATGATATTCTTACTATCGGCAATCCTGTTTTTGAAAAGTTTGAAAATGTTATTTATCCCCAAGAAATGACTCTAAACAAGGCAAACTTTACAAACACAGAAACACCATTTTTGGACCTAAATATCAAAATTGTTAATGGGGAGATTCATACTAGTGTGTATGACAAACGAGATGATTTTGGATTCAACATACTAAATTTTCCCTGGCTAGTCGGTGATGTTCCGAGATTACCGCCATACGGTATTTATATTTCACAGCTCATCCGGTATGCTAGAGCATGTACTGATGTTTTGGATTTTCAAAGCAGAAATTTACAGATTACAAAGAAACTTTTAGGGCAAGGTTTTCGCTTTAACAAATTTGTAAAGACTCTCTGGAAATTTTACAAAAAATATTGTCAACTTCTTTTGAAATTCAGACTCATACAAAGCAACAGAGTAATTTACATTGTGTATTATGCAATCTGCATTTTATTTTGACATAATTCACAAAATATAGACAGAATTACCATCGAAATTATGTTAGAATCACCAAACACCTTTCATATTGTTGATTTGATCCTTCTGTCACCAGACGGACACTTGGCTTTGTACTGGACCAATTTACAGCCTTGTACCACCGCATTCTAAAAAATTGCACTCTGACTGTGACAACAGGACTCCATGACGGGCCCTGTCCAAACCTCTTGAGAGAAGACAGGCCCGGCCACATGTCCTCTCTGAATGTCAGTCGGACTCCTCGGGTGATCACAAGAATGAGTTCGCTGCAGCCGGCAGAGCACGGACTGTTTTTCGTATGCCTTTTGTTTTTTATATCTATTTATATACCCATCAGTGTGTTTCTTGGGCCCCTGTTTGTATGTTTATTTAACAGTGAGGAGGTTATTTTACACCATAATTATGCGTTCTTCGAAACCTCTGGATAATCGGAAAAGTGGGAGGGTTGTGAGCACGTAATCCGGATAACTACACCGTCTGCTACTTGCGTGGCACAAGGCCGTCCTAACTCGGCAACAGTTGCCCATTGGTCTCGTTGGTTGATGTGTGGTCTATTGTGTTTGATGTTTCTATGGTGTGAGTTGGTGTTCCTTGTCTCTTTTGCGTCTCTTTCTGTGCGTGTCTGCTGTGTGTTTTTGCACTGGGTGTTTTGGAGTTTTGCTATGGGTGCTGCAACCTAGTGTTTTTGGAGATCCCCTCCTTTGTTTTAGAGTTTGCACTGAAATAGTATATCAATTGTAATATGAATACACTATAGGAAGGAGACGAAGGGAAAAAAAATAATATTTAGGAAGGGAAAATGGGTAATTATGAAGTTGAAGTCGTCACGATTGTCATATATTGAAGTATTCAGGTGACCATTTCCGTCAACCGATAACATGATATCTAATTATGAAGAAGAGATAATGTTTTCAGTGGTTTCTTTTACCTCTAGTTCATGCCGATAGTTTTAGTTATAGGGTTTATTCCTGTCATACTTCCTACTCAAAGTAGGTGTGTAAACTTGTGGGGGTGAAG
Source organism: Pinctada fucata (assembly GCA_028142955.1). Classification (NCBI taxonomy): domain Eukaryota; kingdom Metazoa; phylum Mollusca; class Bivalvia; order Pterioida; family Pteriidae; genus Pinctada; species Pinctada fucata. The sequence goes on from AP027115.1 coordinate 27,470,751, forward strand.
CCGTACATTGAGTAGGATGTATGACGGGAACTAACCCTTTAACGAAGTTATCACACCGAGAACCATTTTGTAACGTTTTATTCGTAATTTTTGACGTTTGAAAATTTAATTACCTACCCAGCGTCAAGGTAGGACACCACGTGACCGTCATACTGCGGCGTCATTGGCTGAAATTAGTAAGAGGCGAGATAAATTATTACGGTATTCAGCAAAATGTGGATTATTAATTGAGAGCATGTGATCGATATATATGCATGTAGAATTGGACAGAGTGTTTCTTTCTGTAAAAGAGAGCAAAGACTTAGCATACTCATGCAGCTACATTAAGTCGGCAAAAAGAGATTTTTAAAAAAAATCAAATCGACGTGGTGCAATGTTTTTGGATAAAATTTAAACAACGCCCGTATTAGCTGGCAATATAGATAATGCACCTGTGTACACGTTCAAGACATCTTATTAGAAATCGATTTGATTAAATTTGAATGTTTTAACATCATCCGTGCCATACGGATTTAGCCCTTTTGGTCCATATAATGTATGTCTATATATCATCAATGTGGCGCTCGTTCTTTAATTTCTAAATTACAAGTATATTTTCTCAGGAGTAAGCAGTTCTACTCAAAAGCTTTATTTAACGAATTGTGTGAACAAAAACCATGCAAGGGATGGAGCAAGGGAGTAAACCTCTTATTAATATATTAAGATGAAACTTCACAATGCGCTTAATATTCTAGACATGGTCTCAAATAGGCTTACCGAAAACTTGCAACCGTGTACCTAGTTGGTGTTTGTTGAATTTGAAAACGTTTAACGTTTGTACCATTTGGTGGGTGTCACTGCCGGTGGACCAGGAGACCCCGAGGGCACATGTAGCCAAGTTCGATAAATTTCGGTTGATCTTTTCTTCAACGCATTCGAAAATTTCTGTTATCAAAATTTCAAGAAAATTCTAAAACGTAGGTCCTGTAGCATACTATCCTACCCATCCCGCTACGTCTTTCGGTACATTTTTGGACATAACAACTTTCCCACTCTTTGGTCATATTACAGTGTTTAGATTAAGGTTCACTGACGAGGGTTGAGTACCCAAAACGTGCATGTCTGGTCATACTGCAAATTTATCAGTTCTGAAATGATGCTATTGAATTTGAAGACGTTTAACATTTGCAGCACCCACAACAAAAACTGAAACACTCGAATGCGAAAGCACGCAGTTGACGTCATCAAATAATACACATACCCCTATGAGACAAAGGGGCAACCGGTCCCGACTAGGGACGGACATGGGCCTTGTTAGTTGCAACTGGGGTTGTTCTTTGGAAGAACAGAAAAAGATTCCTGTAGAAATTACTAAATATTACTCTTTTGTAGCTTTAGGGCTTTTTTGTTTTTGCAATATTTACCTAAATTCATAAAAAGAAGTTTTACAATGGGATCCCATAAATTGACCATCGACTTCAAACTCCCTTGCAAGTTGAACTACCGGTATTTAACTGTAATGTTGACTCAGTTTACATTTTGTTGAAAAGGTACAATATATTTGATTTAAGTTAGGATGAACAATGATAAAGGATCTTTCCAAAAAGAGAAAAGAAGATGCCTTACGCCAATCTCCAGTTTTACCGACGCTAAATGTACTAGAGTGTGTACGTTTTGTAAGAACGAAACAGAAACCATAAGTTTTACGCGATCTACCTCCTAATTTATTTTTAAGATAATTTGACATTTCTGTCATGCTGCCGTGTTCTTGCTATAATAAATAGTTAACTGGCTCCTCTTCCCACAAAAACTAATATCTTGAATGTCAAATGACATAATGTTTGTGAGCATTGATGGTCAACTTGCGCGCCTCATGTGTAATCCCGATGTGTTGTGTTAGCTAATAATTCTAAGTGAAAGCAAGGGATCTCCAACAAGACTCGGTTGCAGCATCAACAGTAGAACGTCAAAGCACCCCATGTGAAAACACAAAGATTACATACAAAGCAAGAGACGACATAAAAACAGTACACACAAAAGACTACACATAAACCATCGAGACCAATGGACAACCGGTGCCGAGATCGGAATGGTGCGGTTTCATATTTCTATCTTGACTACCTCTATAAGATAGATTAAAATTCACTGCAATCTCTCGACGACAAATGAAATATTTATTATTACATCCTAAATTGATTTAAGATTATTCCTTCCGGAACAATAGTTGGTTTCAGTATCGATTGCTATTAATATGTGGTTAAGGAAGGATAGATTAATTACATAACAACTCATTGTATGGTTTAAAATCTCTTATCAGAGGCCAATCTCAGGGAACTCATTCTTTCCCTCTTGCATGATATGTTCCGTTCAAAAAAAAAAAAAAAAAAAAAAAAAAAACAACATCTAACATATGCTGAAGGTATAGAAAAATCCATTAGGCTTGTCTCTAGAAAAAACACTGCTAAAACTGTTAAGGGAGCAAGGTTTCCACTTTCATTTATCAGATATTTGTAGTTGCTTATTCTATGTAATGAACAAAAATGCATTGATACATATTTTATTGTCATTTCTTACTTACCTGTGTCTGTATCGAACAGATAAATCGTTACACATAAATTGATGCGAAAAGATAGCCTTGATGATTCCAAAAATATTTATACCCCCGCCATCAAATGGTGTGGGTATATAGTGCTTCATTCGACGTACCATCATATTTCAATTTAAAAATGGTCCCATCTCTAGCTTGCTAGGGGTCCGTCGATGCTTGATTTTGTGCTCTATTGTGAGTGCTGTTGAGATTATCGTCAGGATCTTCTTTAACTTTAATTTTTTGAGCAGTGTAGATAGAATTTCTTTATATCCTTAAAACAATGCATCACATTGTTACCTAATGTTTGTTTGACAATAATTGACATCCTAAGCCTGCGTCTCTCACGAGATACGGAGATGAAAACATTTAAAAAGTGGCGATTAAGTTTATACTGTTGTGGGTCATGTATTATTTTAGTTTTACTTTATGTGTAGGTACACATGTACTTAGTCATGTTATTTAATGATTTCATAATAATTCTTTCTAGATTTTACTATGTCATGTTTATCTCATTAGAGAATATTCCAGTATGTTCTTTGTTACATCATTATCATCACATGACTGTGATCTCTAGAATTTACTCTATTGTTAATCATTTGTAATGAGTCATTGTTCTAGAAGCTTCTGGTAAATTCATTGTTATTAAGTATAAATACCTCTGAGGAACTGTGTTAAGAAACATTCGTACACATTCGTAGACACGATTCATTCATCTATTCTGATATACTGGGACACTTTGTTTGTTGAGACTTTAATCCATTTAACAACGTTTGGACACCGATCTTTCGAGAACGTTTGTGATTACCGGAAAGCAAACATTCGATAGACTTTGTGGACCGTAACGGACACTTTGATCCGGACATTGTATTGTAAGTTGTAATCATTTCAAATATATATATTTTGTACATAATTAAACTTGTAAATTTATATTCTGTCTTTGTCTGATTTTTGCTGGCGTTTTGGGGTATTCTGACCCATAACAGAATTGGGGGCTCGTCCGGGATAGTAATCTCTGCATATTTGCACTTAACGTAAAGTTCGTTTTTTGAAAAAAGGAAAATTCTCCAAACTTTTGCCAGCAGAAATCTATCATGGTATTTTCGGTCACTGAATTTTTGAAATCGCCGACTGTAGGTGAGTTCGAATCATTGAAAAAAGATGATTTGATTGGTTTAGGTCTTCACTTGAAGTTAGATGTAAAATCTTCTATGAGAAAACAAGAAATTAGAAATATTGTGGCTAAAAAGCTTTTAGCTGAGGAAATCTTTTCGTCATACGATTTTCCTGTTGAACCTGTTTCAAGCGAAACCAAAATGTCAAAATATGAGTTTGAATTAGAGAAAATGAAAATACAATTACAATTTGAAAAAGAAGAAAAAGAAAGACAATTTGAAAGAGAAAAGGAAGAAAGAGAGAAACAGGAACGTATGCACGAGAAAGAACTCCAGTTTGAGTTAGAAAAGTTAAAGTTAGAAAGAAGCGCTAAGGAAAATCCTGTTCCTTCGCTTGTCAAGTCTGAATTCGACGCCGCCAAAAACATCCGATTAGTACCAAAATTTCAAGAAAAGTCCGTGGACAAATATTTTCCACATTTTGAGAAAATCACGGCCAATCTGAAGTGGCCACGTGATTTTTGGCCAACTTTGTTACAAAGCGTACTTATTGGCAAAGCGGCTGAAGTGTACTCGGCGCTCAGTATTGCTGAGAGTTCAGACTATGACAAGGTCAAGGACACGATTTTGAGAGCATATCAGTTAGTACCTGAGGCGTACAGACAAAAGTTTAGAAAGTACAAAAAGTTTGAAAATCAAACATATGTTGAATTTGCTCGAGAAAAAGAAGATTTATTTGATCAGTGGTTTCGATCTAAGAAAATTCCAAATTCATTTGACAATTTGCGTCAGATCATTCTGATAGAAGAGTTCAAAGAGTGTGTACATCAAGATTTAAGAACTCATTTGGAAGACAAAAATGTTAAAACTCTTGAAGAAGCCGCTGTTTTGTCTGATACGTATGCTCTCACTCATAAGAAAAATTTTGTGTCAAAAACTCAATCTAGCGATAGCGCAAAAACTTCAGATGTTCCAAAGAAAAATTTACAAGAGTCTCAGTCGTCCATTAGTTCCCAGTCACCATCTCAAGGTGGTTCTACGTCCGGTCCTAGGTCCGAGCGTTCTGAGGCATCCCCAGGGGTGGGATCGCTTCCTTCATGCAATTATTGTAAGAAAAAAGGTCATGTTATTGGTGAGTGTTTGAAGCTTAAGAAGAAAAAAGAACTTAAGTCACAGGCCTGTGCGTCTGTTAGAAATGATAGGAAAGCCTTAGATTCGATTTGTTCTGACACTCCTGAGATTCAGGGTTCTAAGTCCAGTTCTGATGATTTTGTGGAGGATCATTATAAGCCCTTTTTGTCACAGGGATTTGTTTCACTCAGTGATTCTGGCGAAGCGTTGCCTGTTCAGATTTTGAGAGATACTGGTGCTGCCCAGACTTTATTGTTAGAGGGTTCATTGCCTTTGTCTGAGCACACTTTTACTGGTAGGTCAGTTTTATTACAGGGTGTGGAGCTAGGCGTCATTGATGTTCCCCTTCATGAAATTTATTTGAAGTCAGACTTAATTACTGGACCTGTTATCGTAGGTGTTCGACCTACTCTTCCCGTTCAAGGCGTTTCCTTGTTGCTTGGCAACGATTTAGCTGGCGGCAAAGTTGTAGCCGATCCGATTGTTTGTGAGAAAATCACGTCCGATGTCGTGTCCGATGATGAAGACGACGACTTGTACCCAGCCTGCGCTGTTACCAGGGCGATGGCCAGGAACAGACTGAAAGAGGCTGAGCGTACTCCTGCACTTAACGAGGACCATCCCTCCAAAAAGATCTTTCTGACACATTCATGTCTACCATTGATGACAGCGTACCTGAGACGTCAGTACCACTTCATGTTGACAAGTCGCCGACAGTGCCTGGTGATGATTCCCATCCGCCATTAGACAGAGATACAGATGCCTTAAGCCGTGAGCAGCTCCTCTCCGAGCAAACTAAAGATCCGGAGATCATCCGACTAAGCAAGAGGGCCCTTCCCCGAGAAGAAGCGGACAAAGTCGGAGAGTGCTTCTACATACAAGATGGCATCCTTATGCGGAAATGGAGACCACCCGATGCACCCCCTAGTGACGTGTGGCGGGTCGTTCACCAGATAGTGGTTCCAGTAGCGTATCGCGGGGACATCATGAGTTTAGCTCACGACACACCCATGGCAGGTCATTTAGGTATCAATAAGACTTATAATAGGATTTTAAGTCACTTTTACTGGCCTAAGTTGAGAAAAGATGTGTCTAAGTTTTGTAAGTCTTGTCATAGCTGTCAGATGGTAGGTAAACCCAATCAAGTTATACCACCTGCTCCCCTCCAACCCATTCCAGCCTTTGAGGAACCTTTTAGTAGGGTGTTAGTTGATTGTGTAGGTCCTTTGCCTAGGACTAGGTCAGGTAATCAGTACTTACTGACAATTATGTGTACTTCGACTAGGTTTCCTGAGGCCATACCTCTTAGGAATATTAAGGCAAAGACCATAGTTAAGGCCCTTACAAAGTTTTTCAGTTTCGTAGGTGCTCCCAAGGCCATTCAGTCAGATCAGGGTTCGAATTTTATGTCAGGGTTGTTTCAGCAGGTTATGCATGAGCTAGGTATCAGGCAGTATAAGTCTTCTGCGTACCATCCTGAGTCCCAGGGGGCACTTGAACGCTTTCATCAAACCCTTAAAACTATGATGAAAACATATTGTCACCAGTATGGAAAAGACTGGGATGAAGGGGTTCACCTCGTGTTGTTTGCGGCACGAGAAGCGGTTCAGGAGTCCCTGGGATTCAGTCCCTTTGAGCTAATTTTTGGGCATACGGTCAGGGGGCCATTGAAGTTGTTGAAGGAAAAATGGTTGACTGAGACTAGCGATTTGAATCTCTAAGACTACGTGTCTAATTTCAAAGAGAAATTATATAATGCTTGCAAATTAGCTCAAGAAAATCTCAAAACATCACAAATGAAAATGAAAACATGGTATGACAAAGATGCTAGAAACAGAGTTTTTAAACCAGGCGATAAAGTTCTTGTATTTTTGCCCATCCCTGGTCATCCTTTGCAAGCTAGATATTTCGGTCCTTATGAGGTTGAGAGTAAAATTAGTGATGTTAACTATGTGGTTAAGACACCTGGTCGGCGAAAAGAAAAAAGAGTGTGTCATGTTAACATGTTGAAAGAGTATTTTGATAGAAGTGACCGAAATTTTGTAAAACCAGTTTCCACTTTGGCCAATGTAAATACATTAGAAAATTGTGTTGAACCTGAATGTAATGAAGAGACTGTCGAAAAAGACTTCGCTCAAAGTGTCCGTTTGAAGAATTCCGAAATTCTGACAAATCCGGAAGTGAAACTCGGACATCTTACCGTGCATCAAAAAGAGGAAGTGCACCAATTAATGCGGGAATATACGACCATCTTTCCGGACATTCCAAAAAAGACAAATGCGTCTCATCATGACGTCATTGTGGGTGATGCGTCACCTATCAAACAGCATCCCTATCGGTTAAACCCGATAAAACTTCAATACATGCGGAAAGAAATTCAATACATGCTTGAAAATGACATTATTGAACCCAGCAATAGTGACTGGAGTTCCCCATGTATTCTTGTTCCGAAGCCAGACGGAACTTACCGATTGTGTACGGACTTTAGAAAAGTCAATTCTGTCACCAAAACTGACTCTTATCCGATCCCACGAATCGATGACTGTATCGATAAAATTGGCAGTGCAAAATTTGTCAGTAAATTTGACTTGCTTAAAGGCTATTGGCAGGTCCCGCTTACCGAGAGAGCCAGAGAAATATCGGCATTTGCGACTCCAGATGGGCTATACCAATATAAAGTAATGCCCTTTGGTATGAAAAACGCACCAGCCACATTCCAGAGGATGATTCATTCGCTCTTAAATCATCTCGAAGGATGCGAGGCATACATCGATGACGTCATCATCTACAGCGACACCTGGAATGACCATCTCCGAATCATGCGTACCTTCTTCGACATACTGGCGAAAGCAAACCTCACAGTGAACCTTGCGAAAAGTGAATTTTGTCACGCGACTGTAGAATATTTGGGTCACAAAGTAGGTCAAGGTTTTGTTACTCCTATCATGGCCAAGGTGGAAGCTATTTCAAAGTTCCCGATTCCTACCAATAAGAAAGAGATAATGAGATTTTTAGGAATGGCAGGATTTTACAGAAAATTTTGTCCAAATTTCTCGTCAGTTGTTGGTCCACTTACCAATCTGTTACAAAAGAGAGTGAATTTTGCATGGACCAATGACTGTGACGAATCTTTTAAGAAAATCAAATGTGTTCTTATGAATAGTCCTGTCCTGTCAGCTCCAAATTTTGATAAGCAATTTAAGCTTACTGTTGATGCCAGTGACGTAGGAATCGGGGCTGCTTTGTTTCAAGAAAATGATGATGGTGTAGATAGAGTTGTTTGTTATTTTTCAAAGAAATTGACTAAATGTCAAAAGAATTACTCTACTATCGAAAAAGAGTGTCTTGCATTATTGTTAGCTTTACAACATTTTGATGTTTATTTGAATGTTACTCTACATCCCATTCTTGTGTATACTGACCACAACCCTCTCACTTTTTTGCACAAAATGTCAAACAAGAATCAAAGACTTACAAGGTGGAGTTTATTGTTGCAAGAGTACAATATCATTATTAACCATATCAAGGGCAAAGACAATGTGATTGCAGATGCACTATCGAGAGTTTCATGAGTGATTTTTGAAGAATTTACCACCTAAGTTTTCATTGACATTCAAACTTTTTTTAAGGGGGGAGGTGTTGTGGGTCATGTATTATTTTAGTTTTACTTTATGTGTAGGTACACATGTACTTAGTCATGTTATTTAATGATTTCATAATAATTCTTTCTAGATTTTACTATGTCATGTTTATCTCATTAGAGAATATTCCAGTATGTTCTTTGTTACATCATTATCATCACATGACTGTGATCTCTAGAATCTACTCTATTGTTAATCATTTGTAATGAGTCATTGTTCTAGAAGCTTCTGGTAAATTCATTGTTATTAAGTATAAATACCTCTGAGGAACTGTGTTAAGAAACATTCGTACACATTCGTAGACACGATTCATTCATCTATTCTGATATACTGGGACACTTTGTTTGTTGAGACTTTAATCCATTTAACAACGTTTGGACACCGATCTTTCGAACGTTTGTGATTACCGGAAAGCAAACATTCGATAGACTTTGTGGACCGTAACGGACACTTTGATCCGGACATTGTATTGTAAGTTGTAATCATTTCAAATATATATATTTTGTACATAATTAAACTTGTAAATTTATATTCTGTCTTTGTCTGATTTTTGCTGGCGTTTTGGGGTTTTCTGACCCATAACAATACCCAACTGATCAAAAGTAAACCAACGAAGTGGCCTCTTATCAACTTCGTTGCTTACAAGTACTTTTGTTGTTGTTAAAAAATTGTATCTCCGCTGAGGAAGAAATAAATTGTAAACGCGTCAGTCTGGGACTTTTTGGACACAATACCTTGTTTACATTCATTGAGTAGAAAATGATTCTTGATTAACTGATTGTACTCCAGTTTAACTTGCCGCATGTTATATCTACTGTGTGACAAATATGGAATGATCCAATACACAGTACAAAATCGATAATTCAGAAAATCATAAACCAAAGGCATACAAAATCAGGATAAAACAGGAACCAAAGCCAACAAACAAAAACCTCCATCACATGAAAAGAAGCGAACTCCCAATATGGCAGTGAGACCAGGTGCCCAGGAAGAATAGCAGCTCCTGTTTGCATGCAACACCCGTCGCTTCAATTCGGCAGAAATGTACTGTTTTTTTTATATAAAGGCAATTCTGTCAATATTCCTTAAAGAGCCCCTTAAAAATACTTCAAGGAAATTATTTTACTGTGTAAAGGTCTTTTTCTTCCTTTTGAACAAGTATTGAAGATAAAAATGTCCTTTTATCATGACGGGAACATAACTTGTAGTTTGAAAATTATTGTTTTCCAACAACAGCATTTCTCAAGAGGATGGAATGTTATGTCCTGGATTTTGATTAGAACTTAGAAAAATGCTAGCCAGTAAAGATTAGCATAGAAAAAAGAGACTCAACAATACAAAAAAGGTATATGATTTTGTTATGTTCATTAATATTTCATTTCATAAGATTGTAAAAAGGTTTTTCGAATTTTCTCAACTTTATTCTGAATTCCTATGGCGTATAACCATGAAAACGGAACGTCGTACTTGTTTTAACAACAAATATTATTCAACATTTTATAAGATCGGTACTTTGTCTTCACATTATATAGTAGACTCTCTAAGACGATCGAGTAACATTTGAACACAACATAAAGATAGCGATACGTGCAACAATGCCTTGTAGAGTAAGAATGGTACCCTAACCCTGTAAAATAAATCTAAGACTGTAAAATCGTACTCAGGTTATATCTAATCGTATTCAGGTTCTATACATGGTATAGATATTGTTTTCATTTTCATGCGTGAACATCGACGGCGGGTGCAGCTAGCCAAACAGGGGATGCTTACTCCTCCCGGACACCTGGTCCCACCTCTAGCTTGCTTCGGGTACGTCGATGCTGAATTTGGTGCTCTGCTCTATTGCCAGTGTTGTTGAGATTAATGTCAGGATCTTCTTTATCTCATGGGAGGGGAATTGCACAAAATGAAGGACATATTTCTAAGTTAGCTCGTGTTCATCCCTCAAAGATAATGTTATCTAAATACTCTTAAAAAACATATGAAATTATGAGGGATTGTGCGTAGATAAACTCATTATGCTGGTATAATGCGTGGTGAAATGACAATCACTTCTCTCACTCCTAGATAGCCAAGTTCGATCAACCTCGGTTGATCGTCTGTCTCTTCAACTCATTCGAAAATTTCTGTTATCAAAATTATTTAAAATTTCTGAAACGTGGGCCCTGTATCATCAGCTTACCCATTCTGCTACGCCTTTCGGGACATTTTTGAACACTTCTGAACTAAAAATTGTAATGTTTTTCCATCTATCGGCCCTAATTTTAGAAGGAAGTATTTTGGATACAAATATATGACAGTCAAGCCTAAATTTAGTAACAATAAATAACAACAAAAATACAAATTTTATTGAAATTTGAACCTTTATTTTGAATTGACCTTGAACTCAGAGTCAATGACCTTGACAAATTTTGGAAGATCTCAAATAAAGAATAATTTCTTCTGTTGTCCCTACATAAAGCTTAAGCAATTTAAGTTAGTTATTTAAACCATGCTAAAAATCAATTTGAAAAGATATAGTCATCATGTGTCGAATGAAAAGTTGCCATGGCAACCATTTTTGACCTCAAAATGTAGGAAAAGAAAACAAGGTCCCACTAATTTTGTCAGTGATTATATTTGTCACATGATATCTATTTTGGTCTGACAACTGTGATGGTGTTATCAGCCTGACATTTTGTGTTATTTTTTGCTAAAAAATGGTAAAAATTGGACAAAAATAGGCCTTGATTTTGACCTTATTTTATGGCAATTTTTGACTGATTTTGATTTGATAGGATCCGGCTAATTGAAAGAAATGTCAAAAATTTGTTATTTTTTCAAAAAATAGAGGTTTTAAAGATTATAAGTTGTTAATACCAATTAACTCTGACAATGGTTTCCATGGCAACATAATAGCCAAAGATGACTTATTTGACAATTTTTTTGGTGTTATAAATAGACAGACCTCGTTTCCATGGCAACCGGAATATTTATTTTCAAAAAATGTTATTTTTGTATTCAGGGCATTATACGTACCATTTATAGAGAAAATCATGAAAATCCATGACATGCTGTTTCCAAAATATTTTGGTCCTTACAGAGAATTGATATTAATATCCGAAACACGTGTCTGGTGCATAATAGATTGGTTTGAAATTTTCTTCAAGAAGGTCTAGAGTTGAAACACTTCCGTATTCGATACAAAAAGAAGTCAGAAGTCATAGCTATGGTGAAGAAATGTGTAGACTTAATTTTTGTCTCATATTTTGCATTTGTTTTGATAAGGTACTTCATTAGTTTTACATAACTGTTTCATGCTTGAGGAAGCATACAATTCTTGAATATAACATACCTCGATGATATATACATGTACCCTAAATAAAGGCAGTTAAAATCTTCTTTTAGGTATAATGGACCTTCCGCGCAGGTTGGGTTTTTTATTCGGAACAGAGGAGTATGTTAGTATGAGAAAAGAGCTAGTTCTACTAAGGGAAAATTTGATGCATATCGGACGCAATAAAAAGAATGTGCGTTTCATATGTAGTGGTAGTTTTGGGGAGGCCATTGACTATCCATCCTCTGATGATGACGTCATGATGTATTCCACTTCTGTTCGAGTTGTGAAGACATACAGAGAGGCTACACATTGGGGTGATCTCCTCATGGTACCTTCTCAGTATTCACCTGGATATTGCCTTCTACTAGACGTGACGCAAGCATATTGCGACGACTATTTACAAATCATTGACGGAAAACCATTTCTGTCTTCATCATTATGGAAACTGTTGGATATGGGAACAGAAGAATCCATACATGGACCCTGTCGAACAAGAAATTTAGGTATTTATGAATATGATACTGCATATTGTATCGCGTGTTCCTTTTGGCCTGATATCGCAAATGATTGGCTCACAAGGAACCGTTCACATGGTTGGCCATCCCCTGAAATTATCCAGAATATTATAGGACATGACTGTCACGTGGTACCGATTGGGGAGCAGAATTCCGCTTTCTGTCAACATGAATGGAGAATATCATTTTCAGTGGCAGAAAGGACATTAATGCACTCGTTCAACCATTCCCAATTTTTGACATATAATCTGTTAAGATTTGCTCTAAAAAGAGTAATAGAAAAAAAAGTTCCTGGTGTATTATGTTCATATTTCATGAAGACCACATTATTCTATACATCTGAGAAAAACTCCATTGAAGGTTGGCAAGGAAACAACATAGGAACGGGTTTTAAAGCTTGTCTCTCTCTACTGTATGATTATGTTGATCATAGATATTGTCCAAATTATTTCATTCCAGAGTACAATATGATGAAGAGAAAAGTAAATCATACAAACCGAAATCAGTTGTTAGACATAATACGAACTCTGTATTCTGCAGGAATAGCTGGAACTTTACAACTCTGTAGACAATCAATATGCTTGGATGAACGTCTGTCGTTATCGACGATAGAGTGGAAACTAGACCGGGATGCTATGGTGTCTTCTCATATAAATTTTACAGTTCCATGGTTATTGAGTAGATGTCTACTTGTTTCACGCAGAGAAAAGGAATCGTGTACATTATGCCTGCGATTTATCATGCGATTTCGACAAGATTGTTCAACAGCATGTAATCTATTATTTCAAAGAGGATTTGCTTTTTATTGTCAAATACTGATGCATCGTCTTTGGAGTGAGCCAAAACAGAATAAGGTTTATTATAACCTGAATAAAAATATACAATCTCTTCTCAGTATAGAATACAATGTAGATTTGGCTACAGGAAAACTGACAATGGCGACTTACATGTTTATGGTAGGTAAAACGGAGTCTGCTTTATCACACATACGGAGAATGTTATCAGAGTATCCACCGTATGGCATAGATAAGGCACCGAGTGATATTCAAAGGACAGCGTACATAGATGTCATGTGTAGTCGAGGATACACCATAGACTATAAGGCACGACATGCCTTCGCGCCATTTTATCGTTTGGACATCGAAATTCTTCATGCATATCCTTTGCCTTTTAGAATATGGATATGCATGACTGAACATATAAATTTAGATCCTTTGTCGTATTCATACGTACTAGAAAGTCTGTGCTATATTCGACTGAGAAATTATTCATCCTTTCTAAAATCAACAAGATGCTTACGTGATCACATAGATGGAATGAAATTTGATCCAGACATCGTGGATGGCAGAATATGTATGGGCATTATCAAGTCTGTACAAGGTGATTATCATTCAGCATTTAGATGGCTGGGATCTGCCTTAATCATGAAAAATGCCTTCCCTCGATGTTACCAAGAGAAGTTAACGCAATCAGTTTTAACACACATGTCTTATATTCTGAGTAAACGACTAAACGGATAGAATCAAACTTGGCAGTGTTTATTAAACCTGAATACAGACCAAATTCATTTATGCCAACTACTTCGACTTTTTATCAATCACTTGTGAATTTTGCATTGTAAATATGTACTAAAGATATTAGTTTTAAAACTTAGATGTATTAAAAAGTACTAGAAATAGATTTAATCAGTGCTTGGTACTTTCAAATGAGTATGACATACATGTCTTTTAAATTGAAAACAAAAACTGATATATGCATGTCATAAGCACGATGGTACTAGCTAGTATACGGAAATGCTCTGTTGGATGAATCGAATTCGTGATCGATTACCTGAGAAACGGGCCAACATTCAGATTAGACATGAAATCTGGACCCAGTCTTTTCAGACGAGATATTCGGACTGCAGATATTAAATAGTCATTATGTCATGGTCCGTTAGTGTACAATACCAAATCTTACTTTGGCAGAAGCAGAATCACAACGTACTGTGAAATATCATCAAAAGATCATTAAACGTATTACTGGACCAATTTACAGTTTTTACGAGTAACATTTCCAGTATTTCGCATTAAGGAATCGTGACAACGGGACTCCGTGACACGCAGTCCAAATCTCGTCCGGAAAGACTTGGATTTCTTGTCCTATCTGAACCGCTGGTCAGACTTTTCAGGTGATTGATCATGAGTTTACTTTATCCAGCAGAGCATTTCTGTATACCCATTGATTTCGATATCTGTTTATCTAGTTTTTGTTTAACTTGAAAAAACCCTGCTGTATTTTACCTTCTTGTTTGTGATAAACATCAAAGAAGTACCAATCAGTTATTTATTCTCAAAGTCGAGAAGGCAATGAAAAATCATGAGAATTTTCACAGGAACGGTTGCGAACCTCGTGATGAGTAACACTCCGAAATGAGAGCAGGTGCCCATAGAGAGAGTCGGTGCATCCTGATTGCATGCAACACACGTCGCATCTTCATTTCTTGTTTTTGAAATCATCTTTGTTTGTGAAGTCATCTTCTTGTTTCTGAAGTCATCTTCACTCATCTTACGATGATATTGCATTTCGTTTATAAGACTTCTATATGTCCTGAAAGACTTCTATGGATAGTTGTGCACAAGTATGTTATCCGGATTAATACATCATTCCATATTGCATCGAGCATAATTGCCAAATCGGCGACAGATACACATCGACCACACTCAATTTGTGTTGTCACTCATACTTCGATGTACATGCATATTTCGGTGTTAATGACCGTTAGATATGAGCATTGTTCAAGTGCATTAAATTCCTTGGACCCTCGGGGACTCAACAATTTTGTGAAATATAATTCAAATCCATGATAGAGTTTAGATACAACTTATGGAGAGATTGACAGACAAGGCAAACGATCTTTTCAAGGGGTATATAAGATAACTCATGCAGTCAACGATGGTTCCAATGAAGTAATGAAATTTCAAACGAACTCAATTCTATACCGGTATGTACTGTGGGTGCTGCAACTGAGTCAAGTTGGAATCATCCTCCTTTCTTTCCCCTTTGTAACAGCAAGTATATTCAGAGAATTGTTGTCTCCCACTTCTGGGTATTTGCTACACAAAATGGCTCAGCTCAAACTTCAACATAAAGGTTACAAGGTCCAAAATCATGGTACAGATGGAAGGACTTGTCGCAAGCAATACATATATGAAATACCTATCAGTCATTATTCAAAAGTTATGTCCGAGCACTATATTTTCCAAAATTAGGTCAAACTTACACATTTTGGTAACAATGGAGAGTTCTTGTTGCAAGGAATGCAAATATGAAAGGCAAATCACTCACCATCCAAAAGTTATGTCTAAGGTTAACTTTTGTGACTGACAGACAGAAAGACAGACTGATAGGCACACAGGTTTTAATGTTGCCTCCCTTCTACAAAGGCAAGGGACAATGATGCTAAAAAGTCACATACAAATATAGATTTCTTTATTTGAATAAATGCATTTATTATTTTTGGCATCTAATTTACATATAAAGTGAGCAACAAATATTGTGGTTTTCCTTACGAGTATTCATTGTAAATTCAAATTAAAAACATTTCACATAACAATTGACAATGATGATTAGACAATATAATGTACTTTCTCACAAACTGAAATCTAGCATCTTCAAAATAAATTCAAAAATCAAACTGAAGTGTTATATCCCTCAGTTGAAGTAGGTAGTATTATTCAGCCTTAAAAAAATTTCATATATATCTCAGATCTTTTTTTTTTCAACATATGTCAAATTCGCATTAAGGTAGTTCATACCTCCGTTCGTGAGAGCTTATATTCTCAATATGACAACTTTTTTGGAATTTCCAGGCTTATCATCTTTGAACCTTTCATAAAAAAATATTCAAATAGACCCTCGATTGTAGGGATATCTTTATCGTCTATAAATTCAAATGACCCTAACTTTGACATTACACCCAATGGAAAATCCAAAAATTCACATTTTTTACATTGTAGAAACATTTTTTAAACCAAAAATGTATTTGAAACCTGTATTAGCTTCTACCCATGTGCAATAGCATGAAAAGAAAATATGAGGTATCCATGCGTAATTTTCCCTAATTTTGGACCAGAGGTACAATCCACCTTAACATAATAATAATCCTGCCAATTTCTAAAACGTAACCTCTCTCAGATGCTGATTTATACCCTGTTCATGACAACAAGATAACGATAATACAAAAGTGAAACAAAGTAACAACAACGCTATATATATGGCACAGAACATGACTAGAAATACTACAAAAGCTTTATGTATAATATTGTGTAAATTTGGTTTGGAATTTTGATAAATTACTTTGAAATCAGATCATTTGTTTGGAATTTCTTCATATCTTGGAATTCTTATTGGATTTGTATCATTGAGCAGAAAAACACAAAAAGTAAAATTATTTGTTTGTGAAACACTAATGCCCCTAGACTGCAAATAAGAGCTACACGTAAGTGTTGACTAAGTATAAATTTTCAATGTTAAGGTCACAAGGTCAAATATCAAAGGATGTTCCCTTCATAAGGGGTGCAAGTGTGACCAGCTTTACCATTTATTTCAAGGAATTCATGCTCTTTTACAGATCAATTTAAGTTATGACCACTTTTGTAAGTTTTTGTAGGAATACAAACAGACGGACAGACAAAATCTTTGATTCAGGGCATGAAATGTAATTCAAGATTCTGAAAAAGCATGAACAGGAAAATGGATTTAATTTTTGGATTAAATATGAATACTTTTATTAAATGCTTTATGAATATGAGTAGCACCAATTTTGCTAATCTTGTCTAAGACTATAGGGGACAAACTAATAACGAACCTCAAGTTGCTGATAAAAGATTAGAAGAGTTTCATTTTAAACAATTTGATGAAAATGGATTCTACTTCGTAATTTTTAACATCATGGATTCACATTAATTGCATTCATAATACATGTACGTCACTAAATATGCGGGAATTTTGCTTCAAATCAGCGAGAATTAAAATAACGGAAAGTCATTATTGCAACTTAATGATAAACAAACAAAAATGATACAAATAAGGAAAAATCTACAATTACTACATTTGTCATATATATTAATATATAACACTAAATATACTATAATCAAATGTTAAACTACTTCATTAAATATCACTCTTATACTACATGTAAATACTAAATTCTACACTAACAGAATTGGTCCTCTCCCAGCATCTAGGTCTATAAACTAATTAAAATATAATGCCTACAAATTTACAATACTTTGTACAAAGTACATTGTACCTAAAAACTAAGAAACTACGGACTAAAGTATAAACTACCCAAGTCTATACAAGCATACTGAGAAAGAAAATGGAAAGAGAATAATAAACTTTTCTCATGATTAAAAATACTCTGAAAGTCTAGAGTTGAGTTCTAGGTAAGATCTATCAATGAATTTTAGAGAAATTTGCATTAATGGACTCTATTGCAGAGTCATTGTGTAATTTTTAAAAATACAACATTTTAATGTTTTATAAAATGAACAATGAAGAGTTTGCTGCTTGAATTGAATGGTATGAGCAGATTGATTAAAAAAAAATCTCTCAATTTTACTAAATAAAACAAATACTTGGAAATGTCATGAAAGGTCAAATTGCATATTTGACTGAGCAAATGAAATTTTTGAGCATGGCAATATTTTTTGTATACATATAGACATACATGTAGCAACATAATGACATATTTCAAATGCCTGTACAAATGGACAATGTACATATAACCTTAACATAGCAATGATTCAAGAACATTTTGTTACATAACATGTACGGAATATGTAATAACAACACATCACTTTTATACAACACTAATGGGAATTATACAATATACATAACAAAAGATGTGCGTAAAAATAAATATGAAAATAATACTGTCGTCATCAGAGTATTTTGTGGAGATCAGATCATGTAAACGTAGGTTATATATGCTGAGAAGATGGATGAGATTATCATATAATTTTGTAGAATTGCACGTATCAACCTACAAAACTTTGAAATGGTGTTTAAAGATTGAATATTTTAGGATATTTTTTTTCTTTTTTGCTCACTGAGGTGAGCATGGTGAGAGGGAAATCAAAATTATAATAAAGCCTATGCTCACGCAGCAAGATACGCCCGTTGGGATTTTTTTCACAACACCAAAATATCTAAGTCCCATAACTCCATAGTGACAAATCGGATGAACCTGAAAATCAAAAGGCGGCTTCCTCTTCAAAGTCTGATCACAATGTACAAATATCATGAAAATCTGTTGACGTATATTCAAGTAATTGCGTTCCATGCGCCTATATTTTGCCCTTAGCTTAACATGTATGTGCATATAACCCCCCCCCCCCCTCCCATTAAAAATATCTCGGTTATGCGACCATATTATCAAAAACCCGTTACATGTGTCAAAGAACATCCTTTCTACCTTAAGTATACAAAATTTCAAAACATTTCGATCAGAAATAGATTTTTAAATAATTTTTAACTATTTTAGTATATTTTCACTGTATTTTAAAATATCTAAGTCCCATAACTCTGTAACGACAAATCGAATGAACCTGAAAATCGAAAGGCGGCTTCCTCTCCACAGTCCAATCATAAAGTATGAATATCATGAAAATCTGTTGACGCATATTCAAGTAATTGCGTTCCATGCGCCTATATTTTGCCCTTAGCTTAACATGCATGTGCATATAACCCACCCACCCCCTGCCCCCCTTCCCATTACACACAATATCTTGGTTACGCGACAAAAAAATTAAAAATCCGTTACATATGTCAAAGAACATCCTTTCTACTTGAAGTACATCCTTTCTACTTGAAGTATACAAAATTTCAAAACATTTCGACCAGAAATAGATTTTTAAATAATTTTTAACTATTTTAGTATATTTTCACTGTATTTTAAAAATCTAAGTCCCATAACTCTGTAACTACAAATCGGATGAACCTGAAAATCGAAAGGCGGCTTCCTCTCCACAGTCCAATCATAATGTATGAATTTCGTGAAAATCCGTTGATGCATATTCAAGTTATTGCGTTCCATAGGCGGACGGACAGACGGACAGATGGACGGACGGACTTCGCCATACCATAATACGACCCGTCAAATGACAGGCGTATAAAAATCATACATTAAGAAGTATTAGACTTTGATCAAAATTAAATTTCAATATCTATAAATAATTAGTTTAAACATATTTTTTGTTCACAAAAAGCAATGGATAGGTGTTTTTATTAATAAATTAAAGTATAATTCATACATACTATTTTTGCAATTATGTAAGGTAAATGTTTTCCCAAAACTCACTAGCCGAAGGCCCGAGGCTACCAAAAGTTTTGCTGGGCTAGTAGAAATTCCTTAAGAAGCTATACCTTTGGGCTAGTGGTTGAAAAAAGTTTTTGTAAAGACTGTCATATCATTGTTGAATTACTTTGAGACAGGTATTGTTCCATTCAAATATACATAGTGAAAACTACAATTACCTCATTTTGAGCTTCCATGTTATCATGAATCAGTGATTTTTCTCACTTTTGGGGTTTGGGGGAAGAGCGTCAGGGCGCTTACATGGGGGTAAATATTTGCGTGAACTACTCATCAGGGAAATTTCTTTTTAATAAATCAAGATTCTATCAAAAACTGTAATCATGGTAATAGATAGCATCAATATAATTGGAATGGCTTTAAGTACAAGCAGGCACTTGAAGGTAACCATATTTTACTATTTTGATTCTGATTTTGTTGAATTTTACACACTACTTTAAAACATAAAACAATTTTTAGCCAAAGAAAAACCTTTTACATCAGGGGTGGGGGGGGGGGGGGGAGAGAACATTGTGAATGCTTTCAACATTAGATAAATACATGGTACATGGTATACAGATTATACAAAACGGATACAAAATGCAAGAATCTTAAACATGGTTGTAAAATCCAACAACACAGAGATTAATAACAACCAACTTTACAAGTTAACAAGTTTACATGTACAATAATATATTAAAGTAATGCCCTCAACTAACAACCAATTGTACTTAAACAGGTTAATTAAACCATAACCAAAATTTCATAAAAATAAATATACGGTTTGTGTAAAACTTGGTTGTCGTGAATATCATGACATTTTTCTTTGTTCCATCTTTTTACTTCTATTAAAAAAATTTCTGACCAAGGTATTTTTAAAGATGTACAAGATTTAGAGAAAATGCTAAGAAATTTTAGACATGCAAATTTCAGTGTTGACACGAAAAAATGTAACGCTTTTTATCAGTGAGAGAAATTTACATGTATTACAAATGTTTACAATGGTTAAACAAGAACAAGTGAGCGAAGGCACTACTAATTTTGGTTGACAAAATGAAAGTGACAACGGAACGGAATCAATTAATGCATATAGATCATGTAAATTATCCTCACACATGTACATGTATAACAAATAATACAGATTTGGCAGTGTTGTGTTGGTTTAAGACCCTCATTCATCATAAGGCATAAATGATTAACATTTTTTACGCACAACCATTTGGGTAAAAATGCGTACTTCCGTTGAGTTTTTCTCTTTCTATATCTTCCATTCCAGCATTCTCCCGTTTCTTTGCACAATGTGTCTCCTTGAATACTTTCCACAGTGCATAGACTAGATCGGTCACCACCATATCAGAGGAATTCTTGGCTATAATGCGTAGAACAAATATCCCGTCATCACGTAAATATTCTTCCGCAAACTTTTGTGAAAGCTTCTTGTCAAAGGCAGTGTTAAGCTCCCGGTTTATGCGTAGATACTTGCGAACATATTTGGTTTTGTTCGTAGTGAAGAGAATATAGTAGAACCACAAAAACAGGTTGAAAAATGCTAAAATGGCGAGTAAGAAGAACCAGAACCATAGAAAAATGAAGATTTTTTCGTTGAACATGTTGACCGGTAGGACGCATTGCACTGTCCACTTCTGGAGATTGGATAGCTGACGAATTTCGAAATCGCACAAAGTGACGCGCGGAAATTTTGGCATTGGCATCCAATCGCCCTGACCTATTAGGTACCGAATAAGTTCAAGACCAAAGATGTGGTAATCATTGGCCATAAAAGCATTCAGAAGGAAAAACTGCCCAACAATATTCAGCACATAGAGCAGTTTTATGAAGAGATAAAATCCCGTCAGAAATTTCCCGTCTTTTTTCCCAATGCAGAAACAGAAGATGTTCGATACTCTTTCGCGTACTCTTATCAAGGCATTATAATGATAGTTCCTTTGCGTTATAAGCCACTTGTTCAGGTAGCGAGCCAGATTTGTAATTTCTTTAGTGCGATCCTCCGGAGAGTTAAGCATGGTAGAGTCCGCCATCCTACATATCTTATCCATGTTGAGACCAGAATATCCATTGCACATTTTCCAGACTAGATTCGGAAATTTGAATAAAAATGCTTGAAAAAGTAATATGACCGGAACCCACTGGTAATAGGTGATCTCGGCTTCTTGTCTAGTTTTTATATCAGTTGGAATAGTATCCTCTAACGGAATGTAATAAGTGTTGGACACCCAGCATAACGACTTTGCGTAAGCTACGTGCGTTGCGGGAAAATTTGCCGGCATCCAACACTCAATGGGATTACCCATAAACTGGCCAGACGTTATGGCAACGGCAAATATTGCTAGTAACAGAACCGTCCATATATGGTTCATACTATCTATCCAGTCATCGTCATAGTTACCAGAGATCTTGCCCCAGTTGGCGTAGCCTCCAAGCAATTGTGTAATCCTAAATAGAATATATATAAATATTTTAGATTTTAGAAACATTTTTAAAATAAGAATTCAATATTCAGATATGCAGCAACTAGAAATGACAAACAGGGGACAAATGAAATAATTATAAAACCTAAGCAACGCAAAGCATAGCATCCCCTCGCACGGCAAATAATCCATGTGTCTAGTATACAAGCAAAATCAATAAAGTTCAACCTCTAGTCATAAGGAAAAAGCCTATAAACATGATAAAGTTAATTTGGTTAAGATCCAATCAAAACTGCACCCTCTGGGCTGTATTCATATCTCTGACCTTTGACCTTGAAAATCAATAGGATTCTTTCTGATGTCATAAGCAATCAGTATATGAAGTTGGTTAAGATCCAATAAAAACTGCCAACTCTGGGCTTTATTAAAGGATTTTGTCGATTTTGAATCTGTATCTTTGACCTTTTACCTATGACCTTGAAAATCAATAGGATCCTTCCTCTTGTCATAAGCAATTAGCATATGAAGTTTGGTTAAGATCCAATCAAAACTGCACCTTCCAGGCTGTATACATATACAAGGATTTTGACCATTTCCAATCTGCAACCTTAATTTTTGATCTATGAAACTAAAAGTCAATAGGGTTCTTCCTATTGCCATAAGCAATCAGCATATGAGGTTTAGCTAAGTTAACTTAAAATGTAATCATAACTGCACCCTCTAGGCTATATACAAGGATTTTTATCATTTCCTATCTGTGAACTTGACCTTTGACCTTGAAAAACAATAGGGCTCTTCCTCTTGTCATAAGCAATCAGTGTATAAAGTTTAGTGAAGATCCAATCAAAACTGTACCTTCCAGGCTGAATACAAGGATTTTAACTATTTCCAATCTGTGACCTTGACCTTGAAAATCAAGAGGGTTTTTTTCCTGTCATATGCAATCAGTATATTAAGTTTGGTGAAGATCCATTAGAAACTGCACCTTTAAGGCTGTATATAAGAATTTTAACTATTTCCAATCTGTCATCTTGTAATAAGCAATCAGTGTATGAGGTTTGGTCAAGATCCAATCAAAACTGCAACCTCTCGGCTGTATACAAGGATTTTGACAATTTTTTTTTCTGTGACCTTGACTTTTCACCTATGATCTTGAAAATCAATACGATTCTTCCTCTTGCCGTAAGCAATCAGTGCAAGAAGTTTGGTTAAGATTCAATCAAAGCTGCACCTTCCAGGCTGAATACAAGGATTTTGACAATTTCCAATCTGTGACCTTGACCTTCGACCTTGAAAATCAATAAGGTTTTTACCTCTTGTCATAAGCAACCAGTGTATGAGGTTTCGTTAAGATCAAATCAAAACTGCACCTTCTCGGCTGTATACAAGGATTTTGTGACGCACACACACCCTTACACACAAACGACTGCGTTACTACATGTATATCCCCCTGCAACTATGTTGCAAGGGGATAATAAACCTGGAGGTGTTGAGTAATAATGTCTCTCTTTACAGTAAAAACTGAAATTACTAGAACTTTTTACATGTAAATTACAGAATATTTAGGCGAAGGTATTTTACAGTCTTATTAATCTATTTCTCCCATGCCTGCACATTCCTTCTTTACAATATACATGTACATATTAGATACTTTCAATTTTGGACCGTATCTGACGAAATTTTTTTATGCATTCCTTTATAATGAAATTTAAGAAAATCATATTTCAAACATGTTTTCCCAGAATTTTATGATGGTTTCCATAGAATTTGATGACGTCACAAAAAGTTTACGTCATATACCGTCCCAAATGGGAAGTAACTCTGTACATGGCAAAGACCTAATAATTTTATGTTACAGGGCAGGAGGTCAAATGAATGAGTCAATTTTATTACTTACAAACCTTCAAATGCGATTCTTTTGTTATTCATCGGTCATTTTATTTCATAAAGACCGCGGACGATTCTAAATATACGAGGTTTTATGAAAGTTCAATGAAGTGTGGAGGTCAATAAAAAACAATGAGAGGCGGAGTAAAGAAAATTATTTCTGTCGTGGGTGTCAATTGTTTTGATTATGATGAGTATTCGGCCATAGTATAGAAAATATTGTGTTTTAAGTCCGCTCAAGACATCCTTTTATAAGAAATGTTAATAGAAGAAGAATATATTCCTCTATCCCGAAAGCTCAAAATGCCATTTAAGATCAATCTAGATCCCTATAGCGATTCTTGCATGAAGACCAGTGATTCTAAATGCTCATCAAATACATGCATATTGAGGAACTTGATGGGCAAAATAAAGAAATATTATCCTCACTTGATTGAAAAATCGATCCTTATCTCTATTTGCAATAATTAAGTCACCTAATTAAAACTTGATTGAAGATAGAACTCATTGTTACACTGTTGTTTTCTTTTCTTCTTTGACCAAATATATGGTACCTTTCAGAAAATGATCGTGATGTATAACAAACTATTTTACTTCTATGGCCTAATAATCGTTACCATTGCATATTTCGTCCAGATAATTTGCATGGTCTATTTCATTTTGAAAAGCAGGGGTGTATAAAATATTCAGATCTTTGTTTTTCTGAAAATTGAAGAAAATCTGCGGTTTGTAAGTTGGATAAAGACCTCGTTGAGGTCTGTATGAAGGTTAGATGCCCTCGGAGAGAACAGGGTGGTGTTCCGAGGCCGAAGGCCGAGGTCTTTAAACACCACCCTGTTCTCTCCTTGGGCATCTAACCTTCATACAGACCTCAACTCGGTCTTTATCCTATACATATCACATGACAGCTGTATAATATTACAACTCCAATAATGTGGCATTTTCTATTGTACCCAATTGTTCTTTATAGATAGCAAAGAAAAATATATATGACAAAGTGACTATTAAGTATTACATTTTGACTTTTAATCTCAATCAATATGTGTCTAGTTTAGATGATAAGCTGTCCTAACAGCAATTTTGCAACTGGATTTTTACACTTTTAGTGTTGTTGAAAAGTGAACCCCTTTTTTGGTTCTTTTAATAATATGATACAAAAGTGTCATACATGCGTGATACATGTACAAATATTGTACAATGTACTATTAATATTCTATATTTTGACTTACATGACTATATTGTAGATTTTAAACTCCTTTGGAATCCTATAAGACAGAAAATCTCTGTTGCATTTGTCCGTTCAAACAACATATCCTATCAGCTTTTGTCGCAGTTCATACTGTCTTTGTAAACGCTGAAAATTATTTTTGAAATGATTAATAAAACATTCCTCTACTCCTAAAGCATTTTAAAACAGATTAATTCTCAAATTTAATTGGTGAGAGAACTAAGTAAAATGAACATATGTTTCTACATTTTTTTTTTAATTTTCGTAACCTGTAGGCATAAAACAATCAGATTATTAAACAAATTTTTAAAAGTTCTATCACATTTCAAATGTACCTTAGCATAATTACAAGGGCCAATTTGGGGTTGATATTCCCTTTCCCAATGCAAAATAGTATCTTTTTTCCACTAATTTAGGCCCTAAAAATTCCAAAATCTCTGTGGTCTTTGTTTAATATAAATACAACCATCTAACAATAGAGGATCTTCTCTTATTGGGGATAAATGAATATTGTTGATATTTCTATTCAGTTGAAAAATTCTCAATTTTGTTTAAAATGCCACTGTTTTCCCCAATTTGAAAGGCCCCGCCTCCATTCCCAAAATACCTTGCCACAGCCCTTTGATAACCAAAATTTCACAAAGATCAACAATAGCTTTGACTAACAGGCCAAAAAATATTGTGAAGGTAAAAGATTTCTTGTTAAATTCTTACCCTTTTAAGATGATATTGTTAGATATAATTTGTTTTACATCATGTATAGATATCAGATGTATAAATAAACTAAAAGACATATTTTAAACAGTACAAAATTTAACAGAATATTCAAAAGAAATCTTCCGAGTTCATGTAAAATTTGTACATCTCAACTTACCCTCT
This sequence comes from Pinctada fucata, assembly GCA_028142955.1. Classification (NCBI taxonomy): domain Eukaryota; kingdom Metazoa; phylum Mollusca; class Bivalvia; order Pterioida; family Pteriidae; genus Pinctada; species Pinctada fucata. The sequence continues at coordinate 27,496,800 of AP027115.1, forward strand.
ACGATTAAATCGTGTCCACCATGAAAATAATTACCAACCACTTAAATCATTTTTATAAAGTCTGTTCTCTGGTTTAAATAGCCAAGGTTCTTTGATCATCACTTCCCTTAAATACACAACAAAAACATAAAATTGAATAGATATAAAATCTCAACAATTCCATTTAAATCTAAGGTAAGGAAAATGAAAAACATTGAACTTTCAATTCTTTCAGAGGCAGATCCAAAGGGAGACCCTGGATTAATCTGGCTGTTTCCTTGGATGATAGAATTTTAAATTTTAGCCATTTTGTCAAAATCAGGAGTTTCAATGAGAGAATAGTAAAAATTGTAAGAATTTCTCTAAATTTCACAGCCCAAAATTATTCCTGGGGACTGAAGATTTAAAGACCCTAATCATGCTAATAAAACACTAATGGTAATTTTCTCTGCTTAGCCTTACTTTTCATATGCACAGCTTGATTCCTCTACGTTCTAAAGAATTTCTAATCCTTGCCTAAATTTGGTTAGACACCCCGACTTTCTGGATCCACCCCTGTCAGTTTTCACTCACTGTAAGTTTTTTAGAAGTATTCCTGCTTAAATTTGGTTAGACACCCCAACTTTCTGGATCCACTCCTGTCACTGTTTTTATTCACTTTAGTCTATATGTTATTTAGAGGTATTCATGCACTGTGAAATAAAACTGATTCTCACTAACTACACGATTTAAACAATTAGTAAGTGACTGTACTGAAGTGCAATCCCCCGAGACAGGAAATACACTTGAGGCTAATCGTACAGAAGTAAATGACTAATTGGTTATAGGAATTAGAACATTATAAGATGATGTCACTCTAGATCCTTACATCATTAACATATGAATGATTCTTACATTATTTACACCTTATCCTTCCATCATTCACATATGAACGATTCTTACATACATATATGAACGATTCTTACATCATTCACCATGTTCACATATGAACGATTCTTACATCATTCACATATGAATGATTCTTAAATCATTCACATACATGTATGAACGATTCTTACATCATTCACATATGAATGATTCTTACATCATTTACAAATGACTTATTCAACAATTTAACTTACATATACACTTATATATATATGCTCAATAAACTGTACAAAATGTACGACATATTTTCGTATATCATTCAATATAAAGGAAGGCAAAGTAATACTACACATGCTATATATAAAGAGCTGGTAAATAAACAACTACCTAGTCATAATGATAATTGGCAAAGTTACCATTCTACAATCTTTATCATGTTAATAGGACAAAATAATGTTATTTACAAAAGTACACGATAACCATTAAAATTAATTAAAACTGAAGAAAATAAATCATAATCAAAATAAGTAAATGTACATGTAACAAATAGATATTCCTAATAAATAAACTGTACGTTACCTTGCATGGCAAATACTGCTTTATCAATATGGATGTATAAGTTTTTCAATACCATGACTTGTTTGGTTGTCAAGTTTTTGATTAGATCTGTCAGGGCCATTTAAATCTGTGATACAGGGTATTGATAGACATACCACCTGCTTTGTCAAAATTCGGAGATTTAATCACGTTAGCCAAATCATAAAATGCATCTATACAATGTTTGTATAGTTATAGGGTAAAATACTCAATATTCTAATCTAAAAATTACCAAACACCATGTGTGATTTGAAATATTGATACAATACTCGTCAGAAGACTGTAATACTGAAATTGTGCAACATGGAACAAATATGTTCACTAGAAAACTTACAAAGGAAGGTGCAACCCAACTAAATATTCTAATCTAAATTATCAAACAATGTGTGATTCAAAAATATTGATACAGTACAATACTCATTAGAAGACTGTATTAAATACTGAGATTGCGCAACATGGAACAAATATGTTCAGTTCACTTGAAAATTGACAAAGGAAGGCGCATCCCAAACTAAAGAATAAATAAATCTATAGCACATGTCTGACCTGTGTTAAGATTTTTAAGGTGAATTTTCAAAAACCTTCCAACTTTGACTGACATAAAGCAGAGATGAAAACATTGTGATGAAAAAGGCGGAAAATGGAGAATTTTGAGAGTATTTTTAAAAATAGGAAATGTTAACAATTTTCATAACACAAAAATAAGTTAAAAAGTTTTAAATCTGTCAATTAACAGGAGATTTTCATCCCAGTCAAAGTTATACGGTACTTTGACCTTGATTGGCTTGAAGTCAAGATGACCTTGATCACATCTGAGTTAACCTAAATGTAGCTGACATTTCCTATAACCATAGCTGTCAACTCATCCGATTTTGGGGATCAGTCCCGCTTATTTTACCCTTTGACCCCATCATTTTTTATCACCCGCGCGGGTCATGTCTTTCACCGGATTTTTCGTTGCTGACCCGGGAATCACATGATTCCGATTGGGTTCCGTCTATTACTTGGGACTCAAGTATAAGTTATGTTATCAAAATTTGTTAGACTACTAAATAAAAATGTAAAGTCCTGCGATAAATCCAATCAAAAAAAAATAAAATAATAGAGCGTTGAAGACAATTATCAGCACCTTTACGTTTTACCTTGCCTAGTGGCCGGTGCGCCTTTTTTTATTATTTTATCGACTATACCATGTGAGTTGCAAGTCAACTATTGTTCAGTGTTATCAGCATATGTCCAGTATTATCGGCACCTTCAACAAGAGAGATGAGCATTTCTTTTGAAATTGCCGTTGTGCAATGGCTGAAATGTAATGTTACAAGTTTATGACTTTACCACATGATTAGTGTTCTCCAAGACGTCCGCAACCAAACTTTTATCTTAGTTCGTCGTGACCCTGGAAGGTCATAAATGCTTCCGAACAAAGTTACCCATGAAGTCATATTTTCTGCGCGTTCCACGTTATCAGCATCTTCCCTGATCAGTTTGAAACTAGAACTGCCCTAAAGTGAAGAATTTTATACCCCCCGCGGGACATTTTTCTCTAAACGGATTCATTTGTGACATAGGAATCTATATGTTAAACATCATAGCCATATCCCTTACATTTAAAAAGTAGATCAAAGGTCAAGGTCACTAGGTCAAAAACCATGGTATCAAATGAAAGCTCTGATCGTGAGGAATCTACATGTGAAATATCAAATTCCTATCCCCTATAGTTTAAAAGAAGGTCAAAGGTCAAGGTCACTAGGTCAAAAGTCATGGTATCAAATGAAAGCTCTCATCAAGATGAATCTATATGTTAAATATCAAAGCCCTATCCCTTATAATTTAAAAGTAGGTCAAAGGTCAAGATCAAGGTCACTAGGTCAAATGTCATTATATCAAATAAAAGCTCTCATCATGAGGAATCTATGTGTTAAATATCAAAGCCCTATCCCTTATAATTAAAAAGTAGGTCAAAGATCAAGATCAAGGTTACTAGGTCAAAAGTCATGATCTCAAATGAAAGCTCTCACCATGAGGAATATATATCTGAAATATCAAAGCCCTACCCCTTATAGTTGAAAAGTAGGTCAAAGGTCAAAAGTAGGTCAAAGGTCAAGGTCACTAGGTCAAAAGTCATGGTATTAAATGAAAGCTTGGTTCATGAGGAATATATATGTTAAATATCAAAGCCCTATCACTTATAGTTTAAAAGTAGGTCAAAGGTCAAGGTCAAGGCCACAAGGTCAAATGTCATGGAGTAATACTTGTTATGACGAATGCGTGTATGAAATATTAAAGCCTTATCACTTATACTTGAAGAGATATTCGCTTCAAGAACTTCTTAACCAAAATATTACTACAAGGTCAAAGTTCAAAGTCAAGGTCACTAGGTCAAATGTCTTGGTATCAAAATGTAGTACTTATTACAAACCTGTCAACTTTTTTCAGACAAAAGAGGGTCAATAACCCTCTTTGGGAAATGAAAAAGAGGGTCATAGCACGCGAAACAAAATCACAACCTTTTGCTTGTGTCATTATGAATGAAATTTACCCCCCCCAAATAAAGGTTACTAAAGTACATTTTATTGCAAGACATGTAAAGTATTTATTTAAATTGTAATACTGCATAATCATGATAATGTAGCACATGTGTAAAATTTTAGGACTTAATTATCAAGTAAAATTGAGTCCGTGTTTCATAGAATTTGAAGTTGGTTTTTGTAATTCTTTTCAGATTCACAATTGCATAGTGTATTCCTCTTTCTTATTTCATATTTTTCGATTATTTTTATGAAGAACTTACCTACCTTTTACTCCTTCCAATTTATATCCCATTTTCATGACCCGTCTATAATTATAGGCATATCTGAATACTTACCTATGCACCTAGCAATGTTCCTGCTTTTGGAAAATTTCATTTCGGTTTTTCAGTAGACAAATATTGGAATTTGTAAATCAGTTTATTGTCTTTTAATATAAAAGAATATTCAGTGGTAATCCGACCCAGTTTCAGTGTTAACCAACGTTTTTCAAACTGATCAGGGAAGATGCCGATAACGTGGAACACGCAGAAAATATAACTTCATGGGTAACTTTATTTGGAAGCGTTTATGACCTTCCAGGGTCATGACAAACTAAAATAAAAGTTTGGTTGCGGGCGTCTTGGGGAACACCAATGGTATAGTCATAAACTTGAAACATTACATTTTAGCCATCGCACAACGGCGATTTTAAAAGAAATGCTCATCTCTCTTGTCGAGGGTGCCGATAATACTGGACATATGCCAATAACACTGAACAAAAGTTGACTTTCAAAAACCGTTATATCAAGAGGTGGGCTACATTTGTGATATATAGTGATGGTGGTCAAGGTCGATAAAAAAATCCCCCTTCACATGGTGTAGTCGATAAAATAATAAACAAGACGCACCGGCCACTAGGCAAGGTAAAACGTAAAGGTGCCGATAATTGTCTACAACGCTCTACATGTGAAAAGAGGAAAATAAATACCTTTACACAAAATACTTCTCTTTCAGCGACAACCGATTGTAAGAACATGAAATCGATAATCGGAATCGAAAGAGTTTTAGCGATCGACAATCGATTGTTGGCGACAATTGGTTCATCACTACTGAACATTTTGTTGATTGAATCAATAGTAACTCAAATCTTAAGTTATCAGCATCCTGAACTGAGTATGATCAATATATCTATACCAGTAGCAAAGTATTTTACATTCCTCTCAGATTATAAAACAGATCAATTCAAAGACATAAATGAGAAAAATATTTCAGTCAACCAACAACATATAAACCAGTGTGTATATTCATAAACTATTGGATAAAAACTCACTCATAAAAAGAACTCCCATCGATTATAGATCACCCCGTATATGCAAAGCCAAATCGTATGCAAACTGAGTCAGAGGAAATTCGGCTATCTACTGATTTTTTTTTTAGAACAGCTTGCCAAATCACAAATGAGCACTGTATCCACGTTTGCTAATTTTACCATGATTGATTTCTTTTGTGCATACAATATAGATACTGATTGCATTCCATTCATCCAGTTTCGAGTTCAGATTCAGTGGTTGATGATGTAAGAATGAAGATGAATTTCGGAGATAAAATCCTTGCATTTTGCAATTTCGACTTAGTTATCATCAGTTTGTAAATGTTTCAATACTTGACAACGCACAAATACTTACATTACTTACTAGAAAGTCCTAAAAATGGTATTTTCTGGTTAAACTCTTTTTCTTTGTTGTCATCGAGCACCGCGCTTTTTTCAGCAACAACGTCAACTCTGTCACGTGATCAGCCTTTTCTCTCAAGATTGCACCATCAACGTCATCAAAAGTTGGTAAAAATTGTGTTTTGTTTTTTTTAATTACATCATGCATCATTAATTTGTGCAGGAATTGAACCCGAGTCCCCTTTCCCTAATCTTTTCTTTTCTGGATGCCCGCATAAATGTCTTCTATTTCTAAAGTCCCAAAGAAAAAGAAAAAAAAACAAAAACAGAAACAAAAACAAACAAAACAAAAGAAACAACACCCCCCCCCCCCGATACTCTGTTATGGGCACTTTTAAACAGACCCCTTTTTGCATGGTTTTACTGTTTTACAACATGTATAAGGTTGAAAATTTCATAAAAGCACTGGTGGTCAGTTTCTGAAGTACACATTATAGTCAGTTATATTCAACTGTAGTAATATGAATTATGGCAAAGCCATTGTGAGGACGCAGATGAAATATAATTTCAATGAATTAATACCCAATTTTCACCATACATCATTGAATATTTTTTTTACTAAGTTAATAAGAATAAAATATGTCATACAATATGTGTTCTTGTTATTTTTTCCAGCATCATTTTTACCGTCTTTATCAGCCTTACATTAGTTTTTTTTCTTGAAATCCAGAATTATCAACAGGAGAGGGGATATCATAGACAATTTCTAGATCGACAGCATGCACATAACTCGTAAATGCGGGGAAACAATTCTCAATGTCACAAAACAATCAGCCTGTTAAAACATGAAATCGCAATGCATAATTTTGAAACATAATTGACAGATAAGAAAAGATCAAGTGATGTCATCTTAATCTATACATTTTAATTCCTTGGACCTTGACGAAAACCAAGGAAAAGAGAACTCGGGCAAGAAAACTGTGGGCACAAACCATTAAAATTGAAAAAAGAATTTTTTTTTACTGTTTTCTGAAGTATTTATTTAAGATTAACATGTATCTTGATTATTCAATGAATTCAATTAAACTTTTAAATGTTTAGTTTTTAAATTTCATTGGGTGATGAAATGTCAGTTGTCGTATCAGGAATATGTATCCCCCTTGCACCCATCCACCCCTCTCCCCTTTTACTTTCACCGGAAAAATTAGCATTCAAAATGTAGAAGAGAGAGAAAACTTCCTTTTCGGCGCCGTCTATAGTGTTATCAGCAATATGGGATGATCTGGAGAAGGGAGTTAAAACTTACAAATTAAGTACAGTATAACATTAGTATTACAGGATTTTCCCTTCTAAATAATGTAAATGATTTTCCAATGTAATATCTGAAGACAAAATTCTTGTTCATTCCTTTACTTTAAGAGGGTGAAAGAGAGGGGGAGGGGCGGGAGGAAGGAGAGAGCGAGAGAGGGAGGGGTAAAAAGGAAGGGTGTGGGAGGGGAGATAAGGGGGCGGAGAGAGCGGGTACCCCATGTCTGCTCCCCACCCCCATAAAAGGCAAGGATGAATGGGAGGGGGGAGGAGGCAGCTGGAGGGAGGCAGAAGGGAGGGAGAGGTTAGGAGGTGGGAGAAGGGAGCGGAACAGGGGAGAGAAGTTAGTAGAAATCTACCCCCTGTCCGCCCCCCCCCCCCCCCCCCTTTGAATACAATGTAAAAAAAAATCTGAAGCCTTCACCCCTCTACCTTGGATCCGCTTATGATTTACTACCTCCAAGGGAAAAAAATACCCAGCCTTATTCAGACATCGCGAAAGTTTTAACAACTTACCAGACATTTTTGAATTTTTGTAGAAATTCAAACATGTTAGAAAAAGTTGAAATATATAACCAGACCGAAGCAAATTTTACCAGGTTTGTCTGGTATGTCTGGTTACTTTCGGATTGTCTGCTTATTTCTGACAGAAAGAAATATACTTCATGCTTTGAACAGAGCCCCAGTTGTGTTGACCTATTTGTACTACATACTGTAAATGATGACGTAAGTTGTGACGCGTTGTAATCCAAAGGCAGCAGACATTTAGAAGTTTGTGTTGGGACTTACACTGCATAGATTTCCTGTATATTCTACATGTAGATCTTATATATGTGGAGAGAAACCACGTTATTCGATCTACAGGTATCAAAATATCAGCTGCAAATCATCCTCGAAAGCAGAATGAAGTTCGGTAAGTCGCTGATCGCGCTGATATTTTTTTGTTTGTTTTTTTCTCCCAGCATTATGAGTTTATCCATGGATTTTTCTGAGGGAGCTGTTGATGAAAGAAAGTCCGCGAAACAAAGTTGTATGCTGACGTCGCGTCGCATGCTGACGTCACGTTGTAGTTTTCAAAGAGGATATTCGGACTAAACATGATATATGTTGGAAATGATGATGCAATGTCAGTATTACGTGAAGCAAAGTACAAATCATACATTGGGACACTGGAGGAGTAAGCAAAACGAAGAATATTCAAAGGAGATCGAGAAATCTTGGTCATCGATGGGTTTCGTTCTGTCGTCAAGTGACATTGTCAAAAAAATAAGCTTGCGCTTCACGCCGATCAAATGGGCAATGGGGAGAATGACGTCATATTGACCACGGATTTGGAACCTATAGGTATAGCATAGAATTCAATTGAAAAACACCTTTTTTCCTATATATACACGTGTTACCTTGATGAGGACTACGTCCGCGCCTGCGGCGCGGACTGCGTCCTCTATAACATGCGCGGATCCAGCATTTTTGGTCAGAGGGGGTCCAAAATTTTAGGAAGTCTACCTATCATGTAGGTACATAGGGGGGGGGGGGGCAATTCTGAGGGGGGTATTGTTAACTTTCCTTTCACGTTTATTTTTATGAAGAATTGGCGAGCGTAGCGAGCCTGAATTTTGTTAAGATATGAAATATCAATTTGTCTTGATTCGATCGAGATGATTATTTATAACATTGAATATATTACTCCTTATATCGGCGAGCGGAGCGAGCCGCAATTTTTTTTTTTTTAATATTAATTCACATTTTGTCTATATTTCATGAGAATAAATAGATAAGAGATGTGTCATTTTCCCAAATAATCAGACATCTTAAAATGACAAAACCTTGAAAAATATGAAGGATGTTACATCCTATGAAGCAAGGGACTGTTGAAAATATGAGACCCAAGACAATTAATTCTTTGGTATGAACAATTGAAAAAAAAATTAAGGAATTTTTAAGAAAAAATAGTTTTGTATTTGTAAATGGCGAGCGAAGCGAGCTGAAATTTTAGGTTTCAAAGCCCTTTCATGCATTTTAAGACCCATTTCAATCAGAAATGGGCCAAAGCTGGACCCCATCTCCGAAAATCTCGGGGGGGGGGGGGGATCCAGACCCCCGGTCCCCCCTCTGGATCCGCGCATGTATATCATCTTTGAACTATACATGTATTAATATAAAAATTTGATTGGGCTAATTTGTCCTTTTATATATGCAAAACAGCATCAAATTTAGTTGTTATGGCAACAATCGACTGAAAGGTTCGATGTTAAACACAACCTCTATCAAACTATCCACGCATGACATTGGAACACATCTACCAGAGACGTTTTTAAAAATATAAAGATGACCATGAAAATATGTCAAGGTCACCCACTGCATGTCCAAGGTCATTACAGATTTGACGAAAAATCCTGATTTTTCATAAGATGACGGTACCAATATTTTAGAAACATTGAGATATTGAACTTGACTTTCATACGCCATAAAATGATTAATCTATTAACGCTAATTTCTTAGAACTATTGATAAAGTTTCTTCACATCTTTGAATATATGAATTCTTGGTGAGTATTTTGATTAAAAAGGAACGAAGTCTGTATATTTTCTTGTTTTTTTGACAGAAAAATATTTTCCTATCAAATTGCTCAGTACAGTTCAATAAATTATAAGATTTTTTTCTTTCTGATGAATATTCATTAGCTTTCATAATAAATATGACCTATGAAAATATTCAAATAAAAAAATCATTGAAATTGATAACAAAAATGAAAAATTCAATATTTTTGCAACTTTTGAGTCTCAAAGTAGAAATGACCTTGAACATCAAGCCAATGACCTTGAACATTGAAAAAACAGAATTGTTTTTATGTGAAAGAGTTAAGTTATATCTATCCATGCATACATTTTGACAATCTTATGTAATTCTAAAGAGGAATAAAATCAATTTCAAAGTTAATATGAAAAAGCAAAAAGTTGTAACATAGCCATGGCAACGGTTTTTGACGACAGAATTAAGGTAATACTCTTAATTTATCCACTCCAAATTTCTTATTCAATTAATATTTGTCAATAAACATATATTGCTTTTGATGAAAATCAATGGTCTCCTTTTGGTGCATTTTGTTATATTTAAGATTGAAAATGGTCAAAAACATACTTTTAATTTTATAAATTTTTAGATATGAAATATTTATTATTTGTCTTTATTTCATGAGAATAAAAAGATAAAAGCTGTTTCATTTCCCCAAATAATCAGATATTTTGAAATTACAAAACCTTGAAAAAGATGAGGGAGATGACACCCTATGAAGTAAGAGATACTGAGACCAAGACAGTTTACTTACACCAATAAAATTTAGTACAAAGAAAAATAAAAATGTGTAGAAAAAATATTGAGTATTTGTAGATGGTGAGCGAAGCGAACTTTAGATTTTAAAGCCTTTTATGCATTTTAGACCCCATTCAATTAGAAATGGGCCAAAGCTGGACCCCATCTCTGAAAATCTCGGGGGGGGGAGGGGCCCAGACCCCCTGTCCCCCGCTGGATCCGCGCATGGTATCCATGGCAACACAGTTACCGAAGCTGGCTTATTTCAGGGGCCCAAAAGTGCTATAAATAGAATGACCTCGTTACCATGACAACCCGAGGTCACATTGGCCGAAAAATGTTTTTTTTTCATCGTCAGTTCTTAGATATGAAATAATTTTGAGAACGTTTTACGTGCTCAAACTCTGTTATCGTGCTCAAATATGAGATCGTCTTTGAAATTTGAGAAAGTGTTCAAACTCTGTTAGCGAGCTCAAGTATGCGATCGTCTCTAATATTCGAGGTTATAAAAGTTTGATAACGTGCTCAATAGAGAACCCCACTTGAGATTAGGTCTGGTAGAGGTCATAAAATATTTTGAGCATATTTTCTGTTGAGTTTAGTACGGCGTAAATTGAGAATGTACGTCATTTGCCTTTCTCTCTGGTACGTTACTGGGTGAACACTAGGGTTGTGGCTTCGAATCCTGCGGGGAATTTCCCTTTCTTTTTTTCATTTTCTTTTTTTTTTCAGCTGTTTATGCATTTGAAAAATATTTAAACAGTTTTAATTTGATTTTTGATACATATTTTCTATTCGCACATTGTCATTTTTATTCAAGCATATTTCCCGTTATTTTCCCCTAAGTTATTATTGATATATTTACAGCTACATTTGTATATTTTAGGTAGAATTTTGTTTTATAAATGCACGCGTTTGTGAAAGACTTTGGATAAAATTTGAATTCCAAATGATTCTCTTACTCTGCAACTAAGGAGATGGAGGGAGTTTTTAGTCCCCTACCGGCAACGCCGAAGGGGACTCTTAGTTTTCTCTCGGTCTGTCCGTCTGTCACACTTTCAGTTTTCCGGACTTTTTTTTTTCGCTGTTGTTGCATATATTGAATTCATATATTCATTGTTTTCTGGATTTTTCTTCGGTTATGTTGCAGATAATAAATTGATGTTTGGTATATGAATACATCTTAGTGTGATACAGACCAAGTTTGAGTTTGGTCTCCATTGACCTATTTTTACAAGAGTTGTGGCCCTTGGACTTGGCAAATTTCTTGAAATTTTTATTTTTCCGTACTTTTTTTCGCTGTTGTTGCATACATTGAACACATTTTTGTTATGTGGATATATCTCAATGTGATACAGATCATGTTTGAATTTTGTTTTGATTGACCTATTTTTACAACAGTTATGGCCCTTGGACTTAGCAAATTTTATGAAAATGTCAGTTTTCCGGACTTTTCTTCTGTTCTGTCGCAGATAATAAATTGATGTTTCGTATATGAATACATCTTAGAGTGAAACAGACCAAGTTTGAGTTTGGTCTCAATTGACCTATTTTTACAAGAGTTATGGCCCTTGGATTTAGTAAATTTCTTGATTTTTTTTTTTAGTTTTCCGGACTTTTCTTGGCTGTTATTACAGATAATGAACTGATTTTTAGTATGCGAATACATAATAATGTGATACGGATCAAGTTCGAGTTTAATTCCAATTGACTTATTTTCACACGAGTTATGGCCCCTTGCACTTAGCAAATATCATGGAAAATCAGTTTTCCAGACCTTTCTTCAGTTCTGTTGCAGATTAATTAACTGATTGTTGGTATATGAATACATCTTAGTGGGATACAGATCAAGGTTGTGTTTGGTTTTGATTGACCTATTTTTACAAGAGTTATGACCCTTGGACTTAGAAAATTTAATGAAATCTTCATTTTTCCGGACTTCTCTTGGCTGTTGCAGATAATAAACTCGTGAAAAGAGATTCAGGACATAAAGTTATGCCGCCGGTAGGGGACATTTATCGCTCAGCGATCATTACATTTTTTTCGTAAAAATTTCAAGATCTTTACTAGAATATAGGTACTCACATTTGACAGTAAGTGTTTTAAATGATTTTCCCTGACTTGGTCGCCATGACACTTTCTATATAGGCATTGCCTCAGACAGTGCATGTTTTTAGATATTGTTTTCATTTTCGTGCATTATCATCGACGGCGGGTGCGGCTAGCCAAACGGGGATGCTTATTCCTCCCGGGCACCTGGCCCCACCGCTAGCTTGCTAGGGATCCGTCGATTCTCCATTTGGTGCTCTATTGTGAGTTCTGTTTTTCGTCAGGATCTTCTTTATCTCATTTCAGTCACACTTATGCCCTTTGCCATGTGGAGCTCTTAAAAAGTTCCCCGCGAGGGGTTTGACAGTAAGTGTTTTAAATGATTTTCCCTGACTTGGTCGCCATGGCATGGCATGGTAATTTTACGTGTCGTCACTTTCCTTCTGTTCGTGTTGTTGTCATGGTAATTTTACATGTTGTCACTTTCCCTTCTTGTCGTGTTTTTGACATTATTGTGTCGTCACTTTCCCTTCTCGTCGTGTTGTTGTCATGGTAATTCTACATGTTGTCACTTTCCCTTCTTGTCGTGTTTTTGACATGGTAATTTATAGTGTCGTCACTTTCCCTTCTTGTGGTGTTGTTGACATGGTAATTTTGCATGTTGTCACTTCCCTTCTCGTCATGTTTTTGACATGGTAATTTTACGTGTTGTCACTTTCCCTTCTCGTCGTGTTGTTGGCATGGTAATTTCTAGTGTTGTCACTTTCCCTTCTCGTCGCGTTGTTGACATGGTAATTTTGCATATTTTCACTTTCCCTTCTGTTCGTGTTCTTGACATGGTAATTTTACATGTTGTCATTTTCTCTTCTTGTCGTGTTGTTGACATTATATTGTCGTCACTTTCCCTTCTCGTCGTGTTTTGAACTTTCCCTTCTGTTCGTGTTGTTGACATGGTTATTTATAGTGTCGTCACTTTCCCTTCTCGTCGTGTTTTTGAACTTTCCCTTCTCGTCGTGTTATTGACATGATAATTCATAGTGTCGTCACTTTCCCTTCTCGTGGTGTTGTTGACATGGTAATTTTACGTGTTGTCACTTTCCCTTCTCGTCGTGTTTTTGTTTTGTTTTGGTAATTTTACGCGTTGTCAATTTCTCTTCTCGTCGTGTTGTTGACGTGGTAATTTTACGTGTTGTCATTTTCCATTTTCGTCGTGTGTATGACATGGTAATTTTACGTGTTGTCACTTTCTCTTCTGTTCGTGTCTTTGACATGTTAATTTTACTTATCGTCACTTTCCCTTCTCGTCGTGTTGTTGACATGGTAATTTTACGTGTTGTCATTTTCTCTTCTGTTCGTGTTGTTGACATGATAATTTTATGTGTTTTTACTTTCCCTTCTCGTCGTGTGTATGACATGGTAATTTTACCTGTTGTCACTTTCCCTTCTCCGTTCTCGTCGTGTGTATTGCATTAGTAATTTTCCCCTTCTCCTCGTGTTGTTAATTTGGTAATTTTACGTGTCGTCACTTTCCTTTTTGTTCGTGTTTTTAACCTGATTCCCACTAAGCAACGTTGGGGATCTTCTCCGTCTTGTACATGAGGATGTACCTACGCAACCACTATATAAAGTCATAGACAACTTTTCTTGTCTTTCTTATTGAAGATGGGTGGGAATTTGTTTTGCTTAGTACAATATTACTATAACCCTATTTTTTCGATCCAAATCACGTCATTGAAATTATCAAGCGATGTTACAGAGCAGATAACAGTATTACATTTGCTTTGATATCATGTTTCACCTTCGTTGTGTATAGGGTGTAAAAGAAGGGAGGAGATCTCCAACAAGAACCCGTTGCAGCATCAACAGCAAAACACCCGATGCAAAAACACAAAAGACAAGTACAGCACGAGACGGAAAAGAGACACACGACATGTAAATATCAAACACAGAAGACTACACATAAACCGACGATATAAAGTATAAGTTTCACGAGAGTATGTGTCATAGTCAACCTTATGCTGTCCATGAATAACAGGACATGTCCACTTGGGATATATATCGGATGATTTCGCCGGTGAAGGAAGTTTAATATTATATCATAAAAAATGGATATAGGCTTTTTGGAAATTACCAAATCGTTGGCGCTGAGTTAAGTGTTACGGATTTTATTACAGCGAGGACATGTTACTTGGAATAATGTGTATTGAGCTTGATTTGTTCATACTAAATGGTAGGTCGAGTGTTCGAACTTTTAGTTGCTTTGAAAATGTTTGAAAAGAAATCATCCATTCACAATTTGGAAAAAAAGTACACGCATTTCTCTCTCTCTCTTTTAAATTAATTGATTTTTAGTATTCCGCCCCTTAAATAATAGAAGGGGCTTAAGGCACGGCCTGGCTAGACTACTCTGCAACGGGCAGTTGGCGAATGAGTTCCCCGTAATATAACATCAATACAGCCAACTGACCTAATAGAGGGCTGCCAGGTGCCCAATCAGAAAGAAAGATAGACTCTTCATAAATATTTTTCACTGGTAATTAAGCATACAAAAGAGAAATGAAATGCTGAATTAATAAAATATTGGTTTGGATTTTTCTTTTGAATTCTTATTGTTGGATTTCTCTATTTAAGAAAAATGGATATTGCCAGCCGATTGAGTATGGTATTTGGGACGGAGGAACGTGTGTATATGAGAAGACAACTCACCTTCTTAAGGGAGGAAATCATGAATTTTACAGAACCTCTTGATACCTTTCGTTTTATATGTAGTGGTAGTCTTGGTGAGGGTGTTTACTATCCACCATCCGATGATGATTTAATGATATGTATTAATCCTCTGCTTGTAGTCAAAACATACAGGGAAGTTTTACAGGCGGGTGGTCTACTGATGGTACCATCTGAATACTCGCCAGGATACTGCCTGCTATTTGACATAAATCATTCATGTAGAGAAAATGTTATACAAGTAATAAACGGAATGCCGTTTCTATCTTCATTGTTATTTAAACAAGTTAACCTGCGGGAAGGACAATCCCTACATGGACCATGCCAGTCACAGGTATTAGGCGGATATGAATATGATTTGGCAAGGTGTTTAAGATGTTCTTTCTGGCCTGATGTAGCAAAAAGCTGGGCTATGAGAACCCGGCCTAACGGATGGCCATCTCTCGATGTGATTCAGAATATTCTAAGTGACGGGTGTCATGTGGTACCTGTAGGAGATCCAGATTCCTTGTTCCGTGATCACGAATGGAGGATATCATTTTCAATTGCCGAAAGGAACCTGATGCATTCATTAAATCACGCACAATTTCTGATATATAATCTTTTAAGATTATGCTTAAAGAGAGTGTTTAACATTATGGTTCCTGAAGTGTTGTGTTCATATTTTCTGAAAACGACATTATTCTATACTGTAGAGAACACTTCAGTACAGTTGTGGCAAGTCGATGACATAGAAACATGTTTTAAATCCTGTCTGTCTGTGCTCTTTGATTATGTTAATCAAGGAAATTGTCCCAATTATTTCATACCAGAGTACAATATGATAAAAAAGAAGGTCAACAATGGAAATCGTCAACCTTTACTAAACGTGATAAGATTTATTCATACCGTTGGTATTATTCGAACAATCGATATATGTGGAGAAACACTTATATTAGATAAAAACCTAACGTTCACAAGAATGGAGATGAAATTGGATGATGATTTCATGAAATCTTATCACGTTAATATTCCCTATTCATACTTAAGGAATACATTTTACGTTTCATTACAGGATGAAAATATATCTATTGCACCTCTCTTGTGCAAGATTTCACGTTTATTACGCCGCCATTTGACGGGGGTGCAGAGTTACACTTTTCGAAGAGGAATTGTTTGCTGTTGTCAAATTATGATGAATAATCTTTGGAATGGCAATGAACGTAATAGGGACAATTATTTTCTACACAAAAGTATAGAATGTTTGCTAAGAATTGGATACAGTGTAGACGTAACAACGGGGAAATTGACAGCGGCTACATACATGTATCTTGTGGGTAAAACGAAGTCTGCATTATCACATATACGGCGGCTGTTATCAGAGTATCCTCCGTATGCTATTGATTGCTCACCAAATGTCATTAAACAATCAACAAACATGGACGTTATGTGTAGTAGAGGATATACTATGGACCACAAGATACGATACAGCTTTGTGCCGCCAATATTTATGCGCCATGAACTCCTGAATGCTTATCCTTTAGCGTTACAAATATTGGTATCTACTACAAAACATTACATCCTTCATCCCCTACCATATGCATATTTTCTTGAAAGTCTATGTTACATTGAACGTCAGAATCAAAATGCGCTGAAGAAATCAACAAGATGTTTGGTCAATCTCATGGACGATCCTAGCCATGACCATAAGGAGATCATTAATATTGAAGTTAAATTGTGTGTGGGTATCATCAAGTATGTACAAGGTGACAGTCAGTCAACATGTAGATGGCTAGGATAAGCTTATACTATGAAAGATAACTTACCAAGGCCGCACATCGAGAGTCTAGGACGTTCAGTTATGACATATATCGCTTGTTTGCTAAATAAGCTATTCTATTCCTAGAGTAAAATATCGACTCGTAAATAAAAGTTTCCAACGACGGAAAAAGAATCTGAACAAAATCCTATGAACTTATGTGTATTATTGTTTGAGACAGCAAATTATTTGTTTTCATCCAACTGTATAATTCGATAAATTGGCATTCTGTGATATGTTTTACAAACGCTCTTGTTGTATTCATGGTTTTGAAAAATTCTAATATTGACGATTCTTTTAAAGAAGTGTAGTTTTATTTGGTTACACTCCGAAGTCAAATTTTTGACGCGTTTCTTACGGATACCGAACTTTAACTAAAGCGCGACATATTGAGTAAATGGAGTAGGCAAATGTGTTGAAATACGTATATGTATATCGTTGGTAACCTCTGACGTCTTTTCGAGATTGTCATATATGCTCATTTGTGAACTATTTTTATATTGAAATAACACTACTAATGTATGCACTCATTTACTGCATAAATTTGTAACATTTCAGTCATTCAATGGACATACATATTGATTTTGCTTGAAAAATTTTCTTGTTCTGATTTTTCATGAATGTTTTATTATATAAATAATATGTCAAGCCCATGTGTGCATTTATTGCTCTCCTGAGAATATGTAAATCTTTTAGTATTTAGTACAACCTATTTATTAGTAGACACTGTGAAGGTTAAGAAACTAAAAAGGGTGTGTGCCAATTAAGGACATATCGGGCACCCAAAATTTTGAATCTTCACATCGAAGAGTTCCACAAACCAGTGTAGTTCCAGAGAGCACATGTAGACAATGCAATTTCGGTCGATCAATTCTTCAAACTATTTTCCGAGCTAGCTAGGCTTAGGTTATTTCCGACAAACGTAATATCCATTAAACTTTCTATACGGTGGTATCATCCGATATTTAGTCCAAATGTTCATTTCTTCACAATAGGCATAAGGAGAACTATGACACATACTCTAATGGAACTTGTTCTTTACACTCTTTACACAAAGACGATGAAACATGATATCAAAGCAAAAGCTATATGTTCTGTACAATCAATTAATAATTTTTATGACGTGATGTGATAGAAAACCTAGGGTAACCGAAATATTATCAAGCAAAACAATTACCTACACATGTTCAATAAGAAAGACAAGAAAAGGGTATATGGTTTTAATGTTGATGTTGCCAAACACTAATGTACAAGACGGAGAATACCCCCATCGTTGCTTAGTGGGAAACATGAGCATTCGACGAGAAGGGAAAGTAACAACGTGTAACATCAATCCAAAATACCACTGATCATTCTGAAATGAGGTATGACAAATATGGATAATGACCATATCCCTGTATACAGCACAAAATTGATAATTCAGAAAATCAGAAACCAAAGGCATACAAAATCAGGATAAAACATCTCATATGCTTTTATACGATCCCCGTAGCGACCGAAGAACTTCCTCAATGATGAATTCGTCGCGGACGTAGTCCTCTAGTAGGTTAATTGTGTTCTTTATGCCCCACTAAACATAGATCCGTTAACATTTTCAGATCTAAGAAAAAAAAAACAGGTTGGGGTTTTTCAATTTAGTTTCCTGTGCCCAATTGCAGAAAATTAATGGAAAGACGTCCTTCGTCACCTGCATAATCTTTCATTTTAAAACATATGCCAATTCATTTAGATCATCATGATGTTAAAACACAACAAATTTTAGCTCTTCGTTATAATACTTTCTTGTATTTCTTGTAAAGTTTTAAGCATTAAAAAATTGTAAAGAAAAATTATAACAATTCAGAATTTATCATAATTCAATCGATAATTCTACCATTGATGTGATTCAAGACAAAATGCTACAGTAAGAATTGCATATATCCGATGGAATCTATTTGGTCGTTACTTGATGACGTTCTGTACACGTCGATATCACCGGGCAGTCGTTAGAGACATGCTCCGTAAAGCAACACAATTTCCACACATTTTCATCAAGAAAGACAAGTAAAGGGGCGGATACTTTGATGTTACCACTACCACATGTACAAGACGAAGAAGACCCCGAACGGGCGTGAAACATGAGTATGAGACGAGAAGTGACATTTTGTAAAATAACCACATCAAGAAAAGACAACAACAGGAAGGAACACTCATATTAAATACCAACAAACGGAACAAAAACCCATTGAATGTTTTTAAAAACGTCTTCAAATTCAATAGCATCATTTACCGATAGGAACAGATAAATGTGCATGAATCAGAGATGCAAGCACGTTTTGGGTACTAAAGAGTTGAAAAATTTCCGCGTTATTTACCCTCTTCAATGATCCTCAATCTGAAGAATGTAATATGGCCAAAGAGTGTGAAGTTATTATGTCCAAAGATGTACCGAAAGACGCAACAGGATGGATGGGATAGGATGTTACAGGACCCACGTTTTAGAATTTTCAAGAAAAAATTATAACAGAATTTTTGAATGCGTTGAAGAAACGATCAAGCGAAGTTGATCTAACTTTGTAACATGTGCAAAATGACCCACATCACATTTTATTGTACAGAACGAATACGGAATTCATTGTAGTTGGCGCATCCAAATAAATTTTTAAAGGGCAGGTTTCACTAAACATGATCTTGCATGATGACCCCTGTGATAAAAGAAAGAAATAATGAAAAAAAAAACCAATTTGTAACTTCCACTTATGTTTTTAAATACCGACCCCAAAATAATAAGAGGTTAAAAATTCTTGTTAGTTTGCGCAAGCACGTTATTCCTTGAAAATATCACAGCATATCTAGCTCGAAACGTTGAAGGGGCACGGGTTTTGGACATGTCCAAGCCAGCATCTAATAAAAGTTTGAGAGCTAATGCGCCTCACTTTGTTGCATTATGACTGGTCATTGCTGCACATGTATTCGTAAGATAAAACTGTAACTGCACAGATTAGGTTTGAGAGTATTTTGAATTATGTGCTTGTATTTCCCATTGATATTTTTACTGTAACAGGTTCTTTTGATACAAAGAAAATTTAATCTTTCAAATTAGTCAAATTCGTTGTTTGTCGCGATGTACATATTGATGTAACAAGTAACTTTTTATTCATATGTCTTGTTTGGTGATTGACAGCAATTCAATTGCAATCCAAAATTCCACTGATCATTCTGAAAAGAGGTACCACATATACTTTTATATGATTCCTGTAGCGACCAAAGAACTTCCACAATGATAATATCCGTTGCGGATGTAGTCCTCTATCATGTTATTTGTGTTCTTTATAATTTCCTCGTCAATAAACATAAGTCATTTATGATAACATTCTCAATTCTAGAAAAAAGTTATGGATCTTTAATTCAGTTTCCGGTGCCCCATTGTAGAAAATTAATGTAAAAAGTCCTCTCTTCGTCACCTGTACGTATAATTTCCATTTTAAGACACATTCCAATTAAGAAAATCACGATGTTAAAACACAACAATTCGTAGCTCATCGTTATAAAACTTTCTTGTACTTCTTTGTAAAGTTCTAAGCATTTAAAAAAATGAAAATTCGTCATAATTTAATCGTTGATTCTATAATTGATATGAATCTGAAGACGTTTAACATTCAAGAGAAAATGCTACAGTAAGTATTGCATGTACTGTAAATAAGAAAAAACCTTTATTTTCGTCAGTACCAATTTCGTCTATTCGTTAAAATTACCATTTCTTCAGAATGTGAATTCGTCATCCAAGGACTCCTTAATGTAAATTCTAGACCCGCCGTCAAATTCAACTTATGCATTTGTTTTCATTGTACGTTTAAAAATTATCGACAAACAAACTATAATTAGAGACATACATCTATATATCACATAGCTTGTTTTGAAAACATATGATTAAGTTATTAAGATTACATTATAAGCGACATTCTTTGTGTAATCAGTTTCAATTACTAGTCTTTGTAACACTATGCTACAATGTCTTTAAACTTGGAACCTTCAACTTCTTCTTGCATCCTCTGCAGTGCTCCCGATGCCTTGTAAGTATATCGAGAGAGTGATACAACTTTTCATTACTAAACTATTTTTTCTAGGAGTATTTTTATTCGTCAGTATGTAATTTCGTCATGGAATGCTTTGCCGAAAATGACGAAAATTGGTACCTGACGAATAGTTACCAATTTTTAGTATCCAATGTAAGTTATTTTGTCGTTACTTGATCGTTCCATATACGCTCAAAACACCGGGTAGTTGGAGACATGTTCCTTAAGCGTAACGAACAGGTTAAGCGGAAGCCTCCTATCGTCAAACTGAAATTACGAGCTTTTCGGAACGTGTATGAACGTATGAGTACCTTCCCAATATACGGATGACAGCATGTGCATCATCTTGGTCTTCAAGGCGCTTCTCATTACCCTAGGAGCTTCATTGTATGTAGCCTTGGGGAAAGGGGTTGCCATGTTTTGCACGATTCGTGTTAAACGTTTCTTATGTCTTGTAGGTTGGTAATCACAATTTCTTTTTATCCGTACTTCTCAAATAGAACAATATCTACCCACATATCATAAAGTCAAGGATTCCCGTCAGTCAAAATTGTTGTCAGAATTTGGTACTATTGTTTTTCGGGTCAATGCTTCCGAAGTCGTATACCCAAGATGAATAGCACCAAGAAGACCAGGCAGGCTTTGGTACCATATCTAAAATACAAAGATGAGCAGATTCCAGCTCAATAATGATTAAGGAATTCGAATAACGCCAACGTTGCTATGTATTTGGTTGGCGGTGTGCCGGCCATATTTGTTTACAAATAAACCGAAAGCAGCGGCGGAGGAATAATAACGTCAACATTCAGATACCGTATAAGTTTATCCGTAGTTATCTCGAGAAGGAGGAAAAAGATTGCGAGTTCCAAAAATACCCCTTTGGGCAGGAACATATTGAGAACACAGAGTGAAATTATGGCGTTGTGATACAAGACACGTGTGCATAACGACTTCATTGCGTTTTGAAACGAAAAATAGGGGATCTTCAATAAGACCCGGTCGCAGCACCAACGACAAAATATCCCAAGCGAAAACACAGAGAAAACATACACAACAAGAGACACAAAAGGGGACAAGGAACAGCAACCTCGACATCAAAACACAAAAATCCACACATAAGCTAACGAGAATAACGATCGCGGAGCTTACAGTAATTTTCGAAGCCTTCAGCGTTCGACTGCGTTAAACTCAGTATGGGAGTGTATTCGCCATGTCCTCAATATGTCCCCGAACGTGTACGAAGACCATTCGGTGTGTCAGCCAGCAACAAATCACGCCGGCTCACCTTGCTGTCATACGCTTTATTGTGACAGGGCTTTTTCTTTGAACACTCAGGACACTCGGATTTTATCAAATGTCAATTGCATTTTTGGGCAGCAACAAAATGGAGAAGCCTGTCACTGTTCTGGGAACAACAGACTAAATAACGAGAATTTGTTCTATGTTTGTAGATATTTCGATCACGATTCTTGTGCGTTTTGTCAAATTTTAAGATACTTGATATTTGGTCCGACAGTTTGCATGACAAATATGGATAATGACCATATCCCTGTATACAGCACAAAATCGATAATTCAGAAAATCAGAAACCGAAGGCATACAAAATCAGGATAAAACAAAAACCAAAGCAATTAAATATGAATCCGACGGTAACCAATTGTTACATTTGTATATTAAAGAAAAACAAGAGGCCCCGGTGGGCATATATCACTCACCTGATTACATTGACAATCTCTCTATATTAGTTGATGACAAATAAGGACAATGGCAATATCCACAGTACAAAATCGATAATTCAGGAAACTACAAAACAAAGGCTACAAAATCAGGATAAAACCTCCACTATATGAAAAGAAGCGAACCCTAGGAGTGAGACCAGAGTCAGCATTTCCTGCTTGCATGCAACACCCGTCGCTTCAATTCGGCAGAAACATCATATCCTGTTACTTCCATTTCGAAAGATAAAAGTATAGTCTGCGGTTGGATGGTTCAAATGGTCTAAGACAGAATATCATTTACCATTCTGGACAATGGTACATATATAGTGTAGGACGAGCTCGTATCGACCGTAGAACTTCCTCAGTAGCGATGTTAATTGATCACAAACATATCCCTGACTGAGAAGCTTATCTGAAAGTTGCCTAGCTCTCAGAACAGAATCTGTATATTTGCTACTTGCTTTGGCATAACGTATCAACTGGGATATGGACACGCCATAAGCAGACAATTAAGGGATGTTGCTACACAGAAAAACGAAATTTGTGATGCTAAAAGTGAAGTCGTCACGTTTGTTGCAGAGTGAGGTGTTCATGTGACCATCAGTGTCACAGGAAAGCATTATTTCCAAATATTATGCTGAATTATTTGTCTCTGTAGTTTCTTTGACTTCAAGCTCCGACTTATAGGTCCTACTAAGGTAATCCGCAAATTTTGGATTATTGATGGACAGCACATCGTCTATATATCTGTAAGTGAAGTTAAAGACAGAAGCTAAGTATCTTTTCCCTTCAGAGACCAAAGATTGAATGAATTCAGCTTCGTTCGAGTAAAGAAAAATGTCGCCAAGGAGTGGGGCACGATTGGTCCCCTTTGGAATTCTGACAATTCGTTGAAAGACCTTTCCTCTAGACACCACAAAAACGTTGTCGATCAGGAAGATTAATATCTGAATAATATCTGTTTCAGTGTACTTATTTTAAGAATCGGACTTTTACAAAGTAGGGTTTTTCATAGTTAACAGCAATAAATTTGTTTTTGCGATTTCCGTTCTTGCTTTTAAACGCATTACTTATATTTTTTTTGCGAGTCTCTCTTTCAATTTAGAATGTGGGATTGTAGTGTAAATTGTCGAAAAATCAAAGGCTTAGATCGAATGGACTCTACTAAAATGAGTGAATTTCAGATGTTCTAAAAGTTCCTTCGAATCATTTAAAATCCACATCTGGTTAATGATATTTTTGAAGTCCAGATTTGATTTCAGATAAAAATTTGGTGAGTAAGATCGATACAGATTTGGTAGAACAATTGGAGGAAACAGCGATGAAATGATACTTTGAAAGTTAAGGGCAAGTGTAAGCTAATTAAAGCATATGGTGCAATCGTTGTTTTCTATAGACTCAAAAAAGAAAAATCGTGGTAGTGGACATTCATTACTTTGTTTTATTTATACAATTAGTATGCCAATTCGACTGCTCAGGACCGGGTACTAACCTCAACACTTGTAGAAGACCATGTGTACTTCATTCCTACTATGTTTAGTTACTAGTAATATCTCTTCAGCTGTTCCGTAGAAGAAGTCTAATATGTATGAAAATAACCCGTCTTTCCTTTTTCACATAACAATCATTGCGTCCAAAATTAATATTTACTCATTGAATGACTTAAATGTGACACATATATGCAGTACATTAGTTTACAAAACCAAATATTTATTGTTGTTTTTTCAAAGAAATTATTCCAAAATGAGCATTTTTGACAAAGTCCGAAAAAGCATCAAAATTCCAAAAACGCGCCAAAACTTAACTTCGGATTACGTAAGCGTTTGAAAAGGCAGGATCAATTTAATGAGTAATATCATTGGATGAAAAACATTTGCTGCCAATGCACTTTTCCACATCAGTTCATAGAATTTTGTTCAGAAGATTTTTTCTGGAGTTTGAAACTTTTATTTAGAAATGATATTTTACTCTTGGAATAGAATAGTTTATTCACCAAACAAGTGATATATGTCACAGTTGAACGTCCTAGATTTTCGTTGTTAGGTGTTAGAAAATTATCCTTTATAGTATAAGCTGATCCTAACCATCTACATGCTGACTGACTGTCACCTTGTACATACTTGATGATACCCACAAACATATTAACTTCAGTGTTGAGGATCTCCTTATTGGTTTCTTCACCGAATATTGATGCTGAAGGTGAATATAACATAGACTCTCAAGAAGGTATTTATATGACACAGGTGGAAGTAATTGCCATTTTGTGGTCGATATCAATATTTGTAATGCTAACGGAGTTTTTGGTAGAAATCATATGGTGGAGCCCAGCCGCATCGTATTTTGTGGTCCATAGTGTATCCCCTACTACACGTCCATGTATGCTGATTATTTAATGTCACTTGTTGATTAATCAATGACATACGAAGGATACTCTGATAACAGCCGCCGTATATGTGATAATGAAGACGTTGTTTTACCCACAAGATACATGTATGTAGCCGCTGTCAATTTCCTCGTTATAACGTCTACACTGTATCCAATTCTTAGCAGACATTTTATACAATTGTGCAGAAAATAATTGTTCCTATTTTGTTCATTGTCATTCCAAAGATTTTTCATAATTATAAGACAACACCATACAATTCCTCTTCGCAAAATGTAACTCTGCACCCCCGTGAAATGGCGGCGTGATGAACGTGAAATCTTACACAAGAGAGGTGCAATGGATATATTTTCGGTCTCAGATAAGATGTATGATATCATCATTACACGATCAATAGCTATATGAAAGTGATCAGATTTCAAAAAAAATATTATCCATGTTTAATTCCATCCTTGCTAAAGGTATGTTTTCGTCTAATATAAGTTCTTCCTGACAAATGTCGATTGTTCCGATAATGCCAACGATGTGAAGAAATCTGAATATGATTAGAAAAGGCCGACGATTTCTATCGTTGACTTTCCTTTTCGTCATATTGTACTCCGGTATAAAATAATTCGGACAATTTCCTTCATCAACATATTCATAAAGCACAGAGAAACAAGTTTTAAAACATGTTTCTATGTTATCAAATTGCCACAACTTTACAAAAGTGTTCTCTACAGTATAGAATAATGTTGTTTTCATAAAATATGAACACAACACATCAGGAACCATAATGTTAAACACTCTCTTTAAGCATAATCTTAAAAGGATATATATATCAGAAATTATGCGTGATTTAATGAATGCATCAGGTTTCTTTCGGCAATTGAAAATGATATCCTCCATTATTCGTGATCACGGAACAAGGAATCCGGATCTCCTACTGGTACCATATGACACCCGTCTCTTAGAATATTCTGAATCATATCGAGAGATGGCCATCCGTTAGGACCTATTCTTATAGCCCAGCTTTTTGCGACATCAGGCCAGAAAGAACATCTAAAACGTGGGTCCTGTAGCATCATATCCCACCCATTCTGCTACGTCTTTTGGTACATTTTTGGACCTAATAATTTTCATACTTTTTGGCCATATTACATTGTTTAGACTTAGGATCACTGACAGGGGTTTAGTTCCCGAAACGTGCATGTCTGATTCATGCTGTAAATTTATCAGAGATGCTATTGAATTTGAAGACGTTTAACATCTAAAACACCTCGCAGAATTATATTCATAATTACCTAATTCTTGTGATTGACATGGTCCATGTATGGATTGTCCATCCACCAGCACAATTGGTTTAGATAAAGATGAAGACAGAAACGGCATTCCATTTATGATGTATATAACATTTTCTCTAAGTGACTGATTTGTGACAAACAACAGGCAGTATCCAGGTGAATTCTCAGAGGGGACCATCAGTAGACCACTCGCATTTAGAGCTTCCATGTATGTTTCACTACAAGCTCTATATTATGACAATACATATAATCATCATCGGACCATGGATAGTTCACATCCTCACCTAGACTACCATTACATATAAAACAAATGATTTCTAAAGGTAGTATTATATTCGTTATTTCCTCCCTGAAGAGGACGAGCTGTCTCCTCATATGCACATGTTCCTCCGTCCCAAATAACATACTCAATCGGCTGGCAATATCTATCGTTCTATAGAGAAATTCAAAGATAAGAATTTGGTATCAAACAATCCTAGATTTAGAGATTTTAGAATTTGAATCCTCTTGTGTGCTTAAGGTAGAGCATCCTTCAGGTCTCAGATGCTGATATTTCCTAAATAACAACTTTAACTATATTTTCATTAC
Organism: Pinctada fucata; assembly: GCA_028142955.1. NCBI lineage: Eukaryota > Metazoa > Mollusca > Bivalvia > Pterioida > Pteriidae > Pinctada > Pinctada fucata. The sequence goes on from AP027115.1 coordinate 27,523,643, forward strand.
CATATATTCAAAGCTTATGTTAAACCTAAATTACAAGCAAAATACAATTAGTGGTTTCATGATTATACCTAGACCTTAAGCCGTTTGAACTTTAACATTAGACACTATGGGAAAAGTAAGAAAAATTCCTTTTTAAAAGGTGATAAAATGTAACTATAAAAGTTTTTTTCCCCAAAAATCATATTAGTTTGATAATCTGACCATTGTTCTGAAGAGAAATAACAGGGAATCCAGGCAAAAACTTACCAGCAATTCTGACCTGAGGGATACTCTACCTTAAGGTGCGTCATTGGTCACGATTTTGGACTGTTGTTGCGCATCTCCTGTTTTAGCACTCATTGAGCTTGACTTTTACAGATGTTTCAATTCATTATGGCCTATGTATCATTTCTTACTCTTTTTAAAACTTTAGTTCATTCGACACATTAAAGCGGCCAAGTTTGAAAATTTGATAAAAATGAATGAAGTATGCTTAAGAAAATGCTTCGCGTTAATTTCTGTAAAAATTGACGTGGAGATACTTTTTTAACTGTTCGGATTTTTTTTACGTTAATAATTACCCATGAATTTTGTTTTACGTATGGAATATCATTGATTTATAAGGTATGGCTGATGAATACCGAAAAATTATAAATTGTTTAAATTCCACCAAAAAATAAGGCAAATTTTCAGCGCTGCCACTTTTTCAAAAAACCACAAAATGACACTATTTGTGAGCGTCTGTTCTTTCTTATTTGAACACGGACATATACTTTTTCTTCAATATTTTGAAAAGTCTTCCCTAGGAGCATGTGTTACTGTGTGTTTGGAAAAATCGTTGAAATTCGGTATCTCTAAAATTTTGACCTTAACTTTGATGATTTTCGTTATTTTTGTGTAAAATGTTGAAAATTTTTAATTATCGGTGTAGTTGGTACCTAAGGTAGCTCTTTATCAAATTCTACTTTTATACAAAGTTTCTAATCTGTTTTAATTGTATAACAAAGAAAAGTATAATAAAAATCAAATGAATGCATTTCCACACTTTTTGTATTTTCTTAACAAATGTGCTATTTTTAACAACAAATTTCCGGCATTTCTTTTATCTTTTTTATTTTTTTATTTTTATGCAGACATTTTAACATTTTATGCAACATACATGTAAAGACAAAGGACAACTTTCACTCACAGACTCGTACCTGAGAATATTAATCCAAAGTATGTTTTGTTTCATATTATCTATATATTAATTATAATCATAATATTCCATAATAATAAAAGTAATACATTACTCAAAATTGTGTTTCAAAATTTCCCATCTTTTATAAAACTTTACTAATTTATTATTTTTTGCAAAGATGTATTTTTCTATCATGAAATAATTTTTTAACAAAACTATAAAGGCATCAACATCAAGTGGTCTGTTTCTGATTTTTTGTGTATAGATGAATTGTTTTGCAAGTAGAAGAATTAGATTTAAACAGTTTCCACATTTTCTGAATTTCTTGCCAAATATTATTGTTTCCTTTTCAAATTGCACAGTGGTATTTGCTTTAATTCGATCCAAGATAGCAAATCTCCCCAAAATTTATTAACAATATTACAATGAAAGAATAAATGCAACAATGTTTCTTCTTCTGTATTACAAAATGCACAAGATGTTGTGTCTTTAATATTCATTTTAAATAATAAAACCTTCGTTGGAAGTATACGGTGAAGCAAGCGATATTGAAACCAACACAGTTTTGGATCTTTAGTAACAATAAAGGGTAATTTATTAATAAAGGTATAACTAATATCATCTTTTTCAATATTTATATCTAAGCACCATTTATCAATATAATTTTGCTTGATAGTATTAGAGTTCAAGAAAACATCATACACAGATACATTATTACTCTTATTTTTAATGGTTATCATAATATATTCACTATAATTAGGAAGTAATACATCGTAGTTGTTTACTCTAAGCTCTGGCCATTTCTTTATTATGGCATCCCTTATTCCAAGAAATAAGGTAAAAGGTGGTTTAAAATTAAACTTTTCACAGAATTCATTATATGACAATAAAGTTCCATATTCATTCAAGAAATGATAAACATAAAAAATACCATTTTCTACCCATTTTTTGTAAAAAATCTGAACATTATCTATCTTTATATTTTCGTTATACCAAATTTCTTGATAAATGAAATTTTTGTTGCTTTCCTTATCATTTTTTTCATATATAATTTTTCTGAATTCATAGAATGAAGACAAAACATTTTTCCAGAAAGGATTTCCTGTTGAATTCGATAATTTTTTTATGAATTCTGGACCATAATTTTGTAATTCGTTAATCTCTTTATTTGTAATTACCATGAAAAGATCAGTAAGTAATGAGTGTTTTGTTAAAATACGTCGAACCCAACCTAACTTGAGTGATTTAATGAAAGCTGGTATATTTATCATTTTTAACCCACCCTCTTCATAATCAAGATATAGTTGTTTTCTAGAAATCTTATCATTTTTATTATTCCATAAATATGCAAAAAGTACTCTTTCTAAATCTTTTATAAGATATGAATAGATGGGTGAGCCGAGAGATAAATATTGATTTAATCACAGTTATTTTTCCTATAGGACTAAGTAATCGTTTTGACCAACTAGTAACCAGTTTCCTTATATCTAATATTTTTTGGGAATAGTTCAAATTTATCATTTCATCAAGATTAACACTGCAAATTAGGCCAAGATAAGTAAAGGGTTCATCTGACCAAATGAGTGGTATTTCCGTACATAATTTATCCATACTGTGTTAGCACCTATCCAAATACATCTGCATTTTTCGATATTAGGTTTAAGACCAGAAAATTTGGCGTATTGTTCAAGTAATGAGAGAGAATGTTTCAAAGAATTAATACTACCATCTAAAAAGAGTCCAGTGTCGTCAGCGTACTGACTTATTTTTATCTCTTTATTTTTAGATTTTATGCCTTTTATTCTTTTATTATCCCTAAAAAGTATGCCAAGAATTTCTACGCAAAGAATGAAGATATACGGAGAGATGGGATCGCCTTGACGGCAGCCTCTGCCAATAGAGGAGAATGGAGATGAGAAGCCATGTTGAATTACACATAATTTGAAATCTTTATTCAGACAGTTTATAAAGTTAATGAATTTTTGACCAAAATTGAAAAACTTAAGTACTTCATTTATAAATTTCCAAGACACGGAGTCAAATGCTTTTTCGAAATCAATCATTACAAATAATCCCTCTTTTCCCTGATTTTCTATTTCGTACATGATATCGTAAAGTAACCTAGTGTTTTCCCCAATGTATCTATTTTCAATAAATCCTGTTTGGTTTTCATGTATCAATTGAGGAAGAAACTGTTTAATTCTAGAAGCAAGACAATGAGATATAATCTTATATGATATATTTAGCAAAGATATTGGGCGCCAGTTTTTCAAATAATCTCTTGGTTTGTCTCCTTTTAGGAGAATAGATATGCCCATTTTTGAGAAATAGAAAGTTCCCCCTTATCAAGCCCTTCCCGCATTGATCTGAAAACGAAGTATTTAATGTCAATCCAGAAGAATTTGAAGAACTCCCGCGAAAAGCCATCTGGATCCGGGCTTTTATCATTCTTTAATAATTTGACTGCTTGTGAAACTTCCTCAATTGTAATAGGTTTATCTAGTTCTAATTTATCATGATCTGAAAGTTTACTCACATTGCTATTTATAAGTAGTTCATCTAAGTTTACTGGTTCTAAAAATTCATCTTTATCTTTATAAAGTAGATCATAATAATTTTTAATCTCATTTAAAATCTCATTCTGTTCAGTAATGCATGAGCCATCCGTTTTTTTCAATTTAATTATGTTTTTATTAGTAAAGTTTCTTTTTTCTAATGCTAAGAAGTATTTTGTCGGGTTTTCTCCCTTTTCTATCCATTTACATCTGGACCTTATAATTAATGCATTAAGTTCATTTTTTCTGATTGTTTCTAATTCAATTTCTAGATCATCTAATCTTTTTTGTAAATTTTCCATATTAGTATCTGAATCATTAACACTGTCAATTATTTCCCTAGTTTCTTTAATAAGGTTTTCTAATTGTAATTTTTCATGCAATCGCCTTCTTTTTTCCTCTGCAGCATATGGAATTGTCATAGCTCTTATTTTCATTAAAAGAGTATCTTAAAAAAGTTGATCGCTTATTGTAAATTGTAATTCGGAATCATTTATGTGATCGAGGTTTATCATATTGTATTCCGGTAATGCATACTCATATTTAGTATGACGAATAATATTTTTAACTTTTTCTACATACAACCTATCTGAGAGTAAAGAGTTATCAAATTTCCAGAAACCCTTCCCATTTTTGAAATTTGAAATTTTAATATCTAAAAATATCATGGAGTGGTCTGTGCGATATCCAGGTTGAATTGATGTACTATCTATGATTGTCAATAAATGATCAGAAATTAAAAAGAAATCAAGTCGAGCTTTTTTAATTGGATTTTTTCGAAACCAGGTAAAATTTTTAAGATCGGGGCTATTTATTCTCCAGGGGTCACATAAGGACATTTCATCACACAGGCATTTAACTTCATTTACAGCTCTGGGGTTATTTTGTCTCACATAGTTATAACAATTTCCGGCATTTTTTACCCAGTTTTCAATTAAGCATAAATCTTGATTTTCATCACGGACCTATTAATTTTCCTTCATAAAATGATTAAGTGACATGAAAACTATATTTTCAAATCGTCGAAATTCCTTCATTCAGAAATGACATGCCTTAAGTTACGAATAAATAAATATTTATGAAGAGATAAAGAATATCATGACGTCAATCTCAACAACACTCACAAGTCTAATAACAATAATATTTTACGGAGAAATCTGTCTAAGAAGGTTTTTGATGATCCGCTAATTCAGACATGTTCAAATTTGATTTCAGTTATAATACTCGACCTACATTTTAGTTTATGAATTGCAAACACACTTTTCTAAGTAACGCGCCCTCGCTGCAATACTATTCTCAGTGCCTACACTCTGGAATTCCCAACAAACTGATATCCTTTCGTTATAAGATATAATTCAAAACTTCCTTCACCGGCGGTGTCATTCATCTCATAATCTATATTGACATATCCTGTCTTGTATGCAAAGAAGTGACATTCTCACATTTTAGGCAGGTATTTTGGAGGGAATTTTCTTATCTCACCCTGCGTTATCTCACCCTGCGTTATCTCACCCTGTCATATCTCACCCTCCCGGATGAGCATAATATACATCTAATATTATTTTTTTCTGTTATATTTTTGATACATAGGGGTAGAAGTACCAAAAATAAATGGAAAACTTCATGCACACTACATGTGACGTTATTTGTTATCTTTTTACGTCAATTTGAAGCTTTGAATTTGACGTCGCTAACTACGTTGACTACGTTGACGTTGCTTAGTGCGCACTTCCTGGTCTTTTTAATGTCAATTTCTGAACAATCATTGACACATAAAAGTAAATGCAAAAACGACGATAAAGGTGAGAAGAAAGATCAAACACCACATTAAGGGAGAGACAAGTCTCGTCTTGGATTTCAATCGGCACCGGACAATCGGATTGAGATTTCTTTGTCTCTCCCAGAACGTGTTGTAAGATCCTATTAGTCTACACTACAGAATTAGGGGCCGTATCAAATCGAATCATAGATAAACTTTAAAAGGTGCAATAAGTCTATACTCCTATCGCATATTCTTGGGCCTTTTTCCGGGCGTGAAGCGGTATTGTCCAAGAATACGATTTTACCCTGATCCACAGATAAAAGTTTCCATTTCCTTGTATTTTCTCGCTCTTTTTTTCCCAAGCTCCCCTTAAACTTATTTCCTGTTTGCATTTCGTAGAGCATATATGCATTTAAACATGAAATTCAGAATTTAGAAATGAGAAGTAAAGACATATGAAGGTCATAATAACTTCCCGATCGCAGATTAACTTTCGAAGTCATAGTTGTAATAATGAAATCAAAATATGATGATTGTTTGCATTTCTTTCTTCACAAATAGTATATGACAATATATATACCAAAAATAAACATCTTTTACGCTTTTAGCTCCTTAATTTAAGACTTGTAAGCGATCTTTACGAACATCCCTCGTATATACACATATCAAAAATATACACATCAAACTTATATCTATACATATAATGAATGAAAATTACGATATGATGTCATGGAACCCACGAATTAGAAATTGAGAGAAATTTTGATAAAAAAAATTCAAATGCGTTGAAGAAACGATCAATTGAAGTGAAGTTGATCAAATTTGGCTACATGTGCCGTCGGGGACTCTTTGACCACCAGCAGTGACATTCACAAAGTAGTGCAAATGTAAACCATCTTTAAATTCAATAGCATCATTTAAAAAGAGATAAATTTGCAGCATGGACCAGGCATACACGTTTCCGATTCTTAAACCTCAATTTAAACAATTTTGATTGACAAAGAGTGTTAAAGTTATGTCCAAATATAATCGTTTTACGTCATATTACGAAAGATAAAATTGTAAAATATCAGAGTAATAATCAGATTCTAGGATTCTAGAATTGTATATGGGTGATCACGTTGATGATACACTTTAAAAAATCGTCGATGAATAATGCTGGACGATTACACAATAATGATGTTACATGGTGATATTTTCAACACCTTATTTTGTAAACTTCTTTATTTTGATTTTATTTCGATATAGATTATCACAGGTGGGTCAAGAAAACAAATGAAAATAAACGAATCATGGGATTAATCTTCCTTGTACCAGAGTCTAATACTTGGTATTTTCTATTTCCTTGTATTTTCTCGCTCTTTTTTCCCAAGCTCCCCTTTAACTTATTTCCTGTTTGCATTTCGTAGAGAATATATGGATGTAGACATGAAATTCAGAATTTAACAATGAGAAGTAAAGACATATAAAGGTCATAATAACTTCCCGATCGCAGAGTAACTTTCGAAGTCATATTTGTAATAATGAAGTCAAAATATGATGATCGTTTGCATTTCGTACTTCACAAATAGAAAATAATAATAAAAAATACCAAAATATCTTTTACGCTCTTTTCCTTAATTTAAGACTTGCACGCGATCTTTACGAACATCCCTCGTATATACACATATCAAAAATAATGTGGATATATATAGACATCAAACTTATATCTATACATATCGTGAATAAATATTACGATATGATGTCATGGAACCCAAGATTTAGAAATTTAGAGAAATTTTGATAACTGAAATTTCAAATGCGTTGAAGAAACGATCAATTGAAGTTGATCAAATTTGGCTACATGTGCCGTCGGGGACTCTTTGACCACCAGGAGTGACATTCACTAAGTAGTGCAAGGGTTAACCATCTTTAAATTCAATAGCATAATTAAAGATCAGATACACTTGCAGCATGGACCAGACATACACGTTTCCGATTCTTAAACCTCAATCTGAGCAATTTTAATAGAGAAAGAGTGTTAAAGTTATTTCCAAATATAATCGTTTTACGTCAAATTACAAAAGGTAAAATTGTAAAATATCAGAGTAATAATCAGATTCTAGAATTCTAGAATTGTATATGGGAGATCACTTTGATGATACACTATGAACACTCGTCGATGAATAATGCTTGACGATTACACATATGATGTTACATGGTTGATATTTTCAACACCTTATTTTGTAAACTTCTTTATTTTGATTTTATTTCAATATAGCATAATATGTAACATAAAAAGTAAAATATCAGAGTAAAAATCAGGTTCCTGAATTCAAGAATCCATTAGTATGCAAACAGATTATCACATAATTCGAAGAAAAAGCCCCACTTATCTCAATATCAGTAAATATTATGAATAACAGATGGTTACTTCTGTAATGTTTATGTCTCTTAAATATTTAATTGTCCTTTGCCCCTATCTGATACTGAGCAGGCGTATTACCATAACTCAAATATAAACATGTGTATTAGAAAAGTACTCATAGTCCACTACCATGTTTGTCTTTTTTGAGTCGATATAAAATTCAAGATGGTTGACACATCCTTAAAGGACATATACTGTTTATTCAGTCTAAGATGGATATCCTTTAGATGTGAATAAATTTCAACGTATTGTATATAAAAATGATGTTGAGTGACACACGATGTGGTTACCGTAGGATAACCCACGCATTAAGTACTGGTATAGGGAACTCTTCAATGTGAAGTTTGAAAATATTTTGGGTGCCGAATATGTTCGTATTTGGCACAGACACTTTTTTTGAGTTTCATAACCCCTCACAGTATCCACTAATAAAGCGATATTTACATATTCTCAGGTGAGCAACAAATGCCCACATGGACATATTGTTGATATAATAAAATCATAAAAAATAAGAAGAAGAAAATTTTCAAGCAAAATCAATATGAATATCCATTGAATGACTGAAATATGACAAATCTATTCAGCAAATAAGTGCACACATTAGTAGAATTATTCAATTATAGAAATAATACACAAATGAGCATATATGACAAAGTCTGAAAAAATGTCAGAAACGCGTCAAAAATTTGACTTCGGAGTGGAACCAAATAAATTTACGCTTCTATCATTCAATACCATGAATACATATTACAACAAGGTTTGTATTAAAATATTTTCTTTCTGGGAGTTGGACACTTTTTATTACGACTTTTATTCTACGAATAGAAAAGTTAATATAGCAAACAAGCGATATATGTCACAGCTGAACGTCCTAGGCTTTCGTTGTAAGATGGTAGTAAGTTCTTCTTCATAGAATAAGCTGATCCCAGCCATCTACATGCTGACTGACTGTCACCTTGTGCAAACTTGATGATACCCACACACATATTAACTTCAGCCATGAGTTTCTTCTTATTTTATTTTACGAAAAGAAATGCTTATTTAGCAAACAAGCGATATATGTCACAGCTGAACGTCCTAGACTTTCGTTGTAAGGTGGTAGTAACTTATACTTCAAAGTATAAGCTGATCCCAGCCATCTACATGCTGACTGACTGTCACCTTGTGCAAACTTGATGATACCCACACACATATTAACTTCAGCCATGAGTTTCTTCTTATTTTACTTTACGAATAGAAATGCTTATTTAGCAAACAAGCGATATATGTCACAGCTGAACGTCCTAGGCTTTCGTTGTAAGGTGGTAGTAACTTATCCTTCATAGTATAAGCTGATCCCAGCCATCTACATGCTGACTGACTGTCACCTTGTGCAAACTTGATGATACCCACACACATATTTACTTCAGTCATGAGCTTCTTTTTGTTTTACTTTACGAATAGAAATGCTTATTTAGCAAACAAGCTATATATGTCACAGCTGAACGTCCTAGGCTTTCGTTGTAAGGTGGTAGTAACTTATCCTTCATAGTATAAGCTGATCCCAGCCATCTACATGCTGACTGACTGTCACCTTGTGCAAACTTGATGATACCCACACACATATTTACTTCAGTCATGAGCTTCTTTTTGTTTTACTTTACGAATAGAAATGCTTATTTAGCAAACAAGCTATATATGTCACAGATGAACGTCCTAGGCTTTCGTTGTAAGGTGGTAGTAACTTATCCTTCATAGTATAAGCTGATCCCAGCCATCTACATGCTGACTGACTGTCACCTTGTGCAAACTTGATGATACCCACACACAATTTAACTTCAGTCATGAGCTTCTTTTTGTTTTACTTTACGAATAGAAATGCTTATTTAGCAAACAAGCTATATATGTCACAGATGAACGTCCTAGGCTTTCGTTGTAAGGTGGTAGTAACTTATCCTTCATAGTATAAGCTGATCCCAGCCATCTACATGCTGACTGACTGTCACCTTGTGCATACTTAATGATACCCACACACATATTTACTTCAGTCATGAGTTTCTCCTCGTGATTAGGATCCTCCATGAGAGAGACCAAACATCTTGTTGATTTCTTCACCCCATTTTGATTCTGTTGTTGAATGTAACATAGACTTTCAAGAAGGTATGTATATGACAGGGGATTAAGTAAAAGTTTTTCTGTAGTAGATATCAATATTTGTAATGCTAATGGATAAGCATTCAGGAGTTCGTGGCACATATAATATCGTAGCGCCCAACTGTGTCGTATTTTGTAGTCCATAGTGTATCCCCTACTGCACATAACGACCATGTATGTTGATTGTTTAATGTCATTTGGCGAGTTATCAATGGCATACGGAGGATACTCTGATAAGAGCCGCCGTATATGTGATAATGCAGACTTATTTTTGCCCACAAGATACATGTATGTAGCCGCTGTCAATTTCCCCGTTATTACGTCTACACTGTATCCAATTCTTAGCAGACATTTTACACTTTTGTGTAGAAAATAATTGTTCCTATTACTTTCATTGCCACTCCAAAGATTATTCATCACTATCTGACAACACGATACAATTCCTCTTCGAAAAATGTAATTCTGCACCCCCGTCAAATGGCGGCATGATAAACGTGAAATCTTACACAAGAGAGTTGTGATGGGTATATTTACAGTCTTTGATAAGAAGTATGATATCATCGTTATACGATTAATAGCAAATGCAGTGTGATTAGATTTCATGAAATCATCGTCCAGTTTTAATTCCATGCCTCTGAATGGTATGTTTTCGTCTAATATATATTCTTCCTTACAGATATGGATTGTTCCTATAATACCAAGGGCTCGAAGGATTCCTATTATGTCTAGTAACGGTTGACGATTTCTAGAGTTGACTTTCCTCTTCATCATATTGTACTCTGGTATGAAATAATTTGAACAATTTCCTTGATCAATATAATCATACAGTACAGACAGACAAGATTTAAAACATGTTTCTATGTTATCGAATTGCCATAATTGTTCAGAGGTGTTCTCTACAGTAAAGAATAATGTCGTTTTCATAAAATATGAACACAGCACTCCAGGAACCCTTATGTTTAATATTTTCTTTAAGCATAACCTCAAAAGGTTATACATCAGAAATTGTGTGTGATTTAATGAATACATCAGGTTCCTTTCGGCGATTGAAAATGATATCCTCCATTCGTGATCACGGAACAAGGAATTCGGATCTCCTACTGGTACCACATGACACCCGTCTCTAAGAATTTTCTGAATCATATCGAGAGATGTCCATCCGTTATGGCGGGTTCTTATAGCCCAGCTTGTTGCTATATCAGGCCAGAAAGAGCATCTAAAACACTTTGCGAAATCATATTCATATCCACCAATAGTACGTGATTGACATGGTCCATGTATGGATTGTCCTTCCAGCAGGTTAACTTCTTTAAATAACAATGAAGACAGAAATGGCATTCCGTTTATGACTTGTATAACGTTTTCGCTACAGGAATGATTGATGTCAAATAACAAGCAGTATCCAGGTGAATTCTCAGATGGGACCATCAGTAGACAACCCGACTGTAGGGCTTCTATGTATGTTTTCACTACAAGCTGAGTATTTTTACATAACATAAAATCATCATCTGACGATGGATAATGCACACCCTCACAAAGACTACCACTACATATAAAACGATAGTCTTCTAGAGGTACTGCTGTAGGTACTCCTAGAGGTACTAAAAAATTCATGACTTCCTCCCTGAAGAGGACGAGTTGTCTCCTCATACGTACATGCTCCTCCGTCCCAAATAACAGACTCAATCGGCTGGCTATATCCATTTTTGTTAAAAAATCCTACAATAAGAATTCAATAACATCTGTGAATAAATATCTATGGAGAGTCTAAAAATCAATTATATTTTAAAAAAAGTGGAATGCGCGTAATTTTTTTCCAAATTTTGAATGGATGATTCGATTTTTTTATACATTTTTAAAGTTAGTAAAAGTTCTATCACTTGACCTACCACTCAGTATTAACAAATCAAACTACATACACATTATTCTAAGGAACATGTCCGCGCTGTAATATAACCTGTAACACTTAACTCAGCGCCAACGATTTGGTAATTTCCAACAAACTTATATCAATTTTTTTAAACTTCCTTCACCGGCGGTATCGTCCCATATTAAGTCTAAGTGGACATGTCCTGTTATTCATGGACGGCATAAGGCTGACTATGATACATACTCCCATGAAACTTATACTTTATACTCTATACACAAGGACGATGAAACATAATATCAAAACAAATGTAAAGTGTTATCTGCTCTGTAACATCGATTGATAATTTTCATGACGTTTTTATGATCGAAAAAATTAGGCTTACAGTTATATTTTGCCAAGCAAAACAAAGTTCAACATATTTTCACTAAGAAACTTTAAGATAAAGAAAGTTGTCCTTCGTGTTTCCACGAAGCTGTGTTATTGGATCCGTCTGTTTGTCAGCTTTTTCTTTTCTCGTGAAAATTTTCTGTTTTATATGATTCCGAGAAATTTGAAATTTGATTGCAATTTTTGGAATCTGATTTCTAGTTTTTGTTTGAATTTCATTCACTGATCAATAAACCTTAAAAAGTTCCCCGCGAGGGGTTTGACAGTAAGTGTTTTGAATATTTTCCCTGTCATGGTCGCCATAGCACTTTCTATATAGAAATGGCCTCAGACAGTGCAAAGCATGTTTTTATATGTTTTCATTTTCGTGCATGATCATCGACGGCGGGTGCGGCCAGCCAACAGGGGATGCTTACTCCTCCCGGGCATCTGGTCCCGCCTCTAGCTTGCTAGGTGACCCCCGATGCTCAATTTGGTGCTCTATTGTGAATGCTGTTGAGATTATCGTCAGGATATTCTTTAACTCATTTGAATGTGAAACGTCTTTAAATTCAATAGCATCATTTAAAACCAGATAAATTTACAGCATGGACCAGACATGCACGTTTCGGGTACTAAACCTTCGTCAGTGATCCTCAGTCTAAACAATGTAATATGGCCAAAAAGTATGAAAATCATTGTGTCCAAAATGTACCAAAAGACGAAGCAGAATGGGTAGGATATGATGCTACAGGACCCACGTTTCAGAAGTTTTGTAACAGAAAATTTCGAATGCGTTGAAAAGACAGACGGTCAATCAAAGTTGATCAACCTTGGCTACATGTGCCCTCTAAGACTCTTGGTCCACCAGCAGTGACACCCACCAAGTGGTTCAAATGTTAAACGTCTTTAAATTCAATAGCATCATTTAAAACCTGATAAACTTACAGCATGGACCAGACATGCACGTTTCAGGCACTAAACCCTCGTCAGTGATCCTCAGTCTAAACGATGTAATATGGCCAAAAGGTATAAGAATTATGTATTCTTAAATCGTGTAAGCTTTACTTGAATTCAATAAATGAGACATCTCAGAAACCAGATGTGCTATCCACTATAAAGCTTCAGATGGGAATTTAAATTCGACGTGTTTTGTTGTCAATTGTAATTTGAATCTATTCACTCAAATGTCGAGATAAGTAACATAAAGTGAGAATCAGCGCTTCTGATATTTTGGTTTGTTTTCCCTCCGGTTCTAACTTTTATTTAAGCTGTTAGACGATTTCAGATATGAACCACTACTACAGGCAATGCATCTCCTTAATCCCCGAACCGTAATCAGCCATACGACATAATATCATTACATGGTTTTAAAACATATGAAAGAAGGCATCACTGGGAATAAAATTTAAAGAAATGTTTAAATAACTACTACAATGGGACACCACACTTCATTATTTTTTTTATTGAATTTTTTGGTCTTAAAAGAAAGGAGGAGATCTCCAACAACACTCGATTGCAGCACCAACAGCAAAACTTTAAAACACCCATTGCAAAAACACAAAGCAGACACGCACAGAAAGAGACGTAAATGATGCTACAGGTCCAATGTTTAAGAAATTTGAGACAATTTTGTAGACATATACTCTCAGGTGAGCAATAAATGCCCACATGGGCATATTATTTATATAATAAAGCATTCATGAAAAATCAGAACAAAAATAATCTCAAGCAAAATCAATATGTATATCCATTAAATGACTGAAATATGACAAATATATGCAGTAAATAAGTGCACACATTAGTGGTGTTATTCAATTATAGAAATAATTCACAAATGAACATATCTGACAAAGTCCGAAAATACATCAGAAACGCGTCAAAAATTTGACTTCGGAGTGGAACCAAATTGAATTACACTTCTTTGAAAGAATAGGTAACTTTTGAATGCTTCAAAACCATGAATACATATTACAACACGGGCGTTTGTTAAAAATATCACAGATTGCCAATTCATTGAATTGTACAATTTGATGAAAAACAAATTATTTGCTGTCTCATACAAGATGCACATAAGTTCATAGGGTTTTGTTCAAAATCTTTTTTTGCTATGGAGCTAGAAATTTTTATTTACGACTTGATGTTTTACTCTACGAATAGAAGGGTTTATTTAGCAAACAAGCGATATATGTCACAGCTGAACGTGCTAGTCTCTCTTTGTAAGGTGGACGTATGTTATCCTTCATAGTATAAGCTGATCCTAGCCATCTACATGCTGACTGACTGTCACCTTGTACATACTTGATGATACCCACACACATCTTAACTTCAGTCATGAGCATCTCCTTATGGACATGGCTAGGATCGTCCATGAGATTGACCAAACATCTTGTTGATTTCTTCACTGCATTTTGATTCAGAAGTTGAATATAACATAGACTCTCAAGAAGGTATGTATATGACACAGGATAAAGTAAATGACTTTCTGTGGTAGATATGAATATTTGTAATGCTAACGGATAAGCATTCAGGAGTATGCGGTAGAACTCATATCTCAGCGCCCAACTGTGTCGTATTTTATAGTCCATAGTGTATCCCCTACCACAAATAACGTCCATGTATGTTGATTGTTTAATGTCACTATGTGAGTGATCAATGGCATACGGAGGATACTCTGATAACAGCCGCCGTATATGTGATAATGCAGGCTTCGTTTTACCCACAAGATACATGTATGTAGCCGCTGTCAATTTCCCCGTTATAACGTCTACACTGTATCCAATTCGTAGAAGACATTTTACACTTTTGTGTAGAAAATAATTGTTCCTATTACTTTCATTGCCACTCCAAAGATTATTCATCATTATCTGACAACACGATACAATTCCTCTTCGAAAAATGTAATTCTGCACCCCCGTCAAATGGCGGCATGATAAACGTGAAATCTTACACAAGAGAGGTGCAATGGATATATTTACAGTCTTTGATAAGATGTATGATGTCATCATTAAACGATTAATAGCAAGTGTTGTGTGATTAGATTTCATGAAATCATCATCCAGTTTTAATTCCATCCTTGCTAACGATAGGTTTTCGTCCAATATAAGTTCTTCATTACAAATATAGATTGTTCCGATAATACCAACGGTGTGAAGAATTCTGAGTATGATTAGCAAAGGCTGACGATTTCCATTGTTGACTTTCCTCTTTATCATATTGTACTCTGGTATGAAATAATTTGGACAATTTCCTTGATCAACATAATCATAAAGCACAGAGAGACAAGTTTTAAAACATGTTTCTATGTTATCGACTTGCCACAACTGTACAGAAGTGTTCTCTACAGTATAGAATAAAGTCGTTTTCATAAAATATGAACACAACACATCAGAAACCAAAATGTTAAACACTCTCTTTAGGCATAATCTCAAAAGGTTATATATATGAAATTGTGCGTGATTTAATGAATGCATCAGGTTTCTTTCGGCAATTGAAAATGATATCCTCCATTCATGATCACGGAACAAGGAATTCGGATCTCCTACCGGTACCACATGACACCCGTCATTAAGAATATTCTGAATCATATTGAGAGATGGCCATCCTTTAGGGCGGGTTCTCATAGCCCAGCTATTTGCTACATCAGGCCAGAAAGAACATCTAAAACACCTTGCAAAATCATACTCATATCCGCCGATTACCCGTGATTGGCATGGTCCATGTATGGATTCTCCTTCCAGCAGGTAATCTTGTTTAAATAACAATGAAGACAGAAACGGCATTCCGTTTATGACTTGAATAAAATTTTCTCTACGTGACGGATTGATGTCAAATAACAGGCAGTATCCAGGTGAATTCTCAGAGGGGACCATCAGTAGACCACCCGACTGTACAGCTTCCATGTATGTTTTCACTACAAGGGTTCTATTATCACAACGCATAATATCATCATCGGATGGG
Source organism: Pinctada fucata (assembly GCA_028142955.1). Lineage (NCBI taxonomy): Eukaryota > Metazoa > Mollusca > Bivalvia > Pterioida > Pteriidae > Pinctada > Pinctada fucata. The sequence goes on from AP027115.1 coordinate 27,539,855, forward strand.
GGATAGTTCACACCCTCACCAAGACTACCACTACATATAAAACGAAAGAGTCCTGGAGGTGCTACAATATTCATGATTTCCTCTCTCAGCAGGGTCAGCTGTCTCCTCATATGCACATGTTCCTCCGTCCCAAATAGCATACTCAACCGGCTGGCAATATCCATTTTTTCTTAAATAGAGAATTCCAACAATAAGAATTCAGTATCAAAGAATAATATATTTAAGAGGTTAGCATTTTATATAAAGAGTCAAAAAATCAATTATAATAAAACTAAAGAGGAATCTGTCGACCTACCATTTAGTTTATAAATCTATGACACACTTTCCTAAGTATCGTGCCCTCGCTGCAATACTATTCTCAACACATATGCTCTGGAAATTTCCATTAAACTTTCATCAATTCGTTATAACATAGGATTTTAAATTATGTTAGCCGTCGGTATCATCCGTGAAATAGTCCAAATTGACATATCTTGTTATCTTGTACGCGGAGCGCTGACTGTGCAGTCGTCGCATCAAATCGATCATAGATAAACATAGATAAAAAGGTGCGATGAGTCTATACTCGTATCTTATATTGTTTGGTCCAAAAGTGTGCGATTTAACCCTGATCCATCGATCAAGGGAGAGTTTTCCGATGTCCGTCTGTCCGATCTTCCTTCAATACCCTTTCAATATAAAGCCCATTATCATAATCATCTAAGACCATAGGTCTTGAAATCAGGTTCCACAGTTGAATTTATTCTAACAAGAAATTTCCATGTGCATAAACATTTTTGTAAGCGTAACATCTGAGTCAGAATTACTTTTGTTATAGTTATTTTAGGCGACTGGACAGACACATTAACAGTTTTTATCCTTTGTTTTGCTTCTTTTTCATATCATCGGGACGTCTTTAAAATATCCTAACTTTCCTATTTGATGAAATAGTATTGACCTCTGTGAAATGACAGGAATAAATCCAACTGTTATTCAACTCTGATGTAAAAAAGGAAATCCATTACAAGAGGGGCTGATAAACAAAGGAGCTGATAAGATAAGGCGTAAAATCTGCCCTGAAAAAGTGGAATTTTCAAAATGGTAACTTCAAGAAAATTCTTTCACAAAATTGATGCTAGATCTTTGTTTCATCATAATCAGCAGTTGGATAAGATTTATCGTGCATAGTTTTCCTAAATTTTGGGGCAAAATAAGTCTTTTTTGTATAGAAATCAATGGAAAATAGAAAAGTTTTTTAAAACATTGTCCCCCCCTCAGCTACAGAACGCCACTTTTACAGAAGATGTATATCACTAAAACACATCTTTTGACAAAGGGGGGGGGGGGGGTTCTTTAGCTAAGGGGGGAACGATACCCCAGAGACGAAAAACTGAAAAAGGGAGGTTGGGTTTTTTTTTTTACAAATCTGTGTTTTAGGCCATAATATAAGCAGAGTTTCATTTTTTCCCCTTTTTAAAGTCATTCTATTATATATTCTAAACATGTTCACATGCAGTGCACAATATTTTGGAATGAAATAAACAAGAGTGTGCTGTTTATTTCTACACAGTTTGTATTTCGCAGTAAATTGCCTACTTTGTACCCAAGGAATTCAAAATATTACCGTATTTCAGACTCAAGATTTTTAAATTTAAGGATAAAGTTGAGACCAGTCTTTTTAATTTGATTTCTAGTATCTTGATAAGACCATGACTATGTTTTAAAGTTTATAGATATCCATATAAGCTAGATAGTTCTTAATTTTCAACGTGTTTTATCCATATTAGCTTCTTTTCAACATGGCTACCCCCTACTCTTTAGACTGTTATTCAAGTATCTAGAAATGATCTTACCAAAATAAAAGTTGTATGAGGAATCTCCAAATACATTACATTTTAGTTATGATCAAGTTTTTCTTGCGTACAGATCATCGTGTAGAAGAAATACTTGATGAAATTCAGGGCTAAATACAGCCCTTATCTTATCAGCTCCTTAGTGCTTCGCCACACAAATTCAAATTCTCATATTTCTGCGGCGAATACTCCTTTCCAAAAGCGGATATAGAGAGAAGGAGGGGTATACAACAAGCCTCGGTTGCAACATCCACAGCATATCATAGATATACCCCAAGTGAAAACACAGAGTAAACCTGCCACATAAAGGGATGATTTTGTCATGCCTTCTGAGACTGAATAATTGATAGGTACTTCTTTGATGTTAACTGCAAATGTTTTATAATACATATTGCACACATACTCGTGTATTGCGTTTACTTATTTTTTGGTAGGAATAAACAGATTTCGTAAAGTGAAGAATTTTTAGCTCTTTTACTGTTGTATCTCATCAGCTATGCATAGTTCACGCTACATATTATGCCAGACAATAGTTTCCGTGTATAGACATTTTCTCTCTCCTCTTTCAATTAAAAAATTTTCTTTCGCAACTTTTTTACTTTTTTACGAAAAAGGCGATTGACTGCGCAAACTCTGATAATGCACACGGGGAGCTTGATTAATCACCGTGTCTATGCCCCTCCTATTATATCAAAAGTGGATATTAATTGACTCTGCACTCGAGAAAACTAAATCTAAATTTCTAATTTCACGGAAGACAAAAGGCGGACTTGTACTTTACACTATATACACAAGGACGGTGAAACATAATAAAAAAAAATGTAAAATGTGTCATCGATTGATAAATTTTATGACGTGATTTGGATCGAAAAAAAGTTAGGGTTACAGTAATATTTTGTCAAGTAAAACAAAGTTCAACACATTTTCAATAACAAAATTTGAAATAGAAAAGTTGTCCTTCGTGTTTCCACGGAGCTGTGTTATTGTCTCCGTCTGTTTGTCCGATCTTTCTTTTCTCGTGAAAAAAATCTGTTTTAGATGATTCCGAGGAATTCGGACTTTGATTGCGATTTTTGGAAATTGATTTCGGGAATTTGTTTGATTTTCATTCGCTTATCATTTAACCTTGCATAACCTTAATTCGTGTGAATTCAATAACTCTACAAGAGCGGTAATCAAATCTAGGGAGAAAACTCTGAAAGAAAAAGTGCTATCCACGATACAGCTTCAGATGGTAATTTTAATGCGTAAAGTTTTCATTTTCAATTGTAATTCGAATCTATTCACTTTAACGTCGAGATAAGTAACATAAAGTGAGAACAAGTGCTTTTTATGATTTGGTTTGGTTCTAACTTTTTTCTAAACTATTAGACGATTTCAAATCAATTTTGGACCACTTCCACACGATTTGCATCCGCGCAGTCTCCGAACCATAATTAGCCATACGACATAGAATAATTTACAAGGTTAAAGAGGGCATCCAAGGGAGTAAAATGCTTAAATAACCTTATTATTTTGATTTTTTCTATATTGACTCTTTTTGGTTCGAAGTACCACTAATGACAAATATCGATAATGACCATATCCCTGTATACAGCACAAAATCGATAATTCAGAAAATCAGAAACCGAAGGCATACAAAATCAGGATAAAACAGGAACCAAAGCAAACAAACAAAAACCTCCCGATTTGGGAGTGAGACCAGATGCCCAGGAAGAGTAAGCATCTCCTGCTTGCATGCAACACCCGCCGCTTCAATTCGGTAGAACTGTCACATCCGTTTACTTCCGTTTCGGAAGACATACAGTACAATCTTTGGTTGGATGGTTCAAATGGTCTATGGCAGAATATCATCCACCATTTTGGAGAGTGGGACATCATAGTGTATTCCCCATATCGACCGTAGAACTTCCTCAGTGACGATATTCGTCGATCACAAACATATCCCTGACTGAGAAGCTTATCTGAAAGACGCCTAGCTCTCAGAACAAAATCCGTATATTTGGTACATGCTCTGGCATAGCGTATCAACTGAGATATGAACACGCCATAAGCAGGCGATGAAGGGGTGTTGCTACTCAGAAAAGGAAAGTTTGTAATGCTGAAATTGAAGTCGTCACGTTTGTCATAGAGTGAGGTGTTCATGTGACCATCAGTGTCGTAGGTTAACATGTCCAAATAGGATGCTATTTGTCTCTGTGGTTTCTTTGACTTCAAGCTCCGAAGGATAGATACTGCTCATGTAATCCGCGAATTTTGGATTATTGATGGACAACACATCGTCTATGTATTTGTAAGTGAAGTTGAAGTCAGAAGCTAAGTATCATACCATTGTAAGCAGTGGAAAGAAGCTTAAGGAGATGACAGTAACCATGGTCAAACAAAACAAAAAATAACAAGCTCCACCTTAAAAGAGGTCGAATGATGAAAATTTATCTTCCGATGAAGAATACCAGTTGGATGAATGATAATAAATAATTATAGTCATATATGTAAAAGATGATAATAAATAAATACAACTAACTATTGCACCTCCAGTAATATTGCACGCCCGGTACCAAATAGTGCATTATTTTCATAATGCTAATTATTAGATATTCCAGAACTTTACATACTTACTAATAGATACTAACTTTACATACTAACTTATAGATGAGCAGGAGATGCTTACTCTTCCTGGGCACCTGGTCTCACTCCCATATCGGGAGTTCGCTTCTTTTCATGTGGTGGAGATTTTTGTTTGTTTGCTTTGGTTTCCGTTTTATCCTGATTTTGTATGCCTTCGGTTTCTGAATTATCGATTTTGTGCTTTATACAGGGATATGGTCATTATCCATATTTGTCATCTTTTCATTCAATTTAGAATGTGGAATGTTTCTATGGTGTGAATTGTTGTTCCTTGTCCCTTTTGCGTCTCTTTCTGTGGGTGTCTGTTTTGTGTTTTTTGTATGGGTGTGTTGGGGTTTTGCTATGGGTGCTGCAACCTAGTGTTGTTGGCGATCCCCTCCTTTCTTTTGTAGATTAAAGTGTCGAAAAATCAAAGGCTTTGATCGAATGGACTCTACATAAATGAGTGGATTTCAGATGTTTTAAAAGTTCCTTCGAATTCTTTAAAATCCACATCTGGTTGCTACAACTGCGAGAATATACTGTCGAACAATATTTTTGAAGCCCCAGATTTTATTTCAGATAAAACTTTGGTGAGTAAGATCGATACAGATTTGGTAGAACATTTTGAGGAACCAGCGATGAAACGTTGTTTGTATGGATTCTTATGCATTTTAGGTATGCAGTATAAGTATGGTAAATCTAAATCTAAATTGTTAGTGTAGAAGCCAAATGAAGCAAGAGCTGATTTGTGGTTATCTATTATTTCAGAGGCAGAAAGGTTTATTTGGGTGTAAGTGTGATTTCCCGGTGTCGAATTTAAATCCAACTCTTTAACTAGACTGTTCAAATAGTACTTTTTGCAAGTGAATGTGTAATTATTTGAGGCTTTATCCGGCGGTATGATGATACATGTTCTTGGAGGTAGGTAAGCTCTGTGATAACATCAGGGTCTTTAAATATAGACTCGAATCTGGTGTTCACAGTTGATTTTAATCGGTAAATTCTAGATAAAAGTAACCCTCTGATGGATTTTATCCATTCGGAAAGGGTGTCGATCTGTACATCCTCTTTTTTTTGCCCAACGTCTTGCATATTCCTCACAAGAGTCCATGATAATTTTGACATTTTGGTTCCATGTAAAGGACATACTTTCTCTGTATTTGGGACCCTTTTTTAACAATTCTCTCAACTTTTCGTTCTTGACTATACTAAGGTCACCAGTAATAACGTGTCAACAAGGAGATTCACTATCCGAAACATGTATGTCTGGTGAACCAAATTTAGACATGTTTGTCCTGAAGGCTGCTCTCTGTCAACAGAGTGTTCGATACTATGTTTTTTTTTAAATTAGATATCATATGATACATGTGCAGGAAAGGAGCACCAATCAAAAGTCTTTATCACTTTAACGATACAGTAGCACATAACATTTTTCTGAATCCAAGAAAATATTTTATAAAAATAACAAAGACTTTAATAACTGATCATATTTTCTTTTATTCTAAAGGTGTTAGTCAGAAGTAAATCCTCTATCACAGCAAATGAAACCTCAGAAGGTCTGGTTAGTAAGCAATGAAAACCTTACTACATTGTATAATCATTACCATTATTAGCAGTGGAAACCTCACTACATTGTATAATCATACCATTGTAAGCAGTGGAAAGAAGCTTAAGGAGATGACAGTTACCATGGTCAAACAAAACAAAAAATAACAAACTCCACATTAAAAGAGGTCGAATGATGAAAATGTATCTTCCGATGAAGAATACCAGTTGGATAAATGATTATAAATAGTTATAGTCATATATTTAAAAGATGATAATAAATAAATACAACTTATAGCTATTGTACAGCTAACTATCGCACCTCCAGTAATATTGCACGCCCGGTAATAAATAGTGCATTAATTTTCATAACGCAAATTATTACATATTCCAGAACTTTACATACTTACTAATAGATACTAACTTTACATACTAACTTATAGATGATTAAAAATCTCAATGACATAGATTAAGGACACGGCGTTAAAAGAAAATAGATGATTAAAATCTCCATGATTTAAATTAAGTACGAGATGTTAAAAGAAAATGAAAAGTAATAAGATAGTATTTCAATTGTAAGTTATAAATGAAAATTCATGGTACATGTATTTCGAAGGTAGAATATTGGAAACCAAGGAACATCCAAACACTGCCTTTACAGTAAAAACGAAGATGTCTCAACTGTTATAAAGGAGTGAAAAAATAAATACAGTCAAACTCCATCAACAGTCTCATTGGCTATTTAGATAGGAAAATAAATGAACAAATCATATAGATGATCTACCTCAGCAATACATATATATTAATTTTTCGTCGTATTACAAAAGATAGATCTGGATATTATAAAGCCTGTGTTTGTGAAACACGAATGCCCCCGGTGGCATCTTTGTTAGTATGAACACTATTTTCTGTTAAGTACATGTATGTGAGGTCACTGGGTTAAAACGTCAAAGGTCAAGGTCACGAGGTCAAAATTTTGGTATCAATGGAAAGGTCTTGTCACAAGGAATACACATGTGAAATATGAAAGCCCTATCACTTACCATTCAAAAGTTATGCCAAATGTTAAAGTTTTTGAAAATTAGGTCAAAGGTCAAGGTCAAGGTCATGAGGTCAACAATTTTGGTATCAATGGAAAGGTCTTGTCACAAGGAATACACATGTGAAATATGAAAGCCCTATCACTTCCCATTCAAAAGTTATGCCCAATGTTAAAGTTTTTGAAAAGTAAGTCAAAGGTCAAGGTCAAGGTCACGAGGTCAAAAATTTTGGTATCAATGGAAAGGTCTTGTCACAAGGAATACACATGTGAAATATGAAAGCCCTATCACTTCCCATTCAAAAGTTATGCCCAATGTTAAAGTTTTTGAAAAGTAGGTCAAAGGTCAAGATCAAGGTCACGAGGTCAAAAATTTTGGTATCAATGGAAAGGTCTTGTCACAAGGAATACACATGTGAAATATGAAAGCCCTATCACTTCCCATTCAAAAGTTATGCCCAATGTTAAAGTTTTTGAAAAGTAGGTCAAAGGTCAAGATCAAGGTCACGAGGTCAAAAATTTTGGTATCAATGGAAAGGTCTTGTCACAAGGAATACACATGTGAAATATGAAAGCCCTATCACTTCCCATTCAAAAGTTATGCCCAATGTTAAAGTTTTTGAAAAGTAGGTCAAAGGTCAAGATCAAGGTCACGAGGTCAAAAATTTTGGTATCAATGGAAAGGTCTTGTCACAAGGAATACACATGTGAAATATGAAAGCCCTATCACTTCCCATTCAAAAGTTATGCCCAATGTTAAAGTTTTTGAAAAGTAGGTCAAAGGTCAAAGTCAAGGTCACGAGGTCAACAATTTTAGTATCAATGGAAAGGTCTTGTCACAAGGAATACACATGTGAAATATGAAAGCCCTATCACTTCCCATTCAAAAGTTATGTCCAATGTTAAAGTTTTTCGGACAAACAGACAGACAAACAGACAAACAGACAAACAGATAAACAGACAAACAGACAAACAGACGGACAGGCCAAAAACTATATGCCCCCGAATCTTTGATTCCGGGGGCATAAAAAATAATAAGATATCAGTGTGATAATCAAATTCTAAAATTTGAGAATCCTTAAGTATGCAAATAAATTATCACATCATTCGAAGAAAATCTAACAAACACCAATCTAAATACCTCTAAAAAATCATGTCTCACATGAACCATTTGATATATTTCATTGTTATGAGTAAGCCTTTTACATGTAAAACAGCTCAGAAAATGCATTATACCAGCATTTCACCTTGCTGCTTCTGTTAAGTATTAACATATTTTCTAGTCACTCCTCAGGAGTTCCAGATGATATTGTTTTTGGCACACCAATAATCTTAGTATCATACAAGTCTATGCATCCTCAACACCCTTTGTCGAGATTTCCCCAGAATGCAATGCGTCCTTCACTGCCATGGCAACCAGGTCATCAGCCACTTGTTCGATTCTGTCACTCGAAGTTTGTGATGTACCGTCATCTTTGTCATCATCCTTGTCGTCTGTTTTGTCATCAGGTTCAGTAGAGTCCTTCACCTCACCACCTGTATCAATAATTTCTTTTGATTCTGGTTGGTCAGTTGCACCTTCCGGTTTGTCTTTGTCCACTGATCCTTTTAAAGTAATCTTTGTTTCCTGAAAAAAAGAAACACACCTTATCATACAAAAAAATAAAATAAGATCGACGGGTGTTGCATGCAATCAGGAGACGCTGACTCTCCCCGGGCACCTGGTCTCACTTCGGAATGTTATACATTTTGAAAATTATTCTCAATTTGATTGGTCAATGCAATAATTAACTTGATATCAAGCAGATATATATTCAAGGTCAACATTAGTATTTAAACTAACATAAAACAACAGCATACTTGCTGGACTGACAAGAACCAAACATCAGTCCTCGGCAATATGAAATGAATTTGAATATGAACACGCGGTGAAATTAAAATGAAAACGATCGATCATAACAATAAATATTCGATTTTATGTTTTTACCTTCTTTTCAAGTTCTTCGGCATCAAAACTTCTTTCCGGAACCCTGAACCTGTGTCTTTTGTCCTCTGTAACTTCAAACACCTTTCTTAGTTCTTTCAGTGTCGGCAAAGTATCCTCATCTGCATCAGTTAGTGTACGTTCGATATAGGTTCTTAGTTTAACAGTGGTGAAGATAGCTTCCTGTCTAGCTTTGACGATAGAATCCTTGCCTTGTAACCAGCGGTCCTCTAAACATGCATCGACGGTCATCCTGTTTCTATAATAGAACAAATTCTACTTGAAAAATTCTGATAAAAAAAAATCACCACGAAGGGTTTGACAGTAAGTGTTTTGAATATTTTCCCCTGACATGGTCCCCACAGCACTTTCTATGTAGACATAACCTCAGATAGTGCAGTGCATGTATTTTATATATTGTTTTCATTTTCGTGCATGAACATCGACGGCGGGTGCGGCTAGCCAACAGGGGATGCTTACTCCTCCCGAGCACCTGGTCCCACCTAAAGCTTGCTAGGGGTCTTTCCATGATCAACTTGGTCCTCTTTTGTGAGTGCTGTTGATATTATCATCAGGATCTTCTTTAACTCATTGAAGAGAATGAAGAAAAACAGTTTTCCGTGCCAACTGTAAGAAGACATCCCTCTTGCCTATTACAGTGTACTTGATGTACAAGTACTTGTAACAATTAATCTCATCTAAAATTCTCATCAGTATTATTCTAAGTATAATTTATTCAGTCGTGCAAACCAAGACGATTGTTTTTAAATTTCAAATCAACAGTTGACGACACAAACAGAAATCGGTTTCACATCTGAGTACAGACCAACCAGAAGAGTATTTGAATAGAAATGTGAAATCCAAGTCTATGTAAAGGAAGTTGCGATATTTTAGAACAGGATGACAAGAGCATACATAATACTTAGGAATACTTAGTATTGAACGTTTAGATATTTCAGTCAATTCATTATCGAGAAAATGGCTAGTGCACGTCATGTTGTACATGTAATTACGTCATAGAAAGAGATTCTACCTCATACATATCACTGAACTTAATATATGTACATGTAATGTAGTAATGTATTCTTTGATGAGAATTTCCTGAATGTTTTCTTTTTCATTCTAAAAATAACTTTATAATTTCAATTCATTCAACATATAAATCTTTTGACGAAGGGAGATAAAAACGATGTAGCAATGTTCACTGGAATGAGTATACAAAAAGAAGTCTTACCTTGGAGTACGTTTGAGAACTTTGAAGATGAATCTAAGAGCATCCCTAGTGATGTTTTCATACAAAGCCAAGGGGTTATAACGGTTATAGGCGATGTTGGACAGCGTCACATCTTTCTTTCTTCCATAGTATGGTGATTCACCACTGAGCCTATGATAATAATGATACATATATATAATAATGATACATAGATATGAGAGTCATTTCACGTAGTTTCTAATCAACTAGACAAATGGTAAACGTCTTCAAATTCAATTGCATCATTTAAAAACAGATAAATTTACAGCATGGACCAAACATGAACAAAAACGCATGACATATTTTGGCTAGAATTAAATTCAGTTTCTTCTCTTAAAGTTGCACAATTTATCTAAAATGATACCATTAAGCAGACTTACAACAAGAAGGTCAGAGCACCAACAGTCCATATATCGGCAGGGTAGGACACCTTCTCCTGCACAATGACTTCAGGGGCTACAAAATAAATATAAAGGTGACTCAATTAGATTAACAAAATTTTATCCTATGCATTTTCTGAACACTCCCTCGAATCTTACAAAAATGTCATTATCAATCAAATTGCTCACAATTTTATTTATGCTACTTATCATTGTCAGCTTAAGTAAACGACTTAATTGTTCTTTTCAGGGTTTTATATAACATCGAAAGATATGAATCTTTTAATAATAATTTTACAAAGCAATATCTAACGTCTTCAAATTAATTAGCATCATTTTTAAGCAGGAAAATTTACAGCATAAACCAGATATGCCCGTTTCGGGTAACCCTCGTCAGTACTAGTGATCATAAATCTAAACAATGTACTATTGCCAAACAGTGCCAGATATGTTAAAAATGTATCGAAAGACGTGGCGGGATAGGTGGGATATGATGCTACAGGAACCACCCTTTAGAAATTTTAATAACAGAAATTTTGAAGAACGATGAACCAAAGCTGATCGAACTTGGCTTCACGTGCCCTGGGGACGCCTGGTCCACCAGCAGTATAACTCACGAAGTGGTACAAATGTTAAATGTCTTCAAATTCAATACAATAATACGGCAGTGTTCCAACTCTATACCTACTGAAGAAAATTTCAAACCAAATTTTCTGCACCAGACACATGTTTTGAATATTAAATTCTCATCAGTGATACTTCTAGCGGAGCCACCAAAACTGATTTCAATAGACCCTCTTTTATTCTTTGAATTGAGATTTGTATTTTTATTTTATAGAGAGTGAGCATTACAAGTCATTTTGTATAGAATGTTAAATGTCTTCAATTTCAATATTATAGAAACTTACCAAGGAATTCAGGGTTTCCATTGACTGGAACCTCTAATCCTTCCTTTGAGTCCACTGTTTGTGCAAGAGTAAAGTCTGTAATCCTCACATCCAGTGAAGAGCGACGACGCATAACGATACTTGAAGGTTGTAGATTCAAATGAACAATGTTATTCTGGTGTAAAAACTGTACTCCATCCAGAACCTGCTGTATTGCTATGGCAACCATATCCTCCGAATATTTTGTTTTGAATGCAAAATGTTCAACAATATTAACACCGCAGAAGTATTCGTGGATAAAGTAGATCTTGCTGTTGAAGACGAAACAGTCTAACAACCGCAGAAACCTTTGATTTGATTGGCTGAGACGTAGAATTTTTAACTCTCTCTGAATGGTGTCCTTGTTTGAATCTGATTTGATAATCTGTTTTGATACGAAGTACTTATTGGTTACTCCTTCTTTTGCGAGCGAAAACTCGGAGAACTGACCTCTGAAATATCAAAGAATTCAATTTTAAGTAAAGTGAAACCAACTGTCAAAAGAAGATGAAACTATATTTTTGGAAAATCTTCTATCAAACAATTCAGGCCCACCACCTGTCAATTTCTGAATGCTCTGAGGTTATTAACATTGAAATGTATGTGGTACGAAGTTCAGTATAACATATGCACATTTCACCCAACAATGTATAATCAGTGATCCTGGGACCCGAAACAGGGAATTCAAATTGTGAATATATGTAAAGCGAAGTTCTATACATAACCTTAAATTATGTCAAACTACCAGCTAAGGACAGATCTATGTGTTTAATGGAATGAAGATTGCTTAACAATAATATGTCATACATATCTTTTAGAGAATAGAGATAAAATTACCTGTAAAATGTTTCTGACAATTTGTAAGTGTTTTCAATATTTTCCTCTTTCAGTGTCAATTCCTTCGGTTCATAATCACATGTCACCGTTTCATGCGCCTGTGGATTCTGCTTTGACAACAGTATCGTCTCCAATGGCTCTAGTTCTATTTCCTCAGAATCTGTATGACATAAATATATATCGGGTATAATTCAAATTCTGTAATTTCCAATATACAAGGAGCTTATTCTAAAATTTGAATGTCAAAGGCATATTTAAGCTTACATACAAAAGGGATATAATATTCCATGAAAAATATCTGCATATATATGACTTAATTCATACCATCTTTAAGTGCTTTTGTTGGCAGTGATGATACGCTGTATGGACCACTTCCTATGGTATTAGTTGCACACACTCTGAACTGGTATGTGGAATCAGCCATCAGCCCACTGACCAATGCCATCTGATCCACGGTGTAACCACCGATCAGCCATTCTTCTGTTCCTATAGTAAATGACAGAAATTTTCATAAGTATCCACTATGTATTCTACAGAGAAAGAAAAATGATCAAATGAACTAATGTACATGAATTCGTTGAAAAGGAAAACGGAGTAAAAAAAATGAAAGTGTACCAGTCCCGCTTGATAAAGACCAAACTACCAAAATGGATAAAGAGAAACTTAATGATAATCATTTTATTCTTCATAATATTTTTATGTGAGTACTGCCAATCATCTTTGCATCTTTATCTGGTAAAACCATTTCACATACACAATAGAAAAGAACAATGAATAATGACATTCTTCATATCAAAATGATAAAATTGTTTAAGTGAATGACATGTGGTCACTTTAACTATTTCAATGTTTTTTTTTTTCTAAAATCAAATCTCACCCTTTTCTTTGTAGTCTACTCTATAGCGTTTGATATCCATATCGGCATCAGTTATAGGGGATTCCCATAGCAACAAAGCATCACGTGATGATACTTGGGTGATGATTGGTCGGTATGGCTGACTTGGGAGTTCTGGAACAGAGAGACATGAAAATATTAACGTTGGTTTCATATGTAATACACATGTTCTTTATCATTACATGTCATTCATTAGTGATAGAAATTTTTAAAGAACAAATTGGAATGAAAAAATTATAATCAATGGGCTTATAACATTAACGTCTTCAAATTTAAAAGCATCATTTAGAATAGATGAAATCGCAGCATGGTCCAAGACATGCACGTTTAGGGTACTTAAAACTCGTCAGTGATCCTCAATCTATTGTAATATGGCTAAAAATAATGAAAGTTATTATGTTCAAAAATGTACCAAAAGACTTTAAAGGATTGGTGGCATATGATGCTATAGGACCCACGTTTAAGAGATATCAAGAAATTTGATTACAGAAGTAGATAACCGAAGTTATGGAACTTGGCTACATGTGCCCTCGGGAACTCCTGGTTCACCAGCAGTGACGTTCACCAAGTGGTATAAATGTTTAACGTCTTCGAATTCATTAGTATCATAACATGAAAAACCTTGCAAAATAACTAAAACATTCTGCGAAGGAGAAGTGTATCACCAATGGAGATAAGATCAGGTGCCCAGGCGGTGTACGGAGTTCACAAACCAAAACTGCACTTGGATTCCAATTCAAGTATGCAGCCTTTCAGTACAGTCAAAATTAAATATCAATGGAATGATGTATGTTTTTTTCAGTCCATGGAGCTGTTATTCAAAGTGACAATTCTTTACCTCCAACTAGAACTCTGGCCCACGTTGATGATTTGCCGGTCTTACTGCGGACAACGCATTTATAAAGTCCGTCATCATACGGTTTGGCTCCGCAGACGACAAGAGAAGCTTCTCCTCCATCAGACATGGTGACTTTGACCCTGTTACTCTCAGACATCAGCTCTTCATTTCTGTACCAGGACACAGTGAGTGAGTCTCCTGTAGCCACACGACAAGTCAGAGTAATGTCCTCGCCTGGTCTGAACAGAAGGTTACCAAGCTTGGTCAGAAACTGGGGATTGTCAGCTGTGGAAGGAAACGATAAAAAGGTAGTAAATAATTCAATTACATTTTGAATGAATAACGTAAAGAGAAAAAGGATATCAAATAATGTAAAGAGAAAAAGGTAGTAATATTAAATGTCTTCAAATTTAATAGCAGCATTTAAGATTTTACAGCATGGACCAGGCATGCACATTTCGGGTACTTAACCCTCGTCAGTGATCCTCAGTCTAAACAATGTAATATGGCCAAAGAGTGTGAAAAATATTATGTCCAAAAATGTACATATGTACAGTAAATAATTCAATAAAATTTTGAATGAATAATGTAAAGATATACATCTTTAGATATCAAATAATGTGTTTTGTAGTAAATGATCAATAAGGCATTTTGAAAGTAGAATTGCTATTTTGTAGATAAATTTTGAAGCAGTTACGATCAGCCACTATTGAATCATCAAAAATTGGCAAAGCTGTATGTATTCAAAATGAAGTTGTCTTAGAATAACACCTGGAAGTTTTCGGATGATGTCATACTAAGAAACTTGGTCAAATCGAAACTCTATCAGTAAAGAAACCGCTTTGTAAGATCTGTAAACTTTGGATGTTAGACTTTTTAATTATTCTATCCTTTACCCTTTGGCCATTTCAATAAAATTTGTCCTCTCTTCTACTCTATATATATACTCTGGATATCAAATAATGTAAAGAGGTAGTAAATAATTCAATAAAATTTTGAATGAATAATGTAAAGATATACATCTTTGGATATCAAATAATGTAAAGAGGTAGTAAATAATTTAATTAAATTTTGAATGAATAATGTAAAGATATACATCTTTGGATATCAAATAATGTAAAGAGGTAGTAAATAATTTAATTAAATTTTGAATGAATAATGTAAAGACATACATCTTTGGATATCAAATAATGTGTTTTGATAGTAAATGGTCAATAATGGATTTTGAAAGTAGAATTGCTATTTTGTAGATAAATTTTGAAGCAATTACGATCGGCCACTGTTGCATTATTAGAGATTGCGAAAGCTGTATATATCCAAAACTAAATGTCTAAGAATAACACCTGAAAGTCTTAAGATGACGTCATACCAAGAAACTTGGTCAAATCGAAACTCTATCAATAGAGAAACCTCCTTGTTGGATCTGTACCCTACGGTTGTTAGTTTTTCAAATTATTTTATCCTTTACCCTTTGTCCATTTCGATAATTTTTTCTTCTCTCTTCTACTCTGAAGTACATGTATCTACAATCTAAAGTAAGTTATGTACCATCCATCTCTTCTTTAGGGAAGAAGTCCTGAGGTTTCTGAATCTGCTGTTTGTAGTCCTCTGCTACACTACTCCATTCCTCTTCCTTCAATACAGACGGATCCCTCCACACAGGATGACTGTCCGTCTGTGCATCCGAGTCTTCATCCCCACCAAACGATCTGTAATGTTATTTCATGAATGAAAACCATGATACATTGAAAATCATTGAGGACGCTGATGTTCAATTTTGCTGTAACTTGTTTCGTGTCATTAATTTCATCACACACCATTCTGTGTATTGTTTTGTCAACCTTGGTATGTCTAGTCTACCCTCTCTTTTCTCCAACCTGAGATAGAGAGTGCTATAGAAACTATAGAAGAAGAAGAAAGTAAAACATTGTGCAATCCATGCTACTTGAAAAGAACACGCAGCATCTCGTACCATTTTTGACTTAGTTTAACCCTCAACCTAGCACTAGTAGAAAAGGCATATTGAATATCAAGCTTTAAACCAATAATATTTTTTCTTCTTCACATAGAGGTTTAGCCAAGGTAAGTGAAGATGAAGATGAAAAAAAGTTAAAGAGGAAATTTTGTTAGGAAAAATTCAAACATTGGCTGTCATTCAAGCCAAGATGAAGATAAAAGAAGAATACCAGAGGAGGAATTTTTGTTTACCTTGACTGCCAGTCAAACCAGGATTCATCGTCAAGGAATTCTCCGTACGCCGAGGATTCTGGGTAAGTAATTCCACCTGCCTCGTTACTCTGACCTCTAAGTACTGGCTGTACGACATCCTTGTTATCAAGTATCATCTGTAAACTTACGAGGTTGGCTGTCGTCTGGAGTAAGTGTTTCTATGGATGAAGAATAGAAAATAACATTATTTATTCAAAGAAATCTCTCACATTTTAAAGGAAATTTATATGTTAATCATGAAGTTCATTTCAAAACACATGTCAATAACCATGACTTTTTCTGAGTTCACTGATCTAAAACTTCAGATGAACAATAGTTCATTTTATCAATACATAACGGTTATCAATACATCAATACATAATCAATACATGAACACTTTATTTTCAAAGACTTCATGGAGGATATCTATTTAATCAATGCAAGAGTGTAAAGTTGGTTAAAAGGATTCGACCAGAACAGTTATAAGATAACTTACCCTTTCCCTTAGAGTTTTGCTGTATGCTCTAAGTCTTTCCGTGTTAAGTTTCTGACCTTGCCCATCTTCACAGTCCCCTTTGATAAATGGATGGCTCAGACAGTCTGCTAAGCTCATTCTCTCACTGTGTAGTACAAGATGTAAAATGAAAGAAAAAATCATTTGTTTTCTAATTACATATTTTCAAAATACTGTTGCTTGTAGAAAATCTTTTTAATTACATAACTTTCCAGGAAGCGACAGACCCTACTTTTGCTAAAGGTCTCGTGGGCATATATGTGATGCTAATGAATTTCAAGACGTTAAACATTATTTTTAATGCTTTGATGACAAGCTTTTGGTTAATCTCTTTTGTCTTTCCGCAATGAAATTTTGTTAACTTAAAAAAACAACATTAAATATATCAAACTGCCTCCGAAGGACTTTCTTATCAGCTTCTTCTGTCAAATTCTTTCTTGTTATAATAACGAAATGTTAAGAAAAAATGAAATAGTGGCTACATCTAGAATGATCAAATTACCTTGGTTCTTTCAGCAATAATTTCTTGATAAAATCCCTTGCTTCAGTAGATATGCCATCAAAGTAGTCTTCATCAAAAGACCAGTCACATTCCTGAATTCTACGCAATGAGTCAGCCTCTGTTTTATCATGGAAAGGGGATTCTCCGCTCAAACTAAAAACAATTTTAAGAAAAAACTAAAATCGAAATTTCCCTTGAGTCATAAAAAAACCTTTACAAAATCCTGTGAGCCATAACTTAAAATGTTTTTATAAGTATGATAAAAAACAATAACTCCGTATTAGATTCAAATCATCGGCCCTGGTCTCACTCTCATATCGGGACTTCGCTTCTTTTCATATGGTGGAGATTTTTATTTGTTTGCTTTGGTTCCTCTTTTATCCTGATTTTGTATGCCTTCGCTTTCTGATTTTCTGAACTATCGAATTTGTGCTTTGTGCAGGGATATGGTCATTATCCATATTTGTCATCAAGTAAGTAAAAACGGAGTATTCATACCAATTATGTATCTATATGTTGTACATGAATGTATAGACAGATGGTTGAAGAAGCAATCATAACATAGAATGACAAATATGGATGATGACCATATCCCAAAACATAGTAACAAGAGGCCCAAGGGGGCCACATCGCTCACCTGAGGTGACTGTATGTATGTTTTCAATCAAAGTCAAGACCTGAAGGAAATTGCTTTTAGTGAAGCTTTGAGAATGACAAGGTGTACAAGTTACTTCCTGTAAAGTTTGGTGACACTCTGTGCAGTAGTTTAAGAGGATAAGTCAAAAATGTGTCATTCAAATAGAGCCTATAGAGGACATCTTGGATTTCCAATCGGCTCAAAAAACACAAACTTAGTAGAGGGCAATGAGTACTTGCGTCCTGTGAAGTTTCAAGAAATTCTGTGAAGCAGTTTCAGAGGAGAAGTTGAAAATGTGTCAGCCAATCAGAGCCTGTGGCGGCCATCTTGGATTTTGTATAGGCTCGAAAAACGCAAACTTGATAGAGGGTATGAGTACTTGCTTCCTGTGAAGTTTCATGAAATTCTGTGCAGCGGTTTCAGAGGAGAAGTCGAAAATGTGTCAGCCAATCAGAGCCTGTGGCGGCCATCTTGGATTTCTGATCAGCTCGAAAAACACAAACTTGGTAGAGAGCAATCAGTACTTGCTTCCTGTGAAGGTTTGTGAAATTCTATGCAGTCGTTTGAGAGGAGAAGTCGAAAATGTGTCAGCCAATCAGAGCCTGTGGCGGCCATCTTGGATTTCCGATTGGCTCGAAAAACACAAACTTGGTAGAGGGCATTGAGTACTTCCTTCCTGTGAAGTTTCATGAAATTCTGTGCAGTGGTTATAGAAGAGAAGTCGAAAATGTGTCAGCCAATCAGAGCCTGTGGCAGCCACCTTGGATTTCCGATTGGCTCGAAAAACACGAGTTTGGTAGAGGGCATTGAGTACTTGCTTCCCGTGAAGTTTCATGAAATTCTGTGCAGCGGTTTCAGAGGAGAAGTTGAGAATGTGTCAGCCAATTAGAGCCTGTGGCGGCCACCTTGGATTTCCGATCAGCTCGAAAAACACAAACTTGGTAGAGGGCATTGAGTACTTGCTTCCTGTGAAGTTTCATGAAATTCTGTGCAGTGGTTTCAGAGGAGAAGTCGAGAATGTGTCAGCCAATTAGAGCCTGTGGCGGCCATCTTGGATTTCCAATCGGTTCCAAAAACACAAACTTGGTAGAGGGCATTGAGTACTTGCTTCCTGTGAAGTTTCATGAAATTCTGTGCAGTGATTTTGGAGGAGAAGTCAAAAATGTGTCAGCCAATCAGAGCCTGTTGCGGCCATCTTGGATTTCCGATCGGCTCGAAAAACACAAACTTGGTAGAGGGCATTGAGTACTTGCTTCCTGTAAAGTTTCATGATATTCTGTGAAGCAGTTTCAGAAGAGAAGTCGAAAATGTGTCAGCCAATCAGAGCCTGTGGCGGCCATCTTGGATGTTCGATCGGCTTGAAAAACACAAACTTGATAGAGGGCATTGAGTACTTGCTTTCTGTGAAGTTTCATGAAATTCTGAGCTGCGGTTGCAGAAAAGATATCGAAAATGTTAAAAGTTTACGTCGGACGGACGGACGATGGACGGACGACGCGCTATGACAATAGCTCACTTGAGCTTCGCTCAGGTGAGCTAAAAACAACAATACTTGTAGGGGACCATGATTACTTCATTCCTACCAAGTTTAACAAAAATCTGTTCAGCGGCTCTGGAGAAGAAGTTGAATATGTATGAAAATCATACCCCCCCCCTCCTTCTTCTTGAGTAATCTAAGTAACCGGAGAGAGATAGTTATACAGAGGCTAAAGCAAAATAACAGGATCCCTCCCCCTCCTTCCACTTTGTTATTGATAACATTGATCTATTCTTACATTAACATTTTGAGCTGTT
Source organism: Pinctada fucata (assembly GCA_028142955.1). Classification (NCBI taxonomy): domain Eukaryota; kingdom Metazoa; phylum Mollusca; class Bivalvia; order Pterioida; family Pteriidae; genus Pinctada; species Pinctada fucata. The sequence goes on from AP027115.1 coordinate 27,559,648, forward strand.
CTCAATATTGTAATTTCAAAGTTGTATATCTAAGTCTTCACAAGATAAATTTGAAAATACTTATTCATCTTTTTAAAATCATTTAGTTTACTTTTCCATACTTATTTAATAATTCAAAATATATAACATTCAAATGAATTTATAATCCAAAAATTTAAACCTCAAAAACATATATCAATATTAAAGAAAGACAACTCTTGCATACATGAACATGTACCAACTTATACGAAACTAAAGTTACCAGGGTACCAGAACTTGAACCAACAAGACTTGGGTCCATGTTCACAGTAAACATATCTATTCATGATTGAAAAAATACTCATTAAAATCTGTCCAGCAGTTCTGGATAAGAAGTTGAATATGTATGAAAATCACCCCCCCCCCTTTCCTTTTCACATAAGAAAATAATTCATAAAAAATCAAAAAATTAAAATTTCAGTATAAAATACATATCAAAGCATTTAGTAACTTAAATGTGATAAATGTGCAGTTAATGAATGTGTAAAATCATACACATATTGAGTTATTTAAAGAAACGACGTCAAAAACGCGTCAAAAATTTGACTTCCGAGTGGAACCAAAAATAATAACACTTCTTGAGATATCTCTCTAGATCATCCTGATTCTTTCGGTTTGTCGATACGTGCTTCTGTTCTGAAGAAGAAGTTTGTCAAAGGAGGGAACCCCCTGTGACCTACTTTTGCCTATGGTGGCGCCACCTGTTGATGGATCCGGACGAAAAACAACAACACTTGTAGGGGACCATGAGTACTTCATTCCTACCAAGTTTCATGAAAATCTGTTCAGTGGTTTTGGAGAAGAAGTTGAATATGTATGAAAATCAACCCCCCCCCTTCCTATTCACATAAGAAAAAAATTAATAAAAAATCAAAAAAATTAAATTTTAGAATAAATTACTTATCAAAGCATTTAGTAACTTAAATATGATAAATATGCACTAAATGAATGTGTAAAATCATACACTTATTGAGTTATTTAAAGAAATAGTGCAAAAATGTGCATTTCTGACAAAGTCCTAAAAGACGTCAAAAACGCGTCAAAATTTTGACTTCCGAGTGGAACCAAAAATAACAACACTTCTTAAGACATCTCTCTAGATCATCCTGATGCTTTTGGTTTGTCGATACGTGCTTCTGTTCTGAAGAAGAAGTTTGTCAAAGGAGGGTACCCCCTGTGACCTACTTTTGCCTGTGGTGGCGCCACCTATTGATGGATCCGGACGAAAAACAACAACACTTGTAGGGGACCATGAGTACTTCATTCCTACCAAGTTTCATGAAAATCTTTTCAGTGGTTCTGGAGAAGAAGTTGAAAATGTTGAAAAGTTTACGACGGACGACGGACGGACGACAGACGACGGACGACAGACGACGGACGACAGACGACGGACGCCGGACGGTGCGCTATGACAATAGCTCACTTGAGCTTTGCTCAGGTGAGCTAAAAATCGATAATTCAAAAAAATCATAAATCGAAGGCATACAAAATCAGGATAAAACAAGAACCAAAGCAAAGAAAGAAAAACCTCCACCATATGAAACGCATAAGGTGACGCATTCCAAGTTAAGACATTGGCTGTTCTTGATTTTTTCTTTCAAGAAGTGAAGTCTATCAGGGAGGGTCCAGCTAATGACTTTGAAATTACATAAATAGGGAAAAGGATTTTGACTATTCAAGTGGTGTTTGTGGGATTCCTGACCTTCTTAACCACTCTCTATCCGAGCTTGATAGATATATATATATACATATTTAATTTTTTTAGCAAAATACTGACAGTGTATGAACAAGTAGTCCCACGTTCCACATGTCTGTTGCTGGCGATACACGGTCATTAGTTATCTGCTCAGGGGAAGTGAAGTCTACTGATCCAAAGTTCAATCGGACGTCCTTGCCTTTACTGAAATTCCTAGAGAAGCCAAAGTCCAGCAAACAAATGTTGTCCGATCCTTCCTCAATGAAATGGACACTCGAGGGCTGAATTGAAAAGACACGTGAGATAAATGTTAGATATAATGAAAAGAGTTTGTTGTTAGGCAAGCAAAAAAAATATTGTTGGGCACACAGAAAGAAATACTAGTATTCATTATGGCTTATGTGATACCGTACGTCTTTAAGGTAGTCGACTCTACTATGCTGAATCAACTGTTTTAAAGATAAAAATTACACGATGACTCTGAAATAATGCACATATTTTCTTTACTCATAAATGAGTAGAAAGAAGAAGAAGAAACCTATGGATCTTAAGTACGTTTTGTCTTCAATAAGGGTAGACTAAGATTACAAGGAACTACTATAAGCAATATAGCATCATTGGCCCTTGTTTTCATATCAAGTCAAATAGCTTACAGACGGACAAAAATCAATACATTTTATATAAACATTTTAATGCCATTAAAGATTTGCATGTACCTTAATGTCAAGGTGAAGTATATTGTTGCCATGGAGATACTTCAGTATAAGGAGTAACTGCTCTGTGTAGTATGCCACATCCTCTTCTATCTGGTTCTTACGCCGGATAATATAACTGAGAATGTTCCCTCCAGTAATACTGAACAGGTCAAGGTCAAATATAATGCACGCCCATAAGAAATTTACGAAACAAGTATTTATTGCCTATCAGATACACAAAAAAACAACTTGTAAATTGATGGGAAAAGGATAAACTATTTAATTTTTATGATTATTTCTTTGTAGAAATAATTTTGACAATGACTGCAAAAATAGAAATTGCTTTCAGTCTAGAAAATATTGCAGTAGATTGAAATATTTCTTCAAGAGGGAAGGGACGATACAAATAAAAACACAAACTAATTCTTTTTTTTTTAAATAGTGATATGAGAAGTGCATTGAATAAAGCAGGGTTCTTTCTTATCATGGAATCATGAAATGCAAATGGCCCTGAGATGATTTCCCCTTTGTAAAACATTATTTTAGGAAAGGATACAAATCCATCACGATGACAAGTCGACGTTCTGTCTGATATAAGTCAACCACGCGAGGAACTCCCTTGTGTTCTATGGAACGTAGATTTCTCAGCTCATGCATGAAGAATTGCCGCTGTCTATCGTCAGCAACAGGGATGAATTTTGCTGCGTATTCTCCTCCTGTGATCTTGTCTACCACCCTTCTCACTACACCATGTCTGCCTCTATCATTGAAAAATCAAAAAGAATATCTAATTTTTCATCTCCTAGAGAAGCCATCTAAACCTTAGGTTCTGTGGTCTGATAGGTCCAAGTAGTTTCAGATGTCGATAATTTTAATGTAGAAGGACACTAGTGTTCAATCTTATTTGGATCCAAAGGAGTTCTGCTAAAACTATTTAAATCGACAATACAGTATAGCCACAACAAAACACCATAACAACCCATTTAGAAACACAGAACCTAGAGAGCAAAGGCTAAAATCATTACGCTATTTACAACTCCTTCTGTATGTGTAGTCTTTTGTGTTTGATGTTTCTGGGGTTTTTTTGTGTGTTCCTAGTGTGTTCTTAGTTCCTTTTGCGTCTCTTGTTGTTCATGTATGATCTGTGTTTTTGTATTGGGTGTTTTCGTCTTTTGCTGTGGGTGCTGCAACCGAGTATTGTTGGAGATCCCCTCCTGGCCTTTATGCTCATAACGCACCGATGACAAAGAGAGTCAACTAACCTGCCTATCTCCTCCAAAACATAGTAATCCTCTTCACATAGCTTCTCTTTTATTGGTGTTTCCATTGTAACCGTTTCACTATCTACAATGGAAATTATAAAATGATATTGAAACAATCAACTCTTAATGTTTGCGAGTTTACTTGTATTAAATATTAAATACACATCAAAGAAGTACCTATCAGTTATTCAGTCTCTAAGTGGAGAAGGCAAGACAAAATCATTAGAATTTTCATTGGAACGGTAGCAAATCTCGGAATGAATAATAAAAATAAAAAAAATTATTTTTGTCCTTGAAATTAAAGTGTCAGTATCAATGTTTACTTCTATTGATCAATAATCTACTACTCAGTTCATCGACAATAATCTTTCAATTAAGAATAGTTAATTACCTTCTTCATCTTCATCTACAAATTAGAGAAACGATAATGCAAATAAAATGAAAGAAGCAGCAAATGATCTACTAGCAGATGCAAACTAAAAAAATAGACTAGTATATATCTTGCACAATAGAAATTCTTGTGTTATTTGCTTGTGATATTAAAAGCAAAAAGTATTTTTCTGAGAAATGAAGATGCACAATCTATTCATTTGGTCTTAGAGAAACGATTCAAGTTGCTTGAATCAGTCATTACATTTTTCTTGCAATGTTAAACGTATAGATTCGGTCAGTAAAACCAGGAAAATAAATTATTGAATAATGCTGGTTTATATAAGTATTCAAGATATTTAGTTATTAAAAGTGAGTATTTATATATTACACAGTAGTCATTTTAAAGAAACTATAACAAGATTAAGTCATGTACAAGCAAGAATATCGAAACATGCTTTCATTGTTTTGCATAGTTTATTTCTCAAACGTATAAATGATAATCAAAAAGTGCTATAAAGTATATATACTGTGGCAAAATCTAAGATAAAGCTAAAAATGCTTTTTTTTACAAAATAAAAACATAATGAAGCGACTACATATATACTCTAAAACATAAAATAAAATATAGTTATTCTTTCTAAGCAAAGCTGAATCAAAATTATCTATTATTTTTTCAGATGTTATCACTCTACCTGCAATGTTTATTTTGGCAACAGATGACACTTTTCCCGCCATATTTTCTGCAATACATGTATATGTGCCAGCATCCATGGACATAGCGCCATCTATTGTCAGAGTCCATAGATCGGGTGGTGTGTGGTCAATTTTGACTCTACTTGAGCCTATTGAAGAAATAGACAAGAACATATTAGGACAGGCCTACAATTTTAGCGATTCATAATGAATTAATAATACGAAAATGTTCCAACTCAATACCTTCTGGAGAAAAATTCAAACCAATTTATTATCCACTAGAAACGTACTTTGGATATCAAATCCTCATAAGTGATGCTTCCATTCAAAGTGATTTTAGTATTAGTATGGAATAACTGTTGATAAGAATGACTTTCTGCACTGTCAAAGACATGGTTCAAAGCAATTCGCAAACACATCACATACATCTATATTATCATATCCATCAGGTATTTTTGGAAGAATATAGGAGATGTCTTAAGCAAGATCCCCATGTTCTGACTACAGCAAGATATATCCATAGATATATGATTCTGACTACAGCAAGATATATCCATAGAATTTGGATCAGTAGTCAGAATCCATAGATTCTGACTACAGCAAGATATATCCATAGAATTACAACAAACAAATGATATCAACAAAAACAGGGACAACCAATGGGACATACAGTGACTAAGTGTCTTAACATTAGCTACAAGCTGACCAAAAACCCTTGTGCCTATATCGAAAAATTTACATCAGTTTGATCAATAGCATAAAACTTGATTGATTACTGCCTGATATTCTGAACTGGATTTTTTTAATTATTGGAATGGCAATCATATCTTACCAACAACTGGTCTCATGTCCTTCAGGAACTTTACAGTGGGGTATGGTGTACCATCAACTCGACATTCGAACTTTCCTGACCCTCTCATACCAAGACTGAGGTTCTTCATCGGCTCTATGACTGTAGGTTGGTCTGTAAACACAAAAAAGATATCCCGACATATATCATTTATAGATACAAATAACCCTTAGACGAGACGAAAACAAAAGGTACGTATAATTAGTTATAATTTGATGATGAAGATAATGATGAACATCCAATTTCATTTTGAATCTACATTTCATTTATATTTGGAATACTCTGTACTATTCTTTCTACATAAAACTATACAAAAGAAGGGGTTTTCATCTTTACAAAAAAGGTGTCAGTCATGGTTCCTGTCTGTTGCTAACTTCTAACGTATTCCACATTCACATATGTGTCAGCTCAAGGAATTTTTTTTAAGGACATTTTAAAGAAAAAAGGAATAAGTCATAATAATAAAATCCTCAATGACATTCACCTGCGAGTAACAGCCTAACAATCTTGACAGCCACACCATGCTCGTTCTCAACGCAACATTTATAGTCCCCTACCCTCTCCTGGCTCATTCTCTGTATATCGAGGTTTGCCATACCCGCCGGCGACACAGAGGCCTTAAATAGGTCCCCACATTCCAGCCTTTCTCCCATGTAGAACCAGGATACACGTGGTAAGGGGTACCCTCTCAGAGGTAGAATCAGCTTAGCGGCTCTGCCTTCAACACCGTATTGTGTTGCTTCCACTGGAGTTTTAAACTCAGGTGGACATGCTGCAAGATATTGCAAAATAATGTATTAAGACAGATTCTGTCTTTGAAACATACAAGCAGTGTTTAAAATAAGATTGTGAGACCCTGTTCTGATTAACGTATCTCTTTTCTCTTAGTTGTTTTGTAACATGCAGATTGTAGGTTAACAAACATGCAAAATAGACGAATATCCATATTCCCTGCTTCCAATAAAGATTATAAATATAGAAATAGGTGTTCTATTGTTATTTCGTATGTCTGTGAACCAAGCTGTTTTGAAATAAAATTCAATTAATGATTTTGAATATTATGAAATTATTTCATTTGAATATTATTACATTTGAATATTATGAAATTATTACGTTTTCTATCCCTATTGACATAGATATCAAGGTCATCATCGGTCAAAGAAAATGACCGTTGCCTGTCCACTGAAGATGCCCTGGATCCGCCAACCCATGGACTGGCACTCCCACTTCGGGACCGACTCAGAGTAGGAGGTGTATAGTCATCTACAAGATAAAAAATTAATTCTTATAATATTCAACATCTTTTCATAAATTGGCGAATTGTGCTGAAAAAGTATTGAAATGTCGAGATTAAGGTACTCATGTTATTATATTTGTGTGTTGCCACAGGTGACACCAGTGTTTATACTTACGTTTAGATGAGACTCTGATAATCCTTGATCAAAACAGGTCGTGTTTATAAATAAAGCCTTCTTGACAACAATTTCCGTATACCATGAGACATGCATATATCTGATATTAAATCCTCATCCGCATCACGCTAAAATCATATCATTGTTTCTTCAATTGTTTTTTTTTTTTTGGTAACTGTACTCAGCGTTTTATTTTGTTATAATTTCTTTTACATTCTCATATTTTGTCTGTTAAATATTTTATTTCTCTCAGCTTTCGCTGATCAGTGAATGAACGTCAAACACAAAGCCCCACATCAGGATCCAAATATAACAAGCATTAGACCATTTGAACCACCCAACCATAGAATGTACATGTATGTTCTTAAATGTCTTCGGAAAAGAAAGTAACCAGATGTGACAAGTCTTCCGAATTGAAGCGACGCGTGTCGCATGCAAGTAGGAGATGCTGACTCTTCCTGGGCACCAGGTATCACTCCGATATTGGGAGTTCACTTCTTTTCAAATGGTGTTCTTTTATTGTTTGCTTTGGTTCCTGTTTTATCTGGATTTTGAGAAATATAAAACAAAACAAACATAGAGAAGAGCTCTATGAAGAACCTACCCTTTTCTCTGAAAACACTTGCAGGTAATGTAGGCTCACTAAGTCCAAAATCATTTTTTGCTCTAACTCGGAACATATAATCCTGATCCGGCTCCAGGTTGTTAATGTCAAAATCATTGTCAGTCAAATTATCAGCTAGAACTCTCCATAATGGACTCGGTGGCTCACGAATCTCCACGACATAAGTCATCTTAGAATTCTTCACGTAAGATGGCACTCTTCCTGGATTCCATGACAACGAAATGCTGTTACCATGGCGATGACAAATCAGAGGTCTTGAAGAGGGCATTCTTGGAGGAACTGAAAGGAGTAAAACTCAAAATAATGCTCCTTTCCCTGTGAAGCCTTTATCTGTCTACATTTTTGTCGACCTATAAACCTAATTTTTCTCCTTCCCCACCTTTAATTAGTGAAAAATGGAACTAAAATTCTCAAAAGTATTAATTTTCTATTTATATATAATTCTTATTGATTATTTATATTTAACTTGTTTCCCATGTACTCAACATATGACTCGTACATGGTGCATGAAAATTGGTTTGAAACTTTCTCCAAGAATGTATGACACTGTGTATAGAGTTAGAATCCTTCCGAATTGTTAACAAACATGACTTAAAAATTGATAGTGCAAGCATTTAATAGTGAATTCTATAAAAAAAAAAACAACAAAGATGAGAATAAAAAATGTACTTGCCTCCCGAAAATGATGGTTTAGTTGATACTTCAAAGTCTGCCTCCTCTTTTCTGTAGTCTACACTTTGTCTTTTTTGATCTGGGAAAAATGATTGAGAAAAGTATCTTTACAGTGCTTAAATTCAAAGGTTTTGATTTATTTATTTTTAATGATAAGTAGGTACGTATTTCTGCACTTATTTTGTCAGATGACTGTCCATAAAATCAAAAGTTCCTTTGTGCTAGACATTTGATAAACAATTCCTGGAATAAACAACAACCAAATTACAATAAATTGTCAGGAAATCATTGGGATTTCGCTTTGATCGGAAAGGCAATCTTTGATATGAACTGTACGTATTTTTGTCTTGTCTACATGATATGATACTTTTTATACAAATTTCACTTTTGTCTGATTGAATGTCGATATATGAAGTCCACGTAAAGTGTTGAGATGGATTAAGACGAATACAAATCATCTTCCTGAATGTAATCTGCTTGTTTCAAGAATATCTTATCCAGTTCGCCTTTTCCATGTGGTGGAGGTTTTTTTGTTTGCTTTGGTTCCTGTTTTATCCTGATTGTGTATGCCTTCGGTTTATGATTTTCAAAATTATCGATGTACTGTGTACATGTATTGGGATATGGTCATTATCCGTATTTGCCATTACTACATTTATTTGGGTGCTCTAGAATATGCAGACTCTATTGTGCAACCTCATTTAGACGGCATCTCCATTGGAAATTACTATTACTTCTTTGCAAAGGTAAAGGTAAAGGTAGGGTTTATAGTCTCGTTCGCTTGAGCCTCACGCGACTTCTACAATCACCTTCCTGGCGAGACCTGTGCAATCCAGTGCATTCTCAACTCCCTTGGTAGTATACAAGCAGAGCTGCCGTTTAGGCGCTTATGCTTTTCATTCACATTACAAGCTCGTCCCATGTGCCAGGTACCCGGTTTACTCCTGGGTGGAGAGAGTACAACGTAGTGGTTTTGCATTGATCGGCGACGGCGATATTCGAACCCACGACCTATGAGTTCGTAGTCCACTGCGCTAACCACTACGCTACCAACACTACAAAAGTATGTTGTTGTGATGATTGCTTTTGCATTTGCATTTTCCTCGATTTTCTTTGCCCTTTTACTCACTAACTTGAATTTCAAAGTAAAAAGAGGTCACAAGAGAAGAGAAAACGGTTTACAATTGCATTTCAACGATCATGAAAGTGATTGAGGCACGTATATATGTAGAGCAAACGAGAGATTACGATTCCATGGGTTGTTGTGAAAGAATTGCGGAAATAGAATGGTGAAGCAACAGGACTCGTGATAGAGTAAGGGGAATACATGGGGGAATGATTCAAATCCAAGACATAAGAAGAGTATTGAAAATACAAAAAGGCAGATACAAAAATTCACAATATCAAAATGCGAAGACAAATATTTGTGATAGAGTGAGAAAAATTTCTAGGGTGGAAGGGGGAACCATGTGTACCTGACCACATCCAGTCCTTGCGAAATATTTCATAGTAATCTAAATCAAGCAGCTGCATCGATACCTCCACTAAAATTTGAAAAAAAGGAAACTATTTTTCAAAATGATGTATTTTACAAAATGATGTATTTTACAAAATGATGTATTTTATGAAATGATGTATATCACATAAAATTATGAATTTCATATGTATTTCAAACATTTATTTAAGAAAAAAAACATATATAAAATTTCACTCTCAAAAGAAATTTAAGGTCAGGGTTGCGACTACAGGGAGATAACTCTATGTTCATATCACATTATATTTGAAACCAACATAAACGATTCATGGTATAAGCTCAAATTGTTACATTATTTTAGAAAAAAAAATGATCCCTGAAACTTTTATTGCTGAATTGATATTTTTGGGAAAAATACATATTTTTCACTAAAAAATCGCCGAAAATAGGAAAAAGATTGTCATTTTCGCATGAGTTCTGCTACCAAAGATTCAAACATCAGAATATTTACTATCCATTATACTCTTTAAAAGTGAGATAATTAGAAATTCGAACTTTAAGTTAAACTCTGTGTTTTTGGGTCAAAATGTTGATTTTTTGCATAAATTATTGTGCTATTTATAGAAACAGTCATTTAGCTCAAAAACTAATTCGGGTACATATTGATAAGACTGCTTTAAGATAAAGCAATACCATAGATATATATGTAGAAAAAAAATTGTCTAGCTTGCGACCTTCTAACTATTACTAAAAATAATGAGTTGTTGCAATGACAACCAGCAACATAGTTTTTATAAGAAAATACTCTCCTTAGAACTGATTATTTTATCAGAATTTCTCAAAATAGCCTTTCATTCATCCTCAAGCTATAAGAATCTTGAAAAATAACGATATATATGAATTTTTGAAATTTCATGCATTTCAGAGGTATGTAAAGTTATGATGTGGTATTGTCTAAAATGACAAAAATGTTCAAATAGGCCAAAAATGGACGTTTATAGCCAAAAAACGAGACGGGCAAAATTTGATTTTTTGGTCCGAATAGTTCGAGGAGATGTTCCTCTACATATGAACCTATCCATCTTTCTTCTATCATATTTCTATTAAAAGTCGCCACCCTGACCTTAAGGCATTCGTTCCGAGACCCCTTTCATCTAGTTAATAACAAATGGAAGTAATATTTTAGATGTTGAATACTTACTTTTAGATCTTTCAAGGGAAACAGGTAATGTAGGGTCACTGACTCCGAATTGTGTTTCAGCCTTCACACGGAACTGGTAGTCCTTGTTTGGAAGAAGATCCTCGACGAAATAATTTGTGTCCGTGATGCCACTTGACACTCGTGACCATCCCGGGATATTAGGCTCCTGATGAAAAATTCAAGTATTAGATTTTGTTTTCGCTTTGTTTTAATCGTTACAAAAATAGTTTACACTACCAGAAGAAAGTTTATACTTATAACACAAACGAAAGGGATGTATGAAATGTAAGATTAAAACTCATTCTATACATCTCTTTTGGTTGACGATACCTAAGTAAACACAAGTGTCCATTAAAAACGTTACTAAATCAAAAAGATCAAAAGACCCGCAAATATCTGCATAACAACGTAGCTCCACCTACCTTTATCTCTACAATGTAAGTAATTGGTGTTTTCTTGGCGTAGGCGGGGATTCTAGCAGCAAGCCATGAGAGGTGGGCGGTTACACCATTATCAGTTATGCGTGGTGCTTCCATTGGAAGTTTCGGTGGTGCTTTATAATAAGAATGAATATTAATTTGAATTTTCTTCGTAGATTTCAAAAGACGAACTAATAATTAAAACTGAAACAGAATGCCAAGGCGAAATACATTTCGGATGATATATCTTTACTGTATTCTTTCAATGCATACCACAATTTTTCATCATCTTGTATGTTTGTAAATTAAGTACTCCTTTTGTTTAGATTGCCGTCCAACACAGTAAGCTTGGATGGTTCTTAGGTAAGTTTCATTATTCACATATGACATTTTTCAAATATGATACATATGACACTTTTTCAGATATGACATATTTCACATATTTCTTTTCGAAGATTCCACACAGAATAAATTAAGGATTCAATTGACAATGCAGTTTTGTTAAGTTCAAACTTGTAATAAAAATTATAATTTCAAGTACTCAAAATCTTATTCTTCCTCATTTGTTTTAGCATCTATATGTAATATATTTTTGAAAACATTCTCCTAAATTTCGTAAGGTATTCAATAGAAAATTTTGATTGTATTCAAGTTCATTCATATGACATCAAAATATCATAAAAGAAAAAACAAATGGACCACCATAATTAACATTAATTGTTATTTGTATGATGTCTACGCTATCATAAGTTTTAAAGAAACTGTTTTGTATAGAATTAGACAAAATGAATAAAATGTTTCTCAAAAGTCTATCAAAATTCTAAAAGTCAAAGCGATCCTAAATGTGTAAGTATATTAGCAAAAAGGATAAAACCCGTTATATTTTAATAAACACCATTTCCCCCTATTTAACGATTTTAGTTTCGACATTTAGGAACTACTAAATTTCAAAAATATATATCATTATATATAATATAAACTGTGTTTCCAGGGAAGCAATCCGATTGTCTACCCAAGGAATCGCTTTGACCTAATTATTAACAGCTTTATTAGAATAATGAGAAGTTGTGGTGATTCTAATATACCATATTCAAATTTGATTAGGAAGTAAAATGAATTAAGATATACAAAATTACCTACACAATATATTAATATTAATTCCCTGTGGATTTTATGATTTGAGAAACCTTATATCATTGTAAGTAAACCGGAGTGTACCAAGAATACATATATTAAAGATCACAAACGACACCATAGGTAAGCGTGTTTTACAACAATGTCATTTTAACCTGACTTGACGTATTTTGGACTTAAAGTCTGAGAGGAGAAGAAAAAGACATTAATGGTTTATTAGGTTTCTAGTTTATCAATAAGAATGTTTAAGTGTGATGTGTATACAGCAAAAGAAAACCAGTTACACAGCTAATTGTGCCTCACATGAAACTCATATGAAATGAGCATCATGTAAATTTCACATAAAAAGTTCATGTGAAATTCATATAAATTTCACATAAGATTTATATGAAAAATATTTCAAATGAATTTCACTTGAATTTTTCTTTGTGATCTCCATGCAAAATTAATTTTAAAAAAATTCATCTCAGAAACTTGACATGAATTTCATGTGAAAAATTTCATGTTCGTGCTCGTTTCACATCAATTTCATGTGAACTTTTATGTAAAGGTAATGTAAATTTCATATAAATTTCATATGATGCACAATTGGCTGTGTAAAGTTAGTTAGTACAATGCAAGTATGTTGAATGATAAAAACAAAAATGTATTTTCATCATAAAACATCAAAATATTTTCAGTAAATGTACGTATCGTCCATTCATAGCTTATTGTTAGGGTTTACTTCAAGAGCTATAATCAAATTATGCACCACTCAGATTACATAATATATCGAAGGTCACTGAACTTTTTAGGAACCGTTGTAGTGTCTACAACATTCCATCTTTATCGTTTAAATTAGTCTAAAATATAACGAAAGTTTTGCTCTCAGTTTTACATTTTTGTAGGAAATGCTACACATTCGACTAGCATTTTTTTAGTAGAATTTCTGTCAACATAAGAAAAAGAAAGTGTCCTAACATTTTTGTCAGAGACCAGCGTTCTAGACAAAACTTTTCAAGTAATGTGCACCAGACATTGTTGGCCTCATAACTCCCAATGACGTGCCTGGTGCATCAGAATTGGTTTGAAATGTTGTTCAAGGACGTACCGATTTCGAACACTTCAATTTGATCTCAAGCCAAAATAATTCAGAGAAGCTAGGTGACATCCGCTCGCTTTATTTCACTTTTCTATTTTGCCGATAGTGAGCGTCTCCACATTTTGTCGATGGTGCATTTAGAAGATTAATTTAATGGAATAGTGGCCGCTAGACAATTACTCATACTCTTTAAGAAAAAGCATTATTATGGATATGTGTGCCTTAAATATTAATCAAAGTAGTATTCGATGAAACAGTTTATTTTTGTGTATTCGCTTTAAGACAGAACCACGGAAATGATAGTAGCATATGATCGAAATTCTGTTAACTCATAGATTTTGTAAATTAAGATGTCCAGGAACATGTAAGGAGCATGTAACATCAATTTCGGTTGATCGTTTCTTCAACGCAAACTAAATTTCTGTTATCAAAATTTCTTGAAATTTCTAAAAAGTGGGTCCTGTAGCATCATATCCCACCCATTCTGCTATGTCTTTCGGTACCCTTTTTCGACATAGTAACTTTCATACTTTTTGTCATATTACATTGTTTAGATTTAGGATTAAGGATCACTGATGAGGGTTAAGTACCCGAAACGTGCATGTCTGGTCCACGTTGCCAATTTATTTGTTCTTAAATGATGCTATTCAATTTGAAGACGTTTACATATAGCTCTTCAAGCAAACTTTTAAGATCCAGATAAGTAAATAAACAACAAAATATTGGCAGTAATAAGGTAGAATTAATCATGTTAAATCACACACTTCACTCAGTGAATAAAAAACCTGGTACCTTCATCTATAGGAGCATCTGAAATATCATCAACATTTATTCATCCAAACTTCAGCGAATTTGAAATTACTTTGATCATTTGTGAATCAAGAAATGCGTCGATATATGCATACGAATTCCTTCAACAAGCAATTTGATAATCCTACATAATAATATGATAATCCTACATAATAATATGATAATCCTACATAAGAGTTTTATAATCTTACATAAGCTGCATACAGAATATGTAAGTAATATAAAATAGTAGTATCCTCCTTTCAATTATTTTCGAAATCTAAGGGCCAAATGAATATCATTTTTGGAAAACAGCTTGTTCTTTCGAAATAGCTAACTCGTTTGACTAACTCCTGAAATAACATACCACCAATTCTTTTTTCTTCACCATTTCAATTATAATTTATGTTGTTGCTTTACACCTTTTTCTAACATTTCATACATATACAAAGACAGAACGGATTTCACAGACAGATAACTTATTTTTACACCATAACTGAACTTACCTAGCTGTCCAAGCGAAATTCTGTACGGATCATCCCAGTCCTCTATGTCAAATTCATCATCAGATAACTCTATAAAAAGTATAAATCATATGATCTGAAATTGGCGCGAGCATTTACACGATAAGCAGTTTTATGTAATAGTTTTAAATGCAAAAAAATGTCTGAAAGAACAAATGGGTCGAGATCTGGAAAGTTTATTCGTTGAAATTTGAAATTAATTCAAAATAATTTTGAATTATTCTTAATTTAAAAGTAAAAGTCTGAAATTGCATCTGCCATAACAAAGTATTCAAAGTACATGTTGTTCAGTAATTATGGTATGTACGTGTACCATAAAACACTACAAATTCTATCATTAGACAAGGTTAAAGGAAACTAACGACAAAGAAACGGGGTTTTATTTTCATTCTTTTTAAAATTTACCTATGGGTCGATGAAGAGAAACTGGCAGACATGGTTCACTGCACCCATACTCATTATGTGCTCTGATGCGGAACAGGTAGTCCAAGCGCGGATGAAGATTCTTCAGATCATAGTTTGTTGAGGTAAGTCCACTGACTAGTTCCCGCCAATCTAGTCCTGGAGGGTTACGAACCTCGATGGAATAAGTAAGATTACAGGTATTTCTGATACGGTCTGGAACCTTGGCTGGTTTCCATGACAATGTGGCCGTCTCTGGGGTCATTGTATAGAGGTCAGGTTTCTCAATAGGCAGTCTAGGTGGAACTGAAATAGATTTATGTTTATTGCATGGAATCGAACACATCGTACACAAATTTTCATATATCGCTGATTATGTACGTGCTAAAGGTCAAGATTATCAGTCTCAATGTGTACTAAACACTGGTCCCTGAAGGGGTTCAGAATGCAGTTCCGAATGTAGATGAAAATTAGATTCCTTAGATATTGCTCAGCTTTTTCTAATTATCTATTCCCTTTGGTTACCTTAACGTTTTATTTCTAGTTGTTTCGTTTTATTTAGTTACAACTTAACTTTAAACTAAAAGTTTTGATTAAAGTCTTTCATAAGCTCTATCCACCATAAACTTACTATAGGTTGTTAGATGGTCGATGTACGTTCTATTAGGTAGAGAAAAGTCCTCTTCTATCACCTTGTATTCATAAGCCTTTGATGGTTCTCTTGTCATTGGTACTGTGAACGAAATAGCAGTAGTAAGAGTTAGTGTGAAAGGTAGGTTTACAAAGATAAATGCAGTACAACATCATGGTACCACAAAATTATGAAAAATACTACTGAAAAATTGCTCTTAAAAGATACGAAAGAGTATAATGACATGTAAATTTTCTTCCTTAACTTCCAAAAAAAAAAGTAATAATGAAAAAATGTGGAATCATTTTCCAATGTAAATAGTAAACTTTATCATCTGCTGAAACGGTATGAATTCATCATGGTAATTAAAATACATGCACAAGAGAGCAATCAGTATATATAATCCAGGCAATAAAGACAACCAAACTTGCAGAACTCTCGTTTATCAAATTATGGTTAAAACTAAGTGACTCTACCATGCTGCAAATCGGATGCATGGAAGGGAGTATATTGTTAATACACTATAATTGCATACATGGTTGAATAAAAGGTTTGAATGAAAAGAGACGAGGAGAACAATATAGATAAAGTATGAAGTACGAAGAGAAAGATTTTGGTGATGGCAAGTATAATTCTGTTCACGTTACGGGATTGTAAACGTTGAGGTGTTGGGTATAAAGAAAAAAAATAAAGTGATGTGAAAAGATAAAGATTCGAAAACTGCCATGTGGTGATGGCTGGAAGTACTATTGAGTGACAGGAGGTTGGAGGTATGCCAGGATACTCAGAAATTACCATGATATCTATCGAGCCATGAGTTGACACTGTCCCTCACAGTTTGGCTCCTGTCTAAGTCATCTATTTGTAGTTTGCTGTAGTATCCGCTCTCCTTATCATCTATTGAATCAAGCCTCCTATCCACTGCTTTTATTTGGCTTGTACTATCTTCCTTTTCCACTTCACCATTTGGAACAGACACCGCACAACTTGTGTCTTGTCTGATTGTTATAACACTTTGTTCACTCATGGACTCAGATTCAAACACTGAATCACTACAACTTCTTTCTCCGTCTTTGTCACTTCTTTCTATTCTGTTTATTTGATCATCAAGAACCTGAAGATTCCCTTCCACACATACAGTCTCTGTCTTAATTTCTGAAATATTTCTGGTCTGAGATGTGTCCTCTAGAGCATCCGATATGACACGCGATGTTTGCTCAGTTTTGACCGATTCCATCTTGTGGACTTGTGTAATTTCTTGTAAATTTTTCAAATCTTTATCAGTATTGTCTATCCCTGTCTTTTCGTGTCGTATTATGGATGACATAATTTGTTCTTTGGAATGTGATAAAGCATTTGCCTTCGCTGATTTACTTTCTATCACCGTAGACTGAGCATATGTCTTTGAAGTTTGTAAAACTCTTTTGATATCTGTGTTTTTCGACTGTATTTCACTTTTGTCTATTTCCTCAACATTTTTTGTTGTAGTGTCTTTTATTTTCACATCTGCATTTCTGTCTACCTGATGAACAATTGAATCGGTAGTTGTTACATATTTCTTATCACTATCATTTCCATCTAATTTTGCATTTGAAGAAATCTCCTGATGTTTCTCATGTTTGTATTTTCCTGTAATCTTGCTTAAGCCAGATTTTCCTTCCAAAGCTACATTATGTCCTGTTAAATCAGTTTTTCCAGAATTTTCATTATCTCGTTCTCTTCTGTCATTCGCGGCATCGTTCCTCTTTGAGTCACTTTTATATGAAATGCTCGCATTTTTGTTGGGAATTTCACCAGAACCCTCCACTTCCTTAACACTGCTTGAACAGATTGTAATGCGCTCTTGAGGTTTCTCAGAATCCTTTGCTTCCTTACCATCACCAATTGGCGTTTTATTATTTTCTTGCATTCCCTTTTTAATAGATTCAACCGGTTTGGGCTTTGGTGATGGAACAGAATCTTGCAGTCCCTGTGAATCCCCTTTCTTTAATGCAATGGTATCTCGTGATGATAAGCCTTTAGAATTCATCGTCTCCTTAGTGTTATCTTTGTTCGACTCATTCCCTTTTCTTTTAAGCGAATCGTTAGATCCTTGTGATTTGATTTTGCGGAGTTTAAGCGATCGATCAGATTCCGTTGATTCTTGTATTTTCCGACTGGAAAACTCAATCGCATCTTCTTTGGGCGATTTTACAGAATCCTTCGCATTAATTTTGGAAAATTCATCGGATTTCTTTGATACTTGAGTCTTGTCTTTGTTTGACTCAGTCACACTTACATAGGACGATTCGTCGGATTTCTTTGTTATTTCAGTTATGTCTTTCTTCAGGTCTAATTTTTTCATTTTCTCAGAAACATTTGAGACTGGTATTTTCTGTTTGGTTGACTCGATCGCATCACCTGTGTTCGATTTATCAGTTACATTTATTTCTTTTGTTTTGATTTTGTTTGATCCTAAATCGCTTCCTTTCGACTGTTTTTCAGATTCCTTAATTCTCTTTCCAGCATCATCGTTCGATGTTTTTGTGCTATGTTTATTCTTCATACTTTCAACGTTTGATTTATCTTTAGTAACATCATCGGACGACTGTTTTTCGCCCTTTTTGTCAGCAAAGAGCAACGAAAGTTTCCCTTTTAATGATTCAATATTACCATGTTTTTTCTTCGTATCCTTTTCCTTTGGTTCAACATCTTTCATGGTTGATCCTTGTATTTGATCCTGATTATCTTTTTCAAGCAATTGAATGGAACCTTCGGCAGCACTTGAGAGATCGTCGCGCACCTTACTTTTAGAAACTTTATCAATTTTTGTATTGTCATTTACGGATGATCGATTGTCCTTTCCATATGACTTCTCGTTTTCCTTTCCAGAATCTTTTGTATTTTCATTTTGTTTTAAATCTGACGTCATAAGACTGTTATTTTGAACAGCGTCTTTTGAAGAACGTAATTCATCCTTTTCTGGAGAAGTATCAAGATGTACAGGCTTTGGTATAGTTTTTGTCATATTTGGTGACTCATTTTTACGTTTATCCGTCTCATTGATTTTTTCTCGTTTCTGCGATTTTGAGTTCATTTCAGTGCATTGATTGATTTCTTTTGTTTCTTCCTCTCTTTTCGAATCCTTTAGGGTTACATTGCTTTCTTTCTTTTGCAACTTAGGTTCCGTCTTCCCTACACTTTGATTGAATTTTTCTTTCTTGTTTCCCTCGCTTTTTTCAAGATTTGATCGAATATCAAGGGAAGACAATTTCACATTTTTTTCGACATCCTTTTGCGACAAAGCCGATAGTGATCGTTCATTCGTAAGTGCGATGTCATTGCTTTGTGTTTGTCGCTTTTCGCATGATGACGAATCGACTTTTTTATTTCTGTTAATAAATCCTTGCTTTTCTTTGTAAGTACTTGTAGACATTTGCTGCAATTCTTCAACACTGTTCGAACTATACTCCACACCACTATTTTCAGTTGTACAAGCTTGCTCGGTACTGGTTGATATTTTGTCGTTGTTATATTTGTCTTTCGGCACAGAATCGGTGTCTTCGACTTCCTTTTTCTTCAATTTTTGTGATTTTGAAATCAAATCATTATTTATCGGTTTAGCTATCGATTTGTCTTCCTTAAATGAGTCTTTTCTCGACTTAATTTGATCGATCAAATCGACAGAATTCATGTTTGGCACCTGATGTGACCTCTCTGAATTAGCAATAACAGTTTTGTCTTTGATCTTCATGTATTCCTCAGATTTTGTAATTGACTGTTGACTAGAGACATCTGAAACACTTTTGTTTTTGCTTGTTGTGGATTCAGATTGATGTCCATCGGTGTTTGAAAGTTTTCTGACCTCCTTTAGCTGAATGTTTTCGCTTCTTTTTCCACTACTATTTCCTGGCGGATAACTTTGCCGTGCGTTATATTTCTTTACTTCAATATTCGTATCACCATTTTCCTCTGACTTAACATTTTTGACTTTATTCGCGCTGCTTGTTTCTTCATTTTGAGCAGGATTGAGAGAAGGACGCAAATGCTGGTCCTGTTGCAAATTCGATATTCCTTCTGAGCTTTTGTAGTTCTCATTTTTCGAAAGATTACCCGCATTTTCATTCCTTTTCTCTGATTGTTTTGGTGAGTCCAGAGAAGGATCAACTTTAAAATCCATTACTTTTGAGAAAGCTTGTTTAGCTATTTCAGTTTCAGTTTCTTTAGTGCCTAAATGTTCCTTTGGCTTAACGATAGTATTTGTTTGCGTTGAAGCATTGACCTTTTCGGATTTCTCAACAGAGACTTTAGGAAGTGGTATCTCAGATTGTGATTTTGTGTTGGTTGTTTCTATTGGTGTATGAGAGACATGTGTTTGTCTTTCTTCGGCTGTATTTGCTTCCACACTCACGCGTTTGTCATCACAAGTCGATGATCCTTTATGTAAATATTGTAACTCACTAGATCTCATTGATTTGTCCATATCTCCTGATAGCATCGTCTTTTCAGCTTTTTTGGTTCCTTGTGATGGTACAGGCACTTTGTTTTGTTCTGCTTTGTTGATGTTTTCGATGGTCTTAGTTCCATTGGCAAGGTTTGACGTCCTTGGCATTTGATCTTTTACAGAAGTCATTTGCTTACCACTCAAGCTTTCAAATATCTTTGCCTTTTTTAATGTCGGGGAGTCTACTTTTTTCGCCGAAACAGTGTTTTTCTTCAGATCATTATTGACAGATGAAATATCTTTCTTTCCTTTGCTTGATTTCCCGATTTGCATTTTATTTGGTTTTAGCATAGCAATCGAAGATTTTGAAATGGAATTGTCATTTTCCGTGAATGTTGTATTTATGGCAGCATTTTCGTCACTGCTTGATGTTTTAAATAGCTTTGCCTTTTTTAGTGTCGATGATTTTAATTCATTCGCCGAAACAGAGTTTATCTTATTTGCCTCAGAAGTTTTCAGGTCACTGTTACCGGATGATCGATTTTCGCTTTCGTCGGTCGGATTCGCTGTTTGCATTTTATCTGCTTTTACCAATGCAGACGAGGATTTTAAAGACTTTGATGAACTTGAATTATTCGTAGGATCTTCGTCCACTTTGCCTTTTGATTTTAATGAGGCCTTTTCCTCGTTTCTTGATGTATCCATAATTAGCATTGCCTTTTTAGATATTGAGGATTCTCCTTTTTGTGTCAAATTAGTATCCATCTTAGTACTGACTTGAGACGTTTTCTCATTGCTTTGAGATGATTTTCCATTCTCAGTTTCTTTGCTGATTTTTGCTGTATGAAATTTATCAGACTTCGGCGAAGTAGTTGATACTTCCGAAGACGTCTTTGAGTCTGGATACTGTGGTTCCTTGTCAATACGGTTTGTGCTGCTAGATTCTCCTTTAGCTTTCTCCATGTGAAAACGCCCCGAAGCATTTGTTGATTTCAGCATTTCATCATTTTGCTCTTTTATGTGATGCAGCTCCAAGTTTTCTTTGGACATTGCATGACTTTTACCAGCTTTTTCAAATCGTTTACTTAAATTGTTTATTTTTGAAGATGCCTCTGAAGTGCTTTTCTTAGAAGGTTTTTCAGTCACTGATCCTTTGTTATTTGGGATCCATTTGTCATCTGACTCTTCAATGGGACGACTTCCTACTGGTATTTTATATTTCTTTGAGTCAGTTTTATTTTTGACTTTTACGTCGTCAGTTTTTAGTGATTGCATGATTGCTTTACTTTGATTGTCTCCTTTAATGTTTTCATGTTTATAAATTGTTGTTTCGACTTGCTGTCCGTGACTTTTATTAATGTTCTCTTTGTCTGATGGTAACACTGTCGGTTTCACTATCTTATCAGTGTCAGTTTTAACTTCAAGATAACGATCAGTGCATTTCTCGAACATTGATTCCCTATTGCCACTTGAAACTGATTTATCCTTTTTCACACTCTCAGAATTTTCTTTTATTTGGCTCCTAGGTTCATTTCCCAAATATGTTTTCCTTTCGGCAAATTCTAACTTTGATGCGTCAGTCTTTGAAACATCTCTTATTTCCCCTTTATTTTCAACGTGCTCCTCCTTTCGCACATTTTGCGTCAATTTGATTTGATTCGTTTTCTTATCCTGTCCGTTTTGATTCTTCGATTCTACTAGCAGATTTGATTCAACACGGACACTTGATTTTGTGTCAATTAATTCCTGTCGTTTTTGTGTTTTGATTTTCTCGTCATCTTTCTTGACGTCTTTCGCTTTCGAATCTTGTAAAGACATCCGCTCTGTGATTGTCGAAGATCCATCCTGTTTTGTTCCATTTTTGGATCCTGTATCCTTCTTATTTGAAACTTCACAACCTTCCATATCTCCGATTCCATCTTTTATAATTTCATTGACCTCAGCGAACGATGATTTTCTTTCGCCTGACCTTTTAGAACTTTGTTGTTGCTGGTTGTTTCGACGTTTTAAATCATGTGGTGCTTGCTTTCTGGTCTTTCGACGCGCTCTCTCTTTGGTAGATTTTCTCATGAATCTGTCAAACTTTCTAAACGAATCTGAAAGTTCCTTCATGTCAATGCTAAGTTTTTGTTGATTGCCGCTTAGTATGTTATCACTTTTTGGTATTTCTTCGTTTACTGGTTTAGTTTGAAATACTGGGCTCTTCAAATAATCCCCAACGTTTTTGGTCTCAAAATGTTGTATTTTAAATGCATCGGTGTCCCTCTTAATTGTTCTTTGTGTTAGTCGATTTGCGAAACTTGAAGTAGTCTCTGAAAACCTGCACTCGCTTCTTGCCCTTTGTCCTCTACTGTAGTACCTGTTGTCATTCCTTGTGTCGGACGCACCCCCCGCTCCTCTTTCGTAACTTGTATTTAGATCGGGTAAGTACAGACCATGTCGCTTAGTATTGGCAGTGCCGTATGATTTTAGATCTCTTGAATCTGAATAGCGCGATTCAAACCCGTCTGGTGTGTCTGAACTTCTGCTTCCAGTATTTCTACTAAAAGAATATTCATCTCTGTTATTTTCAGTCCCGAATGCTACACATGACGATCCTCTATAACTCCTTCTTCTGTATTCACTTTCATAATTGTACAGACTATCATTGTCATTACTTGTCAATGATGAATACCTTGGTTCATAGAGAGAACGGCTGAAACTTGAGTCTCTTGGCTGATACGACGAATACACCGAAGAACTTCTCTCAGAATAACTCATATCTGCATTCTCCGAATTAACATCCGATGATCTTGTTGACCTTGACGACTCAAGATCTTTTTTGAATTCGGGACTCAAACAAGTCTCTGTCAACGATCGTCTGGATAATCGACGCCTGTACATACTAACAGAGCTGTAGCTGTCGTCGTCTAACACAGATTGACTCTCTGGAGATGCAACGTCCTTGGTAACTGAAGAATCTTGAAACAAAGAGTCGAAAGATGAAACACTCGATAAATTCTCATATCTTTTCTCGAGCTTTGACGAAGAATCTTCGTAAGAGTAACCAGAACTAGTTCTATCTCTGTTTTTAGTGTCTGATTCTAACTTTAGCGAAGGTTCAGGCAAAGATTGATAACTATTTTCCTCGTTTCTCATAAAATCAAGAGCATAATGCCCTCTTTCTAGTTCTCCAGCAACATTCTGGTTTCGGTCTTTGAGTTTATTCAGTCTTGATGCTATTGAGTTCAGCTCTTCGTATGGACTAGAACTCGACGAACCGTCTTTCAAAGTTTGATCTGTTCCTTTTGTCGTTTCGCTAAGATCAACTTCCCCTTTTTTCGTAATATCATGCTCTCGTAATTCATGGGTAGTTTCTTCTTTCTCACGTTTTAATGCTGTGCAATCAGTTACACTATCCTTTGAAAAGCGCAAATTAGAAACATCGCAGTTTATGTCAGGTTTGTTAAGGATTTGCAATGAAAGTTGACTCGCTCTGTTTTCTATCACACTTGCTACACTGTCATCATCAGAGGAAAATTCGTTATCTTTCCATTTTGTAAGATTGAATCGTCGAGCCTTTTTCCTTTTCCGAATTCGTCTTGAAACGTCCAGATCATCTTCCTCTGAGAGTAATTCTTCGGCGGCCTTGATGACTTCTTCGATAGTCTTTTTCTTTGTTGTTTTCGGTGATATCGATTGTTTAGATTCAAAATTCTCTTCCGACGCGACTGTTCCTTTTCTATCATTACACGTGTTTTCGATGGCAGAATGCAATCGAAACCCATAGCTGGTGCTACGATAAGATTTTTCCGTGGATGTTTCCGGCTTATAATCAAGGCTGTAGTTTTCAGACTCAGTTCCGTTGTTTTGTTTAACATCAAGTCGGCTACTTTGAAAGTCAGATGAGGATGGATTCCTGAAATGTCGATACTTTTGCAGGATATCATCGACCCTCTTACTTAAAGCCTCGTATTCTTTGACTACAACATCAACTTCCTTTGAACTTTGGTTCGTTTGAGCAACACTTCTTGTGTCAAATGACTGAACATCGTGTTCTTGTTGATCTTCAATGTCTTTTTCAGCTCTGTTTGAAGTAAAAGTCAGAGATGGTCTGTTATCTACTTGAAAATACTTCTTCCAAAATTCTTCAGAGTCTTTTGAATCCTTATTTCTCTCTAGCGCACTAAGAGCATCATCAACATCGAAAGAAGGCAAACCATTTGATGTTTGCTCATCACCACCGTTAACACTTTCTCCGCACAAACTGACGTTCTCGCTTCCATGGTAGTCACTCTCCTCCATTATGGTACTTAGAACGTCGATCAGGTCATCTGATGCAAATCCATATTTCTCGCTCCCTCGACGAAGTGCGTGTTCGGCAATGATAGCGTAGGTTCTATCATTCAAGAATGACTCGTCATATTCTTCTTCCTCATCTGAATCTGAGTTTGGCTGTGACCTAGTTTTTAGAACCTGCTCCAAATCCTTTCGAAACATGTCTTTTTCGGATTGATCAAGATGAACACCACCACCGTTTGATTGCTCCTTGTGATAATCTTTTATCAGAATTTGGTCGTTTGATACATAAGAAGGCTTTGAACTATCTGGTGTAACGAGAGACATTTCCTTCACAATAAGTTTTCTATTCGGCTTTGGACTGTAGTTGACACTGGAACTCGTGTACACTTTTGAGTTTTTGTCAAATTTGTTTTCCTGAAAGGTAGGAATGTAGCTGGAGGACGAACTTAAGTTTTGTAAATAATCCAACTCATCCGGTCTATTTGTTGTATCTGAAGAAAAGTTAAAATTTTGACCTCTGAAGTCACTTACGTCATAAACACTTGATTTTTGTTTGAATTGAATATACTCAGGCCCCTTGATATCCTGTGTATAACTTTCCGAAAATGTGTCACTAGATGGTACTGATCCACTCATGCTTTGTGAGAATGTTCTAGACATTCGACCAACGTTCGACAACTTATTCAGTTCACTTATATCAAAAGAAATCTCCGATTTATAGTTATCCTGAGTTGGTGTCGTGGCATCATCTTCATCATCGTCCTCCCTAAGACCAAGTTCTTGTGCAATTTCGGCAATCTGTTCACCAATGCTTCTACGTTTCACATCAGAACTGTCCACCTTTTTGCTCACATGTCTGATCTTTACGGTCTGATCATTTTCACTACCAGAACTCGAATTACTCTCCCTTACATCGGAATTGTCAATTCTCTCTAATTTCGAAACTTTCTCATACTCATCGTTGGATTTTTCATCTTTGATTTGACTCAACTTTGCCAAATTTAATGCAGTATTGGAATGAGATGAATGCGAAAAATCAGTGAGAGACGTGCTTTCCGTTAACGGGAATGAAGGTGATCGAGGCGACGTCGGGAAAGTAATTAATACAGGAGAATCGATTTCTTGTGAAGACAAGTTCATTTTAGGCGATACTGAAAGCTTTGGTGGCCCAGTCAATTTTGGAGACCCAGCCAATTTTGGCGATCCTATCGATTTTGGCGAGGCTGTCTGTTTTGGTGAGTCAAAAGGATTAGGCAATCCTACTAATTTTGGAGATCCTTCTGATTGAATATATTTTGGAGATACAATTCCCTTCGGTGATCCGATTGATTTTGACGATCCATGTAACTTTGGTGACGACGTCTTAGGTGATCCGAGTAATTTCGGAGATCCAATGGATCGCGGAGAATCGTCTTTGTCACTCGATGCCATACCAAACATAGATAAATCTATTTTTCCTATCTGTTTTCTTTTTATCTTTGTATTGGGTGTTGGATTTTTAGTTGAACCCATACTATCCTTCAAGTCCGAAACTGATTTCATCTTAACAACAGAAATTTTCGTCGGATCATTTTTCTCTGAGTTTTTCATAACCGAACTTAGTTTCCTCATCAAACTAGAGGCTAATTTTGCCTCATGGCTCCTCTTCGCGGAAGCACTTTCTTTGTCCATCTTTAACACCAGAAATATGTTGATGCTTTAACAATTGTTTTTTCACTTTTAATATATGCTCGTGTATCTTCTATGGTATAAAATGTTATTCCATTTTGGAGTCTTTGATCTTACGGTGCGTCTACAATAAATGAATTATCTACTTATCCCTACCATGACCTATATTCTAGTCATGCAAATGAGTAAATTACTGTCATGTTCACTAAACCAGAGCACCCTGTTTTGGCTTTTTATTCTGTGGTCTGAAGAGTTTTCCTATTAATTATTGTTTCTGAGAATTAATCTCCTTTAGTCGTAACTGGTAATTAACTTCAACTTACCCTATCAGTTGCCTTCAAACCACAATTTAAAAATTAAAATATCTTTGGGAAATTTCAATGTTAATTTCAAGCCGTCACCATATTGTTCTCCGTGTCAACAATAAGAAACTGTGACGTCAAAGTGTCCGACGTCACGCATTTTCAGTAATTTTACTATAAAAAAGATTCCCGAAGACATTTTATATTTGTCGTATCTCTAACTTAATTGACGTACAGTTAAAACAATGGTATTTTCTGATACGGCTAAAGGGGTACTATCAAACTAATATCTTTTTGGAATGACACTATCATATTTGAGAGAAAACCGGGGAAACTGTGTGCTCTGGATTTAGTGAACAGGACAGTAATTACTTTTTTGTAGAAAGTACTACTGCAGAATTAGACAAAATCATTTCAAGTAAACGAAGCTTAACGATCTCGCTATTATCATCGTTTTATTGGCTGACAGCTATTATTTGCATAAGCACATATAAAGCCAATCACTTGTAGCAAAAATATACATGTTCAGTAGAAAAAGCATTAATTAGTCCACTAGGTTTAATTTTGAAAGTTATATCTAAACACCGTAAAACCAGAAATTTTCGCTTAGCACATGTATATATATACATATGTAATATGGGCAATTTTGATCAATTAGTATAAAACCATATTCATTCAGTCCTAATGAATATGGTAATTGATAAAAATTGTCCATATTACATATGACAGCACCTTCAGGAGTGATTTGAAAGCACGACAAAGTCATTCAAAAAAATTGTGGGTAAAATATTCCGTATTGGTTTGTTCAGTTGTATAATATTTCTCTGTTCAATTTGCCTTCACAATATGTAAAGCAATACGACAAATCATTAATTGATAGAATATATGACTGCTACATCGATAAGTCATTATCTCTTGTTTAGGCAAATTTTCTCGTGTCTACTTTTCAATTCGCAAAAAGACCGTATTCACAAAGATAAAGGCATTTTTTTTTATTGAATTTAAGTTGAAGTCACGAAAATAAAAACCTTTTTTACTTTTGTTATCGCGAAAATATCTGGTTACTGCCATTAGTTATAATAAATCTAAATCAGCAATGCGAATGAAATAAGCAAAACATCTGTCAACTAAAATAATATGACAAAACTCACATCTTGACCTATAGTAGGCGATGGGTGGGGTTGGGTCACTGACTTCACCATTGGGCAGTTCGGCACGGATACGGAACAGATAGTCCTTCCTTGGTGTGAGGTCACTGACCTCGTGTTCCGTCATCGTTATACCACGTGCCACGGAGCGCCAATCTCTCCGTGGGGGCTCCTACAAATTCAGATAAAGAAATATATCATTAATAATACTCTCGCAAACATGATTCGAGGCAGGGAGGGGGTTATCTATGTTTTCTGCAGAGATGTCAATTTCACGTACATCTATTGGTCATCATTTCAATTTTGCCAGTGGGATTCTTTTTTGCCTTGAATGGTCGCATGTTTGATTTTGTATTCAGTTACCAATTAACTCAATAAATTATAGCCAAAGACATATGCCTTGTAGATATGTCGCATAAGAATTATGCGAGACTTTGCTTAAACTGGTAACGCCAAGTACTCGATCAGCTCTTAAATTTGGATGCCATCAATGGACGTTCTTAATTCGTAGTCTTGAATTTGATAGTGAGGACTTGCCTAGTTTTAACCTATCGTCAAATGGGCATGGAAAGCGTATATTTAGAGACTTGATAACTAGATAATTAATGTCTAACGATTGGGCGGAGCAAAGACTTACCTGAACTTCAATTTGATATCTGATGGGCGTGTCTATGTGATGATAAGGCGGAGTATAGACTCTGTTCCAGCGTAGGCGGGCTTTGTATGGCTCCTCCTCCCAAATTTCAGGGCGGGAAATTGGAATTCTGGGGCGGACTAAAATAAAAGGGACAAAATTACGTTATTGAATAATTGTTCACATTCAAATTTGTTACACAGAAACATGATAACATGAAGGATGCTTTTGTATCAATTTCTGAGAAATATTATGTCCTTGAAGGTTTAGAGGTTTTAATTAGTACATTCTAAACGATATACATGCATACATGTATACATTACAACTGAATTTAATAATTATAGACAAAGCAAACGTATTCAGATATAAGGGTTGAAAGGTTTTTGTAAGTTTGTTTCACATTTACGATGAGAAAAGCAAGAAAATTGATTGAGAAATAAAAATGTATCACAAGTAATAATATTGTCCTTTAAAGAAAACTAAGATTGTTGCATACATTGGGTCAACAATATGAAGACGGTTGTACACACATGTAAAAAACAAACAGAAAACAGTTATAAACAATAGTGATATGAAACACTGCCATGGTAATGAAATACATATGTTTGACCTTTTCTTGTCCTGTCGTAAAAATACCACTTACATGACCTGGTGTTATATATATATACTGGACGGAACCACAGAAGCAAATGTCTCTGGTATAATTATGAGAGGTCAAAATTATTTACTAAATATATATCCAGTCTAGCGGTCAAAGTTCAAGGGTTTTTTTTTATTTTCTTTTATTTCTGATGAGGTAGTGCCAGATCTTCTGTTTCGAAATAGCTATGTTTTGAATATTTTGAAACAATAAAAAAATGCAAAAATTGAGGATTGCGAATTACTACTGTCCGCGCAGCTCACTTCAGAAATTGAAAAAATGAAATTTTGTCTCCTTTGTCAGCTACTTTCCGATTAAAATTCATATAGGGGATAGATCTCGAACTCTCGTAACTAACGGTGTACGTTATTTCTCCATACGACCAGTGCCAAGAGGGGATTTTTCTATGTTCTCCATACATCACTGGTGTTAAACCGATGATAGTAACTTTAGTTACTATCATCTCAAGATGGCGGACGCAAAAATAGGCAGAACCGATTTTTTCCAAATATTGTCTTTTATGCGACGTATAACAAAAAGTTGAAGCGGCCAATTTGAAGAGAATTGATATAAAATTCCAATTATACAATTAGATTATATTGTTTCAACGTTATATTCGAGAAAATGCCAGGCGACGTCACGCTAAAATTAACATAGAAAACTCCCTATCGAGATCTATTTTCTTTCACTATGAGCGTAGTATTGGTCGTACGGATATATATATCATACACCGTTAGTTACAAAAGTTCGAGATCTATCCCCGTATATGAATTTAAGTCTGAACATATGCTGACAAAGTAGACAAAACTTCAATTTTACGATTAATAAAGTGAGCTGCGCGGACAGTAGGAAAATATTCTCATCCTTGAACATGTTGAAAACAATTAAAGTACACGTTAATAAAATTCATAGAATTGTGATGATATGAAATCTAACAATATCCACATGTATTGTATCACGGTGGGAAGGGAGGGGGGTATTTAAGCCTATTGGTTAGGGTCCAGTCGATGATGAAACGGACTAGCAACCTTTTTCAATGTTATCTGTCCATTCTCATCAAGCACTCCGCTAGATGAGCCAAGCGAATCATTGCCGCTCTCTTAGAAGAGTTGGCAAAATTTAGCAAAACTTTGCATGTTTCAGAAGATGGTTTTTGCAGTTATCCAAACATCGCCGTACGTAAGCTATATACATCAGTCATAATACAGCGATGTCCGGGAACCACTACATTGTACGTGGTCATGTGGCAACCGCTGTCCATAAATGTATTCTTGTCCGTCCGCACGTGGTTCTGATTAGTGCACAGGCGGATCCAGTTACAGAAAGCACACCGCTGGATAACAATCACTTCTCAATTATACATCATCAAGATCAAGCGCGGATCTAGAGTGGGTGTAGCGGGGTCATGACACCCCCCCCCCCCCCTCTTCCAACTAAATATTTGACAAAAATGCTTTCTTTCGATCATGCGGATCTAGAGTGGGTATTGCGGGGTCAGGACCCCCTCCCTCCCATCCTCCCAACTAAGAATTTGCCAAAAATGCTTATTTTTCCGGTTTTACGTATTTTTTTTTTATGATTTTGAAAAAAAAAATTATACGTAAAACCGGAAACCTTGCGGACATCTCCCCCTTGAATTTTTTTTCCTAGATCCGCCCGTGAAGATCCATACTGGTTTGTTTCTATTTGTTCTCGTGTATAGGTACAAACGTACTTATTGGCCTAATGATCATATAAAAGATGAGTCAAAGGAACAAGGTACTGCATTTAAACAAAGGAGAAAAATAGATTAACAATATGGTACCGTTTAGGAGAAAATAAATTACAAATAAATTAGCTTGTTCTTTAAAAAAGAGAATTTATCAGAATAAAATGAGTATATGGTAAATATATGTACTGTATGAATTTTAACTTGCAACGCAGAATCTTTCAGAAATGAATTAGCTTGTACTGGAAAAAATAGAATTTAACAGAATAAAATGGGAATATGGTAAATATATGAATGAATTTTGACTTGCAATGCAGAATCTTTCAAAAGTCAGGCCAAAAGTTGACCTATAAAAGGATACTTTTTTGAGAAATTATTCATCAACTATATTGAATACATGTAAATAGATTCTAAAAAAATTGATCAACAGGTTTTTAATGGATTCTGAAGAAGATAGAATGTCTTGAAGTTGAACAAAGAACCATCTATCAATTTGAGGATAATTCTTTCGTTTTGCTGACAAATCATAAGGCAAACTGCTGGCATCCTATCACTAGGGTCAACAAAAAGTAATATACCACAAATATCAGTATGGTTTTGTTTGTACAATGTGGAGGGGTATAGCTCCGGAGGGGGGATTTTGTGACCAAGTGATGTAATATAATGATAACTAGTACATTAGATAGGTATGTTTGATAAGAACGATCTCAACGGGGGCGGATCCAGAAATAATATGAAAGGAGAATAGGGCTAGGGGGGAGGGGGGATTCCGGCAAGTAGTGCCCAGTTCAAATATATCTTGATCATAATTTAACGTCATAATCACGATAAAAGTATAAAAGAGACTAGGGGGGAGGCAGGGGTTCAGAGGATCAGGGGATCAGAGGAGTTAGGACCCTTCTCCTGGGCTTTGCCAAAAAATGCTGAATTCTCCCGTTTTTATGTACAATTTTGTCAAAACCATAGTTTGGACCCATCCCCCCAATTTCTTGATCTGCCGTGTAAGATGTATTTAAATAAAAAAACATGTGTTTGTGAAACACGAATGCCCCCGTCGGCATCTTTGTCAGTAAAAATTGTATAATGGTCAAACTCCAAGGTCAAGGTCACAAGGTAAAAAATTTTGGTATCCACGGAAATGTCTTATTACAAGGAATACATATGTGAAATATCAAAGCCCTATCCCTTACTATTCGAAAGTTATGACCAATGTTAAAGTTTTTTGCGGACAGAGAGACAAACGGAGAGGACAAAAACTATACATGCCCCCGAATCTTCGTCTTCGATAACGGGGATATAATAAAAAAAATTGCAATGATCGCTGTGCGATGTAAGTCCCCTACCGGCAGCATAAATTTATGTCTTGCATCTCTGTTCATCAGTTCATCATCTGCAACAACAGCCAAGAAAAGTCTGGGAAAATGAATTCACGAAATTTGCTAAGTCAAAGGGCCATAACTCTTGTGAAAATTAGTCAATCTAAATTAAACTCATACTTGATCTGCATCACACTATAATGTATTCACATACAAAAAATCAGTTCATTATCTGCAATAACAGGCATGAAAAAGTCCAGAGAACTGAAAATTTCATGAAATTTGCTAAGTCCAAGGGCCATAATTCTTGTAAAAATAGGCCAATGGAAACCAAACTGAGTCTCAGAGTTGGTCTGTATCACACTGAGATGTATTGATTTAAAAAAATCAGTGCATTATTTGCAATGGAACCGAAGAAAAGTCCGGAAAACTGAAATTTTCATAAAATTTGCAAAGTCCAAGGGCCATAACTCTTGTAAAAATAGGTCAATCTAAAGCAAACTCAATCTTGATCTGTATCATATTGAGATATATCCACATAGCAAAATGAGTTCAATTTATGCAACAACAGCGAAAAAAAATTCCGGAAAACTGAAATTTTTATAAAACTTGCCAAGTCCAAGGGCCATAACTCTTGTAAAATTAGGTCAATCAAAAGCAAACTCAAACTTGATCTGTATCACATTGAGATGTATCTACATACCAAAAATGAGTTCAATATATGCAACAACAGCGAAAAAAAGTCCGGAAAACTGAAATTTTCATAAAATTTGCCAAGTCCAAGGGCCATAACTCTTGTAAAATTAGGTCAATCAAAAGCAAACTCAAACTTGATCTGTATCACATTGAGATATATCCATATGCCAAAAATGAGTTCAATGTATGCAACAACAGCGAAAAAAAGTCCGGAAAACTGAAATTTTCATAAAATTTGCCAAGTCCAATGGCCATAACTCTTGTAAAATTAAGTCAATCAAAAGCAAACTCAAACTTGATCTGTATCACATTGAGATATATCCACATGCCAAAAATGAGTTCAATATATGCAACAACAGCGAAAAAAAGTCCGGAAAACTGAAAATGGGACAGACGGACAGATGGACGGACAGACATACAGACCGAGAGGAAACTAAGAGTCCCCTTCGGCGTTGCCGGTAGGGGACTAAAAAAAAAGGGGGGGGATAGCTGTCCCTTAAACTGCATCCACTCATGATTGGTATGATTCATGACAAGAAAGTAATGTATCAGAGCACGGTCAACACGATGGTAACCTTGCCAAGTGATCAGATTGACCAGGGGGTACATATTGACTAGCCAGTGGTTCCAATATCCAACAATTACGCAGTGGTGGTTCCAAGTAAACCGTTGAAGTAACCCATGGCCAATCAACAACCACCAACCCCCCCCCCCCCCCCCGATTTTTTTTTGAACAGCGAACTTTTACTGTGATAACCTTGCCAAGTGATCATAAAGCAAACATATCGACAAGCCAGCGGTTCCAATATCTACGAAATAGTCAATTGCGGATCCAAGAAATTAAAGCATGAAGTAACCAAACCAAAAGTCACCCCCTCTAATTTTAGAACTTCGCATTTTGAGTAGATTGAATGTCGAGGAGTCGGCAGTACAGGGAAATAGATGGATGGAGTGGGGTGGGGTG
Organism: Pinctada fucata; assembly: GCA_028142955.1. Classification (NCBI taxonomy): domain Eukaryota; kingdom Metazoa; phylum Mollusca; class Bivalvia; order Pterioida; family Pteriidae; genus Pinctada; species Pinctada fucata. Next base: position 27,593,378 of record AP027115.1, read on the forward strand.
GGGTGGGTGAGGAAAACAACAAACACTCTCGATGAAGTGAAGGATGCGAACTTAATCATTTTCTCATTGAAAACTGCAATTCTTCGCATGGACTGCGTTTTAAAGTTGCAAAAAATACCCCCCCCCCCCCCGGATTTTGTCAAATTTCGGTATATGTACAGTAAAAGTGATAATAAACGAACAAGACAATTTTCCCCGAGAGCAAGGGGAACCACCACTGCTTATTTCGCCAACCCCCCCCCCCCCCCTACCCCTATAATTCTAAGCGAAAATCGCCATTTTTTACTATTGCCTATAAAGTTCAAACCTAGTTATCGCACCGCCAGTTCTAAGAATTTAAGAAAAAAAAAAAAACTAAATTCATAGGACAAATACCATAATTTACAATACGGAAAATAAAGAAACCATGCCGATATTTTAGACAAAAAAAAAAGATAAATAAAAAAGAAGAAAATTACAACCCTTACCTCAAGATCAAAGAGTTCCAGCCTAATTTTACCCTTGCGCACTGCTACAAAAATATAACAAGGAATATTGATACGCGAGGCACATGGTTTACTCAGGTATTATTACGGAGAGGGTATGAGCTTGTACAAGCGGGAGCTAACATAGAGCTAATACACCTGAAGACAGACTCTGAGACAGATGCTGAGAAGTAGGGGGTCCATGTGGGATGTTACAGGCAAAATAATTAACTCTATTGTCGTACAATAACGGATAGAGAGTTACGTGATAGGAGATATACACACAATACGTTATTATAACAGAGAGATGCATGTAATAGTTTATTAATGAATATATGAAAGACGAGGTCGAATAAAGGATATGATTTTTTTCAAAAGCATAAGAGAAAGAAATTTTGGAAGGGGGGAGGGGGTAAAAAGTAATTGAAGCTTATAGTTCATGCGAAAATGATTTCGAAGCTGTTCTGTAAAACGTCACACTGATTCCCCACAGGTTGTCATGGTAATTTAAGTAAAATCAAGAATTAGATCGAAATATGTATATATATAGTTCAACATGTTCAATCAAGGCCACACTGAAGATATCAAATTTATGTAAGCTTTAAATCTTTTATTCAAGGAAAGTAAGCCATAGATGACGCAAGTCAAGCTCATTATAAAAACATTGAATTATATGCATTTTGTATCATAAAATACTTGTTCGAATGAATTGTTTGCCAGATCACATGCCAGCTATATTGGTCGATGGACCTGGTAGATCAGCTTTGGCCGGAAATTTTCGCGATATAAATATTTTGCTATTTATGTAGTGAACCAGAGCGAAAGTCCAAAATACGAAAATTTTTCTTCGGATGAATGGCAACGGTTGGACGGACGGTTCGCTCACAGGGGAGGAGTGCGTAAGTCTGAATCTGATTTGTGTAAGGGAGCAACCATTTAATTTTTAGGGGGGGGGGGGGGCGCAGGAGGACTTTCGAAAAAAATCCGGATAGGGATAATAGGGAATTTTTTTCCGGATAGTGAAATTGCCTCCCGCCCTTCCTCTTCCCATCTTTCCAGTACATGCCCAATAAACCCTACTTTGTGTATCATAAACTAAGTACAAATAATAATGAAACAATCTTTATTCAAAAAGGAACGAAATCAAATTCAAAAGTCATCAGCACCATATAGCCTGTCTGCATTGAGTATCATTATGTGATAAGATTATAGGTTTCATATGCCATTCCAGAAATAAAAAAAAAAGAAGTGATCTACTAGCAAGAGAACTCTTCCTTGGTACCTGATCTCATTCTGTGTTTTATCTTTAATATGGCCCAAAAAACACGCTGAATGATTTAATTTCAACATAGGAAAATTAAAAAAAATTAAATGGCCGAAATTTTTTTTCCGGCTGGCAAAAGTCTTCCTGCTCCCCCTCACTGGTTGCTCCCTAAAACCCGAGTCGATATTTTACTTTAAGCATTTGCATCATATGCATTCGCTTTGAGAATTTAATACCAAGGAATACTAAAGAAAAAGATAACTTCTTTTGTTGGACAAACAGCTATCAACCAATCACTTATCGTTCATAGATACATTCCCCGGCTGATCTCCAAAGTAGACAGTTGTGTATCTTGGCGTATTTTGCCGAGGTCTGCAGTTGCTTACTTTTCTAAAGGGCATATATTAAAAGTCTTGCAGAGGTAAGTCGGCCAAATTAGAAAACCTTACATTTCGGTCATCTTCGTTGACGCAGGGATGTTTTCATGCACTGGTTTTGATGAAGTCGTAAATGTGTCCGTCAGCTACATTCCCCTATCTAGTTATATTTGTTCAAACATTATAATTATGAATCCAGCGGTAACGAAAAAGACAATTCTAATATGACTTGATTCTTTTTCCCTATTAAGACAACAGACGCGAGCCGGGCTCTATTCTCCAATATAGGCCCTATAGCGATAAGCCACGCCTACCCATTTTCTGAAAGCAGATAAACCGGCAGGAACTGGCTTTTACCAAGAATCGATTTTCATCAAAAGGTCCAAGTTTGGTCATCATTAGAATAGAAATAAATAAAGCCTGTGTTTGTGAAACACGAATGCCCCCGGTGGCATCTTTGTTAGTATGAACACTATTTTCTGTTAAGTACATGTATGTGAGGTCACTGGGTTAAAAGGTCAAAGGTCAAGGTCACGAGGTCAAAAATTTTGGTATCAATGGAAAGGTCTTGTCACAAGGAATACACATGTGAAATATGAAAGCCCTATCACTTCCCATTCAAAAGTTATGCCCAATGTTAAAGTTTTTGAAAAGTAGGTCAAAGGTCAAGGTCAAGGTCACGAGGTCAAAAATTTTGGTATCAATGGAAAGGTCTTGTCACAAGGAATACACATGTGAAATATGAAAGCCCTATCACTTCCCATTCAAAAGTTATGTCCAATGTTAAAGTTTTTCGGACAAACAGACAGACAAACAAACAGACAAGCAGATAAACAGACAAACAGACGGACAAGCCAAAAACTATATGCCCCCGAATCTTTGATTCCGGGGGCATAAAAATGACAAGCCGGGCTCTATTGTCTCATAATGCCCTCGCGTCCTCGGCCAATCACATTTATCACCTCGCCGCTGACACGGCTCGGTAATAAATGTGATTGGCTGAGGACGCTCGGGCATTATGAGACAATAGAGCCCGGCTTGTCATTTTTATGCCCCCGGAATCAAAGATTCGGGGGCATATAGTTTTTGGCCTGTCCGTCTGTTTGTCTGTTTATCTGTTTGTCTGTTTGTCTGTTTGTCTGTTTGTCCGAAAAACTTTAACATTGGACATAACTTTTGAATGGGAAGTGATAGGGCTTTCATATTTCACATGTGTATTCCTTGTGACAAGACCTTTCCATTGATACCAAAATTTTTGACCTCGTGACCTTGACCTTGACCTTTGACCTACTTTTCAAAAACTTTAACATTGGGCATAACTTTTGAATGGGAAGTGATAGGGCTTTCATATTTCACATGTGTATTCCTTGTGACAAGACCTTTCCATTGATACCAAAATTTTTGACCTCGTGACCTTGACCTTTGACCTACTTTTCAAAAACTTTAACATTGGGCATAACTTTTGAATGGTAAGTGATAGGGCTTTCATATTTCATATGTGTATTCCTTGTGACAAGACCTTTCCATTGATACCAAAATTTTTGACCTCGTGACCTTGACCTTTGACCTTTTAACCCAGTGACCTCACATACATGTACTTAACAGAAAATAGTGTTCAAAGATGCCACCGGGGGCATTCGTGTTTCACAAACACAGGCTTTATTTATTTCTTAAATATATGCATTCATTCCATCACATGGCATAAAAATCCGATCTGTGACCTTGATCTTTGACATTTAAAATAAAAAATGTGCCCCTCAAGTCGTATATTCACACACTCGCAATACGAACCATATTCTTTTATTGGCGGGGGTTAACTATGTTGCTAGACTTTATCTACTGGACACCGACATAAGATGTGAAATATGATCAAATTCTAATGGTAACGACTCTTTTTCGTAACTCTTCTCCACAGTCCTTCTCCTTTCACTTTATGTATGATCAAATTATAATGAACGGGTGTGCGAAGTGTGGCCTCTGTCTTTATTTGTAGAAAAAACTACTATTATTTCCTGATGATAATGATGGTATATGCATGGTATTGTATTCACGTTTACCTGAAAATGCATGTTTGTGTGTGTTTTTTTCTGAGGAATTCTCCTAAAAGATACCCACCCGCGGACGTAAAACAAAATATTTGATTACTATGGCCTAATAGCAAACTTTCGTTGGTCGTTTCTGCTGCTAACCCTAGTCAAATCTGGAAGGCGTTTAATGTTGGGGCACCATTTGTATAGGTTATATGGTTCTTTTTGCTTTTAAAAAGGATGACTGATTATGACTCGTTATCTGAAACATGGTTTGTCTGTTGCAGCGTATTTGTCTATTTTGTTTCAAAGCGGTGCTCGCTGACATTTCCCGACACTTTTACACCTTTCGTGACCTTTGTCCAAAATTCCAATCCGAATAAGAAGAAGGTGAAATGTTTGATTGTTATGGATATATGCGCTCGGACAGATGGACAAACAGACTACACAATTCAAAATCCAGTGAGTGCGTATTTTCCAGAATTTTTGGAAATTAAAAAAAAACACCATGCGGAGGAATTCTAATTAGTATTTCGTTGTTTTGATTGTCTTTTGGTGTACTCATATGCATTACCTTTATAAAGTAGATGAAATCAAGTATGTAAATTTGAATCGATGGTGGCCATCTTGATTAGAAATCAAGTCAGAATAAAGTAATACTTTCTTCGTGTGAGGTTCGATAAAATTCTATACCAAAATCCCAAGAGAGCATGTTGAAAAATGAGACTTTGTACGGGACATTTGCTTTGTCTCCGGACAAGTTTGATATTACATGTTGCCCTTGAGGAGAAGTCCAAATAATGAAGTTTACGGATGGACGGACGGACGGACAAGTGACTATTAAAGACAATAACTTGGTATTTTAGGGTCAAGTTAACGTAAGCATTAAACCCGTAAGTATTATTTTCCTCTGGCAAATGTTGCAAATGAAGCTCAGCAACTTTCATTCAACAAGGACATGAATCTATAGTGACCTTGAAAAACAAAGGGTCCATCCTCTTAAACAACGTTGGATAGACGGGCACTTTTCAATCTCCAAAATTTCTGCATTAATTTCTGGTTAAACAGGAAGTAATATGTGAACAATTCTCAACTTCACCACTGTCAAAATCCTATTTTACCTCTACATAAAACGGAATATAAATATTGTGTAAGGCGGAGGGGGCGCAAAACGAGCGATGAAATGTTACCATTTTGTGAAATACAAGGCATTATGTAGAATATATTAATTTTTAGCTCATCGGGACGAAAAGTCCGGAGAGCTAATGCCATACCCTCGGCGTCGTCGTCGTCCGTAGACAAAACTTTAACCTGGACTATATCTCTTGAACTATAAGGGGTAGGGCTTTGATACTTCACATGTAGATACCTTGTGACGAGACCTTTCATTTGAGACCATGACCTTTGACCTTGGACTTTGAACTACTTTTCAAAAACTTTAACCTGGTTTCTGACAAAAAAACCTGTATAGGCGAGCTATGTAATCTTTGATTACCCTATGTTTTCTTTAGCATCACCAGTACCATGGGCGATAACTCCTTAGATTTTGTGATCAGTGAATTTTTCATCTTCCTGTACAAATATGACCTCTCTGTAGAAGGGACGTTTTTTTTTTAATTTTGTTTTTAGTGCTACGTACTTACCTCTTGGTCACGAAAATAGTTGCTTGTACAGTGCAAAGCTCTTACAAAAGCAATCTGTCGATGGCATTCAATGTGCAGCATATCTTCTATTCACCATCTATACATTTTCTAATCTTCATAATTTACTATCAAAGCGACTAATTTTCTTTCTAATAATGCTTTGTGTCTATTTGAACATTCTTAGTATACTTTTACTCTGCTCTACTTTTGCATGTACAGTTTATCAGCTGTGTATCAATATTCACTAAATCATCATTTTTCAATAATGAATTGATTAAGTCATTAATTATTTGGGTGAGTGTGAATGTAAGTTACAACATATTACATATCAAAATTATGCATGTGATGTTCTATTAGAGATTAAGAATTATCCTGTGACATATCTGCAGTAATTATCATTATCATATGGAATCTAGTAAAAGTGTCAAGATGCATAATTATATACATTCTCAGTTATTCTGTGATCAGTATTACTAAGTTAATATTTAGTGTGTAAGTTTATCCGATTTCAGATTAATTAGCTTGTGATTTTTGCGAAGAATGGCTATTTCTTGAATCCTTCTGAATCCCGTTAGAATGATAACCAAGCTAAAGCTACCATTGTTTTAATTAAATGATTCCTTTGAAATTCATTCCGTTGTGAATTTCCGAAGTTGCTTCGCCGTTACTTGCTAAAGCAATAAACGATAATTGTACATTTTTCAACTGAAGATGTCATGCCACGTCAAGTAAGTCAGACGAACAGACAGATAAAGCGATTCAATGTATTCGTCATGCACAAAACTGACATGAACAAAGGAAAAATTGAAGCCGACGATACATCCCATTTTCGCATGACGACATACAAATGGATCATTTTGATCGTCTGTTCGTCAGTCTGAATGTTTTCTGTGTTATGTCACAATATTGATGTTCTTTCCTCTAAAAGATATGTACAAAACTCCTATTTTACGAGACCAAAGCAGGCAAATTGAATACGTTTGAATGTCTAATAGAACCATTTACAAAACAGACTGACTTTAGACCCAAACATTAGCAATAAAATTGATTCAAAGGTTTTATGTCTTATCTAATTTGTACGGGCTTTCATTCATAGTCGATTGATCATGTCAACCCTCACGGTTTAATGTTTATTCAAATGATGTCATATGGCGGGAAATTCGAAATTTTTCTGTTGAAGAAGATTAAATGATGGAGTTACTGTTAAAATTGACAAATGGAAACAAACAAGTAAATAACAATACAGAAAGGAACATAAAAATATTAATTAAAAGTTTGATTAAGATTAACCAACAACTCAACAAAATCTTTGTAATTTTTACCATGACTTGTGAAAATTAAGTCCGACATCATTTCTGAAATGGATATAACACATCTTCAAACAAGAGCGAACATTTATAATAAGTTACGAAAAAAATCTCAAATACTTTATCATTGTTTGAATTATAGAATGAATGTCTGCAGAAAGATGTTGGCGTTGCTATGGTTTGCATGTCTTACATATTCATGTATTCCTTTTGTATTCAAGTGAACTCCTTTGAATGTCACAATAATGCTGCAGTTTTTTCTTTGATAAATATGTTTCTTTCCAAGAAATCACAAATGAAAGAGACATAATTAATATTTGAGACCATTTGAAATTTTCTGTCTCTACAAATTTTCTCCTGCAAGAGAGGCAATTTATCTAATCCTCATGTAAACAGTAAATGTCCTCATCTTCATTTACTGCTTAAAATGTATTTAATCTTTTCCCTTACTAGCAATAATCTCTTCTATTTCAAATGGCTTTCATGAAAGATTAAATGAAATTTAAGTGTCACATTCATAAAAGAAATTAAATCATAGATGATATTTTTCATCATGAAAATTAATGTTTTTGCAAATAAATTGTCTTTCTTGCATCATAGAGATTTTAATTTTTCTGAAGATGACAGTATGAAAAACAAGTATATATGAATGCATATTTTATTTCAACACATGGTATAAACAAAAAGCTAAGCAATGGAGTAAAAACTAAACAGCAGTGTAAAAAGTAGAATTCAAATAGAGAACATTTGAACAATAAGTAAAAACAAATATTGCACAGTCATATTGCAAATAATAGAAATTGCACATTTGAGACAAAAATAAACAATTTGAAAGACAATTTTCTCCGAGAACAAATATTGCAAAACCTTAAAACAAAAGTAAAATTGTCAAGGGAGACAACAACAAAAATTGAGAAATTTTATAGCAGATTCCTTCAAAGTAATTTTGTTCAAACTTACTGTAATTAACAAAAGAATGTGTTCAAGACATACTATGTACCCAAAGTAGGTCTGTAAATCTGTAGAGTGTGAGGGCTAAATCCAAACCTCTACATGTTAACAAACCAATTTTGGTATGAAGTATGATATAAACATAGTTAAGCTCTATAACAAAATCATACATAAAGAACCCTTCTTTTAATGCATTCAGGTATACTTTGGACCTAGATGAATTTAGTGACCTACTATGGAGTTGTAGAGGGTTGGTAACAAACAAACAACACAGCAAAAATGGTTTCCAACAATCACTTTTCATCAAGGCATCATCTGTGATTTACTCAAGTTTCGAGCACTTTCCATAAATCAATGAAAATTCCTTGAACACTCGGCAAAGTCTTAATACTATTTTTCATGTCCCCTACCGGCAACGGCAAAGGGGACTCTTAGTTTATTTTTCCTAATCATCAACTGGATGCTAGATTCACTTTATCCAAAATCATCTTTCACAAGCTTAGTTTGGACATATTACTTGATAATGTAGTATCTTGAACAAAGAAAAAAGTGTGATAAAAATTTAATATCTTAGTCAAAGATATATGATCAGGTTTATACAAGTTATAAATCCTTGATTTAAACTCACAACATTTTTCTTGTTCAAAATTTCATTTCCGACTATGTTTTAATTTCTAAATTTTATTAGAAAAACCTTTTTCCATATTACAAACCTTCCAGTGATTTTTCTCTCAGTTTTTATACGATAAATGATGAAATTATGATAAAATTCCAGAACCTAAATCTAAAAGAGGATGTTTCAATTGAACAATCCAGACCAATTCTATGTTCACACTCTTATCACTCTCTGATGGAATCTACAATGTCAATAGACCCTTTCACATTATCTGCGGTACTGAATTTGAAGCTCAGTTCTGGGGGACCTTAGATTGTGCTTGCACAAACCTTAGATTGTGCTTGCACAAACCTTAGATCGCGCTTACACAAACCTTAGATCGCGCTTGCACAAACCTTAGATCGCGCTTGCACAAACCTTAGATTGCGCTTGCACAAACCTTAGATTACGCTTGCACTAGTGACGTTATTTGATTGTAACAAGACGTTTTTCGCAGTATAAACAAAACACGTTTCCATGCTAAACGTCCTAAAACAATCAAATGACATTACTGGTGCATGCGCAATCTGTTGTTTGTCCCCTGGAACTCAGCTTCAAATTCAATACCGCAGATAATATGAAAGGGTCTACACTACAAATGTACATGTATTACACGTTCAAACATAAAAATCTTTAAGGCACATGATCATTTGAAGTATTGCTTATGGTCAATGACTATGACTTCTTTTCCGCAAAATGAAAAAGGAAAGAAATCCAGCAAAGCATGCCGAGCTTGATGAGACAGTGTCTTCTTGATTTGACCTCATCGGGATGATGTCATATTTGACATTATCTTGATGACATCATATCTAACCCTCATTCAAACTTCTGGCAATGCCCTTTCTTATTTCCTCCTAAGAAAATGCAGTTTGAAAAGCCGATGATTTACAATTTAAATCACTATCTCTCAATATCCATGATATCAGTTTTGTACCAGACTCTTAATGACACAATGTGAAACACAGATTGTGAAAGCAACAGCCTCAAAAACAGTTTTGAATGGCACAGTGTAAAACACAAATTGTATCCTGCAAACATATATTGTGAATAACACAGTGTGAAGATACGACTCGATAACACAGCTAACCAATGAAAAACAGGAATCAAAATATAGATCAGTAAACACATTTACACTACCAAACACTGGTTTATATCATTTCATATCACATAGAATAACTAACTTGATATAAATCATAATTAATAAACAACATATCTACAAGATAGGCACATCTCTTACTATGAAAAAAAAATTGATTATACATTGTCAACAATGTTTAAGGGCCATTATGGGTAAAATGGAATTTAGCACTAATTCTGCTCATACATTCTACTATTCTACTTAAAAACAAAAATGGTTTAACATAAAATGTCTCTTTAATACATCTTACAAATTTGTAACACACCTTTCAAATCTAGATTGCATCAGTTGCACATTTGTCTATACTCATTAACAATCCTTGATAAACAGTTTAGAAATGACAAAATATTTTCATGAAGTTTATGGATGGACATTTTCGTGAAGTTTATGGATGGACATTTCTAAGGTATTTTAAGCAAATATAAATTTACTGCAGTCTAAATAATATCCAATACAAGTAATATATCTTTGTTTGATTGAAAACGGCATCTAACTTTCCAAAAGAAAACCCCAATCAGTTCAACCTTATATACTCAATGAACAAAAAACGGATCGAAAGAAATAAAGTCTATGAAAATTCAAATCCAAAACTGCAAAAAACTTGCAAACGAACGGAATAAGCTATGATTTACATGTAATTTTTCTATAATTGGTATAAATGTTTTAATTTGAAGATCTTCCAATTCAGACAGATTATTGAAATAACCCACCTTTTGTTTTAAAATTTACTTATGTTCCAATCACTTAGTTTTAATTAGGACCCACCATTTACGAAATTTTTGAAATATAACAAGTAAATTCTTGTTATGATCAGAACATGTGAGAAACTTTAATCTTATTCTAGCTTTAAATCTGATTTAGGTGCCAGCACTTTCCTGGGACAAAAGTAATATTAAATATACAAACAGTTCATATTCAAAATGATTGAAATTCAGATCAAGCCAAATGCTTTTGTGATTGCATAGTTGGTGTTCGTAACCAAGATGGCCGTTCAATCTCCGATGTAGGAGCGGTGTCTTCTTTGGTATCGACTACCACTGGAGCAATAGCACCTACTGACTTCTGCTCCCTGACACTATCCAGACCCTTAAGTTTCTCCTTCTTTATGCTTGAAGGAGTAGCCTCCCTTCTTGGGGTCCCTGCCTTTATGTTACTTGGGCTTCCAGATCTCCCATGGTAAGAGTCCCCGGACAGAAGACTGTCCCTAGAACCAGAAAGCTTCTTTGCCATGCTTTGTTTGGTTTTAGGGACGTAAGACGTATAAGACACAGACACGTCTTTCCGTTTAGAAGACGGCGAGCCGGGAGCTTTATAAATAGGTGGTAGGCCAGTAATAATGGCAGAGGAGGATCGGGGCTTGGGGAACACCTTTCCTGTATCAGATACTGACCCGCTTCTGTATTTGTCATACTCCCCTTGGGCCACAGACTGGCTCCTAGTTTTGGTGTCATACATATTCTGTGGAAGGGAGGGGGTCCTGGACTTGATAGATAGATAGCCACTCTCAGCTATGGAAGCTGACCTTGACATTCCCGACAAGTCCAGCAAGGTTTTGGCCATAGATGGTGACCGTCTGGTAGAGAACGAGGGACTTCTGGAGAAACTTGGATAGCTGATAGAGTCACTTCTACTCTTCATTGTAAAGGCATCAGAGGAGAAAGAACCCCGCCTGTCAAAACGTCGACTTGAGATGGGAGGGGTTCTTTCCCTTGATCGGCTACTGCCAGATTTTAAGTAGCGATTCATTATATCTGAAATTGATTCAGAGACTCCTAAATTGGGCATTGATGGCTGCTTACTTAGAGGGGCAAATGACCTGGGAACTGAAGCTCTTGATAGGTTAGTCCTTGACATTGAAATATCCGACCTTGACATTGAACGGGTTGACCTTGTCAGTGAATAGTCATCATAGCCTCTTTGGCTGTAAGAACCACGCCTGACCCTTGACCCTGACTGAGAGTAGAGGTCGTGGTATACAGACATACCGATTCTTGACAACGATGATGGACTTCTGTAGTCTCGTGACCTTACATCGTATGTGGATGTGCTACGATTAGTCTCATATAATTTTGTGGTATATCTTGGAGAAGATTCTTTGTCACGCCCAGACCAGGAGTGGGGTCGGGTATAGGGGGCAGCAGTTCTCAGCGGCTTCCTATCATACTTTGTGCTTATACTCTCGTAAGTTCTGGAGCTAGATCTGTCATAATTTGAATATGACCTATATGTAGATGGTACAGAAGTTGTCTGCCCATAGGAGGAAGGTACAGAAGTTATCTGCCCATATTTAAGTCTATCTGGCACCAGATGGCGCTTTTTGAATGACAGATCAGAGTTTGTGAAAGACATGCTGCGTCTTCTGTCTAACATACTGTTGTCTGCTGCAAGAGACAGGAACTGTCTTGTTGAAGCAGACGACGCTAACTTTGGTGCAGGTTTTAAATCGTAGGTAGTTTTAAGTGATGGATTTATAGTGGAGAATTGTGCAGGTTTATGAGAGTCAAGTGAAAACTTTCTGGGCAGATTTGGCTCATAAGAAGGAGTTCTCTCCCTTGAGTAGTCACGTTGGTACACTGGAGGCCTGAATGGTCTTGTCTCTGCAAACTGACGGAATTTTTCCAGAGCTACGCTGAAGTCAGCTTTCTTTTCCATTTGCGGAACTTTTGTGGTTGCCAGCTTCTTTTCCACAAGGAATTTGTCTCTTCTTGACCTGGGACTAGGTGGTGGTTTGGTCGTGACTTTCTGCGCCTCTTCTACAAACTTACTTTTCAATGATGTAGCACTTTGACTGGGCTTGAGAGAACTCAACCGATATTTTGAAATCTGTTTAGAAATGTCTTGACCTTTCCTAGCGATACGTTTCATCTCGGCCAAAAAGTATTCCGTTTTAGACTTAATCGCTGATGGCTTTGTGCTCATATTAGTAACACTACCTACAGTTGTGGCATTCTCTCTACGTGAGTCTACCGCTTGCGCTCTATGTGATATATTTTGTGGTGCAACGAAATAATCACTATATATACTTCTACCTCTACTAGGAATATATGACACGGAAACAGACTCACTTGGGCGACGGTAAACTGGGATCACCGGCGAAGGCTCGGACAAACCAGATGGGTACTCTGCACGGATACGGAACACATAATCCTGATGTCGCTGAAGCCCAGTCACTCTGTAGTGGTCACCTGTAACGTTTCTGGCCACGGGAGTCCAGTTGTACTGTGGTGGACGTTGGGCTTCGATCAGGAACGCCAGAGGCTGTTCATTGTACGATGTGGCGGGGATGTCAATCAAGCGCCAGTTCAGGTCCACGTAGTCTTCGTCTACATGTGAGATCCTAGGACCTTCTAGTGGTAAGTGTGGGATTGCTGAAATACAGAAACAGAAATGACATTGGAAAATCTCTAATATATCACCTCTTGTGGTACATGTATTTTCAAGCTCTGTGTAAATAAGTTAATCTAAGTGAGGGATTTTAAATCAAGAATTGGTAGCATAAAATTTACAAAGTCTACTTAAATAGATTTGGAAATATTTTCACCCTTGCATTTGCAACTAAAAATTTCTTTACAAGTCCTTCAAATGCAGGTCAAATGACAAAAACAAGACTGGGCGAATTAAAACTGTCTTACAGTATATGCAGCGTCAGCAACATATTATTATCATCATAGATAGATGTACAAAACATAGGTAATCACAGATTACGAAGCTCACCTCGTGACAGCAAAATTCAATTCAAACATATTTCTTCGTACATGTATATTGCTTTTAAAGTCAAAACCACTCAAGCAGAAAAAGTAGGTCAAGGTCATTTTATGAAAGTTATCAAAGATACATCCAGTATGCAAGTTTGGTACATGTAGCAGTTATACTTTGCTCAATATTGGCTTTATAGAGCAAAATCACTCAAGCCGAAAAAGTAGGTCAAGGTCATTTTATGAAAGATTGATCAAAGATACATCCAATATGCAAGTTTGGTACATGTATCACTTATACTTTGCTCAATATTGGCTTTTAAAGGCAAAACCACTCAAGCGGAAAAAGTAGGACGAGGTCATTTTATGAAAGTTTGATCAAAGATACATCTAATATGCAAGTTTGGAACATCTAGCACTTATACTTTGCTCAATATGTGCTTTTAAAGGCAAAATCACTCAAGCGGAAAAAGTAGGTCAAGGTCATTTTATGAAAGTTGATCAAAGATACATCCAATATGCAAGTTTGGTACATGTAGCACTTATACTTTGCTCAATATTGGCTTTTAAAAGCAAAATCACTCAAGTGGAAAAAGTAGGTCAGATGCTGCATACGATGCATGGGTTCACCTCAGCATCCAAAGATGAATCACTTGTGCAAGTTTGGTTACTGTAGCATCAGTACTTTGTCAGATACTGAGCTACCCCAAACTTCTTAACCAAGTCACTAAAGCGGAAAATGTAGGTCAGATGCTGCATCCGATGCATGGGTTCACCTCAGCATACAAAGATGAATCACTTGTGCAAGTTTGGTTACTGTAGCATTAGTACTTTGTCAGATACTGAGCTACCCCAAACTTCTTAACCGGACGCGGACGCGTGGGGTTATAGCATAAGCTCACTCAACTTCGTCGAGGTGAGCTAAAAATCTAATTGATCATCATTCAAACAACCGAGGAGTTAAGATAATCAGTAGGATACGCCTAGATTCACTTTCACAAACCTAAACAGAATCCTTCTAAGGAATGCATGTGTTGCCGGTAAAACATAGTGACACTTAGGAATCAATTTTATAGGGTGTGACATCCAAGTGTGACAGACAGACGGACAATGGACAAAGTGATCCCTAAGCATCGCTATGCTTCGCAGGTGACACAAAAATGAAGGCAAATCCTACTGATAAATCTTCTTATAGAGTGATTTACATGTATTTTGATGTCTTGTTAACCCTGTCAATATGGGTATTATGGAATGAAATTTTCTTTTACTTTTATTTTCATAGGCATTCACTCACATGTACATCAAAACAGGACCCTCTCTGAAATTAACTTAGACATAAATACATAAAGATACATGTATATACAAGTCAAAAGTGACTCTGGAAATGTTCATATGGGAATAAACATTTAGTAACCATCTCCCAATAATAAAGTCTTGCTGAATTATACCGATTTTAAGTATACAGGTATATTATAACCACTTACTTGTTCTCCTGTACAGCTGTATGGGTGTGGTGTAGTCTGTAGGGCCATCATCAGCCACGCCCCTTACACGGAACTCGTAATCCTGCTGGGGTCGCAGTCCTGTAACCCTGGTAAATAGAATAGAACAATGTCACCCTGGTAAATAAAATATATCAATTTCACCCTGGTAAATAGAATGTAACAATGTCACCCTGATAAATAGAAAATAACAATGTCACCCTGGTAAATAGAATATAACAATGTCACCCTGATAAATAGAATGTAACAATGTATATATATAGAAAGCTGTATGGGTGTGGTGTACTATGTAGGTCCGTCATCAGCCACGCCCCTTGCACGGAACTCGTAATCCTGCTGGGGTCGCAGTCCTGTCACCCTGATAAATTTTCAAACCTACATCATTCATAAGATAAATGTATGGCCAGATACTACATTGACTATTTCAGATTACATCGGAACAACAAACTACTCTCTTTTCTAAAATCACAACAAAAGGCCAGAAGCAAAAATTCCTTAAATAAGCCCCTCTTTCCTATCTGCACCATCCCCTTTAAAGTGTGATTGTTAGTGTTGGGACATTAAAGAAAACGGTTTTAGCGGAATTGTTTAAAAGATCATCAATTTACATATTTTAAAAAAGAGGAGTTAAAAACATTATTTTGGTACTTAAACTTTTACGTATCGGCCCATGTATCTAAGAGGTATCAGGATACGTGGTGGTAAGAAAGGAACGCCGCAGCAATGCAGTAGCAATGCCAGCTCACGTAGCGAGTACTCTTTGAAACGTAGCATGATCTCTTGATACAAAAGAGTGCAGCGTTTTTTTTATTAAGTTAGCACCTAAAATCACGTAGCACATACATAGCAGCTTTCATACGCCGTGTGTATATAGCACAATAGCGCAGTGCAAACGAAAGTAGCGCAGTAGCAACGTAGCAGTAATGTTGCTAATACTCTTACAATGCAGTATGAACGAATCACAATAGCAAGCGGTGTCCTTACGGCGTGCGTACTACATACAAGGCGTTGCTGATTCATACCCGAAGTGTTATTTTCTTATCCACTATGTATGATGATACATGTACCAATTTCTTATTTTTTGTTTTTCGTCATTTTGTCAGCCATAATGAATTTTGGCAAGTGGCCTATTGAAAGCCTCTTGCAATGTCAATGAGATTTGTATCAAAGATATTCTAACTAATAGAGATTTTTCACGAATGAAACTCGCAAAAAGTGAGATTCCATGATTTCCATGGTCTTTCCGAACAATCTGTGAATTTTGAAGACCTAAAACTAAAACAGAATGTTCAATATACATGTATATCAACTTACCTATAGTGAGTATCTGGTATATCATGGGCCACCGGCCTCCAATCACGTGCATGCAGCTCTCTCAGCTCTAGCTGGTATCTACTGGGCAATCTGATTGGTTCCCTGCCTGGTAAGTGTACAGGTTGCCATGACAACCTGACTGACTCTGGCTCCACGTCGTAAAGTTGTGGACAATAAATTGGCATTCTGCTTGGCACTGAAAGTCAAAATAAAACATAAATATGTGAAATACTGGAAAGATTCTTGTTCATCATTTCTGTTTACAAAATTTTCTCAAATTTCTAAAACCTGGGTCCTGTAGCATCATATCCCAGTCATTATGCTATGTCTTTCGGTATATTCAGGACATAATTTTCACAGCTTTTGGTCATATTGCATTGTTTAGATTGAGGATCACTGACGAGGGTTTATTACCCGAAACATGCATGTCTGGTCCATGCTGTAAATTTATCTGCTCTAAAATGATGCTATTGAATTTGAAGACGTAAAACAATTATATCAACTTAATACATGGAATATTTACATTCACTGCCATCCATCAATTGTAATACACCACTTTGTTCATGTTGCTCTTAAAAATGAAATACTTTCAAATTCATTGCTTTGTACAAGTTTCTAATCAACTTCTAATAGCCTCAATATCTACAGTTTGTGAATTTTTTCTCCTTTTTTGAGCCTATGAATTTAGCTTGTCTATCCATTTTTGTAATTAAGAATACATAAATGTAGGGTATATGTAGTCATTTATCATGTATTTTTATGTATAAAATGAGAAAAGCCAGGGAAACATTTGATTTCACAATCTTTATACTTCCTTATAGATGGCAGTGTATGTATGCAAATAGATTATGAATCGACAATTAACATTCAATTTAAGGTACGATACTAGAGAATGATTAATCTTATGAACAATCTGTTTCATAAAAGGCACTACATGCATGTAAAACTTACATCTGAATCTGCTGAGTGATACAGGATAAGTTGGTTCACTAAGTGCCGATGCTGCCTCAGCCCGGACTCGGAACAAGTAATCCTGATCAAACGGCAAACTGGTGACGCGGTAGCTAGTGTCTGGTATTCCGCTCGCCAGGGGGCGCCAAGTCCTGGCTCTTGGCTCCCAACTCTCCACGTGATACTTCATAGGTGTTTTGTCGAATGGCGAGATGGCTCGAGGGCGCCACTGTAGTCGTAGTGAACGTGATGTTTCATCGATGTCATATATCTCAGGTGTCTCGATAGGAGCCTTCCATTCTATGGAGAATAATAATTAGGATATTGATATGGTAAAATCTACATTTAATAACATGACTTTTTATGAGATTTATTAGATGATTTATTTTCTGTGAAGTGTTACAAGTACAACAGTGATAGATATACATGTAGCATTATTGAGGGGTTGGACAGGGTGAAAGGGAGGGGGGAGCGAGGAGGGACAGAAGGGGGAGGAGAGTATCGATAGGAATTTCATAACGTCATAATACGTACATTTACGTCATACACATTGTAATGTTCCAAATGGGAAGAAAAAAGACAGAATAATGAACTGAATTAAATATGATTCTAAAACATAGAAATTGGCAAAGAAGAACTCTAGGCACTTCAAAATTAAATCATTTAGCAGTTCATACAGTGTATCATCTATCATTCAACTTCATTCCAATGTCATTCTCCGTGTTCTTAGACTGTCGTAACGGACAAATAAATAAGGGACCTACATGTACATGTAGTTTAGCACGTATTACATATACATGTACATACCTGTACGTCTAATCAGTCTAATAGGCAGCGTAGGACGACTGACTCCAAACTCGTTCTCTGCTTGGATTCTGAAGCTGTAGTCCCTATCAGGGTGTAGACTGGTCACGTGGTATGAGGTGTGGGGAATACGACGTACCAGAGGTCTCCAACTGCCCGATGGCGGCTCCTATAGGATGAGAATAGAAACACTGAAACCCTAAACGTCAAATTGTTGATATTATCACGCCATGGCCTAATTTCAGCCAATGACGTCGTAGTATGACAGTTATGTGGTGTCCTACCTTGAGGCTGAAGTAGGCCACTAAATTTTCAAACGTCAAAAATTACAAAGAAAATGTTACAAAAGGGGCCATGATAAGTTCGTCATAGGGTTAGTTCCCTTCATTTTTCCTTTGGCCTTACTCCCCCCAATACACACAAATTTACCCAACTACTTTGAGATGGAAGTATGACAGGAACAAACCCTATAACTAATATTAGGGTGAACAAAGACGATATTTACATGTAGTTATAATCAATTCCTTTATCAAGATCTGAACATTTTCTTGGCTTATCATTGAAATATCATCAAATGTCTACGTCTGACCTTCTATTTTATTTTTGCATGTTTTTACTATCTCAGACAAAACCTCTAACATAGGAATGTTTGCATGAACTGTGACGTCTCAATCAGACTTTTGCAAAACGTTAGACTTTATGTATAAAATGACATTTTTTGTTCAAAAATGTGAAAAGGTCTTTAACCTTTCAGAAAAGACCTTCTTCATATTACTGCTAGACTTGCATTTTAGAAATGTCAAAATCCGACATTACTACTTTTGACGTTATTTCTAACTGAGACGTCATAAATTTGCTATGACATCAAAGATAAAACTTGCGTCAAAACTTGTGATGTTGGGTGTTAGGAAGTGTAAAATGCAAATCATTTAATTTCCATTGTCATTTTCAAGAAATGAAGATTCTGATTGGCTGAGAAATTTTGTTGATACATCGATCAACACAATTTTTCACGGAAGTCTATTTATAGCACTATTTTTAGAACTGGGGGTTCCCTCAAACACGAATGAACTCGTTGCTGAAAATACAATTTGTTGATGTTTGCTTATCATTTCTAGGGTACCATTTCTTTTCTACTTACTCAAAAATTAACAGTGCATGTAGAATTTGCTCAAACTGGTCCTTATTCCAAAGATATAGAGAGACGATCGTTTGCTGTTTGAATCATGGCGGCTGCCATAACTTGTTTTGGCAGACGTATCACTGAAAAACCTTCTGACTTACGAAATATAGTGCGGTGATTGATTGTTTTTAGATCAAAGAAAACAGTCTGTTTTCCATAATTAAATGATAAGAAATGAATCTTATATTTTTTCTGTTGATGCAGGTATCACCCGAAAAATTGGACAGAAAACTTTTGCATCAACGCGCTACGCGCATTGATGCAGTTTTCTGTCCAATTTTTCGGGTGATACCTGCATCAACAGAAAAAATATAAGATTCATTTCTTAAGTCAACCGTGGTAATGTGAAAATCATCTATTGCTAATTATGTTCGAACTGAAATGACAATGGAGAGTAAGGAAGTTTACCTGTACATATATAGTATATGTGATGGGGCTGCCATCCAGGAAGCCTGATGATACATCAGCCGGTCGCCATGACAACCTGAAAGCTCCGTTAGGACTAACATCATAGATAAGTGGCTCCTCCTGTGGCAGACTGGGTGGTACTGTAAACAACGAGAACTGTCCTTAACATATCTTTTTAGAGAGCGCAGCAAACTCATAGCTAGAAATGTCTCCAAAATGAAAAAATAGATGAAAACCCTTTTGTACCACCATTACTGCAAACTATGGTACCTTAATTTGCATGCATATTTCATTTAAATGTACTGCGATTTGTTTTCTCATGAAAATATTTTACAGTTCTCAACTTTTCTTCTTTATTTACAGGTATTCATTTTGGGTACTGGCTTAACATCACTCTTCCATGTAATTAGAATTCAGTATAAAGTCTTTGTGATGATCTTAGTGTTTACTAAGGCAACATAAATTTAACTCTTAGCCGACCCTAATTTTAACACAATTGGAAAAAAAAAATAAAATGAGCTGATTGTACATTTTTTTCTTCCACTCATTCGAATTACTGCTTATTATTTTCTCACTTAATCTTTATTGTGCAAGTGTTTTAGAGAATGCGGCTTTGAAAACAAGCCGAATTAAGATCGTGATCGTGGCACAAAACATGAAATGTTGAAATTTACTGATTTTAATTTTATTTTTATTCCTTCCTCCTACCCTATGTTGAAAAAATAAAATCCGTAAAACTAAAAATTAAATTTCTGTAGCCTAATGACTGTAATGCATCTTTACTGCATTATTCAAACAATCCTACATCTAGAAATCCTATGAAATTTGTTAAAATTCATTGAAAGAATCAATGACAAATTATCTTCTACCCTCTCTCTGTCTTTTTGAAAGGTAAACTTATAGAAAGATGTGTTAATACATGTACATACTGTAAACATGGCTATTTTTGCTGGGGGAAAATTTCGCGATGATATAACATCAAGGCGTTACGTGTGGGGGGAAAATTCGCGAAAGAAATGTGTCTTTCATTGTAAGAATGCAGCTGGGTTATTTTAGCGTGGGGTAAATTTTTGCGAAATTCCTTAATTCGTGAAATACATGAAAAATACCCCCACTCAAAAATTTCCAAGTTTACAGTAATTATCCAGACTTTAACGTATTAGGGGTATAATAACAATACCGGCAAAAAGCTAGAAATTATGTTCTTCCATATCTTACATATTTTCAGATATTTGATATTTTTTAATGTTTCATTCAACTCATCATGAAAATGTATGGACACGAAAATTGGAGAAGTTGTGTGTCTTCGGCCAACTTTGCGGAATTTAATTTTCTGTTATCAAAACATCCGGAAGTAGAGTATTATACCCATAATGCCTTAACAGATAATGACACAAATTGGTAACCAAACCTTCTGATGTCATACTTTTCAACAATGCATCTCAACTTAACTTTTTATATTGTTTGAGTTCTTACCTGATCTCTTTTTCAGAGTAACACTTGGTGTTGGTTCACCTATTCCCATCTCATTTTCAGCACGTATACGGAAATTATACTCTTTGTCTGGGTGCAAGTTCGTAATGTGGAAATCTGTATGAGGGATTCCCCTAGCTAGCGTTGTCCAATCAGATCGCGGTAATTCCTGCATCTCTAGTCTGTATGTTACAGGTGAATAATCAGTGATGCGTGAAGGAAGTTCCACAGATCTCCATTGAAGCTTGACAGATTCTGGGTGAACCTCGAAAATAAACGGCTCCTCTCGGGGCATTCTTGGTGGACCTAAAAATAGATGTGTTCACAATTTGAATGAATGAAACATATCCAATAGTGTTCTACAGGTATAACTTTATTCAAATTAAGTTGGTACATAGAAAGTACAAGTTGCTTTAAGTACATTAATATTGCTAGCAATTACTTCTTCAAATTGTAGAAAACTAAAAAGCTAAATATTCTAAAATTCGGTGATTTATCCTGGAGAAACAAGCGTCAAACCTCGGTCAATGATAAAAAATTGCATTGTGACATCATGAATTCTTTTTAAATGTTTGCAAGATCAAATGGATCAATCATTCATTTACACTATTTACAAATTTTCTCCACTTCAAAAACAGTCATGGATTTATCACATTCTCACCAGCTCTCCTGGACAGATAGACAGGCATGGTTGGCTCCGTAACCACCTTATCAGTCTGAGCTCTAATACGGAACAAATAATCCTGGTCCGGTCTAAGACCCGTTACGTGGTACGTTGTTCTCGAGAGGTTCGAGATTAGAGGGCGCCACTGTCCAATTTCTGGTGGGTCTTGTACCTCGATTCTGTAAGTGACATTTGGCATGTGGGCTTGGTTGCCAGGGATATCAGCTGGTTGCCATGTCAACACAATGGAGTCAGGTCCAAGACTGGTGATAACTGGCTCTCTTCTTGGGAAAATGGGGACTACAAAAAAATAACAGATATTGTTAGCTTATACATGTACATGTACTTATGGTATGGTTAAAAAACTCAATTCAATTCAAAATGGAAAAAAATAGTATAAATGTCTTATTCCTTCAAGTAATTTCTTTTTAATGGATATCTTTTTACACAAAATGAAAATTATCTTTTTTTGAGGGGGGGGATTTTGAAAATAAGTAACAACAGATTTCTAAACAGGGTTTCTCAAGAAGTTTAAATATCTCATCGGTCTGTTGGGTCTTTTTATTTAAGAACTGAAAATTCTATGTAATTAAGAATTTGAAAATTTCTAGTCAAAAATGTAAAAATTTGGTGTTGAAAAATAATGCAATTTTTATTTCTTTTAGAAATACAGTACTACCTTCAACGACAAATTACACATTATCTAAAATACATACATAAGATGCTATTGAAAAATTCACATCTTTTTTTTTAAACCAGTGCTACAGACCTTTACTTATTTGAAATTTTTAATTAAGTTACCTGGTTTCCTGTACACAGTTACAGGTAGAGATGGATCGCTAGAACCGGAATCCGTGTGTGCCTTAATACGGAATTGATAGTCCTGATCCGAACGTAGTCCCTTTACAACATACATCGTATCCGAAATGCTACGAGTGACCGGTATCCACTCCGAGTTGGGTAGATTTCTCATGTCTATTGAGTAGCGTACGGGTAATTTATGGCGGGCAAAGAAGGGCATCTCAGCTGGTTGCCATGACAACTTGATGGAGTCCTTGCCGACCTCTGTTGCTATGGGTTCAGCAGGATATAACCTTGGACGAACTGAAATCAATTTATCAATCAATCAATAAGATGATTTACAAAAATTATCATTCTATCTTTGTAGAAAGTTCATCTAATAAAATGTAATTTATTTTTAAATCTTGCTTCTTTAGAAATAATAGGCGTTGTTATAATCTGAAAATGCACTTGAAAAGAAAATGAAGAATGACTATATCTTCAACACAAGCTAAACATGCTAAATAAACTCAAGTCCTTTTTAAAGTTCATGAAAAATTGATAGAATAAGAAAATAAAAAATAATTAATTTATAAGAAACTAATTAAGTTACAATAAAATTATAGATTTTACTCATTGAACAAATAAATTGTTGTTTTTGCACTTGGTAATGGCAAAGGGGCTGTAAATTCATGTACTTGAGAGTTTGTACATTTTTGCTCCCTTTGGAAGAAACTTTTGATTATACGGAGATAAAGTTACAACTGAAAAAAATCTGTTATTATAGTAATGACATCTTTTATTGTGTACCTGGCATTGATGTCAGAGTGACATGGGGCAAAGGTTCAAGGTCACCAATGGAGGTCATAGGAGTGACCTTGAAGTGATAATCTCTGCTTGGTCTCAGTCCAGTTACTCTGTACTTAGTATCTGGGATTCCTGTTGCTATAGGTCGCCAGTCAAGGCTAGGAGGCTCCTGCATATCAACTCTATAACTGACAGGGTATCCAAGGTCAATCAGAGGTCGTTCCCATGACAATGTCAATGACTCAGGTTCAAGGTCTCGAATTTCTGGACGTCTTTGAAGCATGGCTTTTGGTGCTGAAAAAAAAATCGAAAATACTTTTTACATAAAGTGATTATGTAGAGAGTTTTGCTTGAAAAAAAATTAAATGAAATCACAGTTTAACCATAGAACAATCAGAATAAGTCTACAAGCAAGAAATATGACTAGACTGTGTTGACCAAAGTTGTATATCTGTTTATGTTGTCAAGGCAAGTATGACTGTACACTACCTACTGTCCTGTTCACTAAATCAAGAGCACCCTGTCTAATTATTCTGCCGTCTTTAAAAGATTTTCCAATGAACTTACCCATCCAACTGTTTTCCTACTGCTATAAGGAAAATAAAAGGTCTACGGAAAATTCCCATCCCGCCACTATTTTGTTCTCCGTATCAACAATGGTAAACAGTGATGTCAAGGTGTCTGACGTCACACATTTTAGCCATTTTACTATGAACTAAGCTATGCACAACCAAACTGGAGGCATCTTCTGTTATGACGAACAGAGTTCTATAGATTGGACATCAGTTTATAGGATGACAGCTATTTATTTTGGAGAAAATCACCAAAACAGGATGCTCTAAATTTAGTGAATAGGACAATAAGTGTATCATGCATTGTTACTATTTTCATTTTAGCTTCCACAGAGTATTACATAATTGTGTATATGTACAATGTACGTGTGTATGTCAAGGTGGTATCTTACAATGTAAGACCTTTCCATAATGATATTCCCCATTCATTACCTGGTAGTGAGGTGAGAGAAACAGGAGGGAGTGGTTCCAGGGCACCAATACTAGTCTCCGGTACCACCCTGAAGGTATAGTCCCGACTTGGCCCCAGCCCTCTGATCCTATAGGAAGTGTCAGGGATGCCTGACGCCAGGGGCTTCCAGTTCATACTCTGTGGGGTCTGCATCTGTACCTGGTATTTGATTGGTCGCTTTGTATCCACGGACGGAGCTCGCCAAGTCAGCTTCAGGGCGTCGGTATCGTCATACAGAAGCTGTGGAATTTCTGACATGGCCCTTGTTGGTATGTGTGCTGAAAGGAAAGTATGAAATGTATACATTTAAAAACAGCCAAACTTTGGAGGAAAATGGTGAAATTAGCAAAATGTAATTTTAAGTGTCATCATTTGTGCTAAATGGAAATTTGAAACTGAATGTACGCAACTAACAAATCTATCAAACCAATCTCATGAATGAAACATGGCTAAAGACCTGGTATGGCCCGATTGCAAAGCAAGTTCATGATAGTTTTGAGGTCAACAAGTAATAATAATAATTCCAAGGTCAAGGTCATTGGGTCAAATGTGATGGCATAAATTGAAAGGTCTTGTCATTAGCAATCTACCTATGCAGTACCTTCTGCATAGTTTCTGAGATTTTGCTTCAACCAGAAACTTTAACCAATAATGATGACAGACAGACACCATCAATATATGCTTTGCTTCACAATCTGGCCAAAAATTAGTATGAAATATGATTTTCCTTGTACCAAAGTAAGTGGTATGAGCAAATAATAACTTCAATATTCACTACAATTCATATCAAAAGTTAACATACCTGTAGATGGTCGTCTGTAAGATACAGGTAGTGTGTAAGATGGTGGGCTCACTCCGTACGGTGTCACGGCACGCACTCGGAACTTGTAATCTCTGTCAGGTGTCAGATCGGTGACTCTGTACCGGGTGGTAGGTAGACCACTCACCAGGGGTCGCCACTCGTCAATCGGAGGCTCGTTTATCTCCACCATGTAGAGTAGCGGTTCTTCGTCAGAGTGGTACGGAGGTATGTTGACACGGTTCCACGCTAAACGTACCCCCTCAAAATCAGGCTCAGAGTCCTCTAACTCAAATCTGTCTATTGGTACTCGAGTTGTTGCTGGGAAAAAATGATTTCAAAATCTTTAAAATAATTTATGAATAAAACAATCTAATCATTAGTACTGGAGATACATAAGATATAGGTTTTTTATCGATATACTGGTACACGAAGTAAAATTTTAATCTGTCTCAGAGTTCAACAGTATTAATTTGTGTTTTGTTACAGGTATGTTATGGTAATCAACACAAAGCAAATGCATTTATCATACATACAATGTGTGTTACCAAAAGACATTATCTAAAAAATACATGCTTACATTTAGAGATACTTTGAAATTACTGTTGTTAACTCAAAATGAAAATCATTGCAAACATCTACTATTGGCTGGTAAATACAAGTATATATGGATCAATCTTTCAACATGGGAAAATTCACTGTTAATTTGAGCCACAGAAGATTTCCTACCTAGAGTTCTGTACATAGATGTGAGTGGTGAAGGTTCACTGTACACTCCCAGGGGGGTCCTGGCCTTGACCCTGAAGCGGTAATCCTGACCCGGTTTCAGGTCAGTGACGATATGACTGGTTGACGGTATGTCCCTTGCCACTTCCTGCCAATCTCTGGCTGGTGGTGCCTGCATCTCTAACATGTAGAGAAGTGGTTCCTCGTCTCTGCTAAATGTGGGCACCTCTACTCGAGCCCATGACACTCGGGCCATTGTGGGCTCTATGTCTGTGATCTCAGGTCTTTTAATAGGCACTCCCGGGAAAACTGAAATTATAAATAGACAATAAGTTGTGGTTCCTGGCCTGTACTGAATGTGCACCTCTACATGATACCGCAACATCCGATTTCCTTGTTCCTCAACACACTTGGTGGAAGAATGTATTTCTGATAATAAGATTTACTAGTGGAGCAGAAACTTCTATCTTACCCGAAGCTCTAGGTATCCAAAGTGGCTCTGTTGGCTCGCTCAATCCGTATTTCGTTTCGGCTCGGACTCGTATGTTATAATCTCTGTCCTTCTGAAGCTCTGGTAGATAATAATTTGTGTCTCTAAGACGACTGGCTAATGGCATCCAATCAGAAGATGGCAGTTCCTGGGCCTCCAATCTGTACGAAATGGGTGTCGCCTTTTTGGTAGTGGGCGGGACTACAGCTGGTTTCCATGCCAACCTTACAGTCTCCTCCCCGATGTCAGTGACGACTGGTTTACTGGGTGGTAACTTCGGAGGCTCTGTAGATTATACACATAAATGTAAAGGAATACTCCGTCTTTGTTATTTCAGTTAGAGACTAAAACATTTTCATAACAGCTAAGTAAGATACAACTACAGTCATTTTTCTTCAATGATTTCCCAAAGTTTCAGAGTTCTTAAAAATTTCCATGGAATATTGGACATTTGGGGATTTTTATCGGTCAAAATAATACATGCATTTATAATGCGAGTTTTTATTGGACCAAAGAAATGTTTATCGGCAAATCCTTTCAGGAACTCTGAAGTATGTACAAGCATCTGTAAAATTTAATGACCAAATAATATTACTTCACTCAATATGAATTCTAAAATTCTGTATTATTTAAAGAAGATGGAATGAGGAGTTGTACTCCACAGAATTGTTTAAGGAATAACAGGTGGACTGAGAGACAAACAATATGGTATTGCACCATTCGACTGTTCTTGGTTGACAGGTATTAAAATCTAAGAGTCCCCTTCGGCGTTGCCGGTAGGGGACTAAAAATACTTAACATAGTCTGGAAAAGTGCAAGAGAAGTAGTGTGAATGGGTATTAAATAGAAAAGTTCAAAAAGGTGAAACAGAGAATCAAACTTCAGGAAAATTTTCGATTATAAATTTAAGAAAAAGAAAGTGAGGAATATTTTATTTATCAGAGTGGTATCATAGAAAAGGAGGCAGTAGAAACATTTCAGAATTTTCCGTTTTACAACTTATTAACTGTGCAAATTGTAAGGATTTATTACCACAAATTATTCAATTTTCAAAAGTAAAAAACGGATAGCAAATATATCTCATTAATGGATACTGTAATTTAAACAGAGAAATGATAGAAAAAGAAAGATAAAGTGAGGTCTTCATCTGAATGCTTTGGTTTCAATGACCGAGAAGGGTGCAATGGATTGTATAGAGGACACTCTGTTAATACACTACCCTCTACATGTTCTAACTCATGTACTTGTGTGTGGTCAAATCTCTCAGCTGTAACACATATCACATTTACAATGCTATAATAACACAGTCAACATTTAAATTCAAAACTCTCCATAATATTTTTGTGAATTGACCTTTTTTTTCATCAGAGGTTGAGCAAAGAAATCTAAGGCTTAAAAAGTGAAATACATGTATCATGTGTATGCAATTCATAGAATTTTTTTTTTTCTCATAAAATGTCCAAATCATTTATCTAAAATGAATTTAGTAGGCTTAGGATCAACATGATTTTTCTCTTGACACTAATTTAACAAATTTTCTAAGAATTATGTCCACTATAACATCTATTATGAAATACATTAATCAGACAGTCAAAGACTTACGTTTAAAATCTGGCATTTTTAAGCTGAGTTTCTGCATAAAGTCCTCTTCCACTGAAATTATGAATCAGTTTTTTTAAAACAAAAATCTCGTAATAGAAGATGAATCTAATGTAAAAACAATTTAAGATTTTCTCAAACATTTATGTTTCAAAACTTCATGATACATGCAAAAAAATTTTACAACAATTTCTATCTGAGACAAGTTTCTAAGATGAGGAATAAAATTTCATACCTGGTTTTTCCCTTGTTAACATGCACGGTTGTGTAGCGTCACTAGAGCCATGTTGATTCTCGGCCCTGATACGGAAGGCGTATTCCGACTGCGGTCTCAATCCCTTTACAAGGTGAGTATTGCCATGGATACCAGTAGCTACTTTGTTCCACTCAAATCCTGGTAACTCACGAGCCTCGACCATGTACTTAACATTTCTGGCATCTTGCGGAAGGTTAGATGTATAGGCGGGTAACCATGACAACCGTACAGACTCTTCACGTATGTCACTGAGAGATGGTTTATCATAAGGCAACGTTGGCACAGCTATTGAAATTAATACATGTATATAAAAAATTTCAAAGATACCTTTCAGGTCTGACAAGGTCATTTTGATGATTAATGAAAAATTTTAACATACTATTTAAAATACCAACATGAACACATAATATTTTAATGTATACCATAGGCGTTTTAAGCTTTAAAACTACATAGATTATACTTTAAATTCGCAAATATGTTACTACTTATTTTTTCACAAAATTTATACAAAATCTTTTGTTGAAAACGGAGACCATCTTGCATGTACCATAGATTTTTATTTCAAATTATTGTTTTATAAAAAAAAAGTTTCTCTGTTATAAACATATTTTGAACAGCCATATAAAGAATTCCACTTTGGGAGAATAATGGGGAGACAACTCTTACCATGTGATCCGTCAGATTTTACTGAGTCTCGTGACAAACGACGACCGAACTGATCCCTGTCTGTAGAAATGTCCTTATATTTCGCCGCTACAAAACAAATGAATGCAACAAACTGAAAAGCAGTGACAGAAATCATACACAAATAGTAAAACAATGGAAAATAATATAAAGATATTTACGGGAAATTCCGACATAAACTAAAAGTGATTTAAAGTATTACAGTGTCTGGTAGAAGACAAGAAAGTTACCTGCAGTCCCTTATGCTAATTTACGCATAAATGTAAATAAATGATACATGTAAATGCTAATAACTTGTGTTCTTATTGACAATTTTAAGTCAGAAAACAATAGAGACTTACATTCTATTTTTAGATTGGCGACACAGGACACTTCCCCAGCAGCATTAGCCACTGAACACGTGTATATTCCGACATCACTCAGTGAAACGTCCCTTACTGTAAGGCTACAATGTCCTCCATCCCTGTTAATCCAGTATTTAGACCCTGGGGCAAGTGGCTTACCGTCCTTAACCCTGGAATACATAACGTATGAAAATATGATAAACTGATAATCAAATATCATGTCTTTCTTCAATATCATTCATCACATAAATTCTTGGAAAAACTTGAATAACAAGTTGAATAGAATAGATACTCAAGTTCAAGACTGTTGCCTGCCAAGAATGTCAAATGACCTTGGCCTGGAACATGACCTTGACCTCCTCTAGGTGCTGACACTAAATATAACTAACATTCTCCACAAAACTGTTCAATCTATAAAGTATAATTATAAAATTTTAAAGAAAATTTTAGATGTTGAGTCAAATGTGCTGAAAGATGGATGCTGAAGGTATAGTCTATAGACTCTGAGTATGATACTTTGCTTCACAGGCTACAATAAAACATAATGCAACACTAAAGACTTATAGAACTTACCATGTAACCACAGGCTCGGGAATTCCCATCACTTTACATTCAAACTTAGCGGCTTTTCCCTCGGGTGAGTACATGTCATCGATACGCTTCATAAACGTGGGCGGGCAGCCATATTTGGCATCGAAATCCTTCTGTTTGAAGCTATGTAATAAAATACAAGTTGTTTGCGTAATATTGTAAATAGAGGTACTAAAATAAATGTCAGCAATCATCATCACTTTAATCTGCATATACATGTATATGTATTTCAGATTCTACTTGCTTTTTTTCTCATTTTTATGGTTACTGTTTCCTTTTTATCATGTAATTCTTTTCTGTTTAAAGATTCTTTAAGATAACTTTTTCAGCATTACGATCGATTCTTAAAGATACTTGAGTCGAAAATATCAATTTCATTTCTTTTCAAAAAGAAAATAGGCAGTAACTATACACTTTTACGACAAAGAATTACAATCACAGGGTGCCAAGATCTTCAAGAGAACCTTGCTATCGAGTATTATTATAGGCATTACTTTGGAATAATTAGGTTATTTTTTCTACAAATAACTTTCTTTATCACAAACATAACTTACGCTGGTTTGTCGCTGACTTCCTGTACAGGTCGTTTGACGGTCAGACTACTACTACAGTAGACCTCCCCCTCAGAGTTGACGGCCTTACACGTTACTTTCCCTTCGTCAGTCGTACAAAGCTCTGACATGTGAAGTCTATAGATATCACCGTCATGTGACATTCTAAATCTGCGATGTGTTTCCTGAAAGATTCAGATAAAGAAAATTTTACCAAGATTTTGGATGGTAAATGACAAATAAATGTAACAGTACATGCCTAGCAAGAACAAGGAATGTACATGTGTATGTGCTATTTCATAAAATCTTCATCAGAAACTTGAAGACTAAGCCTATTACACTACATTTATAAGTGTTAGACTACATTCTCTTGTGCTTTAGGGGATACTCTTACTTTTACATATATGGCTGAATTCAAAAGTCTATTTTCTTTCGACTGAAATTTTGTCATAAAACCAGATTAGCGAAAATGTTTAGAACCCCTAGCCTGAAGACAAAATCTAACTGTTTAGTTTGTTACATGTAATTTGTAAGACAATTTCTACTAGATCTGGTAGCCCCTGGCATCGGGCTTGTGAAATTTCGTGAAGACTGTAAAACGTTTTATAATTGGCTTAGATACCCTGCAAAAGTTATTTCACATTTTTATTTGTGGTTCATCTCACCAATCCTGACATAGCACAGTTGCGGAATGGCTATTAGTTTTCAACAATGCACAAAACTGACTTTTTACTCAAGTAACAATTCATAGACAACTGACTTACTGATATTGGTTTATGATTGTATAGCCATGAGACTTTAGGTCGCGGTTCACCGACCACCACCACTTCATAGATAATTTCATCTCCACCATGAGCAGTGACATCACCTAAAGTGTGACCACACAAGAAATTTTACTTTTTTTACCACAAATTCAAGCACGTTTATAAATTCTACATGAATCTTAGTATCTATCATAAATATTATGTACAATTTTCAACTTGATTTTAAGGAGTTTTCTTCGTTTTTTTTTCAAAAGACATTTTTGTTTTATTTTTTATGTTTAAGTGAGAGATTAATTTACACGACATAAAAACATTCAATATTACACAAGGTGAGAAAATAGCAAGATCTGTAAACATACCGATTCTCTTCAGGAACTTCGGTAACATCGGAACTCCTTTGACTTTATCATCCAGTACTGTAAGACCAGCCGTACAGGAGGCCTCTCCCAAGGTGTTCTTTATGTGACAAGTATAATTCCCGGAGTCTTTGATCTTCGCGTCATCTATTTTTAGACTGCACAAGTTATCCTCGTACATTATCTTGATGTTCTCTGTGGGTTTTATTTCAATCTCGTCTAGTAGCCATCTATAAATAAATGTACAATTATAGACCTTCTTCATATTACCGCTAGACTTGCATTTTAGACACGCTAAGACCAGACATCACTACTTTTAATGTTATTTCTAACTATGACTAAATCTGCTATGACGTCACAGTTAAAAGTTACATCAAATCTTGTGATGTTGGGACTTAGGATATGTAAAATGCGAGTCAACTATGGCAAAAATGTGAAAATCATCTATTAATACCATGTTCTAACTCCCTCAAATTGAGAATTTGATTATAGAAACGCGGAAACTTTCCCACGGGGGTAATTTTCGTGCATTTTATGAATCAAGGTTATTTATGAAAATAACCCTACGGTATTCTTAAAAAGGCAGAGATGTTTATCATGTTTATATTGCAAATATTTCCCCCAAGTGTAACGTATTGATGTTATAATCGTGAAATTTTCCCCCAACAAAAATAACATTACATATGATCAGACTTGTATTTACTATACCTGACTGCAGGTTTAGGTTTCCCTGTCATCATACACTGAAAGTCTGCGGGAATGCCTTCATTCAAGGTCTGATCATAGAATTTACTTATATATGATCTAACATTACTATATATATGTGATATGATACCTGACTGCAGGTTTAGGTTTCCCAGCGATCATACACTGAAACTCTGTGGGGACTCCCTCGTTCACGGTCTGATCGTAGAATTTGGTCAGGAACTTAGGAGCAATGTCTGTATCATCAAGCTGCTCTTCCAAGGCTGTAAAACATCATATTGAAAGCCATCACTGTAAAATCAACAAATGCAGAAAAGAGATTGAGATACCAAACAGAAAAGAGATGAAGGAAAAGTGCGATACCAAAATTATGAGATTAATTCATTAAAATAGGTCACTCCGAATCTTACTACTTTTAAGTTGAAATCCTTTTCCAAAACTACAAATCATTAGACATGAAGAACACAAAACACTTCTTAATTAAAATTATTACAAAATGTTCACCAGTTTATTCATAGGATGAGCTTTATAGAAAAAAAAGAGAGGTTAATCAAAAAAAATTGTCTTGGTGTGATCATTGAAAAGGAAATCCAACCAAAGTGTCCTGATGTGCTTGTTCCATATCAAGGACATAAGGGTAAAATAATAATTATCATATTGGTTTCTGCCATGTTCTGATCCAGACTGGAGTGACCAAATGTGTTCGTCTTCTATGACCTCATATTTAACTGTCACACTTGTAGCTTATTATTCACCCACTTGTGGATGATCCACTTTTCATTTTCCAAATTTTATGTGGATTACTCTGTGTATATGACAGAAATATCCTGCCATACCCTTCTCAAGCACTCAAAAATTCATATTTTACCTATAACATTAAGATATGCCTCTGCCGTGGCCTCCCTATACTTATTGTGGGCCCTGAGCATGTATAACATCCTGTATCAGTGACCTCTACGTCTTGTATCAACAGTGAGTAAATCTCATTGTTAAAGTTCAGAAGTTTATATTTTACCTATAACATTGAGATATGCCTCTGTCATGGCCTCTCCGTATTAATTGTGGGCCCAGCATGTATAACATCCTGTGTCTGTTACTTCAACAGTGAGTAATCGTTAAAGTTCAGAAATTTATATTTTACCTATAACATTGAGATATGCCTCTGTCATGGCCTCTCCATATTTATTGTGGGCCCAGCACGTATAACGTCCCGTATCGGTCACTTCTACATCCTGGATGAGCAGCGAGTAAATCTCATCGTTAAAGTTCAGGAGTTTGTAACGATTGTCCGGCTCCACAACTTTACCGTCTTTCATCCTGTGGCAAAAAATAGTGATGAGTCATCTAAACAAAATATACATAGATGAACTGACACTCAATAGTGCACAATAACTTAATTAGAATAAAGACATTGTCACAGCCCACTGTGCGCGTTATTTGGCAGTGAATGTTTTTTGGGAGGCTACAGTTGCTACGTTTTTCTGAGGACATATAGAAGAAAGTGGCCAGAATGTGTTATAATGTTATATAGGCAGTTGTGTGCATCATAATGCTTAGCATGTGGTAAAATCTCTTAAAATCTCTGTAAAACTTCCATGTTATCATAAGGATGCTGCACTAACATGCACTGTTATACATGTACATGTAAACGCTCTCGGTCCTCACTCCCTTGCATGGTAATTGTGAGTTGTATATGCTTGCAATGTACTTACAACATGCTTGCTGTACTTCGGGATAAATCCGTCGACAGCACGCAAACAAAACATAGGGAAAGTTCTGTATGCATTAAAACTGCTATGGCATGTCTAAATTAAACCAAATTTGTACGGAAGCCGTACGGAACATGTACCTATTACGCCACGGCAATGTACAGATCCCTTAAGTTTGCCACATTCTTACTCTTTTTCGCATGTACATCTACTAAAGCCACCGTTCCACTGCAATCCCGCTGTATCTACGACCATTCCCGACTGAAGTTTTCACAACAGCAGGTAAAACTTTTTTTTTAACATCTATTCTTGACGTTACCGATTCCCGATCATTTTATATATAAACACCGACTTGCTCACGCTTTACCCGCTCTACACACGTTTATCTTACCAATCAAGTCCCGTTCTATCCAATCTAACTCCAATCAATTCCAAACAAAACCTGATCTATTCCAGATGCAATCCTGATCTATTGCCAACTTTCCCCAACACATTCCCATTCAAAACACAATTTCCAACTTAAACTTATTTCATTTGTCATCCAATGATCCTATTGGCAAAGAAGAAACCTATATTTCTCATTTTGACCCAGCCTTACTCAAAAGTGTTGTGATAAAAATCAAAATTTTCCTTACTTACAAAGTGACTCTGGACAGCTAAGAACAAGTTTCTTGTTTGCATTGTCATGGCTGCGACATTTTGATGATAAGTATTTCAAATCATAATCAGTGCGAGAAAACAAATGAAATATTCAGAGATCATATTTGAAGCGTCGTTTGGTCATAACTTGGTCATACAGAGCGTGAATAGGTCACAACATGATCATGAAATGGTCTTGATAAGATCAGCAAACATTAAATCTTTAGTGGATAGATTGTGGTAAGAGCGTAGAATAGACGGGTATCTTATGCATGAAGAGGTAAATGCCGATCAGACCATGCTCAATCCAATCTCTGGACAAGATTAATCTAGGCTGTACCCCGAGTATCCTGACCAAACCCGGACAATTTTAGACCACAAAGAGAGCGAGAAAGTTTCTCGTATTTTTTCAACGGGTTGAAAAAATACGTGAATCTTTCCCGACCTTTAGAGCATGCATGCTCTACTACCGATAGACTTTGCACCAATATACACTGTACAAGACAAAGATACGACTAAGAGCTGTCCTCTCCCGACCTGGCAATTTTCTGAATCAGGAATGAGCGTAGGTACAGTGGGATTGCAATGCAACGGGGGCTTAACATGTACGGAAAGTTCTGATCATGGCTTAAGAGAGCTTACCATGTAATATCAGGTTTGGGGTAAGCCACCACTCTACAGTCAAACCTAGCTAGTCTGCCTTCCTCTACCTGACATCACTCTACTGTCATTACACTCAATAACACACAATAACATAATTACTACATCTTACCATGTTATATCAGGTTTGGGGTAAGCCACCACTCTACAGTCAAATCTGGCTAGTCTACCCTCTTCTACCTGACAGTTGTTCATCTGGAAGAAGTATGCCGGTGTTTGGTACTCTGAATCGTCCATACCCTCGTGGTACTTCTTAAGTGACGATGGCTGAACTGAAAGTATCAAATTGAATATTAATCAAACACTGCTAAAAAGGATAAGGTCGGATTGCAAAGTAAGTTTTTATTGTGGTAGTGTGAGTTTGATGACTTGTGTTGAATCCCCAAGTCAATATTTGATTATTGTACGCCTTATAAATTATGTCCGTATTTATCCCATTTTCCAATTCATATTTCCCACTCTTTTTCCTGTCCGTCTTTGCCGGTCATGCACATCATGACTTCCGTTCTCATGCCGCAATGCGTATTATACGTCACTATATTAATTAACCATAACTAACCAACTACCGACCTGTTTTATTGACACATGACAAAACGACACTGTTCTATTGGCTGAGAATGTTCTGGCGTATAAGTCTTTGTTTCTTAGTTCCCGCTCTGGTCAGATTTGCTGAGAGCATTGTAATGACCAGACGTGGTGATGTTTGCGATCCAGTCATATAGTTTGAGTTGAACATTTAATCCAATATACGTACATCATATTACTTACCTGAGCTCAGTACACACACACACACGTCATAGTGAGTTACTTTTTCTCTTTTTCTCTTTATTTCATTTTCCCCTAAATTTCCCAGATTAACGTTTTAACTTTAAGAATAAGAGACGAAAGAGAGAATTTAGTTAAGTTATTTAGAATAGAGTAATTCTGTTAAAAATATGTATATCGTGAAGTTTTTTAATACTTACCTTTTTCTGATGTAATTGTATCGTCTCCCAGACTTTGTGAATTATATTTTGAGCCGATCAGTTTACTATTATTTAGAAAGCTGTTAAAGAGATTTTACCTTGTTTTTATGCCCCGAACGAATATTGTATCAAACCTTATATTATTTGTAGTTATTCGACCATCATGTAGCACTTAGAGATTGATCGACTGCAAGCTAATATCAGTATCCAGTCTAGTTCCATAAACTGGTACGCATGTATAATTATTGCTTGTTTTCAAATCATATACTTACCTTGTTATTTGTGTACAGATAAAATACGATCTCTATACTTACCATTTTCTTACTATGTTGAGTCAGAGTTATTTCCCTTAGAAATGTAACGCTCAATCAAATCGATCTCTAATCAGATTGATGTTAATTGGTCATGTTTGAAATACATTACCGTACCAATATGTGTCGATGATTATTGAGTATGCAGACTGTGATTTTTATATTGATATATGTATGAAATGTATGAAATACAAATGATATATTCTCTATTCTTATGCTGATTTTTCATACGTTTCAGGACTGTACTATATTATCCATATTATGCCATAAGATGCAATAAATGGTAAAACGTGAACCAGGTGTTATCAATATTCTGATGGTAACCACCCCGGTTACATTATTAGGAAAAAATAATACAATGTCCATATGGTTGGATCTATATTGCTCAAATTTATATAAGGTCACTAGGTCAATAATGAAAGCTCATGTTGCAAGGAATCTACACGTGAAATATCAAAGCCTTATCTCTCATAATTAAAGAGATATACAAAGATCAAATTTTTAAGCTGGTCAAATTTAAATTGTCTGAATTCCACCCAAATTAAGGCAAATTTTACCGTGCTGACACTTTTACAAGAAAACCACAAAATGGCACTATTCTTGAGCATTTGTACTCTCTTATTTCAACACGGACATATACTTTTTCTTAAATATTTTGAAATGTCTTTCTCAGAATATTTTATTGTGTGTTTTAAAAAATCATTGATATTCAGTTTCTTGATATTTTGACCTAAACTTGGATAATTTGCGTAATTTTTGTGTAAAATCGAGAAAATTTTAAATGATCAGTGAATTTGGTACCTACAGCAAAAGTCTTGATTTTTATCACTGACCTATTATTTTTTCTTTATAAAATGATGAATTGACATGAATCCTATTAATTAAAATGGTTTTCATAAAATCGTTGAAATTCCTTAATTCAGAAATGACATGCCCTAAAAGATAGTAACCAATTTAGAACAAATTCAACTGTTATATAATTCATTCACCTACCATTTCCTACTAGTAGTTCAGCTGTACTAATAGTAGAACCATTCACGTTCATTGCCCGGGCAGTGTACAGTCCACTATCATCCAGCTTGGTCTGGGCAAACTCCAGTATGTGCAGGTCGCCATCGGAGATGACACGGCATCTGTCCGAGTTCTTCAAGGGACGGTTATTTTTTAACCATAATACCTTAGGATGGGGAATTCCCACCACTGTACATTGTAGTCTAGCTGTGGAATTTTCTGAAATAAAATTTTTCATGACAATTATATTATTATTGCAAATCTGGATTGAATTTTTTCTATAAGTTTTCGTCATTGATGATTTCTTTGCACATTCTTTTTTCTGCAGGATAAATCTAGTACTTTTCAATCATCCAAGCATTATCATAGGCTTTATTTACAATTGTTACAAGATTATCTTATGTTGCACTTCTATATTTAATTTTTTTGTTCGATTTATAATCAACAAAACTTAAATCTGATTGGACATACTCCAATTTTCCATTAGGATATTCCTTCAACCAAACAACAAACTACATTATTCATAGCTTCTTCTAAGGTGACGTTATTTTATTCAGAATGGTAAAAGTGACAATACCTGACACGATCGTTTTCTGTAGTTTCTTCCTGAACATAGGTCTGGTAGTGCCATCTTCAAATTCTGGTGTCAAATAATTGTCAACGTTGATCAAGTTAAAATCTGGAAACAAAACGAAAAGTCAGTATGAACACATTGTATTAATGTATTTCATAGAATCACACATTTAACTTTTAATTATTTTCTGTGAACCAGAACTATTGATTTATTTCTTGAATTGCCTAAATCTTCGAATAACAATGGTACTGTACATAAGTTTCATAGCACCAGATCTCGATTCACTTCTCCTATAAATATAACATCACAGAGGAATCTTGCAGGAGATCAATGGCATCAGAAGTTTCTTTATTAGATTGCAAAATACTTTTTCAGAAAAATGTTTGCGATTTTTTTTCAAGAAGAGTGGGGATTGCTGCCCCATCTCACATCATTTTAAAATCCTCAACCCCCTTCTCATCCTACTCAAGTTTTATTTTCTTATTTCACATTTCTCTATATCAACAAATCACATTTAAGTAAAAAAAAAATTGCTTATAACCAATAGACTTCTAGATTTACATAAATCAACAAACCATCTGAGCTCCTATCTGATTCATTGTCCAGAGGTCCTTTCGTGTCCGCCTTCTTTCTGGGTGTGGACGTTTTGACCTTCTGTGTTTTAGTATTTAACTTCCTGTGCTCAGGCATCTTGGTCCGATCTCTTTTTATTCCTGAAAAAGACAGTTTATTATAACTTACAAATATTTCCAATGAGTTAAAGAAGATCCTCAATCTCAACAGCACTCACAAAAATGCACCAAATTGAGCATCGACGGACCCCTAACAAGCTAGAGGTGGGACCAGGTGCCCGGGGGTGTAAGCATCCCCTGTTTGGCTAGCCGCACCCGCCGTCTCACTTCCCTATTTTTATCATTACCTCCAACATTAATACAATATTCCCTGGTATATATCAAAATACAATTCCAATGCCAATCTGTTTGTCTCATTCAAAAATTTCTTATGACCAAAGTTGTTTTTTTTTACTATGAATGGAAGATATTTCATTATAAATGATTTTCCCCCTTTTTGATAAATTTCATTATAAATTATTAAAAGTTGGGGTTTGTTTTACTATAAATGGCAGAGATTTCATATTTAAAACATTTGAACAATTGTATTATTTACAATACAAGTAAAACTGATTTAGAAAGTTTTCATCTAGCGCAATGTACTGTTACCTTGACCTTACAGATACATGACCTTTATTTAAGGTCATGACAAACACAACGCATGCATTTTCATCGTGACCTTGACTTTGGTTCGAGCACAGACGGAAAGATGGACACCGCTTTACCATTTCATATTCCGCCCAATGATGAACATGTAACAATGAAAATTCGCTCTCAATACATAATTATGAACATAAATATAGTTTTTTTTTTTAATTTATTTTGGCTTGGTTTTGTAATGGAAAAGAGAAAGTGCATGGGAACACGTTCTGCTGACCTACATGTATTTCTAAATCGAACCCTAATAGTGCCCCATACTCGCTTACATAGCAAAAAGTATAGATTATGACAAGAATTAGTGCCTTCCTCTCATATTATAAAGAACTGGCCGGTAGCCTGCCTTCGCCCTTCGTATGCTAAATGCAGGCACAGATCAAGAGGTAGAAAATGGGGATCTGAACCCATGTTTTCCAAATGATTATTTTAAGTTTCCATATTCTATACTAAATATGGGATGGAAACATCCTTCCATTAGCAGACTTGCAGACTTGACTCCCTCCCCCCCCCCCCCCCCCTGAAAACACCCTGGATACATCCGTGACATGTGTTATGTGTATTACACGCTATCATCATCCCCTCATCACACGTCTGGTTAATTACTTGAAGTGTGCACTTGATTATCTACATACATATATCACTAACGTAAACACCCGATACTAATTGACGCTTCTACAGTCTTCATGCACGCTACTGTGTCCGTCTTAACGCCCATTCCTCATTAAAGTGTACATTGATTGCCGATTTCACCTAATTTCTCCTCGTAACTATATGTGTATCACGGATAATCACAAATAAGAATTTCATAGAGACTTGTCTGGAATA
Source organism: Pinctada fucata (assembly GCA_028142955.1). NCBI lineage: Eukaryota > Metazoa > Mollusca > Bivalvia > Pterioida > Pteriidae > Pinctada > Pinctada fucata. The sequence goes on from AP027115.1 coordinate 27,633,635, forward strand.
TCCATTACAGTGCATATGCACGATACATCCTCCCTATGATTTTTGCAGATCACAATCAAGAATTTTTTTCATAATGCATTTCTCTAATTTCTATGGAGATTCCTTTTCTATTTATATTTTGAGAATGGGACACGATGCCACCGCGATACAAATCATAGGTGGTTATTTTTACGAGGAAAGGGAAAAGGATACGTGGTGGTGGGGTGGGGGTTGGGGTGGGGTATTGTAAACGGATTAACGGGTTAATCAGTCTTCTGTAGCATTGGAATTTTAATTTCATTTTGAAACAAATTTTATATTCTCGATCACCATTGATCATTCAAATGCAAAGTTTGACTATTTTCAAATATGTGTGACCCCTGGAGTATATATGACTTCATGTTGAAACCTTGACCTTTGACCATAAAGAAATCGAAAGGAACTGATCAATGCAGCAATTTTTTTTCAGCCGAAAAGATCAAACAGCTACGGCTAATAGCTCCGTGTATGAAACATAATTCATGTAAAATTTCATTTACTGAATGGAGCATTTTGGCAGTTATCACTTTGATAGTGTCTTGGAATCTCAACCCCCCCCCCCCCGCCCCCCCCCCCCCCCCCTCCCGCTTCTCATCCTCTTGGATTCCAACGTCATGCTACATAAATTTGAATAACAACAACAAAAAGGGATGTCTAGCCTAGAGAAATTCATCCAGAATGATTCAGACTGAACGTACAGTAAATTCCATGGAACAGACAGGTACAGGGTTTTATCAAAATGTTATTTCTAGACTCCTGGCTCGGCTGGATAGGACTGTATACCACTAAATACACAAACATGTATCCCCTTCCCCTCATGCCAAAGGGAGATAATACATGTCTGTATCTATGGGGAAAATCTGGCAAAATCGAGCTGATCAGTGATAAGTACAGAGCGTTATAGATGAAGCATGTGATAAGAAACTCCGATCAGAACCGCCTTGTTCTCGATGTCTGATTTATTTGCCTGTTGACGTACATCGTCAGAGGTGGATCCAAAAATATACCTATCTGTTGACGTACACTCTCATCGGTGGATCCAGGAATCTACAGAGATCACGATGTACCTTTCAGACACAGACTACAAGAATTTGTAGGTCAAGGATGACGTGAAGACTTGTATTGTCCGAATGGACATGTACGCAAAATGGACAGACGGACGGACAGCTACGAATATCACAAGTTGTATGATAGCTTCAATATTCCACCTGTCCCACACGATTATTTTTGTGTGATTTTTTTCTCAAACACACAAAAACTACCGAATAGAAATAACTTTTGGGACATGCGAAATATTAGAGCTATAGCTGTATGAAACCCTACGGAATAATTATGCAAAATCAAACAAAACTTAGACGTCTTGCCCTCCACTCTTACATGTCCAGAAATTAATGAACTAATCAAACAAGGACGATCAGAGTGCATAAACCAAAATCCTTCATGAAAGTCAAAACATTTTTTTTCTGTTTGTTTATTCTAACAAACTTTGTCAAAATCGTTGACCCTGAACTACCCCTACTGACTGCGAAGGAACACACCCCCCCCTTTTTTTTCAATGTTTCCTAGATCCGCGCAAGATGACCCATGATATTGTCTAAATTCATGGGAACAAATTGAAGGAAAAAGATTTTAAATGATCTATGTTCTGACTCCCCCGTAGTTCTCCCACTGATTTCTTGATTCAGCTAAGTGATACATTATTGAAATATGGCCAACATCACCAGACTTCATGGCATGTTGGCTTTCAAGGTATTCAGTTGGAAGATAATTCGATTAAAATCATTTCAACAGAAGGATATCGTCTGCGGGGACACAAGGCAAAATAAGTACACAACTGTCGAATTACTCATTATATTTTTCATTTGTTCGAAGGAAATTCGTCAAAATGCGATTTTTTCCTATAGGGGTTCCAGGTACATGTATAGAAAAAAGGTCAAAGATCAAGGTCATTGGTAACTCTCATACATTGCTACGACGAGAAAAAAAAACAATGTGTATGATAGTATGACAAGCAGAGCAAAATGGACAAATGAAGGATACAAACTAAGGATTTTACCTCTGAAATTGTCAAAAACAACCCTTAAAATCTATTAAATTCAACATTCGAAAACCTTACATCGATGATAATTGTTGAATGCTACTACTCGTTTTTGGCGTGTCTGTTTGTACTGGTCTGAACAAACTTTGAGCAGCTACAATGGTTAATTGTATAAGTATCCCTAACGTTCCATTGTACTTTTGATATAAATAGTGTTGACCTTGTGACTTTGACCTTCATGACATATATGCCAGCGATAGTACATGTATGTTGTTTCACAGACAGTCTTCGGCGACCAGCAAGTAACAAATGTGATCCAGATCATAATGTATGCTACAGACGGACAGACGAACCTTCAATTATCAAAACGAACCTGGTTACACAAAACTATACGAGTAAGTTGCACTAATCTCTTTATTTAGGTCTAATTTGGTCTACAGACTTACCTAGTTTATTTTGGGCCTCCTGTATTTCTCTCACCAAAGCCTCCTTTGCCCTTGGATTCTGTACTTGTAATGTCAACACAGGTGAAACTTCTAAATCTTTCTTCTTCTTGGCACCATCTTTACTGCAATCCCACAATTCCAAGCAAGAATCTTCGTTACCACCGAAGAAATCTACATCTTTCAACTAAAAATAAAATCGGTTACTCAAAACTATGCAATCTAGTTTGATATCTTCCTTTCGTACAGTCAGTACTGAAAATATTTCCGTTGCTATGGAAACCGATAAGGCAGTTAATTTCTGAAAACAAGCAGCACCTCGCGGTTTCTATATGATAGATTTGTTAGTAATTATTACTGTATCAAAAGATAGCCTTCACAAATCAGCAGAAAACAATCCAAAATCAACCAAAAAGCGAATATAGTACACTTTGGTGAGAAATAGGGTTAATGCACCACTGCCGAAACAAAAACACTGGAATATTGCTTCACCTTGGAACCACCGCTTGCACGGCGTTGGCGCAGGAATTCGGCGCGCGCGTGTTACATCAGCGAAGCTCTAACCCCGGTGCTGTGTAATACTGGAGATATGCAGGAAGATCTTGGCACCGTTCAGATAGATAAGCCTTTCATCTACGTCATTAGGCAACCATAGATATTTTAAGAAATAAAAGTCTTCAACTCATATATAAATATCTTTATTTTCATTTTTCTTGATTAGTTGAATAATGGGTATTTAACGATGTGCACCTTCAAATTCAAGGTATCAATTTTCATCTTTTTTTCTTCACTGTATTGGTATTGAATACATCAAAACAAGAGGCCCATCAGAGTCTGCATCACTCACTTTGGAACTTTCAAAATATTCAACACGAGCTTACGGAAGTGATCCAACTCTATACCTTCTTGAAGAAAATTTCAAACCAATTCATTATCCACCAGACACGTGTTTCGGTTATTAAATCCTCATCAGTGATGCTTCCAGCCAAAGTAATATCAACATTTGATTTGAAAGGATATGTAAAGACATTATATGTACGTATAAGGTTGGATCTAAATCAAAGGATACATATATAACATAAAGACATTTATGTGTACGTATAAGGCACGGTCCATTTGATATTCTGGGGGGGGGGGGGGGGGGGGGGGGGGCTTGGGTTTTTTTTCGAAAAAAATAATTTTGCTCTGAATTTTGATGAAAAAAATAATTTTGCTTATGATGAGTCAGAAAAAAATAATCTTGCTCTTACATGTTATCTGAATTTGAAGAATTACCAGAAAAATTTCGCTTAAAATTCCTGAAAATTTTCCAGCTCGCTTCGCTCGCCGCAGTTTTCAATTCATATTCCAAAAATTTTTTGGCTCGCTTCGCTCGCCGTTGTTTTTTATCAAAACATTATTCCTTTAATGGCATACTTCATATTTGAAAATATACAAGAAAGTAAAGTATTATGAAAAAAAGGCTACCTTAAAGGCTTATTAATAAATATCATCAAAATAATGTATTTATAGATGCATATGATTATCACCACTGAGTCTAATTTTATATACAAGCTTTGAAGAAGATCTAAATTTTTCACCAATTTACAATTCTTAATTTGAAAATTTCTTTAGAAGACCCTCCCCTCAGCCCTCTAACTTGTACTTTACATAAATTTTTTTTACTTGGGATTATACTGTATAATTCTTTTTTCTCTCTGTTTATAAGCGAATTAAATTTTCGCATAAAAATAAAGTAATATTTTAGAGTTTTTAGTAAACACAAAGAATTCCTATTGATAAAACATAAACCTAATCTTAGTATATTTTGCATCACTAATATTTGAAAAAAATTTTCTTACTCCAACTTTCCAAGAAAAAAATAATTTTGCTCTGGTCTGGGGCGAAAAAATAATCTTGCTCCGACAAAAAACCCCAGCCCCCCCCCCCCCGAATATCAAATGGACCGTGCCTAAGGGTGGATCTAAATCAAAGGATACATAAAGACATTATGTGTACGTATAAGGGTGGATCTAAATCAAAGGATACATAAAGACATCATGTGTACGTATAAAGGTGGACACTTAAAGGGAAATCCCCTCCTGGATTTTGTCACGGTTTTTTTTCCCAAAACTATAGGCTTGATCCTTTTGAAGAGACCTCCCTTTGAAATCTAGATCCGCCAATGACAATACTTGAAAATGAAATTTCAAAAATTTTAACCTTCAATTAATCAATATATAAAAAGACAGCGAAATAACCAAAGTGTGCTAACACTTATTCCTTAAAAGTTTTTAAAAAGTTTTAAATTTTCACTAAGTTACAGAGGCGTCGAAAATGTGTCAGCCAATCAGATTCCTTGGTGGCAGTTTGAATTAAGCTTAAGAAGTGTTCGAAAAACATTTTTTGGAAGAGGACCTTATAGGTTCTTGTTGTGAAATTGTATGAAAAGTATTTGCGAATAAAAAAGAATTAAAAGAATTATACCTTCAAAATAGCTCACTGAAATTTGCTCAAGTGAGCTAAAGCTGCCCGGATACTGTAACAATGTGACCAAAAAATGCCTTTTTTTTCGGGCTCGGCAAAATTTCAGTCGGAGACCTTGAGAATAAAGATGATAATTGCTCTTTTCAAATATTATCCTGAAAACGAAACAAGTACCACCTTGTCTCATCTGAATTAAACATAGTCCGCTATATTTTCGAGGATCTTCGGATATTCAGAAAGTAAGGAGTTGTCTGCGTATATCTTCAAACACATTTAACAAATTCTGTTCACAAAATGTTCTTGAAATTTCTTAAAAGTGGGTCCTGTAGCATCATTTCCCATCCACTCTGCTACGTCTTTCAGTATTTTTAGACATAACTTTCACAGTCTTTGGCCACATTTCATTTTTTTTTTTTTTTTGGATACAGGATCACTGACGAGAGTTGAGTACCCAAAACGTTCATGTCTGGTCCGAATTTGAAGACGTAACATTTAAAATTACTGCATTATTTGTTCACTTTTGAAAATACCATTTATAGAGGGTTTAGGATGTTTATTATTCTTTATAGCCATGTTTCAACTGTTATTTATGTCTCTGACTTCCGAGAAAGTAAAATCCTCGCAAAATGCGGCGATTGATAACCTGTTCACACGAAAGATTCATAATAACTTGAATAATATCCGCATTGAGAATAATATAGATAGAATGCTTTCTCATGACATACAACTTTAGATAAAATTAGAAGGGGGGGGGGGGGGGGGTTCCAGTCAAACCAGGGGTCTTAGTGTTAGATTTTGAAGAAAATGTCAGTAAAAATGGAAAAAAATGAAGATACATGTATTTGATATATTCTAGGGGATGGGATTCCTAACCCCGACTCCACCTCTATAATTGCGCATGCATGATACTAGGAACTGTACATGTACGACGTCTTGTATCTTAACAGAAAGTAAAACATGACTGTTTGATGTACATGTACAGAATGTTGCTATTTTTGTCACACAGGCTGTTCTCTGACAGCAGGGTCGGATCGGTTTGCTTATTCTCAACATAATTTGAGTTGAGAATACTGCAGGAATAATCATGATATATATTTATTTTTTTCATCATGGTCCCATGCCCCAACACACTACTTCCAGTTATCTCTCTACCAAATTTCCTAATTTCCCGACTTTCGAAAGACAGCACATTTAACGGCCTTTTAACGGAGTCTTCAGTTACGATATTCTTATGTGTGCGAACACCTTTACCGGTGTTCTTGAGGCAACAACAGGCGACGAACTAAATACCTTAAAGAGTTTAAATACAGACGGATATATTGAAATACACATCCCAGTATGAAAAGGGGATTTCTAGACGATCCGTCCACAAGCATCCGTCCCCAGGCGATCCGTCCACAAATCGATCCGCCCACAGTGACGGAGACGATCCGTCCACAAACCGATCCGCCCACAGTGACGGAGACGATCCGTCAACGAACCGATCCGTCCACAGTGACGGAGACGATCCGTCCACAAACCGATCCGCCCACAGTGACGGAGACGATCCGTCAACAAACCGATCCGCCCACAGTGACGGAGACGATCCGTCTACAAACCGATCCGCCCACAGTGACGGAGACGATCCGTAAACAAACCGATCCGTCCACAGTGACGGAGACGATCCATCAACAAACCGATCCCTCCACAGTGACGGAGACGATCCGTTCACAAACCGATCCGCCCACAGTGACGGAGACGATCCATCAACAAACCGATCCGCCTACAGTGACGGAGACGATCCGTCCACAAACCGATCCGTCCACAGTGACGGAAACGATCCGTCCACAAACCGATCCACCCACAGTGACGGAGACGATCCGTCCACAAACTGACCCGCCCACAGTGACGGAGACGATCCGTCCACAAACCGATCCACCTAGTGACTGAGACGATCCGTCCACAAACCGACCCGCCCACAGTGACAAAGACGATCCGTCCGCAAACCGATCCACCCACAGTGACGGAGACGATCCGACCACAAACCGACCCGCCCACAGTGACGGAGACGATCCGACCACAAACCGACCCGCCCACAGTGACGGAGACGATCCGACCCGCCCATAGTGACGGAGACAATCCGACCACAAACCGACCCGCCCACAGTGACGGAGACGATCCGACCACAAACCGACCCGCCCACAGTGACGGAGACGACCCGTCCACAAACCGATCCACCCACAGTGACGGAGACGATCCGACCACAAACCGACCCGCCCACAGTAACGGAGACGATCCGTCTACCATAAAGGGAGCCTGATTAATGACCAACACTAATTCAGTAATTGATGACAAAAAGTTCTCTTACATTTATTTAATCAAGCAGATTATTGTCATAATGGACATTTATCATTTTATGGTCACTGATGGGTCATCTACAGGTGAACATAGGGATCCGTTCAAAGATGACAAGCTAACGTAATCATGATAATCAAAAATTTTGAAAAGATTTGAAAAGGCAATCAGCGCAAACCCTTTCCTTTACAAGTCTATATACATGTAGAGAAAAGGGTTTGGAAAAGAGAAGGGTTCGTGACCAAGCTATATGATACTTTGCCCCTGTGACCTAAAGTCTTAAAGTTCTTATTCATATACTCTCTACAAACAAATACAAACTGTCAGTGTATCAACAGATACACACACAATTTCTTAGAAAGCCTCTCTCTCTCTCTCTCTCTCTCTCTTAGCATGTTTGAGCATTCCTTAAAGTAGTTTTTTCATATCAAGGGATAACCAAATATTTTAAAGGGTTACTCAGGACTACCAGACGGACAGACAGATGACCATACGAATTTTGGATAAGGCTGCTTTCGGCAAATGTTGCTTTTGCGTCATAGACATTGTCTTTTCTTTCTTTTTTCGAGGAGGTGGGATGAGTGGAGAAGGGGTGGGGTGAGGTTGATGCTGTACATCTTGAATAATGTTCCATTTTGAGAAAAGATATGATTATCATAGTCAGCGATATCGTAACATGAATTTTAATATCAGTATTTTCGTTCTTTCGGATTTAAGAATATACGAATTTCACTGAAACAGTTAATCTTATCTTCGACATGACTATCATTACCGTACAATTCGATTTCAATGACTGTGGTTAAAGAAACGCACATGCATTTAACTTCCTTGATAAGGATATGAATAAGCTATTTCACACTAATTTTGAGACGGTCCCCTTCTTTTCAAATCCATAACCAATAGGGTGTAAAACATATAAGGACTTTATATAGTGCATACAACCCATATCTCTTTATTGATCTTAACGTGGAGACACCGTTTGCTACACTTAGTGACGGGGCAGAAAAGGACCATGGCTTCTGCGACTAAAAGTCAAAAAATTATCAGCCCCGTGAAAATTGAAAATTTTCATCAATTTTCTGCAAAAACTCTACAAGGAGAGACAATTAATTTCAAGCAATATGAAGGGAAAGTGATTTTGGTGGAGAATACGGCGTCCTTATGAGGCGTCACCGAGCGGGAAATGAGGGCTATGAACGAGCTAGTCGACAAATTTGACGGCAGGCTTGTCATTCTCGGTTTCCCGTGTAATCAATTTGGAAAACAGGTAAGATATTACTTTTTTGTCACTAGTTGGGTTCGAACCATTAACCTGTCACCTTTGTCGGCGGTCCTCGCCAGGCCACCGCGCCTACTGTTTCTTTGTTTAATAGGAAAACTCCCCTCTCTCTTTCTCTCTTACTTTCTCTCGAAATTTCAGAAATGGAACTTTTTATTGGGATTGCGAAAAGAAAGAGTTGATATTGATTTTCATTTGTTAAACATATTGTGTAAAAATTTTCGCACCTTATCAAAAATGTTTGCCTAAAACGATATTATTATATATAGACTGATCAATTTCATATGTTACGTGCAGAAATAAAATACAAACAAAACGCTAAAATGTATAGAGCGTGTATAATTTCAAACATAGCAAACATTGATTTTTCTTATTCTACTGATAAGCTTCATTTATACATTTGAATCCATGTTAAATGCATGGTGAAAAACGGAAGTTTGATATAAAATTTGGAAGTTCATATAAATTACTAGTATGTGAATAGCAATAGTTGCCTTTAAGGAGCGGGAAAGAACATGCTATATAGACAGATTTCCGAATCAGATTAAAGAGACAAATAAGAAATACCTATAATAATAAAATCTTTAATGACATTTCTTGTGTCATTGTATAACAGCGTATCGCAAACTTTAAATATTTACACTGAATGGAAATTTATTCGATTCCTTCTAACCGTAAATAATAGGGCGAGATCCACAAGTAATGGATTTCATGGTGAATCTTTTCGACCACATACATACCGGTATACTAATATTCACCCGGATCGACAAGATGAGGGTCAGGACCCCCCCCCCCCACCCAGTGGCGGATCCAGAGTCCCCTTTGCCGGGGCTCAAGGGGCGAAATTTGCCGATTTTTACTGAAAATGGACCAAAATATAGGGGTTTTTTATTTTTGGGGGTCAGTGTCGGCAGGGGGAGCCCCCCTCCGCAACCATTGAATCCGCCACTGCCCCTGAAATAGGCCAAAATCCTTACCTTCCCCCTTTATTCGTACATTTTTTCCCAAAATTACACTGAATCCCACCTGACGGGCTGGAACCCAACCTGGAAAATATTTTAGATCTGCCAATGACCCTTCAACTCTCTTATTTTCTTCAATTTCCTGTATAATCAATTTCATTTTCTTGTAATAACTAGGTGCTAAAGTAAAGAACCCAGTAATTAATGAGTGTCAATAAAGGGATTAATTCTTATTCTCTAAATTGATGTTGTCCCATTCCCTTCATCGATCGCATACAGAGAAAGGAAATGGAATTGAAAATAAGTCCGTAATGGGTTTCCTTTTATCACCTTGTTTAGTATGAATACACTACTTTACAATGTACACGTCCCGGAAACTACAGATTATATCCATGAGGTATACAAACAAGAGGCCAAAGTCAGCATATTCGCTCCGGTAAAGACCATGTTACCCGATACATCAGTGACGTACATGTAGCTACTTGTATGCTAGAGCATCCAAAGTTTTGCAAAAAAAAAAAAAAAAATATATATTCTAATAAAAAGTTGTCAAGCTTCCGGGAACTTCGTCACCTATACCCCTAAACAGTCCCCTGGTCTCCATTATGCCCTACATTCCCCTGTATCATGAAAAAGTATCCACTTAATTTTGCCCTAGTTACGCCACTGTACGTAGAGCACGTTTTCTTTAAACTTTCAAGAACGATCGTCTTATTGTTTTCAGTTCCTAGTGATTATGTAAAGTGTAACTTGATGTACGAGGAAGGAAAATAAATAAAACTTGAAAGAGGAACTAAAAGCTTTTGCTCCTTGTAAAACCGCGTTTACAAACTTTACACTATCAAAGTTTTCTTGGCCAAAGATCGTCAAAGAAAACTTGGTCAAAAATCTTCTTGGACAAAGTCTTCGGCGACTTGTACAAGAAAACGCAGTAAATATGCACCAAGATAATGATGGATCCTGTAAATATTTCTAATGACAACTTTATTGTTTATGTTTGTGGTTGTTCATTGGAGTTATTACATAATATGGACCTAGTTTAAGTGTAAACGTCTTCAAATTGAATAGCATCATTTCTTTAAAAGGATTTCTTTAAAAAAAATCGCCGATGGAATTCGCTGCATCGCGTAGTTTGTCTTTGTCGCTATATTCTTTATACTTTTAACGTTCCAAATTGATTCTATGTCTTTCTTCGATACTAAATACTTCTGGCGCCGTTTTGAATCTCTTTTCTGATTGGTCGATTCCTGTCAAAGTTTCAAGTGAAATAGGATGGGAATTCTACTCCGTCAAAGTTCATCCAAGTCAACGTCCGACGGACTTTGATAAAAGTTTTCTTGACTTGGATCTTTATTAATTACATATGATCAAAGTAAGCGTCAAAAACTTTGACCAAGTTTTCTGTACAAGAAAAACTTTGATAGTGTAAAACGGGCTTAGGGATCTGAAGAATCCAAGTAGTAGTTACCGAGAAGTCGAAAATGTGTCAGCGATTATTAAAGAAGGCCTAGACAGCCTTTGTTCACAAATTAGTTTGATCATAGAAAAGGACCTAGAGTATTTGTTTCCTGTTTCAGTCCTTTACTCTATGATCTATCTCCTATCTTGGTCCTTTACTTTAGGGCCTTTTCTCAAAAGGACCTATAGTATTCGTTTGATGAAGTTCAGTGCAGCCGTCAGCGGTTGCAGAGAAGTCGAAAATATTAAAAGCAATTGGTGGTCAATGATAGGGTTTAATTTGAGATTGATGAAATTCCGTGCTGATGTTTCAGAATTCTAGAATTTGACAACTTTTCGCCGGACAGATGTGGACGGACATAGCTCGCTTGAACTTCGTTCGGATATTCTGAATGGTGAAATTGTCGATTTAGATGATTTTTCTTATTCACTCAAAATTATTATATTACAATTTAGAACATCCCCCCCCCACCTTTTTTAAACCAAAAATCGAGCAATTAGTCAATTACATCCAAATGTATTACATCATTACATGTATGTCCTAAATATTGTCAATAAAGAATAAGCAGTACCGTACAAGATGAATCAATGAAATTATTCATCAATGAAAGTACAAGATTTCGTAAGAAAAATACTTCGTCATGCGTATCAGCGTGACATTATCTATGTTACTCAGTCTTCCGTGCTGTACTATATAAGTCCCCAAAGTTCACCACTGAATTTATAGAACGTGTTTATTCTAAAAATACTACTGGAAGTGGAAAGCTCGACCCCTCCCCCAAACCAACCTCAATTAACACATTCTTCAATTTTTACCTCCTTCATGAGACGCTTTCATAGTCTCTAAATTATCATACTTCTTTGGAGTCGGGGTTTCAGTATCTTTTTTTCCATTCTTGATTGCAAAAAAAAAAAAATAAAATAAATAAATAAAATAAAAAATATATATAGACTCTATTAAACAATGTGCGAATGTAGAATACAATGTACATGGAAACAGGACAAAGATCAGTCAATTTCTCTGCCTTTCCTAAACAAATACACGAATTTAAATTATTTGTATTTTTATTTGCATAAAAGCAGATATTTCCAGACAGGAAGACTGGGTCTTTAACGCTCAATTCTTATCCGACTGGACCCCCTCCCCTTCCTCTCTTCTCGAAAAACCTTTTAGTCGCGTATGCTGTTTCAAAATTGTTTGATTCAGTCAATGATATACAAGCATATATAATAGATCAATGACTTCCGATTTTTTTTTTTCAACAGGAGAACTGTACCAACAAAGAAATCCTGAATTGTCTGAAGTACGTACGTCCTGGAGACGGATACGAACCTAAATTTCCACTTTTCGAGAAAAGAGACGTGAATGGAGAGAAAGCCGATCCTATCTTCAAATTTTTAAGGGACCGTCTCCCAATACCTTGTGACGAATCTACCAGCCTGATGACTGACCCTAAATCTATTATATGGTCCCCCGTAACTAGGAGTGATATTTCTTGGAACTTTGAAAAGTTTTTAATAGATCCTACTGGGAAACCACACAAACGTTTTAGCCGGTACAGCCAAACAAAGGGACTAGAGAAAGACGTCAAAACATTGATAGATGAATTTAATGTTGTTTAATGTTTGTTACAATCTTTAGCATTTAAAGTAGAAATAGAAACTTTTTCAAAACTCTAAGGGTCGACACAAAAGCATTCAAAACTGACTCCTGTCATAAAATTGAACCGGAACAACATTTTCAAAATTTCAAGTTAGGTGTTTCCATTGAATTTATTCAAACACTTTGGTCTTTACTAATTTCTAGTAACAAGTTGTCTTTATGCTAAGAAGTTGTTTTATACAATTTCACACGATTGATTGATATCAAACATTCATAAGTTCAACAAAATTTTCTAGATTTATCATTATTTTTTATTTCAAATGAGTCAACGCAAGGATTCTAGGAAACAAATAGAGTCAGGCTACTCAGGAATTCTGGGAAACGATTAGTCCACTCAGGAATACTGGGAAACAATTAAGATCCTCTTGTACAGGTGCGATACACATTGTATTTATGATTGCATTGTCAGTAAACCTGTATGGTGACATTGCATGATAAATAATAACTCACAATCTGTTTGCTCTTGTATGACAACGGATCAAATTGTTATCTTTTTTATGTCACTTCAATAAAAGATATTAAAACATAGCTATTTTTCTTCTTTTTTGTTGTGTCGCCTGCGAAGCACAGCGACACTTAGGGATCACTTTGTCCGTTGTCCGTCTGTCCGTCCGTCCGTCTGTCTGTCTGTCTGTCCGTCTGTCTGTCACACTTGGGTGTCACACCCCATAACTTTTGATTGGTAAGTGATAGGGCTTTGATATTTCACATGTGAATTCCTTGTGACAAGACCTTTCTACACATATCATAATTTTTGACCTTGTGACCTTGACCTAGATATTTGACCTACTTTTCTAAAAATCTAATATTGGCTATATCTCTTGATTGGTAAGTGATAGGGCTTTGATATTTCACATGTGAATTCCTTGTGACAAGACCTTTCTACACATATCATAATTCTTGACCTTGTGACCTAGACCTAGATATTTGACCTACTTTTCTAAAAATCTAATATTGGCTATATCTCTTGATTGGTTAGTGATAAGGCTTTGATATTTCACATGTGTATTCCTTTTGACAAGACCTTTCTACACATATCATAATTCTTGACCTTTCGACCTTGACCTAGATATTTGACCTACTTTTCTAAAAATCTAATATTGGCTATATCTCTTGATTGGTTAGTGATAGGGCTTTGATATTTCACATGTGTATTCCTTGTGACAAGACCTTTCTACACATATCATAATTCTTGACCTTTCGACCTTGACCTAGATATTTGACCTACTTTTCTAAAAATCTAATATTGGCTATATCTCTTGATTGGCAAGTGATAGGGCTTTGATATTTCACATGTGTAATCTTTGTGACAAGACCTTTATACGCAAACCATAGTTTTTGACCTCATGACCTTGACCTAGATATTTGACCTACTTTTCAAAAAATCTAAGATTGGCTATATCTTTTGATTGGTAAGTGATAGGGCTTTGATATTTCACATGTGTATTTCTTGTGACAAGCCCTTTCTTCACATACTATATTTTTTTACCTTATGACCTTGACCTAGATATTTGACCTACTTTTTAAAAAAATCCAAGATTGGCTATATCTTTTGATTGGCAAGTGATAGGGCTTTGATATTTCTCTTGTGTATTCCTTTTGACAATACCTTTCTACACATACCATAATTTTGACCTTGTGACCTTGACCTAGATATTTGACCTACTTTTCAAAAAAATTTAGATTTGCTATATCTTTTGATTCGTAAGTGATAGGGCTTTGATATTTCTCATGTGTATTCCTTCTTGTGACAAGGCCTTTCTACACATATCATAACTTTTGACCTTATGACCTTGACCTAGATATTTGACCTACTTTTCAAAAAATCTTAGATTGGCTATTTCTATTGCTGAGTGATAGGCTTTGATATTTCACATGTGCATTCCATGTGACAAGACCTTTCTTCACATACCATCATTTTTTACCTCGTGCACTTGCCCTATATATTTGACCTACTTTTCAACAGATCTAAGATTGGCTATATCTTTTGAGTGGTAAGTGATAGGGCTTTGATATTTCACATTTGTATTCCTTATGAAAAGACCTTTCTAAAAATTCCTTAATTTTTGACCTAGTGACCTTGCCCTTGATATTTGACCTATTTTCAATAAAAAAAAATCCGCTTCACAGGCGACACAAGCATTCCTTGGATTGCTATTTTTTACATGAAGTATAATCCTTGATATGTGCATCAGAAAACAGAATGAAAGTTTGCCCCCTGCTATACCATTTGACGATAAATGTATGACCTTGAACTTAATGGTGACTTTTGACCTTTTCATACCTGTCATCTTTGAAATTCTCAAAAGAGGAAGATCTCCCTCCTTGACAGTTGAAAAAGAGGGAGATTTTGTGTGAACCTATTTTGCAACATTTTGAGGGAACCATCTTTTGAACAATTTCATTGAAAGCAAACCCTTAAAGTTTAAGAAAATGTATAAACAATGACTACATATGATGCTATCTGCTATACTGGGTGGACACTTTGCTAAAAAAAATGCAATTTTAATGAAACATTCAAAACAATGTACTCTTCTTCATGGGAAAATGATAAAAGTGGGAGATATGGTCCAAAAGAGGGAGACTCCTTCCAATGAGAGAGATTGCCATTTGAGGAGGTAGACTCCCTCCACAACAGCGAGACTCCCTCCAAAAGAGGAGTATCTACCCTTAAGTATATGACATACAGGTAATAAAAGATTTATAACTTTACATAATACACATGTATAAATATTTGAAGTGTGATTATAAGACAATGGGTTGGGAGAAACTTATAGATAGAAAGAATTTTTTCACAGTACATTGTATTTTCATTCAATCTCATAACAAACATGTTGTTTGAATGCCATTTTGGCTTTCTTGGTGTTCCATTTCAAAATCTGCAATATTACAAGGGCTGATTGATATGTTGTGAGCCTCAAGTTTTCTAGAGAGATTATCTCCAAAAAGGACAAACAATCAATGGCACATACTATGCTTCACTTCTGACACAGTTACGGGAAAATATTTAACTTAAGCACCTTGGAAAGCTCACTAGGTGTGTTGTTCCATCAGGACAATGCTCCTGTTCACAAGTCTGACACTGCCATGTCTGCCATTTATGATTGTGGCTTTAATTTGATTGAGCATCTGCCTTATTCACCTGATCTTGCTCCATCAGACTTTCATCTAGTATTCCCAAAACTGAAAGCAGCTATTTCTGGCACCCACTTTCAGTCCGTCATACTTGCAGTGGATGGCTTTCTGACCAGTCAAGATAAGGAGTTCATAAAAAGTGGTACTGAGGCCCTTAAACACTGGTGGCAAAAGTGTATAGATACTGAAGGGGATTATGTAGAAAAATAATGCAAAATGTCTGATAAAATTAAAATTGCTCAATACAACATATCAATCAGCCCTCCTATTTGAACAGGCCTAACAATATTATCAGTGCTTGATGCTGGTGACATTATAAAAGTACAGCATTTTCTACACATCAATAAATAAAGTACTGCTCAGAGTGTGCGTTTGTAACAGGCAATGTACGGACATAATTATAATGATTTATTAAAAACATGTATATGACAGATGAACAAAATTTGGACAGTATGCTTGAGTTGACAATAGCTCACTTTATGCCTTGGTCCAGGTGAGCTGATAACCTTTATGTTATCAAACCAGATTTGAATCTATCACCATGCATGCAGCTTACAAAGGTTATCAATTAAGTCAAACATGACTCCAGAGCAATCAAAGACAGTGAGAAACACTGAATATGCAAAATGTACAGTATGAAACAAACTTAAGGCATTATATTTTATTTATTCAAATGAAGAGTATAAATGTACACTTTAAGGACATGACGGGACGGTAAAATATTCTTAATTTCTATACACTAGAGATTTCCTATTATACATGTAATGTAATACTACAGTAGTGTATGTCAAGAAAGACAACTCTGTAAGTATAACAAACTGTAAAAAACAAACGGAATTGCGCCAGAATAATCAAGAGGTCAAATTTCTGATTATTTTTTTGACGTTTTCTAAGATATCAGAATGTTTATTTTTGTGGTATTTCTTAAATTTGGTGAATGTACAGTTTTATATACTCATTTACAAATAATTGTTACAGTTGCATCTGCATTGACTAGGAAATAGTTGTTGTAAATGAGCCATTTTCCATGATTATCTTAAATTTAACTGGGCCATTTCTTTAGAAAGTGCACAGACTTCAATGGACCACTTTTCAAATTAATGGGACTATGGCACATGGCCCCTGTGCTTCTCAATCATCGCATCTGACTTGTTTCCTGGGGCATAAAGAGTATCAAAACATAAATGTACTTACAGGAAGAATTTGAGCGAACTGTAACGTAGGAATGTCGGACTCGGACATTTCTCCTGTTTCCTTCGCTATGAGGACGTTTTCACCAAATACAAACACATGATGTAAGGCCGCTTCTTCTTGTTCCATTGTGTCTTTACCAAGTAAAACCTTCTCCTGAAAATCCACATTATTAACTTGAAAGTTTTACAGTTCCTACAAATATTTCTCTTATTCGCTATTTTCGAAAACCAGAGTTACTTCCCATTTGAGGTGGTATCTGACGTAGACTGATTATGATGTCATCAAATTCTATGGAAACAGTCCTAAAAGTCTGGGAAACAATGGTATAAAATCGACGTTATCATACCATTTTCATGACGTCACAATGGTTTTACATCAGATATTGTCTGTAAGGGGAAAAAACTCTGTATTCCGCTAAGACTCAATACTCGCATATGTATATATGAATAACAGCTATGTGAGCTATGTCTGTATCACAAATCACGTGACATCTGTATCTCATTTCACTTGACGCTATTATTTCGATTGTATACTCTATTGTGACGTCATGATTTTAGCCCGTATAACAAATGAGCTAGCAGTGATGTGGCAAAAAAACATCAAATTTAAGATCGTATTTCAATTTATTCTTTCATTATATCTTGAAAACCCTAATATTCATAGTTTATTCTTATAGAATAAACCATTTTCGAGGGCACTGAATTTGAATATCATAAAATTTTTGTGTTTGGATCAACTTGATATTTATCAAATTTTGTCTCTTTTCTTTCAGTTTTGACTTTGACCCTTAGATATGAGAGAAAAATTCTCTTTCATGTTCTTCTATGAGAGAACCACCCTCGGGGTCTCAAAATTCTGCAAAACCCTCTGCCTCGGGGTTTTACATGATTTTGAGACCCATCGGGTGGAACCAATGTATATTTCATAGAAGACCATGAAAGAGTCTTGACTATTGCTCTTACCATGTAAATTAATGGGTCTCATACCCAATTAACCCTTTCCATTGCAGGTAAACATGTAAAATGTCGTAACGTCACAATGCTTTTACCTCGGACAAACAAGCTTCAAACCTTGGTCAAACATGGAAATTGCATTGTGATGTCATGGAATCTCTCAGATTTTTCACACGTTCGGAAGGGTCAATTGATCACATATAGACCTTTTCAAATTATTTTGGTACTTAATTTGAATCTCATTTCCGGGGACAAATTATAGTTTGTGCATGCACCAGTGATGTCATTTGTTTGCTACGTTTCATGATTCCCCCCCCCCCCCCCCCCCCCCAAAAAAAAAAAAAACCCACTTTATGTCAATGAAATGACATTACAATTATACTGTAATTTTACCCAGGAACTGTACTTCAAATTCAGTATCACAGATAATGTGAAGTCTATAACATTGTTAGGGAAACATTTGCTTAACATATAATGGTATGGAAAATTATCTATTTTTATCATTATCAATTTTCATATACCAATACAAGACAAGATAAACATACATGTCTGAGAATGGGTCCAAGTTTCTCTGTGTCACCATGGTAACCTTGTAAATTTTGTAGTAACATGATTTGGTCAACTTGTCGGCATATATCTGTCAACATTTGTACCGCGGCTATCAGCTCTGTACAATCACCACCTGATGCTACAGTGTACTTGATCAGATTCTGCAAAAAAAGTAGTTTTTATGTCTCCTGCGATGCAAGGGTGACATATAAGGATTTATGTCGCCTGTAATGCAAGAGTGACATATAGGGATTTATGTCGCCTGCAACGCAAGAGTGACATATAGGGATTTATGTCGCCTGTAATGCAAGAGTGACATATAGGATTTATGTCGCCTGCAACGCATGAGTGACATATAGGGATTTATGTCTCCTGCAACGCAAGAGTGACATATAATGATATAGGGATTTATGTTGTCTGCAATGCAAGGGTGACTTATAGGGATTTATGTCGCCTGCAACGCAAGGGTGACTTATAGGGATTTATGTCGCCTGCAACGCAAGGGTGACTTATAGGGATTTATGTCGCCTGCAACGCAAGGGTGACTTATAGGGATTTATGTCGCCTGCAACGCAAGGGTCACTTATAGGGATTTATGTCGCCAGCAACGCAAGGGTGACTTATAGGAATTTATGTCGCCTGCAACGCAAGGGTGACTTATAGAGATTTATGTCGCCTGCAACGCAAGGGTGACTTATAGGGATATATGTCACCTGCAACACAAGAGCTACATATAGGGATTTATGTCACCTGCAACACAAGAGCTACATATAGGAATAACTTTGTCCAGTGTCCAGTGTCTGTCTGTCTGTCTGGTAGTCACACTTTCACATATTTGGCTATAACTGACTTGATATACATCAGACATCTTTCAAACTTGCAGGGATGGTAAAGCATGATGAGACTCACCTACCAACTAAGGCCAAGGTCACTATCAAGGTCAAGGTAACATACTTAGGGTCAAACATGCAACAAGCAACATACATGTATCTGCTCTTGAACAGTCCTATTTTTACTTATATGAATCACTTTGAAATATCAGTCAATTTAAATGCATACTGAAAAGCTTCCAAACACTCCTGAGGGTTAGAAAAATATGCGAAATTGCAAGCCATTAATACCAAATATGCATAGATACCCATAGAGAAATTTAAGTTTAGCTGCCACAATTCCACTGAAATAATTTTAACGGCATTTTCTGGGTACTTTGAAATCTTGTGTGTTCCATTGTGTCTTGTTTGAGGTCCCCCCAAGTGAAGTTTTTTATTTTTATCATTAAATTAGAAAAAAAAATTTTTATCTGTAAGTTTTTGACCTCTTGGCCTTTATAAAACCGAAATATATATATTCATGTACTCTGTATAGAGGTATTTTCTGTACTCACCTTGAGAAGTTCTATATATTCATGTACTCTGTATACAGGTCTGTTCTGTACTCACCTTGAGAAGTTCTATATATTCATGTACTCTGTATACAGGTCTGTTCTGTACTCACCTTGAGAAGTTCTATATATTCATGTACTCTGTATACATGTCTGTTCTGTACTCACCTTGAGAAGTTCTATATATTCATGAACTCTCTCTACAGGTCTGCTCAATAGTTCCTCCAGGGCATTACTTGAATCTCCTATACTCTGACTATAGCTCTGAAGAAGAAATGAATGATAATCTTTTAATATTATCTTTTATCCCACCTTTAGCAAATTTCTTGCAATCTGATTGGTCGAGAAGAACGGAATATTATGTTGTATTATGTTATTGACAGGATATTATTTTAATATCCTACTTCAAATAAGACACTTTATGCTGTTGATGTCACCAAGATGCTTTAAAATATGTTGACATAACATACACAAACCAAAAGCCATCGCTGGGATAAATTTCTTACACAGTGTTTTACAAGGGGGATAAAAATACAACTTTTTGTACGGACCCGATATATTTCTATTTCCCCCTGTATAACACTGTATAACTAATAGTACATTCAAGAGGTAAAAGAATACGAAGACAACAAACATGGTTACAATTGAAAAAAAAAAATCTGACATTTGACCTTTTCACTTTGACCTTGGAGTTTGACCTACTCTTCAAAAATTCTACTTGGCAGCTATAAAGTCATTTTCTGTTGATTTCTGAGAGATTTACTTATTACAATCTTAAAATACAATTTGAAAATCAAAAGCTGACAGAAAATTAATAAAAGAGGTAGGATGTAATGTTAAAAATAATTGAGATGAACATAAAGTCAATGGGGAATGTCATGGGCAAATCAAAATTCAAATACTTTCTATACTTTTAAAAAACAATATTTTATAATAATTTATGAAAAAAAAATATATTATAAAAAATTTAGACAAAGATACAAACTTTGAGGAAGTCTTGCACTTCTTTATCATAAAGGACCTCACTGGCTTTCCTCCTTGTAGCTAAGTAAGGGAGATAATTGGAAAAACTCTCACGCTGCAAAGAACAGGGATGATTTAGTAAGAGTTACTTCTCTTTGTCTCCACAACATAGTTTTTCATTAGGGTACATACATTGTAAACCAAATTTGGAACTAAATTCTAACCAGTATGTAATTTTGAGTACATTATGTCCTTATTTTATAGAATTTATAAAAGATCCATATGCATCTTTTTTTCTTTATTTTAAAATCAATTTATTCTTTCTTAAAGACAAAGAATGAATTTGTTGTTTTTATTATGCTTTTTCTAAATTTATTATTTACTTTATAGAATGCATTTGAAAAGATGCATGTACATATTTTGTGACAATTTATGAAGGCTTGGTTTATGTCTTGAAATTTTTCAACGAATAAAAAATAATTTTTGTTGTGAAGAAACGAAAGCTATTTACAACGACTGGTTTTTTTTTTTTAATTTTCTGTTGAAAACATTTGTTTTGTTCAAATTCATACATGTTGTTTACAAAGTTGTCATGATAACATTCCTACCTTTTTCAGGAAAACATTGGCCACTTCATCTGGTTCCCCACTACATTCTGTTAACTCTGGTAACAAAACTCTGAAGAAAAAGATTTATAATTGAATACTTTTCTTGCTTCATATTCATGTACCGGTAGTTAAAAGACTTGTTACACTAACCTCTCAAATCAGCCCTAAAATCTTAATGAGCATTTCTTTTATTAAAGGAATAGTTTTAAAATTATCACTAGTTGCGATGTAGAATGTGTGAGAAAATACTGCTTTTTGGAGAAGTGAGAGGGTTGTGGGCACGTAATCCAGGATAACCACACCATTTGCTACTTGCGTGACAGATGGCCGTCCAAAGTCGGCACCGGTTACCCATTGGTCTCGTCGGTTTATGTGTAGTCTTTTGTGTTTGATGTTTACATGTCGTGTGTCTCTTTCCCATCTCGTGCTGTACTCGTCTTTTGTGTTTTTGCATCGGCTGTTTTGGTGTTTTACTGTTGATGCTGCAACGGGGTCTTGTTGGAGATCGCCTCCCTTCTTTTCATAATTTTAAGCCCTTGTAATGTCATGTGCCAGATTTATGACGTCATACTGTAAGTGTACTTATTTAAGCGGAATTTGTATTATAGCCAAGTAAGCTATAGACTATACTAAATCAGTGTTCTAAGATTCTATTACCCGTTACCGAGGTAAGTGAAAATTGAGGTTGGGTAACTGGAAAACAGAATGCTACTTACCCGTTGGTAAGTGAATTTTGAAGCACAATCCCCATTACACTCTCTGTGCATATATAGCAAAACAGAAGTAAATAGTCACCCCAAAGTACAAGATTATATTTAAGCAGTAATCCTGTATTTTCAGTGATACAATATTTCTGGACATATTAATTTGTGTTCAAGGTAATGGCTAGGATGCGCAATAGAAAATTAACATCCCCTTTTTATTCTGACATTTTTGTTTGGGTAAGTGAGTTTCCTTGCTGGGTAAGCACAGTTTTGGTAAGCACTGACCCATTGGTAAGTGGTTTTTTAATAAAATCCTAGAACACTGTAAATCATTTTACTCTTATTGATTACAATAGAAAAAAGGTCAAGTTCCCTAATTCATGATTACACTAATATGTCAAACTGCCCATTTTCGCCTTGTTTCACTAAAATTTGGTTTTGCTACCATAAGAACACATACGGTATTCTGACATCATTTGCCTTGAATTAAGGAAAACAAACTTGAAGGAAAATCCTTGTATGTTACACACATTTTTATAAACACATTTTCTACAGTGAACTTACTTGTGATGAAATTTGTAGATTTGCAGTAAGTTAGAGAAAATATCGTTTTCATTGGCCTTCAGAGTCTGTGGGAAATCCTCCTTTCTGATTGGTTGAATGTAGTTGTCAATCAAATCCTTGAGGTCACAGACATAATCAGTTTCCATGTCAACTACGTCCTGAATAAGACTCCTGAAATAAAACATAGAATTTTTTTTTAAATTGCAAAGTATTCATATGATTCAGTATTCAGAAACCTTCAACTTGAAAAGTTAATTTTTGATGTGATCTTTCCTCTCAGTGTCCTTGACTTGGTTACATAACCTTGGGTCAAGGTAATGTGAAATCTTTTAATGATCCACAACAACTTATGGTAAGACGAAAGTGTGATCTTCCCTCTCAGTGACCTTGACTTGGTTACATAACCTTGGGTCAAGGTAATGTAAAATTCTTTTAATGATCCACAACAACTTATGGTAAGACAAAAGTGGTAAGAATTATGAAATTTGTGACAGATAGAAATACTGACAGACACAAAGGCAAAAACATTCCTAAAGTCTCTTCCAGTTGAGGGGGGGGGAGAAGAAGGATTTTAATTACAATCTTTGGTCATTAGTTCATGTGCACAATAAGACAGGGGTACTAGTCTTCTTACTTCTGTTTGTCCTTAATCTTCTTCATCATTTCGTCGTCTACACGGCTTGACTTGCGTCTGGTACCATCGAAAGCAGATGGTCTCTCCACTGTCTTTTCATCCAACGGTTCAAGGACAGATGGCACCACATAACAGATCTAAATGTGTGATTAGATGTCGATCAGAAATGACATTGTCTAAATAAAAAATAGATTTAGAAGATTACTTTCTTTATTATCAATAATTATCATTAATTATTATTATTAATTATTGCCTGCACATAACAGTACGTGTTAAATTGCATCTGACATGTATGCTAGCTTAGAAACTCAATTCTTGTTTATATGATAGTCAATTTTAAAGTTTCCATGTGCGACTGTTCAAATCTTGCTCTAAGGACATCATGCAACTTGGCAAGCTTTTGAATTGTTAATTCATAATTTATTAACGTTTTTTTTTTTTATTTTCCCGATCATTCGTTTTTGACGTCATATTGATAAACATCATGTAAATATGCGACGTCCTTTGTCTAGCTATCAAATGAAACATTTCAAAAATGGTCTGTTGAACTTGCATGTCATAAGTATTTCTCATTTCTTAAATCTCATGCATATTTTAAATTGAAATGAACAAGTATGTCCATTTCAGACTGTCATTATCACCTGATTTCCAGCTTGACCAGTCCTAACTAGCCAGTGGTCACCATCTATCTTGTCTAGTACTTCTACAACCTCTCCTTTGTGGACTTCTGTGTCGTTACCTTTATCTTTGTAGTCTTTAAGGAGGGTAAACTTCTGTGGCATAATTCCCTGAAAGAAATAGTAAAGTATTACATATTCTAATGGTAATTTAACTTTAAAAATGTCACCTGCTATATTATATACATAATAATGTTGTGCCGAAATTATCGACCTTGACGACATCGTTGCCAGACCCTTCCAATTACGATTAAAATCGATTATGATTTTGATAATCAATAATAACTGGGAAATTCAAAACATTGTAAGAATGATTTATTTGCATCATTAAACCGTATTTTTGCTAGAGAAACAGTTCATATGTTGCACTAATAATTCAAGTCAACTGATACATGTATATCTTTGACTTAGGTCAGTATGCATACTCGTATGAAACATTTTGCCGAGTTTCCATGAAATTTGCTGTCAATAAAAAGTAAGTTATGGACAAATCATGAAATATTTTACAGTTTTGCAGCGTACTATAAGAATCTGATTATAATCAATAATCAATCGAAAGGCTTATCCGATTAATCGATTTTGAATACTCCATCCGATTCCCACCACTAATACTAGTCTTTATCCATTGTTTCTTCTTCATAAAATACACAGAGTGTAGTGATGTGTCGATAGTCGCCAACTTTTGATAGTCGATCGTTGAAACCCCTTCGATTTTCGGTAATCGATATTAAAATTGACGATCAATTGTGGCTCAGAGATAAAAGGTAACTATAATCAAAATTGTTTTTTGGTGAAAAGTAATCAAAATGACATCAAGCTAAGTGTACAAAAATAACAATGGTAAAGAAAACAAATTAAATTGTTGATTTTAGTTTGAAACTGTATTTCTATGCATTTGCAGTGTATGTGTATGTTATAAAGGCCGCATCCTCAATGATATTTCACTAGTTTTGAACATGATTTTTCAAAATTCGATAGTTCCGAAAATTAATCAATAGTGAGTTTCCAATAGCGCCCTGATAAACGATAGTAAAATTTGTCGATTGCTCATCACTCACAGAGTGCATGATACACTGTATATTGAGTATACACCACAACCACATTTTTGTGGATTCTTGTAGAGTAATTTCGCTAACTCAGTAGCAGCATTTACAAATCAAATTACTAAAATATACCCCCTCACCCTTTATGGAATCCTGAAACATTCGACTGATTATGCAACTCTAGGAACAACTGGTCAATTAGATACTCATCAAGTTTTAGTTCATACCTTACAAGAATACATGTAGGTCAAAATTCATAATTGCTCCATGTGAAATATGAATGTCCCATTAGCATCTTTGTGAGCTTAAAAAGCAGATAACTGAAAAATACCGGAGGACACAATCAAAGGTCAAAATCAAATGAAGAGGGTCATGTCACAAGAATTACATTTGTGAAATTTGAAATCCCTATCACTTACCGTTTTGTCATTTTGTAGTTCATACATATACCGGTACCTGTGACTCTGATTTTAGTTCATACATATGACTCTACATGCATTTCATACCTCAGATTCAGAATGCCTTTCTTATTGAGTTTTTATGGAATACAGAGTTAACATTTGCAATGAATTATGAACAAAGAGGAGCAATGATGGATTTCACTTAGTCTTTTTGTATACTTGTCATTTTCACACTTGATAAAGGCCAAGGGGCGAAAAATTTGTGAAAACGAGTGTTTGTGTTTTTATCTATTATATCATCCCTTCCCTTTGGAAGAAATATTTCAATCTACTCTGGATAAGTCGAACTTCAACGGACCGTTAGAAATAGTTCAACTTATCAGGATTTCGACTTACTGAGTTCAAATCGCGATCTAGCAACCAATTTCTAATAAGACTTATTCCCAGTTCAAAAACATATGACGTGTTTTCTTTAATCAAGCTATATCTAATATATGTATAATTAAATTTATTTGTATTTCAACTACTCCAGGTAAATTTTCAATATAAAACAGGTTATGGGCGTAAAAATAGGTTCAACTTACGAAAAGTTTAAGCTATCAGAATTCAAGTTATCAGGAGTAAAACTGCATAGAAACATATGGAAGAAAATCGGGACTTTTGAAAACAGTTCGAGTTATGTGGAAATTCGAGTTAACCCAGTTTGAGTAAATTGTAGCTCCTACCTGTGACTCAGATATTTCCAGCTGTACATTAGGTGCTGAAGGTACACATTCCTGCCTCTGTAACTTTGCCTTCTTTGTCTTGTTCTTTGGTTTTTCTTCCTCGTCACATGCTGGTGAATCTGTATATACACAAGAGAAAACAATGTCTATAAACACAATAATATCAACATTTACATAAACGTTACCTGTAGAAAAGCCTTATAAAAGAAATGCTACATGCCACATATCTTGTATATATGTGATTAATTCCACAAGTGTTACACAAAAAAGTTCTTATGACAAAAAATAAGCACCTAAAAACAATGAAAATAGTTTATACATAAAATTAACTTTATTTGAAAACAAAAAATGCCAATAATTATGTACAATTAGACAAAAAGAAAGATATACATATTTGAAATATATTGGTGTTTTATGTATGTATTCTAACTAAACATGTAATTAATGGTAGGATTGGGGTGTGACTTTTACCTTGACCTTTGTAAATGAGGTTAAAATGTGTCTCAGCCACACCCAAATCATTGACAGCTCGGCATGAGTATTTCCCAGCATGCTCTGCTGTCGGACATGGAATGACCAGACAGCTATATGATCCCTCATCAATGATATCAAGATCTCCATCCCCGCTGATCTGACGCTCTCCACGGAACCACTGGACTCTGGGTGGGGGATTTCCTGATAAAGAAATCGTCTAGATATGAAGCATCGCAGTGACAATGCCTGTATCACTCAAATTTCAATAAGGCATTTAAACAAAATCTAACAGTCCATTTTCAAGTTCTTGGAATCTACCATTAAAAACCTTGATTTTACACATCAGGAACCTTGCCAAACTTTTGAATTGTTGCGTCATAATTAATTGAAGGTTTTGTTTTATCTTTCCAGTGCTTTGTGTGTGACTTCACAATGGAAAATTTCGCCAAAGTATGTGATGTCCATAGTCTAGTTATCAATTGAAAAATCTCTGAAATCATCTATTTTTTCCATACATGTACATGTACATTTGGAAAGAATGTATACGGAAGATCGCAAATACATCTAACCAAAGTTATACGGATATTTTCGCGCACTTTCTGATTGTTCTCCATTGTCTTGACTTCATCAATTTACTTGAGCAGGAAAGGTGCCCAAGTTTTGAACAATGGTTTAGGTAGGTAACTATAAAGCTAAACAGAACTGACATGCTGCAAGCGCTGTAGTTGCGATCTTATTCTTAGCCCGAACTTTCCTGTCAATAAACATTTAACTTGGTAGCTAACAAAATTAACTACCTACTCTATCTGTACCATACAATGTATGTACATGTACTCTCAAAGTTGACTTGACATCACATATAAAGTTTAGTGGAGACAAGTACTCAGAAGTTCTAAAATCAAGTAGGGGATTAACACAGAGTTATCAATGAGAGTACATTTTGTACATGAACTGGTCGAGCACATTATCATTTTGCCATTTTTAAAACATTTAAAGTTCTAAAATCTGTAATTTTCAAAGTAAGTATATGAAATTTGGTAGTGGTGTAACGATATATTGTTTGTACTCGTATTGCGATACAGTAGCTTGACGATACGTATCACTCCATTGCCAGATGGAACAAATACTGATTCATTCAGAGGCTTTACTCTGCTTACTGTAAGCAGAGTAAAACACCTGGATGATTCAGACTAGCTAATCTGGCAATGGAGGTTCAAGACAGAAGGAAGAAAACAGTCCAACTTTGGTAGATGATTAGGCTATGTTATGAGATCTTTTTGGGTGAATTATTGATGTTTTTAGGAAGTATACAAATAAATCTTTATGGTCATAAACCGTTTTGCCCTTCAAATGCAAAAAATTGCAGAAATGCTACTTCCGGCTGAATATTCGTCGGAAGCCTTGTATTTCTATAGATACCATACAGGATATTGACGCTCTCTCTACATGTGCCTGTGCAAGGGCGGATTTAGGGGGGTTTGGGGGGGTTCGGGACCCCCCCCCCCCCTCCGGTTCCCAATTTTTTTTTTTTTTTTTTTTTTTTGTAACATTAGCACTTGGAAAAAACCCTGCAAACTGAGTAAAAAAAAAGTTGCTTAATGTCCACCAGAATTCACTATTTTGAAACAAAATTTACAAAAATTTTCTGATACATTCTATCGCATATCGATTCGATACCGTATCAATTGGCGTATTTGTGGATTCGTACAGACAATCGCGAAGTTTTTGTAATGTATGTCGCAGAAGGGGTTTTCTGTTTATTTTATTCCCGAAAATCAACATTAACAAATACTATAAAATGAAATGTTCAAATAATTTGCAAAACATGTACGTATGTCAAACAATCAATGTAAATGGTACGGGGATCAAAACCTACATGTTTCTGTCCTCAAATACCCGGTTTGAGTATTTTTGTCATCTACAAATTTTGTTAAAAACATACTTTGTAATAACCGGAAAAATGGGCAAATATTTAACATTGCATAAAGCTCGAATATCCTCCGGGGGCCTATAATTAAGCATTCAGTTTTTCAAGCCAAAACCAAATGATACTCAACATCTTTTACTCGATATCTTACCAATATTCTAAGTACATGTTACAGCAAGGACAAATCAACAAGCCAGGGGCGAAGCCAGGCGTACATTTGTACACAAAAACGTCCACATTGTCTCGTGAAAAAAAAGGAGAGCGCCTCCCCCAGTTGCCAAAAAGAAGGGGGAGGGTCTTTTGAAATAGTATTTAAAGCAAACTACTGTTCAGAAATAGATCAAAGACACTCCAGAAACCACCGATTTGAATGCATTTTTCGTAATTTCCTCATGTTTCATTAGAACTCAGTACAACCATGCGCAGATCCAGAGGAAGGATCGGGGGTCTGGACCCCCCCCCCCCCTCCCCCCCCCAAGATTTTCGGTGATGGGGTCCAGCTTTGGTTCATTTCTCATTGAAATGGGTCTAAAATGCATGAAAGGGCTTTGAAACCTAAAATTTCGGCTCTCTTCACTCGCCATTTACAAATACAAAACAATTTTTTTGCAAAATTCCTTAATTATTATCAATGGTTCATACTAAGTAATTTTATATAATTGTCTTTGGTCTCAGGAACTCATATTTTGAACAATCCCTTACATGTACCTCAAAGGATGTAACCTCCTTCATCTTTTTCAAGGTCTTGTCATTTTAAGATGTCTGATTATTCGGAAAATGACACATCTCTTATCTATTTATTTTCATGAAATTCGTTCCGTTCGCCGATATAAGGAGTGAAATATTCAATGTTATAAATAATTATTTCGATCGAATCAAGACAAATTAATATTTCATATCTAAAAAAAATTCTGACTCGCTACGCTCGCCAATTTAAACCTGAAAGGAAAGCTAACAAAATTGCCCCTCCCCATCATGTGCACCGATATATATTTACCTACATGATAAGAAGACTTCTTTAAATTTTGGACCCCCTCTGACCATAAATGCTGTATCCGCGCATGATACAACGATCCCTAACAAGGTGCGAGTGGTCGATTGGAAAGACTTTATGTGGACGTACATATATAAGTATTTAGGGAATGTCATGTTCACATCTCAAGTTTTCTTCGTCTTAGATACATGTACGGTTCATCGTCTGCTGACATCGAATCATATGCGTTATCCCATCTAAATTCAGCTCAAATACGCTCCAGAGGTCAGCAATTTGCTTCATTTTTTTTTCAAAATTTTCACGGGGGACCCCCTTCAAGGGGATGGGTAACATATTTCCATACTGTCCCAACTTGACCCTTCGGGCCTCGCAAGTCATCCCTGTGCCCCCGGACAGCTTTATAGACGTGCACATCGAAAACACCCTGGCTACGCCCCTGCCAGCAGGAAAGGAGAAATTATTTCATTTAGAAATCTTTATTGACCACATAAATTGAGTGGAAAAAATGGTCTGAATATTCGAAAAGGTAAGGAGAAATGTGCTTCAGAGTGCACCATTTTATTCCATTTTTTCAAAAATTTTCCGGGGGAGACCCCCCAGACCCCCACCTACAGGAGGGGGCAACCCCCTTGCGTACCCTCCCCCGCTTGGCACTTCGTGCCTCGAATCGACCCTTTGGGTCGATACAAAACCCCCCGCTTGCCACTCTGGATCCGCCACTGCTGTGGTTACATCCTTAAAATTGGACAGAAGACACAATAACCCTCCCTATATAATTGGTCGTACATAAAATTAGGAAAGTTTTTTTTTCCAGCTTTGGTTGTTCACTCCCAAATACATTGATAATAAATATACATGCAAATTTACTTGTACTAAGCTACTTTTAAGTTGTATCTGCAATTCGAACAACGCGCTGTCAGTTCACTTTCAAAACGAAAGTAGGAATTCTAAAATTTAGACCAGAGTCGTTTTGAGTTTAATGCTAAAACCGGAACATTTAGATCGCCTGGATATAGTATGCGTATGGACTTCAAAAATAGTGTTTAAAATGCATAAGCAAATCCAGGCGATCTTTCTGCCAGCTGTGTTTCGAATATTGAGAAACCTACCAGCCAAGAGAAAAAAATATTACTGGTCGGGTACATATTATCGCCGGGCACATATTATCGCCACTTCATTTATATCTCCGCTTATTGTTGATGTTGGAATTTCATTTTTTCACCTTAATTACATCTTTGATACATGAAAAGGTATGCAAAATTTCAAATAATTCCATTCCCTGCAAATACTTAATTTTATGATAGAAAGTCGGCAAATCTGATTGTATTTCCCCCGCCTCTCCGGGGAAAGGGTAGGTCACTTTGTCCTCCTATATCTCTTTGGGTTTTGAAAAAAATGCATCAATTTTACACATACAAAAAGAAGAAAGTTCAAAGATTTAAGTAATGTAAATTTTGTCCAAAAACTATGAGATTTTCAGAAAGAACTGGAGGAGGTGGCGATAATATGTACCCTCCCTTCGTTCAAACTTGGCCCAACCCTTTCATCCAAGAATCACTATTAATCAAGAACCAATCGTCAGATTTTCATGAAAGTTGCTTGAAATGTGTATCAAGGGTTCTTCTTTCTTCTGTGCAAGTTTCATTAAATTGAATAAACAAATAAGGATTTTAGAGTCTAAAACATTGAAAAAAGTGGCGATAATATGTGCCCGACCAGTAGGCCTAAAACAAACTTTCTATTTATTTTATAACAAAGTCTAGTGGGCAAGATATATGATCTTGGTCACAAGACAAATTCTGAACTTAAGGTGAAATAGAAATAAAATGACTAAAGAAGAATCTTGCTGCAGAATATTTTCATGTACAATTTATGATATGAAAATTTTGACAATTCGTGAAAAGGGGTATTTTAAGTAAAGGGATTTCATGCTTTCCAGTTTCATTGTGGTTTCAAAACCTACGAACACTTGGACGCATAATTACCAAAAAAAAAAAAAAAAAAAAAATGCCTTCAGTTATACTATGATCACGTGCAATGAACTCTGAATATTTCATAATATGGACTTTGGTAAGTCAATATTATACAATATTGGAATGAGGGCAATACATGCGCGGATCCAGGTGCCTGTTTTAAAATTTACAAAGTTACTTACGAAAAAACAAAACCAATTTTCGTAACCTTCATCATCAAGTAAAAGCTTGAAATATTTTTCACTTTTAGATTATGTTGTCCTTTCTTATATCATTTCTACATACAAATTCAGAAACAGTTACGTACGCGATTTTAGTCTATAAGAAGTACTAAGCGATCAAGAGTTACGGAGGTTCCTTAAATTTATCGTAAGTACTTTCGTAAAACTGGCACTGGTCAGCATGCATTTTTGGTCAGAGGGTGTCCAAAATTTTAGAAAGTCCACCCATCACGTACATGTATAATTCGGTGCACATCGGGGGGGGGGGGGGGTGTGACCTAAGGATTGATATGAGAGGGGGTAAACTTTATGATATGAATTAATAATTTGTCTTGATTCGGTCGAGATGATTATTTATTACATTGAACTTTTTACTCCTTATATCGGCGAGCGGAGCATAAAGCACCTTTATTCCCGTATCTTTTCTTTAACACGAATATGCCACATCATACTCACCCTTTACGCAGCCTTTGATGATGACTGTCCGTCCGTCCTGTATGACACAGTCAGATGGCGCCACTGAGAATTCAGGTGGATAGGCAAACATCTCTGGTAAACTTTCTCTACAAAGAAAAGTTTGTATTAAAATGAATGCTGGACTTTTTTATTGTTGTTTGAAACAACATGCCGCGCGCCATATATATTCAAATTGATTCTAACGCAATGTTCTTCAGAATCTGAGATCCACATATGTACAGATTATCGTTCCCAAGAACTACATGAGAAGGTTGAAATGGAAGTGATTTTTGAGAGAGGAATAGACACGCTAGAAGATTCCGATATTCTTAAATTATGTTGAAAAGGTAGAAACGTGAAAAAATAAAATCGCTACTGAACTTCTGAAATATTCATGAAAATGTTAGAACGACCCCACCCTCAAAAACGTCGAAAACGGATTTTACTTTTTCTGCACGACCACTGTGACGGGTGTTTCTAGCAAGCAGGCGTACACAAGTAAAATTAAGTACGCAGATGCATCCAAAAAAAAAAAGAATTAAAGAAAAGTGTACATAGCGTCATTTTAACGTAAAAAAAACCCGCCCTATAAATATGTAATATCCATTAGATTGCGGTGCTTCGCCCGTTGGATCCCCATAAGGGATTTAGGGGCCTCAAAGCGATCTCTAACCTCCTGACTGAAAGTGCTTCCACTTGAAATGTACTCTTACTACGCCGCACCTTTTTGATAATAATGACATCAGTAACACTTACTTTTCTTTCTGCTCCAAAGCCCCATCCTTTGGACTCGAACTCCGGCTATCCTTCACCATTACATTTATCATTCCTATATCAGTCCCAAGGGAATTTGTCAGGTGTATCTCATAGCAACCGGAATCCTTGGTTGTCGCGTCTAGTATCTCCATGGCAACGTACTCGTCCTCTTTGAAAATGTTTTCTCCATCACAAAAATTGACTGGTTTACCGTCTTTAAACATCTTTATGTCAGGTACTGGGTTACCTAGATTACAAATCATGACAAATTCAAAATTTTGCTTTTTTCATTCAGTTGAAATATTCGGCGTATATCATACAAAACTATTTCAATTACTTTGGGGTTTTAGAGGGGGGGGGGGGTGGTGTTAAACATTCCGCTTCATGGTGAGTGTATTTGAAAACTTCTTTACCGCGATGGTCAAATGATCTACGAGTTTATATAGATGAATGTAAAACAAAATCAATTGAAAAAGCTTAGACCATCGCAAGATGACATTGATCGATGGTATCAGTTCATTACTGTAGATTTAAGCATAATACATTTTTCAAAGAACATACATATAATTACAGTGAAATGTAATGGGCTACATTCAATCATAAAATAAAAGATTTTATCATGGGGTTGGCCTTATAATTAGATCTGAGAATTTGATAAAATAATTACCGGATATTTTCCATTCAAGAACAATGCTTTCGCCGTTTTCAATTCGAACATCTGAAGTTGCTCTGAGGATCCTTGGGGGACTAAGAGGTTTCTGCTTTGAAGAAATATCAGTTGTGACGTCAAGTGCCAACTCGTCTGATGTATCTTTTGGTTTGCTTTCTACATTTGCAATTGCTTCCATCTTTAACGGCGTTTCTTCAACTGGCTCCACTGACTGCTTAATGTCACTTGAGATTTGATGACAAGGATGTTCTCTCTCAGAAATGTCAGCCTTTTTACCTTCTATTTTGTCCTCGATTGTTGGAATCGACCCAGAAATGTGTAAGTCTTGATCATTTGAATTGCTGCTCTCATTTCTTTTACTTGGTCTTTTATTTGTAAGGTCTGTTTCCTTACGACCTTTGTCATCATCTTCAACACTTGGGATCTTTTCAACCTTACCGGGTTTCCGATATGAATCGTCTGCTTCCTTTTTATCGAAGGGTTCATTTGCTAATGGCTGTTTATCCTCACTAATGGAACTATTTCCCTCAGTTCCTTCCGCGGAAATTTTCATTTGGCCTTCACTCTTCAGTATTGAAGGCGCATCTGTTTTCTTGGCCTCAACTTCTTTGACATTGTCTTGTTTCTTGTCAACAACACTAACATCTCGTACTGCTTGCGTATCATTAATTTGGTTAGCAGAAACTGGTTCCATAGTTGGTACTCCATCCATAGAGATGCCGTCAACGTCTGTGGTCCAAAACGAAGACTCTGTGTATTCCGTGTAAGATGTTGTTTCGCTCCAAGCTTGATTTATCGATGACATTTCTTCTGATATTTCTCTCGCATGCTTTGCCAATTTCAATCCATAGTCTTCTGGATCAGAGGATAGTAGCTCTGAACTGTCAATATCCTCTGAATATTCGCTTTGCTTCAGAGCATCCAGAATAGCTTGCTGCTTGAGCTCGTGATCTACAAAGTCGTCCTCTTCCATGGCCTCAGCATCTTTGGAGGATGACCGTGACAAGTTTTCGTCTTTTTCAGGAATAGTCTCCGCACAGAAAAGGTCCAGCTGAGAGAAAGCAAGACTTTCCCGAGACATCCCCATACCTAGGGATTCCGTACTTGCAAAGTAGTCATCATCATGAATCGACAAGGATCTGCTTCTGGTGTCATCCTCGTCTTCATCTGATTCGATGACCATGTGCTGTTTACGAAGAGTTGCCTTTCTTTCATTTTTCTCATTTTCTATATGAATCTTATCGTCGACATTATCATCGCGGATTTCTGTTTCCTCTGTTTTTTGATTGAGTTGTTTCTTTTCGTTTCTGAGGTTTTGTAAATATTCTTCATTGATCGGTTCTTTATTGTTATCTTTTTGTACTTCATCTTGTCGGTTCTGAGCACTTTCAGCAGAGGTTGATAATGGTGTTTCAGATACTGAAGTCGATTGCTCAGATACGATACTCTCATTATCAATCCCTGAATCAAATGACATCATGTTGAGTTTGGTTGAAATATCAGGTGTCTCTTCCTTCCTTTTGGCCTTCTCTTGTTTTGAATCATCAAGTTCCTCTTCCTTCTTTTTGGCCTGCTCATCTCTGTCTTTAATCTTAGGCTTCGAATTTGCGTCACTCTCATCTGGGGTACTTTGCCTAGCTTTCTTGAGTGCATTTGCCGACACTAAATTGCTATCGTTGTTATTTTCAATTTCATCGTCTTTCACGACTATACCTTCCAGTTGCAACCTGGTAGAGGCTTCGGATGACGCGTCGTCATCATGGGTGACATGTGAATTCTCAGGTTCTTCATTCAGCATCTGACTATCAGTTTGAACCTCAATGTTAGGTGTTAATGTAATTTCTTCATTTTCCATTGACTCATGTAAATCTGACTCGGTTTTAAGTGACCAGGAATTCTTAGAAACATCGGGAGATTCAACTTCTGACTCCGCTTTTGCTTTTAAGTCACGAGTATATTCCTGATTCGTATCCGCGGACATAACGACTGAAAATTCGTCCACAAAGCACTCTTCGTCGTTGGCATTTACAGAAACATATTCTTTGAATTGAACTGTAGATTCGTGAGCTAACTCTGGAGTTCCTTTCGGTGCATCTTCTACACCGTGACTAGTTTTTGAATCCCTACCCATGTCTTCTCGTTGGAGATTATCCTCCTCCTCATCATCAAGGGAATCTATTTCGTCGATCATTATTTTAGGCACAGCCATTTTCTTTTGTTGCTTGTCTTTTTTCGCGGTAGATGCATTCTCTATCAAACTATCATCAACCTTTTCTTTTTGATTTTGGCTATCATAAATTTTGTCTGCTTTCCCATCAGTTTCAGTGTTTGTTTTCTGTTCATTATCTTGCAGAGATTTCTTGTTTTTGTCTCCATCGTCTTTTACATGCACTGGTTCTTTCTTAGTGTTATCTTTCTTTGTAGTGGATGAATTATCTGTCAAACTATCATCAACCTTCTCTTCCTGGTTTTGGATAGAATAAACTTTGTCTGTTTTCTCCTCAATTTCAGTTGTGGCTTTGACGTCAATTTTCTTTTCATTTTCTAGCAAAGATTTCTTGTTTTTCTCTCTATCGTCCTTAACACCTGCCAGTTCTTTCAAACCCTTATTTTTCTTTGCAGTGGATGCTTTCTCTGTAAAACTATCATCATCCTTTTCTTTCTGATTTTGAATATCATTAACTTCACCTGCTTTCCCATCACTTTCAGTTTTGCCTTTGATGTTGAGGCTCTTATAATCGTCTTGCAGATGTTTGTTCTCTTTCTCGTCCTGCTCCTGCACTGGTTCTTTTTTAGGTTTATCTGCATCCTTGAGGACTTTCTTATCCATGCTTGAAGGTTCCTCTGGCTTATCATCTTCCTTAGATATTTGTCTGCTAGATGGTCTGTATCCTTTCTTCTTGTGTTTATGTCCGTCTTTGCTTGATCGTCTTTTTCCATCGCCGTCTTTCAGATCTCCATCTAAATCATCGCTTTCTGGTGACGAATCTCTGTAATGGAATTTCATACAAAACATAAACGAGAAAGACAAAGAAATTTATTCACATATATCAGAAGAAAGGGAACATCTCTTACTAAATGACGCTGCAGTAAAGCAGTGAAATACACCAGCAAGAATGCAACAAACATGAGATGCAATGTAAACAATCACACCAACAGCTAAAGATAGCGAGACAAAAGAACTAACAAAGCAAAAACAATTTGAAACAATAATAACAAGACATGGAATAAAGAGACAAATGTGCAACTGGAGACGACTTTGGACGGTCATGTTCGACATAGAGAGCAAATAATGTGGTTATCCGGGGAACAGGAGCAAAACCCTCCCATGAAAATAATTTTTATCTATATTCACAATGACTTTATTCTTTCTTACCTGTAATCATCATCTCCCAGGCCGCTATCAGTTGTCGTAGATCTTCGTGACCTCTTTCTGTCCACATTCAAGAAATCCATGAGCTGATCTGCTATCTCATCCTCTTCACCTGCTTCCTCAGTGTCGCCATTTTTGTTTTGCAAGTCAGGCTCTTTCAAGTTTTTCTTATTCTTGGCATTCACATCTTGTTCTATTTCTATGGATGTCTCAAGGTTTGACATCGACTTCCCTTCTTGCCCTATATTTGCGACGACCTTCAAGTAATTATCTTTATCAATCAAATCGTTTTCTACTGTTGAGGCATAGTTCATTTTTCTTTCCGTGTCTTTGCTTACTGTTTTCTCTGACTCCGTAATTTGATGGTTCTTATCGTGGTGCATGGGTGATAAATCTGATGTACCATGATGTTTTTGATCAATAATTGAATCATAAGTGCTGTCCAAACTGCTTTTATCAACAACAAAGCCACTGTCATCCCCGTCTTGATTTTCTTTCATGAATTTCCCTCCATCGCTTTTCGTTACTTTACTTTTCTCCTCATTTATTCGTTCCTCTTCCAAAGAATGGTCAAAGAATGGCGCAACCTTCTCATTCATCATTCTCAGATGGACATCGAGATCTGAGAGTCGTCGCTTAGCAGAAGGCCTCAACATGTTGTCTTTGTCCTTTGCCTTTGACTCTTCCTGCTCTTCTCGAAGAATGCCTTTGGAACCTGTATCAGTATCATCAGAAACATTGTTCACGTTAGTGGTCGTATCCATCTTCCATGAGTCAGCCTTACTATCGGTGATGTTACTGTCGCCATTAATATCAAAATCAGACCTCATGCTGTCATGAATGGAGCCTTTCCCGCCAATTTTCGAGATGAAGTCGTCATAACGAGACTTGATTTTCAGTTGACCAGTGCCTTCGTTTATCTCAGAAGAGTCCTGTTTCATTCCTCCAATTTCAAATTGCATCTCATGGACGGTATCCTTTTCAATGTATCCTTGAATGGCTGCAATAGAAATAAAATTTTATGTAAGACTTATGTGCTTCAGAGGTAGTGTTTAATAGAATGTGAATACATGTAATGGTTTCATCGGTTTATGTGTTCTCCTTAATAATAATTTTTCAATGAAGGACACAGACGGGACTAAAATTATCAAATTGAAATATATGTTCTATAGCACCATTCTTCATGAAAAGGTCTATGTTTAAATGCCATTTTTTATGAATTTAGATTTAGCAGGTTAGGCTACCAATTCCTTTCCCTTGGTTTGCAAATATTATTTCAGGATTCTGCCTTTAGATTTTGAGAAAGATTTATCCATCAGGTAAAGATTGCATGAAAAATTTATATTTTTTGGCCAATATGAAATAAACTGGATTGATATTGGTGATTTTATTATGTGATCAGTATTGGTTGTCTGCTTGTCGTACATGGTAAATTTTATGAAATATGTTTTCTGTTTCACCGTACACGCGTGGTTCTTGTCCAAAACGAGGTAACTAATTAGTTTATAAAATATGAGTATATCCCCGCATTATTTATAAGCAAAATCACAAGTTGGTAGCAAACCATACAAAAATGTGAAAAAAATCCCACAATCACACAAAATAGTCAAATATGTGAGAGTTAGGCCATTAACACAGAAAATGTAAGTATCTCTTGCGAACATGCCTCACCAGTCACTTCACAGCATTCCTTGTCGATATTCATACATGTATCCCGTCTGTTCGAAGTTTTTCTTAAATAATGACATAAAGTACCACTGTTGAGGACTGACTAACCGAAACATGTACATGTATGTCTCATGTACAGTATTTGCCATTTGTTGTCCAACATTTTGCTATCTAGCAGAGGTTTCTGAACACTTCTTTTTCAGTTTGGTAGAAATTCCGAATCTGTGACTTAGAGAAGACAGGGCTCCGACCACCTGTCCTCTCTGAATGTCAGTCGGACTCCTCGGGTGATTACATACATGAGCTCGCTACAGCCGGCAGAGCACGGACTGTATTAAGCATGCCCTCTTTTTATATCCATTTATATATTCATCTGTGTCTCTGGGGCCTCTGCTTTTCGCGGTCGTGTTTGTGTGATGTCATCTTACAATGAGGAGGTTGTTTTACACCACACCTGCTACACCTAGGGTCACTTCATTTATATCATGGCAATTGAAAAACACATCCTCCCTTCAATAATTTTAAAATTCTAGCAACTAGATGAAGCTTTCGATCCTTTCAAATATTTTGTGTTGGTATATCATATTCTGACAAAATAGTATTATATGGCAGATATAATTTCAAATTTTGTATATCGAAAGGGGTAGGTGCAAAAGTGACCATTTTTGGCCCCAATCAATAAATTTAAAAAGGTTCTATTTTCTTATTCATTATGCTTCTTCTGGACAAAAAAGAACAAATTTGATGTGATTTTTCGAAAACGCTGCCTTTTAGGGCAAAATGATTGAAAGTTGATCACTATGTCTTCACATTAGAAATTCAGTTTTTTGGCAAGGGACACACATACACATGTACCTACAATTGTAAGCCCTAGAGCAAGGGCGTGTAACAGGTTCATACTAATATGGGACATTCCTTTCTATATTCTGAACGTACATGGAAAGTATAACTTTGTTACATGCGCTTGCTCTATATATACCATAAACTATTATGTTAAAATCTGGTTGTAATCATTTTACCACTAATTTCCATAGTAGTGGGCAATTTTGGCGGGAAATAACACTCAAACTAGTTGATTATATCTATTTTCAATTCAGTTTCAATAAACAACAATATCTCTTCTCTTATTTGAAAGATAAAAAATAGTATGAAAACAGTTTTTGAAAATGGCAAAAATTGGGGCCAAAAACGGCAGATTTTGCCCCTACCCCTTTGATGCATCTTACATTACATTTTTAGCCGAGTTGCAAAACTCGGCTCTTAATTTGATGTGAGACGGGCGGGCGGGAGGGCGTCTGGGCGGGCGTCTGGGCGGGCGGGCGGGAGGGCGTCAACAATTGGTTTCCGGACTATAAGTCAACTACGAAAGAGGCTTTAACAATGAAACTTCATACACTTACTCACCATTAGTCAAGGATGAGCCCTATTGATTTTGGGGTCAAAAGGTCAAAGGTCAAGGTCACAGGACTCAGATGATTGAAAATGGTTTCCGGACCATATTTCAGCCTGTATTGCACCTATAATCATGGAACTTGCCAGAAATGTTTCCCTTGAATCAAGGATGAGCCCTATTGATTTTGGGGACAAAAGGTCAAAGGTCAAGGTCACAGGACTCAGATGATTGAAAATGGTTTCCGGACCATATTTCAGCCTGTATTGCACCTATAATCATGAAACTTGCCAGAAATGTTTCCCTTGAATCAAGGATGAAGCCTATTGATTTTGGGG
Organism: Pinctada fucata; assembly: GCA_028142955.1. Classification (NCBI taxonomy): domain Eukaryota; kingdom Metazoa; phylum Mollusca; class Bivalvia; order Pterioida; family Pteriidae; genus Pinctada; species Pinctada fucata. Next base: position 27,674,067 of record AP027115.1, read on the forward strand.
TCAAAAGGTCAAAGGTCAAGGTCACAAGACTCTGTTGATTGAAATTGGTTTTCGGACCATATTTCAGCCTGTATTGCACCTATAATCATGTAACTTGCCAGAAATGTTTCCTGTGAATAGAAAATGACCACTTTTGATTTTGGGGTCAAAAGGTCAAAGGTCAAGGTCACAGGACTCTGATGATTGAAAATGGTTTCCTGGCCATATTTTAGCCTGTATTGCACCTAAAGTCATGAAACTTGCCAATAATGATTCCCATGAATCAAGAATGACCCCTATTGATTTTGGGGTCAAAAGGTCAAAGGTCAAGGTCACAGGACTCCGATGATTGAAAGTGGTTTCCGGACCATATTTCAGCCTGTATTGCAATTATAATCATGAAGCTTGCCAAAAATGTTTCCCATGGATCAAGGATGACCACTATCAATTTTGGGGTTAAAAGGTCAAAGGTCAAGGTCACAGGACTAAGATGATTAAAAATGGTTTCCCGACTGAATTTGAGCCTGTATTGCACCTGTAATCATGTAACTTGCCAGAAATGTTTCCAGTGAATAGAAAATGACCACTTTTGATTTAGGGGTCAAAGGGTCAAAGATCAAGGTCACAGGACTTAGGTAATTGAAAATGGTTTCCAGACCATTTTTGAGCCTGTATTGCACCTATAATCATGAAACTTGCCATTAATTTTTGGGTCAAAAGGTCAAAGATCAAAGTCACAGGAAAATCTGTATCCTTGAAAATATATTACACGCTGATATAGAATAAAGAGAAGACCATTTCTTGATCCAGAAATTTTCATTTAGGACCACAAAATGTTGTTACAAACCATACACATTTCATGTTAGTCTGCATATTCATACTTACATTCCAGTTTTGCAACTCGGCATTTTGCATATTCGATGCATTTTGAGCTTATTCTGATATAAGCTTAAAGATTTATGAAAATATAGCATGAAAAGAAATTGTTCATGGATACTAAAAAAATCAAGATTATTAATCGTACATCAGATTAAAATCTACAATAGCCATGAATGATTTTCCAAAATTCGTAAGCCTTTTGATTGTGGTTTCTGAAATCTGGTTTCGGCTTTTGTGACTTGGTGTTCCTTGTCACTTTTGCGTCTTTTTTTTCTGTGGTTTTGCATTGGATGTTTTAGAGTGTTGTGGGAGATCCCCTCCTTTCTTTCATTCACTGATTGTAACAGAAGGTTAAAAAAACACCAGGAAGTCTTCAACTTTACTCAATTATAAAAGTTTACATCTACCGGTAATTTGTTTATAACATTAATCTTTGCCTTAGTACTAATAATTATTTTCAAAATATGTTACAAAATCTTATAAGTAGTTACAACGTAAGATAGCTTAAGACAGAATTTAGTGACGGATGTTTTCTCTCTCCTGAAACCTACATATCAATTGTGCCTCATATGAAATTTACATGGACTTTACATAAAAGTTCACATGAAATTTATGTAAAACGAGCACGAACATGAAATTTACATTGGTTTTTTTTACATGAAATTCATGTTAAGTTTCTGACAAAAATGTTATGTGAATTCTATTTTGCATGAAGGGCACAAAGAAAAATTCATGTGAGGTAAATTTATGTGAAATTCATGTGAAATTTTTTTTAACATAAATCTTATGTGAAATGTATATGAATTTCATATGAACTTTCGTGTAAAATTTACATGATGCTCATTTCATATGAATTTCATGTGAGGCACAATTGGCTGTGTAATCTCATCTCCATTGCTCCTTTACAGAACGTTTGGTTTTGTGCATTGGTTATAATGTTTGGAGTCTGATCTTGGTTATTGTGTTTGACTATCTGATTAGTAGGATAAATGTGTAAATTACAATTCGCATTTATGTCAGTTGTTACGGTACCTTTGACCTCTTGCCTTAGGAAAGTACTTCAATAGAGGTTTTTTTTTATATTTGTTGCAATTTTATGCTTTATCTTTGTAATATTGTCCTCATTTCTTTTTTTACACATATTCGTAAGTATGCTGTATGATTACCTTCACCGTGTACATGTATGTTGGTCACATTCGTATTATTTTCTTTCAGTTAACTTTGCCTTATCACTAGTTATTATTTAATGTAGTTATGCTATGGTGTCTGAACAGAAAATTGCGATGTGACCGTGCTTAGTTAGACAGATATTCACAAAGGTAGACAGTTGTTAAGGTACTTGTGATGTTTTACATTGCGAAAGTACTACAGCATGATTGATCGAGTTGGCAATGACAAAGTACTTATCACAGCATGTTCAATACTGTCTCTTTCAAAATGACGTTGGTGAGAGGAATCTACTATGTACACCGGTAACTTTACATATGTTATTAATTTTCCAGGATATTTCGAGAAATCAATAACACACTACTAATGCTTATGTAACTGGTAGATCTTATCTTGCTCTTTGATATCTTTTTGGAATTAGGGAAACGATTCTACTGAAATTACGTTATCTCTTTCAAAAGGAAATCGATGTCCAAATCCTAAAGCTATAGAGCAGCCTACGGACTTGGACAATACTGATAAGACAGGACTTGCCGAAATGCTTGCATTTCTTTTATTATAGAACTGTTACATATATATTTCAATATTGATAGTTTCAACCACTAAGTTGGTATCTCGGCAGGTGGACTTCAGTCCCCAAAGAAATCGTTCCCCTTGTTTCAAAGTGTTTGTCAATTCTCTGTTACAGAATTTGAAATTTATTTCAAAACGAAGAGGTAACTCCCATTAGACATAGCTCTGTTCTTAGCTGGATCATTTAGTATAAATTTCAGGTCGTGATTAGAATTTCGTTCTTCATAATTTATATTCACAGATATGATTTGATCTATTCCGGCATCGAGCATTACTGATGAGACACTAAGTGTTATGAATATAATTTCCCTGACATGCATAGCACTTTTTAAATAGACATAAACTCAGCCATTGCGTGTTTTCTGGATGTTGTTTTTGATCAACGGCGGGTGCGGCCAGCCAAGCAGGGGATGCTTACTCCTCCCGGACATCTGGTCCCACCTCTAGCTTGCTAGGTCCGTCGATGCTCAATTTGATACTATATTGTGAGTGCTGTTCAGATTGTCGCCAGGATCTTCTTTACCTCATTATATTATATAGCGCATTGGATTTTGTTTGCATTAGATCATATTTTTTAAATTTTGATCATTCTTGACAAAAACTTCCAAATACTGTGCACTGAATCCTCATCAGCACATCATCAGTATCTATATTCAAAATTATATTTTGACTTTTGATAATAAACAGGTTTCATTTATTGTTTTTCTTTTTGGCTGAAGAATATTTAGTATATTTTGATTCAAAGATTTAACAATCCACTTTGTCGTGCAAGTAAAAACAACATTAATGTTAAAAAGATCTAGAAATTATGACATCTATAGATTTCAAATGTAATTAAAACATCGAGTCTGCTAATGAAATAAACGTGAGTAAAGTTAATATTGATACTCTGAGTGCTTATCACGTGCCACCTGTGGGAGGTAGATATATAAAGGGGATTTAGTAAACATATCGTACCTATCCCCATCATTAAGGAGTTTTATTTGTAGGTAAGGAATCGGAGTGTTTTCATGTGTGTTATCAGTATTTACTTCTCGCTTCATTTTCAGCCTCCGTCAGTGGAAAATGAAAACATACGTAAAGAGAGATATTCTGCGTCCGACAGATATTTTGGTGGAATGCGTAAAATAATTGACCTTGAGTTTTGTTCACTTGTGAATTCCTTGAGTTTTATTGGCCATGTACAATTACTTTATCCTTTGCATATGTTATGGATTAATATGATAGATAACTCTTTTGATAAGGAATAGGGCAAAAGGAATCAGACAATCGGTTAATCATGATAGATAGCTTAAAAGATCCCTACATACGTAATAGTACGCAAAAGTCTAGAATTCCAATCCGAAAACAATAGCCTCCTCAATGAAATTATTTTATTCTCGTAATGGGGGCTGTATATTGTTGATAAAAAAAATTTTAATTCTCGTTTTGCTTTTACATTTATAAAGGAGAAAAATCTATTTTCACGTTTATTTTCAATTTTCAAGTATAAATGGTCATTATATGCACTTTTCTGCATACTCGAAAGGTTAAAAAAAAGCTTTGTTTAGAGAAACTTTCATCACTTTCTCAACTAAAATACCTCGTACCTCGAACATTTAATATGGCGGCAGTTGCTGCCCATCCCTCTGAATTCTCGGCTCTACAGCTATATACTCCTTGGTCCTTGAATGTCACATTATGGATCACCATGGTGATGACCCCGTCGATGGAGTAGTCGAACTCGAATCGGTCGTCATGGGTGATGTCCCTGCCGTCCTTGAACCATTGAACAGTAGGTCTGGGGAAACCTACCACTCGGCATTCAAACCGCTTACTGCCACCAAGAGGCGCCTTAGTCTGCTCTGGCATTTTGTTTTAAGACCCTATAATAAGAAGGCAAAGACATAGTTTTACTTCGATCTTCTAAATTATGACATTCTATCATTGTTTCTCAGATTCCTTTTTCACACCTTTATTTTTCACTGCTTTTGATAACTACCCACTGTATCTACATTTTTTATGCTACCCTAAGACCATTTGTATTACTGTATTGTTTGTGACGTCACTTTATGGAAAGAAAAAAATCTGTTTTTAAAAAATACTCCAGCTGTCTAGTTGGACCTATGTGTATTCGTTCGTGGACATTTGCCGGATTTCCTATGTTCATATATTGTAATACGTTTCATATTTGGATGTGACTGCTGTTCGATGTGGGTGTTGTTGTATTTATCGTCGTCCCCTGATGTTTATTGAAGACGTTAAATTGTCTGATTTTTCTTGTTGTTATCTCTTCAGTAATCTTTTCACATACAAAACAGGCAAAGTACAGATGAGATAAAGAAGATCCTGACGACAATCCCAACAGCACTTACAGTAGAGCACAAAATTGAGCGTCAACGGGCCCCTAGCAAGCTAGAGGTTGGATCAGGTGCCTGGGAGAAGTAAGCATCCCCTGTTTGTTTCGCACTTCTTTTTTTCTTTATAGGAAAAAAGAGCACACAATGAAACTATAAAAACAAATGAAAAAAAAGAAGGGGATCTTCAATAAAACTCGGTTGCAGCACCCATAACAAAACCCCCATAGACACCCAATGTAAAAACACAGAGCAGACAAGTATAGACAGAGACGCAAAAGGGACAAGGAACACCAAATCACATTATAGAAACATAAAACACAAATGACTACATTGAATTTGAAGACACGTAAAGCAACGAGACCAATGAGCAATCGGTGCCGACATAGGATAGCAATCCAAAGAAGCCAATGTAATATAGTAGCGATGATGGTTCACTTTAAAGAGAAATATAATACAACAAAATGTCGAAAACACAAAACTAACGATGCTCTGCTAATTAATTCAAGTTCATTTATCAAGCTTATTTACTGATATCAAAGAAAGGAGAGGATCTCCATCAGGAGCCCGCTGCAAAACCAACTGCAAGAAAGTAGGGGATCTCCAACAACACTCGGTTCTAGCACCCACATCAAAACTACAAAACACCCAATGCAAAAAAAAAAAACCAGTGCAGACGATCACAGAACGTTATCACACAATAGAAACATCAAACATAAAAGACCACACATTAAACAAGGAGACAAATGGGTGGGTGCCGACTTAGCACGCAAGTAGCAGACGGTGTAGTTATTTCGTGCGCATACCCACTCTGCAAAACCTCGACCAAATGCAAAAAACACGGAGTAGACAGCCACAAAAAGGGACAAGGGTAACCAATCACCACAGACGACATCACAGCACAAAACACAGACGACATCACAGCACAAAACACAGACGACATCACAGCACAAAACACAGACGACATCACAGCACAAAACACAAAAAATACATATAAACCAATAAGACCAATGGGCAATCGGTGCCGACTTAGGACGGCCATCACAATCATTTTTTTTTCTGAAAATGCTAAATGTAGAGGAATTCATTATACAAATTATATGGAAAGAAAGGTAAGGATCTTGGAAGGTACGTCATGGATTCCTGTCGTCACATTCATCATAGTGCGTCTAGAATATGCCGATAAAAGAAGGGAGGAGATCTCCAAAAAGACCCCGTTGCAGCATCAACAGCAAAACACTAAAACACCCGATGCAAAAACACAAGACGAGTACAGCACAAGACGGAAAAGAGACATACGACATGTAAACATCAAACACAAAAGACTACACATAAACCGACGAGACCAATGGCAACCGTTGCCGACTTTGGACGGCCATTTGTCACGCAAGTAACAAATGGTGTGGTTATCCTGGATTACGTGCGAACTATATGAATGGTTTTTGTGTCATCCAGTGTGTCTTTTCATGACATTATGATCTTTACTTTACATTTAGAAGATTTAGATTTCAGATAAAATATCTTCATATAGCTTATAGTTTTTGAAGATCTTTACTGTAATTTGAAGAGAATGCTTAATAAGATCTTTATTCCTAGGTACCTACGTTGCTGCTTTTGTCTTTTTGATTACATGTGTATTTTCGAAAAAGGTAGTGTTTTTGTTTCATTCCATGTTGGAATACTTTATTCTTCATATTGGAGTTTCTAGGTTACTTGAAAAATAAAAATCAAGTAAACCTCATTTTTCATACTGCCTGTTCAAATATTTGTTTGTTGAGCTTTGATTACTGAATCAAAAAAAAATGTTCAGAACTTGTTGTTTACAAGAAAAAAAACCCTAATCCCTCTTTCAATATTTTTGGAATTGGTTTCATAAAAGAGATAAGTTTTTTCTACTATCTCTGATAAGAGACGAGTCTCCGTCAATCACCAGCGGGGAACCACTAAGTTATGGCCTCTACAAGAAACCTTTACGTAATATCTGATAGACAGTTATCTGGTATCGAGGATTTTGAAATCATTTAAGCGAAAATGTCGAATTTAGACTATGACTCATGTATTATCAGTTTTGTTATCTACTTTTCTGATTTTAGTTTTCATAGTATATGTATATTGTTGAAGTCAAGGCTTTAATCCAAAGAGCCTGCTACATAGGAAAAAAATTACTTCATGTTGGCATAGTTTCATTATTTTTTTTCAAGAAATACATCAGGCTGAACTTCCTTTTGATAACCGATTTTATCACTTCTTGACGTTTGACGTATTTGCGTTATATTTTATTGAAAAATGTGTACTTCATCAAATGCTTCCTTGTAAATTTTGAGAATATTATTTTGTTTTGTTTAGTTTTGTGTTGTTTTTGATAACCACTTGCAGTCGACAATACAGCGATATAAGAAAAAAAGGAGGGGATCTCCAATAGGAGTGGGATGCAGCGCCAACAGCAAAACATAGAAATACCCATATGCTAAAACACAGTAGACAAGCACAACAAGAGACTAAAAAAGGAACAGGGAATGCCAAACACCAAAGACGATATCAAAACATAAAAGTCCATACATAAACCAACGAGACCAATTGGCAACCGATGCAGACTTAGGACGGCCATCTGCAACGCCAGTAGCTGGTCAAACATGGTGGCTTTGGGGTTTCTCTTGTACAAGAGAGAAGCAAATGCGAAAAGACCCCAAAATGGCAATTGGGGAAAAAACAACTATAAAAAATTATATATATTCTGAATTGTAAAAAGATATCAAGCAGGTTGAGCAATTTGCCCTAATCATAAAGTATGTTTTATTTTACACTTCCTTTTGATTACACTTCTGTGGACCATATGAATTGTACAGTTTAATATGTCGCTTCAGTATAAGTGGCGCCACTTTACTTTCATTTCATATAAAAGTGCAATAAATAATTCTATGTTCTAAAAATTCGAAAAAAGAGTTGAAACATTTGATTTTTCTTCTAATGGAGAATATCTTTATGGCAACAAAATTCACGATAATGTCATGCATCGCTTTGTGTGTTTTACTGTGTAAATGCAACCATGATGTATAGTTGTTTTTTTTTCTTGTAATGGTTACTTATGTAGTCTAGGGTTATCTTAAACAGTTTGATGCGACAAACTTGCAATATAGCATCTCAAGAAATAGTTAACGTTCATAATGAATAAAGCTTGGTACCATCTAAAATCTTCATTCAAATGCCTCAATCGCAAGAGCATGAAATTAGTGTAAGGATTTGATCACTGAAACATTTTTCGCTGATTTTTTTATTTGCCTTGGTATTGTCCAGATCATTTTGTTCTCGATAACTTCTTACTTGTTAGAATTTCATACTTTTACACCGTATTGTAGACTGCTAATAGAACTTCAATGTATTTAGGAATGGAGAGGGTTTGTCTCATGTAATCCTGATAATCTAAACGTGTGCTGACTCTGTGCAGGGAGAGGTAAATGTCATCCAAGAACCCAAGGAATAGTCAAGAATGTTTTAACATATGTAGTATGTTATACGTGCCAAATGTCAATCTGGAGATAATTATCTCTGTAGATTTCTTTATCATTTTTCTTATCATATTTAGGTTTATGAAGATTCTTTCGCAAATTTATTAACGGCAACATAAACCACCAAAATTATCTTTATTTGTTATTTTACTTTTTTCCCCATACCTTCTGGTTTTGTAACTAAATTTTGTTATGAAGCAAAATGTACTTGATCGTATCGTATAAATTCAATAAAATTAATTTTAAAAAATCTTTTTGAAAAGAAAAAACCAAAATCATTTAGTCAGTAGACCACATTTGATTTTGTATCTCTACTATAATGCATTTGATATGTTTGTTTCCGATATTTTATCTTCGTATTACAATCATTTAGGAAAGCATAGAGGCAAAGTTCATCAGAAAAATGACTGCTACCTTCATATGATCTTTTTGCGCTTATGTCTTAATTATTATAATTTAAAAGCAAGAATTTTTGATTAATTTTTTTTTCATATTTACATTCATAGTAGTAATTAATCATATTACCATTTAAAGGTAAACCTTTGTAATATAACGAAATACTGGTCTTAATGAACATAATTAGTATGTATCTCATCTTAATTAATAAAAAGAAGGATTTAAACTAACTTACCCTCTTCACATGGGTAAATTCACTTAATTTATTGTCATATTTTTCCTTTACCCACACTTATACATGTAGCCACTAGTTTCACCTGAGCGCTAACTTACGACCCTAGAACGTTTAGGAATCTCCGAATTGATCTTTGAACTTGATGACGTCATAAAGAGCCTCTTGTGAATGGATGCTAAAACCGTTAGATGCTGCGCCAGGTGCTCGAAATCAAAGCTTAAAATAACCAAGAAAGAGGGGAATCAAAGCACGGAATAGTGCAGATGTAGGTGGTTTGAAATCAGGAATTAATATACTGCACAATCTATTTATAGATTTTGAGGACTGTTGTGCATTAAACGCTTATTATTTTGATTGGAATTTGATTGAATGGGAGTTTTTCTGACAACTTAGTTGATGTATTCGTTTTAGGATAATATGAGAAATATTATACTGGGAATAATGTTTATGAAAGGACGCAAACTTAAATCTTCAGTAGAAAATTACTAAACAATATATAAATTGAAGTAAAATTTCGTTCTTTATCGTCAAAAGCAGTAAGCAGTAAGAGGTTACATAAAAAGAGGTGTTCAAAAGAAAATCAAGTCTTAATGACGTTTAACCTTCTAGAAATGTTTTAAAAACATAATTTTGCGCAAATCCAGATATTGACTTCCAATGCCCAAAGCATTGATATGTATCAATGAGATTTTTCTATTTATTTTCTAAGATTTCCATGTACATACAGAAGTTAATCGGTGGCAATAAATACAGTAGTGAGCGTTATTCCCAGAAGCCATTTATCAGGGCGGTATGGTTAATTTCAATTTGATATGTACAACACACAAAAATGTATCCAATAGTATCAGAGAGTGTTCGTTTCGACTCCTTCATCGCTCCTTATCTACGATATCTCTGAGGAGGCTTAGATATTCAGGGGATCATATTATACTTCATTCCTGATAGGAATACACAAACACAACAAAGAAAGCTTGATGTGTGTTTTCTTAAATACCCGTCGGTAAAATCTAACAGGATTAGGATTTGTTTTTCTAATTGTCTTTTTTCTTCATTCATACATTTGAGCGTAAATTGGAGAAAGCTTTATTCTATAAAAAAAATATTTCGTATATGTTTTCTTTAATCTTTATATAATTTCGAATTACTGTGTGTTATCCATGTCTGTCACATGTCATTGGTACTAGTCTATGATTATGTCAACAGCTCGTCACTGCACTAATATGACGAAAATATCTAGGTTTCGTGCGGCTAATATAATAAGATTTTTCTTTTTGAGATGGCAAGATAATGTAAATCTAAACATGCACAATATCCGTGCAATATACATGTTTATGTATCTGCAATGATATGACGTCGTAGGGTTGCCTGTCGCACGACTGCATGGAGCGCTTTGTATGAAAGGTTCACAGAGTTAACAGGTTGTTTGCATTGACATCTCACGGCTGATCTGCGTTCTAGTTAAAATAAGAGTAGTTCTCAAACTAGACTTGCTCAAGTCCTTATATCAAATAAAGTTATATGAAGAGAATTGCAATTATTTTGGATTGAGGATCACTGTTTTGGAATGAGGATCACTGACGAGGGTTAAATACCCGAAACGTGCATGTCTGGTCCACGTTGTTAATTTATCTGGCTTTAAATGATGCTAATCAATTTGAAGACGTTTAACATTTTTACCCCTTGGTGAGTGTCACTGCTGGTGGACCAGGAGTCCCCGAGGGCACATGTAGCCAAGTTCGACCGATTTCGGTTGGTCGTTTCTTCGAACGCATTCGAAAATTTCTGCTTCCAAATTTTTCTCAAATTTCTAAAACCTGCGTCCTGTAGCATCATATCCCAGCCATCTAACTACGTCTTTCGATATATTTTGGACATGATTTTCACAGATTTTGGCCCTATTTCATTGTTTTGTATTGAGGATCACTGACGAGGGTTAAATACCCCAAACGTTCATGTCTGGTCCACGTTGTTAATTTATCAGCCTTTTAAATGATGCTACTAAATTTGAAGACGTTTAACATTAATTAATTTTTTCAAGTAGAAAAGAAAATATAACCAAGAAACTTTTAAGGTCAAGGTTTCCGCTTTCATAAACAAGTAAAGAATTTTTGGAAATTTTACAAAAACACAGTCAGCCTCTTTTAAAGTTCGGACCTATACAAGCAACAGGGTATATTACTTTAGGTATTTCACAGCCTGCATTCTATGGTGACATAACAAACAAAATTAGAAGGATCAAAGGCAGACAGCATAGCCATCGAAAATGCGTCAGAATCATCAAACGCATTTTATATCGTGGATATGATCCTTATGTCACCAGACGAACTCTCGGCATGGTACTGGACGAATCTACAGCCTTGTACCAGCGAATCTTTAAGACTTGCACTCTGACCGACTGTGAGGACGGGACTCCATGACGGGCCCTGTCCAAACCTCTTTAGAGAAGACAGGGCCCGAACACCTGTCCTCTCTGAATGTCCGTCGGACTCCTCGGGTGATAACATGCATGAGCTCGCAACAACCGGCAGAGCACGGACTGCATTTCGTACGCCTCTACCCAATTTTACATATATTTACATATTCATCTATGTTCCTTGGGCCCTTGCGTTGTGCTGTTTTGTTTGTATGGTCATCTTACAGTGAGGAGGTTATTTTACACAACAATTGTGCGTTCTTCGAGACCTTCGGGTAACCGGAAAAGTGGGAGGGTTGTGCGAACGTTATCCAGGATAACCACACCGTCCGTCACTAACATGGCTGATGGCCGTCCTAAGTCGGCACCAATTGCCTATGGCTCTCGTTGGTTTATGTGTTGCCTTTTATGTTCGATGTTTTATGTCTCTTGTTGTGTGTGTCTTCTTTGTGTTTTCACTTGGCGTGTTTGGTGTGTTGCTGTTGGTGCTGCAACCGAGTCTTGTTGGAGATCCCCTCCTTTCTTTGTTGTAAATGAAAACTCTAGTAGACGTTATTTGTTGAATTTGCTTATTCCTGTACGAGGAGACCAATGGGCAACGAGTCATACCGGCTTATAAGAATGGCAACGGAATAGGTACATGGACCCTGTGTTTAGCTTTTTAATCTTGTGGTCATCTTACGGTGAGGAGGTTATTTTTCACTACAATTGTGCATTCCTCGAGACCTCTGGATAACCGGAAAATTGAAAGGATTGTGCACTCGTACTCCGGATAACCACACCATTTGCGTGTTAACGGCCGTCCTCAGTCGCAACCGATTGCCCATTGGTCTCTTTGGTTTATGTGTAGTCTTTTGTCTCCAAGACCATACTTGAGTTACCACAGTGGAACATTCACACATGAATGCAAAGCACCAAAGTCAAGTAATACAATGCTAAGGACTACTAAAGAATTTCAAAAAGACCTCCAAAAAGGCTTCAACGACAACACTGAAATATGTGTTATTCGTAACAACTGACAGACTTTCTCCAAGTGTTCCAATGTTGCCAATCTGTGGCTGTATCTACTAAATAATTCAGCGAAGTCGTACTAGACTTATCTGTGATGGTTGACAAACGGTCAAAATTTGTTTTTTTTTAAATCAAAGAAAGATTAAGACTAACGGTAAGAAAACACCAACATCCTTCCCTCTTCCCGAGAGACAAGCCTATGCAAGCGTTGTAGCGAAGATGCCTAAAAAATTCATCAAGGGGTACTTATAGTTAGAGCCTACAATAAGAAGAAAGCTGCTTGAAGGATACCAATGACAAATATGAACAATGAACATATCTCCATACACAGTACAAAATCGATAATTCAGAAAATAATAAGCCGAAGGCATACAAAATAAGGATAGAACAGGAACCAAAGCAAACAAACAAAAACCTCCATCACATGAAAAGAAGCCATCTAACATTATGGGAGTGAAAGCAGATGCCCAGAAAGGGTAAGCACTTCCTGCCTGCATGCAACACCCGTCGCTTCAATTCGGTAGAATTGTCAAATCCGGTTACTTCCATTTCGGAAGATATAAGCATATTCTGTGGCTGGATGGATCAAATGGTCTAAGACAGAATATTGTCCACGATTCTGGGGCCTCAACAAAAGGTGCTGGTAAGAAAATCCAGTCAATGACATTTTATGGGGAAAAGCTTTATTTGAAAACGGTTTTTGGAGCACTGAAACTGCCTGAATTTGAGAGAGTGAAATGGGATGATGTGAGGTCGACGCCGACCTTTCTTTTCGTATTTGTGATTGTATTAAGAATTATTGATGATAAATGAATTTAATCAATTATGATATTATGCATTATAATTGATTTCTCGATCCCTTCTTCTATTTTTTTTTTCATTTGACATCGTTCAATATGCTTATCTTCAACACATGGCGCCATTGTAAGACCAGAATAAAGTATAGTTTGAGATTATATCTTTTGTCAAAATGATAATTGATTCTCACGCATTTCAGATTGCATGCTAAATGTTACGATTATCGTATTAAACTTGCCTCGTGTTTATGCATGTTAAAGATATTCAGCTTTTATGATTAGGATAAATTTACAAGTTAAACAATGGCATGGTAAGTATGTGGATGCGATAGAAAACATTTAAAATGCTTTAAACAAAAATTTGTCAAGAAAAATGAAAAATTTTATGGCCTTCGAATGAGTGTGTGAAAGGAGAAAAATGGCGTTATCATCAATTTTATTCTTTGATTTTCATCTTAGTTCATAAAGGAGTTTATTGCATTCCCTTTGACACTCCACTGCAATCGATAAGGGTTGAAACAAACGCTCCCCTGATCGATAAGCAACGTAGCCACAATTTAACGCTAACTCTGCTTATAGTCTGTCTGCTATAAAGCAACGATTTCAATAATGTTTTTATACATTTGCCCAAGGCATTTCCGCTTCTGTTACTTACATTATGTTCTAAGTTTTCGTTCTTTTCAGTTAAATGATATCAAGCATCTTGACTTAATTTAAGATGCATAATCAGGTTAATTACAATTGATATGGTCGGCAAGGTTTAGCGCCAGTATGACTAACGTGCAATGATCACACAACACCGCACTGTTCCTACTCCGGAACACAACAGGAGAATGACACAAGAAACAAAAATAAAAAAGAACAGCCTAAACTACAACAGGGGACAGCTAAGAACATACTAACACCGACACCGAATACTGTAAACCGTCTTTATTCGAAAGCGTTTTATTTTTGCGATATTCGCGAGTTTGCTTGTGTCGCGAAAATTAAACGCCGCGAACATGTTTCAGCTTATCTACAGTACTGACGTAACCTCAATACTAGTGAACATAAAACGCCGTGAATATGTCACTGTCATCAGATTCGCGAATAAGAGACGCTGCGAACAAAAGACGGCTTAGTAGTTCAACAAATAAATGATCCAAACACACCTTAGCAAGAAGCACGAACGTCAATACATAAACCGAGGAACACCCATGTGTACCCAGTGTCGACTTTGGACAGCCATAAGTCATATAATAGCGACTGAACGGTGGGTACATTCGGATTAAGTGCGCACACCTCCCACCACTAACCCTGTAGAACTTATTTTATGATCTTGTAGACTTTACAACATAACATTTTGTTATTTTTAGCAATCAAAATGAAATACGGAATAATATTATTGCGTTAGGTTGTGTCATAACATTTTCTTCTGTCGTACTCAGTACGTGCTCTAGAGGTATTCATCTTGTATAAGGACTATCCGACTACCTACTCAACATCACTCAGAGTTTTTTTTTTTTTTTTTTTTTGTTAGGGATTATTCTTGTCAAGGCAGAATTTTAAACGGTACAATGAAAATATGAAATAATATAATTACTCTTTGGCCACATTGTTTTAAGACATCCTAGGTTAAGTAGACATATCCACAGACACAAAATTATCTATAAACGGCGTATTCTGCATTACAATGATTGGTGTTCTTATCAAGCAGGCGATGCTTACTCGTAAGGGACACCTCATCTCGTTACCGCATAGGATCAAGTTTCAGTATGTTTTAGCTGTTTTGATTTTCTAACATTTTCCCTTGTTCCGTATTCTGATTCATAATGATCTTTGATCATTTTTGGACCTAAATATCAAAATTGTTAATGGAGAGATTCATAAAAGGTTGTCAGGACAAGTGCCTATGGTAAGAATTCCTTCAGGTATGCTGCAGCCGTCTTATGGAATAGATTTGCAGACAGTTTTAGACAGGCATAAAATTTTAACCATCTTTAATCACTTATCCAACAATGGAATGGGAATGCCTGCCACTGTAGTATATGTCGCTAGTTCCTTCAGCTGCAGCATACCTGTAAATTTTGTTCAGTTTTAAGTTGATTTGAATGTTCGTAGCTTTTCTTCTTTATGATGTTTTTGTCTAATGTGTATTTCTGTGATGATGTCTATGTGTTTTTGATTTAACTTTAAAAGGTCAAATGCTGAAACTCAAGCTCAGAGGTTAAAATAAAAGAAAACTTGTGGGAAAAATTCTAAAACATCTCAGAATGAAACACTATGAAAAGTCCAAGGTTTTTTATTACTAGGCAAGGGAATGCTATGCTTCATGTCGTCTTGTACATCAATCTCAGAATGCGTTTGAGTTTTTTTATATACACGTAAAAAATTATCAAGCTCAATGATCAAGGTCATAACAATGGAATTGCCTGACAGGGTATGCATTAAATTATTCATATATTTTATTGATATTAGGATAGCAAACCTAATATTATATCAGTGAAAATCTATAGGTTGCAATATATCTTTTGTTTTCGAGAAAAAAATGGGGGGGGGGGGGGTGGTGGTGTTAAATATCATTGTATCTTTGCTATTTATATGGATACATATAAAATTTTCTTCACAAATCAATTGATCTTATAGATTAGAATATATCAACAACCATTTTTGCATGGTTTGACCTTGATTTTATTGTTTAATGTGCGATTTATATGGTACTGTCGCGTACTTTTACGTTATTATTAATGGGGTACATGGAGGCAAAATTGCGAAGGATTTTCTGAAACTTGTCTATACTGATGAAGTTTTTGCTCTAAATGAATTAAGATATTCAGTATAAAGTGAAAACTCGAATGTTTATATATCAAGGAAATATTAAAATGCTTCGAATTTTGATTTTTATGGCATAAATCGTTAGAAATATAACGTCCACTTATTGCTGTTTTTGGACCATTATGCTCATCAGACCATTGAATATATAAAAACCCTCGATTGAGATGAACTCTTGTTGTATATTTCTTCATTTAGGATCCATTGATCAATTAAAGCAGTTTTAAATAGCTTTTGACCTTGAATCCTTTAAGTATTCGTCATCCTTAGGTTTGATTTCATGTGTATTCTGTGATGTTGTTTTATTTGTGCTCTGTGATTTAGTATCATAACTTTCATAGTTGCTGTGATACTTGTGCCATTGGTTTCATTTAGTTTCTTACCGCGCTTATATCGCCAAATTTGAGTGCTTCTTGTATAGTCTAGTTTTATTTGTAATTATGTCATTATGTTCTACTGTGCATGTTGTGAGTTGTATTTGTTTTTTTTTTGTATTGTGCTAATAATTTTAGTATTGTCTGTCTCATGTCTTATATGTTATCGTATGTTATGAGCTTATACTCCACTGTCTCCTTAAAGTGTATATGTTCTGAGATTAATATAATCTTACACCACCACGAGGTAGGGATGTCGATTTCTCAACCCGAGTGTATAAATTTTTCAAGTCCATGACGAGGCTTGCCGAGTCATGGACAAGCAAAATTTTTACACGAGGGTTGAGAATTAGCCATCCCTCCCTCGTGGTGGTGTTTTATTGTTTTTCTCCCACGTTATCGACTATCTAGAGTGTCTGTTATAATAACCAGTTTGCCTTGCTTCCATAACGTCGCTTTGGTAGCGATGACGTCAGAGTGTGAGATCGATGACGTCAGAGGGTGAGATCGATTTATCTTACCCCAGGGAAATTTGAGAGTTCTCAGTCTCAAGTGGGAGAAATATAGTGCTAATCTGTTCGCTTATAGTGCTTATATGTCTGCTTACAGTAATTATGTTCTAAGTTATATGTCTACTTATAGTGTTTATGTTTTGAGAATGTAAACTATGTCTCATGTGTTGTGTTGCCATTACTTTTAAGTTATGCTTGTGTGTCTTAATTGTATGTCTTATAGTAGATGTGCTCTCTACTTTCTTAATTGCTTATATACTTCTTTTTCAAATTGACAATTGACCAAACAATCTTAAATGTTTGCATGATATGCTGCATTCTTGTTTTGTTATAATTGTTATAATTGTTACTTGTAAATATGTTGACGTCGGTCTAAAAGCTCATCAGAGTTTGTGTTGTATTGTTTAACTGACATGCCGACTTTAAATAAAGCTTATCTTATCTTATCTTATCTTATGACAAAAGAGATTATCTTGGATTCAACAAAGTAAATTTTTCCTGGCTTGATGGTGATGTTCCTAGATAATCGTCATACAATATCTATATTTGACAAAAGAGATGATTTTGGATTCAACATAGTAAATTTTTCCTGGCTTGACGGTGATGTTCCAAGATACGGTATCTACATATCAAACTCATCCGGTAAGCTAGAGCATGTACTGATGTTTTGGATTCTCAAAGTAGAAATCTACAAATTACGAAGAAACTTTAAGGTCAAGGTTTTCGCTTCCACAAACTAGTACATGGATAGACTTTCTGGAAATTTTACAAAAAATGTCAACTTCTTTTGAAATTCGGACCAATGCAAGCAACTGAGTATATTACTTTGGGTATTTCACAGCCTGCATTTTATGTTGACATAATTAACAAAATAAGAAGGATCAAAGATAGGCAACATAACCATCGAAAACGTGTCAGAATGTTTTGGATTCTCAAAGTAGAAATTTACAAATTACGAAGAAACTTTTAGGTAAAGGTTTTCGCTTCCACAAACTAGTACGCGTATAGACATACTGAAAATTTTACAAAAAATCTTGTCAACTTCTTTTGAAGTTCGGACCCATGCAAGCAACTGAGTATATTACTTTAGATATTTCACAGCCTGCATTTTATGTTGACATAATTGACAAAATAAGAAGGATCAAAGATAGACAACATAACCATCGAAAACGTGTCAGATGTTAAACGTCTTCAAATTCAATAGAATCATTTAAAACCTGATAGATTTACAGCATGGACCAGACATGCACGTTTCGGGTACTAAACCCTCGTCAGTGATCCTCAGTCTAAATAATGTAAAATGGCCAAAAAGTATGAAAATTATTATGTCCAAAAAATTTACCAAAAGACGTAGCAGAATGGGTGGGATATGATGCTACAGGACCCACATTTAAGAATTTTCAAGAAATTTTGTAACAGAAAATTTAAAATGCGTTAAAGAGACAGACGATCAACCGAAGTTGATCGAACTTGGCTACATGTGCCCTCGGGGACTCTTGGTCCACCAGCAGTGACACTTACCAAGTAGTTCAAATGTTAAACGTCTTCAAATTCAATAGCATCATTTAAAACCTGATAATTTACAACATGGACCAGACATTCACGTTTCGGGTAGTAAACCCTCGTCAGTGATCCTCAGTGTAAACAATGTAAAATGGCCAAAAAGTATGAAAATTATTATGTCCAAAAAATTGTACAAAAAGATCATCAAACGCCTTTTATACCGTGGATCTTATCTTTTGTCACTTGGCTTCGTACTGGACCAATGTACAGCCTTGTACAAGCGCATTCTTAAGAATTGCATTCTGACTAATTGTGACGACAGGACTCCATGATGGGCCGTGTTCAAACTTCTTTAGAGAAGACAGGGCCCCGACCACCTGTCCTCTCTGAATCCAAATTTGACTCCTCGGGTGATAACATGCATGAGGTCGCTACAGCCGACAGAGCAGGGACTGTACTTCGTATGCCTTATGTTTTATTTCCATTTACATATTCATCTGTGTGTGTTTTGGGCCCATGCGTCATGCTGTCTGTTTGTATGGTCATCTTACAGTGAGGAGGTTATTTCACACCTCAATCGTTCTTCGAGACCTCTGGGTAATCGTTAAAGTAGGAGGGTTGTGCGCACGTAATCCGGATCATCAAACCGTCTGCTACTGACAGGGCAGATGGCTGTCCTGAGTCGGTACCGATTGCCCATTGGTTTCGTTGGTTTCTGTGTAGTCATTTGTATTTGGGGTGTCTGTGTGATTAGGCGTTCCTTGTGCCATTTGCGTCATTTTCTGTTCGTGTCTGCTTTGTGTTTTTGCGGTGGGTGTTTTGGGATTTCGCTGTTGGTGCTGCGGCTGGGTGTTGTTGGAGATCCCCTCCTTTCTTTTTAATTTTGATTTTCATTGTCCAATTTCAGGTAAATGAAATAAGGACCAAAAAGAAGAAAAGTACATCGAATGATTAAATCTACAAGAACCTGAAGTGAGGTAGGTATAGATATTTTCAAAAAAGGCTCTTGCTTCTACACGAGAAATCATAATTAGATACTAAAATGTCTCATGAATAACAAAGATTTTAAAATATATGACAGGCAACTATTTATTATATGGATGAAAGTTAAAGTGTTTTCAAGCACGTTTACAATGATTTTTTATTTAAGTTGTAGGTCCCATTAGAGAAATGATCATGCGTCTACCTCGGCGGCCAAAACGATTAAGACATGCGGTTTTTATTTTTGCGATTTCCATTGCTGCAGTCTCCATCTTTTACCTCAATGTTGAATCCCTCCAGAGAAAAGGACCAAAAGTCTACGTTTCTGATTTCTACCTAAAGTTTATGGGGAAAAATAATGATATGAATGAAAAACAAGAACATAAACGTGGGAATGTGTCAACAAATCAACTCTCTACTTATGGTTGGTCAAATGGACTAGGGTTTTCTTCACTGCAGACTATTCAAAATAAGAATGCAGTATATTCAAATTCGTCGCAAGCACCAAAGGAAACAGACGGAAAGTTCAGAAGAAAATACTGGTGTGACCATCTTGAAAATGAATATCCTTTAGTGCTGAACTTTACAGAGCTGACGACGCAAGGAAACGGACAACTTATAAACAAAAAGCCAATTCACGAGCACCCTTTTCATTTCATCTTCAATGCATCCAGTACATGCGCTTCACGTGATAAAATCAAACTTGTGTGCATTGTCAAGTCCGCTTATTACAATTTTGAATTGAGAAAAGTCCTTAGGAAAACATGGGTAAACGACGCGAAAGAGGACGGATCCATAGTTCTGTTTGCCCTGGGTTACTCAAATAATCAAGGTATTCAGGAAAAAATACGAAAAGAAAATGAAAAATATATGGATATCATACAAGAGAATTTTCTGGACCATTACAACAACAATACTTTGAAAACCGTTATGCAAATCAGATGGATTTCCAAGTTCTGCTCAAATGCTATTTATGTTTTCATGGTGGATGATGACGTCATAGTTAATTATAGAAACTTAATTCACTACTTTGATAATGTTAACCAATCTAAAAAAAATGCTTTATATTCAGGAAATCTTAAAGTTAACGAAAAACCTATGAGAGATCCAAAGGGATGGTATGTGTCGGAAGAAATGTACCCTTACACGTGCTATCCCCCTTTTGTGTCCGGGGGAGCTATATTGACAAGCACAGAGGTAATTCGGAAGATGAGTATCGCTGTGCCTTACGTGAAGAGCTTTAGATTTGACGATGTGTATTTGGGTATTCTAGTTCAGAAACTGGGAATAAGGCCTCAAAAGAATACGAAAGTTCTTATGATACAGGCCCAGTATGGGAGATACGACAACAGTGACCTCATTGCCAGACATGGATTCAAGGACCCAATGAAATATCTTGAATTGTATCATAGCATAGTAGGGTTGAAATAAAAAGTTATTAGTGTAGTGGATTCGATTTTTTCAGTAGTTAAACTTTTACTATGAAGAGCAAGATTCCAAGTATTTTTGTGAAATTTCCATGAATGTATGCATCACTTGTTTCGTTTTAAAATCTTGTGTGCGTTCACAACGAATAGACTTGTTATTTTGTTCATATTCACGTCAAAACGACCAACAAATAAGACAAATAAGCATTGAAATATAAAGGACCACAGTTTCTTAAAAGGAGGGAGATCAATTACTTGGTATTGTCAGGGCTGAATACAGAACTCATTCTATTATTGATAGCGCCACCGTATAAAACAAACAAATATATAATTGAAACAAAAAAGCAACCGAATGAACGTTTACAGAGACCAAGCAACAAAAAACATGTAAGAGCTGATATAAAAAAGATATTGACAATTATTCACGCAAAAGCTACCAACAAATAGATACATTAACAAATAAACCTCATCAAAAAGAAGAAAAACTAAGGCAAAAACACCTAAGAATCAAGAAAGACAACATATAAAAGGTAGACCAATGTTCTGACTGTGCATGGTAAATGTATCATCGGAATATAAAACACGTAACCATATAAAGGGTAAAAGAAACAAATTTAAACAAATACTGTATCTTAAGTGTCATGGAATTCTTAATTTAGCGGAGTAAGCGCTGTGGTACTTCAAGACTACGTTATATCTTTTTACTTCCACAGATTATTATGGAAAATAAGTCAAGTGCGCTAATTTATGATTCCACTAATATGAATATTTCCCAAACTTGGTGGCGCTTAAATAAGTACACTTACAGAAAACGCTGTCGCATTATGGACGCCGATTAAAAGTTGTTAAACAGAACTTACAGAATTATATATGCACAACCAATGAATTTCCATGAGATGAAACTAATGAAATGTACATGTACGATAAATGCACTTACATATCCGTAACAAAGCACAAATTATCTATGTAAATCAATAATAGGCTGTGTTCCGTCGAAACCATGCATCTTGATATCAGACAGATTTTACATTGCATGTACAAACTCACAAAAGAAGAAGTGGACATAGCAATCACTCAAATTATGTGACTATCAACTCATATCGGACGGACATTTGGCTTGGTACTGGACCAATCTACATCCTTATCTTTAAAGAATTGCACTCGGATAAACTGTGACGACAGAACTCCATGACAGGTCATGTTCAAGCCTCTTAAGACAAGGCAGAGCCCGACAACCTGTCCCCGCTGAATGTCAGTCGGACTCCTCGGTTGATGACACGTATGAGCTCGCTACAGCCTGCATAGCACGGACTGTATTTCGTACGCCTTTTTTTTATATCCATTTACAAATCCAACTGTGTTTCTTGGGCCCCTGCGTCAAGCTGACTGTTTGTATGGTCATCGTACAATTAGGAGGTTATTTTACACCACAATTGTGCGCTCTTCGAGACCTCTTGGATATCGGAATAGTGGGAGGGTTGTGCGCAAGTAATCCAGGATAACCACACCGTCTGCTACAGGCGGGGAATATGATCGTCCTAAGTCGGCACCGGTTGCACATTGGTCTCGTTGGTTTATGTGTGGTTTGATGTTTCTATGTGATTTGGTGTTCCTTGTACCTTTTGCGTGTCTGCTCTGTGTTTTGCATTGGTGTTTGGGGGTTTTGCTGTGGGTACTACAACCGAGTGTTGTTGAAGAACCCCTCCAAAGTACTATTGCCGTAATCTGTGTGTCTAATTTTTATTTCTGCACTTTGCGTTTCTTGGTGTGATGTTCTCTTCTTTGTGTTTTCATGCACAAGTTGGGATTGATCTCCAAGAATAACCTATTGTCATACATAACATAAGATAAAGCTAACAAAGATGATATTCTTTGTCTGATGTTTGTTAAAGCCGGACTACCACTGTCGCGAATGTAGCGAATGTAGAGGAGAATGAGGTACGATAAGAGGCGAATGAACAATCGTGTCACATTCTTGTCTGTTCTCATGAAGTATTTCTTTGCGCGATAGGCACACGATAGCGCCGCGAATGCAACAAGAATGTGCTACGTGTCCGCCACGATAGTGAGGCGAGTGTGATAAGAATAGAGAGGAATGCGGCACGAATCCGCCACGATAAAGACACTGAGGCGAATGAGAGGCGAATGCAGGAGATTGAGACACGATTTTAACCCGATAGCGCTGCGATCATGACAAGAATGTGACATGAGCAAAATCAAAATCATTTGACATATCCAGGAGCACCTATACCCTTTATTGACTTTGACCTCTTTTCGGGTTGTTTTCTTTTTAAAGGTATTGTCAAAGTTTTCAAAATATTGATCCGCACACTTTAACATCAACTCTGAGATAATTATTATTGTCACTGTCGTTTGTGTATGTAGAACTATCGTGGCAATATCGTGTCACTATCGTGTCAAGATCGTAGCTGATTCGCGTTGAATTTTGAATTTTTCATTCGCGTCACATTATCGGCGCATTCGCATCACATTCGTGTCAGATTCTTTTTTGTCGGGACTCTATCGTGGCTCATTCTCCTCCATCTTGGGAATAAGAATGCACGCGAATGTTAGGAGAACGCGCTACGAGTGGAGGAGAATGTAAGGCGAATGCGTTGCGCATGTGCCGCGAGTGTGAGGCAAATAAGAATTCAGACGCGAATGTTTTAAACAGTTTGAAGCATTCGCGTCCGTGGCGCGAACAGAGGAGAATGCAGGAGAACGTGACATGATAGTGACAAGATGAGACGAGAAAGCCCGCGATTGAAAGGAGAATGCACTACGATTAAACAAAATAACCTAATCGTAGCTCTATCGCCTCTGCATTCGCGACAGCGGAAGCCCGGCTTTTTTGCTTATTACAATCCTCGTGTGTGTTTCACAGTTGACAATACAGGGTAGCTTGACTGGAAATCTTTTACATATAAGACTAACCTCTTGTTGTGTTTCCCTTCTGTGTATTGGCTGTTTGTATGTATCACTGTAAACGTGGTTATTTTCACTGGGGAAATTTTCGCGAAATGACCACTGCAACGGCATGCTCGGGGGTATATGTGGCGAAATCGGAAGTATTTCCTTTATTCTTTTACACTGGTTATAATTTTCACGCGAGGGTTAATTTTGCGATACTAATGCAATCACGAAAAGCACGAAAATTATCCCCACGCGAATATGTCTACGTTTACAGTATAATGACAAATACGGATAATGACCATATCCCTGTATACAGCATAGAATCGATAATTCAGAAAATCAAAAACCGAAGGCATACAAAATCAGGATAAAACAGGAACCAAAGCAAACAAACAAAAACTTCCACCATATGAAAAGAAGCGAACTCCCAATATGGGAGTGAGACCAGGTGCCCAGGAAGAGTAAGCATCTCCTGCTTGCATGCAGCATCCGCCGCTTCATTTCGGTAGAACTGTCACATCCGGTTACTCCCATTTCGGAAGACATAGAGTACATATGTACGTGTTGCCGACATGAGTGATAATAATGTAAGTGCTAGTGTTGCTGCACGTTACCCTTTACCCCGAGCTTGTGTAACGATGATATCGTGTAATTTATGATATAGAGTCCCGAATTTTCAGACGATCATAGAGATCAATAAGTTTATCACTACATCGCTTCATTCTATGTTTTGTTCTATAAATAGACTTTTCTCTAGACTGTATGTTACCTTGTTTCAAATATCCCATAGTTATGTTATGGTAAGGGCTGCTGATCTAACAAAGATTCATCCATTCACAATCAATGTAAGTAACAAAGTCAATTCAATACCCTTATATTGTGTAGTCATGTTTCGATGTATCTTTATTGATAAATAAAATTAATACCTGTAAGTACACATAGAGCGTGGTTTGAACTCAAGATTAAGGTAAGAGCCATAGAAAAGCTTTTCGTTACTTCGTACAGAAATATGAATTTCAATAAATTATCGTTTAAATATCATAAATGAGATTTCATTAGAGTTTTAGATCTTAAAATTAAGCTAGAAAAATTATATGGTGCAATGACTAATGAATATTGTATAATATCTTCCAAGTTTCATTTCTCAATATCATAATGCAGTTGGCCGTTAAAATTCGACCCATGCTTCACAGTTGTCACCCTCAATATGCGTGTCGTCATTCATAATTCATATTTCGGTATGTCATGAACACTTAAAACAAGACAACAAAAAGCAGGTTCCCGAGCAACAAATGAAAATGTAAATGGATATAAAAAGAAAAGGCTTACGAAATATAGTCCGTGCTCTACCGGTTCTAGCGAGCTCATATACAGTTTCGGTCTACTCGTGACTATACAGACCTGGTCAGGTATAAGTTGACCGGGGCCGAAGGTCGAGGTTAACCAATGCCTGACCAGGTCTGTATAGTCACGAGTACACCGAAATCAGAAGTCAATAACTGCTTTATTAAATAATCAGGATTTTAAAAAAAATTACATTGTAATGATACGCGAAGTCAATGATCAAACACTACAAAACTCAATGCACGTGCTGGTTATTATAAGGCCAATGAATCCCAAAGACTTACTCTGAGGTACATTCTATGAAACAGCGTCTCTGCCAATCAGAAAGAAGCAAAATTTGCTATAATTCCTGATCATTTAACAATGAATTTTATTACCCAAGGAGCCCTGTCTTCTCTCAAGAAATTTTGACTGCATGGAGTCCCGTTGTCACAGTCAGCCAGAGTTTATGTTTCATATTTCCATATGTCTGATTTGGTTCTTTGTTGGCCCCTTTGCTTGCTTTGTGATGTACAGGCAGGCCTTTAGGTGACATCTCAAGCTACAAGAAAGACAATGGAATATTTATCAGATTTACCACGTCGGAACATTACATGTAACATGAAATCACTTATCCTATTAATGGTATGGATATAAGTGATTTGGATGAAATTTCCTCAGGAGGTTTCTAATTAGACTAGGCAGCTGATATGTGTGTACTAGCCGAGGCTACTAAAATGAGAACTCTTACTGTGATACTTATTCTTAGAACATACACAATGTGGACGATTACAATTGCTTTTAGACAAACAGACCATATCATATATTGGCTTGAACTGCCATGTTTGGTCGCGTGTAATCCACATCAAATTCCATGTCCTCGAATTTAGTTAGGTAGTGGCAATCATAATGATATTTAGATAAATGATTTAAACTATAGCCCCGACCAGTCGGAAGTTTAATATTCGCTTTCAATTCGTAAACGAATTGAAAGCTTTTGAAAGCTTTCAAAATTTTGAATACTCGAGAGATGACAAAATTTCGTCAGCGATTTCTCGTTAACTGAATTTTCGTCAGCGATAACCTAGCTTTCAAAATTTTCGTCAGCGATAGCTTTCAAAACTTTTGAAAGCTATAGTTCACGAAATTTCGTCAGCGATTAGCTTTCAAAAAAATTTTGAAAGCTATAGTTAACGAAAAATCGTCAGCTATAGCTTTCAAAATTTTTGAAAGCTAATCGCTGACGAAAATTTCGTCATCTCGGCGTTAAACTTTCGACTGGTGGGGGCTGTATGTCTGATGACATGAATTTTACAAAATTCATCATAAATACGTGTTTTCTCCGTCTCCGAAACGAATAAATTACGATATATTGCATAAAAATTGATTCCTCAATATTTTTTCGACGTCGTTCAATACTTATATGCTCATTTTTAACATATGGCGCAAGATCAAGATCAATACAAAAGACATGAGGGGATTTAAGTATTCTTCAATGTAATTTTATGCCTTTAGTCTAAATAATTGATTATCACGCATTTCAGATTGCAACTTTATAATAGATACTGCAATCAATAAATTTGACATGCCGTGTGTGAAGTATTACAAAATTAAATAATAACCAAGAGATAGATACAAGATTTTGAAGGATTCTGCATGTAAACATTTAATTATTTTGAATGGGGTAATATTCATATCAATTATTGTCATAGTGATCATGAAGGTATACGGAAGAACTCGTTAATATTTGAAATAAAAATTTGTCAAATGAATGAAAAATATACCGGTCTTCTATATCAGATTACGTACGTAACATTTCGTATATATAATATGTAAATTATTAAAAAGACATGGAAGTATATATTCCAACTGATCCATCTGCATGCCTGCAAATAATCGCTCTCTGGTTTAAGGTATCCGTTGTACAAATAAATATCAAGTGTATTATATAGTTAGAATCATTGAATATTTTTACCTAAATAAACCTTATACAACATAAAAAATGGTTTCTATCATCAAAGGTCAACATGCCAACCTTCGCTCAATCCACGGAAACTATCGAGGCATTGCCGAAGATTACCGAGATAATTTTAACACTGTTTAAATAGACGAGACGTCCGCGAGATCTCCATTTGTACACTGGATACGTTAACAGGTTTAATATCTTTTCCATGCTGCAAAGTTATCTGATGCTCTCGAATTTGAAGACGTTAAACATTTGTGCCACTTGGTGAGTGTCACTGCTGGTGGACCAAGAGTCCCCGAGGGCACATGTAGCCAAGTTCGATCAACTTCAGTTGGTCGTCTATTCAACGCATTCGAAAATTTGTTATCAAAATTTCTTGAAATTTCTAAAACGTGGGTCCTGTAGCATCAAATCCCACCAGTCCTCTACGTCTTTCGATACATTTTTGGACACAATAATTTTCACACTCTTTGGTCATATTACTTTGTTATACTGAGGATCACTGACGGCAGTTGGGTACCCGAAACATGCATGTCTGGTCCATGCTGCAAATTTGTCTGTTCTTAAATGATGAATCTAAAGACGTTAAACATCTGCTATAAATGAACGGGGCTCCAAAAGGACTCGGTAATAGCACCCACAGCAAACACTGAGAGCCCTACCTGCGAAACTACAGACAATAAATCACAATGAATGACACACCAAAGGGACAAGTAGGACCAATAACCAAAGACGGCACCAAAACACTCAACAGAAAAGACTGCACATAAACCAATGAGACAAATAAGCTACCGATGCCGACTTAGCAAGAGCATCTATACGCACAACCCTCCCACTTGGCTGGTGACTCAGTGGTCTTGAAGAACGCACAATTGTATGTATAAAAACCTCCTCATTGTGAGATGATGACATGGACAGGACAGCAAAACGCAGTGTCAAGTAACAATTTGATGTTTGTTGAAATTTCATTGAATTGTTCCACTAGCTTTGGGGGGGGGGGGGCAAATACGAACGTTCCTTCAGGAGGGATGGAATAAAGGCGAGTTATTGATAAACTACTCCACCATGGGTATAACTGTGAGCTACTTACATTGCAGAAAATTTTGGAGAATACAATTAAAATAAAAAATACTTTACAATTCGTTTTACTGGTGAAAAAGTCATCCAAAAACATCGAATTAGATACATTTACAGATTGAAACCGTTTTCAAGGCTAAACTGACGGGTGCTGAGAAAGCAGGAGATCCTTCTTCTTCCTGGGCACATGTACTTATCTCTTCTCACTTTTGCTCATTTGTAGAATATTTCAGTTGTTTTGCTTGGGTTTTCATTTTAATTAATTTAATACGTGCCAATTGATTGTAATTGTTTAAATTCTGATTTGGGGTTTGTGCATGACTTACAATAATTCGTGTATTGTTAAACTCTAGGTAAAGTTGATAGGGACCAAAAGGACGGGTTAGCGCAGTGGTAGCGCACTCGCTTCTCACCTCTAAGGTCCCAATATAAAACATTATAATTGATCTCTCATCTCTTTTTTATTTTTATTAAGACATCGTTCAATACGTAGATGCTCATCTATAACATATGGCGCAAAATAAAGACCAACAAAAATACTGTTAAATGTTATTTTATGTCTTTAGTGTAAAAAATAATTGGTGGCAGCGCAGTCGCTTCTCACTCTAAGGTCCCGGGTTCGAATCCCTGATTCGGAGAAGGGGTCTTATAAATGCGGGAGGGTATGGCGCTTGCCCACCCAGTCCTAGGAGTCCTGTTTTCTCTTGCTCCCCCGAGCCAACGTGAGACATCAATATAAGTTTGGAACTTGTTTGTTAACCATTGTAAAATAAAAATAAAGTTTTATTTTTAGGGACCAATTCGAAGAAATATACATAGCATAAGGATACTGAAAAAACAAGTGAAGTGAGTATAAACATTTTCGAAAAATGGTATTCATGTTTAACACAAGGAATATTGATAAAATTGTAAAATGTATAATGAATGAGGATGAAAATAATCATTAACTTGTCGTATTAAGGAAAAGGAATGATCTCCAGCATGACCAACCTGCACTCACCCAGTGAAACAAACCCACAAGAAAGTGAAACATAAATGACATCATACAAACTCCAAATCGCAAAAAGACACAACAGTATTCACTAGAACATCATACAAAACAATCGTAACAGACGTAAAGAAACATTAAACATTGATAATTACCAAATGTGTTTGTTTATCTGATTCTAATCATTTTGATTGGTCGATCGCATTTATTGTGACTTCCGTTATGAGATGATAAAATGTCAAAATTGACCGGAACTACTTTCACACTTACGCAACAGAAATCAAGAATTGTCTAACGCATGAAATAAACAATACAAATGGTCTCAAATAATCCATTTAAACTAGAGACAGTTCCATGTGTCGACTCATTAACATCACAGCACAGTACTGTGAATGTTTGCAGAGATTACATCGGTTGCTACGCGCATGATTTGAAAACTGCAACAAGTGAACATGAACGGCCCAGTTTGTTGACGGATTTCTTGTGTTTCTAGGGAAATTTTGATTGACCTATTAGAAATGCATGAAAAAACTTGTCCTTTAATTTTCTAAAATCATCGAAATTAATCTAATATACATGGATATACAACATGTAGGATGAATAAATTTGAAAGTACCAAGGACTTGAAAGTACTGAGCAAAAGCTACGCAATCGCGACTTACCAAACTTGTCATGCCGATTTCATTCTGATTCCTAAGAAATAATTTACAGCCGATATTCTGATACCTGTAGATCATAACAACGTGTTTTTTTTTTCTTCACACATAAGATCTACAGGTACAAGAAATGCTGTCTGAGAGTCCGTATAAATCCCAACACAAATTGCTTCATGTTCTACGTTCAACTGTCATGTCTGCTGCCCTCGATAAACAACGCGTCACAAATTACGTCATAACAGTACAGTAGTAAGTGCAAATAGGTAAAACATGCCGAGGTTCTGAAGGGGGAAATGCTTTTTTCCAGATTAAATGTCGGCTTGTTTTTTTTTTCCTCTCGAACATTTTTGTTGTTATGGAACTAGTTCGTACCAGTTTAATATTTTCATACGCCACGTACTCAATCGTTTATTTTCCTTAAAATTTGTACGAATTCGGAATAAATTCAGATGTTTGGTAATTATAAGTATTGAATGTTTATTTTTGTCATTTTATTGGATGATGAAATGTCAGTTGTCGTATCACAAATTTTGCGTAAAACCGCTTCGTTACGCTACGCGGTTTTACACAATTTGTGATACGACAACTGACATTTCATCATCCAATAAAATGACAAAAATAAACATTCAATTCTTAAATGACAACAAGTTCACTTTGATTACTTTTGCATGATTAGACTTCATGTGAAGATACATGTAATAGAGACCAATTGGAAAATTGTGTATCCCATAGAGATACTAAAATACGATCATTTATTTATTTAAATAGTGCAAACACTAGTGTTAAACGTCTTCAAATTCAATAGCATCATTTAAGTACAGATAAACTTTCAACATGAACCAGGCATGTACGTTTCGGGTACTTAACCCTCGTCAGTGATCCTCAATCTAAACAATGTAATATTGCCAAAGAGTGTGAAAAGTATTATGTACAAAAATTTACCGAAAGAAGAAGCAGGATGGGTGGCAGATGATGCTATATAGGACCCACGTTTTAGAAATTTCAAGAAATTTTGACAACAGAAATTTTCGAATGCGTCGAAGAGACCATTAATATGATCTTTGTTGTTGTTGTAGGTAGCTGGGAAGTTGATCATGCGTCTACCTCGGACAAAAAGAACACGACATGCGCTTTTTATTTTTTTGATTATCATTGCTTCAGTTTCCATCTTTTATCTCAATTCTGTATCCCTCCAGAAAATAGGACCTAAAGCCTATGCTTCTGATTTCTACCTAAAGTTTAAAGGGAACACTGATGATATGAAAAGAAAACATGAATACAGACGTGGGGATGTGTCAACAAGACAACTCACTTCCTATGGCTTGTCAAGTAGTTTTAAAAGGCTGTCTTTAGCCTTCCCTACGACTCAAAATAAGACAACAGCACATTCGAAAACTACAAAGAAAACAGAATTAAAATTTACATCTAAATATTGGTGTGACCACCTAGAAAATGAATACCCTTTAGTGCTGAACTTTACAAAGCTTTTGATTCAAGGGGACAGGGAGTTTAAAAACATCAAACCAGTTCACGAGCACCCTTTTCATTATATCTTCAACGCATCCAGCGCATGCGCAGCAGGTGATAAAATCAAGGTTGTATGCGTTGTCAAGTCCGCTTATAACAATTTTGAAATGAGAGAAATTATAAGGAAGACATGGGCAAAAGACGCCAAAGAAGACGGTTCCAAAGTTCTGTTTGCACTAGGCTACTCAAATAATCAAAGTTTTCAGGAGAAAATTCGTGAAGAAAACAGAATATACATGGATATCATACAAGAGAATTTCATAGACAGTTACAATAACAACACACTTAAAACTGTTATGCAAATCAGATGGATTTCCAAGTTCTGTTCCAATGCTATTTATGTTTTCATGGTGGATGATGACGTCATAGTTAATTATAGAAACCTAATTCGCTATTTTGATAATGTTAACCCAGCTGACAGAAATGTTTTGTACTCTGGAAATCTTAAAATTAACGAAAAGCCTATGAGACATTCAAAGAGATGGTATGCTTCGGAAGAAATGTACCCTTACACATGTTATCCCCCTTTCTTGTCCGGGGGTGCTATATTGACAAGCACAGAGGTAATTCGGAAGATGAGTATCGCGATACCCTACGTGAAGAGCTTCAGACTGGATGATGTGTATCTGGGTATTTTACTTCAGAAGCTGGGAATTTCGCCTCAAAAGAATACAAATATTCTTATGATACATGATCAGTACGGAAGAATAATAAGTAACAGCAGTGACTTCATTGCCAGACACGTATTCCAGTTCCCAAAGAAATATCTTGAAATGTACCAGAGCTTAGTAAGAAATAAATAAGAACTTATAAGTGTAACACTTTTATTGGGCTCAACTTGTTTAATAGTTGAAATTTTGCTGTTAAAAGCATGATTTTTAGTTTTTGTTTCTCGTATTTACATTAATGTGTAACTCGTTTTGTATTCATGAACCTTTTTTATTAACATTTCGTACAACGAATAGAACAAAAACGATTTTTATGCTGCCGTCACACTATCCCAATTTTGACATCCGATGGAAATATAAATTTGCAATTTCTCAAATTCGTGTCTGATCGGAAATGCATCGGCACATCCGTAATTACATCTGATGACATCGTACCATCGGTTGCTTCATTCAAATTTCGGCAGTAAACTCGAGACCGTTGGCAAAATCTTTGTCGTGCCAAAAATTATATATACATGAACAGTGAAAAATGGCACAAAATCAGTTTATCTCAATGTTCTAATTATGGCTAATTTGAGTATTAACAGTGGGCAAAATAATTATGACCTTACACGCTAGTTCATTTTTGCACCCACCTGCCCTTGGAGAAACAATAAAACCAATACTATCATCATGTAAGGGGTACCAAACTTAGTCAGAATCCAAACTGTTTTACCTGTTGCACACCTGGTACCTGAGATATTCACCTTTTAAATAAATAAATAAATTTTAATAAAAATCCTGCAGGAATTTTTTATTTTCCCACAGGAATTATTTTTTTGCAGAATATTCCTGCAGGAAAATAAAAATTCCTGCAGGAAATTATTTTTCCTGCGGGAATTTAAAAAAATCCTGCAGGAAATTGAAAATTCCTGCAGGAATTTTATTAATTAAAGGTGAATATCTCAGGTACCAGGTGTACACCAGGTAAAACAATTTGGATTCTGACTAAGTTTGGTATCCCCTACCTGATGGTAGTATTGGTTTTATAGTATCTCAAAGGGCAGGTGGGTGCAAAAATGAACTAGCGTGTAACTTCATAATTATATTGCCCACTGTTTATTATATTTGTCTCCTCTGCTATTCCCTGTTAACTTTTCTGTATTATAATAAACATCAAAGAAGTACCTATCAGTTATTCTGTCTCAATGTCGAGAAGGCAAGGCAAAATAATAAGAATTTCCATTGGAACGGTTGCGAACCTCGGAATGAATAACATTCCGAAGTGAGACCAGGTGCCCGGTGAGAGTCAGCGACTCCTGATTGCATGCAACACCCGTCTTTAGAAATGAGAAATATGGGAATAAAATATCCCTATCAGGAAGCACAAAATCGTTAATCGAAAAATCATCTAACCAAGGGCGTACAAAACCAGGATAAAACCAGAACTAAGGCAAAGGAAAAAAAATCTACCATATAAAGAGAAGTGAACTCCCTGCGAAGGAGTGAGACCAGGTGTCCAGAAAGAGTGAGCATCTCCTGCTTGCATGCAACACCCACCACCTCAATTCGGTAGAAAGGTCACAATCAGTAACTCCCGCAAGGGAAGACAAACACATAAATTGGTATGCCATGGCACAAAATATCAGAATATCATTTATGACTCTGGCTCAATAAATCAAAGTATCAAACATTGAGAAATTAATTATTACATTAACACTATGCCACTGGATAAAATATTCAGCACAACGATTGTAGCAAATTAAATGTGGTTATCCGTATTACGTGCGCACAAACCTTTCACTTGTCCATTTACCAAGCACCCCCAGAACGCCCAATTATTGTATATGATAACCTCTTTACTGTGAGATGACGGCACAAGTAAGACAGCTATACGCAGGGTCTGTGTAACAAACAGATTAATATGTAAATAAATATATGGGCACATGTAGCCAAGTTCGATTAACTTCGGTTGATCGTTTCTTCAACGCATTCGAAAATTTCTGTTATCAAAATTTCTTGAAATTTCTAAAACGTGGGTCCTGTAGCATCCTATCCCATCCAATCTGCTACGTCTTTCAGTACATTTTTTAACATAATAACTTTCACACTCTTTGGCCATATTACATTGTTTAGACTGAGGATCACTGACGAGGGTTTAGTACCCGAAACGTGCATGTGTGGTCCATACTGCAGATTTATCTGTTCTTAAATGAAGCTACTGAATTTGAAGACGTTTAACATCAAAAGCATAAAACCGTACGAAAAGAAGCCCGTGATTTTCCGGCTATAACGAGCTTATGTATGCAATTACCTGGAAAATCTGACCAACTTCAGAGAGGACAGATGGCCACGGCCCTGTCTACTCTAACGAGATTTGGACAACACCTTTTATGGCGCCCCGTCGTCATACTATTAATCAGGCTACTACTGTCCTGTTCACTAAATCCAGAGCACCCTGTTTTGGCGATTTATTCTGTCGTTTGAAGAATTTGCTATAAATTATTGTTTCCGAGAATTGATCCCCTTTTGTCGTAACTGGAAATTAACTTCAATTTACCCTATTAGCTGCCTTCAAACCGCAATATGAAAAAATAAAATGTCTACGGGAAAATCCAATGTTAATTTCAAGCCGCGGCCATATTGTTCTCCGTGTTAACAATAGTAAACAGTGACGTCAAAGCCTCCGACGTCACACATTTTCAGCGATTTTACTATAGAAAATCCCAGTATACTTTTTTATTTTCCGTCTTATTTCTAACTTAGCTGACGTACAGACAAAACAATGATATTTTCTGTTACGACTGAAGGAGCACTATAAAATTGATACCTTTTTGGAAGATGACATTTTCATATTTTAGAGAAAACCGGGAAAACAGGATGCTCTTGAATTAGTGAACAGGACAGTAGGCTGTAGATCATATCCACGGTATATAAAGGGATTGATCATGATTCAGACGCATTTTGATGAAAATTCAGTCTACCTTTGACCCATCTTGTATTAATTATCAAGTCATCATAAAAGGTAGGTTGTTCAATAACCATATCATCTGTTGAAAGTATAGATCCAAATTGCAAAGAAAATTGAGAGCAATTTTTGTAAAATTTCCAGAAAGTCTTAAAATAGACACTTTCCTTGGTAATTTTTAAGTTTTTACTCTTAACATCAAAAACATAAGTACATGCATTTGTGTATCGGATTAGTCGAGATATGATAGTCAAACACAAAACACGAAGACAGAATCCAAAAATTACAATATATTCTTCCGTATTCTTCAAACTTTTTAAGACAAAACTTTCACGCGAGAAAAAAAAAAACAAAACAAAACAAAAAAACAAAAAAAACAAAAAACAAAAAAAAACAAAAACAAAAACAAAAACAAAAAAAAAACAAAAAAAAAAAGAAAAAAAAAAAAAAAGAAAAAAAAAAAAAGAAAAAAAAAACAAAAACAAAAACAAAAACAAAAAAACAAACGGACAAATCAACGGAGACAGTAACACAGCACCATAGAAACATGCAGGGCAACATTCTCCAGAGTCAAAATATTGTAGGTGGCACTGTTAAATAACGTGCTGTAAAGGTAATATTCAAACATCACATGAATTATGTTACATATAGATTTAAATTTCTCTCGTTGTATTATTTATAAGCAAGGGTGTCGCACTGTAGCCCCGGATATCAGATCTACGACAAGAAAATTACCAAAAAAACACTGTAAGTGGCGCAGCTTTAATAAATTCAATGAAGAAATACGGTGTAAACTATAATGCAAAAATTTTTTGATCCCAAAGCCTGCCAAACATAATAATTACTTGTGGAATCTTGTATTACCATGATTACATTATAGAAACACATCGAACAATGAAGACCACCGCACCGACAAAGAAATAATATTCCCACAATAAAGAATACAATAGAGTATAATAACGTTCTGCAAAGAGGCAAAATGATGAGAACAGGTGCCCTGAGAGATTAAGCACCTCCTGTTTGCTCCGTATCCAAATGAACAAGTATGACCACAATGAAATGGGCCAATCTTCAACATTATAAATCATAGTTTTGAGCTAGAAGTTTTACAGAAGCCAAACAAAAATGGACCATTCTCTACACTTTCACTGCGCCTATTACATACTTGGTGCAAAGAAAGCTTCTTCTCAGGGGGTTATCATTGATCAAGAGCTCGCTTCAATCTGCAGAGCATCAACTGTTTTCCGTGTGTCGACTTTTTGAATTGATATTCATTCAGACTGGCCATGGCACTACTGATTTGTTCTCTTCCTTTATTATACCATCAAATCACAGCATAGACCCATATTCCCAGACAATGTTTTAAGATCATAATTCCGGAAGAGCGTACAGTACACGGTAATCGATCAATTTTCTTAATAGTAAGAATTTGTGTTCAACAAAACAATAAGCTTTATAAGGCAATTTCCATTCTGAAATGGTAGCAACATCCCAGACTGAACTTAACATGCAATTTACAAGAACAATTCAATAAGCTGTAACAAGGAACAGGTCTAGTTCATTCTATATCTTAAGAAAGACAACTCATGAAACATTTCAGAAATAAGAGTAGCGTTTCCTTAGTCAGGCTGAAGAATAAAAAAGTCCGGTGAGGTATTGTTTTGTGCAATTTTTAAAGGTTACCTTAACCCCGTCTCCCCTGTCTTGGTAGCTTTTACTAAAAAGTCATTTATGATACTCACATCGATTTGAAATAGGTTTCCGACTTTCAAATGCCTATATAGTCATTATCTATGTAAATCTTTACATTTTGTTTGTTTGTTGGTTATACTTTAGTATTTTATTCTTGTATAAAATCTAGATACTTGTAAAACTATTAAAAGTAGAAGTTATATATTTATTTTTGTAAAATGTTGCCTATATTAGTCAACTCTGAGTTTCAGGGGCGGATGTATACTTTTTTACAGGGGTGGGGTTCAGCCAAAAAAAATCTTTTTTTTGCATGGCAAATTCCAGGGGTGCCCTCTAAATCAGCGCTTGCACATATATTTATTATTCTTTAAGGCGCTGGTGTCAATTCTTTTGAGGATGGTTTCACGAAGCTTTCAAGTAAGCCAGCTCGTACTCTGACTATTTCGAACCACGGCTGTCCTCACCCGAGTTGGCGAGATTATGTCAATATTTGGCAGTGTAGACGGAATGTTTGTCTAAATGTTTACATTTTTATACGGCGGAGTCTCCTAACTTTATGTTACTTTCATCAATTAATTAGAGTTTGATTTGACATTCGTGAAAACAAGGGTATTACACATGATAGTGTTTCAGTGATATTAAATCTTTGATCCGAGTTTATATCCCCTTGAAAGTATCATTTTAGTCTCGGAGGATGCGTTAGTGTTAGGTACTGGTGCAGTGGCTCTTTAATTTGATAAAGGGATTTTTAAAATTCCGTAAGAAAGACAAGTAAACATACTGAACATAAATAAAACATGAGATGTTATTGTTAGAAGTCCCCGCAAAATGGAATCGGACAGAAAATAACTGATTCGGAAAAACCAATCCATCTTGTTAAGAAGGCGAATGAAGTAAACTTTACAATGAAACTATGGAAAATAGAAATAGAAGTATCGCCTTTACAATCTATCCCTCCTTTATATATCCATTAGATTGTTATCTTCCCTAAAGCTTAATCTTCCTCTCCGTCTTAAAATTTCTTCTTAAATCCTTTTTTTATTCGGCCCTCTCTTGGGACTTAATGTCTGCCTTCGTTTTGTTTGCAACCTCCCCTCTTCAGTTCTCTATCTTACTTCAGCCTGTTTCTTCCTTGTCTAACATTAAAAGAACAGCCCAAAAGCACCGACTTTGACGCATTTAGCGGCCTTGGCCTATCCTGACGTCACTGATATTGCTGTCAAGCAGGTGATGCTTACTCCTTTGCTTCGGTTGTTTTGTTAGGTTTTGAATTTTAAGATATGCCCATCAATTACGATTGTTGGATTCTGGAACTAAGTTTTGTACGGTGGCCGTAAATGGCCTTGTTAAAAATAAATTATTTCGTTCCCTCGAAAGAATATTTCGTTTCCTCAAAATAATATTTCGTTCCCTCAAAATACTATTCCGTTCTCACGAAGTATTATTTCATTCTCACAAATGATATTTCGTTCCCTTGAAATTTTATTTCAAAAATAAGAAATATCATTTCGTACCCTCGAAATATTATTTCGTTCCCACGAAATATTATTTCGAGGGAGCGAAATATTTTCATTACGGCCGTACTTTTGGATTTGACTTTAATGCATTTACGCCATACTGTACATGTAACCTTTTCCAGTGGCGTACCTTAGGCAAAATTAAATGGTACCACATAGACGCCCCTAGCCATGGGCATTTTATGGCAGTGAATTAGGAGAACGATTGCGAATGTCGGTTTTGCCTCCTGCTCATTGATAAGAAATAGTCTTCAGAAAAAAGAAAATGAGTAATAAATTCAAAAGGTTTGTAAAGCAACAAGGATGTTTTAGCATACAAGAATACATGATAGCTACCCCGCTGTTTCCACCCTTTTTCACTCTTCTTACTCAACTTCTATATTTTGTGTTTCTTAAAATACAATTTTTCTTCTCTCATCATAACTTTCCTCGTGTGTGGTCATCCTCTTTAAGATGATTTTTGGTACCTGATAAAAAATATCTTGAAGAATGTACAAATCCCATTCCTTTACATTTCCTTTCAAGTTTTGCCTAGCTCATGGCCAGAAAATGACCAAATTTCCATGAATATGAAGAAATGTTTAGCTTTTAGTCATCATAAAAATTGCTATGGTAGGTAGAATCCGAGAGCATTTCAAACATAATCATTCAATGATGTTTCCTCGTTAAAAACCAATAAATCGGTGATTTATTTGCACAAAATCAATGTTACTACATGAATGATTCTTTTAATTCATTTAGAATTTTGACCTACCGACAGAGAGGGCAAGAATTACTCCATGTTTCGTAACGGAAAAATAAACTTACATGCAGTTAAAACACAGAATTCAAATGCAGATCTACAGAACTTATGATAATGGTTTAAATTTACGATCTCTCTTTAAAAGTTTTATTGTGTTAGATGAACAAACATTGCATATGCTTTTGTTCTTACGAAGTGTCAATGTATTTGATTAGAAAATTAAACGAAAAAGATATAAAACTGACATTTGTATTTCAAAGTTCAAAGTTTTGTCGTCCTGGGTGACCAGGAACGAATTGATGGTGGCCCGATATGCCTCCGACATGTAGATAATGGTGTTATTGACGTCAAAAACACAATTTGCAGATTGTTTAATTGCTGTTGAAAAGGAAATTAAAATTTTAAAGAGGAGACAGTTTGATTTAATTCTACAGTTAAACTTTTTCAAGTAAATTTAGGCCATACCAAATTAATTAAATGTTCTTTGGATTTTCTTGTGAAAAAAAGGGTGCGAGCGAGCGAAAATATAATTATTTTATTTTTTTAAGTATTGCAGCTTTTAAGGTGCGAGCGAGTGAAATAATACATTTCTGATGTTTTCCGTACTCACAAAGGAATCCCCATAGGAATCTGGTGACAAGGAAGCCTGGCACATAGCAGTACGGAAAAGATTTTCGAACATTCTCCCTCCTTGACTTTCAGTGCCATGTATATGGGACAACAAATTTGCTTCTTACGAAATTTTTCAAACACAAAAAGTATCATTTTCTTCGAAATTTGCACAATCTGAGACTTTTAGAAGCTTTAAGATTTGCAGAAATCAGAACCGACCCTAAAAAATTCTTGAGCCAGAACTTATTGGTGCGGGCGAGCATTTTATTTTTATAATATTATTTTTTGAATTTTGAAAAATACGGTGCGGGAAATCCAAAGAACATTTAATTAATTTGGTATGGCCTTATGGAGGATTTAAGGAAAACATCCATCGGAGACCTATACAAAAAGATAACCTTTGTTTACTTTTTAAACTTATTTCAAAATTATTAAATGAAAATTATGAAAGACTGCTTCATCGATATAATAAAAAATTCAGCTTTGTTATTTAAATAATAATTGTCTAATAAAATCCAAAATGAATCTACAATTTCAAATAGCATATATATAAATCTATACACGTATATTATATTCGTCTTTTTTTTTCTTTTCTTTTTATGGAATCACTATAAAAATACGAGTATGTATGTTCCAGATAATATGGAACTAGGATTATTTTCGGGAAAATGGGGATACCAGACTTAAATTTTCGATAATCTATTTCAAAGAAAAAAATGCATTTGAACAATTCAAAAAGGGGGTTACTCCGAAGTTTTTTTTAAATCCATTTTAGGCCATTTCTTGTTTTTATTCTGTTTTGCGTCCTTTTGAAATTGAAAAACCTACCAGCCAGCCAGGCAGAAAAAACAAACAAGAATATAAAACAATTAAAGTTACATTTTCACAATATGTGACGTGCTAAGTACTAATCTGACAGAAACTTGTTTCATTTGATTTTGTAGGTCAATAAAAGAATGACATATAATAAAATGTATAAATCTTTCAAATACGTTAACATTTTTACATGAATTAAAAAAAAAATACGATTTCTCTTTAATTTTTGTAGAAAACATCTTATTTTCAAAAGATTTGATCATTTTAATTTTGTTTTGTTTTATGACGATGGGCTTAAAACCTACCAGCACGAGGACGCAAAACAGAAAATAACAAAGAAATCGCCTTAAAGTAGAAAAATAATTCTGTGCACAAGCGCGGATTTAAAATGAAAAAAAGAGTTAACATGGACAACTATTTATGGTCAAGCAAATTCTAATTTTCTATAAATGTCCTCAGGGAAAAAGTGGTTCAAAATCATCATTTTTTTCTTGATAAAGACAACGTGGTCGAAAATATGAAGAAAGAGTTTGTTTTATATATGATTTTTATTTTCTAGTAAAATCTGCGAAGGGAAAAATTCATTTATAAATATGACTTACAATAATTCTTGTTTGATGTAGTAAATAAAATGAATGTAAACGAAAAGCACATGAATATACGTTATACCTGTACAGTACAGACAAATCGAACGCGGCAATGAATTTTGTCAACTGTAATAAAAAACAGGAAATCACTATATACAAACAATTGTTCAGAAAACCACATTGTGTTACATCGTATAACATTGTCTGTTTCATTCATAAAATTTGTTCGATTTATTTAAATTACCACAGACAACTTCCGGTCGCTGTTCTTCGTTTGTTTCCGTCAACTATTGAACAAGAAAGGGACAGGAATCTCTAAACTATATTACGCTAAATATACTCTGAAGTCGGATGGAATCACTATAGTGATATCTTTTAATAATCTTAAAGATTAGAAAAATAATAATATTTCATAGTTTCACTGGGAGTTTTTTTTTGCAGGGGGGGGGGGGGGTCTTTGCTTTAATTTTTCCCATTTTCTTTCTACCTTTTCCCCCTCTTTCTCAATTTATTTATTTCTCTATCTTTCCATTTGCTTATTTATTCATCTATCTATGCATATCTTTTTTATATTATTAATGTATTATCAGTTGTTAACATTTATGCAACAGTTCCTCATTTCATTTTTGTTAAGATTTAACATGCTTACAAAGCAATGCAGAAAAATGACAGGATAGTAAAGAAGCAATCATTTCCAGAAAGGTTTACTTTTGCTCTGGCACGTCTGATTAAGGTTAAGCCACTGGATATTATTTTTCATTATATCTTTTAGAACAAAAAGATTTTAGAAATTATCTGTTTTTCTAGAAAAAAAAACCCATGTCAGCTAGCTCTCTCTATACTCTTTGAGTTGTCGCTCTTCCCTATATCAAATTTTATCACGCCTCGTACCAATTTCAGCCAACGACGTCGCAGTATTACGGTCACGTGATGTCCTACCTTGACGCCGAGTTAGGTCACTAAATTTTCAAACGTCAAAAAATTACACATAAAATTTACGAAATGGTTAAATGATAAATTCGTTATAGGTTTATTTCTATCATACTTCCTACTCAAAGCCTTCGGCCTCACCCCCACTAATTCACACACCTACTTTGAGTAGGAAGTATGACAGGAACAAACCCTATTACTAATATTATCACGCCTCGTACCAATTTCAGCCAACGACGTCGCAGTATTACGGTCACGTGGTGTCCTACCTTGACGCCGAGTTAGGTCACTAAATTTTCAAACGTCAAAAAATTACACATAAAATTTACGAAATGGTTAAATGATAAATTCGTTATAGGTTTATTTCTATCATACTTCCTACTCAAAGCCTTCGGCCTCACCCCCACTAATTCACACACCTACTTTGAGTAGGAAGTATGACAGGAACAAACCCTATTACTAATATTAGTATGAAGTTGCAGGGGCATATCAACCAGCATACATTCAACATTAAAATTAACTTATTGATATATAAATTAATAAGAAAGATAATATAGAAAAATGGTAAAGCTAGCAAAGGTAATATCAATATAAAATACATGGAAATATATTTTATGTTAAATCATTTTCAACCATAACAGTTAAAAATCAATTATGGATTATTTCATTGAATAAAGAAAGAGTGACTCCCCTCATTACATAATGTTTAGAATAGTTTTTTGTGAAGACGAGACAAGAGATTTTAAAAGTTCAAACAGTTAGTACTAATATAAAGACAGAAGATCAGGAACAAGAAGTTAGAATGACATATCTCTCCCTTTGACCCTATATGTAGTCCTTGTGTCATATTTGTAATTCAGCACGCCCGCGCCTGTGGAGTAGGAGCAGACCAAGGATTGTAAACTGGGGGTAAGACCCCCCTTATTGAGATGACCCATAATTAACTCTGTAGGTTTTTTCTAAATCGTATAATTTTACCTCGAAGTTTTTTGTACACGCCGTTGGAGGAACAGAAATTGACCTTATTTGGAAATAAGACCCCTGATAAGAATTTCTGGATCCGCGTCCCAATAGGAAGGGCCTAACATTGCATAAGGACTAACTTTATCAGTGTTGGTTACTTAGAGAGTTAGTAAGATACTAATTATATATGGAATCCCTTACAAATAATGGAAAGTTCAGGAATTACCTTACTGTAGTACAGAGTGGTATGTGACAGATCAGTGTAATTTATAGGTGAATTCAGGATAGTTTTAAAAGAAGATATTCGAAATATAGTGAAAAATTTTCCTGTAATTTTGGAAAAAAAGTTACACGAACGAGATGAAAAATTGATTTCACCTGGTTCATGGTTACATTATGTCACGAAACTTGGATTATGACTTAAATTTAAACCAATGAGCCTTGCTGTGAATGAAATCGTCCGGATTGGGTTCGACTTTTAGATATTCATGCCTTAGTTCGCAATCTGTATTGAGCTCGCAGTGCGGACGTACAGACGCCGGTAAAACGTTACGATGTAATAGATTAATTCACCATTTGTAAAACATTGCGGGACAAGATATAAAAATTTATTGTTTTGCATTGAAGTGACATAATAGATCGTGAAATTTACACCTATAATTGTAATCATTTGAAGGCTCCGAGGCTATCCATTAGCCTGTTTCTGTGCGCAGTACGGACAGATGCGCTCTCTTGCCCGCGAATTTATCAGATGGAGAAATGCGCGAGAGCTGTATAGGTGGTTTGACAGATAACCATAGGTTAGAAAGAAATCTGTTATTAAGTCTGACATCTCGTATTGTACATAGATACATACATATATTCCGTTTGCTGAAATAAGCAACCCTCTACCTTGCACATTTCCCGACTACTTCTATTTTTCATCAGTATTATTCCTTATTTCTGGAGTTTTCTTAATATTTGTGCTTCTTTCATCTCATTTTTATTTTCTTCAAATTTCATTGGATTACGAAATTTATTCATTCAGTCATCCGTGAAAACTGATGTGATTCATAGATGCAGTACCTCCACACTTCGTATTTATTAAAACGCAAAAGAAGAAAGGACGGAGCTAATGGAGAAATAGAATTATTCTTTTAATTTATTCGCTCATTCAAACATGAGGAAAAAATACCGTGCGAAGATCAAAGAAGGATGCGATCATCATGCTATATAGTAAATCTGCATTCTGTGCCGCTCTTTTCTATGTGATCTTGGAACTTATTAGCGTATCGAGAGCTTATTTTGGGTAAGTAGATTTATTCAGCCAGTTTTACAAATTTAATTGAATTCTAAACATGATAGGAAAAAGAGGGGGTAAGGTGTGCTATATGCTAGCCGTTTACCTGGATGGCTTACACATTGAATGATTGGGGTGCAGTATACACCAATGCTTCTAAAGATCGCATCCGCACGATGGTAAATAGTTTCATTGAAATCTGTTTAATAATTTTGCCGGTGATGTTGGATGGTTATCCATATTTTGGGTAAGTTATTAAAATTTTTCGTGTTATATGTAGCAAAAATAAGTTTTTTTACAAAAGAGACAGAATCGAAAATTTCTATGCGAATGAGGGTTACATGGTAAAAAATTAGAAGAAATGATAATCCTCATTTAATCTGTTAAACATCTAATTTAGTATGCTTCGAATTGATTGATATCGGTTAATGTAAAAAGTTTTGTGATAAAGTGTAAAATCTTTAGA
The DNA here is from genome assembly GCA_028142955.1 of Pinctada fucata. Classification (NCBI taxonomy): domain Eukaryota; kingdom Metazoa; phylum Mollusca; class Bivalvia; order Pterioida; family Pteriidae; genus Pinctada; species Pinctada fucata. The sequence continues at coordinate 27,718,636 of AP027115.1, forward strand.
TAAGGAATACAATTTCAGTCAAATACTTCAAATTTTATTTCAAATATATAGATGAAAGAGTGTACCAATCATGCAATTTACTTGATAAAACCCTAAAATTTGATATTTAATAACTGATTTCATTGGAGGTCAACTTTTGATTTTGATTTCTGCATTTTGTGACTGACAAGAAATGAAATTTGATTTCCATCTGTCCTTCAAAAATGTGAAAGTAAATCACCGTCAAACGCGTGTGATTATGTGAGTAAGTGCAGAAACAAATAAAAAATCTCTAAAAATGGGCTGAACACTTCTTATGTGACACAATTACTCTATATAACTCGATACGTCAACTTTAGAAATTATTCTGCTAGATTAAACTAATGAAATCCCTCCTTGATGTATATCGTAGAATTTCAGTGTTTCAAGTTCGATATTAATTAAACCGAAGTGATCAATAAGTACATAACTGAAATTATTTGAATGTAAGGAAAACTTTGGTAACGCAATTAGAGAGAGAGAGATTCATATTGCATATTTCATCTCATAGATGCAATTACATATATTGAACCCTTATTTAGCTATGCATACATGTAAATCGACTGAACAGATATCTTGAATATTTTTATAAGAATTACATGTATGACCTCCATACGTACATATAGATATATACATTATACAAGAATATCTTTTTTAATATGATTTTATCAATTTGGGGTACATTTTTATAGATCTTAACCATTTTAGAACTGACAGGATCTTAGAAATATTAAATCTATATCTCCTCTTAAGATATCTATGTAATTCATTAACGGATCTGTATAACATAATACGGAGGGGGTGGGGGTGGATGGTCAAGACCCCTTACTCATTTTCAGTTTTTGTACGCGTAATTTTTTTTTAAACCATGGACCAAAACTCCCTGTCCTGCCTTGGGCGGTCTCCCTTAAATCTTTGACAGTCCTCTAGGTCCATGAATGTATTTTCAAACCCTCAGATTCCCCCTTTATACTACCGCCTCCATAATTTCTTAAAAGAACCAGGTGATTTGATGGGAAATTAAACGATAATGGTATAAAATTCTACAATTCGGGGATTAACGAAGAAGAGGGCTGTATAAGAAATACTGTCTTGTATAAGAATATTGCTCGTTGAGAGAAAATTGATGTGGGATGGATTCGTACGTGTTATCATTGACAATATCTACATATCCCGGGTTAGAACAGTTGTCGATGGAATGAAATTCCAATCGAATCGTCTTTGATGTTATTTCATAATTACACGGAAATCGGGAGATAGTTCGTTAAGATTTAAGACTTCATTTTGTGAAAGAATTGAGATAAAGTTTGAACAAAATGTATTCTTAAAGAATTTAATTCCGAAGGATGTCTTTTAATAGTTTCAAAAAGTTGATAAAGTGCATTTTAATAGAGACTTAAATGTAAATGGTAACTTGATGTACGGTGCAATTAATCCTGCCACACCAAGGATAGCTATAAATCTTTTGAAGTCACGATTTGACCAACGATTGATTTTTTTTCTGTCAATTATCCCCACCCTTGGTTTACACAGCGGTCCCTGTGTTCGATTATACGCTTATGAAATTTGGGGGGAAAACTGCATCAATAGACAATTTTAAAATCAAAGAAGCTGAATTGAAGAAAAAAAGCAACATTAAATTTCTTCTCTCTTCGAACTTATTTTTACAACGTAAATACATGTAAATGAATTAATAAAACAACCAAATTTCAACAGAAAAAAAAAAAGAATCTGAAGGCGCCATTGTCTAGTGGTTAGGGCGTCGGGCAAGTAACCGAAAAATTGCTGGTTCGACCCTCTCGAAGACCACGGGTCGACCGACATACACTACTCTATGTTCTGTTTTAAGTTTAAGAAATGTCATTAATTCTGTATTGTTTACATGTCTGGCGTTTAAAAAAAAGGGAAAAAAGGCGAATCAGGGAACATGGTGAAGTTCTCTAAACACGTACTACTTCTACCTGTACTGTACAGACTTTCCCTCCGGTATATGAAATCTCTCAAGAATTTACTTTAGTATATTAATCATCAGTATTGTTATAAAACAAACATAAAAGAAGGGAAAACACCTCTTATCACAAAGTTTTCCTCTCACCTATTTGATGATAATCTCTACTTTCGATTTAGCAATTACTATCCTTTCTCATCGATAATAGATGGCGCCACAGGCAATGCGGTAGGGGTCAACGACACCCCCAACTTGCACTTCTGTTTCGTGCGTAATACATTTCTTACCTAGATCGTTCGTTCAAGTGCATTCTAATATTGATTCACATGTTTTGATGTCAGAGTCGTCTTCATTCATTATAGTAAAAATAAACGTAACAATTAATTATTTTATGTACTTATACATTAACCGTACGCGTTTTAGTGACGCAAGAAAACATACGTACATGTATGGGCGGATGAAGACAGATTCTATCGGTCTGTCTTATGCATTCTCATCAAACCCTTAAAGGCGGAGGGGGTGTGGGGTGGTTAGTGCAAGTTGAACCCCCTACCCCCATCACAGATGAGCACATGACTGTGATAATCAGTCTGCATGTACCTACGTTATAACTGTGCCACAAAAACAAATACGCGAAGTTTTGATTTTAGCAGTATCATCAGAACTCTTTACAAAAACTTCTTTTTTTATTTTCATATAAGTGAAAGATATTTGAATATGAATCCTCCTGGCCGAACATTATCATCCCCTCCATTGGAAAAAAAATCTGGATCCATCCATATATTTGTGATCCGCCCATAATGCATATATATAATGTACAATAATATGTATGTGTATTACAAAATTAATGCAATTTGCGCCCCTGAATCTATATATTTCACACGTACATGCAATTTAACATTTTCAATTTTCAAAGTGCAATGATAAAACAAGATGTGAATTGAGATTAAATTCACGAGCATTCGGAAAATTTAAAACGTTAAAATGCCTACTTGATGGTTCAACAATTTCAATAAGAAATGTACAATTATCGTCTTTCATCGCACTTGTTACTTGCCAAACTCAAATTTATATGATCATTTATATTTCTGATTTTCACGATGTTTACTCTTGCTATCTAGTTTCTCACCACAGGGACTTGAAACTCTCTTAAAAATTTGTTACCCCGTGTATACACCCATAGAGGTAACACATTTTAAGAGGGTTTCAAGTCCCTGTGTTTCTCACGTACGTACGCGGATCCAAAACGTGGACAGGATGATTGATCAGAAATAAAACTTACCCCCCCCCCTTTTTTTGGACAGGGCTATTTTATTTTTGAATTTCACGTTTTAATTAAAAGACGACTTGGACGTACTAATCTGAATTAGTTCCATCTAGACAGAATCTATTTTTGAAGTTCTGCTATTTCGATTTGATCATATCGATGACCATACTACGACATAACATGTATTTGAACCATTTTGAATTTGTGCGGCGCCGCTTTAATTCATTTCAGTGGCGCCACCTATAACTTTGCACATGACTCTGGAGACTGTTCATTTGTGTGGTGTTTTCCTTCATGTTTCTGTGATGTGTGGTGTTGTCCTTCTCGTTGTTTCTCTGTTTGTTCACCTTTTCTTGTGTGTGTCCCCTGTGATCACTGTCACGAGGTCATGTTGGGGATCTCCTCCTTATCTTACAGTGGTACTGGACTCCCCCCCCCCCCGACTAAAATGGCCAGGATCAACGCCTGCACTTTTGCACATCCTAATTTTCATTTAAAACTATGATAGATCCGTGCTACTTTGGCCCCTGCTTATTTGTCTTCTAGGCATTGTAACAGTTTAATCAGTTAAATCTCCCCCTTTCCTATATAGGGAACGTTCAAATCATTATTAAATATAGCAGGTCAAATCTAGGCAGAAAACAGAAAAACCCTCGTTAGCGAAATGGCCAGTTAAAAAAGTTTTATCTATCATACTGAGTGAAAATATACATGTAGCGGACTTGTTTGTAAGGTTGGATATGGATGTAAAAGGAATGTGTGTCCTTGACCTTTAACCACCTCTTCCACCAAAACCATTAAAGTTAAAAGGGCAGAAACCAGGTAGACTAGACTGACAGACGGACGGACGGACGGACAAACAATTTAGAAATATTTGATGTCCAGTGACAGATTCTTCAGGTTTATTATTTGCAGGGAATTCTTAATCAACATTGAATGACATACATGTATTGTACTTTTAGTTTAAGCCATTATTGAGAACAATGGTCATGTCATGTGGGAAGAAAAGGAGCACCTGCTCCATTTCAGCGAAAGGGGAAGTTAACAGATAAAACAATATTTCGGCTGCCATGATGAATAAAGCAAAATAAAAGATTAATTATAATGAAAAATAAAAGAATTTGATCCTCCACCCCATATAAAATCATACAAACAGATGCAACTAGAAGTAAGCATAAGGTACAGGGAACTTAATGTCTTCCACATGGGCTAAAGCTCATCTTTCAGTCCTATCGTGGACTCTGTTTCGTCTTTATACAAATGAGCCCAGTAAGGGTAAGAATATCCTGCTCTGTGTATCTGAATACACGTCCTTTTCATAGTCGCGACAGCCGAACAGTTTCCGTTTGACATCGAAATGGTGAAATATTATGGTGTGCAGGGAGTAGGATGGCGTCACAAAAATCATCCGCAAGTTTTCCCTCAAAAGAAATAAGTCTTCTACATCTTATCAATCCCACAGAGGAAATTCGCAATATAACAAGCACGGTGGCATCATTATTTGGAAGAGAATTCAGACTTTAAGAGAATGTCACTGCAACTGCAAAAGTCAAATTTACACATACGTTTTTTGTACCAAAGACAGACATTTCGATTATAGGAAATGAATAAGAAAATCAAATTGCACTTTTGACCTTTTCAGAGTGACGTCACGAGATCAGGTTGTGTCGCTGACCTTGAACTTGCAAACATTTATGGACAGCAAAATTACGGAAACCACTTTACCGTCTACCGGAAAACTATGTGAAATGATGAAGTTGCATCGGAAACAGAAGAAAATGTGTAGAAGAGGAAAGGGCGTTGCGCAGACTCTAATGGATTCTATACGGACTTCCGTTGTGGAGTGTAATTATCAATTTAGAAACGAGAGGTGGAATTGTTCGCTTGAAGATCCTTACCGGCAAAATCTGCTGAGAAAAGGTAAGACAAGAACTATCTTAGTATCTGATGTCATCAAATGATATGAACGCTATTAATTTGAGATCGCTTCAGCTAGAAAATACATAAAATATTACTTATATCTGAAATTTTACTTAGTCTAATTTTGATTGGAGATGTCATGTCTTTGAAATTACCCTGTCCCTATGTTTTATGGTCATTGCTTATCTTTGAGTTTTATGATGTTGTGTGTGAGTTACAAGAAAGCTCAAAGATAAGCGACCACTACATAACTCACAAGTATAGCCACCGCCAAACCAAAGCACTTACCAGGGTTGTTTGTGAGTTTTGTAGTGGTTGTTTGTGAGTTTTGTGGTGGTTGCTTGTGAGTGTTGTAGTTGCTGCTTGTCTTTTTAAAGATTTGTGATGACGGCTTGTCTCTGATTGTTAATTTTCACTGATTTGGGGTGGAGGGGGTGGGGGCGAGGAGTTTGCTTGTCCTTGGGTCTTTTTTTTTGTTTGTTGGTGTTTTGTCTTTGAGTCTTGTTGTGACTGCTTGTCTGTGACATTTTTGGAGGTTACTTGTCTTTGAGCTTGGTGGTGGTTCCTTGTCTCTGAGTATGGTTGTGGCTTGTTGTTTGGGAGTTTTGTGACGGTTGCTCGTCGTTGAGTTGTTTAGATTTTCGTTGCTGTTGCTTGTCTTTGAATTTTCTGATGACTTGTCTCTGAATTTTGTTGTTGTAGTCATCGTCTGATTTTAGAGTACAGAATGCAAGAATTTGAGAGAGATCAAGATCTGAAATACCTAGCGTTTTTGCATACTTTGCAAATATGTCAAGTCGTAAACTGACCCAGTTATGATACTAAAATATTTATTCAATAAATCCCAATATACCTTCCCTTCACACATACTCTGTACATCTATATATTTACGTAACACGATGTCATCCGGTATGTTATGTAAATATACTTATTTATATGCTGCCATTGATATATCTGAACATTAAGTGTTTTATGACAATTTGATTTCAATTACTTTACTTTTTACACAACCATGATTGATCATAAACACTCCGTGATGAATAGTTAAATATTTAAATATTAACTTGCCACTTTACTGCGTTTTTTAAGATTATTTGAATTAAGGGAGGTACTTGCATGAAAAGTAAAGGATATATTAAAAATGAAATATTTCAAAGAAGTTTTGAGTATATCTTTACATCTAATAGTTTTGATCCTCTACTTCATCTGCACATTACATCAAAGGGTTCAAGATCGGAAAAATCTAAGTGATCCATCATAGGTCTTTGCTATATCTGAAAAATCAAGGAGGAGACCTTAATCCAGTGGTTATTTTTGGTCCATCTATGAAGATTTTAAAAAGCTAATTCCACATCTTTATAATTATTGTTTCGTTTTCTCGGTACAATCACAGGTGAAATAAATGATTAATAAATTGATTTATTTTTGTTCCTTTACATTTTGCTTGCAAACTCTTCTCTTCCAAAACGATTCACAGTCGCAGTCCTGCAAACTTATAATGTGAAAGTAAACTTATACATAACTTAAAGAATTATATTTTGTACACTTAGATAAATCATAGATGTTGCGATCTTATTAAAAAAAATATATAGATGTCGCACCCTTATTCAGTAAAATATTTTAAAAGTGTCGCCACCTTTAAAATTCAGTAAATACCGACGTCTAAGTAAATGTAGGCGAGCCATCTTATAGAGTGGAATAAGCATAGATGTCGGCACTTTATATTATGAAATAATTAAAGATGTCGCGACTTTACAGAGTAAACCAATATAGATGTGATTACTGATAGAATTAAATTCAGATGTCGCCACCTCATACTGTAAAACTACTCCGAAAGATGTCACCACTTGTTGCAGCAAACTAACGACATTTTAACGTAAACAAATCATATATGTCACCACCCTGTTGAAATGTCACCTATTTGTTTTGCAAGGCCCACTTCAATATATAGCGGGAAAGAAATTGCAGAAGACAAATGAAATAGAGTATTTCGTACATTGTATATATAATTATTACATACTAGATCTATATGGTTTTTAGATATATTCCAAAAAGGAAGTCGGTATAAATTGTAGAGAAAATGGTCGTCACTCAAACAGAAGAAATGTTGTCGAAACATCTTGAGAATATTTTGAAATATTTGCTACATTATCACAAAAATGACCGTCTGCCAGCAGACGAGTTTACAAACCAACGAAATGCCAGCACGCCGTGTGATTTATGGGGCGTCTGGACACGCAGGTATCGCTGTATTATCTGTGTGAAGGGAAGGAGTAAGCTAGTTTAATTGATCGCTTACAAGGTTACAAATTATCGATAAATTGTTTAACAATTCATTCTACCTTGATTGATAGACTATCATCCGTCAAAGGCACAGATACTATTATGTACTTCACACTGCTCACTCAATAGGCATCTGAAATAATTGAAATAACTTTGTGACCGGTTTGGTTTTCTCTATTTCACACCGTGTGTGTCATCCTGATCTTTTCTTGCTTTCAGTGATTTATCAAAATCGGTGCGTCTATATTTAGTTTATATGGTGAACCCTACCACAGGAGTCTGCCCATTTGACACACCCACCATATTATACCGAATTACCTCTCGAGATTGAAGTTTTTCCTTTTTTGTATTGATTGCACATTTGCGCCTTGGCGCAGTTTGGCTGTTTTATTTTTGGAATTCCGCGCATGCTAATGAGTAAATAGATGTCGCCACTTGTTGAGGTTCATGTATGTTTGGTGTACTTTACTTGTTATATTAGAAATAGAAGCAATCGCCGAGGTCAAATATTCAGATACATAAAACGAATTTTAATGAGCATTTGACCTTATCAAAGCCATTGTGTCTTATATGACTGCATGTCCATCCGTGTGTTTGTTAGTATGTCTTTCAATCCGTCCGCACGAGTAATCATTACGATTTCAAGACATATATCTTATATAGACATATATATAAGCACCTCTACCAAATATTTTGGAGTAAAAGATCCTTTTACCATGCAAAATGACTGAACAGTTTTAACATTATTAAAAGACCATATTTACACGCAATCTCATAAATTGTTTCTAAGTCACAGTAAACGATTGCGCGTTTTACGAAGAATTTTATTCCTTTCGATTCGCAAACAAATTTGGAGAAAGATCAAAGTGGAAGATTTGAATGGATTATCACGGATATATACGGAAGCGGTGAAGACGTAATTTGCCTTATCTGAACTGTGTCATTTATTAGAATCTTGTTAAGGAATTGGGCAGGATAGTCTCATTTTTCACCTCTTCATTTTCACACCTCTTACAATAAAGTTAGGCATCTTATAATAGAGATAGGCATAAAGCATGAATGTTTTGGGTCAGAGTATCCAAAAAAATAAATAGATAAATAAATAAATGAATAAATAAATAAAAAATAAATAGATGAATAAGGCATGATTGTGGCTTTTTCTTCGGTATCTCTGAATTCAATTTTTTCAATTATCATTATACATGTATATCATTTTTATTTATTTTATTTTTTTTTTATAATGCCTAAATTTAACCTACATTAGTCTTTTTCATTCACAATTTAATGCGAAATTAACGGAAAATATGGGAGGCACTGGAATTTTTACACATGCATTAATGATACATGTATATGTTTTGCTCGTATTTGCTTTGCTTTGTTTCGTTTTTGCCTCTATTTTTTTTTTCTTTTTAAAAATACTCTCGATTATTTTTACATCTACAAGTGCATAAATCAATGACATAACAAATCTATATCAAATTCTTTGTGTGTATGTACAAACATTAACTTCTTGACCCTGTGTAATGACGCGACATGATATTGTTACGTGGTAAATATACATGGACATCAAGAATGTGTTATTATTTATGGCTATTGTGAATTTATATAAAAAGTACCATTCTTTTAAGGCAGATATGAAGGTATTGAAAATATGTGCCTGTCAATATCAATTTTGCCTCTAAATATGAGAAGAATGTTTTCAACAAATTAAAAATATTATCTACATGTACAATATGAAGTCTTGTACGATGATTTACTATAAATTGTCTATCGGTGCATTTGTTTATTCCTGCTACGTCTTTCGATACATTTTTTGGACATAATTTTAACAGTCTTTGGCCATATTACATTGTTTGGATTGAGATCACGAGGGTTAATTACCCGGAACGTGCATTTCTGGCCCATGCTGCACTTTTATCTGTTCTTAAATGATGCTTTTTGAATCAGAAGAAGTAACATTTAGGCTGTATTCCTTGGTAAGTTGACCGTATGCGCTTTCAATCCGGATAACTACACAATAGGTACTTTTGGTCTTGTGTCATCTTGTGTTCTTATCCTTCGTTTACAATCCGAAATGAATTATCAAAATTTATAAGAGAGAATGCATTTTGTGAATTTTTAAAGATGAAAATTTAATAATCATATCGTATAAAGAGCTACTCCAAAAAAGTATCATTCATATAGACTACGTACGATATCAAGTAGCGTACGTAACCGAGCGCTAATTTCTATCAACACCTAAAAGTTCAACTTTTCAAGATCTATATGAAATTTTAAAATGAAATGAAAGAACTTTTTAAGAGTGCAATTTCGGGTTAAAACTGCGCAAAAAATGCCTTAAGATTTTTATATCAGGCGCAAAACATGGTTTGCCCTGAAATGTACACCCTTTAATTGCCCAGATGAGGTGTTAACTGCCCAAGGTAATTTTGGTAATGTAACAGGTTAGATTAAATTGGCGCATCACTCTGGATTTTATCTGACGTTGTTAACATAAATTGATAGGATCAGGTCGAGAGTCAATGGCGTAGCTAATACAGGATTTTTTTAAAGCACGTGTCGTCCTTGAAAAAAAAAAAAAAACAAAACAAAACTGACTTGCAACATATATTCTTTAACATTGAATTGTAATATTTCTATTTTAATTATCGATATTTTTTAAAGAAAATTATAGAATTACATGTAGATTTTTTTTGTGAAATCACAATTGTCGGTGTAAATATGACTGTTTTTAAGTTTTATAATTGCTACGCTCCTGGGATTTCTGAAATGCACAGCAGCTGCCTTGCCTATGAATTGTTATAATGATCATTTCTATTAAATTTATAACTTTCGTGTACTATTGTTTTGTCATTACATGTCTTGCCGTCGGACCATTCAATGTCCGTCTTACGATATGTCTTGCAGTCAGGCCCTAATTCTCTTTTGTCTCGTTGTAATGTTATTAATGACTGAAATCATTTAAACAATGTATCTATTTTCACAGTAGAATAGAATTTTCAAATGTTCACTGATTTGTTATATATCGATTTTTTAGAATTTGAATTAGGCACGGTCCATTTGATATTCGGGGGGGGGGGGGGGGGCTTGGGTTTTTTTCGAAAAAAATAATTTTGCTCTGAATTTTGATGAAAAAAATTAATTTGCTTATGATGTGACAGAAAAAAATAATCTTGCTCTTACAAGTAATCTGAATTTGAAGAATAACCATAAAATTTGCTTAAAATTCCCGAAAATTTTTCGGCTCGCTTCGCTCGCCGCAGTTTTTACTTTCTGTAAAAAAAATTTGGCTCGCTTCGCTCGCCATAGTTTTCTTCTGTAATGGCAAGTTCATATTTGAAAATATCGAAATAATGCATGTGCCTGACAATTAAAATGCTTCAATACATTATCAATATCATTTATTACTATAAAATTAATAGATACATGAATCACCATAGTATCTAATTTTATATACCGGTACAAGCTTGGAAGGAGAATTTAAATAAGTTTTTCACTTGTTTTCATTTCTACATGTTAAAACTTGCATCAGGCCCTCTTATATGTTACATGACCTTATATACATTTTGTTTACTGAAAACTATATATCGCATATTGGAAAATTTCTTTCATCTCTTTCAGTTTAGAAGTGAATTGTACAAGTTTTACAGAAAAATAAAGTAATGTTTGGAGTAATTAAAGTAAAAATAAAGAATTTCTACTTAAAAAAACAAATATTCTTAATACAGTATTCACATCAATTGTTATAAATAAAATTTCCTTGCTCCAACTTTGCAAGAAAAAAATAATTTTGCTCCGGTACGGGGCGAAAAAAATAATCTTGCTCCGACAAAAAACCCAAGCCCCCCCCCCCCCCCCCCCCCAGAATATCAAATGGACCGTGCCTTATGTCAATTCTTAGTTTATGGTGCCGGGCCCAGATCTTCCAATGACAGTTTATGTGACTATCTCAATGTTGAATGATCATTCAGTGCTCATGAGTATGAGAGTCTTATTAAGTGTCTTGCTGTCTTCGTGTGTCTTGGTGTCTTCGTGTGTTTTGCTGTCATCGTGTGTCTTGGTGTCTTCGTGTGTATTTGTGTCTTGGCGTCTTCGTGTGTCTTGGTGCCTTCGTATTTCTTGGTGTCTCCGTGTCTTGCTGTCTCCGTGTCTTGGCGTCTCCTTGTCTTCTTGTGTATTGCTGCCTTCGTGTCTTGCTGTCTTCGTGTGTCTTGCTGTCTTCGTGTGTAATGGTATCTCACGATTTGTCTTGCTGTCTTACCTTTTAGTGATAGTGTCATATGTTATATGGGCAATTTTCAACAATTACCATATTCATTAGAATATAGTCATAATGAATATAGTAATTGCTCAAAATTGCCCATATTACATATGACAATAGACTAAGTACGTTATATTTCACGATGAGTCTTGCTGAAGAAAATATATATCCTCCCGTTCTTTCTGAAAAAAAAAATCTAAATTCCCTCATGTAATGTTTATAATGAATGGTCAGAATTCGTGTTTTTATCAATAGCTATTGGTTAATTGCACTACTTAAATAGGGCGGAACAATTCTTGCATGATGTATTGTAGATTTCCAGTGAAATTTACAGCGAATATTGATGAGATTTCACTTCCGTTCAGCACAAAATAACGTGATTCTTGCGTTAAAACACTTGTAGTGATTAAAGACCTATGATTTCATCATCACTGAGACGAGAAATGAACAATTATCATTCTTTACTTCGCTACTTTATGAATGAACATGATCAGCTGATTTAAGTAAAACCAAATAACAACGTTAACAATGATATTAAGTGATAATAGATAGGGAAAAAGAGAAAAACAAAGAATACAGTTGCTACGGAGCAACCTGTAGCCATGATGATCCTGATAGTGTGTGTTTTTTTTTTTTAAATCATATGATAGAACAACCCATGTGCACCCCTCTCCTTTTTTTTACTTGGCTTGATCAATCCCTCTAGAAAAAGAACAGAGCACGAGAGAAGAATAAACATTTTTTACTGTGAGAAATTTGTCACACAATTCCATCAAAAACAGTAGGAGCCCTCCCTCTCCGGACCTTTCTTTATTATGACATTTTATCCAGTTTTTCAGCTATATATGACTCCTTCCTGATTTTGTTTTCGCTATCAATGATACTCTCTGTCCACTACTTCACTTTACACTGTATCGTGTGTATCGTCGTGTAATTTATGTATTTCTCATGGCCTATCTTTGAACACTGAACGAGTGATCCTTTCATATCCCGGATACGTAAAAATCCGATTCAGATATTTAATTGGACTGAAGGTTACTAACAGTGCTCCACCGTGGTAAATACAGGATTTAATAGGGTATAAATCAACAAAGATACTTAAATTTGTGAAATTAAACAACTTCAATGGGCAAAGTGAAACATCTATCAAAGATCCACGAACGTAATTGAAACCCAATAGAGGATATTGTCCGTTATTGTCCGCTAAATCTGTTTGGATTGAAACTGGTCCGACTTAATATGGCCACCTTAAATAATTTATTGTCGATTACGAAGATTCGACTGAAAGAGCTCAAAATAAAGAGGGCAAATTAAACTGAGGGGGCAAATCGTCGATACACAATTTGTTTCAACTCTAAACCAACTTTTACAGATTAATTGAGAGCCTTCAACTTTTTTCGATTACAATGTACTTGCTTTTTAAAGAAGACCTCAGATGAGAAAAGAGCTTGCCTATTTTAAACATCCTTCGAAATTCAGTCAAATAGAAAAAAAACTTCATTTATTACAAATTAATTACATATGTAAAAATATGCAGTATCACTCAATAATCGAGTAAATGAAGAACTAGACTTGTCATATTGCATTTTAGCAAAAATTTGGATTTCAAGAAATGTTATGAATTCTATACTGACCTCGTATAGAAATTTGGGTTTTTCATATCTTTAGTAAAATATTAAAAAAAAACCAGTATTTTGTTCGACGACAAAATGTCCCATTTTTCAAAGGTAGTACTGGTATCATTTACTATAATTTGCTTGTATATACTAAATGAAACATCGGCGACGATTGACTTAGTATTACAAGATATACGTACGTCCCTATTTGAGAAACCGTGTTGTACATTTATATGTGTACAAATGTTTCTACATCTCGAAATGATACCACCAAGGAGCAACAAATGACCGAATCCACCTCACACCTACACGAAACTGGATAATGTCCAAGCAGTGATTTAACTCTGAGAGCACACACTCATCACATTGTTCCCAAAAAGACAAATTATATTTTTCTTGCACGCGTCAAATGGGCCCACCTACTAGCTCCAGGTATAGAGATTTTCAGTATTTATAAACAACTATTAAAAACAAATCCATTTCTTTACTGCTAAGAATCTGCCTTGAAATCTACCATCTGTTGATTGTAACACATGTCAACATGCGGTCCTTTATTTTACGAAACATTCTTTACTTTGCAGACGTATTTATCAAACCAATTTACGTACATGCAATGTTTGAAGATAATCAAAGCCTTGTAACTTGGATAACCACACCTTAATGTGGCCCTAGGGCTTCATAAGTGCCGAACTTGTTTCCCTCCCCCTTCCCAACCTTTTGTACCTCAGGTACAGAAAACATTATATCTCAAGATATTTCACGTTATTAGATTAAAAAAAAAAGGGGGGGGGGGGGGGTCCTACCACGAGCGATCGGTTATCTAAAACCAATCAGAAGAGAGCTCGACCGGGGAGTGGGGGAGGGGGGTATTAAAAGTACCGATTTTGAAGTAAAACTTCCATTTTACCCGAAGCAAGAGAGTTTTCGGGTGTCTCATTCCTCTCTGGAATCGACTTAAAAACAAACAAACATAAAACAACCCCCCCCCCCCAAAAAAAAACCCTTAAATTTCTCAGAGGATTGCGAAGTATATTTTTCTGCAGTTTTAAAAAAATGTTCATGCCAAAATCTGAAATACAACATTAAAATTATCATGATTATAGTTCGTATCAAAGGAATTACATTTGTTTTCAAAAACACACCCGTTGCATTTTCTACATTTACCTTTCTCACCAGAACGCAAGTTTTCTCTTTGTTTCAATAAATGATTTTCTGAAAAAAAATCCAACAAGCGAAATAAGGACGGGCGTCAAATCACGGAGAAAAAAAATGGCCGACGTTTATTGTGTTTTTCCTGCCAAGTTTTATATACAAATTTGTTTCTTGACACCATAACAAGTGTTTTATTGGAGGTAAGCTAATGTTACGGATGTCACGGCTAGACAGTAACGTATGTTATTGTTATGTATGGGAAACGTTTAACAAACAATTTGTGTTTCTTAATTCCTTTCTTCAACGGAATTGTCTTAAGAACTTAAAGAAGGGGGGAAACAATAAGTTGATTTGCTCAGTAGGAACATTAAGAAGTTTTTTTTTCTATGAGCATCATGCGGAAATTCAAAATTAGTAAAATAAAATAAATTGAAAAATTTAATTAATGGAATAGATTTAGATTTTGTAAGTAAAACAAACATAGACTTGCTTACTACAATGTTCCCCTTTACTCCGATAGAGGATACGTAACATTTAAAATGTAAGGAATATGCATGTACAAGAAGATATTCTGCAAAGACAAAAATGTAGAATTTCACATTTTAAAGAAAATTCGGAAGAGATTAACATACGAATAAAAATATATTTGTGCCAAAGTTACAATTTAAATAAGCAATTTTTGAAGACATCTGCTATCTATTGAATGACCACGAACACAACAACAAACAAACAAACATAAACAAAGATACAACCAAAATGCAAAAACAAAAAAAGGAGCAAGGATTTCATTCCTGTGTTTCTAAGGATTTCTGAGGGTAAGTGACCGTTATACATAGTCTAAAGACTCTAAGACGGAACACAGATGCGGAAAATGACAAGTACGTTTCCTATTTGTATATTATAACGTTTGTAATGTACTTCACTGCGGTTCACCACTAATCATAAGGGAGGTAAATTAATTAATGACATTTTACATTAACATCTTTACGTACTACATGCGTTGTTGACATATTTCAGAGAGCATAGAAATATTTCAGCTGAAAAGGAAAGAGTTTTAGAAATAGTTAATAACACATTTCAGCGAATTATTCAGCTCTCACAAGAAGTCGAAATGAGTTGCTTAGGAAAATTAATGAAAAAATGTTGATATACTTCAATTGGGGAGAGGGTTATTTTAAAATGCAAAGCTTTTATACTTCACGTATTTATTCTTTATTCTTATTTTTTCTGTTGACTGGGTGACGTGAATTTTATTTTTTTTTTCTAGTTTAAGCTTATTTAAGAATCATGCAAAGTTCAGAAAAGTTGAATAATCGGGCAAAAATTAGACAAATAAAAAAGCAAACTCATCAGTTTATTATCTACCTCATTTCTTAAAAAAATAAATTCGATGATTTTTCATGTCACTTGATATCATTTATTCTATTGAAGTGAAAAGATATCTTAAAAAAATTCATATTTCAGCAAAAGTTTGCAAAACAAGCACGAAACAACCTCTAACAGATGGTCGGCAAGCGTTTCTTACTTTTTAAGTTTCTATAGATAAAAATATCGTCTGTTATTGATAAAAAAATTATTATTCCGGAAATCGAAATTTTCTGTTTAAACCACGGATCTCCAACATGTAAGCACATGCTTTTTTCATATGTATCCTACAATTTAAAATCCAAACTACATTCTCATAAAAATGTCAAATATGGTGAAAAAATCAAGATATGGCATATATTTAAAAGAACAATGGATTCATATGTTCCTAACAATGTGCTTAAAAAATAAAAGAATTTGCAATTTTTACAATGTTATCTTTTGCTTTCCGCTGCATCACTCAAGGCACCGTAAAATTACAAGAATTTACGACATGAGCCGCTCTCCCAAGTTTATTTACGACAAAATGGCATGAACTTTATCACATGGGTTAATTAGAATACATCAACCCTAGTGTGTGTCTATCACAATCTGCTATCCAGGTCATTTATTATCTGATAATCCACGTGTTGAATAAATACATCCATTACCTACAGCATAAGTTTGTACATGTATTGTTTTGAAACATTCTCGTCAGATTTTGAAGAAGATACACAAATACAATTATAACAACAGAAGGAAAACACAAATACACCGCTAAACACAATTTTTTAGCCAATCATTGACAAGAATCACAATTTTTGAAATTATATGTAGGTGTCGCGGTAGATTTCAGTATATATTTTGTACAGACACATGCAAGACAGCATACGGATTCGGGAATTGGCCGAAATTGAAAGAATACTTGTCATGCATTAGACATTAGAAAAAAAAAATAAAAAACAAAACAAAAAAAAAAAACAAAACAAAACAAAACAAAACAAAAAAAAACAAAAAAAAACAAAAACAAAAACAAACAAACAAATGAAAATATTACAAGAAGATTTAAGAAAGGAATCTTATATTTTTTCTGCTGATGCAGGCATCACCCGAAAAATTGGACAGAAAACTGCATCAATGCGCGAAGCATCGTATCCAACCCATCCTGCTACGTCGTTGGGTCTTTTTTGGACATAACTTGCACAGTCTTTGGTAGTATTTCATTGTTTGGATAAAGGATGACTAACGAGGATTAAATACCCGAAACGTGCATGTCTGGTCCATGCTGCAAATATGTCTGTTCTTAAATAGTGCTATGAATTTGAAGACAATACATGAGTGTCACTGCTGGTGGACCAGGAGTCGCCGAGTGCATATGTAGCCAAACCCGATGAACTTCGGTCGATTGCTCCTTCAAACGCATTCGAAAATTTTTGTTCACAAAATTTTCTCGAAAATTCTGAAAAGTGTGTCCTTTAGCATCATATCCCACCCATCCTGCTACGTGTTTTGGTAATTTTTGGATATAACTTTCATAGTCTTTGGCCATATTTCATTGATTGGGTTGAGGATTCATGACGAGGGTTAAATACCTGAAACTTGCTTGTCTGGTCCATGCTACAAATTTATCTGTTATTAAATTTTGTAGACGTTACATTCACATGCATTTATTAAATATTTCACTCGTAGTTCATCTCGATATAGAGTGAGTATCAAGATATGACCTCTTTTCTATTTTCTATTAATTTTAAACAGGGATATTTTTCGAAAAGTTCATAATTAGTTTTATCTTTACGTTTGAAATATTTTGGGTACATCATTCTGACCAGGAGTCCCCGAGGACATGTAGCCAAGTTCGATCAACTTCGGTTGATCGTTTCTTCAACGCATTCGAAGAATTTCATGAAATTTCTAAAAAGTGGGTCCTGTAGCATCATATCCCACCCATCCTGTTACGTCTTTCGGTACATTTTTGGACATAACAACTTGCACACTCTTTGGCCATATTTCATTGTTTTGATTTAGGATCTCTGACGAGGGTTAAGTACCCGAAACGTGCATTACTGGTCCATGCTGCAAATTTATCTGTTCTTAAATGATGCTATTGATTTTGAGAACGTTATACATGTACATTTGTACCACTTGGTGAGTGTCAGTGCTGGTGGACCAGAAGTCCCCGAGGGCACATGTAGCCAAGTTCGATCAACTTCGGTTGATCGTTTCTTCAACGCATTTTAAGATTTCTGTCATCAAAATTTCTTGAAAGTTCTAAACGTGGGTCCTGTAGCATCATATTCCACATATCCTGCTACGTCTTTCGGTACATTTTTGGACATAATAACTTGCACACTCTTTGGTCATATTTCATTGTTTGAATTGAGGATCACTGACGAGGGTTAAGTACTCGAAACTTGCATGTCTGGTCCATGCTGCAAATTTATCTGTTATCTGCTATTGAATTTGAAGACGTTTAACAAGTGCATAAAGGCTAAAAGTCGTGAATGACACATTATCGAAATAAATTTTGTACGTTATTACCCCCCCCCCCCCCCCAAACAGCCTAATATCGACAACACAAACCCTTTAATCATACATGTTAGGGCTTATTCATTCCTACACTTCTGACAGACGTCATAACTGTATGATTTAAAATATTATGACAGAAAATGCGTTTTCGTCTATTAAAAGAAAAGCACCCATCCTTCTCTTTGCGCCATAGTCACAACGTACTAGATGATACCAGAATTACTCAGTTTGACAATCTGCCATGTGAAGTGATGGAGACCGGCATCCTTATGGAGGAGGCAAATTATCTCTTGATGACTTTCAAAATATGCTGAGTTTAAGTCCAGACTAAATGCACATCAATGAAAAGTTACAATATGTGACAAATCCTTCATTGCAAGCCTCAACAACTACATTGTTGAGGGGATTAAACACTTTTGCTTGGTGGGCGGCCATTGTTGTGGTATTCATACGCATTTTATTATTGACAAAGGCGTGACGAGGCTCGGGTGAATGCTTCCGCGGCAAAATGACCAATGATTTATGTTAAACGATAAATAATGAGTTGCACTCTAGGATCATCGATTCACCCAGACCACCAAGGTGTGAAAGATAAAGGTGCGAACAGGGAATTTCTAACTTTCATGTTATGGCATATTTTACTGAAGGTTATTGAAAACAACAATTCTTATTATCCATGTTCTAGAGCCTGCCCCTTTTTCTCTCTTTCCTCATATAATATTGTTTTGATTTAGCTTAAAGGTACCATCTTTCCTTTATTTGTTCATATTGACTCATGTTTTAGATACTCTTGCACCCCTCCCCTCTCTTATAAGTATGAACTGTTTTGCTCACAAACAGCTGTCGTTTCTCTCCTTGACGCTCACTTCAGAAATAGGAAAATTGAAGTTTTGTCTCATTTGACGGAGTATTTTCCGTTTTAAATCCATATAGCGGGATAACCGATGTCCGTAAGACCAAAATGATGCTCAAAGAAAAAAGAAAATGGTTTAAGATTCGGTTGGTTGTTTTGGTTTAATTTCGGTTGGTTGTTTCTTCAAACGCATTCGAAAATTTCTGTTTACAAAATTTGATCAACTTTTTGAAACCTGGGTCCTGTAGCATTATATCCCAGCCATCTTGCGACGTCTTTGGGCATATTTTGGACATAATTATCACACATTTTGGCCATATTTCAATGTTTTGAATGAGGATCACTGACGAGGGTTAAATACCCGAAACGTGCATGTCTTGTCCACGCTGTAAATTAATCTGTTTTGAAACGATGCTAATGAATTTGAAGACTAACATGGGCAGATTCTATGTTAATTTTAGTGTGAACGTAGTATTGGTTTCACAAACATATAACTAATATTCGTTAGTTACGAGATGTCGAGATCAATCCCCCTATGTGGATTCCGGTCGGAAAATTTGCCGGCAAAGTAGAACAAACTTCCATTTTTAATTTCTGAAGTGAGCTACGCGGACAGTAAGACTCGTTCTCAGAGATTACTACTTTCTCTCTATATATATCTCCGTCTCTCCATTACTGCTGCAAATAGTTTCATTGTTAATTTAAGTTTCCTTGATGTCTAGAATTGTAGTCCGTTCGCGCACTGAAGGAATTTTTTAAAGAAAAAACATGTCAGAATATAATATAAAGCTTGTATGATGTTGTTGATATTCATTTGGTCATGTTCATTCAATTTTCTGAGAATTTATTTCCATTCTTGACGGAAAATGCACAAATACATACGAACAAACTTCATGTTTAACATGAAAGTCAGTCAAATCCACACATGTATTCTTTGACGCATTTTTCCAAGATATTAAGATGCAAATAAATGATAATCTTGGCTGCTACCTAGCAATATTGTTTCTCAATGATTCAAAGCCTTGAAATTTTATACATATTTTGATCAATATGATAGATGAATAGATTTCGTAGCTTTGATTGTGATTTAATTGCACGCTCTCAAAGAAAAGAGATATCATACGGAACAACCTGCCGACTCTGGGAGTATTTCAGCTATGTAACTTGGAGGGATGTAGCTACCGTTAATAAGTGGGAAGCGATGGGATCGTAGATAACATAACTTTATACATCTTAGCACGCTTTCTTCTTTTCTTTTGACAGTTACAATGTTTACAGGGTACTTCGTCATTTCTTGTTACGGAATCCTCATTCCAATAATTCCTTCAGATTCTGGACTGTTTGACAAAGTGGACTTATTAAGAAATACCCTCACGTCACCTTCCTGTACTAAACCCCACACCCAGGGTTTATATACGAGCTTTCGGTAAACGTTACTTTCATGCATCCAGCCAGTTTTAGCCAAATGTGTCGAGGTGTTATTATTACGTGATGACCTGAATTGAGACAATAATAGGTCACTGAATATTACAACGTCATAAATTTCTATGTGACTCGATTCACTTAGATAAAGAAGATCCCGACGGCAATCTCAAAAGCACTCACAATATAGCAGCAATTGAATATCGACGGACCCCCAGCAAGCTAGAGGTGGGTCCAGATGACCGGGAGGAGTAAGCATCCCCTGTGTGGCTAACCGCATCCGCCGTCGATGTTCACGCACGAAAATGGAAATAAATATCTACAAAACATGCACTGTCTGAGGTTATGTCTATATAGAAAGTGCTATGGCGAGTTTAGTTGGAGCTCCTTATATATTTACTACTTACAGCTCCTCATACCATCTTTGGATATGTAGTAGGACAGGGTTACGAAATGGAGCAGTAGGACTTTTCTTCATACAGTTTTATCTTTAGCAGCATTCAAATGCTCAGAGTATTATTAATTCCTGAAATAGATTTGCCAAATTAAAAAAAAATCCAACTATATCAAATTAGTTTCAATGAACTATTATAAAATGGCAACCCCTCATTATGATTTCAAAGTTACAATTTAAGATTGAATGACGTTGGGCATAACAACAATACATTTGGTTAGTGCACGTGACGTGCACATTCCGGTGAAGAAAATTCACAATTCTATTGATACGCACCAAAGATGTAAGGGGTGTTCCTCTGAAAAGTAATTTATATAAGATTTCGAAATCGAAACTTTGAAATATATAGATAGAAAACTAGATACAAAATTAGAGGATGGTCAGAAATAGAGAAAAATCGTTCCCACAAAGAAAATAGAGGAAAAAAGCCTTTGAAATAGTAAAATAACGTTATATATATTTTTTTTTCAGGATTTAAAGAAACATCATTCCTTCATGCAGTGTCGTCTGCGAGTTTGGTCCATACATTTGCGCGCTCTTGTAGCAGAGGGCGCATCGATCGCTGCACGTGCGACGAATCCAAAACTTTGAGGAATGAGGAAGCATGGAGGTGGGGTGGGTGTGGAGACAACATCAAATTTGGTCTTAAATTTACACGACGATTTTTACGAAGAGCAAAACATCGAGGCAAAGATGTCCGAGCTAAAGTTAATCAACATAATAGCCGAGTAGGGATCAAAGTAAGTTATTTCAATAATGCCATAGTAATTTACGATCGGAACTTTTTCTGAAAGGTATCCTCCCACCAGGCATGATCACACACAAACACATGATCAATATGAAGAAATGTGGAGACTGAAAACATAAAGAAGAATATCTTTCTTCAAGTGTAGTAGATAATACTTAATTTTAATTTAAAAATTACTATTATCCCCTTTTATGACTGATGTTATAGGCATTTTATATATACATATTCGGATATTTGTATCTAAAAATTGCATGCTTGTGTGTGTCTTTTTGTGAACAATTTAACAAAAAGGTACTCACCCGCGGACGTAAAAATATCTGCATTGTAATTACCATGACCTTATGAAAAATCTTTGCAATACACGTTCTGATTGTTTATTACACCCAAAAAACATGACATAAATTGAAAGGGGATTTTCGGTCTTTGTGGTGGTATTAACAGCAAAAATGGGATGGACTGAAAGACGTGATACAGTATGGCAAGTTTCCCTTTTTTAAGTGTCAATGCCTTCGTGAACCCCGAGATATTTTTAAATGCTTCTTGGTTACCATTTCGGATTTTATTTAAATTTTTTTTGAATTTATTAAAATTTTTGCAGTTTGCTTTGAAATGATGTTGCCATCCTGGTTATAGTGTACAAATGTACGTCCGGTTTGGTTGATTCTAAGAGTTACTATATATAATACACAAATGTACAAAATTATTATCAAAGAAAAGAAAACATTTTAAGAAGAAAAGAAAGTAATGTAAAATTGACCCTTAAGCCCCTATCACACTTTTACGTATTAGCTACGTAAGAGGAGTATTTTTGCCAAAATTCTTTACGCAAGAGAAACGAAAAGGTCTGCCACGTATTTCGTCCTTCTCAGAAGTCCAAGGCGTAAGTGCGACGTTCATACGGCGTAAGAGGCGTTTCTATCACGTATGAGCAGAGTACCAATGCGTCCTACCATCACGTACGTGCGGCGTTCGGCACGTACGTGTGACGTTCAATGCGTTTCTACTGCGTAAGTACGACGTTGTTGCTACGTAGTCTTCTTATTGGCGACGTTTCTGCTGCGTTCCCGTGGCGTTCACGTTCGTATGAAAAAATTCTTTTGTTGCCAAATATTATTTCTCTCGATTTACCACTCAAAATGGTATGAACACAAAAAGGGTAAAGGGTACTGTCAAAGTGCCATTTGAAAGTAGCGCGTACTTTATTTAGACTCAGTTCGCCATATGAAATAAAACTGCTTGGTTGATCTAGTGGAAGTTTGTAATTATACGGTATAATTAATCTTGATTCATTCTTAATAGGTTCAAAACTTTATTTTCCCTCTAGATTTTTATCATGTGTTCATAAAAACATAGCAAATACACCTTTTACGCCGAGGTGGAATGAGCGATACTCCTTTAACGTATCAGATACTCATACAACGCAACACCAACGTAGCTCTTACGTAGCAGGAACGAAAAGAACGTAGTTCGTACGCCATGCATACGCAAGAGTTTATCGAAGAAACGAAAAATAAGAAATTGAAACGTGTACCATACGTAGTAGATAAGAAAAGAACGCCGCGGGTACGAATTAACAACGCCTTGTACGTAGCACGTACGCGATAGGGATATCGCTTGGGTTTGTGTTTCGTTCGTACTGCGTAGTAAGAGTATTAGCGACGTTCCTGCTACGTTGCCACTGCGCTTCTTTCGTTTGCACTGCGTTCGTGCTACGTACACACGGCGTATGGAAGCTGCTACGTATGTGCTACGTAATTTTAGGTGCGAACTTAAAAAAACGCGGCACTCTTTCGTATCAAGAGATCATGCTACGTTTCAAAGAGTACTCGCTACGTAAGCTTGCGTTGCTACTGCGTTGCTGCTGCGTTCCTTTCTTACTGCCACGTATCCTGATACGCCGTAGATACGTGGGCCGATACGTAAAAGTGTGATAGGGGTTTTAAGGAGTCTTAGTATTAATTACAATTACTACTTTATGAAAATAAACATTTATCAAAAGACATCGATATTGTCTCGCATAAAACGAAAACGCTTTTTCGGAAACTTGCCATTGCATCCAAAAATATCATCAAAATTTAAGGAGGTTAACATCTTAGCACCATCCCTCAAATGCATTTTTTGTCATAGGTTTCATTTAACTATGCTATTGAATCGACCCTACACAAAATTTTGAGCCGCGCACTCTCTGCAAAGTAAATGCACAAATTAAAATATAGCCAGAGGTGCTACTGAAGTACGTTTGGCTTCGTCAAAATATCACTACGGCATTTAATAAGTACAACAGATGCGGATTAACCATCCGAAACACTTGTCTGTTGCATAATTATTAATTTTTTTTTGGTTGAAATTTTCTTTAAGAAGGTGAAGAGTTGGAACACTTCCGTATCATTAATGCTGACTTGGTCAGTTTGAAATATATGTACAAAATTCCCATTGACGATGCTTCTCTATGTGTCTTGGATTTTTTTATGGTAGTGTGCATATTTCAATACATTTACCTAGACTGCGAAGAATGCAAGACATTTGTCAAAACCTTGGTCGAGAAACAGATGTACAATATCATGCGTTTGTTTGACTCGGATCACATGTCGAAAAAACTCTTGATATAACAAAAACTATCTCGGTCATATATCACGCGTTATGTCGTAGTTTATTAAATATTTATTTGATTATTAATTATGATTTTTGCGGTTTACGTATGGCCATCTGGTTGTCGAAAACGATGATAAATTAGATGAATTTGTTTATGTTGTTTTTACCTGATGCTGAGTTGTTTCACCCAGACTCTGGCAACAGTCCGGATAACATTATGGGATATGTTGACGGATATAAGGGATACCGTACATGGGGACTTCAATGTAGGTTGCCATAGGTTCATTTGTACTCTTCACGGGTTAGAGACTAGAAAGGAGGGGGGGGGGGGGGGTTGATGACATGAAGTTAGACTTTAGGGTATGGTAATCTCTGATGTTAAACGAAAACGTTCTTATGAAAATTTATTTTTAAAAAATTAGGATCTTTTAGTAAATGTCCAACATACATATTGCACTGGTTAAAACAACATAATATGACAATTTGAAAACGAAAATAAAACGAAAAATGCATTCAAAGTAATTTAATTTTCATAGCAATGAAATAAATTGTATGTAATTTTAAGAGACAAATCGTGATTTGAAAAAAGGATTAAAACAAAGACATGATCAATTCCATTGGATCATGACATCTCCGACTCATCATTAGATTGGCGCATGCTACTTTTAAAAACTGCTGCGATTGTGATTGTATGTACATGTACATTTTATCTAAATCATTCTTGTCTCATCCTGGAGGTACATACATTATCATCATTGGTGATCTATAAAAATAAGGTATACAACCATTATCATTGTAAATAGGTTGTATGTTTCACTGAGGCACATCATGTACAAGAGAAATTTGAGGATAAATCTTTTGTAACAGAATGAATCAGATAAAAAAGTAAGAAATATCGTGTCCAAATCCGACAAAGTTCACGAAAATATACGGCCATTGACCGGTAAATAAGATATTGAAGGTGAATTCATAATTTGAACGAAGGGGAAATTCGAGGAAACGTATTAAGGTGAGATAAATGACTAAATTGCACCATCGGGATTTAGCTTTGCCGGAAATCTCTAGTTATACCGGAAATCTCTTCATGCCGGAAATCTCTAGCTACATGTTTGTATACCGCAAATCTCTACAATGCCAGATATCTCTAGCTATACCGGAAATCATATCTCTAGCTATGCCGGGAATCTCCTTTCTTCCAGCGCAATATTACAAGGTCGCAATTTTTATATAACGTATTGAGAAAGAAATATTCTATATTCTAATGTACGCAGTCTATAACGCGTATTCTGATTGGTCGAGCAATAAAAAGTGGTAAAATGTTACACGTTCGTATTGCGACAACGTTAAAAGGCGCATGAAACGAAACGAAACTGACAGGTTGCACGTATACTAGCTTGGAGTTTAACATGCCCATGAATCATTATGTCATGGAAACTGTCGAAAGACGACAAATTTTACCGATATGTAATCAATTTTTATGCCCCCGTAATCGAAGATTCGGGGGCATATAGTTTTTGGTCTGTCCGTCTGTCTGTCTGTTTGTCCGAAAAACTTTAACCTTGGGCATAACTTTTAAATGGTAAGTGATAGGGCTTTCATATTTCACATGTGCATTTCTTGTAACAAGACCTTTCCATGGGTACTAACATTTTTGACCTTGTGACCTTGACCTTGGAGTTTAACCTACTTTTGAAAAACTTTAACCTTGACCATAACTTTTGAATGGCAAGTGATAGGGCTTTCATATTTCACATGTGTATTCCTTGTGACTAGACCTTTGCATGGGTACCAAAATATTTGACCTTGTGACATTGACCTTGGAGTTTGACCTACTTTTGAAAAACTTTAGCCTTGGGCATTACTTTTGAATGGTAAGTGATAAGGCTTTCATATTTCACATGTGCATTCCTTGTGACAAGACCTTTCTATGGGTACCAACATTTTTGACCTTGTGACCTTGACCTTGGAGTTTAACCTACTTTTGAAAAACTTTAACCTTGACCATAACTTTTGAATGGTAAGTGATAAGGCTTTCATATTTCACATGTGTATTCCTTGTGACTAGACCTTTGCATGGGTACCAAAATTTTTGACCTTGTGACATTGACCTTGGAGTTTGACCTACCTTTGAAAAACTTTAATCTTGGGTATTACTTTTGAATGGTAAGTGATAGGGCTTTCATATTTCACATGTGTATTTCTTGTGACAAGACCTTTGAATGCATACCAAATTTTGGCCTTGTGACATTGACCTTGGAGTTTGACCTAATATCGAAAATTTTAACATTAGCCATAACTTTCGAATGGTAAGTGATAGGGCTTTCATATTTCACATATGAATTCCATGTGGCAAAACTTTTCCATGGATACTTAATTTGACTCTGTGATCTTGACCTCAAATGTGAAACTACTTTTCATCTGTTTTACTGACAAAGATGCCAACGGGGGCATTCGTGTTTCACAAACACAGGTTTTATTTAAAGAATGAGCCACAGGGACATATCTATACATGAACATTTTAAAACATTATGAAATGGAGACTTAGAATAATGTTTTGTTATTTTATTTTTCCATTTAGTAAGGCAAAAAAAAAAAAAAAAAAAAAACCCAGAAAACTTGTGGTCATTTGTTTTTCATGTGGAATAGTACAACATCAAATATGAATTATACAATGACGATATATCATCACTTATTTACATATTTTTTGTATTGTAGATTGTGAAAAGCAATGTTGAGACAAAATGTAAGTGTCATGGTGTATCAGGGTCGTGTACAGTAAGGACATGTTGGCGACAGTTATCCCCCTTCCATATCATAGGCCAGCAATTGAAGGCAAAATACGAAAAAGCCTACAAAGTTGACACGGACACAAACATCGCCAATGGAAAGAAACACTCATTGACGATACTTCCCGATAGTTCAAATTCTGTGACGTCACATACGTCACCAAGGACGCTAGATATTGTTTACATAGACTCTTCTCCTAATTTCTGCAAAAAGAGCAGATATTCCAAAGGTACTTCCGGTCGAGAATGTAACAAGGACAACACGTGTCACTCAATCTGTTGTGGGCGTGGTTATAACGTGATGACGAAAACAATATTCAAATCCTGTCAGTGTCAGGTGATATGGTGCTGTGATTTAAACTGCCAAAGATGTCTTAGAGAGGAAGAAGTCTACACCTGTAAGTGATTATAAAACAATTAACACAATTAGGACGATGAAAGACAAATACAATGTGTTCCAGTGCACTTTGTGACGTTTTGGGCACTGTGAATTCGACCGATAAAATGTTACAGTGCTGATCGATCGTCAAAAACGAGTACTTCTTTTACAAGACATGAGAGATATTCTTATACGCCATACAGTAATGTACCATTCTTCTTGAAATGTTCCTCTTGAGTATAGTAGAGAACAATAAGATGTTACAGCCTATTATTTTTAACGCATTCATAGGCTAGAAGATAGTTTATTAGACCAGAAAATGCATTGTAAATCGCATCCATCTTATAGTGAAAAGTCACCACGTATCTTAAAGTACTGCCAAATTACTAGGAACATTGTAGAATTTGTTTGTTTGTTTTGACTCACCATTTTTGTTTCTTTATCTTTTGAATCAGTTTATCTGTTGCTTTGTGAAAATGAATAAAGATTTGGGACACCCTATCAATGAAATAATGAAGTAGATATTTCTAATAGTAAATGCTTTTCTGATCTTGTGATAGAAAGAATGTAGTACTAAATCCAATCAAAATGTTGCCTTATGGAAACCAAAACTTGGGGAAAAATATTTCTTGATAAAAGCTTTGGGAAAAAAGTATTTCTTGATCTCAGAACAGAATTTTGTATTTCTTTTATATTAAAAAATATTCTATGACAGGAATTTTACTACAGGAAATGTACTATTACTGGTATTGAAAATAAATTCAACAGTATTGTTTTGCAGATATGTAGATGGTATTGCATGCAAGATATCACATTTGTTATGAAATTCTTGCTTTTTTTCTTTGATCAATTATTTTTGATATGAAATATGTCTCATTAATGTTGATTAGATATTATGTTGTGTTTGAATGCAATGAACAAATAGGAATACCGCTTTTTGTGCCTTTTTATACAAACTATGTCTCGTGTACATAAATTTTATTATCATGTTGTTGCTCATGAGTTATCATTCTTACCACCTCATCCATGTGATATTTATAGCATTGATGCAACCATAACGTCATTCCAATATTTAACTTATGATTGGACATACATTTTATACTTGATTTTGATTGCTATGAATGCACGACATTTTGTAAATAACTTTACTTTAGCTCCAGATAGGAATATTATTGCATTCATTTATTTATTTTCTCTTATTTTCAGTGCCAGTATATTAAATTAGAAATATGTAGAAGAATACGCACTTTGCTATAATGACGTATGACACTTTTTAATGATATATCCATACAACGCAATTTTGGTCTTTTGTCGTTATCTGTTTTTCAGTTTCCCAACGAAGTTCTTGCAAACGTGTTTCTTTTGTAGGAAATTTAGCTACTGTATAAGTAGAATCATTCGGTGGTACTTTTTTTCGCGGTTTAAAGATGATTTCCATTCGCATGGACAATAATACGCTGATCCGCCCTTCCCATTATTGAGTTAGTAATTTGCTATTCAAATTCGCTGAGACAAAGTTTCGCGATACGAAGCTGACCGCGAAAGTAGCAAAGATTTACACACCGCGAATGATTCTATGTATGCAGTATTTTGATAATGAAATCTTTTTTCGTCTGCTACTTAGTTTGACGGTCGTTTTCCTTTTGCAAAATATTTTCAGAAGTATAACAAAAATTGGAATTTAGCGTGGATCGTTTTTAAGGGGTTTAAACTACTTATTTGTCTACCTTTTGTACATTGACCTATCCCAGAAAATTAAACCCAAAAAGGAATTGATGAACGTCATATTTATGAAATAATATTGCAAAGAGTATTCTTCCAAAAAACAAAGAAAAGTGTAAGAATGACGATATCAATTTGAGTATGAAACGTACTAAGATAATAATATAGATTATAAACTCTCATACTCAGAAAGATGTACGAAATTTGGCAAAAAATCACCCCTGTAATCTGATAAAAAAAGTAAGCCATAACAATATAATAGAAGCTGTTAATTGTCTGAATTCGGAAATCTCATTCAGTGAATATTGGTTCATGATGTACCATTGGATGGGTTATGTATTTCCTTGCGTAAAAATGTTTTTAGTATAAAAGAATATTTTTTGCAATTTTTCTTATGTTTGACTAAATACAAAATTATCCGTTTCGTTAAACTGAAGCTTTCTTTCTTTTATGATTTTTAATACAAAAATTATGACCCCTATGTTTTCGCACAATTAAGGATTCTGTTTTGCGAAAACCTGTACTTGATATAGTTTTATAAAAAATTTGATGAATTGTGAAGTTTTGAGAACAAATTGAAGTTAGAAATTTGGATGATTGTTTTGATTTTGACGAAATCTTTGACGGATCCTCCTCGTCGTTTTGTGTTTTGAATTCTGTACAAATTTATTTATTGCAATAAATTAGCAGATTTGATTTGTCTTGCTTTATTGTAAAGTAAATAACGGAGAAGATCCTATTAAGACATGACAAATATGGATAATGACCATATCCAAATACATAGTACAAAATCGATAATTAAGGAAATCACAAACCGAAGGCATACAAAGTCAGGATGAAATAGGAACCAAAGCAAACAAAGAAAAACCTCCAACATATGAAAAGAAGCGAACTTCCAATATAGGAGTAAGATCAGGAGCACAGGAAGAGTCAGCATCTCATGTTTGTATGCAACACCTGTTACTTCATCTCAGACACCAGAGGTATTGGTGGCATTATAACATTAACATATAAATGAAATATAACAGCCAGTGAAGAAGGACGGTCATTTAAAAGTTACTGATGTAGATATCCGAATTACCTGATCGGCCCCTCTACATTACTGGGAACTGGATCAATCGACCGACGTTAAAGTCATTGTATATCATAGATGTATAAAACTTCTTATAATTCTGTAAGACGAAGCTACGGACATTACAATTTGACGAAATAACTAATAGACATTAATAAAAAACAAAGGGTTAGGGGCAAAAGTAACCGTATTTGGCCCCGATCCGAGTTTTTGAAAAAGTCATTTTTTTTTCTTCTTCTATATGCTTCTTGTAAAAAAAAATAATATATATATATATTTCATATTATTTCTTGATAATCCTAATTTTTGGGGCAGAAACATTGAAAATTTAGCTCTATTACTTCACAATAGAATATAAAATTTTCCGCCAATAGACTAACATTCCTTTTCACATTGCAAATGTACACGCAAAGTATAACTTTGTTACACGCACTTGCTCTATGTACAATCATTTACTATGTGTTTGAATCCAATTTTCTATCATTTCACTACTATTTTCAGTAGGAATGTCCAATTTTGGCGGAAAATATCACTCATATAAATTTAGAATATCTATTTTCGACACTAATTCAATGAATATTAATATCTCTACAATTATTTGAAATGTGGAAATCAATAAGAAAACATGTTTTGAAAATCGCAAAAATTGGGACCAAAAACAGCTGATTTTGCCCCTTCCTCTTTTCGGCTACTGGCGGCAATGCAGATATGGGCTAATTGAAATCCATCCTTTGCTTTTCGAACGTTACGTACAATTATATAATTACTTTAAACATACTGTATTTATTAAATAATTCCATCAATTATATACATCTTACAGACAACAGAAATGTACAAGGAATTTAAGCTTATATGAATTCCTCAAACAATTAAGCAATATGATTCTGAAAGCATAGTTTAGACTGAGGATCACTGACGAGGGTTAAGTCCTCGAAAGTGCATGTCTGGTCCATGTTGCAAATTTATCTGTTCTTAAATGATGCTATTGAATTTGAAGACGTTTAACATTAGAAATTAATATTCTTCTGCATTATTATCTTCATTTTGTACAGTGAAATAATACAAAAGGATGCTACTAAATTACTTTTTAAATTGGCTTCCCTGAATCATATACTGTCCTGCTCACAAATTCCAGAGCACCCTGCTTTAGCGATTTATTCTGTCGTCTGAAGAATTTTGCCATAAATTATTGTTTCCGAGAATTTGGCCTCCTTTAGTCGTAACTGGAAATTAAACTTCAACTTACCCTATCAGCTGCCTTCAAACCGCAATATGAAAAATAAAATGTCTATGGGAAATTCCCATGTTCAAGCCGCCGCCATATTTTTCTCCGTGTCAACAATAGTAAACAGTGACGTCAAAGCCTGTGACGTCTCACATTTTCAGCGATTTTACTATAGAAAATTCCCGTAGACTTTTTATTTTCCGTCCTATTTCTAACTTTACTGACGTACAGCAAAACAATGGTATTTTCTGTTACGACTAAAGGAATACTATAAAATTGATATCCTTTTGGAAGATGACATTATCATATTTTAGATAAAACCGGGAAAACACGGTGCTCTGGAATTAGTGAACAGGACAGTAGGCTAATCGTACCAATGACGTCGATTCATTATGCGAAACATGTACGTCTGGTGCACCGAGTTTATGTTTTTTATGTCAAGAAGCCTGCTGTCTGACGATAGAGATGGATAGTTCTTTTATCCATCTTTCTCAAGTTTGTTTCATGACACATCTTCTTGCAATGAAAAAATAGTCTAAAACAATAATGATACTTTTTATACGATTGGAATTGGATGTTCACCAACACTACACAAAGTACATGTATTTTGAAAATCTCATTTTCTATGACCAAGGACCACTGAAATCGTCATGTCATATCATAAGATCCTCATTTTGCTAAATGTATACATCAATCAAATGCGAATAAGGATTATTTAATGAAATATCATTTTTCACATCAATTGCAAAAAAAAAAAAAAAAAAAAAAAAACTACGTCAGAAAATGGAATTGTCCAAAGTGTATGCAGTTTAATATTTTCAGAAAATATAAATGCAATTCATTTACTTAAATATTAGTAGTGCACAAAGTCTCTCGTTTATTGGAAAACTTCTGTTTACAGGAGAAAAGCGGTTAGAACAAATCACGGTTGACACGTGTCGATTTTGGTTACCCAAGTGATAAAGTAAGATAAATACACTATTCCAGTCAACACTTTTCTTCATACCATAGAGCTACAAACGTCAGAATAGATCAAAGAAAACTTGACGATTAAGGATGAACAATGGTGTAATGCATAGAAAATATTTCTGACATTCACTCAAAGAAAGAAGATAGAAACCATGACACTGTGCTTAGTGCAGCATCCACTTAGTCAACGAATTACTCCGGTTGTCGTCTTCGATGTCTGAATGTTAAATGTCTTCAAATTCAATAGCATCATTTAAAACAGATAAATTTGCAGCATGGACCAGACATGTACTTTTCGGGTACTTAACCCTCGTCAGTGATCCTAAATCTAAGCAAGGCAAGGTCGATACATGTACTACATATTATACATGTACCTCTTATCGAAGGGTAAATTAAAGAAAATATTACCATAGAACATTTATTTTTCAACCATTAGATTTAAATCGCTACTGAAGGACTATTAGTCTCCTAGAATGTCGTAAGACTATTTTGAAAATATAAATTATTTTACTTCTCTAAATTGCTTGGCACTAACTTACATGAACGTGAACATTACGATTGACTATTTTCAAAATGGAATTTGCAATAGGTAAAAAGCCAACGCCACTGTTAGGGAAGAAGGGAGGGGATCTCCAACAAGGCCCTGTTGCAGCATCAACAGCAAAACACCCGATGCAAAAACACAAAAGAAGAGCATAGTATGAGACGGAAAAGAGACACACGACATGTAAACATCAAACACAAAAGCTACACATAAACCGACGAGAACAATGGTCATCCGGTGCCGACTTTGGACAGCCATTTACCACGCAAGTAGCAAATGATGTGGTTATCCTAGATTACGTGCGCACAACAACCTTCTCACTTCTCCAATTACCAAGAGGTCTCAAAGAACGGACAATTGTATTATAAAACAACCTCCTCACTGTGAGATGAAAATACACATAAAATCATTGATTCCAGGGGATAATTCTCACCAAATTTGGATGTATGTTATTTATCAAGAAGGGGAGAAGAGTATTACGCTTGACGAAAATATTTCAAAGGTCAAGGCCACCGTTAGGGAAAATGTACTGAAAATGATAATTTCAAATGAAACTCAAGTACCCTTACCTATTAGAACCAAAAGCTGATATGATTACTTTAGAAGAGACGAGGATCTTGGGGTCAAGGTCAATGTTAAGAAAAATAGATCTCAAATATTTTAAAAAAAGCTGATTATCAGGTTCGTTTTAGGATCAATAGGTGAAGGTAATTTCTTTCTGTCACTGGTTGTTGTCGTGAGAGTCAAACTGTTTAGCGGGGGCATATGTTTTACAGACATTCTTTGATTTTACTGTATAGTTTAGAGGATGAGAGCTGTTGGACACAGGTTACCTAATGATAGGTCTTCAACACAACGAATCTTTCAGAAGAGTTACATCAAACTTCCTTATTAGTTTTGGAGAATGTAGGCTTTTAGAAAAATATCTTCAAGATAATAATAGGGCCAAGGTGAAACAAAGTAGTCAGTGTAAAAATGGACTAACAATCCTAGGTCATTCGTGAAACTTTTCTGAAATGTCAAGACCGCCGTTCTTTGAACATTCTTCAGTTTTAGTGAATTTGTTTTTTTGTTTTTTGTTTTTGTTTTTTTTTTTAAATATTTCAGAAGTTTTAGATGTTTTTAAACTGAAATCAGCTTGTTTCTCAGAGGAAATAAGAAACAACAGAAAACAAACTTGCAAACTTAGGAAAAATAACTTAATAGTTACACAGATAATAACAAGATAATTTATTAGCTCATCAGCGCTCTTACCTGTGTACCAAAAATACCTTCACAATCTATCAAACGACATCTCATATGCTAGTTATACATTTAGATACGATCGGCTGTCAGTGTGGGTACAAAACGCCATGATGAAAGGGAAGAGAAAATCAAAGATGACGTCAGATATGCCACGCATGCGTCAGAAGATGCCGGGGTTAAGCACCGTCATGGACATGGAGCTATAATAGATTCTCATCTGATTTTTATCTTACCATTGTGATGATGATAAGATTTTCGGGTCATGGTTGCTATATGCTAGTGCTTTTCATCTATGCTTGTCAAGGTCATCATACATTTAGATTGTCACACTAAGATTATTATTCAAATGAGTAGGAACTGGAGGGTAAGTATCCATTCTGCTAGAACAGGCAACTTTTTACTTCGCAAGGTTAGCATGTGATAGTTCATCACATTGAGTAAATTAAGGAGTTAATCCCAGACAAGACAAGAAAGAATAATAAGTTCTAACTTTGGAGCCAGATACCAATCTCCATGACAATTGATTAAAAACCTTTCAAATACTTCTCTCTAGCATAAAAGTGTGCATTGAAACAGCTACCATAACGACAGATATGCATCTGCGTGCATACTATTTTTGCAAATAAAGCATGTCTCAGATGACAAAAAGAGCGGAAAGATTACTTCTCATTATCGTATCGATAAAATATTCCAGAATACCTCGTCAGTTATTATTGCCAATTTCCTACTGATTTCAATATTTAACTACCTCATCACCGGAAAATTCCACTGTGCCTTTTTGGAAGCCTTTCTTAATCCGGATAACTCGTAACGTTGTGCTTACATAATCCGGCTAACCACACCTTTATAGAAGATAGCTACGGTTGCACAATGATCTGGATCCTTTTGTGTTTTCGTGCTTCAATGGTGTTTTGTCTTTGTTGGTCCTCTTTGTATGAGTGTCATCTAATATCATTTAGTCAATTTGATATATGATGCATTGTAATAATGTCAGTGAACCATATGCGCTTTTCAATAAGAAAAGGAAGTAATCTCCAACAGACAGCAAATCGCAGAACCATCTCTTTGTGTGTAAACAAAGAGGAGACAAATGCAACAAGAGACACACAAACATCACCAAAGACGACATTAAAACACTAAACACAAAATACTCCGCTTAAACAAAAGATACCAGTGGGTAATCGGTGCCGACTTAGGACGTACATCTGTCAGGTAAAGCAATGGGTGTGTTTATCCGGATTACATGCGCAAAGCTCTACCACTTGTAAGATACATAAAAACCCGCACGATTATCGTGGTACATAACAGTAAGTTATGTATCATCAGTGATGTTCAAGTGTTACACGTCTTCAAATTCAAGGCTGATTGAGAGGAAATCCAAATTACGAATTATATATCAAATATCATAAATTATATAATATTATCATATATCATGAGTTATATAACAAATATCATATATCATGAATTAAATATCAAATATCTTATATCATGAATTATATATCAAATATCATGAATTATATATCAAATATCATATATCATGAATTATATACCGTATATCGGGAATTTTTCGCGTGTGTCTAATTTTCGCTAAGTTCGCGAGTATGATCAAATCGCGAAAAATGGACATAGCGAAAAAAAAAGACACAGATCTTAACCCTTGATCTTCTTAATAGATTAGCGAAAATTAGACTCAGCGAAGAAAAGCCACACCATTTTAGGGTCATTTTCGCGAAAATTACCCGATATACGGTATCAAACATCATATATCATGAATTATATATTAGATATCATATATCATGAATTATATATCAAATATCATATATCAAAATTAAGAATATATGAAGAGCGAAAATTCTAAACATGACCAAACTCTATGCCAAATACATGTAACCAGATAACGATAGAGCTTTACTTCAGAGAGATACCCTGAAGTTTATAAGTATGAACAGAATTTTATGACGGATAATTTACGAATATATTTCAGGAAGAGTGTTGTGAAACAAGACGAACGATATACTTGGATACTAACCATCAACCAGTTGATTATTTTCACTCTCGAGGTTTTAACATATTGATCATCTGAAAAAAAAAAGATTAACTTACAAAACACCATGACATGTAATAAAAGAGATAAATATGAAAAATAATTCCTGACGCTTTTAAATGCAGCACGGGGAATAATTCATTCGTGTAGCAGGAAATATAAAACAAGGCAATGAGTTGTCTTTCTTTAATCGTCTAGAAATATATAAGCCATAAGAGCAGATAACGTGATTGTTTAAAATGATCAATGGGACCAATGCAATTAATGCACGAATTACATACGTACAAATTATTGATCATTTTGCATTGTTATGCAAATTGAAGAGATTGAAATACAAAATTACTACAAATTACAGATAGTTTTTGTGTCGCCTGCGAAGCATAGCGACACTTAGGGATCACTTTGTAAACTTTTCCGAGATTCGCAACCGTTCCTGTGGAAAATCTAATGATTTTTGCCTTGCCTTCTCGCCTTTGAGACTGAATAACTGATGGGTACTTCTGTAATGTTTATTTGTCCGTCTGTCTGTCACACTTGGAAGTCACACCCTATAAAAGTGATTCCTGAGTGTCGCTATGTTTCGCAGGCGACATACGCATTCCTTGGAATGATTGTTTGAAACATTCTTTTCAGTCACTTGAAAATTATTTGAATATAGTTTTTTTTATTGAGACAAAGATAAGCATTTTCTGAAAATGGGAGATTCTTTGCAAATCTTGAAGACATCGAGAATTAATATTTTCATACGTGTGAAATTAGATGCATTCTTATTTCAATTCGAAATTGTAGAATGGCGAATTGAAATGATAATTCATTTTGTAGACGTATTTTCTGCACTTTCGACACTATAACAGAGAGGTAGGTTGGTGGGACATAAGAATCTTCTTGTATGCTCGTCTCAGACATTCCTATTTGAACCAGTTTATAAATCTAATATTAAAAAGAAATCGATGATGACTTATAGGTTACATAATTCTATAAAATGCATTTCTACTTAGCACAAACAATACAGGATACAATGATTTCTTTATATAGTAATCATCTACCATAAAAAATGTTGATGATGCAATTTCCTTTTTTGCATCTTGAATATAAGAAACAGGTGGTTATTCAGAAAAGAAAAGAAAAATTATCCCTATCACGTCATCATTTTTTGGGGTGGTGACTTATACCTTTTTTTAATTCCATCATCATTGCTTTCGTTAGAGGGTTCTTCTATCTTTTTTCTCTAGAATAAAAAGTAGGGATTCCAAGACTTCATTTTTAAAAAAATATATCAATTAAAGACGACAAGTTTGGAGCATTTATGCCAGATAACCACACCTTATGCTTTCTAAACACACATGGAGTCTCAAATGTTTCATTTTTGAGGGATGTGAAGTTATTTTCCAATGAGTTTGTGGTGTGAAGGGCCAGACAGTTTGCTTGTTTTACACTCATTTTTCGTTATATCCCACTCACCTGCTACTTCTTTTGGTACATTTTTGGACATTTCAACTTTCACGTTGTACAAGAAATTTCTCATCTACTTATTTCCTTTACATTCGAGGGTTTAGTACCCGGAACGTACATGCCTCGTCCATACTGCAAATTTATCTGTTCTTCAATTGTATTTGACGACGTTTAAGATTTTAAATTGTGGATATAATTCGAGGTTCTGTTTTTATTTTGTTTTTTCTTTAGTGTTTCAAATCGTTACTTCTTGGACATTATTTCAAACCAATTTATATGCACCAGACACGTGTTTTGGATTGTAAATCCTCGTCAGTTGTACTTCAAGCCAAAGTGATTTCAGGAATGAAAATAAAGCTTTCAGACTTATCATTCTTTTTCTCTTGTCCCCACTTACTCGAAACAATCACAAAAGCGATATCATATCAAACAAAACAGTATAATTTTCGTAAGGAAACATTTTTCTCAAACTCCAACCCCTTGCTCATCATGTTGTGTTTATGTAACATCTCGTTTGTTTGTAGAGTAGGTTCTTCGTGTGGAGAGGATACAATACTTTGTACTTATTGTTCTGTATTTTCAACGGTCTTACCATGCCATTAAACGAGAAGCATCTCAACTGCCGATGGTTCTACCCATGCCTTTTAACGCCATCCGAGCTTATGAGTAGATTGGTGCAAGACGATAAATTTAATCTGAGAAAGGTTTTCAAAGAGTGTAACCGAAACTTGTGCCTCTTTATTCGTAATCCGTCACTCAGTCAAAATTAGCCTTTAATACGTTTAATACAAATCATATTCTTAACAGAAAATATAGTGAAATTAAAACCCCTATCACATTTTTACGTATCGGCCCACGTATCTACGGCGTATCAGGATACGTGGCAGTAAGAAAGGAACGCAGCAGCAACGCAGTAGCAACGCCAGCTTACGTAGCGAGTACTCTTTGAAACGTACAATTGTGGTGTAAAAGAACCTCCTCACTGTCAGATGACCACACACAAACAATACCGCAAAACGCAGGGGCACAAGCAACACAGATGTATATGGATATAAAAAGAGGGCGTACTTAATACAATCCGTGCTCTGCCGCCACGAGCTCATGTATGTTGTCTTTCTTTGATCCTTCTTATCTTGTTAATAATGTCACCATAAAATGCAGGTTGTGGAATACCCAAAGTAATATACTCTGTTTCCTGTATTGGTCCGAATTGCAGAAGAAGTTGACAATAATTTTTGTAAAATTTCCAGAAAGTATTTACTAGTTTGTGAAAGCGAAAACCTTGTCCTAATATTTTCTTGGTAATTTGTAAATTTCTACTATGAAAATCCAAATCATCAGTACATGCTCCACCATACCGGATGAGCTGTGAAAGATAGATACCATAGGACGGTTATCTAGGAACATCACCGTCAAGCCAGGGGAAATTTACTATGTTAAATCCAAAATCATCTCTTTTGTCATACACACTTGTATGGATCTCTCCATTAACAATTTTGATATTTAGGTCCAAAAATGGTGTTTCTGTGTTTGAATCGTTTGCCTTGTTTAGAATCAATTCTTGTGGATAAATAACACCCTCAAAAGATAACATAAGATTTTAATATGAGGCAGTTTTTGCTTTTGGTGGTTTCTTTCACCTCTAGTTCGTGTCAAGGTAATCAGCAAATTTGGATTATTAATTGAGAGCACGGCTCCATATGAGTATAGAAAAAGATCAACAAGAAGAGCAGCGCGGTTGGTTCCCATAGGAATTAAACTTATTGATTACGTCTTCTCTCAGTTTATTATCCGAATAACAATTTTTTCCTGATCAAAATAAGTTTGATTGTAACCCACAAAAATGTACCTCTATTTGCGATTGTTCTTTTTATCTAGTGAACGCTATTTGGATAATTATTTTTCTTTATTAAATGAGTTTTATTGTAATCCACAACAATACACCTGTATTTGCTATTGCCATTTTTGACATATTTCTCGTATTTTGCTGATATGCAAAAATACAACACAGTGCTGCACGTATTTCAACAACCTTTTTTTCAAATTTTGGATACAGATGGACATGCAAATGTTAAAATCAAGCATTGATTTCCCTTGAACTATCATAAATTTGTAATATCTCAATGTAGATTTCTACTGTTTGTATCATGATGATATAATTGTATTGACATTATTGAAATATATGCTCTATTATAAAGTTTCAGTGCACCATATGCGCATTTCATTAAGTTATGTCTCATTGATGATGAAATACAAAAAGGGTGTCATTTTGTTCTTCATAATATTTGCATGAATCTCTTTTAAGATTCTCGTTGCATTACAAGAAAGAAATGTGATGTTATCTTTTAATAAGAAATAAATTCTCATGTTGTATCTTGAACCTTGATTTTCTTAGAAAATCTCAATATACGTATGCTGATATGCAAAAGCTGCATGAGTACTTCATTTTGTATATTATGTGAAACATTTATTGCTGAAATTTTAAATTAAGATGATGCGATTTTGACTCTTGATTTTTGTATATATGAACTATATGCATCTATATTCAAAAAGCGAAAAGGTATTAAATTTTTAAAACTTAATTTGGCTTGCTTTAGCGATTCTTTTCTTGATATACTGCTGTTATATGACTTTCTATTTGCTGCTATGAAAAAAAAATGTAAATTTTGATTGGCTCTTGTTCACCATCGCAAATTGCTAAAACCCTTTATTCGACAGTATTTACTCTGGTTCAAATTTAGATTTCATTACATCTATTGTCGATACTGGTCACCTGAATACTGAAAGTATGGCAAATCTGATGACTTCAACTTCAGTAACCCGGATAACTACACCATTTGCTACTAACGTACTGCTGTTCCTAGTCCCTTCCTTTTGTGTATCTTACTGCTTACTCCTCCCGGGTACCTGGTCTCACCTCTAGCTTGCCCCGTCGAAGCTCAATTTTGTGCTCTATTGTGAGTGTTGTTGAGATTATCATCTGGGTCTTCTTTAACTCATTTGCAGTGTTTGTCTTCTCTGTGTTAACACTTGGGATGTTTTGGTGTTTTCCTGTTGGTGATGCAGTGGGGTCTGATTGGAGATCCCCTCCTTTCTTTTAAACATATGTCATTCTTGAATGGTAACATCCCTTCTTAATATATCCAGGTTATATTCATACGCTGTTCCAGAGCAAGCTCAAACTTCAACAACTTACTAACCGAGAAACTTCTGTAGTATATATGTTAGCGACTGTCTTTGTAACTGTAGATTTTTTAATAGACGGTACAATATAAATAATTAACACTATAGGATCTCTTTTTCCACAATGTTGAACGATAATTAGGTAAGAATCATCCAAAAACGCCGAATATGATACCTAAATTTCTAAAACTAAGGGGTGTCTCCCTCATTGCATAGCTCTGTCTTTAGCTGGGTTTCGGCATAATTTTTTTCGGTCATGTTTAGAATTAAGCTCCTTGCGCCTACCCTCTAACTATTTTTGGCCATATTTTTCACGCTGAATAAACCCTATACAAAATTTGGAGCCGCTCATTTTGGCAAGAGGAAGTTAAAGCTCTGTATTGTAGATTGCGCCAGGAAAATTCACTTTGGCTTTATTTAAACTGTTCGACATGAAGTACTACTGACGAGGATTAAAATATCCGAAACACGTGTCTAGTACATCAAAATTGGTATTATAAAACATATATTTCAATATTGACAATACACTCATTGGACTTTACCCGTTCTGTTATGCGTAAGTGACAGGTAATATAAGAAATTAACTAAAGACGGTCACGCATGCAAAATTTGAAACTTTGTAAATAATGAGATTTCTCAGCAATGTGTACATTTGCAGTTAATGAGAATAAACATTTTTGCCATAGTCATTTGCCACTGATATTCGCACTAGCAAACAGGAGATGCTTTCCATCTTGCACCTCATATCATCTTCGTTTGTTGCATACAAACAGAAAACGCTTACTCTCCCCGGGCACCTGGTATCACTTCGGAATGTTAATCATTCCGAGCTTCGCAACTGTTCCTTTGGAAATTCTAATGATTTTTACCTTACCTTCTCGACTTTGAGACTCAATAACCAATAGGTACTTCTTTGAAGTTTATTATTGGTATTTATTTTTTATCCTATGCAGTATGTCTAGCTCTTTTCTTTTCTTAAACTTTTTATTCTGGTTTAGTATGCCTAATAGTTGTGAGTTTTTAATTCTGATTAGGGTTTTGAGTTGATTTTCACATTTATATGAAATCGCGCATATTGGTGCACTAAATGTGAGATGCTGAAATGTTTTATTTTTCAGTATTGAGCTAAACCTTTTTATAAGTATAACGTATCCTCATGTTAAACGTCTTCAAATTCAATAGCATCATTTATAAACAGAAAAAAATGCAGCATGGGCCAGACATGCACGTTTCGGGTACTCAACCCTCGTCAGTGATCCTCAATCTAAACAATGTAATATGACCAAAGAGGGCGAAAATTATGTTAAAAAAATGTACCGAAAGAGGCAGAAGGATGGGTGGGGTATGATGCTACAGGACCCCTGTTTTAGAAATTTCAAGAATTTTGGAATACGTTAAAGAGACAGACGATTGACCGAACATGGCTATATGTGCCCACGGTGACTCCTGCTCCAACCCAAGTATACTCAGCTTCTGAAAGAAAGAATAGCATTCGGCTAAAACACCCACTACAAAACAACGAAAATACGAAAACACAAGTACAACAGGAAACATCAAAGGGACAAGAAAGACCAAACATCAAAGACGTCATCAAGATATAAAAAAAATCATTGACACCAAAGTTGAGATTTCTCTCAGTTTTATGTTCATTATTTAAGTCTAAGGGAAATTTGATGGAAATATTATAGATTTGAGCGAATATCAAAACTGATATTGTATCTAAGTTCTAAAAACTAAGAAAATGTATCAGGGACGGACGCGGAAATCTGCAAATTCAATTTTTTTCTTATCATTTTTTAAAGTATGAATTGATATGAACAACAAGAAAGCGTAAAAACGATGTTTTACATAAAATTTTTACAGTTAAATGCATTTTGAATCGTGAATAGGGTAATAAGTGCATTAAAGACAGTTTCATATATAAATTGGTCGGTGATTGGTGTAGATTAAAGGCCACAAATTACTAGGGTAGCAATGCAATGACAATATGACCAGGTACCCCAGAGTGCCAGGGCAATAGATATTTTAGAAGTTAGTATTTTTTATTAATTTTTTCCTGTTATTTGGAACGGTATGCCAAACACAAAAACCCTTTTCCACGGTTAGGGTATTAATAGCAACACAATATCTTATAAGGCTAAATATGGGAAGAGTTGGTCATGAATTTCATTCAGAAGTTAAATTTGTGTGATCTAGGCAATTAAGATGGCTTAAAGAGGGTATGTTGAAGTCAAAGGTCCGCTTCAGTTCAATGATGGGAGGGTAAATATAATGTTAAGATATAGATTTACTACTAACTATCATAAGTGCATTAAAGGGTTAAAAATTAGTTTATCTTCATACTTGT
This sequence comes from Pinctada fucata, assembly GCA_028142955.1. NCBI lineage: Eukaryota > Metazoa > Mollusca > Bivalvia > Pterioida > Pteriidae > Pinctada > Pinctada fucata. The sequence continues at coordinate 27,762,008 of AP027115.1, forward strand.
ATCAGCAATTAAAAATTTTTGAATTGGCGATGACGTAACACATTAAAATTGATAAATGATATTTACATCTCTAATCTAATATCCCACTCCAAGCGTGAAAAAGAACATGTAATAAAATACTCTAAGATAAGATAGCTCTGCTCCTAATGCAACCTATCTGAGCATTTTTCAAAATAATTTGTATTAGTACGGAATGCGTTAACTCGTTACCTAGTTTGAAAATGCAGTGAGCAATTTAGGCGGGGTATAGAGCGTGCATTGGTTCCCACCTCCCTCAATAGTTGATCAGTGCTCTCTATTTGAATTAATTGCGAAATTAAAAAAGTGCAGTCGTCAACATGAAAAGTTCAGGATTTTTACAATACCTTTTTAACCAAAGTACCCTGTACCCTTCTTTTAAATCTTAGATCCGCCACTGAAATACTTTGATAGATTTCAGAATGATACGATATAAAGGACTCTGTATGGCCTCTGACAAAATGCATTAAGAGCATTGCACCATTAGTAATTGAAAATTGCACCAAGAGATAAATCGTTTTGATACGAAGAAAATGTAGTGTCATCCTTAAACTTTGGTTAACACTACCTTAAAAAGTTTTAAATCACGAAATCCTTCCAGTCTTTAAGGTCTCAAATCCTTCTTAATGTATGCACTTTGACTAGATTCCAAAGTCGACTATATTTTTTGTTTCCTACTTTCAAGTTGAGGTAGGCAGGTCGAAATTCAATGAAGTAGAGGTCAGAAGTTAAAGTCTAGCACAGAAATTGATGTCGTGCTAATCAGTACTTTACAGTACTTAATCAAACCAGATAGTATCAAAACGGCCCTTAACAAATCCAATTGATTCCGTCAGTAAATTTTGCTTCAAAATATATTCTATCCCACAACAAATCAAATGTTAAGGTCTCAATAAATATGTGTTTTTAAATGATAAATTTAATTGTAAATAAAAAATAAATAATAGATTAGATTTAAAAAATATATATAAATATGTGTTTTACTTATTAGCAAAAGTAAGATACTTTCTAATTTGAATCATTTCTTTTTAATTCATGTTGCGTATATGCAGTTATATACACTACTAATTTTGAAAAAGTGTATCATTTCTTCAAAAATAAAAAAAATCAACAAAAGAAAAAGGAGATTAATAAATAAATGTGAAAACATGAAAATAAAAAGCAGGCGGTCTCCTATATGAATCTGTTGCAGCACCCATAGCAAATCACCGAAATGAGTTAAAGAAGATCCTGACGATAATCTCAACAGCACTCTCAATAGGGTGCAAAACTGAGCATCGACGGACCCCTAGCTAGCTAGAAGTAGGACCAGCTGCCCGGGAGGAGTAAGCATCCCCTGTTTGGCTATCACCCATATGCGAGAGCACAGAGTAGACAAGCAGAACAAAAGAAGCAAATGGACAAAACACAAAAGAATTTTCGTAGTAATTGGTATGGTTATCCGGATTACATAACACAAAGAATGTGCACAACCCTCTAACTTGTCCGCTTTAGACTTAGAATATTCTAAATTCTTAGAAACACAATAGAAAAAACTCAAAGAGAAGCATAATTTTGTAGTAGGGAAAGGAGTTATATAGTTTAAGAGTAATACATCTTTCCCACAAAAATAATAAATCAAGGAGGGGGGGGGGGGGCATTATGTTTTGAAAAAAAGCTTAGTGCACACACACAAATCATTGAGTGTTCGTATACAAAGGAAACATTTCGATTTCTTAATATTTATAGAGACCAACATACCAAAAAAAAAAAAAAGCGTGTGTCTGTGATGTTGTCTTTTCTTATAAAATTGTCAGAACATGCAAAACATTTTATTTCATGTCAGTTTGGACATACCATCAAAGTGCAAACAGTACGTAAAAAGTTATACAATGGTCACAAGGGATAATAAATATTCATTTCATTAAGTACTGCTGTTGCAGTGTTGCAAATAGCACAGCAGGGAAAATCTGAATAGTTTACATGCTAGTAGTTGCTAACTCTTCCTGGACACCTGTTCCCACATCATTAGTTTGGGACTTTACTTCTACTCACAGCAGGGGAAATCTGAATAGGTGACATGCTGGTAGATGCTGATACTTCCTAGACACCTGATTCCACATCGTTAGTTTGGGAGTTTACTTCTACTCACATCACGGGAAATCTGAATAAGTGGCATGCTAATTCGGAAAAAAAAGTTATTATGTCAAAAAATGTACCGGAAGACGTAGCAGGATAGTTTGGATATGATGCTAAAGGATCTACGTTTTAGAAATTAAAAAAATTTGATGACAGGAATTTTCGAATGAAGAAACTATCAAGCGATGTTGATCGAACTTTGCTCAATATGCCCTCGGGGACTCCTGGTCCTCCAGGAGTGACACTCACCAAGAGTTACAAATGTTAAACGTCTTCAAATTCAATAGCATTATTTAAGAACAGATAAATTTGCAGTATGGACCAGACATGCACGTTTGGGTACTTAACCCATGTTTACTGCTACTCACTCGGTCTTATGTTTTGTTTGATATTTTTGGTATGGCGGTAGCGACTTTATACAATTATTGCACAGTGAAGAGATCGATCAGTTTATTTATGAGGTAATAAAACAATGACTGATTTTTTGCTATGTCTTTTGCTATGTCTTTCGGTATGTTTGCTATATCTTTCGGTATATTCATTTTGCTATGTCTTTCGGTATATTTAGGACATAATTTTCACAGATTTTGATCATATTACACTGTTTAGATTGAGGATCATTGACGGGGGTTTATTACCCGAAACGTGCATGTCTGCTCCATGCTGTAAATTTATCTGCTCTAAAACGATGCTAATGAATTTGAAGGTATGAATATAAAAAGAATATGGAAAAAGATACAAGCATGTCAAATAAATGTCATGAATTATGTTTTGTCCTTGGGTATGCAACATACAGCAAATGCAGTTTTCCTATGTGAGGTACTTAATCAAATTACATGTACATATACCATAAATGCACTTTCTATGTGTTGCATGCATGTAGCGTCTTCATATCCAATAGCATCATTTAAGAACAGATAAATTTGCAGCATGGACCAGACATCCACTTTTCGGGTACCTAACCCTCGTCAGTGATCCTCCCTCAAAACAATGTAATATGGTCGAAGCGTGTGAAAATTATTATTACCCGAAAGATGTAGCAGGATGGATGTGATATTATGCTTTGATATGATCTTTAGAATGTTTATACCAATGATTTTCAACATAATGGGCATCTAGTCTTTGCAGGGTTTTGATAAACCCATATATCTCACTTACATCCAACAAAGTCGAAATCAAAACCTAAATACCGGTAATGGGATGTATACTGAAAGTAGCGTATGCTTATGCCAAAAAGCAGATATCAAAGAAACTAGATTTAAAAAATTAATAAATCACAGCAATGTCAATGAAAGTAGATTTACTAAGCCATTTTTTTTAAATAAAGTATTAGTCAGAAAAAAAAATCCTTGCTATCGACGAGGTTTGATAGATGGATGATGGATGTCTCAGTAATTCTCGATGCCGAAATAGAATGAATATATGGCCTGCTTATGACCGAGTTATGCCATCAAGGAGATACCCCTTTGTTTAGGAACGAATTACCAACTTTGGTGACGGTTAATGTCCGAATATATTTTAAGTTTAGTGCTGAACAACTGTGAAACAAGGCGAAGAGAACAAAGTTCTAGGGTAATATATGTAACAGTCCACCAGAAGGGATATAAACCTAGCTATGATTTGAAAAGATCATTACTGAAATATATGTTCACCCTGACATGGTCGCCATAGCATTTTCTATATAGATATAACCTTAGACAGTACATGTTCTGTATATATTGTTTTCATATTCCTGCTTGAACATCGACGGCGGGTGCGGCTAGCCAACAGGGGATGCTTACTCCTCCTAGGCACTTCGTCCCATTTCTAACTTGCTAGGGGTCCGTCGATGCTCAATTTGGTGCTCTATTGTGAGTGCTGTTGAGATTGTCGTCAGGATCTTTTTTATCTCACTTTTAATTATTTCATTTGCCTTTGTTTATTCCGTTGTTGCTTGAGTTATTAACAAATGAACTCGAAGAAAAGATAACAACATAGAAACTTCAAAACTCGTTGAAAGCTTGATTTAGTAGTACATGTACTCGATTTTAAGTTGGCTGATTTATTCGACATATTCTACACTTCGTGTTCTGTGTATAGGGTCCACCATACATGCATACACCAGTGGGAGATGTGCATGTTTGCTTTGAACATTCCCGCTTCTGAGAATGAAGGTCTTGATACATAGTACGTGAATTCTTATCACTTTATTATGAAATCGAGATATCAAGATTTCAGGCCTGTTTACATCTTCACAGCAGGGGTCCTCTCTTACAGTACCTTAAAACTCCATCGTTCACATCATTGAATTTCTGAATCAACAGGTGGACGTCTGTGAACATAGAGTCTGCACATGACGATCAAGGAATCTGAACATGTGTTGATATATCATATAGATTACATTGCATGTTAATACATGAAGTAAGTAAGTTCGTTTCTGTATAAGAAATAGGAGTGAGGGTTTTATCTGATTGATTTAGAAGTCCAGCATGTTGTCTGTAAGTCGTACCAATTGATGACCTTCTGATCCCCAAAAAAGCAGCCTCGGCTATATGTTGTCTTAAAGCTCATTCTTGTTCACCTGTATAAAAGATTGTAGACAATGAAAGAAGTAAATTGAAATTAAATCAAAGTGTTTTAGATAAATAAACAGAAAATACTGCGATTTCTAAAATTCGACGGAACCTCGAAACATCTGTAAATGAGTGCAAATCTGTGTGTTATCGAACTCCCTTAAAAGGTAACCCTAATATGCTGAAAAAGCGAAACTTATACATTTCAAGCGTAACATAAAACAAATTCGAAAGTACGAAAATACATTGAATAAGAAAACAAAACTACAAAAACAAAAACCAATCCAAAAGAAATGTTAGCTACATAAGAAAACCAAAGAAAAAAATCCAAAAGAAATGCCAGCTCACAAAAGCGTTTATTCCGAAAACAGAAACTTCAAACCAGCAACCACCATTAACAAAGAAACGTAGAAACAAAAAAGTAGAACAAATCTTCAAGCAATCTAACTATAGAAAAGCAGCAAAATAACAAAACATGTATGACTTCAAACAACAAGCATGCAAAAAAGAATTTATCTAGCTGTGCTTCTTAATGTGCTATTGTCTAGCCAAGTTTCTTTGTGCCTTTATTTCAGGATTGTTTTTCAGCTTTTGCGTTTCATCGGTGTGTATTGGCAGTAAGGAATGAAAAAAAAATGTAAATCCTCCCCCCCCCCAATTCTTTCTGCCAATACACACCGATGAAGCGCAAAAGCAAAAAAATACAACTTATATTTATTTTTTACGTATCTTTTATTGAGTGGTCTCCAGTTTATCTCTGATCTTTAATTCAAAATACCACTGCGGAGGGAGAAGAGCACTTAACGTAATATCAAACGAAGATTCGTCGTTTTTTTTTTTTTGATAGCTTAGATGTAGTACTTTTTGTGCAGAAACTTTGAAGAAAAAAGAATATTAAGTTTTTTCTTCTGGCCGTATTTTGAACATTTAGATTAAATATGAAAATTTCTGAGACGTGAAGTATCGAGATTTGTGTCGCGCGAAAAAACTTATATTCAGACCAAGTGCTGAGCGGAGGGTTAAACGGAAAAAACACAGAGGTTGGGGGACTCCCTTTTACTCACTGTTAAACTGTTTATACCTATGAAATGAATCGATAATATTATCCAAACTTCAGTAAAATTACCCTGTTTCGTCAGGAAGTGTAAACGTCTTCAAATTGAATAGCATCATTTAAGAACAGATAAATTGGCAACATGGACCAGACATGCGCGTTTTGGGTACTTAACCCTCGGTACTTAAGTAATTTGAATGAGGCAAATTCGGGTATTTAAGTAATTGTGATGAGGCAATTGTCGAGTACATCCGGAGAAAAAAGGTACAGTTCGAGAATACGTGATCTATATTGTTATGACTTTCTCAAACATGCCTCAAGATTCGCTGATACTCGAAATATTTCCTGTGGTATAATGTTACCATAATAAGCAAAGATAAATTCACTGTTGATAAATGACACAAGTAGATCGAATCTTCATCCAAAATATTCAATATTTGATCCGATTATGCCTTAATTCTCAAACCGAAACATGTCATCTTCCGACAGGCAGCAGTGCAGTTCGTCCTTGAACTTTTGGACGTCTGGTGTGACGCGTCATCGACTTATTACATCACATCTATTAAAAGTGTACAAGTGGGTGACCTAAATTTTGTAGATATTGAACAAAGTAAACTGAAGTAACATTTGGTATGGTACCTTCATATAAGGAAAATGCAATAGGAATGTAAATATTATTTTATAATTATTTTCTTACTTCATAATTTTGTGTTGCAAACATCCTTGGTCTGTTTTGCCTTGCTGTCTACCTTGATGTGTAATGTATTGTTGCATTATGCTTATTTTCCAAAGAGCTTATTGGTACGAGGGATGATTGATATGTTATGAGCCTCGTATTTAAGGATTTGAATTTTATCAAATATATTGCATTATTTTTCTACATAATCCCCTTCAGTATTTATAAAGTTTTGTTACCGGTGCTTAAGGGCCTCAATACCACTTTTAAAGAACTCTTTATCTTGATCGGTCAGAAAGCGATTTACTGCAACTATCATCATCAGACTGAAAGTGGGTGCCAGAAAAAGCTGCTTTCAGTTTTGGGAATAGGTGAAAGTTTGATGGAGCAAAATCAGGTGAATAAGGCGGATGTTCAATCAAATTAAAGCCAAAATCATGAATAGCAGCCATGGCAATGACATAATTTTGAACAGGAGCGTCGTCGTGATGAAACAACAAACCTTTAACTACAGAGCTTTCGGCGGCGCTTAAGTTTAATATTTTCCTGTAACTGTGTAAGAAGTGAATCATAGTGTGTGCCAATGATTGTTTGTCCTTTTTGGAGATTATTTATCAGCAGAATACCTCCAGCAACCCAGAAAACCGAGGCTCACAACATATCAATCAGCTCTCGTATGTTTTGAGTTGTTGTGTTACTTGTCTTTTTTCGGTATGTTTTAAACGGTTTTGATCATCTTTTTTGTATTATTGGTGTGAGTTGTCTAATGATGTTCAGTGGTAAATATCTTTGTTGGTTTAAAAAGGTTTTTTTTAGGAATGTAGCAAACACGCACTCAAAGTTTTGGATTGAGCAACAAGAAAGACAGACATCTTTATATACTTGTGTTTCTTATTAATGAGTGCATGTTTCATTTCATAGAACTGGTTTAGTTTCTGAAATGATCTTAGTCAGCTTTCAGTCGAAAGAACACCTAATAATTACTCGGATATCATATTCATATACATGAACAACCATTGACATTCTCTGAAATTAAACTGTTTTTAAAAAAGCGACGTGTTACATTTCGCATGAAAATTTCTGTGAGGTCACAATACATATGCTCTACAGAAAAGTGTCGTGACGGCTGTTCTACGTTAAAAACTAAATTCGCGGTGACCTAAATTTTAACGTTTATTTTAACCGACAGTTTAGACTAGTTGTAGTGCATACATATTGAATACACGTCGTTTAAGTGTTGTACTACAGGTATAAAGCACACGACTAGTGCATTTTGTACGTTAAATGTACTTGGTGTATGTTGCATACACTTAACAAAACATAAACTGAAACAATTCAGTAGCATCATCTGTATTAAATCCATTTCAGAAGAAGTGTTCTTGTTCTCTAAAGTTCTTTATTCGTTTATTTAGTTCCCTTATGAGGCATACGTATAATTCAAATGGAATAAATAAAATGTTAAACAACATATTTTGGTAAAAACTAACAGTGCTCCGGGTCACCATCTTATGTCTTATAACGAAGTCATAGTAGTCATTATAATGAATTCAAAATATGATCATTAATTACATTTTGTGATTCGCAAATAGTATATGATAGTAAATAAGCTAAAGATAAATATCTATGACGCTTATTTTCCTTAATTTAAGACTTGTACACGAACTTTACAGACAACCCTCGTATGTTTCGTTTAGCAGCTTAACGAGTTTTTGTGAGTGTGTTGTTCTCTGTAGTCATTGCAACATTGTTTCGTTCGTGGTTCTCTCGGTATTTCTATATGTTGTCCTAGCTCTTGGTATGTTTTTCCTGGTGTTTTTGCTATATTGTATTTCTTTAATTTTGTCAATCTTGTTTTTCTCCTTAAATGAACCTTAAATCCCAGCCATCTTGCTACTTCTTTCGGTATATAACGGACATAATATTCACAGATTTTGGCCATATTACATTGTTTAGATTGAGCATCACTGACGAGGATTAAATACCCGAAACGTGCATGTCTGGTCCATGCTGTAAAATCTGCTCTAAAATGACATTGTTCTATTATGCGTCGCAGTGTATATTTGTCATTCGTATAATTGTCTTTGGTGCCCCGTGGTATATTTATGCATTATTGTGTTCTGTGTAATTTATTTGGTGTTGAATTTTTGTTTTTCATGTTCCTAGGAAGGAGGGGATCTCCAACAACACTCGGTTGTAGCATCCACAGCAAAACCCCAAAACACCCAATGCTTAAAAAAAACACATAGGGCAGACACGCAAAGAAACAGACGCAAAAGGTACAAGGAACGCCAAATCACATAGAAGCATCAAACATAAATGACTGTAAAAGATGTATTATGTCTTATTGTATTCCTTGGTATACTTGTCTAATAATATTTTTGTCTTTCATGTCCATTGATATGTTTATGCCTTAAAAATGTGTTCCTTTGTGTATTTTTGTCACGCTATATTCTTGTCTTTCATGTTCCTTGGTGTATTATCCCTTTTTTGTCTTTCATGTTCCTTGATGTATTATGCCTTATTGTATTCCTTGGTGTATTTTTGTCTCATAATATTTTTGTCTTTCATGTTCCTTGGTATATTTAATTATTTATGCCTTATTGTGTTCCTTGGTGTACTTTGTCTCGTAATATTTTTGTCTTTCTTGTTCCTAGGTCCATAACACCTTATTGTGTTCCTTTGTGTATTTTTGTCACGAACTTTGTTTTTTGTTTTTCCTGTTCCTTGGTGTATCATGCCTTATTGTGTTCCTTTGTGTATTATTGTCACATTGTGTTTTTGTCTTTCATGTTCCTTGGTGTATCATGCCTTATTGTGTTCCTTTGTGTATTATTGTCACATTGTGTTTTTGTCTTTCATGTTCCTTGGTGTATCATGCCTTATTGTGTTCCTTTGTGTATTATTGTCACATTGTGTTTTTGTCTTTCATGTTCCTTGGTGTATTATGCCTTATTGTGTTCCTTTGTGTATTATTGTCACATTGTGTTTTTGTCTTTCATGTTCCTTGGTGTATTATGCCTTATTGTGTTCCTTTGTGTATTATTGTCACATTGTGTTTTTGTCTTTCATGTTCCTTGGTGTATCATACCTTACTGTGTTCCTTTGTGTATTATTGTCACATTGTGTTTTTGTCTTTCTTGTTCCTTGGTGCATTATGCCTTATTGTGTTCCTATGTGTATTATTGTCACATTGTGTTTTTGTCTTTCTTGTTCCTTGGTGTATTATGCCTTATTGTGTTCCTATGTGTATTATTGTCACATTGTGCTTTTGTCTTTCATGTTCCTTGGTGTATTATGCCTTATTGTGTTCCTTTGTGTATTATTGTCACATTGTGTTTTTGTCTTTCATGTTCCTTGGTGTATCATGCCTTATTGTGTTCCTTTGTGTATTATTGTCACATTGTGTTTTTGTCTTTCATTTCCTTGGTGTATTATGCCTTATTGTGTTCCTTTGTGTATTATTGTCACATTGTGTTTTTGTCTTTCATGTTCCTTGGTGTATTATGCCTTATTGTGTTCCTTTGTGTATTATTGTCACATTGTGTTTTTGTCTTTCATGTTCCTTGGTGTATCATACCTTACTGTGTTCCTTTGTGTATTATTGTCACATTGTGTTTTTTGTCTTTCATGTTCCTTGGTGTATCATACCTTATTGTGTTCCTTTGTGTATTATTGTCACATTGTGTTTTTGTCTTTCATGTTCCTTGGTGTATCATACCTTATTGTGTTCCTTTGTGTATTATTGTCACATTGTGCTTTTGTCTTTCATGTTCCTTGGTGTATTATGCCTTATTGTGTTCCTTTGTGTATTATTGTCACATTGTGTTTTTGTCTTTCTTGTTCCTTGGTGCATTACGCCTTATTGTGTTCCTATGTGTATTATTGTCACATTGTGTTTTTGTCTTTCTTGTTCCTTGGTGCATTATGCCTTATTGTGTTCCTATGTGTATTATTGTCACATTGTGTTTTTGTCTTTCTTGTTCCTTGGTGCATTATGCCTTATTGTGTTCCTATGTGTATTATTGTCACATTGTGTTTTTGTCTTTCTTGTTCCTTGGTGTATTATGCCTTATTGTGTTCCTATGTGTATTATTGTCACATTGTGTTTTTGTCTTTCATGTTCCTTGGTGTATTATGCCTTGTTGTGTTACCTGGTGTATTTTTGTCACGTTTTATTTTTAGTCCCCTACCGACAGCGCCGAAGGGGACTCTTAGTTTCCTCTCGGTCTGTCCGTTTGTCAGTCCGGCTGTCACGTACAGTTCAGTTTTCCGGATTAATTTTCGCTGTTGTTGCATATATTGAACTCATTTTTGGTATGTGGATATATCTCAATGTGAAACAAAGCAAGTTTGCGTTTGATTTTGATTCACCTATTTTTACAAGAGTTACGGCCCTTGGACTTAGCAAATTTTATGAAAATTTCAGTTTTTCGGACTTTTCTTTGGTTCTGTTGCATAAAATGAATTGATGTTTGGTATATGAATACATCTTAGTGTGATACAGACCAAGTTTGAGTTTGGTCTCCATTCACCTATTTTTACAAAAGTTATTGTCCTTGGACTCATCAAATTTCTTGAAATTTTCAGTTTTACGGACCTTTCTACAGTTCTATTGCAGATTAATGTACCAATTGTTGGTATATGAATACATCTTAGTGGGATACAGACCAAGTTTGAGTTTGGTTTCCATTTACCTATTTTTACAAGAGTTTTTGGTCCTTTGATTTAGCAAATTTAATGAAATTTTCAGTCTTGGCTGTTGCAGATAATAAACTCGTGAAAAGAGATTCAGGACATAAAGTTTTGCCGCCGGTAGGGGACTTTTATCGCTCAGCGATCATTACATTTTTTTTTCATGTTCCTTGGTGTATTATACAATTATTGACTGGGAATGAGGGCAGTTTATGATTTGTTGGACCTGAAGATAAAATATTGCCCGAGGCCGAAGGCCGAGGGCGATATTTTGTCTGAAGGTCCAACAAATCATATATTGCCCTCATTTCCAGTCAATAATTGTTTTGTTATACCTTACATCAATACTGCATCAACGAACCGATTAGCCCGGCATGTTTAAAACGTTCATTTTCTTTTATAAGAGAAAGAGCGCGGAAAAATAGGTAGAGCTAATAGCGTCATCAATGACGTGACGTCACAAACGATAAACCGTTTATCGGTCAATATTTTTTTAAATATTGCCCTAGGGCCAATATTGATGTAAATATTCGGTCTTTTCGAAATACAGAGTTACTTCCCATTTGTGCAGGTATCTGACGTCAACGCATTGTGACGTCATCAATTTTTATGAAACCAGCCTGAAATTCAGGGAAACAGGGTTACATATATGACGTTTTCAATGGAATTTAATGACGTCACAATGCTTTTACGTCATATACCTGCACAAATCGAACGTAGGCATGCCAAGTCGAAAAGACGCAATTGACCGCACGGTCAAATATTCGAATTTATAGGCATTTTTCCTATGGGATTTTATATAGAGATACTGATAAAGGTAAAACAACATACCTTATTGTGTTGCTTTGTGTATTTTGTCTCATAATATTTTTGTCTCTCGTGTTTCTAGGTGTATCAATGTGTTGTTGTGTTCCTTGGTGTATTTTTGTAGCATTACATTTTTGTCTCGTTGTCTTACATTTTCCTTAGTATAAAATGCTTTGCTGCTTTTCTTGGTTTATATTTTTGTCTCGTTATATTTGTGTCTTGTCGTGTTCCTTGATGCATTCACGCTTTATTGTGTCCCTTTGTGTATTGTTTACTCTCTGTATATTTTGTCTTGTCTTTCCCCTTTGTGAATTAATTTGCTTTGTTGTGATCCGTAGTGTACATGTATGTTTGTCGTGTTCCTTGACGTCATATATTATATGCCTTGTTGTGTTCCATGGTGAATTTTTGTCTGTTTATTGTTGTCTTTTTGTTTTCCATTTTCGTTTGTGTATTTTTTGCCTTGTTGAGATTCCTAGTGAAATTATTGTCAAGATGTATTTCTGAATTTATGTTTTGTCGTACTCCTAGCTGTATGTGCATTTTACTGTTCTCCCTCCACTTGAAAAGTAAAACTAAATTTTACTATATTATCATTTTTAATATGCCTGTAAATAATTGAAACCGAAAGGGAAATTCTACGTATTCTCAGTGAAGCATCAGAATTCGAATGTTCTTTACCATTCCCACATTATACTTGAATTTCGAGAGATATCTATTAAATGTATATTTCAACTTAATGGGTGAATGCTTTAAGGAAAATTTGAGTTATTACCAAATATTGAAAGCAGCAATTAAGAAAATCAAATTACCAGGACGATAATTTCATCACTGTAGCACCATCATTTATATACATGGTCTCTTTATTATAGAAAAACTGACATAAATGGGTACATCTTTTATGTCAGAATGAATGTCTTAATGACATGATACACTGAAGTCCTGATCCATAGAATGTTATCAGTCGCTAAATCTCGCCTGATATCTCGTGTTTTACGATAACTTCATTCGCAGACGACCATGCTTGAGTGACCTTATTTATGTGGTTAGGTAATGTGTTTTGAGAACTCTGGTGACTGTCTCTCATTATATGGAAAAAAAGAAAAATGATTTTTTTTCCACTTTAACTTCGATGAACATATTTTGGACTACTTGTGAATGAGTAGTTTGGAATATTGTAGGAGTGAACATGTGCGTTTGCCTTTCTGATCTAATTTGTCACGAATTGGTGATTTTGAAAATACATGCGTGGGTCAGACCACATGGTTCAGTTTGGAAACTGGATAAACATGGTTTTGCCTACTTCACATTGAAAAACTTTAAATATAATGTGATATCATTCAATAAATCTTGCCCTGTAGTAATTTCTGATAAAAGATCACCAAATAGATTAAACATTCTCATTGCTAATTTTTCTCTTATGTCCCGAAGTTTTCCGTTAACTCATTCTTTTAAAAAAGGCTGTGGTACGCCATCAAAATTGAAATCTAATGAAGATGACGCAAGCGTTGCATCTCCTTGCAAGTGCGTGCCCTCTTTGTTGTAAACGAGCTGAGCCTACAATAACCTTGGCATTTGACCCTTCACCTTGAAAAGAAATATCCTCTCCTCAGTAGGAAAATTTGTGAAAGGATTGTAGATGCTACTAGAATTCCTTTCTGTTCTTTGTTGTAAACAAGGTTTCGAATCTCAACTTCCTGGTCACCTTGAACATTGACCCTTGACCTTGAAGGTCAACCGGGTTCATCGCATCCCTATGGGTAACATTTGAGAAAGCTTTCGTGATCCGACAATAAATAAAGACTTGACACACGCATGCACGGTGCAGCGGTGCCAAATTCCCTCCGCACAATAATTGCTAGGGGTACGTTTTTTTTTTGGTATGCGTATGTAGAAATCCTATGGTTCGTATAGATCTCCATTGTTTTTCAAAAGTCGGTATCAATTTTAGATCCTCCTCCCTTTTCTCTATTATTACTTTTCTGACTAACGAAATTAAAGACATACTAAACCCTCTTCGTCGCCCAAATTTATACATGTGGCGACATCTATCATGTAATACATATTCTGTGTAGTTAGTTAGTTTAACTTAGTTCAGATGACAACAAATGGAGACTACATGAATGTGATAGTAACGGAAGTAAAACTAAAATTAAACTAAAAGAAAGAAAGAAAAACCCATCCAATTAAAATAAAATAGAATATTCATAAGCTCAGGGAACTTCGATATATTTCTGTGGCGCCATCTGGTAGCAAAAATGGTAAAAAGAGATATGGATTTAGCACCTCTTACATTTAAAATATTATCTGATTGGGGTACACACGTAAGATCAATAAGTCATCGCTCAATCATTGAAGCAGACTTAATGAGTGCATTTAATAATCATACCCATAAAGATTAAGATATGTATGTACGAGTACTTTTTGATCTAAATTTAGAATATTATGCAAATTGCGTTACTATTTAAAAATAAGCTATAAATCAAACGAGTCATAAGAATTATGACGTCATACGGCATGGGAAAAAAGAGGAAATCGTTCACACGGAATAATCATGAAGATAGAAATATAATTATTCTATTTTAATTACTAAAGAATCGTGATGTATCCGAATTTTTCTCATGATCTTTCCTTTGAAGTGCTGAGTATTGCAATTTTTATGCTAATATCAATTCTTAACAACAACTTCGGTGCAACATTATTCTCCAAAAGAATTATTTAAACGCATTCAGGGTTATATTCCACAAAGGCTGAAATCATCAATGAGGAATTTCTTCGGCCGCTACGGGGATCTTATAAAATCATATGAAATCTCTCTTTCCAGAATGATCAGTGATATTCTGGATTGCGATTGAATGGCTATCAATATCGCCAAACAAGACATCTTTACCCTGTACATCGAGACAGTCACCGAATTTTCATTTAACTGTTGCAACGGGTGTTGCATACAAACAGGAGACGCTTACCCGGTCACCTGGTCTCACTTCACTCACTTGATTGCTGTTGAGATTACCGTCAGAATCTTCTTTAACTCATTTGTGTCACACTTATGCCCTTTGCCGTGTGGAGCTCGTAAAAAAAGTTCCCCGCGAGGGGTTTGACAGTAAGTGTTTGAATATTTTCCCTGACGTGATCGCCATGACACTTTCTATATAGACATCACCTCAGACAGTGCATGTATTTTAGATATTGTTTTCATTTTCGTGCGTGAACATCGACGGCGGGTGCGGCTAGCCAAAAAGGGGATGCTTACTCCTCCCGGTCACCTAGTCCAACTAGCTTGCTAGGGGTCCGTCGATGCTCATTTGTGTGCTATATTGTGAGTGCTGTTGAGATTACCATCGGGATCTTCTTTAGCTCATTCAGAACATTGTTAATTTCGGGATTCGCAACTGATGGGTACTTCTTCGATGTATAAAATAATTGACGTGAGCGAAATGCAGTGCGAATTTAAGGAGGGTTTGAACACCAAGATGGCGGCGGCACAATTTGCTTTCTCGCTTCCTAGGAAAAGTACAGTCTTAACTCCCTTAAAATATTTGATACTTTGATTGATATACGCAATTTAGTATCCTGATGAAGTTTGAATAATTTCCGGCGTCATTTGAAGAAACTATGGCGATTTTCGAAATTTAGGACTTTGGGAGTTTTATCCATGAGCAAACCACGACGTCATTTCGATGTAATCGGGAAAAAATGGCGTCACAAACCTTCGCATTCAAAATGCAATAAAAACATTATTGATAAACGTATTGTATTGAAACTTAGCATAGATGAAATAGAAAATTAAAGCTTCATTACAGTGTATTCGTTGACAAATTTACGTTACTGGAAAGCGGATGTCACTTCATTAAAAATGGAGGATTTTGGAAGAAAAAATTAGAAAATATAAAGCCTTGTAATATTTTAATCTTAAATTCAATTTTTCCCATTCAATCATGAAATCATCTCTGGACATTCTGGATAATTTTGATAGTTTTTGACAAAGATTCATCCACAGGATTCCTAATAATAAACTAGCAACTACATTAAATTGGCCCGAAATTGCAATTTTTTGGCGACAGTGTCATCTTTTATTCAAGTATCCTGCCTATGTTTAAAACACAATTAATTTTATCTTTTCCATACGTAAGTGCAATATATTTATGGTTATTTTGGAAGTTAAATAAAAATTAATTTCCAATAGGTTTACGAGAACTGGAATGACACTTTCAATATTATGACGTCATCAAGAAATTCACGAAAACGTCGACTAATGCATATTTCGTAGAAAATTTTCCTGTGGATAGAATCAAATGTAAGTTTGTATAGTCAAGGACGGACAAGATATATATAATTTCAGAAATTTTTAGAAAAATTGAATTTGGCGTCCAAGTGTTCAATACCTCCTTAAGTTTTAGTTTCATTGGCTTGATCTTACAAAAAGACGACTTTTGTTTAAAATACTGAAAATGTGAATTCCAAGAATTGTTGTTACCCGCTTTTCACAATATTTTCAATAATAATGGGTCCAACAATCCCATGTACTTTGCGAAGAAATAGAAAAAGTCTAACATGACATGGCAAATGTTTATGCAAAAGAAGATAAATAAAAAATGATGTAATGAAATATCTAAAATTTGTGGGCGTTTTTTTTTTTCTTCAAATAGAGATGATCAACATAAAGGTCTAGGTCAGAAGGTTAAATTTGAATCAAACGACAGGTTTGTCACAAGGAAATTATCACGTATTTGACAGACAGACAGACAGACGACAGGATATTTTATCAATTGACATATGAAAGCCATTATATCACTAACTATTCAAAAGATGGGTCCAATAGGATTTTGAAAAATAAGTTAAATTTCAAGGGCAAGATAAGGGCAAAACTTTTAAGAATAAAGTTCTTAAAATAAAATATCATTCAACATCTAGGTTTTTGGGGAGAAGGTCAAATTCCAATGTCAAGGTCAAAATATTATTAATAATTCTTTTGTGTCAAAAGTGCATATGAAATATAAAAATTCTATTACTAAGCATTCAAACGTTATGCTTAAGATTTTTTTTTTGAAAATAGATCAAACTCCAAGGTCTATGTCAAGAATTGGAATACTATGAAATAAAAAAGAAGATGACATGTCTGGTCACAAGGAATATAAGTACGAAATATGGAAGCCCTATCAATAAATATTCAATAGTTATGCTACAGGTTGATGCTTTGGTGATTGAATGATGGACGGACAGACGGACAAAACGGATTTAATGTTCCCATGCTTTTGTGAACGTCGGGACGACAAAACAATACAAAACTAAAGAAAAAGAAAAAAACAAAAAATTAGAATTTAAAAAAATCAAATAAAATTCTGGAATGTATGGATCAATTTCAAATGATACAGATGGTACGTATGTTGTGTCATTTTTGTCAGTTTTCCACGGTCCGTCGTCTGAACTATCCTACCCCCCCCCCCCCCCCCACCCTCCCCACTCCTTCCTTACCCAACAATCAACAGAACTACATTCTTGTTACCCACTTTAACTCCTATAATCTAACTTTGATGTGTAAGTTCGTCAGAAATTGAATGTTGAAAATCAAGTTTTAGAAATAATTTTATTCAACAGCCTTCCTTACAGATTTTATCACTGCATCCACCCCCCCCCCCCTTTTCCTTAATTTTCTCCAAACTTTTCTGGTATGTCTGCCTCTTTGAACACATACCCAAGATTTGACCTCTTTTAAAGTACGCAAAGATAAAACACGCGGCATGTCAAAACTGCAGCTCACCCTACTGTATTCATATTTTAAAACAATTAAATATTTTATAATCGCTTCGCACGTTATATTTGTATATCAGCATGAAATTTGTCTTTTACATTTTTTTTCTTTCGGGTTTATTGAGTATAGACCGTCGCAAGACAACGGAATTTAACGAATGATGAATGAATGTGTACCGAAAACCGAAGTCCTTGGCTAATTTTTTTAGTCGGCCTTAATTGAACTGCGCTCGAAAGTAGAAAAGCTAGATCTAGTTCGTACAAAGAAGAAAATATAAATTACGAAACGGTGGATTTATCCGTATAAGTGTCGACAAAGATGAAATAAATTCGGATGTTTATTTCTACTTACACGTAACTAGGTAACATTCAGGTTCATCTTTAATTTATCTTTGATCGTTAAGGGGCAAACGTCGAGATCTTATATGAAATTATCTATCTAAAATAGAAAATATTTAAACTGTTTGACTAAATCATGATCATTTGTTTACAAAGGAATGTAAGTAAGTTCCAACGTAACATAGCCGGTTTTCAACCCATTGAAATAATCATTTGAAAGTTAGCGCTACTTCCGGTACGTTGTCATATTCTTCAGGAAGTGGTACCAACATAAATTCAGAAACCAAATCCGTTGCGGATAGCCCGGGGAATATGTGAAAATTCTATGACGTACTTCTGGACTGGAATTTAAATATAAATTAAATCTATCCATTATTGTGATAAGATGTGGTTAACAGATAGTGCTCGCTAAAACAGAATCCATAGTCGAAATCAATTTATACTTTTACAGAGGTAATTCGGAGAAAGGATCCTAATCTACCTTAATCTGACTCTATAAACATTAAGGACTGACATTTTGATGTTTATTGCTGTTCTAACCAAGGTGGTATCCAGCCTACGTGAAAAATGAATTTAAAATAAAGATGACCAATGGTCAATAAAACTGGACAAGTCGATATAAATAAGATCGGTGAATGTGGAGAAAGTCACCACTTGTCCTGTGACTTATAAAGATCCGATACGAATCAATTTAGCAAATTCTAGCCCCATAAAAGGTTTAGTGTCCACCTTTTAATGGGTCAATAATGACAGTTAATTTGTGAACATGAATGCCCCCGAGCTCTAGCCATAACTGTTTCAAGGATCAGCGGTCATTTCGATGAAAAGACAAGTCGACTCTTGGCTATTAAGTCGAAAATCATAAAAATTTTAACCAGCCTCCAAATCATTTCGATTAAAAGTCTATTTTTATTATCGGTGGGATTTATTACTCAGGGTGTCAAACAGCGGAGGAATATACATCATTCTTTGAGTTTTACCATCAAAGATTTGCTTTATCATTTTGCCTTGTACCATTATTGTGCATGCCATGGATACGAGTCATATTGAACGTAGGAAGGTCTGATGATATATTACTTGGTGATAAAATTCTTGAAATTATCCTTAAATATATATCTCAACATCCTAATTTGTAAATGATGCGATGTCTCTTTTTAAAGTCTCAATTAGAGGCGCTTGAATGCATTGGTTCGCTCCCTCCGCGCCGCCTTGCAACATTGCGCTCCAATTTTTGACAAGCCATTCATTTTTTATTCGTGAAATCTGTCATGGATGAAGGGGGAATAACTTCTTCTCATAAATGGTAAATTAGGACGGGAACACCCCGAAGCATTTCAGCCACAAAGTTCAGGGGACCAGAATTTGACCGATGGACCAGCAGCTGAATTTTACGATCAAGGAGTGAGGAATTTAAACGATAAATAGTTTTCAATTTTGTAAAAGTGATAAAAATCAAATAACTACTCTAATGTATAACAAAAACTCTCTATTTGTGGTTCGCCATACTGCCGTGAAAGCTAGAAAATATTTTCTAATATCTAACATTTAAATTCGTCCAATTGACTTCTTAAAAAGCATGAAGTGTTACTTTGATGGTTCAATTAGCAGTCGACACTGAAGAGTAACGTATTCAATTATTTGTGACTTTTTCCGAATTTGTGCAACATGACTTGTCTTCCTCAGTTCCAATCGTTGCGCTTTTTTGGCACAGGGTATCGTTCAGTTCATGTAATTGCTCAATAATTGCTCGAATTTGATTGGTGAAGTGACTGAGTTCCAAAATAGTGATAAATTTCTAATCTTTCTTAGGATGACAATCGATTCAAGGTTCAAAGATACAAATCTGTGTTGACACAACCTTCCAGCAATTTGACCGCATGTGTGATTCGCTGGCTTTCGAACAGTGAAATCTGTAATTTATATTCAACTCGACCAATTGCTTTTGATGATGATGTTTTATTACAACATTTGTTTTTGTTCAAAGCACCTTCATTTAAGGAGGCAAATTAAATAAGGAATATTTTCGTTTGATGCAATTGATTCTGATAAATGGAAATACCTGTTTAAACAAAACGAATAAAAAAAGTTATGCAGAGTGTGAATCTGCGCTGAGAAGCTGTTCCTGAAATAACAAGATGGACTTCAGCATCAAAAGATATTTTGTATCGTGCGATCAAACAGACACAGAAGTAATTAGATGACAATAAAATGCAAATTTACTTGATCTTGGTGATGTTCCTCACATTCCCAGAGACTGGAGAGGGTAAAAAGTCGAAATTAAAAGGAACAAAATGGTGGTATGTATTTTACGTCATTATCCATAACGAAGTAAAAATATGAAATATGAAATATTTTTTTCATATCAAATTTCTAATTACATGTACACTTTCATGTTTCATTTATATCTAAAAATGATTTCTCAAAATGTCAAAGTTCTGAGCAATTGCAACCCTTCGTCTTCTACATAGATTTGTACGAAATTCTACCAGAAAAAAAATTATCCAGTTCTGGGAATAAATGTCTACCATCATATTATTCGGAATTTTTTACATGAATTTCTGGACGGATTTTTCATTATTTTATTTTTTCCACATATACTTGTATTTGTTTTGAATTCAATTTTTTTGCAAAGATCTTTTCCACCTAGATACAGACGTTTTCATTTTTATCATAATTTAAATCTTTATCAAACGAAAATTAGAAACATTTAGATGAAATGCATTTAGAATCAGAACTGATACTTCTCGATAATTTCTACATTTATGCAACTTAAATTTTTTTTAAAATATAGAATAAAATCCTGTTTCTCAGAAAGAAAAGGGGATGATTACAAATCATCCGATATAATAATGAATGAATAGTAAAGAAAATGATAAAACGAATAATTTGAAAGCATAAAATTTGATAATTTATTCTAAATCTACTTTCTTTAAATATAGATATATAAAAGTGTTTATTTAAGCAAAGCAACCTTAATTAAACTTTACCTGTTATAAAAATTTATTTTCGATGACTTGGATCTTTGAGTGAAATTTGAAAATTGAATTAAAAGGTTTTTTTTAATATACGAAAAAGAAATAGGGACAGAATGAATGTATTGAAAATTCTAAATTGAATGAACAATATATATAATTCTGAAATAAGAAGTTTTTCTTTTAGGATCATACAAGACAAAATCATTCTGTATAAATAATATCTTCAACATTGAAAAAGTTCCCTGCATTTATATCGTAGCACTGTCAAATACTTGTAAAATTCTTAATGTAATAGATGATTTCTAAGACAAATATCAATAAATCAATACATATAAGTATAAGATATGTACATTAAGTACATTATAACTGTTGAAGATTAAATATGCGTAAACATTTACAAATGAAAAAAAAGTGAGAAATCTGAAAAAAAAACCTGAATATATTTGTTACATAGATAACATTATTATCAGATCAAAAATCGATTTCTTTCAAAAAGAAGCTCATCTGCAAAATCTTAATCGTTTAAATAACCTCATCACGGCATTCTTTGCCTTAATTAACCGACTAATTATCCTTATAAGTGAAATTTAAACTCTGACTTTAGATCGTCACATACACATTAGAACAGTGCCGATTTTGTTTTCCTTTTAAATGGATTAAGTTACCCTTTATCAGTGACAAAAATAACGATGTTACTGTAATGTTTGTGCTCTTTATCTTGTCATCTAAACTCTGTTGTAAAAAAACAGATCTATATCTCCTCCATAAAGGCCATCTATTTGATGGTTATATCGTTAGTCACTCAAAGTCAAGACCGGTCATATATGGTAAAGATAGACAACTCGTGATAAAAAAATATATGAGCTCTAAATTTTGGTCACGTCAATCACAGACTGTTACATGGAATGACAGAAACTTGATGAACATGTGCTGCCATCTATAGTTTCTGAACGTTTTGTCAAAGTTCTTTGGATAATATCGTGAAATTTCTGTTCTTAAAGAGTATTGCATATTCATAGATTGATTTTTTTTTCATATATTTCTTGTCTCAAATGTTATTGACGACATTCAAGAAAAACAAAAACAAAAACAAACAAACAAACTCCGGCCATGTCAGTGTGTCGCCATCTACCGCCATTTACTCGATATGAATTCACCGAGGTTCTTAATTTATTGACATTTTTTATCCTTGCGATTGCCGCGGAGGCTTTCTCCTATCGTTTTATCAATGAATTTTATACTACTTGAGAGATGGAATCTTACGAAGTATTTTTCATCGGAAACATTTGATATAGATTAAGAAATAAAGTTAAACAAAACTGAAGTAATTTCCTTGTTGACATACTGGACTGACATTAAAAAGTGTAAAAAAAAACCGAAAGTGTTCACTTTCTATAGCTGTAGACAAAATATGATCAGTAGCAAAAAAGCTCTACGTCATTAAGAAAGATTTCTTAAGATTTTTAAAAACTTCATTGCTTTCTTTCATTTCAAACCTGCTACTTTTGGTACACACATGCTCTACGTAAATTAAATAAAAAATCAAATCAATGAAAATTATTGCTACACCAAATGATGTGAACTTCTCTTTGAAAAAATATGAAAGAACGTCGTTTATTGATAATCACTGTTATAAAGGGAAATTCGACAAGCAGAAGAGTGTATCATCTACAGGCACTTTTGAATAAATTTAAAATGCAGGGTGTGGAAAGAAAGATAACATGATTATGTAAAGAGTAATAGTATAACCACCCCCCCCCCCCGCCCCAAAAAAAAGAAACAAATCAATAAAATTGGCAATCCAAACACTAGAATAGAAAGAAAAAAAAAGACAATAAATTTCATCAAAGAAATTAAGAGTCAATTGAAATTAAAAAGGAAAATGTGTCTCTAACTTCTTTCAATTGATAATAATTCAAAGTTTCATTTTTTTCATTGTTGATGATTTGCAAAATTTCATAAAAAGTGAAGATGTGAAAAAAGTAACTTGACCGAGAGGACGCTGTAAAACAACATTTTAATTTCTTTTCGCCTTATTTAAAAACTGTTAAAAGATAATGATAGTAAATAAATTCAAATAATACCCCCGCCGCCAACTTGACAAGAAAAGTTTTACCAGTTCAGTGCAAAAGAAGAAAAAATGAAAAAAAAAGAAAGGAAAGAAAAGTCATTTTTCAGCCGAAGGAACTAAAGAACCAAATGAAATGTATTTCTCTTCTTGGTTATGAACAAGATCTTGGGGGTTCATGTCCATGTTTGATGTAATTATAAGGGGAATTGGGGGAAACTAGAATTTTTTTGCACATTCCATGTTGGTACAGATCCCCCTCCTCTTGATAAACTCATATATCATTCTTGTTAACGTTCTATAGACAAGTGAAATGAACATGATGAAGGAAAGCAAAACCAGGAATGTGCCATACGTACACCTATAGTGAAATAAGGATTTATACCAGAAGGTAAATTTCTTTAAGAAACGTAATGCGATATTGAAAATTTTATTGTCTGAAATTATACAGTGTACATGCATGTAATTTTACACAATAGTTTTATGTCATACATGAAGATGTATTCGAATGACAGGACATGTATGCGACAAGTCACGATGTTTTACAAAACATAAAACCGAGAATCATAAACTGAATGGTATAAATTGACGCTACGCTTTTAAATTGATCCAGTTTTCCTCGCTCGTCCAATAAATCGAATAATTCAACTTAGAATTTCTTTGACCTGTCAAATGTCTACTTACAAATTTTTGAATTACTTGACCCTTTTTGCAGCGTAACATCATAGAAAAAGTCTGGTTTTACTAGAATTATAAAACCAACAAAAACCAACATTGCATATTGTGAAATTTTACATGCATTTCGAATTTGCCAAAACTCGAAAGCAAAACCCTTGTCTTGAATTTCATTACCCACATGGTGTTTGATCATTTAGTTTAAAACCTATAATATAATATATAACAATATTGTATACCCCCTCTCCTCCTAAAAAAAAAAACCCACCAAAGACCCCGACTATTCTGTCTTACAAGAAATAATGGAATTGCAAAGGTCAATAAGGGTTGTCATATGAAAACCAACTTTATGTAACTTAAAAGAAAAGTGAAAACATATAAGATAAAGCATACCAAAAGATAGTAGTATACAATATGTACTTATCAAATAGATAAATGAATTTCTAAATTAGAATGAAAATAGTTATAATGACACCAGACAATACGAATGGACCATACATTTGACCAAGATAAATCTTTCTAGGAAAATGAAGCTTTACGTCACGATAAATCGATTCAATATAAACACAATCATGTTGGATTACAACTTTCGGACTTTGCCAATTTCTACCAAGTTTTGCCAAATCAATTCATAATTTTCATAGGTAACCTTTTTGCTTATTTTTTATGACATAATTCTCAGCAAATATCAACAAATATCAATGCAACTTCAACAAAACTTGTTAATGTAGTCTACGAGCAATTTTAATAAAAGTTCGAGAATTGTAATCAAAAAGGAGAAAAAGTTAATGAATGACGACAAAATTTGCAAACAATTACGATAATGCTGTGATAACATTCGATAATGGTGCGATATCCACGGAAATCAGAAAAAAGACACAAAGGATGGAGTGATCATTCAACAATACAATAATGGTAATATAAATCAATGACACTCCATACATTAATGGTACAAGTTCTATAGAAACACTGTTATGACAGATATAAAATACCATACCAAAAAATGCCGAAAAAACTAAATCAATTACAAAGAACGAGTAAGATACATTTAGATGTGAAACGTCTTCAAATTAAATAGCATCATTTAGGTAAGATAAATTTGCAGCATGGACCAGACATGTACGTTTCGGGTACTTAACCCTCGTCAGTGATCCTCAATCTAAACAACGTAATATGGCCAAAGAGTGTGAAAACTATTATGTCCAAAAATGTACCGAAAGACGTAACAGAATGGGTGGGATATTATATTACAGGATATGATATAATACTTAAAGAAAAAGTGAAAAGATTATCGAGATTTTTAAAAGTAAAACATATGTTATAGAAACCGTAAGGATATAGCAAAGAAATCATAACTCTTAGAAAATAGTGAGATAAAAGGTTTATCTAAAATACCACAATGTTATATGGCAACAACGTTCTACAACACCCTGAAATAATGATGTATATATCACAATAGAATTACTCAAAATGACGAGATGACTATATGAGACCAGAAACCGACATTGAGATAACAGTTACTAAAAAGCCATACACTAACTCGTATATTTAGATGAGAAATTATTTAGTTTGATATACGTTCAAACAAATCAATCAATAATGGTGAAATAATTTATAGAAGAAGAAGAAAACTAAGACGAACCAAAATAATGATGTGAGATACGTAGATATACAATAAAATCAAAGAAGTCTAGAAGGTAAGGCAAAATCATCAGAATTTTCATTGGAACATTTGCGAACTCCGGAATACATAATATTCCGAAATGACACCAGCTGTCCGGGGAGTGACAAGTCATACAGACATGGCGAGACAATATGTTGAGATACTCATAATTAGTAATACACATGAAGAGACATTATTTAACGATGATAGGAACGACCATGTGATGTGAAGTGTGCCCTTTTACTATTACAAGGAATCATGAATCTAATAGACATACTTAATGTTCGCGAACTTCGCACTTGGAAGGGATTGTGTCACTAAAGCAAAATGCTGATTTTATTCGAATAGACTTAGAATACTTTGTGTGAAAAATTTATTTGTTTTCATCAGTGAAAATACATAATTAAAGCTCTGCAATATCATTTCGTTCATTTAAGAAATGAATCTTATATTTTTTCTGTTGATGCAGGTATCACCCGAAAAATTGGACAGAAAACTGCATCAATGCGCGTAGCGCGTTGATGCAAAAGTTTTCTGTCCAATTTTTCGGGTGATACCTGCATCAACAGAAAAAATATAAGATTCATTTCTTATCATTTAATTATGGAACACAGACTGTCAGATTTAACTTTTCTAAAAGTGCGAAGTCCGGAGTGTGAGCACGTCAACTTGAAAAATGTCTATTGACAATGATGCTTACATATATCTTAAAATTGTCAATATTGAAATATGTGTTCTATAGTACCAATTTTACTGTTCTAGACATTCGGATATTGAATCCTCGTCAGTAGTACTTCATGTCAAACAGTTTAAATAAAGCCAAAGTGAATTTTCCTGGCGCCATCTACAAAATAGACTTTTAAAAATGATACAAAATGTAACATGTGCCTATATATAAGAAATTTTTGTCTGACATTGTAGGCACGCATCAAAGATAATAGTGCTTAAAGTAGATACTACGTATATTTTGGACATAATTTCACAGATTTTGGCCATAATGCATTGTTTAGATTTAGGATCACTGACGAGGATTAAGTACCCGAAACGTTCATGTCTGGTACACGCTGTAAATTTCTCTGCTTTTAAATGATGCTAATGAATTTGAAGACGTTTAACATTTTAAAAAGAAAAAAATGTATGGGCCTGTGAGGTTGGATAATATTTTGGTATTAAATGAAAAAAAGTAAATTTATACACCAAGAAGACATTGAAAAACTAACAAGCCTACTACGATAGCATTAGATGATCAAGTGATATGATGAAAAGCAAATGAAAAAAAGCTTTTGGAGAGAGAACAAAAATGTTGATCGTCTATAGATTTGTTTCAACTTATGTATATATCAATTTTACTTTTTAATAATTGGATGGCTTATTTTATCACTTATTCACTGACATCGAATAAAGAAATTACTTTGTGATCAATGGCGAGACAGTTTTTCAAAACTTTACAATAATGATTTATCTAAAATCATATACCAATACTATAATGACAACAAGATTAATATACAAAACCATGCAAAAATAATACATTACAATAAGAATTATTTGGAGATAACGAAATGACTACATGAAGCCATATGTAACGATAGTTAGATGACCATGTAAACCATGCGAGATAACACTTACTCTTATGTTGAAATGAGATATGATTATATATTTTTAAACAGAATCAAGCAATTATGTTGAGATAACTAAAAAA
This sequence comes from Pinctada fucata, assembly GCA_028142955.1. Lineage (NCBI taxonomy): Eukaryota > Metazoa > Mollusca > Bivalvia > Pterioida > Pteriidae > Pinctada > Pinctada fucata. Next base: position 27,789,095 of record AP027115.1, read on the forward strand.
GCTGAAGGAACTAATATAAGACGAGGTGACTTCGCCAACCATTATGTAAGTGGTGAGATAATACACGTCTACAAAATTACATTAATGGGAGCAAATGTCACCATGAATACCATTCAGTGATGGTGAGATCACGGACATATGAAGAGATGGTGTAATATAAAGCATGCAATCATTGAATAATCACTTGGCGATTGTACGACCATTTTGTGTCAACAAGCATATCATAACCCCCTTTTTTTCCAGCATGAACATTGACATTCTAGATTGTGATGGAATGGCTGTCATCATAACCACACAATACATGTTATCCTATTATCTACATTGAGACAATCACCGAATTTGACAAGTTGCGGCTGGTGTTGCATACAAACAGGAGACGCTGTTCTCCTCGGGCACCTGTTCTCACTTAGGAATACTGTTTATTCTGAGGTTTGCATCTGTTCCCATGGTCATTCTAATGATTTTGCTTTGTCTTCTCGACTTTGAGACTGAATAACTGATTGATACTCCCTCGATGTTTATATGTAATACCTGTATCCTACATGTAAGGGGTCCGTCGATGCTAAATTTGGTGCTCTATTGTGAGTGCTGTTGAGATTGTCGTCAGGATCTTTTTTTTTTATCTCATTTGTGTCACACTTATGCCCTTTGCCGTGTGGAACTCGTTAAAAAGTTCCCACGAGGTGTTTGACAGTAGGTGTTTCCTGACATAGTCGCCATAACACTTTCTATATAGGCATAACCACAGACAGTGCATCTTTTGTAGATATTGTATTTTTTTTATTAGTGAACATCGGCGGCGGGTGCGCCTAGCCAAACAGGGAATGCTTACTCCTCACGGGCACATAATCCCACCTCTAGCTAGCTAGGGGTCCGTCGGTTCTCACTTTGGTGCTCTGCTATGAGTGCTGTTCACTCATCCAGCCCCCCCCCATACCCCCCCCCCCCCCCAAAAAAAAACCCATACATGTACCGAATGTTAAACGTCTTCAAATTCAATAGCATCATTTAAGAACAAATTAATTTGCAGCATTGACCAGACATGCACGCTTCGGGTACTTAACCCTCGTCAGTGATCCTCAATCTAAACATGTAATGTGGCCAAAGAGTGTGAAAATAATCATGTCCAAAAATGTACCGAAAGACGTAGCAGGATGGGTGGGATATGATGCTACATGCCATATGATGCTAATAAAATACGAACGAGTTAATTAAGGTATCATTAGTTAATCAAGTAATATGATGAAATGCAAATAAGAAAAATTCAAAAGGGAGAGGGAACAAATATTTGATCGGTATATCGAGAACTTATTTATAAATATATCCCACTTCGACGAATTTTACTTTTTGTACCAATTTTTAAGTTCATTTATCATCTGACATCGAATAAAGGAAAATCCAAAATACTAAAATTTTATCATTGTTAAATCGAAAGTTCCTTGAAATTTTTAAAGCGAATATTATTCACATAGTTCTTCGAATCATTATATTCCAGCGTACATAAAAATATTCCATAATTTTTTTTTTCGTAATTTTTATTTTTTTAAGTCTCAAGTTTTAAAGTTTCTTAAAAATCGACTCAATTTTGAAAAATAGTGTTAGCGAATGTGCAATGCAATGCAAACTACATTCATATTTTCATCAGACATAATAAATTTCTTAGCCAATCAAAGTTTGTATATTTTTAGTCTATTATCATTCATCTACATTTATATCATGTATCTGATATGTTCAACATATTGAATAATTTTGATAACTTATCTTAATTACAAGTGAATGAAATCCATAGAGTAAATGTAATTAAACGGCATCATTTATCTCTTTTGCATAAAATAGTGCATCGAGCATCAAACATTCGAAATCATTTACATGTCAATAAAATTTGGTACAAAACATTTTTTATGTCCAATTCTTCTAGGTTTTATTTATTGAATGTTAATCGCCAAGATGAAATTTGGCAGAATTCTTAAAAGAATAAATGAAAATGAATAAATGAATTCATGCCATCTGACTGAGACGAGTTCATTTTCATAAATTTGTATGTCACAGATTTGAGTCATAATGTCTGTTTACAAGCATAATATTTTGAGAAAGAGAAACAAATTAACATTTTCTTTAGAACGGGAAGTAAGATACTTAGTATAAATATTGAGTGAGAAAGAAAAAAGTAGAACAAACAAGGGTCTCCTCACATGTAACATTTAGTTTTAAGTCTTGTACTTTTGTGTGTGGTGTTATGATGTCGCATTTGGTGTCCCTTTTGCTTTTGATGTCTTCTCTGCGTTTTCACTTGGCTTTTTCGGTGTTTACTTTGGGTACTACAAACGAGTCTTCTTGGAGATCCCCCCTTTCGTTAGAAAGATTTCAAAAATCAGACAGTAAATTATTTCGTCCGAAAATAGATTAATTTTTTTTTCTAACGTGAAGGCCTATCTAGCTCACATGTTAATGATAAGCATTCAAAATGTTCTTTCGGAACATACTATAGAAATATCGAACTTATACACATAGGTCCATCTATGATTCAACCGTTTCCTACCAACTCGAACCGTCAATGAAAGAAATATATGTGGATAAAAATTAACAAGTTATAACTCAAACAAAATTGTTTATGAATTTAAAATCTAAACCCAATTGTCCATATGATATAGTGGTATAGCATCGGATTCTTTACAGTGAAATCTCAATAATACGGACACGTCGCTCGCGCAAAACACACATATCAAGTATACAATATTCTTCGAGAGAAAGACAAAGGGAAGTGATCATACCGAAATGAAGGGTGTCTGCTCCTTAAATTTTCTTTATATCAATTATCAGAATTTTCATCATGTTAGATATGGCGAACGTCCAATTTCTATATTAAATGAGATCAAGATCATGAGAAAAGTATCTATATAAATATATAAAAAGACCGTAGAATCTACAATTGTTACACAAATGAAATTTAGAAAGGATGCTTCGTGGATATCATTAAGCTGTTTGGATTTACACTGACTAGGCGTGCAATGTCAGAACGGAATTGATTCGTACATTTTTCCATTTAAGAGTAGAAATTAAAAGTCCGTATGTTCGTCCAAGATGACTGCAATACTATAGTACTAAATAAGAACAATACACTTCTCTTACAAAGCACGGACAGACATACAGGTACGCCTGATCTATCAAGTTTTCAATCAGTCGTTTTGAGAATTATGGCAAAACTTAAACAATGGTTTTGAGCAGGAGCGTTAAAAGATTATAAGGTTAAGAATGACGTCATCAGATAAAGGAATCTGAATACCCATGTCATGAACTAAGTAACACATGCATATTCTATGATTATAATAAACTTACTTCACCACTCGTACTTTCACTTTGAATCGTTGTAAAATGAATCCAGAAAACATATGGTAACACTTACATTATAGATTCCATTCTCAATTATATATCCCTTTTAAAATTGTCGAACTAAATACTATTGGCAATAAATGCGAGCGTACTATGCCAGTTACTCCGTAGTTTCTCCTAACCATCCTAAAATTTCAAAATGTAGATTTTGTCAGAATTTCGAGTTATCTCCCCGTGATTTCACACCTTTTGAAGTATCTTTACCTTCAAATCTGTAACAAGGAATATAAAGCCACAGACAAGCTGGCTTGTTTTATATATGAATATTACAATATCAAAGGGGGGAGGATGAGTAAATTGAAAGATAAAAGATGCAAGAGAATAAATTCGGTTTGATCATCTAAGGGGCCACGTAGCATCCTCTAATTTTCTGTTTATTTTGTGGCAATCTAATTTGCAGAAATCGTAGTGTCGGACAAAGATAAAAGGGGCTGTTTACATATGTTCAATGCGCCATGGTTCGCATGCAATCGTATGAAAGATAGATTAAAAGACTCTTCTTCCTTTTAAATTTCATTCATACATCTAAGTTACTAGTTTATATGCCAGTTTAATGCTCTGAATTGAAGGATCAAGAGAATGTGTCCGTTTGAAGTAAACGCGCAATTCATATAGGGAATAACTCTGAACTCCCCTTTGTAACTTTGTTCAAAGACCTATACTCACCCATTCTACAAGATAAAGTTTGGGGGCGGTTTTCGATTTCATGAATTGAGAATTTTGACAATTAGAAATACATGATACTTTTGGTTCTGTATATTATTTATTGTACTATGTCCGAAAGGTAGCTCCAAGTCCCCGAGGGCACATGTCGCCAAGTTCGATCTTCGGTTGATCGTTTCTTCAACGTATTCGCAATTTCTGTTATCAAAATTTCTTGAAATTTCTAAACGTGGGTCCTTTAGCATCAATACCCACCCATCGTGCCACGTATTTTGGTACATTCTGGACATAATAACTATCACATTCTTAGGCCATTTTGCATTGTTTAAATTTGAAAATCACTGACGACGGTTAAGTACCAAAACGTGCATGTCTGGTCCATGCGGCAAATTTATCTGTTCTTAAATGATGCTATTGAATTTGAAGACGTTAAACATCGATAATAAAGTTCAGTAAATCACATAATACACAGACAGTTATTGGCGGATATAGAAATATTTTCTGTCGAAGAGAGGGGTTAGGGGTTATTTTATAAACAGACTAAAAATCAGCAAGTAAAGACATTTTATCTACAATCTCCATATCCTTTAAAATCTCTCTATCTCAATCTGCTCAAAGATTATACAGCCATTCACCATTTTTTGGATTCATTGGAATCACAAAAGAAAAAAAAGGAACTGAAAGTAACTTTGATAATACAATTCAAAAGTAGGTGATTACTGAACAAATAAGTCATGCCGTGAAAAGAACATATTTCTTTATTCTTTAATGAAATAATCAAACTGCACCCCTTACATCTAAAACAAAATACAGGTACACACTTCTATGACAAAATGAACTAAAAATATTAAGAAAGGTGCCAAAAGTATTAAATAAATTCTCACTAATTGCAAATCTGTCTAAAAATACAGTTTTATTTACAATAGGCCAAACTATGTTAACAAATTCTACATGCTAAAAATAACCACAGTTAAAAAAGCGTGTGCACCATAATGCTGAAAACATGCAGTCAAGTACAATTAAACAACAAACACTTATTTCAAATTAGATACAGTCCTTGTGTAGAACATCTTTTTGAAGCTAAGCTTGAACGGCGTCTAAAGATATATAGTTCCCACTTTCACTGAATTTTAATACCTCATTTTGTAAGTTTTCTCGTTTGTTTTCAGGACTCTTGCCAACATTGGGAAGCCTTCAAACGATCTACACTCCAACACTCAGCTTTATAATAGTCCCAGTTTACTCCCCTTGACTAAACGACAACGCCGCTTGGTGGCCAAAAACCCTGACGTCATATTGGCGCTAATGGGTGGTGCGCGCATGGCAATCGACGAATGTAAATTTCAGTTCAGACATAGAAGATGGAACTGTCCGACAAAAGATGTAGGTCACGGCGGCTCAATTTTTGGGAAAATCTTAGAGCGTGGTAAGTTTAATACATAGCATTATGTACCTTAGACAAGTTTACACTTGCTGTGGGACACAGGAAAGGCTTACAGATCCTGATTGACTTTTTTTATTAGTAGAATCTTCAAAGTAAACCATCCGTTTATAAACAGTGCATACTTTTCGTAATTGTTACCTCGGAATGAAGGAGAACCGAACCTCACTGACAGCTCGTACTCGTAATGGTGCGCTAGAGAAGCAATGCTACAACTTTGAACCAAATTGCCAAGATCTAATTGGCTGATGTATTTTCGACTTCCACTTTACAGTCACTACTTCAATGTATCAAATGTTACATCTTCAAATTCATAGTATCACCTAGGTACAGATGATTTTGCAGCATGGACCAGTCATGCACGTTTCGGGTACTTCAGCCTCATCAGCGATCCTAAATCCAAAGATTGAAATATATAAGAAGCGAGTTCTAAAAGGCTCCTTACAGTTTTCTCTTTATTTCGGAATGATTCAATGTACATATGTAGGTTTCAGGTGAGCAATATAGGCTAGTGTTCAGGTTAAATATACCATATTTAAAGCGAAAGTATCTCGAAACCTACCAACATGCATTCGTAGATTAAGGAGATAGGGATGGAATACCCATCTCGGAACTTGTCATCACCACATATTATTCTAATAACAGTTAGTTCAATTTATGATACGAAGCCAATTTATTCCATAGAATTCTTAAATGATTTGTTTAAAAGTAACCAAAACGTAATAAACTTCACACTCTTTGGCCATATAACATTGTTTAGATTGAGGATCACTGACGAGGGTTTAGTGCTGCAAATTTATCTGTTCTTAAAAATTGCTATGAATTTGAAGACGTTTAACATTGGTATAAACTTGACTTTCTCTGGATAAGATAGCATATTCGTACATGATTTCCCCATAAGCCTCCAACCTTTTAGAAATAATATTAACTTGTTTGTAATTGATACACCAACTGTATGCACTCTAAGACAAGTAAAGAGACACACGAGCTGATGCATGTACGTCTGTCTGTCTAGATATTAATCAACAGACTGTTGACTCCTTTGGACTCCAAAAGTTTCAAGGCTTAATCATTATGAGCAATGAGTTTGAATTGCAAAAGCGTATGAAAGCAACTGTATATCCTGCATCGAGAGTAATTAGCAAATTATGAAACTTTATCAATAATCGATATACGGCACTGTAAGGCTTTACAATAGTATGCAAACGTATGATGTCAACTGCAAATAGCATTATCACATTTAATTATCAAATAATGATACTGCATTAATTTTACCATCTCTTTGATTCATCGTAATTTTTGACAGAAACAAAGATGAGGTGCCCGGAGAAAGGGTTAATTTTGTATCGTGGCTTTGTAGTAAAATGTAAGTCCTCGGGCACATGCAATCACGGGGAGATGTGTAATATTTCAAAGGAAAACAGTAGAATTCTGTTATGTAATTTTATTACTCAATAACCGAATAAAACAACAAAAATGAGTGATGTCGAGCTGATTTATTTCACGTTTCATTATACACCAGCAAATACTCTACATAGTCTGTCTCCTCGTAGGCCCTCGTAGGCCCCCCTTAAATGTTGATGGATTTTCATGTTTTAGGTATCAATTTATTCCAAATTAAATGAACTTTACTGGAAAATTATTTTAAAGATTATCAAACAAAAATATCCAATAAAAATTGTGAATCGAAAACATGCAATTTTTGACTTTTGTGTATTCCCTATATATAATCTATAGTAAAAACCCCAATGATTTTAAACATTATGTCCCTATCTTTAATTTAATGTTTTTACAACAAATATATTAATTTATATTCGTACCATTTTGTAGGTTCATATATGTACTATCTCAAAAAATTGTTATAGTAATGATATTTAAGCCATTAAAGAGAGATATTTAAAACTCCTCAAAATCCTTCAATTTTTTAAAAACAGCAAAGAGACATGAAATGTGATAGTACTGTTATAAAATAAAGCTGCAAAATATACATATACATGGAGAAAAATGTTGAAATTTAATTGCCCTTTTTTAAGTGAATCAATTAATTAGATAACTTATTAAATTATTCAATGAAAAGGAATAAATAGCTAAATGAATATATAAATAAAGTTTTGTTGAATGTATATTTCCACTTACGAGGAAATTGACGAAAAAGTTTGAACAAATAAATAGTCAGACCATCAAAAGCATCTGCCTAACATCTGTCGCTCTACATTTTGCGAAATTTAGAAGAGATATTGAAATGTACAAGCTGGATTTTTGATGTAATTATTGTATTTTCATATGGAATTATGTCATTTTGAGAACAATATTAGAAGATAGAAAACTGAAATTTGAAAGCTACTTCATAATCTAGACCAGCTTATTGGCAAAAATCGTACAGCGAAACATCAACGCGCATCAAAGCAAATGTTTCTGATTGTAAACTTGTCTCGGAAATACATGTATATTCTTTTTGAAAGGAATTGCTTGTTTTGTATCGATTTTTTCAAGTATTTCTAAAGTACAGGAAAAACCCGGAGGACAAGGTTAGCTTGAACCTTAGGCTAAAATGTTTCTTTGAGAAGTGGAATTACTGTAAAGAGAGTACCCAGACGAAGTACCTTGTCTTATCCTGGGACCTCCCAACATCTGATTGAAATCTCTGAATGACATTTTATAGATAAAATATTTGTGGTAAATAGAGTATGGGTCAGTCCAAGTTCGTATATTGATGGATGACTCTTATATACAATATCAACTATTTGTACAATCGTACACTTACTTAATATAGCTTTTCTTCAAAACCACCTGTCGTTTTAGTCTTTACCAATTTTCTGATTTGCAAGAATAAGGAAATAAGTTCTTGGAAATAAAATGATGGTTTTGACATTTTTCATCATCATCATCATCATCATCATCATCATCATCGTCGTCGTCGTCGTCGTCGTCGTCGTCGTCGTCGACGTCGTCGTCGTGGACTACTCCGGTCATCTAGAAGATTCGAACGGAAGCAAAGTACCTGTACATGCAAAGCAGTACACCAACAATATTTCGTCAGTTCACAACGATGATGTTTCGTCAACGATGCGCTTTCTTCGCCAAATCCTTTTGTAAACATGTACATCAGTAAACAAGAATTATGACCATCTAGAGCCCGATAAAGTTTTTTTCTCCTTAACCTGTCGAGGGCGCTAAGGCGGACTGTTTGTATATATTAATAACAGAGATAAAATTTGATACCCAACAATTTGTTTATATCGTCAATTCTGCCGTATGTAAGAACTTCTGGCGACATATTTTATCTGCCAGACACATAGCGGAATGTTACAAAGTGCTAAAGTGACACGCCTTCCGGCGATTCACACACTTCTCATCACCTACGCTAGGGTAAATAGTTACAATAGCTTTTAGACTTTGAAAGAAAGGTGAATGATTCAGTCAAAATTGGCGTTAGAATTTAAAATGCAAATAAGCTACGAAGCATTTAAATGTGTCTAAATTGATAAATGTATAAAGATTTTAATGATGTTGATACCCAGTATCAGAAAATTCGCGAAAAGTAGCATGGGTAATTTAACAATGATATCATCATCGAAAAACGACAAGTATTTGACGTTCTATCAAGCAGATGTGAAAAAGCAAGTACACAAAACTTCCATAAGTTCATGAAACATAAAGAATATCCTGATTTTGTATGCCTTCGGTTTCTTATTTTCTGAATTATTGATTTTGTTCTGTATACAGGGTTATGGTCATTATCCATATTTGTCATTGATTCATTTGTTCGTTTGTTCAGTTAATTCGTTTATTCTGTCGTTCACAATTAATTTATCCTCCATTAATTTGTTCTCCATAGATTTGTTCTTTATTCATTTGTTCTTCATTCATTTGTTCTCCATTCATTTATTTAGTTAAATAAAAATTTTGTGAAAATCTCAGAAATTTTCACCACTTGCAAACTTAAGTCAAAAGTCGAAAATTTTGAAAACAAAAATGTTCTTTTATTTCTTTTATTCGGAATTTCATTTTCTGTTGTGTTAAGAAAACGAAAATGTTTTCCAATTTTCTAATTCTTGTTTCAGTATCCTATAACATCTATCTATAGATTCAGTTTCATAATGAAATAAGGAAAACTGGTGAATCATAACTATTGTTTTTGAATTCGAATATTTATCATTTTGAAAAGTACACACAAAACCTACCCAGGGTTATTTTCCCTGTCACATAAACATGTCTCTCCTTCTTTATTGTTTACGTCCCATCGCTCTAGATAATGGGGAAAGTAATTTCCTATAATGTCAAAATAATTCACACAAATTTGTGCTTAAATGCCCAAAAACTGAAATATGAATTATGATAAGCACTGGATCATATCCCCTCTTTCCCACAGGTTGACTGTGTACATATTGATATTAGGGTTTTTATTTTCTTTCTGTGTCGAAAATTATGTACAGCTGACGAAATACCTTATGTTTGATGTCATTCATGAGAGAAGAGAAAATGAAATATCAAATGTGTAACAAAAAACAGCGTGAACTCGTTCATTCAAACCAAAAGTGAACTTGTCCTTATGCACAGTCTCTGGTGCATTCAAAGTCGGAAAGAAAACAGTAATATTTTTTCTGATGTATTAAGAATAAAAAATTACATGTACATTTATAATTAGTAGCTCCCTTATAAAACAAAATTAGATTAAAAATAGATTACATTGCCTTGAATTAGTTACCTTCTCTGTATTATAAAACTTCTTTTTGTAGATGTTTCCACATAAGATCAGCATTGAATCTAAAACCAAAGTGTAACATGTCGCGATCTTGATTTTGTTTTCATTCCAAGATATGTTCTGAATAAGATTTTCGTGACCAGAGTTACTTCCCGTTTGGGACGGTATCTGAAGAGTAGAGTAATTATAACGTAATCAAAATCTATGGAAGCGGTCCTTAAACTCTTGTAAATGACGGTAAATATTCGACGTTACCATTATCATCTTCATGACATCATGATGGTTTTACTTCAGATACAGTCTCAAATGGGAAATAACTCTGTTTTCCGCAAATACTCAAAATAGATTGTGCCACGTAAGCACAAAGCATCAATGATCTAAATTATTGCACTCATTCATGATGTCGCAACGTTGACTTTTAAACTGTACATGCCTCGAGCAACACGTATGAGACATTACTTGTTGAAATGCGCATACGGTGCTCTAAAATGAGGATAGAACGTACACATCAGTATTGACCACTTCAACTACTAGATTGCTATCTCTGCTGGTGAACTGTTAGTCTCCGATGACATCGTTCGCCTTGTTTCGTCGTACTCCAAACATGTGTAAATCTGACACTAAATTTTGATAAATCATACCAAAACTAAGGAGTATCTCCCTCATGGTATAGCTCTGTCCATACCTTGAAATTTGGAATCCACTTTAGATCAAGTTAATATTTCGCTCTTCGTATATTCACCATTTTGATTTCCTACTTTTCGGCATCGAACATCACTGATGATACATTTTTTGTAATGCGTATATGGTGCACTTAAAATAACCATAGCTCATTTATTTCAATATTGATAATTTGCTATAAAAACATGTTTTATTCAATTTTCATGTTGTAATTGTAAAATGCCTTCAAAATGATCGCATTATTTATCAAAACAGGTCAACATTTACAGAATTAACCAGACGTGAACGTTTCGGGTATAGAACCCTCGCCAGTGATCATAAAGCAGAACTATGAGTATCCAAACAGTAAAAATATATACAAAAGATCACAATAGAATGGAAGGATGGAATATAAACTCTGACTTTAACTAGTATTCAAGAAAAACAAACAAACTAACAAACAAACATAACATATGATAGGGGCTTATTTTCACCCCCTGATATTCACATTTTTCGTCAATGGTGTCATCTGCACTTCGGAAATATATCTTATATATCTATTGAATGTGAAGACATTTGTACCACTTGCTGAATGTCACTTCACCAAGAGTCCCAGAGGGCACATGTAGCCAAGTTCAATCAACTTCGGTTAATCGTTTCTTCAACACATTCGAAAATTTCTGTTATCAAAATTTCTTGAACTCAAACGTGGGGGGTCCTGTAGCATCTTACCCACCCATCCTGCTACGTCTTTAGGTACATTTTTGTGTCGCCTGCGAAGCATAGCGACACTTAGGGATCACTTTGTCCGTTGTCCATCTGTATGTCACACTCGGATGTTACACCCTATATAAAAGTGATTCCCAAGTGTCACTACGTTTCGCGACACATGCATTCCTTGGAATGATTTTTTGACATAACTTTCACACTCTTACCCATAGTACATTGTTTAGATTGAGGATACTGACGAGAGTTAAGTACCAGAAACGTGCATGTCTGGTCCATGCTGAAAACTTATCTGTTTTAAATGATGCTATTGAATTTGAAGACCTTAAACATGTAGACTTTGGAAAAAAAGGAGGAGCCTTTTAGACAATCATTTCTACATACTCTGCACCATACATACATGTTTAAGAAAATGAATGCTCATCAGTGGCACGCTAAACCAAAATAATTCGACATTGAAAAAAATAAGAAGATAGTGTGGCACCCTCTTGTTTTAAGACACTCAGGCTGATGGCGATCTATTTATTGTTTGGTCAACTTAGAGATAAAACGCAAAGAAACAATGTTTCCATTCAGTGCATTTTTGCTATATCCAATGCTGTTTCCTTTATAAGAATTACCGCCCGCAATAAGGTACATGTTTTTTTTACTACTGATTTCTGGAAATCGCTTCTTTGGCTTAGTTTCTGCTAGCGAAAATTTTAAGGGATTTTTTAAATAGATATCGCCACTTTGAAAAAAAAATTGTTATCAGAATGTTATTCTTCTCTGTACATGTCTACTCTGTTTCGATGTTTTGTGTGGGTACTGCAACCGAGTCTCTGTGGAGATTGTCTCCTATCTTCTGTATATTACCATTGAAAAGTACTTTGGTTTGATGTACATGTCAAGATTGTTAGTTAGTGTCTCTACTGTTAGGTTATTATCCGAGGATATCGTTCTCCTTCTTTCACAGTGTTTCGGAGCTATAATTGAGATATATTCGTAAATTCTAATACACAAAATCTGGTAATATTATTCTCAAACTAAGGGATATCTCCCTGAAGGCACATCTCTGTCCTTACTGGTTCTTTGTGCGTTCTTCGAGACCTCTTGGTAAACATGAAAGTGGGAGGGTTGTGTGCACATAATCCGAATAACAACGCCGTCTGCTAATGTCGTCCTATGTCGGCACCGGTTGCCAATTGGCATCGTTGGTTTATGAGTGGTCTTTTGTGTTTCATGTTTCTGCGTTGTGCGTTGTCGATCCTTGTCCCTTTTGTGTCTCTTTATGTGCTTGTCTAATCTGTGTTTTTGCATTGGATGTTTTGGGGTTTTGCTGTGGATGTTGCGGCCAAGATTTGTTGGAGATCTTTTTTTTTTTTAAATTTCGCTCTTCATAGTTATATCCATTATTTGGCTATCCTTGTGCATTACTGATGAGACTTTACTTGATGAAATGCGGATATGATGTACTACATCTTTTTAACAATAGAACGTATACTTCAATGTTGATAAATTTAAAACAGGTTTAAGCGCAAACATGTGTGTTTTTTTTTACCTTCAAGTTTGTTTCATCAGTAACTGTTTCAAAAAGTTTGGATCTATTATTTTCTTTTCTTTAATTTGAATTTATAGATTGCATTCAACCCAAAGTCATCTCTGTATTTTTAAGAACAGGAATACCCATTACTTCAATTTAAAACGACATTACTATTTTTCAGCGGTCTTACGAATCAAAAACACGATGACATTTTTTAAAATAATGCCCTTTGACATCTGAACTATTTCGGGAGAAGAATGAGGGTGATTTGAATGATCTAGAGTGTGTGAAAATTTTTAAAAACAATTCCTTCATAATAAATACTGAGTTTGTGAGAAATAAATCCTACGCTATTGCGTTGAATTTGTAAATGTAATGTAATGTAATGTAAATAAATAAGTCAAAATGACGAGACCCTTTATCTTTAAAATTCCGACAGTATTTCAATACGGTCATCGAGTAATTAATAAATGTTCTTATCACATGCTAATTAGCTCATTAGTCGACTTGATCTTTAATCATTTCATCTGAAATATGACAGATCAAACACGCGACTGACATGGGACACAAGTCTAGGTTGTGTCACAACATCACGCTTAGAAGAAACTACAAAAGACAAACGATCGTCACGCGATATTATCTCATAGTAATACCGATACCTACTTTTAGGGTGTGATTTGAGTATGATTTAAAAATGATGTGAAAATACTCTACAAAAAGTCTGAATTTTTATAATCCAAAAATAAGCTAAACCATATGTTTTATTTCTGATGATATAGAAGATATTAGTTTTTACCATCGTCAATTTTTGCATCTGACGTCATCTCTACATAAGATCGGCACTTTGTTAAGTCCAAATTATGTTTTAATCTACTATTTCGGTACTAGAGTCTGTTGGATATTGTGATTTTGAAACAAAGCAATATGTTAAACAGTAAATTACACACAAGCTCTTGAGAGTAGATAATAATTTGTGTCTTTTTGAGATTTGTAGTTTTGTATGATTTCATTTATGTGTCACTTTCTTTTGGGTTTGTTTCGCTTGGTTAGTGCAAGGTGGTCATGCTGGAGAGAATTCCCTTTCCTTTGAAGACAAGATGGCTTTTTGTTCATGAGCAACAATATGAAGTATATGAGATGTTATACGTCTTCAAATTGAATAGCATCATTTAAGAACAGATAAATTTGCAGCATGGACCAGACATCACGTTTCGAGTACTTAACCTTCGTCAGTGATCCTCAATCTAAATAATGTAATATGGCCAAAGATTGTGAAAGTTATTATGTCTAAAAATGTACCGAAAGACGTAGCAGGATGGTTGGGATATGATGCTACAGTGTTTCAAAACATAACTTCTTGATATACAGTTTAACTCCGTCTTAACTTCGAATCCTTAAAAGAACAAAAAGGATAAAGACAAACTCAAAATGATATTCTCAATATTATCAATGCACATTCCATTTGACTCGAGTAACTTCTTCGCCTTCTTAGAGCCCATATGTTTCTAACAATCATATTCTTGATCAGCCAACAGCAGAGAAGACGTTTTGTTGACCGCAGCCAAATACATGAATAAAAGCACAAAACAAAGAATTTGAATCATTGACTGATTTCGACCTTGTCGGAACGACTAAAGTGACGGGTGTTTCTATCAAGCAGGATATACTTACTTTTTCTGGGCTCTTGATCTCATTTCTTTTTTTGTATTCGATTTTGTACTGACTACAAAAGATACCTTTGAGCCATTATAAGCTTCGGCAGAGAATTATATTTCATTGTTAGGATTGAGGATAACTGACGAGGGTACCCGAAAGGTACATGTCTGGTCAATGCTGTCAATTTATCTGCTAATGAATTTGAAGACATTTAACATTAGAAACACCATACAGTTGCCATAGTAGGAAAGGAAGTATTTTATCATAATGTCCTTAGTTTCACATTTTTCACATTGTTTTTGTTTTTGAAACAATAAGAATTTCTGCACTCGATCATTCTGCTGGAAAGGATTCGATTTTTAAGGGAAAAATAGTGAAATTTAGGATCATGAATTATATGTAAATTTACTCGACAATTTTCTGCCGTAGCTTATAATGGCTCATTTATTCATAATAGATGTTAAAATGTATTTCACACCTACAAATAACCATGACGCCATCCCATTGGCGACAGGGGAGGGAACTCTCATCGTGTACAACCAAGGTGGAAAATTTTTCACTTAATTTCAGCCCCTTTTTCACAAAAGACTTATGCTTCAATTTCATAAAATTTCAAATATGTTGGCATTTATAGTTCGTTACCTGAAATTTACATATTTAATGTCGATTTCATTGCGCATTTCATGTCTGCTTTACTATCTTATAATAATTATCAGGTAAATTCGGTGTAAGTCGGAGAAGTCGAATCTCTCATAATTCACAAATCGATTTTTAAAAGCATGACATTCACCACTTCTTTTCACCACACGATTTCAATTTTGAAGAATTCGTCATAGCCGTAACCGCCTCAGTGTATTAAACTGAAATCCACAAATTTCATAAACTTCGAATTATGAACGGTACAAGCGTGAACTCATGTTTTCTCTCTCTCTCTCTCTCTCTCTCTCTCTCTCTCTCTCTCTCTCTCTCTCTCTCTCTCTCTCTCGTTGATTCTTCAAAATTCGATTTGAGATATAGGTTTTAGAAATTAGAAATTAACGTTTCAGGAATTGACACCCTCCCCCCCTCAATCCCCGAGACAAACTGGCTTCATGACAAAACAGTTTTACCGACTGAGTTCGGATACCCCAGGGTTCTGCCAGTTGTATTTCATGTATTTTTGTATTTTAAAACATCTTATTTAAAATGTAAATTTAATTTCTAAAATATACATAAATGTAAACAAATTTCGACTAAGATGTCGTTTTCATAAAAGTGATGCACATATCTTAGATCGAGTGGGGGTAGTTACACGTCTATATTTAAGACACTAAATTTCCTATAAAATCTGTACGACAGACCACCCGCGGTAAATGTGAATTCCGTAACAGCTTCTTATTTATTCAATGTCCCTACGTGAAAACAACCATTTACTGACTTCTCCTCAATTTCAAAGTTATACATAGTCATAAGAGGAGGAATTATTGCACATTGTCACTCCAGATTTATAGGTTTGTCTCCCTTTGCCTTCCTTGGTTTTATGTCCATATTTGAAAGTCCTTTCGTTTTCAATTAGTAACAATTAGCGAAAGATGAAAAGCCTGTGTTGTCATTTAAGTAGATTTACTGCTGTTCAACACGTTAGGGCAGACACGCATTTTATTCTCGCCCAGTGTCGGGTTACTCATGATTCCGGTAACGGACCCTGCTCATTACTCCGCACCGGGGTGGGCATGTTTCTTCTTTGTTCCCTTTTCATTCAGAAAATCAAGCATCCAAACGCTCGCTCTCTGTTGAAATCTCCTCTGATCTTTATCATTATTTTTTAGATTTAAATTGATATTTGAAACTTTGATCAGTTTATTACAGTAAAAGATCTACATGTAGTGTATCTCCCAAAGGGAGGGACTTATTCTAATAAAAAAATAACGTATACGAGCATATTTGTCTATACGACTGCTTGTTTGTTTTTTTATTTAAGTTTTATTATTTTCACTTTATATTCATTCTATAACCGAAATGATTACTCCTGGACACCTGGTCCCACCTCTAGCTTGCTAGGGGTTCGTCGATGCTCAATTTGGTGCTCTATTGTGAGTGCTGTTGAGATTGTCGTCGGGATCTTCTTTAACTCATTTGGATTCATTATCAGTGAATTTTTGGAAAATCCTTTTAAAAAGGACTAAAGCACACCTGTCCTCCAAATGAATACAAGTGGAAAAACTAAGAGTCCCCTTTGGCGTTGCCGGTAGGGGACTAATTAGCGAGAAAATCTTCGATTTGATTTTTCTTACATAAAATGTCTTTTATTTAAAAATCTTGCAGACCATTTTGCCTTGAAAACAAAAACTGGGCACCATGGACTCATTGTATTTTACACAACGTAAGAAAATTAAACAAAAGCTAGTTTATCAATATACACGTTTAATTCTTTTTCAATTTAAAGATTTTTCGAGGTTTTAATACGTTAGATTTCTTTAAAATTAGCCTTTTATATTCATTTGATGTATTCAAGTGCGGAATTCACATAGATGTTGAAGGGGGTAGGATTATTTTTGTCAAAGATGTGAGAGATTTCACACCTGCATCATACAATAAGACGGACAAAATCATGCATCTATTGTTTATATTATCAAGTCTATTGTAACAAATATTTAATCTTTGACTCTTAAAACAAATATAATATGCCCTTACAAATAGTTATATCTTATGCGCCAACTATTTAAACATATAAATCGATTCTTAATGCACAACGAAGGTATTTGACTTTTTTGTTGAAAATTCGAAAAATGTTTATAATGACGTGGTGAACACAGGTGCTCATGTCGTAAAGTTGAATATAGTTTGTAAATACATGCTTTTTTTCATTCACTTAATATATTTCATGATAGGTAAATTGATAGAATTGATCGTCACACTGTTAAAAGTTCAATTAAATATACTTTATGATGTTTATGTACTCATGCGTTTACATAATGGTCAATTTCTTTTAAGATCCCAATTGATAAACCACAAAAAAAGCAGATTTTGACAGGATCTCATCTCTCAAATCTTCGCGGATTTATACAAATATGGCTGTTTTATGTAAAATTGATTCGGTATCAAAGTAGTGAATTAACTCGCTCAATTTTTTCCGGATTCTTAAACGAAAGAAAAATCAAGTGCATTTCCTGAGTTAAATGACCAGTTAATCCTGTAACCGTTCCTTTTGCCTAAATAGCCGGTAAAAACCGGTAATTTTCAAATATTTGTCGGTAAAAAATGCTATGCTAAATCAATTAGGAGTACGTACGCCATAACTATACGTTGAAAATTCTGTTTGATTTATCGTTCTTTGCATATCTGGATGGTTTTAAAATTTGTTACGCTCAATTATGATGGTAATTATGGTCATTTGAGCGTTTTGAAAATGTTTGAAAAAGGAAAAAAAAAATAATTCAAAGGTTTTATGGTATTTGAAATTTTGATACATGATTTATTCTTTAAACAACGAAAACTTGAAATTAAGTTAAATGTTTCACTTTGCTTTTTCAAAGAACGTGTTGAAAGGACTTGATATAAAGAAGCTAGATTACTCAATCAAATCAAATTAATCAATTTATAGACCAAGGAATAGACTTTAAAATTTCTTTTAAATATAAATTGTTCAAAATTAAGCCTTTCGATCAAAACGAATGTTTCTTTGTATAGTTGAATTAATCTAATTGTATCATATTAACTTTGCTTACAGAGGGAAAATCAAAGTAAATCAGAACATCATAACTTTGGTTTTCCACCTTTGAAGCAATGAGATATTTTTATTTATGTCAAGATCACGCGTGTGATATGAGTTTATTTGGTTTTACGGCACCGCTGATTCATTGATCTCTTACAACTTTAAAACAGAGTGAAAATCAAAGCACAATATCAAACGGATATTCAAAATGAATTAAATTAATTTTTCTTCTTTTTTCTCAAACAAGAAAGCAATATCACGATTAAGAAAAGAAAATCTTAATAGAGAATAATATTTTTATATACGATTTGTTTCAAGGTTTTGAAGAGTTATGGGCCTTTCAACGTTAATTCGTTCGATACAGAAATTAATTACCAATAAACACTACGTGGGAATACCGACTGATAGTGTAGCTTTGTCATCTTTTACTTTAGAGTCTAGAAATGTAATTTGATTGAATTCAGAAAGGAGGGGATCTCCAACAAGACTCGGTAGCAACGCCCATAGCATTCCATGTGAAAACACATAGTAGACAAGCATTGATTAAGTTCCAGTTGTTGATATAGGTTTGGAGAGGCTATATGAACCAATTCACAGCACATCAGCTTATATTACATCTACAAAATATTTTGATTTCTATATTTAAGTTAGAACTTACTTCGATAAATATCCATGACCCATTTAACTGTTAGGGTCATAAATATTTACTCTAAAATGAAAATCTGATTGATAAATAGATCTGTTTTACCAAAATTAAATGAAGTACAATGTCATGTATGGTACAAGTTTGAAATGTATCATGTTACCAATCTATCAATACCGATGCAAGTCAGAAATTATCATTACAATTTGCATTCATTCTATTTATTAATGGTATGAAAAATTCAGAAAAAGCAAGATTTAAAAAAAAATCAAATATGAAATTCAAAAGAATTAATCGCTTCAGAATTCTTGATTAAAAAAAAACCTAAATTAAGGAGAGATTGAAAAGGCAATACCCGTTTTAACTGAATCATAATATATTACAATATATGATCTAAACGTTTGAAATTGAAATAAAATACACTGGTCTTGAATACAAGGCTACTATAGAAAAAGTTTTGACAATAAAATCATGTTTATTATGTTTTATGTCTAAATAATATTAGCTTCGAATTGACTTTTTTGTTTACGTTGATTTTGAAATTTTTGGACTGCAAATCATAGTTATTCTAATATAATCATAATTTTTTTTTTCATTTTCAGGTTGCCGAGAAACAGCATTCATCTATGCCCTCACCAGTGCGGCTGTTACGCATGCAGTGGCCCGCGCATGCGCAGAAGGAAGTATTTACACGTGTACATGTGATTTCAGTTTGAAATCCCCGCGCGGGAAAGACTGGGAGTGGGGAGGATGTAGTGATAATGCCAAATTTGGACATAGATTTTCTAGGAAATTTATAGATGTTCTCGAGAAAGGACGAGATTTTCGTTATATGATGAATCTTCACAATAACGAGGCCGGGAGATTGGTACGTATATATGATAAAAACAAATAAAATCGATACATGTACATTATTACATAAATTATCCATACGTCAATATGAATTGCATTCTGAACATAGAGAGACAGACAACTGTTGAAAAAAAGGCTAAAGAATTGACGAACGGACATACCTGAAAACGGACAGACGGATGGATTGTCGTTCTGATGGATAAAACCTCAGGGTGTATAGGGATGTTTTAACAAACATCCTTGATAATATATAGGGAGTTTGTGTAGGGAATAAAAGGGAAACACTTCAACGTGATACATAAACCTTGTGGATAAAACGAAAAGGCAGCCATTAGAAACTCGGTCAGATAACAGGACATAGAAACAGACAAAATGTAGGACGGACAAACAGACAGACAATACAAGCGAATAAAAGAATATGTTAAGGTATTATATGTATAATGAACTACTTCCGATTTGTTTCAAAATTTCCGATGTCTTCCGAAGTGTAGCGATGTTTGACGAAGTTTTGGCCATAAATTTTTAATGCCGAGTTGAATGGCGATGGGTAAAATGTCAAAAAGCAAGGAATACTTCATACATGCTATTAATATATCAAAGGAAATACTGCTTTTGCATCGAAAGTTTTGTTAAACATCTAATACCTTAAATCTAGAATTTGACTAAATAGTAAATCAATTCTTTAAAATAAGCAAATCATGGATATTGTGCCACACATAGTCTTTCCTTCGTTTTCCTCTTCCTTCATCCTTTTCGAGTAAGATTGTGGGGTATCCTACTTTTTCATGCATTCATAGTTTATTTTGAAGTTTTTATTGTGATATAAACGTCAAGGCTTAGTATGAAAATACCTTAGAATTTTATACATAGCCGGGGAACCTAGATTGTCAAAGCACCTAAGTTATGGAAGTCTATTAAGTAATCCCTATATAGAGACATTAAAATAGTTTATTGTAGCACTGTTGACAAGGGTCGACAAGATGTTATACATCGCACAGTTATCGCCCTTTTGTAAGGTTTAATAAAGGGGGTATCACAATCTCAAATATTCAACGACTCAATCCCTATGCATACAAAAACAGGCAATAAAATCGCTAATCAGTGACTAAGGTTTCATTTCAAGTCACGTGACCAGCACACCGGGATGCATTTTATTGAAATCGGTTTTATGAGCAATTTTGATGTTTACCATGATATGATTTTGTACAAAAATGTTTAATTTAATGAAATGAAATAGCCACTTTTACCTTTCATAAATAACGGGTTTGGCATTTCATTTAAACTAAATACATTTAGAGTTTCTACGAGATATTTGCAGTAATGCTTTTCCAAGACTGTTTTAACGATGGTTAATCATACATAACGAGTTTTAAATGACTTATTTTTGAAAGCTTATAAAATAAATTTACTAAAAATTCCATCCCTTCGTTTGCAGGTGTTTATTGAAAACATATTTCACCTGCTTTGTAAATTCCTCTGGTGGTCCACAGGGAAGCGTGAATTTGCGACTCGCGAACCTCCTTAAATTTTTTTTTACATCTACTGAACATGCTTAAGAATTCTTCCCATCGTAATGTGTAATTTTGTATTTGATGTGCTAAGTTTTAAGCATGACGGAATGCTGTGGACGAATGGAAAAATAAACAAATAATTCTAGAATGAGTCATGATTTTGTTATTGTTGAGTCTACAATCAAACGATCATCAGAAGATTTTTTTTTTCGCGAAATTCAAGGACTTAAAGAATTGATAGCCAAAAAGCAATCATACATATATCAAGGAATATACTTATCATAATAATACAGAAAGATTTTATAGTTGCAAAGACTAAGTTACCCGACTGTTACTTAAGAAACCAAGTTAAAATGTTTGTCCTCTTGACAGTACATGTAAAGCATTTTACATGACTTGTAACATTTAGTTTTTGTATCGCCATCTTTAGTAATACTTTTTCCTGAATAAAAATCCAGCAGATTGTATTCGGGTCACCTTGGATTAGAGTAAAATATAACAACGAAATAACTTCTTCCATATCTTCCCCGGCAGTCATGGCTGTCGGCATGGAGGGTTTTCATTAGCCAAAATTTGCAAGAGTTACCTCCCGTCGGCGGCCATATTGTACGGCAAACTAGCAAATCTTCATAATTCAACCTTTCATAATAATAATGGAACATGAAATTAAATTTTCTTTATACTCTAAAATATGCTTAGAGTATACTTATTCCAAAATGGAAATTTTCGGTGTGAAAAAATAGAAGATTTCTATGAAAGCAGGCCTTCAAATTAACAAGGATATGAAGAAATTTGACTGGCTTGCCATACAATATGGCCGACAAAGGAGGTAATTTTGGCTATGTGACATCATAGGAAAACTATCTATACTGCAATCGTTTGTGACTTACTTGCTCGGATAGGATACATCTGAGCAATATGACAGGTCGGCAATTACAAAAAATCAAAACATTCATCTAGGTTATGCAGAATCTGTTTATTGACTTCTTTCATCAGGTCGGCTTCAGAGTCTAGGTGACAAGACAATTGAAAGCCATATTGTATCAATGCATTTTCTTCTATACCGATACGTCCAACTTCAATCGCACATTCTCGGAAATTTCCGTCGCTCTTATTGAAATTAAAAACGAAAAGACCCGAAAATACGCGATTGGTCTTACAAAAACGGATCGTGTATTCCGATTTGTTCTAATTTGAATGTATAACAAATCAGCTGAATGACGGCAAACTTTTTTGTAAAAGCTAATACTTGTTTCCCATTGCAGTCAGTTTCAAGGGAGATGACTCGTGAGTGTAAATGTCACGGCATGTCCGGAAGTTGTACAATAAAAACTTGCTGGATGCGGCTTCCGACGTTTAGACAGATCGGGGACCTTCTTAAAGACCGTTTTGATGGTGCTTCGAAAGTTATTGCAGGTAAACTTACTTTTCTATTGCCTTTGGATATCGGTTTTAAAAACTGAGGTGCTTAATGCATTGTGATTGTTGCTAATTTATTGTTTTCACTAAATTTATTTTTGAAAATTAATCATAATTATGTCTTGCCTTTTGGGATTTGAGTGATGTGTACTACTTTAAAATTGGATAGAAAGAAGTATAATATTTTTGTTAAGACATAAAACACTTACTTTCAAATAAAATCTATTTTTGAAATTCTGTTACCTAGGTAACGATGGAAGCAGGCTTAAGAAAGGTCAGTATTTTGTGATGGCGGGAATGTACTGTTTGTTGTGTGCTTCTTCAATTACTGCTTAACCTTTGCTTTAAACAGCTGAGCCATAACAATGTCAATGGAATATATACTTGTTTAATCTAACACTGAACACTTTTATGCGTGTCTGCTTCAGTTTTGCTAACATCTCTGTGTCAAAAGCATACATTTGCTTACAAAAAGTCGTCAAAATACCAAAATCTTAGCATCATTAGTTGATGCAGAGTTAAAAATGAACTGACATTTTAATAGTATACTAGTATTTACTGTTGGGTGTGTTGTCTTTCCTTTCAAAGATATATGAATATGATTTTTTTTCATAAAACTTTCATATTCTTTTTATATTTTAGTGCGGCTAGCCAAACAGGGGATGCTAATCCTCACTGGCACCTGGTCCCGCCTCTAGCTTGCATTCAAAAATACTGAATCAGAATTATTCATACATCCCATGGACTTGTTTGAAGTTGTTGCGTCATCCTGTAGAAAGGATACTATACATACTTAATGTCTTATGTATATGTCGATACATCTTAATTTTAAGTCAAAAGCTGATTTTTCAAGAGACAGTCATACACAGACATAACAAAATTTCGCGATAATTTCATTATGACGTCAGACACAGCCAAAATTCATTACAGTAGCGCCCTCTGGTTATATTTTTTGAATTTAAATTTGTGTATTGTCTTTGCACTGAGTGCGCGGCTCAAAATTCCCTTTAGGGTCGATTCTGTATAATATCCAAATAAAATCCATGTTCAAAATAGCATTGGAGGGATGATGCTAAGATGTTAAAGTCCTTTAATTTTGATGATATTTTTGGATGAAATGACAAGTTTCCAAAATTGCAAAAATAATATTGATGGTGTCAAATTGATATAGGGCCAAACAAAGCTTCTTTCAGGCGACAGAGCTAGATAGAAGTAATTAATGCACTTCAAAAACATCCGGTCACGGGGAACGAATGTTCATTGTCTTCGTGCTTGAGAAAGAAAAACGAAGTTGCCAGACAGGTGCCATAAGAAAAAAAAAAAAAACACACACACACACACACTCACACTCACCTTAATACTGTGCACTAAACAGCCAATTGAGCCTCATATGAAATTCATGTGAAATTTATATGAACTTTACATAAAAGTTCACATGAAATTTATGTGAAACGAGCACGAACATAAAATTTATATAAATTCTTTCACATGAAATTCATGTGAAGCTTCTGACATGAATTTCATATAAATTCGATTTTGCATGAAGATAACATAGAAAAATTCATGTGAAGTAATTTATGTGAAATTCACTTGATTTCATTTCATGTGAGGCACAATTGAAAAAGAAGGAAAAAATCCCAATTACTATGTACTAGACGTGCATGTTTCGGTTATTAAAGCCTAAACAGTAGTACGAACTACGAGTCAAAATGGTTCAAAGACACCAAAATAATGATGTTGCGCCTCTATATTCTTTGTTTAAGATGAATTTACTATTGCCAACTCATGATAAAAGTATTTTGTTAAGCTTTTCTATATTCTTAAGATGGTGCATGTATAATGATGAAAGTATTGTTTTAAGCTATTCTATATACTTTATTTTTAAGATAGTTAAAGCTTTTGTTCTGTATGTGTTAATTATTCATGTATATGGATTATCTTGTTGAAAGAGATCCTCGTGTGATACCATACTATAAAACGACTACAGTGGGCTAAATGGACCTCTTTAATTTTTTTATATTCTTTATTTGCTTCCTTTTTTCCTGTCTTTATTATGAAGTAATGAACTTTGGAAACGATGAGAATGTTGTCGAATCGCTGACAAGAAATATAAGTCACATGTTATGCTTCATTTTCCAAAAAAATTTAGACAATGTGTTGATTCATTTTTCAAAAATATAGACAATGCAACTGAATTGTCTAGATATGTTTTCAGTAGTAAGCTATTGTCATATTGCTCTTTGCCAATTTTATTGAAAAAAAAAAACATCTGAAGCAACAAAATTTACAAAGTTACACTATTATTTGGTCAATTTGAATTTCCCGCCATCACATGCAACTTGGGCGGAGTCGGATTATATCAAAACAAAATATTAAATTGTTTTACACATTTTTGTTTACGCTTCATCAACCTTTTATTTCAGATAATAATGGAGGAGGAAGAAGAAGAAAGAGACGAAAATTCAAATTTGACCCAGTTAATCCGAACCATAAGAAACCAGGTCGGAGGGATTTGGTGTATTTTGAGAACTCCCCTTCCTATTGTGAACGGGACGCGTTCATTGACTTTGAGGGGACACAGGGTAGAGAGTGTAATGCCACGTCAATAGGAATAGACGGTTGTGATTTGATGTGTTGTGGAAGGGGTTATAGGTCACAGAGTTTTACTGTCAGAGAGCGATGTAGTTGTATATTTCATTGGTGCTGTGACGTCAAGTGTGAAATATGTTCACGCACGCGTGTAAAGCACACGTGTCTTTAAAAATTGTTACTGTAAAGCATAAGAATAAAACATTCAAATGTGAAATTTGTTCACACACGTGTGTAAAGCACACGTGCCTTAAAGAACGAAGAATTAAACCATTATATGTGAAACATGGACTGCTGAATAGTGCCTTACTGACACACCTATGTACAGAGTTGTTTGTGTTGTACATTAATGTAATACAGTTTGTAATTTATGAAAATTGTGTAAATAATTGCTTTGTATAGTAATTTCATTTGTGTTTGACCATAATCTTCATTATGAATTCGGCATTTGTTTGATATGTGAATACTCTTTTATAAATATGACTGCTTTCTTGCAAATGTACATGTATGTTCTGTTTCTTACACTTTGCATATCGAATAACTAAATTTTTTTTTCATGATTCAACGTTGAAAAGTATGAAGACGCATCAGAAATAGTGAGAACATACTAGTACATCCTTTTGCATCCGCGGGCGGATATCCTTTTGAAAAATAAAATTGCCAAGAAAAACAATACAGATTGTCTGGAAAAATTCCAAAAGTTCGTTTAATTGACCTTTCCAATGTTGAGTACCTTCCGAAAGGAAAATACCACTGATTTCTATTGCCATACTTATTTATAAAATAATTGTAAAACACGTAACTTTATGTCAAGATTGGAACATATTTTAATATTTAGATCCAAACTCCACTGAGTGACAAGTGAAAAATAAAAGCTTCAAACTGAAAAGTATTTCATAACGCATTTCTTATTTAAATAGAATTAATTTTGCATCATAAAATCGACACACTTCAATTGAATTTCAAGTAATTCAAAACACGAAGTGGAAGCAAAATCTTTTATGCCTCTAACGAAAACAACTCCTATGCTTCTAAACCATAGTAGAAACTCATGTTGAAAGAGTGAAGTTCGTATGTATAATTTCAATATCAAAATCCCATCGGATGAATTTTGAGTCATGAAAACTATACACAATTTGACAATTAAAACTTGGTGCTATGTAAATTAAACAGCAAAACTACATGCATATCAAATCTTTCAAATGGTAAGATAAAATGATACTGCTATTAAAAGTGAAATGTTCAATATGACGTGCCTTTCTTTGCACTGAAAGTGCTAATATGATTTTTATTTTACTGACGTAATACTCTGTGTGTATATTAAAATAATTGTATTTAATATTCATATGAAATGTTGAGATATGCTTTCATAATTTTTTGTTCGATTTACACCCTTTGATAATTGAATTTTAACTTTGATTCTTACAAACTTTGACAAAAACTATATCTATGAAAACAATGATTGAAAATTAAAGTGTTACATTGAAATATTTGGAGTTGAGTTTCTCTGAAGAAATACTATATATCAAATTAGATTTCCTCGTCCATTGTAACATGGTTGACAATTCCCTGGTGCAAATGGATGCTATTTACTTACTATTAAAACGTGGAGTGTTTTTCTTTGTATAAGACACATATTCCTGAAACAAATAATGTCAATTTTTTTTTTGTCAGAAATGTAACTTTTGTAAGGGGTCATTTTTTGACAAGTGTATTTTTCTTGTATCTAAAGGGGTTTTTTTTGTAACAAAGAAAAATGTTCATTGGAAAATGTATTATTGCATGATTTCATACGTAACTTTGGTAAATCAAATGTCCAATATAACATTCAATGTCTTATATTTGAAACCAAGGATTATGTTCTTTTTTAAGAAATTAATTAATATTTCTTATAACGTAATATATGTAATTTCCACCTATCAAAGATTTATGCTTCTTGATGCCGTTGGATTTATGTTCTATGAAACAAAAGTAAATGTACCCTTGTAAAAGTATATGTCATTTCTGTTTTGTAACAAAGATAAAGATAATGTTCCTTAACTATATTGATTGTCTTTTTTATACATAACAACTGTGCGTCCGTAACCGCTTGGTAATCGGACATGTGGGAGAGTTATGTGTATGTAATCCAGATAACCATATCATTTGCTGTTAACGTGGCACATTACCGTCCTAAGTCGGCACTGGTTGTCCATTGAATTCGTTTGTTTTTGTGTAGTCTTTTGTATTTTATTTATTTGATGTTTTAAGTGTTTGGTAATCCTTATTCCTACAGTGTTTTTTTTTCGGTGTAACAAATGCTGGTGTTCAATGACGAGGGTTGAATACCCGAAACGTGCAAGTCTGGTTCGTGTTGTAAATTTATCTGTTCTTAAACGATGCTATGAATTTGAACTCTATGATGATTTTGATTGTCTCTATCTGTTCGCTGTTTCTCGTCTCGTAAGGGTAGTTGAACTCTAAGATGATTTTGATTGTCTCTATCTGTTCGCTGTTTCTCGTCCCGTAAGGGTAGTGATGATTTTGATTGTCTCTATGTGTTCGCTGTTTCTCGTCCCGTAAGGGTAGTTGCGATGTTATCACTATTGTGAATCTCCTCTTTGTTTTGTTAAGAAAAACTTGTACTAATGTCGGAGAACTTTCCGGACGATTTTGAAGGTTTTTTTGGGAATAACTCCTCTGTCCTTTCATGGAAAACATTCAAATTTCTCTCAAATAATGCTATGCCCTTCCAACAGATACTCATGTAGAAAGGAAATAATAAATCTATCAAGAAATATGGTTTCTACTGTCCGCGCAGCTCACTTCAGAAATCGGAAAATTGAAGTTTTCTCTACTTTGTCGGCATATTTTCCGATTAAGATTTAAATAGGGGGATAGATCTCAAACTCTCAAAACTAACGGTGTATGATATATGTCTTTACGATCAATACCATGCTCACAGTGAAAGAAAATAATTTTAGATGGGGAGATTTTTATGTTAATTTTAGCGTGACGTCGTCGACGTTCTCCATAGACTCAGTGTTAAACATCAGCGACGTCGCGCTAAAATTAGCATAGAAAACTCCCTATCAAAAACTATTTTCTTCAACTGTGAGCGTAGTATTAGTCGTAGGTACACATATCACACACCGTTAGTTATAAGAGTTTGAGATATATCCCCCTATGTAAATTTCAATAGCAAAATATGCCGACAAAGTAGAGAAAACTTCAATTTTCCGATTTCTGAAGTGAGCTGCGCGGACAGTAGACCGATTTTATGACCCTATATTTAAGCCATTTTTCGCAAATCAGTTTCCGGACACCTGATTTTAAGGCTGTCAATCTCGATCAATTTCAGCCAAAACTGGATGATTGTTGGATATTCTGAAGGGGATTGAAAATGACAATGATTATTATTTATCACATAAAAAGCCATCGGTTTCTGATTTTCTGAATTATCGATTTTGTGCTGTATACAGGGATATGGTCATTATCCATATTTGTCATTGTTTTCTTCAATCTTTTCTACAAATGACTGTGTAAAAATAATCTTGGAAATAGAACCGAAACTTCTCAAATCACGTAGAGTAAAAAAAGTATGGGTCTCGGCGACTTCCCCCGGTGAGCGATATTAAACGGGACAGAAAGGAGTAAAAAGGTGGTGTTATAAAGCAACTTTGATGCAATTTTTAAATATGATTCATAATCTAAATTCTCCATTTAAAAATATACAAATTTGTTGCCAAATTTTGAAAATAAGTTCCTTCAAAGTACTTGAAAAGGGCGACTGTCCGGAAACTCTTCCTGTCCGGAAACTCTTCCTGTCCGGAAACTCCTCTGACACCAGTGCATAGAGAATCCGTTATTTCTGGTCCATCCAATGAATTTTGAATAAAAACGTTAAAAAAAAGGCCACACTCTAAGCTCCGAAGTTATATAGCAGTCTTTTCCCTAGCTATATTTCCCTCCAGAAAAATAATTATATCGTTATCTTCCCCGAAAATGTTCTATGTATTATTCTCCCGTAAAATGCTACAGCACAAAAGAAATCTCCGAAGAAAACTGCTTTATAATCAGCCTCATCCCCTCCTTTTTCCGAAACGTTAAGTTGCAGCTTCTTGTTATCAAAGAAAATCAAAATATGTATATACGCGAAATTTACTTAAGTGGGTGAATAATAAAAACTTTCCGACCTGACATCTCCCTACCATTCAGAACAAACATGAAGACTGTTGGTCAGAGATGCAGACAGACGAATTGACATACAGACAGACAAATACAGATTGGAGAGTTAGACACAGAGAAAGATGGAAAGTCATAAGAAGACAAGATAGGTCATAAGACAAACAGTCTCGCAGCAGTTACTTTGTATATGATTAGATTAAATCTAAACCAATGACGCTGAAAATCTGCTATACTCAGAGATTTATCGCGCTTGCCGTATATCTCATGGTTCTAATTCGGCGTCTATCAAGAACGACAATGAGATAGAGAAGATCCTGACAATAATCTCAACAGCACTCACAATAGAGCACAAAATTGAGCGTGGACGGGCCCCTAGCAAGCTAGAGGTGGGACCAGGGGCCCGGGAGGAGTAAGCATCCCCTGTTTGGATAGTCTCATGTTCTGTCTTTAGATGTTTAAGCTCTTTTACCTTTGGATATTTCAATAGCTTAAAACCATCAACATTCTTTAAATCAGTGTACCCCTTTATAACAACCGAGATATACAATCAATGTCTCAATAAAGTGAGGGTACTGATTTCAAATTTGGCATGAAGATTCGATAGAACTTTAACTATAGAAATATACCAAAAAGGCATTAATATTTGTCTTCTTATTTCTGAAGACTTAAATACACGCCAAGTCAGATCCCTCTACAAAACCTTAGCAACAGCGAAGCACAATTAATACATGGGTTACCATAAACCAAGATTTTGACATCAGGAATCTTTATCAGGAAAGCATGAACTATGTCAAAAACGATTCGATCAACCAAAGTTTTCGGCTTTCATATGGGTAAAAATCATTGCTTTGAGTCTCGTTACTTGGCGACGAATAGCTTTGCTGGTTTGAAAACCTTGCTATACGCACAATTCCGGCTTGGTTGCGTAAATGCAATCCTTTGAAGATGGAGCTCTTACCAAGGAATTTTAACGTTGTGAAAGCATAAATAATTTAAGAATAGAAGGAGTAGGTGAATGTCAAAACAAACCCCCATTCAGTGGACAAACGAAAGCTGGATGAAATGCACAACCTAACTTAACAACCAAAGATTCTGCGAAGAAGATAAAAAAGGGATCCTTCTTGGAAATAAGACCAGGTGCCCGGGTAGAGTAAGCATCTTAACATTAGCCTTGTGATATAAATGCCAAAAGCGGTGAATGTATCAACATTTGGTATTTGGAATAGTTCTGGGTCCTGTAGCATCATATCCCAGCCATTTCGCTACGTCTTTAGGTATATTTAGGACACAATTTCCACAGATTTCGGTCATATTACACTGTTTAGATTGAGGATCACTGGCGAGGGTTAAATACCCAAAACGTGCATGTCTGGTCCATGCTGTAAATTTATCTGCTCTTAAATCATGCTAATGAATTTGAAGACGTTAAACATTTGTACCACTTGGTGAGTGTCACTGCCGGTAGACCAAGAGTCCCCAAGGGCACATGTAGCCACGTTCGATCAATTTCGGTTGGTCGTTTCTTTAAACGCATTTGAAAATTACTGTTTACAAAATTTTCTCAAATTTCTAAAACCTGGGTCCTGTAGCATTATATCCCAGCCATTTTGATACGTCTTTCGGTATATTTAGGATACAATTTTCACAGATTTTGGTCATATTACACTGTTAAGATTGAGGATCAATACCCGAAACGTGCATGTCTGGTCCATGCTGTAAATGTATCTGCTCTAAAATGATGCTAATGAATTTGAAGACGTTAAACATTGACGTTACCAAAGATAACCTTCAACATTGTTAAATTAGTTTGTATCGTCATGCATACTCTACAGTGAACAAGTCAGCCGCCCACAAGTATTTTCCTTGTTCGATAGTCTTTTGACACTGTAGTTCACTATCTGCTGTAGTTCTGATTACATAACAATGCACAATTATACCGTTATCATGGTATAGTTTTCAAACGTTATGAATCATTGACTTGAGCCACCGCAAAAGAAGCCTCCCGCAAAAATTAACTATCGAAAAGCTATATTGGCAATAGGACCATTTTGCCAACTGACCCGCATTCCTATTTCATGATTTATATTTTACACACATGTAGCTAAGATCTCACATGCAAGCAGATATATCATTGTATTCCATCTATCTGTATCTATTATTTCTTACTTCTCTGATTGTCTTGATTGCATTAGTGAGAAAATGCGTTTGCTCAGATGAAATTGTAGAAAATTTCTAGTGGGCAAATAAAGGGAAGGACAACATTTATTTTCTTCGAGAAAGGAGGGAATCTGGATAAAACAATTGTACATGCGGTGCCTAGACATAAAGAACCACAGCTTTACTTTATGATGAACTTTTATTCAAATAAAACATATCTCCTATATTCAACAAAACGTTTCGGTCTCATTTAAATGAAATTTTTGGTATGTACAAACATGTACATATATTTAGCATACAATATTTTAAAACAAAACAAATGTACAATTAAAACCTTATTTCAAATACAAGATATCTACTGGCACAATTACAACAAAAGAGTTTTCAATGGACATAAAAGTGTAACATAAATATGACGCAGATCTTTGATGTCACAAAAAAGTGATACAGCATAATGATATACAAAAGCCGATAATTTGACATCATAATATTGTCAAGACAAAATCCACCTTCCTTTCATTTCTACGTCATTCTCTACCTTGTGTTCTCATGGTTATTCCTTTTATTTTTCCTTTTACCCCTTTTCATCACCTTCCCTGCCTTTGCGTACCCTTTTCGTAATAAAGAAACCACTTTTATAACATTTCAGTTAACATACTTTGTCTCTAAGTGTAAATGACAATACGATCAGAATTAGCAGTCATAAAATAATGTTCAAAATC
This sequence comes from Pinctada fucata, assembly GCA_028142955.1. Taxonomy (NCBI): domain Eukaryota; kingdom Metazoa; phylum Mollusca; class Bivalvia; order Pterioida; family Pteriidae; genus Pinctada; species Pinctada fucata. The sequence continues at coordinate 27,821,612 of AP027115.1, forward strand.
GAAGAGAACTAAATGCCCTTCAAATCAAATCTCTTCAAAATATTTTGTTTCCATTTCATTTGTCTATTGTGAAACAAAATATATTACATATATGTTTTAAGCCATAAAATTCAACACGTTTTCAGTGACTACAAAGCTTGAAGAAATCTAAGCTTAAGCCCTAGTAAGGATCAGACTTGTAACAAGACTTTGGATATTAAATTTCACTCAAAATATGTTAATCTATTACTTTCCTCTGTAACTTCTTTTAGTGAGATATAGAGAGAATATCTCGCCTCACCATCTGTACCTTGAAAAACGAAAAACAGTTGTTTTATTTATCACTGCCTTTGCGTACCCTGTTCTCCCATTGGGGTCTCTTCATAGAAGTCACCTATTAATTGTTTAGGTCATGTTTAGAATTAAGCTCATTGCGCCTACCCTCCAACGAGTTTTTGGCCATATTTTTCACTTAAATACGCTTCTGAATAAACCCTACACAAACTTTGCAGTCGCTTATTTTGGCAAGAGGAAATTAAAACTTTGTATTGTAGATGGCGCCACGAAAATTCACCTTGGCTTTAATCAAACTGTTATACATGAAGTACTACTGACGAGGATTCAATACCCGAAACAAGTGTCTAGTACAATATGATGGGTACTATAGAACATATATTTCAATATTGATAACTATGCAACATGATTACTACTTAAGTTAACATTGAAATATAAAGGCCAATGTTCTGATAAATGGCAGTCATAAAAATCAAATACAACTTATACATCAAGTCTTAAGAAAGTTTCAAAAATATGTACTATATAGTATTTAGCTCTTTTTCATTCAATTGAATATTGTTCTCTACAATATATCCATGATGTACTCTTTTGATTTCTCTGGTAAACAAATGTTCTAATTAAATGGCATTTATAAGTAAAGTATATGAACACAATCATTAAATGTAAACCACAACAAATTAAGATCTTCAATTCACCTTAAAACCTCAATAATGTTTTTTATTGATTTTGAGAATTATTGAATCATATCCTTATCCTTAAACTTAAATGCAATCTTTACAAACCTAATGATTATACAATAATGTAAAAATTTATCGGAAAACATGGTTCCTTCAAAGACAGACATGTTCCTCTGAACATAAATAATGTCCCTAAAAGGTTTATATTCCAAAGACAGCTGAATGAGGTTCTTCTACGCATTTCATATTTAAACCAAGGTGAGAAAATTATTTTATTTTTTTTTATTTTCAGCTTCGCAACACACTGTTACGTCATAAATGAAGTTCGTGCCTCGGGAGTAGTTATTGCGAAGTCAAAACTGTGGTTGTTACCTTATAGACAAAATATTACCAACTCATGGTTATGTTTTTATCTTCACGATTGTATTTTCCATTATACGTGTAATCACTTTTGCTGTTTTATATATGTGTGTTGCAATTGGTTCTTGTTAGAGATTCCATTTCTTTTTCATCTACAAGGTAAGAATAATTTAGTTTTCTCAAAAAGAAAATGCCATTTTTAAGATAAGTTGCGATTCAGTAGCTTTGTCTTTTTTTCTAAGATTTACATTTTTTTGGATAGGCTTTTTTTAACAAAATTTTGGACAGATTATTGTGGTTGTGTGAAAGAAATGCTAGGGGAATATAACAGCATGGCTGTGTTTTGAGATAGGAAATTTAATTGAGGATCACTTACGAGGGTTAAGTACCCGAAACGTGCATGTCTGGTCCATGCTGCAAATTCATCTGACCTTAAATGATGCTATTGAATTTGAAGACGTTTAAATTGGGTTTTTAATATTCACTTAATGGTGAATAAGCTACATTCGTTTGGCTATGGATGGAGTTTAACTTATTGTAAATCAGTATCTCTCTGAAGGCTTAGTTCTGTCCTTCGCTTGTCCTTTGGCATAACTTTTTGGTCATGTTTAGAATTTTGCACCTTCATGATTTGGGTTTCCTCTATTTCTACCTCGGGCATAACTGATGATACACAACTAGTTGAAATGCGCATATGGTGCACGGAAAGTTGTGCAAAGGAAAATATATTTTAATATTGGTAATATGGAATATTGTCTTATAGAAAAGTGACTGAACGTTCTTCTGGTTTTGAGCATGAAATGAAAGTTGGTTAGAAATTTGAAATGGAAATACGATCGTTACATATTCGTCAACATTCTAAGGTTAAAACATTAGTTTACTCTTTTATAAACTTATTATCGAGTTGAAGATAATTTGTGACCTATAATAAATATTTTGTTTGATATACACAGGTACTTAATAGTCAGTATGTTTGTGAATAGGTCGAAGATCTATATATCAAGTAATTGGTAGTAAAAAAAGAGAACACTCGATAGTTTTATTTTACACATACACCCCTACGTATACGTAGGTATGTGTTGCTTACAATACGACAGAAATGATTTCATATCTGATACCGAATATTGAATATGATGTTAACAAAACATTCTAGTTCATTAACATTATTTTGCAACAATAACCATGCCAAAGGTATATAAAAATGGATAACCGGTATCTAACTTTGCATATTTAAATGAATAAATCTATTCTACAATTACAAATAAAGTAAGTAATTAATTTCTACATGCAAGTATAACTTAATGATACATATACAAATGGAAGAAGCAAAGTCAATGGCACTTTAATTCAACGTACTGATTTGTCAATTTGACAACTAAATCCCACTTTCAAATATGTCATTCAATCAAAACACAGTATTCTTTCTTTCAAATATGTCGTCCAATCAAAACGCAGTATTCTTTCTTTCAAATTTGTCGTCCAATCAAAACGTAATATTCTTTCTTCACATTAAATCCAGGTCATAAGCACCTGTTGAATGTTTTATCGTGTTCACAAGTCTGACAATGTACTTCACAGCACCAAACAAATCTACATTTACAATTTTCTCGAAGTCGGATAGTCTCCGATTTATATCCCCTATTACAGCATAATAAGTCACACCCTCCGACCCCTATGGAGGTCGGATCACATAACCGACCTTTCGTTCCCATGGAGCCGACTTTTTTATTTCTTCTACAAAAATTCGGAGAAGTTTCTGAATAGACGATATCTTGTACAGACGGAGGTTTTATAGTAGGATGCACCGTTTCAAGTCTTTTTCCGTCGTTTGAACTTTGCACCTGTATAGCACCGTCAAATTTTTCCTTTAACATCGTTCCAACATTCCTAAATATGGGCATTTTCCGCCAGCACGTCTCTAATGTACATGAGCCAGAAAGTCCGTGGCACTTACACACTGTCCTCATGAACTCTTTCACAGCCTGAAATGAAACAAATTTACAAAATTTATTAAATGCTTTTTCAAGACTTACATTTAAAAATTTAATATAGGAATCTAAATCAAATTGCATGGCAATGGATTTGTAGTGATTTATAAATCCGAGATGCATATTTTAAAGAGAATCTCAAGAATTTTATATAAAATAAATTTATAGGTTTTTTGTTTGGTATTTAATTGGAAGTTGTGGAAAGAAAAAGACTCGTTTCAAGTATTCCTCGGCTTTAATTCCTTTTTTGTTAATTGTCTTTGAAATATTGCAATATAGCTTTGCATATCCTTTTAATGCATATCCTTAATACTGAAGGAGTCAATGTACCATTTTAACCTTAATATGCTTATGACATCTCCCTACGTATATGCATATGGTTTTTTTTTTTTCGCTGTTATTCAATGTTTTTCCAAGTGCATTTTCGATCACTTCAAAAGTACCCTCTGTTCATTTGTATAAGTACATGATACCAGACATATAAAGACCCCTGAGATGAACATTCCACCCTTTTTACAGTCAAGTTCATTCTTCTATTAAACTATCCTATTTCCTTAAGAAGAGGATCCTTAATGATTCTTTCAACTACAAAATATTTTATCTTTAAAGTAGCAATCACGCCTTTTCAAGAGGATTAGATATTTGGCTCACTCACAGCAAACTGTTATGCGGTCAAGTGCGCCTGCGCAGAATAACATTCGAACCTGAACATCTCGACCACACAGATGAAAGTCGAGGAGTTTAAAGAACTCTTAAGATTTAAACATGTAAACTAACATAGCTAATTTATAAATGATTTAAAGTCATTGAACTCTATCCTACTGAAATTTCAATCGTGTCATTTCAAAGCTAGAATTCAAATTCGAATGAAGTACTTTGGTTAGACTGGTACCAGCGCAGATCTTCATCAAAGAAGGCTGGACCAATTTACACTGATCTATGTCCTAATAGCGCTTTGTTAGACAAATGACTGTTAAGTATCCGTCAAACGTTTCTTTGATCTTTTCAATATGGGCTAGATTTGAGTCATTGATAAATCTTTAAAAGAGCAGTTTTTCCTTATTAAGTTAAATCAATGTGTAATGTCGGTGGGACCCTATGAATTCATAATGAAACGATTGTATGACCAAGCCCTTGTGTCGAGTTGTAAGGGGCCGTGGTTGGAGGGTCGATAGATACATTATAAGGGACGTTAAAGATCTCTCTGAAGTTACCAATGAGAAGAGAGACTGAAGGAGTACAGCTAATATTTAGATTTCTATGATTAGCCTATGATGGTTATTTGATGCGTTTTCAGATCTTTATTTTGTGGTTTTTCCTATTTGTTTATGACGTAACCCTCCCAAATCCTTCTCTACATTCCAGTGATCAAAATCACCTTTAAAGTTCAGTTCTTGAAGACTTTTAAGTTTTCGTGAAGGAAAATGATTTGTCTGATATTATCCCGATTTTCATGTTATAATTCAATACTCTGACGTGTTATAAAAATATCAGGAAAATCTCAATAGAACTCCTTGAATAGAATGTTCTATTCCTCTTTTATCATATGACTTCCCTTACATTCTATTACGTAATGATATTACACAACTTCCTTTGATGTGACACATGTGTTATATAACATAGGGGTGTTCGTATTGGATAGAAAGCTAAAATCAATTATAATGTCACAAAAAGGAGAATGAATTCAAGCCTAATATTTCCCAATTGTTGGTGTATCATGATCTATTTTAGAAGAATATCATGTGGTACAAAGAATTTTGAATGATGTTTCTATTTTAGACTGTATCGATGTAACGTCTTTATTTAAATCCCCTAATGCAAAATTAAACCATATATATTTCATATATGTTTCATAAATATCGCATGAAATAAAATTATTTCAGATTCCGATGTTCTTCAAGAAGATATAGAGTTGGATCACTTCCGTATTATTTCATACACTGATACTATTTATGTCGTTGAGAGATCAAGCTGTTACTGAGGAAAAGGATGGGTCACAACATAAACACGAGAGAGCACATCTGGACAAAATCTCCAACATGGTGGACAAAAAAAATATGCTTCGGAAATTTAATCCTCATCAGTCGTACTTATGTCGTAGATGATGATTCAACTGTAGTATATGTTACGTATTCTTTTATACTCAAATAATGCAGTGGCTTCACTAACGATGAATTAGGAAATTCAAGTATCAACAATGAGTTAAAGAAGATCCTGACGATAATCTCAACAGTACTCACAATAGAGCACCAAATGGAGCATCGACGGACCCCTAGCAAGCTAGAGGTGGGACAAGGTGCCCGAGAGGAGTAAGCATCCCCTGTTGGCTAGCCGCACCCGCCGTCGATGTTCACGCACGAAAATGAAAATATATTAAATACATGCACTGTCTATGGTTCTGTCTATATAGAAAGTGCTATGGCGACAATGTCAGGGAACAATATTCAAAACACTTACTGTCAAACCCCTCGCGGGAACTTTTTTACGAGCTCCACACGGCAAAGGGCATAAGTGTGACACAAATGAGTTAAAGAAGATCCTGACGATATTCTCAACAGTACTCACAATAGAGCACCAAATGGAGCATCGACGGACCCCTAGCAAGCTAGAGGTGGGACCAGGTGCCCGGGAGGAGTAAGCATTCCCTGTTGGCTAACCGCACCCGCCGTCGATGTTCACGCACGAAAATGAAAATATATTAAATACATGCACTGTCTATGGTTCTGTCTATATAGAAAGTGCTATGGCGACAATGTCAGGGAACAATATTCAAAACACTTACTGTCAAACCCCTCGCGGGGAACTTTTTTACGAGCTCCACACGGCAAAGGGCATAAGTGTGACACAAATGAGTTAAAGAAGATCCTGACGATAATCTCAACAGCTGACAATATCATTAAAGAAATAATTGAAATTGACATGGAAACAAATACAATTAGATGTTCCCATAGACTCTACAATTGTATACTACCATACAGAATTCCGACAGGGACTGATACAAAATTATTAGAAAATACTGGACGCTGGTACCAGCATATTTTTTTGGATGTCATTTGAAGCCCTCTGGCCTAAAACTGTTCAATATTGATTGAGACATATAGCGTTCACAGCCAATTGTGCCTCAGATGAAAGTCATATGAAATGAGCATCATGTAAATTTCACATAAAAGTTCATGTGAAATTCATATAAATTTCACATGTGATTGATGTAAATAAAATCACATGAATTTCTCATATATCTACTTCACATGAATATCACATTATTTTTTCTTTGTGACCTTCATGCGACATTGAATTCACATGAGAATCATGTTGGAAACTGCACATGAATTTCATGTAAAATTTTTCATGTAAAGTTCATGTTCGTGCTCGTTTTACATAAATTTCATGTGAACTTTTACGTCAAGTTCATGTTAATTTCATATAAGGAACAAACTCTAGCAACTTCATCCTGAGGCAAGCCTTCTAATGAAGAAACTACTTAGCAAAGGGTACATTTATGACCGACAAACGTTGTCATTGTAAAAAGAATTTGGACTAAAAATGATAATATAATACACATCAACATCTCGTGCACAATGCTGACGATATTTCAGATGATAATCAACGAAAAAGAACGAAAATGGAACATTTGGCCTTTTCTTGACGGCTAATGACAGTCTGGATAAGACGGATATATTGAGTCATAGACGCCAAAAAGACTTCTGTGTATTACATACTCAAAATTTTATTCTTCAGGAGTAAGAACAAAAACGAGACTTCACATCATTGATTGAATTAAAACCTTGGCTTGAATTCACAAGATTGAAATAAACATTACAGAAGTACCCATCAGTTATCCCATTAGTTATCTCATAGTCGAGTAGGCAAGGCAAAATCATTAGATTTTTCATTGGAACGGTTGCGAACCTCGGAATGAACAAAATTCCGAAGTGAGACCAGGTGCCCGGGAAGAGTCAGCGTCTCCTGATTGCATGCAACACCCGTCGCAACAGCTCCATGGAAACCTGTCAAATTCGGTGATTGTCTCGATGTACATATCAGGTAAGTATGTCTTGTTTGGTGATGATGACAGTCATTCAATCACAATGTAGAATGTCACAGATCATTCTGGAAAGGGGGATCTCATATGCTTTTATTACATCCACGTTGCGACCGATGATTTTCAGCAGTTGTATAACATAACCCTGAACAAGTAGCTTACTTGCAAGCCGTCTGGCTCTAATGATGAAACAAATATATATGCACAACCGATGTCATTCCCTGAGATGAAACTATTGAAAGGAGCGTGTTTGTATTTCGCATGAAAACGCTCGAAACGTAACAGTGCATAAAATCAAAAGAAACATGCCGCGACAGCTGTTCTAACTTGCAAACTCCACCCGTGGAGACCTGAATTTTGACGTCACCTTTTTACCTAGAAAAAATGCGATTTCAGAAGACAAGAAGGAAACAGGCATATAGAATAAATGACATAATTTGTGTTTTGTTACGGGTATGTAACACAATAACGCGCTTTACGTGTATGGTAAATGCACTTGCTGTGTGTTGCGTACCAAAAATCAAATAAAGACACTTATTATATATATATAATTTCAGGTAGAAGGGAGTGAAACCAGTTACTGGTGAATAACTATCTCCAGCTACATGTAGCATACCCAAATGTAACGACCTGACTTCAGTATGGTAGGAAGTTGTAAAACAGGGTGACTTTCAGAAAAGTATCAAATAAGCACCAATCCAAATGTAGATGGCGATTTCTCTTCATAAAACTTACCATTATAACAAAATCGAACATTCAAAATTGTTTCACTTCCAATTGTTCAATATAAGGATGAAAAAAATATTATACATTCTAATATGACTTGATTCTTTTTCCCTATTAAGACAACGGACGCGAGCCGGGCTCTATTCTCCAATATAGGCCCTATAGCGATAAGCCACGCCTACCCATTTTCTGAAAGCAGATAAACCGGCAGGAACTGGTTTTTACCAAGAATCGATGTCTAAGTTTGGTCATCATTAGAATAGAAATAAAAAATGACAAGCCGGGCTCTATTGTCTCATAATGCCCTCGCGTCCTCAGCCAATCACATTTATCACCTCGCCGCTGACGCGGCTCGGTAATAAATGCGATTGGCTGAGGACGCTCGGGCTTTATGAGACAATAGAGCCCGGCTTGTCATTTTTTATTTCTTAATAAACATTACAGAAGTACCCATCAGTTATTTCAATTTGATACAAGCTGCGCAGCAAATAATTACCATATGATTATTACGCTATATTTGGTCAGACTTTCAGATAAATGACAAATTATGTCTACGTGAAGAGAGAGAGGGGGGGGGGGGGGGCTGCTGAGGACCCTAACCACCCCATCCCCCCGACCCGTGAATTTGTCAAAAATTTCGATTTTTCCCCAGTGTTCAGTGTGATTTGTGCCGAAACCACAGGATGGATCCCCCTGTGTGACCTAACACCGTCTGGAAAAAAAATATAGATCCGCCTATGTTTTCTCATGAGAATTAAGGAATCTTTAAAGCTATTATGCAACACATGGGCTTTTCACAGAAACGATTTTTATTAACTGTATAATAGGACGGAAGTTCTATGTAGAAAATAGAAGTCTTATGTTATTTCCAAAAGTGTAAAACGGAATGCATTGTAGGTGGCGCTCTAAAAATAAAAAAAAACAAACAAAGACATCAGCTAGAGATAAATAACTACAATGGCGACACCTATATACTGCATCCTGTTTTTCAACGATTCATCTTATATATGAATTGAAATAAATGTATATCAATTATTATATTATTGATTAAACTGGAATTTTGTTTCTAAAAAATGCATCAGCTATCGTCAACTGTATTCAAAGCACTATTGTAAAACGGCACTCGTGAACATGTAAAATGAAATAGCGTTGCATCCAACTAGCACACCTACAGTGATTCCTATTTTTACAATATAATTCTAATATGAATCTAGGCATTGCCTACGAGGAAGCGTAGCATGTTTTAAAGTAATTGTCTTAGTTTTGAAGCACCCGTTTTTCTGATCACCTACCAATTTATTCAAATTCTGCTGATTTTGAATTCGTAATTCGTTCGTTAGTAGACGTAAAATAATTATAGATAAAGATATTCCATCTTGTCACGAATATCAGACTTTGCGTGCAAAGTCGCACATACTGTAACGTTATACTTGACATCATAACATTTTGAGCACTGACATTATTACGTCATTATTTACTTTTTGCAAAAACGTCGATTTAGTCAATTTTATTCAGCTATGTATGACATGAAACTCAAAGGAAATTAAAATTGGATAAGTACTGATCGATTTTCTTATTTCAAAAAAAAAATTCATTGATCACAGTATGAATTTCTGCTGGGCCACTGTGGCTTCTGGCGGAAGTGGCGAAAAGAATACAGAAAGAAATTGGCTTTCAGTATAGGAAGGTTCTGAAAGTATGTTTTCTTATCTTTCAAAAGACGATGTAAAGCAGGAACTTGCATATGTGTATAGACATTCCTATCTATAGGGTCACTTTGCGCATTGGTCGGGAGCTACGCTCCCTTTAAAAATCTAAATTGTTGTTGCATATTGGAATACTCCTGTTTAGGAAAAACTCAATCTTGTAATGAAATAAATATTTCCCCTTTGAAGGACACATTAATTTCAGTACAAGTGTGGATATAGATGGGACGCCCTCCTAAATGAGCAAATTTGTTTATTGTTTCCCGTTTTAACATATTGCACTTTCAAACATAGTAGATCTATACATCACATATTTTAAATCATATATTTTCAAAATCACATGCCGGATCCCAACCCGATAGACTAGACCCCCCTCCCCCCCCCGCCCGTAAAAATACTTCAGAAAGAATTTCTTGAATCGCTTACGCTTTAATTTTTGTAGCAACCGGTGCTGTTTGTCTTTATACATCGGCCGCTCTTAATACTTTTGTGATCCTTTAGTTTCTTTTAACAACCTACTTTGGAATAGAACTTTGAAAATCAAAGAGTAACATATGTCTTTTAGCTTTGAAAAACGAGTGTTGAAATTTATCATCGGAGCATTTATGTGTAGTACATGTACACTAAAGGCAGAGATTAACAGGGATTTGAACTTAAAGAACTTACAGAAGAAAAATATCCCTAGCAAGCCTTAAGACTATTAAATCGAAAATAAAGTGGCCATTCCAAGGCGTCTCGTTCTTTTTCCCGTTGTTTGTCGGAACTTGTACAGTTAAGCGTTTCGCTGCCTAGCTTCTTTAACGTCAGGAGATATCTATCAAGATTACCCTGTACTGACAGTGAATGATAACTTGAAGTACTTCTGATGAGGATTCCTGACCCGAAACATGTATGTCTGATGCAACTAATTTAACTTTATTACATCAAGAATGCTTCTCTCATGCACCAGAGTTTGAATACTTCTCTTTTCTTTGTAAAGGGAAAGACAGAAGCTTTAAAATGACACTGGTTTTGGACAAAATAATATTCACACTCTTTGGTAATTTTGTATTGTTAAAATTGAGGATTTTTGACGAGGGTTAAGTAACCGAAACGTGCATGTCTTGTCCATGCTGCAAATTACCTGTTCTCAAATGATGCTATTGAATTTGAAGACGTTTAACACTTCTACAAAGTCTACAGAGTCATCGGTATTTTCATGAATATATGATGCACTAAATTTGGGTAACTGTCAAGAAATAGTTTTTAAACAACAGAGGAAGATTTACAAGTTTAGGCTTTTCATTAGAAATGAATTAGTTACCTGTCTTCCGGCTTCATTATTATGCAGTTGAATTCTGGTAGTGAGGTCGCCACGCCTCTTCCGCTTCCGGGCGTCCATAAATTCCTTTGACTTTAAATAGCCATAGTTCACATTATCCCCACACCCTCCCCACTCCCACTCCCCGTCCCTTCGTATGTCCTGTATGTGATTATCACATGAACACTGTAGTAATTTGCCCATGCTACATGCCTCTGTCACTGCATACACTACCCCTGCAGCTGTAATAGCATACACAAACGCCGACTCGCGAGTGTCTGAAATACAAATGACAAAGACGTTAGTCAGAAGCTATGATATGGTTTTGGAGAAAGAAAGAGGGACCGATCATGCATCCTACAGCAGCCCTACACTTAGGGGATAAACGTACTGTGTTTTGTGGTTCCGACAGGTATATGTTGGATATACTGTTGGAAACGCAGTTATACCGTCGGGGCTTGTCCCCGACGGTAGAACGTATGTTTCCAACAGTATATCCAACATTTACCTGGCGGAACCACAAAACACAGTACGTTTATCCCTATTCTAATTCATGTGACATATTTTAATTTTTATACCCCTCAGAGGGTCTCACGCATCGCTTTGGAGGTAACGTTGCTACGGAGGACCAACATTGACCAACAGAAATTATTCCGCTGCAAAATATGAAATACAACTGCTTCGTATTTATTACAATGGCGAAAAATCAAAGTGTTATCAATAATAAACTTACTTGCTCTGTTGTTTACATGTGGAGAACGCCATTTACAAGCTCATACCTTGTCGTTTTACGTCACAGTATGACGTCACAGGAGCGAAGAACAAAGGGAAGCATGAAGTCATACGCACAAAGTGCGCTAAAGCTTGTAACGTGCAAATTTATGTAGGAATACATTTTATAGTATGTCAAGTGAATCGGTTTGCGGCATGTATGTCGTCGTTATACATGCTTGTAGAAATCCTGTGAACCAATCAGAATGCGCGAAACAAACATAATGAATTAGAATAAAGAATATTATTCAAATTTAAATAGATTTGCCTTAAAGTACTACTGATGATTCGCTATTCGAAACATGCATATCTGGCGCACTATATTTAGAATTTTTTGTCCCGAAGGCTGCTTTCTGTCTGATACAAGAGTGTGTATGAATATAGGACTTGTGTCTGCATGATACTGCGAAAAGCAGAAGGACAACCCAAGAACATTGAACATTAAAAAATATCGCAGAACAAAAACACTTTCTGAGTGTTTGCCCGAATATAAGTCAGAATAGGAACAAGCAATATACCACTGATGATTTGATACTGCTATCTATAAATGAGATACTAATGATGCTGAAACTGAAGTCGTCACGTTTGTCATAGATAGAGGTATCAATGCAAATGTCAACGTCGTAGATTTTGAAATGTCCACATAGGATAGATAATCATCAATGTTTGTGTACTTTTCATGACTTAAAGTAAACTTTCCAGGAGACGCTGATTCTCCCTGGGCACCTGGTCTCACTTCGGAATGTTGTTCATTCCGGGGTTCGCAACTGTTTCGATGGGAATTCTCACGATTTTGCTTTGCCTTCTCGACTTCGAGACTGAATAACGGTTAGGTACTTCTTTGATGTTTATTCCAAGATCATCGAAACAAGAATCTTTGTGTCACATAATGTTTTGATAGCCTATGTACTGCAAAACGTATAAATAAAACCATTTATTCCTTTTCTATCCGGACTTTTCGGCCATTGACATTCATCAGTGGAATGTTTATAAATTTCAGCATTTCGTACTTGTGGCGGACGCTGACTGAAATTTATAAACTCTTCACTGATGAAGGCCAATGGCCGAAATGCCTGGATAGAAAAAGAATGAATTTGATGTAATTTTACCTATAAAACCCACAACATATGACTTTATTGGTGTAAAACAATTTATATAAGGAATCGATATAGTTCCATTTATCAAGATACCTTAACAAATTAAGAAGATATTCACTTGGAAGGGGTATTCATCATGTTACCTCGCCTATGACACCATTTGACATGCAGTTTCATAAATTAAATTTCATTTATTCTAAAACGTTTTACAAACAAGTTACACAACTTATATTAACGTCCCATGTTTGCTCAGATATTGACGTGAGGGGGTCCAAGGAGCAGTAGGAAACCGGAGTGCCCGGAGAAACAACCCCTGAAGCGGCCTGGGTGGGGACCACCTACCCTACCACATAAGACCCTTCGCCGAATCCGTAATTCGAACCCGGCACCTTAGAGATGAGAAGTGAGCGCGCTACCACTGCGCTAACCCAGCCTTTTACAGTTTCATGTTTCTATAGACGTGGGAATTCGGAAGAAAAATACATAAATTCGAATTGCTCCTGTTCAGAAGAATGAAAAAGTACTTTTAGTACGTTTATGACGTTGACCAATTTTTAAACCAATAGAAATAAATAATTTTGAAATATCCCAAAAATCGCCAAATGGATCGTTTTATCGTATCTTAACGTATTGGCGTTTTCTTGTTCTGCATACCTCATGCATTGCCATTCAGTGTGCGACCTTAACGTCTTTTATCAAATAGAAGTAATTATCATCGAATCTGTCAAGTTATCGACTAAATATCGTCGTGAACCGCAACTCTTAAGCTAAGCGATAACTGACACCTGTTTGCGCGTGCCGTTGGCGCATGCCCGTGTCTAGGATTTTGCATGATCTTGAGCCCGATTATAGATTTATCCAACCACGTTACTCGTGTTTTGAATGCATGATGGTATTTTGATAGATATTCATTCTTTCAAAATCAAACAAGTGGTTTGTGATTTATTCTAGGATGGCCCAGTTAATGCATAAGGATTTAAATCATAGCATACCAGATTATATCCAAATTATATTTCTTTTTTTGCTTTTCGATACAAAAGGACTTGATTTTAAAGGTTAAACAAGGATGTCCCCCGTACTAATAACAGTCATGTGTATACAAAAAGAGTAACTTGTCTTTGTGAATTTTGGTAAAACACCTTTTGCGCTGTTCGAAGTAACAAATACAAAGTATGTAATTGATAGATGTTAAAATGATTAACGATGATGATTCATCTGTAATGGTAACAATAATGATCCATGACGTCATTAGCAAGTTTGTAGTCGGATATTTTTCACAAGGATGATCAAGATTTCAAAATTTTTAATTTTAAAATGATCTCATTAATAAGATGTTGATATCCGTAAATTATGCCTTGTGATTATTTACCGGTATTTCAATGTACAATCCATATGGGTCCCCTCCTCCACATCCCAAATATTTTTGGAATAAGTTTTTTTCCTATCAACTTTGTTGCCGCAATGAATTGGTTCTTCTTTTCTATTTTGGGAATTTTTTTTTTGGTTCGATGAAATGCATTGTTGGTGCATGTTGTTTCAAGAACATATAATAAAAGATTATGAACATCCTAAATGCAATTATCTTTGAATGAAGAAGATAATCATAATGGAACTTGTATCATGTAAAAGGATTCCCGCTGCCTATACCCCTCTGTTACGTTAACTCGTGATGTATTGGGAAAAGCTTATCTGAGAGGCGACTGCTTTATTTCAAAGAAAATCGTCAGAGTTGATGATATTTTTATAGGTTTTTGCATCTTCAAAGTAATTTTGAAGCATATGTTTTAGCACATGCAGTTCTAGGAGCCTTTTTCCTGGAGACGTTAGGGTTATTATATACCAACCAGCCTTTGATGTATAATATTATCACAGAAGTAATGCGTTTTCGGTCAGCTGCCAGCATTTATTTAAGATGTCGGCTTCCTTTGAAGTTCTTGTCGGCATCTTTGATCTTCAATTGAGTGAGGTCAAAGGTCGAAAGAAACTACCTTACGCTTTAGTTTAATTCAAAGAAAAGAGTTTTGGTAGAGGAAGTTAAAGAGATGGGAGGAAAAGAGTTTTCTTTTCTGTTGTGAGTTTATGAAATCTAGGAAATGTATATGTTAACATTGTTAATTCTTAGGCTTATGATGCGGTTTAGTATGGATTCATCTAAATAAACAGTAAGTCGCATATTTTATTACTTTTCTCAGAAGAAATATCGACAGGCTTTTTCTTTTCTCGATCTTGTTTTCCTTATTTCTATAACTTCTTCAAATAAAATTTCTGCGACGATACGCTTCAAGTAATGTGTCAATTTAGCGTATCACAAATCTGAGGCAGTAAATCATATCAAAGAACATTTGTTCTAACCAATATTTCGTATTTGATTAATAAAACCGTTGCAGGAGTCGATATGATACATTTATTCTAATAAAGTCATTACGTATTACTCATAACGGCCATTCTTTTTTGATAATTCGTTCTTTGAATACCATGAAAAGTTAATTTGGATAAATCTTTTATTAGCGTAAAATAAACACAAGAAACGTGGGAAAAAATCATAAGATAAAACCGTTATACAGGAATTCTTAACAATTTTTTTGGTAAAAAAGGGGAACAACTCTTGATTCAATCATCCATTTTGTATTCAGAAAACGTATGCCAAAAATGTTATTCAATACGAATGAACATGGAACGCTAATTGTAGATAACTTTCTCATAACTCTCTGTTGAAAGAAGCAGAACAATTTTAATTCATAAACGCCATTACACTTTGATTTAGCCATCAAATATTTTATTTCATATACCAATGGTACTCCTATTTCATTTTCATTTTCTTTTATTGTTCTTTTTTTTTCAAAATAAAAGTGAATTATTCATTCCAATTTAAAAATGCCAAAGATATCTTACCTTTTTTCAATACCTTTGAAAGCATGCGCCTTGAAGTTGTGCAGTTCCATTTTCTATCTTTAAATTGGTATTGACATTCACCAAGTGCTAGCTTGGCTCCATTTGCAACCTCTGATACTATTTCAATTTCTTTTCGGCAAATTTGTCTTTGTTTTCCTGCAAGTCTTCTACTTTTTCTACATATGCTGTTAGGGTCCATGACTAAGGGACTTCCGACAGCCCTAAGAAGGTGGTCAAACATGAAAAAGAGAAAATATCAAGTGAAAATATAAAGTAAATGCTTAGAATTTGAAGCTTAACAAAGTCATACCACCTTTTATGATACTGTTAGTCCAAACTCATTATCTTTTACAGAAACAGCTCCATAAGTAAATAAGAAACAAACACCTTTATGACTTATATCGAGTAATATCCAGAACAGTTTTTCGGAATATCTAATTCAGATGTTTCACACATCCCCAAAAAATTAAGCAAAATAGGGATTCTGGTTTTCTCAAGTCTCCGGTATCCAATGTAAAATAGTAGATGCCACGTGATAAGTTGAACATAGACAAGTAGTAACTGATGGGTTTCAAACGAGTGCTGCTTTAAACGCGTGTTCGATATGAATGCTTGCTGATCTCACACGATGTTTTCTAAGGCCCACTGAGTTCTTGATTTCGGAATGCAAGTAATGGCATAGTTTACAGCACAATTTAGTTCTGCTACATTTTTCTCTTAATTCACAAGCGCGGATCTAGATAGGGCAGGGCCCCCTGTCAGGAACCCTTCCCCTTAGAATTTGTAAACATTTCTGATAACCCCTTTATGTATAATTTTTGTAAAAACCTCATGCTGAAGTCCAACCCTCCAAAAAATGTCTGTATCCGCCAATGATTCATACATTGTGATGATTTATAAAACGAAGTCGAAAATATATAAACATGTTTTTATACATTTCTTTTCAAGTCTCATTTAAATATTTCAAGATGGAAAAAGTGAGAGTAAGCATTAGCGAAATACTGTGATTCAAGCAATTGGAGTATTTTCGTGTTTCTATGATATACATTAATTTTCTTAAAGGTTATGTTTCACATATTACCTCTGAATTCTTTTTTATTTCCAGATGAAGCAAATTATTTTCATAAATTACAAAACATTAATCTAAATAGTCTGAATTATGCTGTATTCTTGAAGAGGTTTATTTTTCTAATTTTTTTTATTTCCAGATGAAGCAAATCATTTTCATAAATTACAAAACATTGTCTGTTTGAATTCAGCTGTATTCTTCAAGAGATTTATTTTTCTAATTTCCATCCAAAAAAAAAATTAAATATAAATAAATAAATAAATAAATAAATGTTCGAACTCCTTTGCCAAAGAGCAGACTTCTGGGCATTAGAATTATTTAACTAAGTATACATGACATATGGAGAAGCTAACATTCTACGATATTATAAATAATACCAATCACTCCATTTAGGACTTAGGAAGCTTGTTACGAAAATAATAGATTTTCGATACAAAGACATTAAACGAGTAATTTAATAAAACCATGTTTTACATAGCCATTAAATAGATAAAAAGGTTTACAATACAGTAGTCAAAATTCATACTATTAAGGTCAATGGAATTTGGAAAACAGTACATTTATTCAAAACAGAAAACAAATAGAAATGATACATGAAAATTCATTTTTGTATTGTTTATAATTTGCCTTTTTTCGATTTTTTTATCTGGTGTATTGCTTAGAAGGGGAAATGTCAATTATCAGATCGAATATTGATTTATCAGAAGCAGTAGTAATGTATATATATTTAGATTATATAAATATTCTGCCTTTCAGTTATTGAAAGAAAGACTTTTGAAAAAATAGAATTTATTTAAGATTAGTTAAAATTAAAAGAAAATTATTAGTTTATGAAAGTATATCCATTGACTCAATCTTCACGATAAAAAAATCATAAAACTAAAATATAAGTGATTATAATTTTAGGTAAGAAAAGAGATAAATTTGAGTCCTAAACCTTTTTACCAACTTTAATGACAAAAATTATTCAATCTTTACGTCATTTAGATTCTTTGATATGCAAGCTTTATGACAAAGGCATATTAAAGATATACTATGTAATTTCAATATAATATATTATATGTTATGATTTTCAAGTACTTTTTACATAAGATACATATACACTCTATATTATTCATGTTTTAGTTTCCTATTTAGGCATTTTAGCTACTTTTATGTCCTTATATCTTTATTATGCAAATCTGTTAATCTTCAATGGAGGATTATGATCACCTATATCGCAACATCAGGAAAATTAAATTTCAGGCTAATCACATAAATAAAACCATTTGAAAAAGAAATATACCAGCTGGATGCAAAATCGCACAATTATGAAATTTTGAATGGACTAATATAACCTATTTATTTGCGGTACATCAAAGGCTTCCAACTTTTCTGGTTCATGAATTTGATTCAATGTAAACCACATTAAGTGAACTTTAACTAATTAAATCATTAGATTCGGAGAAGCGTAAAATTTAGAGTGTCTACTGAGATGGTGCTTGCATGTACCATAATAGAATTACAAACTGTTTAAATGGATTCAATTTCGTCTCTGATGTAGGTTCACACAATTAATAAACTTCATTTGATCATTTGTATAAACATCCAATGGAGCAAGAGAAAATAGAGAGAGGTAGGGGATGTTATTGTCTGATAGCGCATGACATGAAAAAAAAAAAGAAAGTTGACCAATTCTAGATATGCTGCCAGAAACATCACTGTCAGAACAGTGAAATTTAGTGACCAACAAGTAAATAAAAAAAGTTCCTTTATAAGATTTGATAATTCTTTTAGATTAGACATAATTTATATGCTCCTAAAATTTCATTCAGATTTTTATCTTTTGTCCATTGAATATGATTTTGTTTTGATTGAAGCTATTAATTCTAAAAGTCTTTATACCAGGTCAGATACCAATGGTTAAAACTGGAAAATAATTTATATTTGCATATCAGATACCAAAAACAAAGAAAGAAACAGACTTGAAATATTTACGTAAATTTGCAGTGAATAGAATATAAAGGGTATCTTCCTGATGTTCTTTGTCTGTAGTGGAAACAGATCTTCTAACTGTAGAATTTATTTAACCTTTCAAAGGAATACGTACACATTACATCGCTGTCAATTATTCATGTTTATTTTGATAATCAATAAACTCTTGTTTTTTCATATATTTATTTGATGAAAGATTTGTCTAAATCATGAATATTCAAATCAATGATCGTGACTTTTAAAACGTCTTTATTATTTATTTCCTATGTATAAAAATACACTTTAATCATCCATGAGGAGATAAAAATATGATATAATATTTACATAACTAGTAGATTTCCAATGTTAAACGTCCATAAGGCAACTAGAATTATATTCCAATAACTTGGGTTGCTAGTGTGACGTCACGTTCAAGTTTTAAATGTATAGGGAGAATTTACCAACGTTAAAATACATTGACGCTGTTACAGGCAAAATGTGCGATGTGCATTCAGATAAAAATGACACATGATTAGAATAAATGTTAATACAAGAAAGGAATTTGCACATGACCAACCATAATTATACACCCATGAACACCAAAAGTAAGATAGTCATTTCTTAGGTAACATTATGATGGTACCAATATAATAGTTCTGCTAAACATAAACATCCTCTTTTTGTAAATTAATTAACTCTTGTTTTTACATACAACTTTTTGAAGAATCATTGGTTGTACGTCTTTATTTATTATAGACTACGTAACCCTACATATATACAGTATGTTTATCATGACGGTACATGGATATTCATGTTAACATTTCATAATTTTTATGTTTTAACTCTTAACTTTTTTGATTCACTTAGAATATGATGGTATAAACGTTGAAATACTGATAAACATCAAATGTTCTTATTGTACAAGATTATGCAACATAACTATTGACTCTGGAGCATCCGTGTCAGATAATATACATTGTATAGGTCTTTGTCGTCTTAAGTGTATGAAAGGTTGGAAGCTCGCTACAAATTAGGCTTTATGAAATGCACTAACGGCATCTTGTAATACGGTTTGGCATTGTGTTCTTTCTTATGGTAAAGAGATAAAAAATGAGTACAAGAATGAAAATGTTATCATGAAGGAAAACGAAGTTATCATATGAAGGAGAGCATAAGGGCAAATCTCTTAAAATGCACGACGTGTAAAAAAGGGGAGGGATTGTTTCAAGGCATAGAGGTTTAGATAAATGAAGGTACAATCAAATAAAAGTTATATTAGGGTTACGTAGCGTATGTTGAATGATATAAGTGATCATTGTCTTACATTCCTGTTATATCTTTCAATTATCAATTAAGTTTTTTTTCCAGAATAGTTCGAACAATTTAATTAAATGAAATCGGAAAAAAACTTACAAGATATCCTTGATTCAAAAGTTGGCATTTATTACAATAAAACGTAAAGTTAATTGAGAGGGTTTTTGAACATAAGTGAATCAATGTTTTAATATATATTTTATCATTATAATTTAGAGCACTATATGCACATTTCAAGAGATAATGTATCATCAGTGATACTCGAGATCGAAAGAGGAAGTTCAAATAATGTATATATGAGGAACTAAATGACATGACCCAGTAGTATGCCAAAGGGTCAGCTAAGGACAGAGCTATGCCATCAAGGAGATATAGCTTAATTTTAGAAGTTATCACATTTTGTATCAATTTATCAAATTTAGCATCAAATATTTTATATATATTTCAAGTCATTGCAGAAGGACAGGGAAACTAGACGAACGAAATAATCTGGGACTAATATAAGGCTTATGTTTCATTCCCTCCTTTGATTATTTTCATAAGATACAGGTAGCAGTACCAGAATAACAAGCAGTCCATGTTTACGGCTGCAAGATTTTTACCTTACATATCGGGCCACCTTCCAAAGGTCTCCCCTGATATGTCTAGGTAAATTCTATTTATAGATCAGACGGCCCTGATTAGTGGTGTATATTGATAGCATTTTATACCTCTTTGACTAGAGAGCGTTGCAAAATGGCTGCAATCTCAAAACACTCTTTTTGTGTTTATGCATTTAACCATGTCTCCATTAGGGAGGAAAAATCTATCACCCGTCACATAGTGAAAAAAATATCATGCAAAAGCAAAGTGTTAAACTGTTTGGTTAAATTAATTCACTTTGACATGGTTTAAGTAATGAGTAGATAAAATCTTAAACATTTGTCATAAAACATCTCTTCATCGCAGGTGCAAACACATTAAACGGGTCTTCCGTGAATTCGATTAAGTTTAGTCATATATTTGCTACAATTCCTGCCGATTACAAAGTTCATTAAAGTAGAGGTTTCAACTAGTAGGCTCGAGGTAATCTGAGGATACAGGTGTCAATAGAAGACGTCTCAATTTTGTCAAATATCTCAAATAAATGAAACAAACAAAATATAAATGATTATCTCAATTTATGAAGAATCTTAATTTTACTGTTATAGGTTGATGTATCACGACTATGATTCTAAAAAGAATTCATCTTGAAAGACAGAAGTATCTAGATAGAAACTCAAAAGTTAAGCCTTTTTAAGTGTCTTACTTATATTGGGCTATTATTAGTGAAACACTTTAAGACAATGATAAAAAAAATATATATATTAAAACACGAGGAAATTGTAATAACAGCGTTGAGGTAGGACACTTCCTTCTTCTCCTTTTTTTTCTCTTTAAAACTTATTTTCTGTACACACGAACATGATATATGGAGTATGTAAATAAACGTCTTCAAATTCAATAGCATGATTTAAAAACAGATAAACTTGCAGGATGGATAAGATATGCACGTTTCGGGCACTGATCCTCAATCTAAATGATATAATATGATGAAAGAGTGTGAAAGTTATTATATTAATTAATAAGATTATGAGTATTTCTGAAACTTTCATTTTAAAGTATCTATTTCGTCGTAGCACTCTAGAATTAGTTCTACTAAAATCTTATAAGTAGGTTATCACTGTGGAAGGAATGCCACTGGACTAGAGAAGCTGATAAACACTAAACACTTCCATTCCCACATATCACAGCCAATTGTGCCTCATATGATATTCATGTGAAATTTACATGAACTTTAGATGAAAGTTCACATGAAATTTATGTGAAACGAGCACGAACATGAAATTAAAATGAAATTTTTCACATGAAATTCATGTAAAGATTTTTTACATGGATGTTATGTGAATTCAGTTTCCTGTGAAGGTCACATAGAAAAATTCATGTGAAATTCATGTGAAGGAAATTAATGTGAAATTCATGTGAAATATTTTTCACATAAATCTTATTTGAAATTTATATGAATTTTACATGAACTTTCATGTGAATTTACATGATGCTCATTTCATACGAATTGCATGTGAGGCACAATTGGCTGTGTACAGCAATTATTTATTTTTCTCTCTGTTTTATTTGCCGTCTTCCAATATACTAAGAGCGTTCGCAAGGGAGGAAAAACGGATACTTCATGTATCCAATTATGAACAACCAGATTTTTCTGTTTTGTCTTATATATTTTGCCTTGACGATTGCTTACGTTTTCAATTATTTTATGGAAATTAACTAAAAAGGGAAAAAAATAAACTTGTTCGAAACTATAATCAGGTGCATTTCCTAAAGATATCTTAGTGTGACTTCATATTTGAAATTAACATCTTTGCACTTAAAAATGATGATCACTGCAAGAGAACTGATGTGTCAAAAAGCCAAATTTAGTGCACCAAACCTGCATGTTTAAGATATAAAATGCTCGTCTGTTGTACTTCCAGACAAAAATACGGGGACTATCTATAGGTATTGTACATGCATTAAGTTTTTCGCATTACATAACACAGGAGACCCCACAGGTACAACCAGCCCTGGGTAACTAATGAGAAAACAAGACTAGTTTTTTTCTCCTCTCAATGATAGATACTACATTTGTCATCTCGAAAAAAAATCACCTATAGAGATTATGGAATAATATGATGACTGAAAGAAACAAAAAAGAAAACTACAAAATTTTCTGTTGTGTTGTCACAGAGCAACCGTTTTGATAAAAACTGACCATTCATATCTCATAAATAACTTTCTTTATTGAAATATCTGTACATATTATCTGAAATTATATTTGCTTAGTTTCACATTGGTTTCGCACAAGTTTCTACATTTACGTGAAATATATTTAATTCTCTGTAACTAAATTGAGTGAACTATTACAAAAAGTGCTTCTTCCTTAATGCACAGCTTTGTCTAGAAATGACCCTTTGGTATACGTTTTAGGTCATTGTAAGCTATCTAGATTTTCGCTCATTTTTGACGTCATAACAACTTTTTTAGAAATTAAGCGAGAGGGCATCACTAATTTATGTTGTTTCTTTGTATCTTTAAGTTATTTTGATGAGGATTAATGATTCGAAATTTCCATGTCTGGTGGACAGAAAATTTGTCCCTATGGTCCTCGGGCAGAACAGTTCTAATAGTTCGTATTTCTCGCGTCTATTTTGGCATAGCACATTACTCTTGATTTATAGTTTGCTGAAATTTGTGTATGAGAATGCACGATAATTACCACAATATTATACATATCTTAATATTCAATAATTGTACGGTACATTAGTTATGCCTCAACCAGGCTAGCTCGCTTTCCTGTGGTTTTGTTTTCATAAATTTTTACCTCTCCAATTTACAACATAGTTAGATTTTTTTAATATTATGTAAAATATGCACTACTTTACATGGATCCAAATATTTCTTTTCTAAGAAATATTCATTATTTTTTACGATTTACTTATAAACATAATATATTGGGATATAACGTATAATAAGATTACATTTTAACAATCAGTGAAATAAAACAAATAGAAAGGGGAAAGAAATGAAGACATTTTAACTCAAAAAGATTTTTTTCTGCCAAACCGTATGAATGCATCAGCAATATGAGAACTATTTTTGTACATATCACGTGAAAAAAGTACAGTTATTTGAAGGTCTCAATACTTCTAATACCTTTTTCGCGGTATTTTGTTTTCATTAAATTCATTCAAGTTATTGGTGACTTTCCAATAACATGTTGTTCTTATTACGTATATTTATCTTTATTATCTTTATCATGCGCTGTCTGAATACATTTCGTATTTCATAAAAACTTTATACTTTTCATTGAAATGAATATATCCAAATTTACATTTATTTCATTTTGTTTTATTGGCCGTCAACTATTTAGGTGTATTGATTTTTGAATACCGATTTTCCAATGGTTACAATCACCACAAAGTAAATTGTTGCAGCTAGAGGCATAAAAACATTTATCATTATTATGCTATCCTTACAATTGTTTTCGTTTAAATGAATTGTACATAAAATGACTGGTATCCCTTCCCTTTTTACTATCTTATTTTTAGATTCTGAATGTATCAGCTCTTTGCGATATTTATTTTCGAATTAAAGTTACTGTAACAACAATTTTGATTTTATACATCATAGAAAAGTTTGATTTAACTATTCATTCACTCTCTGTTTTCATAACAAATAATAAGTTTCTTTTTATCTATAAAATCATGTTCATTAATGAAAACAAGGTTTCAGCAGTAAATACAATGCCTTGAATTGCCAAAAACCAACAGTAAAATGGAATTCAAGGTTAACTTAAAAATCCGATACATCCGTATGCATAAGAATATATTTTAACCATTTTATCGACACATTTTATGACGTCTTTAACGATGTCTGGCGTGTAAAGATAGTATGGAAATAACTAAAACTCTTTATCACATCATGCATCATTGATTCATCAACGTCATGAAAATTTCAAATTTCAAGTAAGTCATAAGGCATTTTATTTAGAAAATAATTTAAAGAAAAAACCGTCCAATTTTCTGCTTAAAAAGTTGTTTCTTAAAACGCATTCGAAAATTTCTGTCAACAAAATTTTCTCGAAATTTCTGAAAAGTAGGTCCTGTAGCATCATATCCCACCCATCTTACCTCTTTCGATTTTTTACATAACTTATATATTCTTTGGTCATATTTCATTTTTTGAATTGAGAGTTAAGTACCCGAAACGTGCATGACTGGTCCATGATGCAAATTTATCTGTTCTTAAATGATGCTATGAATATATTCAATAAGTACAGCAAAATTTTCTTAACTTATTTTTTTGTGATTAACTATTGTGAATTACTTGAATATTTCTGTATTGGTATTATTATTGTCTTAAGTCTACGGTCATTTCTATGGTCTATTTCTCAAATACTGATACTGTACATTCCCTTTCAATGTATAGAAATAGTGATCTAAAATTGACACGGTGTATTCGTTCTATGTCAAACGCCTTCAAATTCAATAACATCTTTTATGAACAGATACATTTTCCGCATGGACCAGACATGCACGTTCGGGTACTTAACCCTCGTCAGTGATCCTCAATATAAACAATATAATATTGCCAAAGAGTGTGAAAATTATGTCCAAAATCTACCGAAAGACGAAGCAGGATGGTTTGGATTTTATGTACATAAATATTCATAAAAATTCGACAATATAGAACTTTTCAAGACTTAACCGATTCTTGAAAGTATTTTGTAGAAACCGAACATTTTTAATAAAAAATGTCTGTTGATCTCAATGACGAAATTAATTTTCTCAAATACTTTGAATATTTAAACTGCATATAAAAGAGATTTAGAAATTAAATCAGCACTTTAAATTCATAATATCCATCCAAGACGACCATAGTATGAATTTACAATATACAATCTATGGACAAATTCTTTATTATTACCAGAAATAGATATCGATCGAACAGAGTGTAAACGTCATAAATTAGTGAGACCAAAACAGAAGAAATATAATCAAAATATATATCCTGAAAAATTATCCACTTTGGTAAGGCAACAGACCCTATCATGGCATCTCTAGAAGTTGTGAGTTTCAATTTTCAAATAAAGCAAATATAAACAATTGAAGTACAGGGAGATGGATGTACTGTTTGATCGATCATCAAAGGGACAGAGAATGAAGACAGGTCGTTCTCTGAGCATAAATCTAAACAATAACAATTTCATATAAATAAAGATGGAATGAATGTAATATTGCTAAAGAGTGTGAAAATTATGTCCAAAATCTACCGAAAGACCTAGCAGGATGGGTGGGATATTATGTACATAAATATTCATAAATAGAATAATAAAGATTTTAAAGAAAGGAGACTATCCGTTCCCTAACGTATAATTAATGGATTAATCATATCCCAATTGTAACATTAGTGGATACAATATATCATGGTATAACACCAAATGGAGCATTGGACATCCTGTCAAAATGGAACGGGTGTACACTGACTAAAAACAACGAAAAGATGAATAATTATCTTAAAATTTGAAACATCATCAAAATATTTATCATCCATTACGATCTATTAGCTTGAAATTTACAACTGTTGAATAATGGTATCTCTTTGATTATACAAATAGAATTTGCACGATAAGATGAATAAAAATATTATATTTTTTGATATAGAAAAAGAAAGAAATTTGAATATGCAAATGAGTACTCACCACCATAGACCTATTATATTGTCTGGAAACATTAGGTAAAAATAAAGAAATACAAGTAGTCCTTGAAGGTGCATGATCAACTCTGGACTCGGTGCCAAGGATTTATTTCCAACTAGCGAAATAACTGCTGGAAACTTTATTGAATAAACTTTTACTTTTGTTGGCAGAGAAATATCACCACAGGAAACGGTCTATTGTTTTTCTCTTAATTGGATATCCTCAAAACTATGTAGGTATCACCATAATGTGTTCGTAAAATGTCTTGACTTTGAAATCCACTTTAGACATGGCAACTTTGAAGATCGTCATCATTCTCTCTTTTCACCTTTTTCTCTTACAACGTTGGTAAAAAATTCGGCTTTCTTTGACACTAATGGCATATCAAGAAATTTCGGCACACGCAGACATTAAAGGTTGCCCCATTTAGGAAATACGGTGGCTCATGAATGTAATAATGTCAACGCAGTGTCTGGCTGGATATTCGAATCTCCAGACATGTACTTAAATCGGAGCACTTGGCTACGAAGTAGGTTTTGCAATTTGTAACAATCTTTCTGCACTTCCGGTGAAATGTCAATCAAATTCCATTATTGTGTAATTCTTGGAGGCTTAATGCATGTGATAAAATGGGAAATGGGTGGGTCACACACCGAACTATCTATTCCTTCATAATCGAATTGCTGATGTAAACGAGTGATAGCACTTTGTGTGGTTTCCTTGCAAATTATGGTAATTTCTTATTCATAAAATTTTCAATCGGTATCATCATATACCAAATGCCACATTTTCTATATACACATTACGATGACTCAACTTTTTATTGTTTCGAACGGAATACATTTCTTCTTTTTTGTGATTTCTACTTTTCAGCGATCAATCCTTTATATTGAGGTTATCTGAAAAGAAAATAAGATGGTTAATCAAAAATTACATAGTTACGGAATTTTGATCGGTGAAAGTCGTTATTGCCTTATTATCTTTCATTAGCTTATTTTCACAATTTTATTTTTCGGATGATTTTATAATTATCATAACCTTTTTGACCGAAAATACGGAAAATATTGTTAATTCCACAAAAATGTTTATGATTATGAAAGTTAGGATGTTACCTTTCTTGAAACCGTTCAATTCCTTTATCTATATATATTCTAACCATCGATTCATAAAAAAACAACTTTTTGAGGGTATGAAATGGTAGTATTACACAGTTCACACATCTCATTTGCCTTTAAGCAAATCGCATAAATTTTAATAAATGCCGAAAAATGTAGTCTGAGTTGACTTTAAATGGCCGTGTTATGAAAGTTGTATTGCTTTTTCTATAACGCTATCCTCTCAACCACCCAGTAAAAGCCTTTGATGTTTGCCGCGAAAGGAAATACAGGTCATTAGAATTATACACCGGTGCATCAAACTTATGAGTACTTTTTTGCTCTCATTTTCTCAGACTACAGGATCGATATGATATTGTCTTATTGTACAGAATAATTCTTTAAATAATTTTTCATGTATTACTTAGTTAAAAATGTATGTGCAACTTGATTCCTTTTTGTTTGTAAGTATACTTATAGTTTCATATATGTCATTTTGATACCAGTGTGTCATATTGTCAGGCATCTTCAGTTGATGAAAAGGAGACATTTTAAATAAAAATATTGAAAAGTAAGCCTTGAACCATTAAAACACTAAAACATGTAGTACAGCAACAATTTAAGAAAAGAGCTATTCGTAAATGAGTTATCTGTCTTGTGTTATGATCAATAAAAAAACATGTGCATACATTTTTAGCCAATGTGGTAACATTGATGAAAATTGGCAAATTGATATCCTCAGGGTCTTCAAAAATTAAAAGAAAAATTGGACGAGGCAGTTTCGTCACCTTGGGATATTTTGGGTCCAACACTATTATAATAATATTATATGATCTCCTATTCAAACAATTATCGAAAAACATAATTTGAAGAATCAAATTATGATATGTTACGACGTAATAGATACAAGGGAATCAGTATAAATTCATCATTTCATTTCGCTTTATCTTTTAAATATATAAATGGCTCTTGCGAAAATGAATCCAAAGAATTACCTTAAACAAACATAACTAATCTATTACCACATCAGCACCAATAAAAAAAACAGGAAGTTTCGTCTCTGAGAAAAGGAACCTTAGTCATGCAGCATACATGCATTTATTTTTTTTTTCAATCAATGTCAACCGTACCTAAGCTATATGCAAACAGAAACATTGTGCGGAATCAAATATCTAATTATAATGATTAATTTAAAAGAAGTAAATGATAACTTCATATGATTTAGAATCGAATTATTTGATCTATCCTTGTACATATAACGTGCAGGTCTGGTCCATGCTGCAAATCAATCTGTTCTTAAATGATGCTATTGAATTTGAAGACGTTTAACATCAAAATATAAGTCTTAGAACATATATGCGCATTGTTTTTGTTATATATTTTATCATTAACACTCGTGGCGGAAATAAAGAGAATACAGATCGGGAATAAAAATACGAAATTCTATAGATGACTTAAACGGTCAGCAAAAGGACAAGGACAGAACATATCAAAAGATTAAAGAAACCATAAGTCCTGCTTTGCAGCTAACTGGATGACATTTATTCTCCGTACATGTGTATTGCGGATAGATAGACAGATATTCAGTAAGTCCATATAAAGCATCGCAGTAAATGAAAATAAAGAAAGAAAATTCAAATATGAATATTCTAGGAACTGAATCCTCGATTACCTTAATCATGTATCAATTGACCAGCACTGACACTAGACAAACGATACTCTCAGGTTAATCAGTCAATCCCTAGAGATGTCCTGTACGGATTATTTGCACACAACCTCCCACTTTATCGGTTACCCAGAGGTCTCGCCGAACGCACAGTTGTGATGTAAAGAAACTTCCTTACTGTAAGATGACCACACAAACAAGACAGCAAAATGCAGTGACCGAAGCATCACACAGATAATTTTGTAAAACAATATAAAAAAGGGAATACGAAAAACAGTCCGTGCTCTGCCGGCTGGGGGCGACATCATTTCATGTAACAACCCGTAGAGTCCGAACGACTTTATGAGTGGTCGGGACATGTTTTCTCTAAAGAGGTTTGGACAGGAACAACTGAAGTTCTTTCAAATTCTGATAAGTACTTTACATTCATGGAAAATGATAGGAATATTTTTATTGACAATTATTGACTTCATAAGAGTGGTCTTGTATGCTTGGAAGAGACGACCATTTAGTCCACATTGGTCGTCCCAATGACAAATAGAAAACCATACCCCTATCAAGAAGTACTAAATCGTTAAGCAAATAATCATCTAATCAAGGGCATACAAACTAGGATAAAACCAGAACTAAGGCAATGGAACAGAAATAATAAAAAATCTACCATATGAAGAGAAGTGAAATCCCTGCGTAGGACAGAGACCAGGTGCCCAGGAAGAGTGAGCATCTCCTGCTTGCATGCAACACCTACCACTTCAATTCGGTGGAAAGGTCACAATCGGCATCTCCCACAAAGGAAGACAAACGTATAAATTGGCACAAAAGGTCTACGTCAGAATATCATGTATGACTCTGGACAAGTTATGAATTGTCATATGTGTATTATGTTTTGACGCCTGCTTCGATTTTTTGGACTATTCAATTCGGGTGTTGTGCGTGTCGTTGCCCTTGTATGTTGGATTTTTTTTCGCTGTTTGTTACACCCTGCTGGTGTGTTCCGCCGTCTTCAATTCAGAGTGGCTGGATAATTCTACCATATCTACATATTTACAAAACCAATAAAGGTGAAATGTAACTCTTCAAAGTCATCACATCATTTATTAAAACAAGTCAAATTTACAGAATGGACCAGACATGCACGTTTCGGGTACAGAACCCTCGATATTTATCCTAAACTCAAAACAAGTATATTTTCATTGACATCTATTGGTTTGAGATAGAATGATTGGGAAGTACCTATGGTCATGTTTCAGTATACCAGACATATTTTAGAGTCTATTTAATAGGTAGATGTCCACTTCGAGGGAGGAAATATTTTCTAAATGCTGGTTCAACCTTTCTTGAAACAAACTCTGAAGAACGGAAATCTAATTCTTTATGTCAAGTTGGACACCAATTTGATACAAGAGAAACCCGATTCTCCCACTTGAGACTGAGAACTCTCACATTTCCCTGGGGTGAGATAAATCGATCTCACCCTCTGACGTCATCGATCTCACCCTCTGACGTCATCGCTACCAAAGCGACGTTATGGAAGTTAGGCAAACTGGTGATTATAACAGACACTCTAGATAGTCGATAACGTGGGAGAAAAACAATCAAACACCACCATGAGGGAGGGATGGCGATTTCTCAACCCCCGTGTAAAAATTTTGCTTGTCCATGACTCGGCAAGCCTCGTCATGGACTTGCAAAATTTGTACACTCGGGTTGAGAAATCGCCATCTCTCCCTCATGGTGGTGTAAGATTATATTATTCTTTGCATATCGTTACTTGACTACGGTCTGGAATACTTTTCTCGAAGACTTTGAAGTTTTCATACATCGCCCAACACTGAGTTCATTATCCCCAATTATTGAAACTTCTGTTTCACTGAGAGGAAGGGATGATAAAAGTGTGGATCCACCCCTCTTATTCTGCCGTGAAAACCAATGTCTAGCATGAACTTAATAAAAACATTTTATTTCGAAAATCAAACACCAGACTTCAACGGAGATTCAGTGATGTGAAAGGCAACCAATAATTTAAACTTTATTAAATTTGTGTGTGGAAAAAATTCCATAAATTCAATTCAGCAGAAGCCTTAATGTTAGTCTGATGGGATGTAGGTGATATTTTAGTCATTGCAAAAGTTTTTTAATTCAAACTTGTTATCAGGGAAAGGATCATAAATTTACCAACAAACCCAGGGAAGACGAATAAATCAGACATTAAAGGAAATTATACATTGAGGGTGTAGCCAACCAACAACTCCGTGCTCACTGAACCGTGACGTATTTATCATACATATACATTTTGTGACAATAAAACCGTTACCTTGGAAGTTAAAAAACCAAATGTACATGTGTTTCGTGGGTGGTTAACGCTAATGGATCCTATGTCAATTTTGGTCTATTTTACCTTCATGATTTTCACATTTTTATGAATTACTTTCTTCCGATCCGAAGTCAATGCGTCTGTCCTAAATCATTTCGATACAAAATTACAAACCCAAAATTTGTAACATGACGATTTTAGATATAACTTTTTATATATCCTTAATACTTTTTATTATAACCAAACATGCTATTTAGATTTTCTGATTTGTTCTTTATCAACTTTTAAATTGAAATAAAAATCATCTAAGGGTTTCTTGTAACATTAGAAGACCTTATTGATTAATGAGAAAACGTTCCATTGAATTAGCATAAAAAAGACCAATTGCTTCTCCATGTAAGAAAATACACGAAAGGAGGGATCGAAGACAAACACAACACAATGCCGAAAGAAAAGTGAAAACGATATTTCATAGCCATATTTAAGCGAAACAAGAAAATAAACTTAGGATATTAGGACTGTATAGCTTGTATCATCCACGTAAGGCAGCAATCGGTTGTATAGGTCCTACATCAACAAAAGATTGAAAAATATAAGATATTCTCAACCAGAGAAAAAAGGACGAACATACTTTGTGCTGCTCAATAACTCAGCAACTGACCCCCTCCCCCCTTTTTTTAAATGAATAGAGCGATTGATCAGGATAGTTGAATGGTCCCCGTACATGTAGCCAAGTTCGGTTAATCGTTTCTTCAACGCATTCGAAAATCAATGTTATCACAATTTCTTGAAATTTCTAAAATGTTGGTCCTGTAGGATCATATCCCACCCATCCTGCTATGTATTTTGGTACATTTTTGGACATAAATTTCACACTCTTTGGCCATTCATTTTTAGATTGAGGATCACAGACGGGGGTAAAATACCCGAAATGTGCATGTTGGTCAATGCTGCAAATTTATCTGTTCTGAAATTATGCTATTGAATTTGAAGACGTTTCACAATTGTTTCTGACCGATCCTTAACGGAATCGTAGAGTAGAGTAATCAAGAATGTATAATGAGTAAAGGCTAAAGGTCACTGCAAATTTCTGCAATGATCGTTTGGTTTCATAAGATTAAAGTCGAAGTAATAAATATTTCATTTCAGGTTCAATCTATTTATTTTTCCACCCACTTTGTTTATTAAGCAATCAAATAAATAAGTCAATCAAATAAAAACGAAGTATACTTTTTTGCATGATTTGAAAAATTTCAAGGAAATTTCCTAAAAAACATCAAAGTGTTTTCACGAAAAGGAAATATTTGTCAAAATACTTCGCGTTCAGGGTTTTATTAAACAACAGCTGAAATCATCATGGAGAAAGTTATTTGGTCGCTACGGGGATCTTATAAAGCATATGAGCTCCCTCTTTCCAGAATGATCAGTGATATTCTGGAGTGCGATTGAATGGCTGTCAACATCACCAAACAAGCCATCTTTACATGATTGGTACATCAATATATACATCATAATCTCTGAGTTTGTCATTGTTCATGGAACTCTTGCGACGGGTGTTGAATTTAAACAGGAGACGCTGACACCACCCGAACACCTGGTCTCGCTTTGGAATATCATTTATTAAGGGGTTTGCAAATGTTCCGATGGAAATTCTAATTTTTAGACTTTGAAACTAAATAAATGATGGGTACTTCTTCGATGTTTATCAACAAACGTTTCATTTTATTCATTTGCAATATTTGACTGTATGTATACACACTCTTAGGAATTTCTTCAGTAAGGAAACATCAATACCATGAAATAGAAATCAAGGTAAAGCCAAAATACAATTGTCGTGTGTTGACGACTTATAGTTAAGTAAATGAAAAATTTCCAAAATCATTTATTTTGAGTATTAAAAATATAGAAGTGAAGTATAGTTTTATTATCTAAGCATAATGAAGAAAGGATGCTATGTGTAACCTTTCCATTCCCTTCTTCTTAGAAATCAAGCAAAAAAAAAAGACAATTGAAATATTGAAAACGCATCCTCGATTTAAATAGAACACTTCTTGTGTATTTTACGGTGTAAACTGAGGTATTTTCTTCTCCATGTTTCAGTACCTGTATATTGGAGATCTTCGGATACTTTTTTTCCAAATCGATGCAAAAGTGCTTTCAATTTCCAAAAAATATGTATTGTATACAACACATTCAAAAGAAGATGGCTTTAAGAATTATCATATACGCTTTATAAATCCTTTACATCAATTCATGAATAATAAAAAACCACACACAAGCAAGTAAATCAAATAAATGAATTGTTCTCCATACCTTAGTCAAAATGAATTTCCAATGGCACATATATACATACATATTTTTCTTTCTGATATCCATTAAATATGTTTATATAAATTATTATAATGTAAAACGTCCACTCTTCTCTTGACTTTGCTGACAGCAAAAGATAAAAAGTTGTCAAGAAGAGAGGATCTGTAAACAAAAGGTGACTGTTGATCAAGATATCTTACAAGACACCATGCTTGTATCAAAGTTCAATCTTAATGAACACCCGATAAAAGAGATAACCGGATCTGTTTTATACGAAACGTTTTAGAAACTATTTTCCCACGTTTATTTCCGTAAAAGGAAGATATTCTTGAAGTCACCAAATCCGATAACATTTTCTGTTACATCCATCATATACTAATTGTTTACGACCCAGTGAGCGATTATCTAATTAAAACATTGCACTAATGACCTATTTACCAAATGAGTAAACAGATACAACAACAAAATATAGGGTAGACGTATTATGTACCCGTTTACAGATAGTTTTCAACGCGTTCTGTTCAAAACGTTTTCTCATTTTTCAACCATTTCATCATGAAGCAATAAGAATTGTAAAATATCCCTTTAGAGTCTAGATATTTATTTTCTCTACATAAAAATGAATAAAGAGAGCTGTACTTAATTTTCACCGCACACATTACATAGAATCTTAGATATGTATGCAGTAAAAATGAAGATATATTACATAACATATGGGGAAAGAAATTTTTAAGGTGAATCAATGGAGTAAAAACTCTTATGTCCATCATAAGGATAATTATTTATGATTTTCGATAAAGACATGTCTATTTTTATTACATTATGAATGAATTTTAGTCAGAATTTTTTAATCTTAAATCTCCAACCAATACATCGGAGTAATACCCATTCTGCAGTCAACAAATTTTGTGTTTTAAACTAAACTAATATTGTCTTGGACTTTGCTTCCTAATTAATGATATTTCAAATGAAATGATTTAGATATTTTTCATACTTCATTTTGTTTTCTAAAAAAAATTCGTACATAATTTTGCATTTCAAAACTGAAGATGTTATAATTTTTGGCCTTGCATTTCTCTAGTTTAAACTTTAATTTGATGATTAATTACTTCTCCTAAACTCCATTTACGACACCAACGTCTAAACAATTTCTGTGTATCATTCTCTAATCCCGAAGTTTGGAATAAACAGTAATTTTCATCAAAAGCATTTTCGGCTTCACATCAAGCCCCAGCTCCATTATCTTGTCCGCTGTGTTAGTAACACAAACATAATGGACTATTTAATACCGGGGGGGAAGTTTAAACTTCTATACTCCTAGCCCGTACCACACATTCAATACAACGCTGATGGCTTTGGAATTTCAGTGTTTAACCGGAAGGCATGGATAGGCGACTAGACACCTTTTACAGATAAAATGATATCAGTACAAACGATGACCCCTGCTAAGGTCATCCTACTCTGTTAGTAATGGCAATTGATATAGTTCATTTCTATCGCTATAATACAGGTATAAAGGCTGATTTGTTCTGCTTTGAGATCTTTTTC
The DNA here is from genome assembly GCA_028142955.1 of Pinctada fucata. NCBI lineage: Eukaryota > Metazoa > Mollusca > Bivalvia > Pterioida > Pteriidae > Pinctada > Pinctada fucata. Next base: position 27,856,986 of record AP027115.1, read on the forward strand.
CATTTAGTTATTGAACTGACTGTTTTGTTCCTCTGACAGCAAACTTAAAGCACTTCGTTTTTCATCTTTTACTTGTCATGTTCCATTTTCAATAAGACCATAGTAATTAAATATTTTGTTATACGTCCGCGGGCGGGTATCTTTTAGGAGAATTCCTTAGAAAAAACCCCCACAAATATAAACATGCATTTTCAGGTTAAAATATCAGTAAATAATCTTGAATGCCATAAAATGCCTATACCATCATTAATATCAGGGCACAATAGGTGCCTTTCTGAAAATAAAGTCAGAATTATCAATTTCACTTGAGAAAGATATTTTCTTAGTCTTCCTTCCAAATTCCTTCACATTGATCTTGGTTTTGTGTGTTTTCATGTTTGGGTAGGTTTCAGAAAAATTCTGGACGTAAAACAAAATATCAAATTACTATGGCCTAACATATTTTTTCTTTTATACTTTTTTAAGATGCCAGGAATCAAAATACATGCATTGTTTTTCGACAGAGAATGAAAAGTTCTCTGAAGTATTATAATACCTTCTACTTAATTGCTTCTCAAAATAATCAAACACATACAGAAAATAGAAATCGGATGTATAAATAAACAACTGATATAGAGCGATACTCAAAACATGAAAAACTAAGGTGAAAGAATACATGTGTACAGAGAATATCAATCAAATATATAGATGAACCTACATGCAATATATGTTTCAAAGACATGGATACGTCAGGGCAGTTCAGAGTGATTAGGTATAAAAACTTGAAAAAAAACCCACTGTAATAATTCTGATTTTTGCACATATTTTGAGGGTAAAAGGATGTCAATCATTTGAGACTAGTAATGCAATATATAATACAATGGATATAAAATTTCAAAACTCTTTTTAAAAAACAACAGAACGTAAACATATTATCAGTTATTACATCTGATACATTGTCTTCAAACGTACATATTGCGCAATAAATAATTAGGACTATACGAGTTTCTGTTTATTCATATATAGAGGAAAATGGTGTACGATGAATAACCCGAGGGAGGAAAAGCATTAAAGCTCACATCCTGATTCATATATCATTTCTAGGTGACTATTTATCTACTTATCAATTCTGCATTTACATCATTCACTCACTTGTGAGTTGTCCCGAAGAAGTATTACCCATATTTATCAATCATTCATATGCAATGAACACAAAATAATAACTCACAGTGTCGACCGATAGTTCTGCTGTATCCTGAAATGACAATTGACACATTAGAATGTACCCGAACAACAAAGATGCAAAGTCATATAATTATGCTTTTCTTTGAACACAAAAAAAAAACAACTCACAGTGTCGACCAATAGTTCTATTGTATCCTGAAATGACAATTGGCACAATAGAATGTACCCTATCAACAATGATATTTTTTATTCTTACCTTAACTTTAATTAATGAAATCCATTATTTGGAGATAGAAATCCAGTTTCTACAATGAATTTCAGTATCTAAACTGCAAGAAATGTATTTAGATTTCCATCCCCGGGATTGAGTTCTTAGACGCAGATAAGCCTATATCTTATATTTTGGTAAACCTGCACACTTCGTAAAGGTGAAATCATTAAGACCATTTGGCACATCCAGTCTTAGAATTTTGTTTTATTTCTGCTGCATATACAAAATGCACTAGAAAGTGGTAAGGAAAACTCGATTAAATATTATTTTATGACAATTCTACTTTTTTCCCCTTTTACAAAATCGCCAACTTGTTAGCGATCATAGAACCGTTATGAAACTACCCTGCCCCGGGTGTAAATGATATAGAAGACGGATGAACTTCAAAGAGATCCACGGTCAATTATGCCGTGGATTGGCTTGATGTTTAAACTTTAGATTAAAATCTGGCAGGGTTTATTGTATGCAAATTTTACTACTGCTATTTTACACCAGTTGATGCACATTTGTTTATCCAAATTGATGATACAACTGCAGGGCTGATATATTAACACAGTTTTCTATGATTTAAGACGCGGACCCTGATTGATGTCAAATCAAATTTGCATATGAATCGATTACTTCTTAATTAGTATAGTCTGCACAACCATAGGCAAAATATGATATAACCAATAGTAATTTGGAAGATAGTATAACTTCACGTGTACTGACTTTTCCCTGAAATATAAGTACATCTTCACCAATTGAACTCTGCATCTTGAGATAGATGCAGTTGCAAAGAATTACAAATGTATGATATTCTTTCAACAGTTTACGATTTGAAACCAACATTACACTTGCGTCATTTGGCATGAATTCGCAAGCTGTAAAGAGGTTTAAATTAAACAAGGAAAGATACTATAAAATATATATTTATCTGCCAAAATGTTAAACCAAAAGAAGAAATCTACAAATCAACTTGTATTGTGTTCAAAACGACATTAACAACTATTCCTATTTTCAAACCATCAACAGCTAAATACTGCACACCATGTCCGTTTTACCCTACAGTGATAAATAAGATAGACACATGTACAGTAAAACATGGTAATAACGAAAATCAAGGAATCGATACAAGTATGACTAGATTTGTATCCATAGAGTTTTACTGCAGTTCTCTGTTAGAAAATTAAATTTGCCACATTATAGGCATGGCTTCACTATAATCGTAATCGTTATGAATGTATTTTACTGTACCTGTTAGAGAACTTCAGAACTTCAAGGAAGAAGTTTTTATGGTTGGAAATAGTCAAATATTAAATGAATGTGAACTAGTGTCTATAGTGCCTCTGTTATTATTATTTTATTTTCGTTACAAAACAAAAGTATCTTCTCGTTTCATTTGATAAAATGTCTTAAAACCTTGACGCGTTCCGAACAAAACAAAATGTTGATGGAATACAAATCAACTAGAACGATTCACATCATCACAGTACATTGACATTTAAAATTCAACAATTAATGGGGGAAAACAATCATCAAATATACTAGACACACATATATGTATTTCTGAAAATTATGCACATAGATATATTTTACGTTTCACCATTATTAGCAATGGCCGTCTTTATTCTGTGTCCTAGCAATTTTTAAATTCACAACTTAAAATCTATAATATGACAGTAACATATATGTATCATATGCGCAAATCGATGTACCATTACTTTTGCACGAATCTTGTGACTATGAAAATGGAAACTAATGAATATTTTAAGACGAAAACTCCTGAAACGGTCATCTATGTATGCAAAACTATCACAGAATGGATATACGTCTGAATGAAATATCTTTTCATATTACTATGAATTCAAATTTTGATAATACCATTGGTGTACCAAAATCGCAAACATGAAGTCCCTTAATTATGTGATAGTAGATGTGGACAATAGAGAAAACCAATGATTGATGTGCATTATACGGGGAGGGGTCAAGTTTCTAGCTCCTTAAGTAATAAGCACGAGGCGAATTCATAGATTGGTTACAAGGAGTCAAAGTGAGGATTAGAACAATAGTCTTAATGACTAAGCGAAGGAATAATCATCAAAGAAGTACCCATCACTTATTCAGTCTCAAAGTGGAGAAGCAAGGCAAAATCATAAGAATTTCCATTGGAACGGTTGCGAACTTCGGAATGAATAACATTACTAAATGAGACCAGGTGCTGCAACACCCGTCGCAACAGCTCTATGAAAACTTCTCGAATTCGGTGATTGTGTCGATGTACATATTGGTTTACATATCCGGTAGATATGTCTTGTTTGGTGATGATGACAGCCATTCAATCGCAATGTATACAGACTTGTATCAAATAGAATTTAATTTCAAAATTTAAGTGATATGAACGTCATTGTATCAATCATTTGGCCTCACAAATCCTTCGTCACAGGCTCAAACGTTTAAGAGATATATCCATCCTTCAAGATATTTAGAGAAATCTTTATAAGGGATCTTGGGACATATTCTTCGAATGAATTCTCTTTTTATCAGAAATGACTGTATGTGATAAGGGCTTAGTTTTCCCCATATTTCAATCATTCATATTATTCATCTATCATATCTTCTTTGGTTTGGATTGTCAAATAACTATTTTGAGGTTAATTCAAACTAAGAGATACACTATGACGTTATGAAAAATATTCTTCTCACCATTTCGCTCGAATCAGACGTACATTTGAATTTCTGTAAAGGAAATACCGATCGCAGCCTTGGACAAGATTTTATCTTAACCATATGTACACCTTACAAAGCCCCCTTTCTATTTCTATTTCTTGTCCAAGGTGACGCTTGTGGTACTACTCTTACAGAAGTATATGCTGAAATTACACTTTTTTTGGTCAAGAAAACCTATTAGAGATATTGCAATTTCTTACTTGTAAAATGTACGGCTACGTCTAGTGTACAAGTCGAACTACGCGTTACCGTTGTTGAGATGTCCCTTCAAAGACACCATGCGTACTCGTCAAAACTTAGTGAACTTAAGGTGACTTTAGGACTGGTTAAATTCAAAGCGAACGTTAAGTTCGGTAAAATCTATATTGAAATAGAAAATTGAAAACATTCGGAATTTATTACAATAATTTGAATAATATTTTATAAGATAAAGCGGAAGAAATATCTTGAAGTAAAGGCCTACGTGTATCGCGAACTTTACACGTTCAATGACGTATGTAGCTTTAAAGCAAACGCAATAAATGATGACATCACAATAGCGGATTAGAATACGAGTACACGCACAAAGTACACGTAGGAGATTTCCTACGTGTAACTTGTATTCTCATCGCCTATTGTGACATTATCATTTATTGCGTTTCACGTCATTTGCTTTACGAGTTACACGTCGCCAGTGAACGTGTATAGTGCGAGATACACGAAGGTCTTTACTTAAAGATATTCCATCCCCTTTTTTTCTATCAAATAGTATAAAATGTATGACATTTAATTCATAATGATTTCAAGTTTCTATTTCAATATAGATTTAACCGAACTTCATGTTCCTCTTGAATTTATACTGTCCAAAAGTCATCTCAAGTTCACTTAGATTTTACAAGTACGTGTAGTGGTCTCTGAAAAGATATTTCAACAACAGTTACGTGTAATTCAACTTGTACACTAGACATACCCGTACAAGTTACACGTAGGAAATCTCAACCTCTCTTATATATAATTGTTGAACATCTTCAAATTCAATAGCACCATTTAAGGACAGATAAATTTGCAGCAATGACCAAACATGCACGTTTCGGGTAGCCAACCCTCGTCAGCGATCCTCAATCTAAACAATATGATATGGCCAAAGAGTGTGAGAGATATTAGGTCCTACAATGTACCGAAAAACGTATGAAGGAGAAGAAATGATAAATTTTTGCCAAACTTCCAGAAAGAGGTATTTTAGGTGACTGGGAACGCCTCTCCTTCTCGCTAGTACCCTGAAAGACAGCCTATGTGGGACACAAAAATTGTCTCAAAGGCTCCAATTGACCAATGGTAAAGGAGAATATTATTGTGACGTCACAGTAACGTCGTCAGTAAACATGGCGTTAGATGGAATGAAACGTTGTTTGAATTCACCTTTTTTCTTATGTTTCATGGAAGAAGAAATAGATTCCATCACTTTCTACTGAGTGAGACACTCTTGACGGAAATCGTACCTCTTTTTCCTCGTTCCGAAAAGCACCACTCGAGAAAATATGAAAATTTCGTCACTCGTGTAGATTTTTATGTCTCACTCAGTAGATCGTGATAGAACCTATTCTTCTCCAGTTTGCTCGTATCCTGTGAGGCAGCCTATGTGAGCCACATCAATTGTCTCAAAGGCTCTAATAGACCAATGATAAAAGAGAATCTTATTGTGACCGCTACACTCCACTCCGGAAAATATGAAATTTCCGTCACTCGCGTAAATATTTATGTCTCACTCATTAGATCGTGATAGAACCTATTATTATCGTACATGGTCCTTTGAATGAAACGTGTCCAAAGTAGAATATTAATAAAGACTAAAGTACCCATATTCAAGATACTGTTTACAACGACAATAGCCCCTTAATGACCTTTGGAATATGAAAAATTTGAAAGGATTGGGGTTTTTTCGGTATTGGCGATACTGTAACATCTAAACACCGCTTATGAATAAAACCCAAGGAAGATATGCGTTTAAAAAGTAATGGGAAATAATTGTTATACGCCCGTCATTTGTCTGTCTGTCCGTCTGTCTGTCTGTCCGTCCACTTATCGAATGCAATAACTTGAATATGCGTCAACGGATTTTCATGGAAGATATGCGTTTGAAAAGTAATGGGAAATAATTGTTATACGCCCGTCATTTGTCTGTCTGTCCATCTGTCTGTCTGTCCGTCCGCTTATCGAATGCAATAACTTGAATATGCGTCAACGGATTTTCATGGATGATATTTGTACATTGTAATCAGACTTTGAAGAGGAAGCCGCCTTTCGATTTTCAGGTTCCTCCAAATTGTCCTCACGGAGTTATAGGACTTAGATATTTTGGTATTGTGAAAAAGAAATCCCAACGGGTATATCTTGCTGCGTAGGCTTTATCAATTGATGTGGCGACATCTGTAATAGGGCGCCCGTGAAAAAGCTTAAATATTAATCATCTGCCTTGGTAATCATTTGTTGTATAGGGCTTACTGAAATGTAATTAAAAAATGAATTTCATTAAATTCTGCTTTGTAAGTATTTCTATAGTTAGCGGTTTAAAAATATGTATGCTTAGCTTATTTCTGATTAATTAAGATGGCGCCACTTTTAAATTACACTAAACAATTCCTTAACTTTTCAGCTAATCGAATAATATCCGTTTGGAATGGATAATTATTACACTTCTTTCTCTTGTCTACAATTCTTTCACATAATGATAATTGAAAATACAACTAAGAGTCGGTCGCAACCGGTAATTAAGTTTTCGACTTGAAAATACCTCACTGAACCACTAAATATATCTTCGATAAAAGAACGAGATTTTTAATTATTAACTTTGTTACTTTTCAGCGACCATCGGTTGTGAAAAGAACATTTTGGCATCCATAGAAAAAAATGGTTTACTTAAAAAAGGAGTACATACGCTGCAAATAAACTATGCACATTTAAGAAACCGTCTCCTTTGATATGATGTGACTTTACTTGGCTAGGATGGGTTGGGGTCAGAAATTCAACTAACAAGAGATTTCCATTTTTTATAATACCCCCTCCCAATTTCTAAATACGCCTATGCTTTTAATCCAGTTGTCAATCTTGATAATTTGCAAAAAAGGATACCAAAATCATCTACTTTTCTTTATCCATCCTCACAGAGAATTATAACAGGGACGAGGTGTGCCGTCTGCACATAAAAAGCAAACAATAAAACTAATATCGATGTAAGAGGGATTTGTAGAGAAACAGGGATAGGGACATTGCTGTACGAATCAACCATAAATGGAGCTGTATTTGATATATTCGATACATTTAAAAATGATATTGTACTGTGAAGAATTTGAAAAAATTGGTTAAATTTGGACGAATTAAACAACAGGATACGGGAGCGGGTGCACGATAAGCTTCTTTAAAGTTTTGATGATGTCATCTTATTTTTGAACGTGATATTTCCTGAAATGAATATCTGAACCAGTAATTATTAGACTTCAACGAGATCGGATCTTTTAAAATGGTACTTCTCAAACCCTGTACACAACTTATTTAAAGGATATTATTTTTTGGTCACATCCAAATGGAATTGATAGCGATCACTTTGTCCGGCATTCGTCTATTAGTCACACTCAAAGATATACTGTAAATACTTGCTTGATAAGAAGGGTATGTGAATACAAGAATTGCAACACAAAGAAACATCAAACTGTGAAACCACAAATTCTCCTCCTATCGATCGCAATTGTATATAATCTCTTTAAATACAATAGCATTAATTAAGAACAGACAAATTTGCAGCATGGACCAGACATGCACGTTTTGGGTACTAAACTCTCGTCAGTGATCCTCAATCTAAACATTGTAATATGTCCAAAGAGTGTGAAAGTTATTATGTCCAAAAATGTACCGAAAGACGTTGCAGGATGGCTGGGATATGATACTCAAGATCCATGTTTTACAAATTTCAAGACATTTTGATAACAGAAATATTCGAATGCGTTGCAGAAACGATCAACAGAAGTTGATGTTAAACGTCTTCAATTTAAGAATAGATAAATTTGCGGCATGGACCAGATATGCATGTTTCGGGTACTTAACCCTCGTCAATTATCCTAAATCTAAACAACTTTAATATGTACATATAAAGATACGCAAAAGGGACAAGGACACAGAAACATCAAACACAAAGGACTACACATTAACCAAAGAGACCGATGGGCAACCGGTGCCTTAAAAGCTTAAAATTTTTGCTGAACTATTTTCTTTTGAAATGTGTTTAGATCAGCCTCCATATGGATGTTCTGAAGGAATTTTCCTCATACTTTTGATGGCGAAGAAAGTTACAGGGGTAGAAAATTTGTTGAATTATATAAGTATTATTTTCCCGACATTTTTTTCTTCATAATCCTTTATAAAAGATGAGGTGAATATCTCGCTTCACCATCCGAACGTTGAGAAATGAATTTCATTCTGTTTATTTATGCCACCCATATGTTTCAAAACAGGAATAAAAAGTTCTGCAAAAAATGTTCATGCATCACCCCTGTTTGATTATTACATGTACGTTGACCTGTACTTAAGTCGTTTTGTATTTTTAATGTTTTGTATTCTGAATCATTATTATCTTTGGATTCTTATTTTGGGTCTGACTATTAATCACTGATTCCTATCATTGTTGACGGAAGTAATGCAAATGATATTATAAAAATTGCTAATACGTGTCGTATGTGAAATGAGTAACATATTTTATATGTCAATTTAAGGCGGGAAAATAAATTTTTTTTTTTGGACAAAATATGCGCAATTTAGTGCACAGTGTAACAGAGGGAGTCGCTGTGACTCAGTCTGACAGACTGACAGTACAATATCTGCCATTAATGCATTATGCATGCATCTGACCACGTCATGTAGCAATGCCTTAACTCTGATTTCTTTTTGTTGTTTTATAGATGTATAAACAGCTATATAAAATTTTTACTAAGTTTCTAGTCATGAAAAATTTCAGTACAATAATATCTAATTATTAAGTTTCTTTCAAATAGATTAACAGAAAACTTCTTGATTTTAAACCAATTATCTAAACTGAAACTTTCTGTCTCGATTATCACTGCAGCCGGATTTCTCGAAGATCTTATACGATGTACTGAAGTTATACTTGTGTTCCTGTAATTGTTTGTTGGTCACCTTTGTATATTACAAACCGTCTGCATCACGCTGTAATTTACAAATGATAACGCTTTGTTCCTTTACCAGATGTCCATGCGAGATGTAAAGCTAATTTTCGGGTCATCAACTTTTTCTTTAAGCAAATCTCAAGGAATTGAAATGTACTTGTTTCATGTGTTTTACGAGTCGTCTTTCAAACAAATTTTCTGCTACATTTCCGATGAATTGCAAAAGAAGAAAGCACTATAACTTTATTGCATATATGAAACGAGAGCTTATGAAAAGAAACCAGGAAATAATCTAGCCATTTTTATAGAACAAAAATGTTGTTTGATCTTTTCTGATGACTTGATGGCTCTCTTCAACACCACTGTTAACCAAATAAAGTGCATGTTCATTATGCTTTTTCCTCAATGGTATCATTTGCGCGCATGTTAAGAGTGATCGAAAAATCGAAACTACTATTTTTCTTGCATTAGGATAAAGATTTTCGAAGTTGAACCGAATTGTTCTCAAATATAAGCATGTTCATTATGCAGCCATGGAAAAGTTTTTCTTATCTTTACTGTCAAGTGGGCCCTATTGTGGCAATTGTAAACGTCCTCAAATTCAATAGCATCATTTCAGAACATATAAATTTGCAGCATGGACCAGACATGCACGTTTCGGGTACTTAACCCTCGTCAGTGATCTATTCAGTTTTATATGACCAAAGAGTGTGATAATTATTATGTCCAAATTGGCAGGATGGATGGGATATGATGCTACAGGACCCCCTTTTACAAATTTCAAGAAATTTTGATTACAGAAATTTTTGAATGCGTTGATGAACCGATCAACCGAAGTTGATCGAACTTGGGTACAAATGCCCTCGGGGACTCCTGGTCCACCAGCAATCCCTTGCAATTACAACCATGTATTGGCCACAACGGTTCACGCTCACAGGATGAAACAAATAAAAACAATTATATAGACAAAACAACTGGTCAAGTTGACCAGCCGCAAATTTCCAACCTCTGAGAAAAAGCACATTTTCGTCCACTTTTGTGTGAACTGCATAGATCAGATAGACTCTATATGTATTTATGAGTGTAATGATGTATCTGTGGGGAAATTTTTCAACAAATACAGCGGTAAGTTATACTAGACCATGGGCATATCTACAATGTTTTCTCACTATCTCTCTTTATTTCTTTAGTTTAAGAACTATAATAAGTCATTGTACTTCTGATTATTATTTCCATTATAATTATACATAGCATTTAAGGCTGGAATATATATTTACCAGGAAAAAAATTGAATCAGCATTTCTGTGCTTTCTTTTCGATCTCAATTATTGTTACATATGCCATTCTATTTACTGGTAAAATTGGAAATAAATATGTTTAAACTAAGCTAAACTAAAACAACTTCCACAGACAACATGGGATTACGAGAACAACCCCACCCAACGGTCAAACAAACAACGGAGACATACCAAAATATGACAACAAATAAGTTGTGGTGTACCATTGTGTGTGACTGCAGTCTATCAATTTTCCTTTTTTCTCTGGGTGTGTGTGTAGGGGGGGGGGGGTTATAAATTTTGAAAAGTTCGATCTCATTATGGATAAAATACGCTATAGAATCATCACGCTTGGCTAGGAGTCCATGATTTAGTAACAAAATGGGCTCAAAGGACAATGAAATGCAGGGAAAACACAATAAAGATTGACGTCATAAGAAGATGTTGACTAAGAATTGCCTTTCTTCACAGGCATGACGGAGAAGTTGAACAGACAAAAACTCAGCATTAACAATTTTTCAGGGCGTTGAGTTCGAATATGACAAAAATTAAACAAATTAACCAATTTTGAACTATTCTATTTTTTTTAACTTGGATTTGCTAGAAAATCAGAGAATAATGCTCTTCTTGTCTGTAATGACACTAGGGATCTCAAAATCTTGCAAAGTTATCGGCAGACCCCTACAACAAATAATTGTTGTAGCAGGTAATGGAGAGTACTCTAAGTATTTGCGATCTCGCTTATTACTGTTGTATGTTTTTATCCATATTTGCAAGTGAAATGTCCACTACTCAACTGTGTTTTCTCGAATAGAAATAAAAATGTAACCGTAGGCACTACATATCAAGATAATCATGAAATACCCCCAGCCTGTTAAGACAAGTAAAGACGGTCTTTTTCTTGCAGATTAAGCGGTTTCCTGTGCATATGTAGGTCCTCTTGGAAGCAATTTACCTTGGAAAAATCTTCCTTTCGAATACCTTCTGTTTTGGTATAAAGCAACTCATAAGGATGCAACTCGTCGATTTACGCATATTGTACATCGAGATAATTCTGGTAAATTAGTTGTAACTCTTGAATTGTTTCACCACAATTTAATGACTCTATAGTTCTTTCGTCAGAATTTCATTTCTATGGAATTGGTTGTATAAATGGATGTGTACATGTATTTACTATCGCTAGGTCTTATAAATAAATATCAAAGAAGTACCTAACCGTTATTCAGTCTCAAAGTCGGGAAGGCAAAGCAAAATCGGAGAATTCCCATCGAAACGGTTGCGAACCCCGGAATGAACAACATTCCGAAGTGACATATTTAAGACTTTATTTGCGCACATGCACGTATGATTTGGATTCATATAGAGTTAATTCATGTCCCTACAAAACTTTTTAAAAATTTGACCCACATTTTGAACAATTTTCAAGGAATAAAGCTAATTAGATATTCGTTTTTTAAATTGACTCAATTAATGATGAGATTTTGTTAGTTGAAATCTACAATCAAATCTTTTTTCATAGAATTCAAGTTAAAAACCTAAGACTCGTTTAGCTGATAATGAACTGTTGGTCCCCGAAGATATTGTTCGTCTCTATTAATTTTCAATATTAAAAATATATTTTCTATTGTAAAATTTCTATGCATCATATGCGCATTTCAATAAGGTATGTCTCATCAGTAAATCTAATTTATTTCATTTTTACTGTATTTGCACTGACTTGAAACATATAAATTCTCTGTGACTTAATTTGGTAAGACTTACCTCAGACAGTGCATGCATTTCAGATATTGTTTTCATTTTCTTGCATGAATATCGACGGCGGGTGCGGCTAGCCAACAGGGGATGCTTACTCCTCCCGGGCACTTGGTCCCATTTCTAGCTTGCTAGGGGTCCGTCGATGTTCAATTTGCAAAGATTTGGTGCTATAGTGTGAGTGCTGTTGAGATTATCGTCAGGATCTTCTTTAACTCATTAATTTGGTTAATGTTTCATTAATTACATCGTTTAGATTGAAGATCACTAACGAGGGTTAAGAACCCGAAACGGGCATGTAAGGTCTATGCTGCAAATTTATCTGTGCTTAAATGATGCTATTGAATTTGAAGACGTTTAACGTTGAAGACGTCATACACAGGCCTGCCTTCTACTTGATCTTTGACATACATTTTGAAATGTTTTTGAAGAATTACCTTCTTCAAACATTAATTATTTTGATTTCCTCTGGTTTTGCTTTAGCATCATTAACATTTGTGCGACTTCATGAGTGTCACTATTGGTGGACCAGTAGTACCCGAGGGCATATGTAGCCAGGTTTATCGTTCCTCAAACTTATTCGAATATTTCTGTTCACAAAATTTTTCGAATTTATAAAAAGTGGGTCCTGTAGCATTATATCCCACGCATCCTGCTACGTCTTTCAATATTTTTTAGGACATAACTTTTTGTATTTGGTCATATTTCATTGTTTGGATAGAGGATCACTGACGTACCCGAAACGTGCATGTCTGGCTCATGCTGCAAATTCATCTGTTCTTAAATGATGCTATGAAAATGAAGATAAAACATATGGTGTAATAAATATTTTTCATAAAATAAACATATCAAATTTTTTCACTTCCTGGGTTATAAAAAGTAATCGGGGGGTGGGGGGGTGGGGGGGGGGGGGTGGGGGGTTCATCTGTAATACCAATTATCATTCCATCCTCATCATAATAATATCTTTTAATGGATATTCTCATCTATTGTAAATTCTTTATTGAATGTAAAGAAAGGAAAGGGGGTAGAGCCACCACGAAGCCCCTTAATCGGCCCTATTTCTTAACGTTAGAATTATTTAGTATTTTATTTGATAAATTATGAGTAAAGATTTTGTACAACCATTGCATTTAACAGTGGCATTTAGCCCTCTGAAAACTCGGAAATCGAAAATTTTCAGTGAAATTTCGGCAAAACTTACATGTTTCATTATAATTAGCATAGACCACTTGCATTGAGAAACATAACAAAATTACAAATAAAAGATAATTATTATATCTCCTTGTCATAAAAGTTCAATGTTTGTCGACGTATGTGGCCACTAATCTCCTCTAAAGACACAATTTCTTGCTAATCGGACCATGTCTTGTCAATAACGTCAATATGGTGACGTCATAAGACTTCCCACGGTCCTCTGTTTGGTGATATGTCTTTTTATGAAAAGCGGGAAACATGAATTAAATTCTAATTAATTTCAAATATTTCTCATAAAATTTAATTTAAGGAAAATTGAAGGGACGATTTAGGGGTTTTGTGACCCTGCCCCTTTTACATTACAGTATATATGAATCAGATAAAAACTGAGATAACACATAGATGTTGTTTCTGTTTGTAAGGCTACTCTTTACTCTTGTACGTCGAAATTGATATACAATATCATTTTGCCAAGTCTTGCAGACGATCATACTTGATGTTATTAATTCTCATTCATATAAAAAGAATGAGGAAATTTCGACAATTTTCAACAATTTAGTCAATAAAATTAGGCATTTATGTTTTTAAGATAAGTCGGGCATAAAGATAATTGACTACCTGCGAGATATAGCCACCATCTTTTATCAATAAATCTGTTTTGATCGATTGTCTGGGAAAAGAGGAAAGGAGGGTGAATTGCGACGGTTATTATACCTTAATATTGATACCACATTTTGCCTCTTCAAATTTAAGGCGGTTCTTGTGAGTTATTGGAAACGAATGTTCGAATGGTGCCAAGAAATTAACGTTCTCCACAATATCATTCACGTGATGGGATTCTTTATCATTGATTTTTATATCGTCATATTACTGAAATGTAAAAATGTATCTGATGAAATAATGATTGCAAATTAATGACTCTCTTTACGACTGGTACAAGCCGGGTGGCCGTCGGCCCTTACCGCGCTGTAGACAGATTTTCATCAAAGTCGGTCAAATATGATGACAGATGCACATTTTATGACGTCTGCAAAGCAACGCGGTGAACATTGATCACTTTCACGATTATCGTATGTCTGTCTCTTGTAGTCACACTTTAGGGCAATAACACTTTTTATCATGTGTCATACGTTTAAGAAATGTTAAGCCTATTTCTTATTAATACTCAGAGAAATCCAATGTCTTTTATTTCGACCTTTTGCGGGTAAAAGTTCCTGAAGGCAATATTTGAATGTTCGAATTCTCTAGTAATGTTGAAGCTTACTTGTTGTAGAAAGCGATAATGCATATGCTCATGAATTTTAACATAAAATCGCTTTTATTTGAAATCGCAGGGAAATATATCAAATTTTCAGTGTGATTTTGTATATAAAAAAGTAAATGCTAGACTAAGTATTCTGTTGAATGAAAGACCGTATAACTTTGATGATGCAAGACTCTTGCAAGTTCGATGAGAAATCGATTGAAATATGGAATCAAGAACAATGATATATTATGATTACTACCTTGCTCACTGCGTTTGCTTTCATATTTATTCAACATATCATTTTTATTTCAGAATCATGTGTCAAAAGGAACAGGACTTTTGCAAAATTCACAATTTCAAAGCCAGGAGGGAAAATGAAATGACAGAGACAATCTACCTTTTATGCCCTTATGTGAGTAAATATAAAAGACTTGTTTTCTGAATGAGCGAATGTATTGCAAATAATGCCACAGAATTATCAATAACAGAGCAATGGAAGACATTTCAAAAGATAGGAGATGATTTCGAACAAAACACATTGAAACCTCAATATACGAAAACACAAAGTAACCAAACATAAAAAGAATAGAAAAAAGGAAAAGAATACACAGATGCCTTTATTGGAAACTTAAATCTCAGTTCATAAGGAAATGTTTCACATAAATCTTATGAGAATTTTATATAAATTCCACATGAATTTTCATGTGAAATTTACACGATGTTTATTTCATATGAATTTCATGTGATGCACAATTAGTTCTGTATGATGTTGATGTTTGCTGTATTTCTATGTATAGATGAGTTAAAGAAGATCCTGACGATAATCTCAACAGCACTTACAATAGAGCACAAAATTAAACATCGACGGACCCCTAGCAAGCTAGAGGTGGGACCAGGTGCCTGGGAGGAGTAAGCATCCCCTGTTGGCTAGCCGCACCCGCCGTCGATGTTAATGAAGCATGGAAATGAAAATATATAAAACTCATGCGTTGTCTGACGCTATGTCTATATAGAAAGTGCTATGGCGACAATGTCAGGGAAGTATATTCAAAACACTTACTGTCAAACCCCTCGCGGGGAACTTTTTTACGAGCTCCACACGGCAAAGGGCATAAGTGTGACACAAATGAGTTGAAGAAGATCCTGACGATAATCTCAACAGCACTCACAATCACTATAAGGTAGCCATATTATGTTTTCGACAGAACTCAATTATTCGCATTAGATTTCCAGAATACATGTCAACGAAAATTCTAAATAAATTATAAGCTTGCGTGACCGTCCTTGGCTCTCACTCCATATTCACGAATCTGTTTTTCAATAGAATCATAAAAGGGAAATGGCTTGTTTTACTCTTTTGTAGTATCCGACCTGACAAGTGATGAAATGTGTTTGAAAAGGATGGTGAAGACAAAGTTGGCAAGAAAGTCCTGCAACAGCTAGCAACAGACAACTTACATAAATATTATCCCAACAAAAGATTAACGAATTATATTCAACAACATTTCAACAGCTTTTATCCATGATGATCAAAGCTGTAAACTTTGAAAATCAAAGTATGAACATGTTGGGGCCTGAAATTTAAAGATGAAAACAAAAGAAAAAATCAAGGACAGATAAATGGAATACAACCAAAAAAATGAAAATGTATTGTGCCACTGTGAAAATCTTTCGAAAATATACATTTCGAAATAATATTACAATAAATTCAAATTACCATACACGCAGTGCTATATAATTAGTTGTGCTTGGTGCATTAACAGAGGAAACCTTCTTAAGAGATATGAAAATAATGCTTTAGTCTATCGCTCTGTTTATCATAGTCACTAACAGAAACTTACAGCTTCCGCTGTATGAAATATCATTATAACAAATCAAAATACCAAATCTAGCGGCTCACAACGTCTTTGCATATTACTCAAAGGTCTCACAATAATCCTTCTGAACCGCTTACAATATTTTTGTAACACTCAAAATTCATTACAATAAATTATTTAGACATGAAGATGACTTCTACTTCAGATTTCGGATCAACATGAATAAAAATCATAATCAAATGTCTCTGAGCGATTAGAATTGTTTCTTTTTCTGTTTCCATTTCAAGGATAGGAGGACATACCTTATTTGTGTGCCTTGTTCCCCGTGACTGGATGTTAAAGTGTAAAATTACTCTTTAACAGCTCTGTTGCCTGAAAATAGCTTTGCTTTGACCATTTATCAATTTGACATCATATATATTATTTTGCTATTTCGAAACCTTGTCATTTCATCCAAACTATAATCGATATTAAAGGAAGTGAATATCTTGGCACCATCCCTCCGATACTATTTTGTCATATATTTCATGTAACTATGCTACTGAATCGACCTTACACCCAATCTTTGAGCCGCGCACTTAAAATAAATGCACAAATTTAAATTCAAAAAATAAAACCAGAGGGCGCTACTTAAATACATTTGGCTGCGTCAGAAAATCACGACACGACAAATTTCACACTGTTTGGCCATATTACATTGTTTAGATTGAGGATCACTGACTATGGTAAAGTACCCGAAACGCGCATGTCTGGTTCATGCTGCAAATTTATCTATTCTTAAATGAAGCTTTTTAATTTGAAGACGTTTAACAATCATCCTCTAATAAGTACCACTGATAAAGATTAACTATCCGAAACACGTGTCTGGTGCATTAAAATTTGTTTGAAATTTTCTTCAAGAAGACAAAGAGTTGGAACATTTCCGTATTCTTATTTTGTCAAAACTTACAAAATTAAAAATTATTTCACATGACTGTACATTTTTTGTGACTAAAACATTTGTCTAAGGTACCAAGCTCTGACCTTGTAGCATTGACTTTGCTTGGATTTGGACTTAAGATTCAAACATTAAAACGCTGCAGACAGAGGCCTAGTGTTTCACAACACATTTTGATTTGTAAGATTTGCCATAAAACATCAGATTCTCGTTATTTATCCTACGTCTTCTGCCTTCCCAAGACATGAATTGAAATTCAAAGAGGAGCAAGCTTTCAAATGTTTATGTACTTACTTTTCTTATTCATTCATAATAGCTATGACAATTGAACGTACTAAGAGAGATAAGTCTATTATCAAAAAGCTCAATGCATTGTTGTTTAAATAATCATGATCATTGACTTCTGATGTGTTTCATATATCAAACATTAGACCTATATAGTTTGAAAAAGATAAACATGAAATATAATGCATAATTTAACTTCGAGTAATATTAAAAAGAAAAGTTTTTGGCGGCACAAAGAAATTTTGCTGTTCAAGTTACACAATACCCCTGGATACAAGGATACAATTTGAGTATTCTTGTTTATGCGTTATAAAATCGATAGTGCATCACTAACTACAGGAAAGAGGGAACGCATCTGGGCTGTCTTATGAATATCGTCATGACCTCCAAAGCCTGACATGGTGTTCCGAGCATTCATGATGTCAAACAAATAAAATGATCACATGATCATTAACCATGGTAGTAACGTTAGCATCAGCATATACAGCTTTATTTTTATGGATAATAATAAGCCATCCTCGTCAGCACATATCATTATTATAACGTTATGCCTATTTATATATTATAGGTAAGCCTACCATATCATGGCTTTGTTTCTAAAATCATGAATAAATGCAAACCATCGTACCGTATATACTATATTTTATGGTTACCTGAGCCACGATGAAATGAAAAATAAGTTTGCTATGTTATTCGATTAGAGTTATCTCCCGTATCCAAGAGCATATGTTAGCTGAGTAGAGCCTCGTTTTGATATTCGGGATACGGAAGTGTTCTAACTCTACCAGACACGTGTTTCAGATATTAAATCATCATCAGTGATGCTTCATCCAAAGTGAATTTTAGACACATGCAAAATTCATTTTAGTAGCGCCCTCTGGTTGTATTTTTTTTTCAATTCAAATTTGTGCATTTACTTTGCAGAGACTGCGCGGCTTCAAATTTTCTGTAGGGTCGATTTTGTAGCATATCCAAATAAAATCTATGTTCAAAATAGCAATCGAGGCATGGTGCTAAGATGTTAACGTCCTTTAATTTCAATTTGCAATGAATTGCAATGATTCCATGAGAAGCAAAGATGGATTTAACCTAGTCTTTTTAAACATTGTCGTTTTTTTTACACTCGAGGGGCCGAAAAATTGTGTATTCGAGTGTTTGTGTTTTAATTTTATAATTCCTTCCCCCTGGAAGAAATATTTCAATCAACTGCACTCTATCAGGTATCAAAAGCTTTAATTTTTTTCTAAAACTCTGAAACATATTTTCCCGAACCATTTAAAATGAAAGTAATGTGATATTTTACCTATGTTCACGATTGAAGTCATACGAGTTTGTTTCTATTTTCATTTGAAAATGATAATGATTTCATTTACAGAAAGAGTGATACACGGAAATATAAGCTTTGAATGAAGTTGGTTGTACAAAGAAAATATAAGTGCTGAAATAAGCTAATAAATTGAAACTGAATTTTTAAAGTCATAGCATGTCACCTCAAAGAATGAATAACTATGACTTTCAAAAGTACGAGATAAATGCAGCATTTACGAAATCGAGCAAATTTTACCCCATGACTTAAGTGGATGAAATATGGTATGAATATTATCAGTATCTTACTGTGGGTAACACTAAGACAGAAACTGGGGAGAGCTTTGGGCTTCCTTTTGGTCCTGCCTATGTGGATTCTATATTTGCATTAGATATGGAACATGGAAATACTTAGTATGGCGCATTTTACACCTACAATGCATTCTACAATGCTTTCCGCACTTGTACTAAAAATAAATTCCTCCAAAATTCGTTTTTTCCCTCTGTTTTCTATTCTTTTCCCTGTTTTATTTTTTTATGAATGGACTCGGTGCGCTAACCCCTATTATTTCGACGAAAAATGATTTTGATCAAAGAATCATTAATTATCACTTTTTGCAATGTTGAATGTATGAGAAAATGCCGCGTCATATTTTTGGGCCCTTGCCACGCGCGTGATATATGACGTCATGTTCTGACGTCATTTGTCCTGAATGACGCAAAAACAAATGAAAATCATCGTATTTTACACACAAATCTTCAAAATTCATCTACGCTCCAGGCCTCGCCCACGATATTTTTTATGCAAAGTAAAACGCCTGTCAGAAATTTATCGATTGGTACAAAAAA
Organism: Pinctada fucata; assembly: GCA_028142955.1. Classification (NCBI taxonomy): domain Eukaryota; kingdom Metazoa; phylum Mollusca; class Bivalvia; order Pterioida; family Pteriidae; genus Pinctada; species Pinctada fucata. The sequence continues at coordinate 27,876,948 of AP027115.1, forward strand.
TTATTGGGCAAGACCTAGAGTGCTACTTGATTTCATAATCAATAATTTCAATGATTTCAACATTGTTAGACGTTTTCATCGACGTATTATTCAGTATAGGACTGTGAAATCAAAAATGACTTTCTTAATTTGGATTCCCCATACATTTGACATTTTATAAACTAGAATATTGTGGATATATGAACAATTTTGAAAAAAGGGCCGAAATGGCAGGTTACCGCACCTACTCCTTTTCTGTTTTCTATTTTTTCTCTCCAAAAATTCGCAAGCCTTTCGATTCTGGTTATTAGAATCTCCTTTAGCCTTTTGTGTTTCATTCACTGATCACAGATGAAGTAAACTGACAAACATAGATGTTGGATTCATATTTGTTCAATCAAATTTTTTAGAGGAAATCTACTATTCTGACAAATAAGTTGTCACCGTACGACTAAAATAACACTAGCAATGAGGATGAAACATGATATGGGTCGGTGACTGAAAGACAATCACAAAAGCCAAAATTAGAATTTAAAAATCACAATAAATACAGTAGGCATAAAAATTCTAAAAAAAATATAAAACAACTTAAAGATAGTAAGGAGATTCCATATAGTGAAAGCAGCGGAATGAGAAGACAAAAAGCGGATATACAGACTCTGATGTTGACAATAACACAGCACAGTAGAAACACAAAGGAAAACACTATGTTACGAACAATATCCACAACATTCAGTGTAAGAACGGAATTAACTGTAGGTGACGCCATCCAATACTAATGCCGTACTTCAATAGTAAATTTTCCAGGAAGTATTTCTGACATCACATCATTTGGTAAACTTTTGAATTGTGACGTCATATTTGATCGCACTGACTTTATGTTTTCTATTTTGACGCCACAATGAAAATATTGCCAAATTTTGTTATGCCTGGTGTCTGTCCGCCTAATGAATCTACTAGAAAATCAGATATTAAAGAAGAAAAATTAAAAATATGGTTGTGGAATCATAAAAATGCCAAATATATTCTTACTGTACGGAATTAATGCAGGGAATGGATTCTTGTAGATATACAACTGAAACAAGAAAATAATCTCTACTGTAAAATCAAATTTCGTTCATACGTGTCTCTATTTTAAAATTTAAAAATTTTAAAGGAATAAATTTAGACGTACATATGGCGAAAATAAAACATATCATGGAAAGAACTGGAATAAACATCAAAGAAGTACCTAACCGTTATTCAGTCTCAAAGTCGAGAAGGCAAAACAAAATCGTGAGAATTCCCATATAAATATGGTAGAAATATATCTTAGTTTTTACAAGGTTTTTTATTTGACAGTGATCTGGGTATTTTAATATATTATATTTATTTTAGAAAATCCACAATTTTCTTACAATTATGCATGTACCTATTTAAACACCAGGAATGCAATTCATAAAAAAAGCAGGAAGGGCACGTTATTGTTTTCTCATCATTGCTTGAAATTGTGTTTTGATTTTTTGTAATAAAATTCATATACAAAATTTCATTCCACTGAACAGAGTTAATATATATTATTACAATGGGACATATATCATTAAAATATAATTTTCATGGTCATTGAAGATTTGTAACTGTTTTTTTTTTCATTCTGTAAATTGTGTTGTGTAAATTTTAACGTTACATTTGGGGGCTTTCGAGGGGTATATATGTACGTTCGAAGCTTCAAAAGTTTCCGTAAAAACTAATAACACTTTGCATATTGAACATTTGAAATATTTCAATTAGGCCATTTCTCGTTTTAGTTCTGTTTGCGTCCTTCTAAAATTGAAAAAGCTACCAGCCAGTCAGGGAGAATAACAAACAAGCATATGAAACAAAGTTGCAATTTCATAATATATTGTGACGTATTAGTAACATGCAAAATCGGAAAGAAACTTGTTTCATTTGATAATTAACAGATTTTAGTCAACCAATGAATGATAGATAATGCAGTGTCTTGAATCACTGAAGTACTTTTATATTTTACATGAAATATAAAAATAAAATAATTTATCTTTGATTTTTGTAGATAACATATCTAATTCGCTAAAGATTTTATCATTTTAATTTTGTTTTATTTTATGACCATGGGCTCAAAACCTACCAGCACAAGGGCGCAAATAAGAAAATAACAAAGAAATGGCCTTATTAACATTTGTAGTTTTTAGGAATATTGAATAATAAGATCGTTTTTAAGTCTGCCTGTCCTGTGAACACATTTGATAGATTGATATTGGTGTGACAAATTATAGAAAAATATATAATCTACTGTTAGTATTTTTCTTCATAGAAATCTCCCTATTGGAAAAGCAATGTCTTTCTTGTTTCCTCCCAATATTTAAAAAAAAAGTTCGCCGTAAAAATTCCCCTTTTTCCAAAAAATAGTTTCATTGGCTGAGGTAAATGAAAGATGTGATCCCTATAAATGAGTCACATGCTGACATGCTAGAAAAGTAAATATCAACTTATTCCAAGAACCCTCTGTAATGAATATTACAAGACATTATATCCAAATATAAAGTCAGGAGTTCACAGACGGCAGCCTGAGACTGGCATCTACCCAACATAACGGGATTTTGTTGTGGGTGCTCTCATTCTACTGAATTATCTTCAGATGATAACTACTTAGCACCAAATTTATTCTGTAGCATCCCTTTAAAAGACCACCTGTTTTTCAAGTAAAGATGCTATCATCCGTTGCTCATAAATCAAGTTGTGTGCACGTTAGACACAAATATTAGGGGAAAGCCTTATCGCCAAAACCCAAGAGGATTGGCTGTTTGATCACCGTACTTTTGAATCAACTTTACAAATTTACTCCATGTTCCTTCAGCCAATAAGGCAACTGGTAATTATATTACTTCTAAAATTATTCTTATAGAAAATCAAAATTCTTCACATCAACAAATGAGAATAATAATTGAAGATGCAAACATATATCATGTACCTTAATTTTTCAGAATCATCAGAATTGTAAAAAATCAATTGACATTTCCGCTGGTTACTTGTATATGAGTGGAAGGAAAGAGCTGACTGTTCTTATTTCGAAAAGACTGTACAAATATTCAATATGTAATGTAATAAAATACACCTTTACGCATAATTATTTCATCTGACTAAATGTGGACTCAAACAATCCCAATCACTATGAGCTCACAAGAACCAGCTACAGAAACAACGAGTAATGACGTACAAACATTAAGTGGTAATGGTACTTTCTTCCTAATAACATATAGTGTGAAGTATATGTCACTAAACCATGAGTATTATAACTGTAATTTGATGTTTTGATGATTGTTACTTTCTTCGATTAAAAAGGAACGAAATGAACAAATGACATAATGCTAAACTTCGTCAGTGATCCTAAATCTTAATAATGTAATATGGCCAAAGAGCGTGAAAGTTATTATGTAAAAAAGTACCAAAGGGTTGGATATGATGCTACAGGACCCATGTTAAAACGTGGGTCCTGTAATATCATATCAGAGATTTTCGAATGCATTGAAGAAACAATAAACCGAAGTTGATCGAACTTGGCCTTATGTGCCCTCGGGTACTCCTGGTCCACTAGGAGTGACACTCACCAAGTGGTACAAATATTATTGCGTCAATTTAACCATTCTGTTATAGAAAAACAAACTTAGACAAAGAATGACGATTGAGGATAGATGAAACATATTTCAATACTCAAGGCTAACACATTTTTCTCCATTGGTTAGAAAAACAAGCTTGACATGTAAACTCTGCATCAAAAGGTCAACAGATGTTTCTGGTAATTCATCGTTTTCATAACATTCTATTGAATTTTTTTTTTTTTTTTTTTTTTTTTTTTTTGTAATGGATGCTTTGGAAAATTTCAAATCAATGAAAAGGAAACGATTTCCAGCATGACCACCCTGCACTGAACCAGCGGAACAAAACCACAAGAAGGCGACACTTAAGTGACATCAGACAAAAATACAATTCTCCGCAGGGCACAATGATATGCACTAGAACATCAAACAGAACAGACAAGAACAGTCGAAACATACCTACAGAAATATCAAACATTAACACATAGACACATAAATGGAAGGAGTTCAATGTGCACCTGGTCAATGTATCTTTTCACCAAATGGTATATACAATAAAGAAGAACAAACTACATACAGAGCAAGAAATAATTCACATGGATAATAGCTGTCCAGGAAGGTGAGCATCTCCTGTGTAAGTCTGATGACTTCTCTCCTGAATAACATTCATATTATGTTCATAAATTTCATTATGATTCCTTTGTTAGGTGACCAAACAAACGGATGGTTAGGCATGGTCCATTTGATATTCTGTGGGGGGGGGGGACTTTGGTTTTTTGTCGGAGCAAGATTATTTGTTTCGCCTCGGACTGGGGCAAAATTATTTTTTTCTTGAAATGTCGGAGCAAGGAATTTTTTTTAACAAAGTGATGTGCATATTAAAAATGTTTGTGTTTTATCAATAGAAATTATTTAGAAATATTCAAAACTCTAAATATTAATATATTACTTTAGTTTTATGCAAGTATTCAATTCAAATCAAAACAAAGAGATAAAAGATTTATACAATGCAAATCTAAATAAACAAAATTTATATAAGGTACAATGTACATGTATACAAGAGGGTCTGACGATAAGGTCTTCTGGACAAATTTTTAATGTAGAATTATAAATTGGTGAATAAGTTAAGTTCACCTTTAAAGCTTACAAGAACATTAAATTAGACTCGATGGGATACATGCAACATGTATTAATAGTAATACATTAATATTGATAATACTTTTGATATCTTCAAATATATGAACTTTTCCATTAGTAAATAATGTTTGACATAAAACTATGGCGAGCGAAGCGAGCCAAAATTTTTTTGATAGATTGAAAACTGCGGGGAGCGAAGCGAGCCAGAAAATTTACAAGAATTGTAGCAAAATTTTATGGTAATTCTTCAAATTCAGATCATTTGTAAGAGCAAGATTATTTTTTTCTGTCACACCATAAGCAAATTAATTTTTTTCATCAAAATTCAGAGCAATTTTTTTTTTCGAAAAAAAAAACAAGCCCCCCTCCTCAGAATATCAAATGGACCGTGCCTTATGCTTGATTTTCTTCATAGAAATGCTGTTTGAAAAAAGAAGGTTTCAAAAGAGAAACTGCATACGGGGATGAAAAGGTCCCAGTTAATCTAGTAAACATTAAAGCATTGAAGTCTAAAACACACAAAAGCAAGGTGTCAGAGCCTTGGTTATCAGAATTATATGAGCATACACAACCAGCTACACTCTAGTACAGAAACTTACATAGTCATACACAACCAGCCACAAATTAGTGCAGAAACTTTAAAACAGGTATACACAACCAGCCGCACATTAGTACAGAAACTAACGCAGTCATACACAACCAGCCACACATTAGTACAGAAACTAACGCAGTCATACACAACCAGCCACAAATTAGTACAGAAACTAACGCAGTCATACACAACCAGCCACACATTAGTACAGAAAGTAACGCCGTCATACACAACCAGCCACAAATTAGTGCAGAAACTTTAAAACAGGCATACACAACCAGCCAAACACTAGTATAGAAGCTTACACAGTCATACACAACCAGCCACAAATTAGTGCAGAAACTTTAAAACAGGCATACACAACCAGTCAAACACTAGTACAGAAACTTATACAGTCATATACAACCAGCCACACATTTGTGCAGAAACTTACACAAAATCTTTACTACGGACAAAATAATCAAAATTAAGAGACCAATCAATAAGTATACAAATTCTTTAAAAAATGAAAAATAAAACAAGACAAACAAACAAAAACAAAACCAATGAAAAGAAGGAGAAAGGTGACATGAAGAAGATCTCCAACAATGAAAACAGCCTAACATATTCCCACAAGAGAGCAGACAAACAGACGGAGACAACACCATTGAATGAGTACAGTGTAAAAACGGAATTTATTGTTGGTGGCACTACTACATGCACTCGAACAAAAGTTCATTTTCATATCACGGAAACTACCGTTAAGAACCTTAATTTTACACATCAGACTACGGACATCAAATACTTTGACGAACTTTTGATTATTATGTTATAAATAATCGATGGTTTTACGTCATGTTTCCAGTGATTCCTGTGTGACGTCACAATAGAAAACGTCGCCAAAATATGTGATGTCCTTAGTCTAGCTATCAAATGAAACATTTCGGAAATCGTGTATTCAAGAAGGAAAATTTGAAAAGGGTTTCGTACTATGGCTTGGGATCAGAAATTAAATCTTTGTTATTTCAGTGATTGGAGTGAGCTCATGTTAAACGTCTTCAAATTCAATAGCATCATTTAAGAACAGATAAATTTGTAGCATGGACCAGACATGCGCCTTTCGGGTACTTAACCCTCATCAGTGATCCTCAATCAAAACAATGTAATATGGCAAAAATGTCTGAAAGTTATTTTGTCCAAAAATGTACCGAAAGACGTAGAAGGATGGGTGGGATATGATGCTACAGGACCCACGTTTTAAAAATTTCAAACAATTTTGATAACAGGAATTTTAGAATGCGTCGAAGAAACGTTCAACCGAAGTTGATCGAACTTTGCTGCATGTGCCCTCGGGGACCACCTTATATGGTATTCCACTGTGTACTGAAAGTCTAATCATTGAGTTTAGTTATCAAAGAACGCTATAAAAATCCGAGAGGGTTCAGAAAAAAAAACCATAAAGATTAAAATAGGATGCTCTGACACCCTTAATGCTATCAAATTTTATTTGTTTTTATTTAAAAATAGAAGTAGAAAAAAAAAACACTTCAAACTGTTGCATGCTAATATCAGTATGGTACAGAGAATGATTCACAGCTTATGATACACTTAGATATCAATAATAATACGGAAGTGTTCCAGCTCTTTACCTTCTTGAAGAAAACCTCAAACCAATTTCAATGTACCAGACACGTGTTTCGGATAGTCTTCATCAGTGATACTTCCAGCCAAAGTGATTTTCGGACACAACCAAACTTCATTTCAGTAGCGCGCTCTGGTTTTATTTGTTTGTGCATATACTTGTAACAATGTAACACCTACTATTTTTTGAGGGGGGGGGGCACATAGATATAATTATATATAAAAGATAAATGAATAATGTTGCTCATGAGAATTTAACTTCTTACTGAGAATGAGATTTGAAAAGTATTATGACATCATAAAAATGTCATATGCAAAAAGGTTTTTTTGTGTATTTTCTTGTAAAAAATTAGAGAGTCTCATGTGAAAAAGATGCGGAACAGAAGCTTTAATTTTGGACATTGTTACAAATATCAAACCAAAATAAGTTGAGTTTCCTTCTTTATCACGCCTCGTAATAATTTCAGCCAATGACGTCGCAGTATTACGGTCACGTGGTGTCCTACCTTGGCATCGAGGTAGGTCATTAATTTTCCATATGTCAAAAATTACACAGAAAACGTTACGAAATTGTTCTCTACATGATAAATTCGTTATAGGGTTTATTTCTGTCATACTTCCTACTCAAAGTAGGTGTGTAGATATGTACAATTTACAAACCTACTTTGAGTAGGAAGTATGACAGGAACATACCTTATAACTAATACTAGTGCAAAATGCAGGCTTAGGACATAACCTTTAAGAGAGAGTTATACCCTTCAAGCTGCAGTCATATTTTTAAGAAAATGTGGGCGTTGATTGCTATAGAATAATAACAGCTGTTCATATTTGAGAATATTACATTCGAAAATAATGCTTTGTCATTAGAAAAAATCCTTTCGCTAATTTGATGTTTTAATCTACAAAAAAAGATTTTCCATACACTAGTGGAAAGCTGATTGTGAGAAAATGGTAAAAACGTCTGATTATATTGAAAGCTAAATTTGCTCCATCACTCTTGTCAGTTTGATGATTTACATCAAAGCTTCAAGAGCCTTAGTTGTTTTTGATGACAATTAAATATAAGAACTTAGTCTCTTCCTATCCATTTAATATCTGAATTACAAATAAATTTTGAGCTACATTTTAGACGATAATTATGATATTCCTTCGTCATTCTAAGTGCGAATGACTGGGATAGCATTCACATTTATGTTTAAAGAGTTTAACAATTGAGTCGAATAAAAGCAAACTTAATGAAACATACTTTATGCTCTGATTAGGTATTATCGAACAACAACAACAACAACAATGATAAAACTGAAAATGGTGTAAATGTTCTATTTCAACATCCAAGGATGGCGCTTTGGTGAAGAGTGCTAAATGTTCAAACACAGCCGCATACGATCAACCAAAATAAGATCTACAGACGTAAGTACCAAATACCAACATCCACAGAAAAATTCATAATTACCTTAATATTAAGTTTCATGGGAGAAAATACAAAAGTTATATATGAAGGTACAGATCTCATCATATTTGCACACCATTGAATAGTACACAAATTCTATGATGCATTTTGATTGGTATAGCGATTAAAATACTGTAAGCACTGCTGTTTTCCTGTTACAGTGACAGTAACGCGTTCCTCTGGCGACGTCGTCGAAGCAAACGTTTTATAGCTCATTACTGCCCATCACATTAGAATAGAATTACCATGCTAATGTTTCACAAAAACTGATAGGGTATCGGCGAATTCCCAGTCAGTTTTTGTAAAACACACGCATGGTAAATCAAAACTGCTAGGCATTACAGGATACTATATGACTATCTTTGAATCTAATTTTATTTTGAATGAGGAGAAGATCTCATACAAGACAATGTTGCAGCAGAAAATTAAAAAAAGAAAGAAACGCACAAAACAGACAACATACATCACTGACGACATTAACAAACAACTGAAGCAACAAGAGAACAATCACTTGAAAAGGACTGAACCCTGCAAAGTTATTTCTGTTCACAAAATTTCCTCGAAATGTTTGAAAAGTGGGTCCTGCAGCATCATATCCCATCCGTCCAGCTACGTTTTTGGTATTATAAGGACATAACTTTTGACACTCTTTATCCATATTCCATTGTTTGGATTGAGAATCACTGACGAGGGTTAAGTACCCGAAACGTGCATGTCTGTTTCATGCTGCAAATTTATCTGTTCTTAAATAATGCTATGAATTTGAAGACGTTTAACTTGAAACATGAATGACAACACACATTAGGAGGATGATAAATGATTGATCCGACTTAGAACCCAGAACACACTAAGAGAGCCAAGAGGTGATAGTACGAGGGCTGATTGATATGTTGTGAGCCTCGGATTTCTGGGATGCAGAAGGTACTCTGCTGATAGATTATCTCCAAAAAGGACAAACAATCAATGACACATACTATGCTTCACTTCTGACAAAGTTACGGGAAAATACTACACTTAAGCGTCGTGGAAAGCTCACTAGTTAAAGGAGTGTTGTTCCATCAGGACACTGCTCCTGTTCACAAGTCTGTCACTGCCATGGCTGCCATTCATGACTGTGGCTTTAATTTGATTGAGCATCCGCCTTATTCACCTGATCTTGCTCCATCAGACTTTCATCTATTCCCAAAACTGAAAGCAGCTATTTCAGTCACCCATTTTCAGTTCACATCATACTTGCAGAAAACAGAATATGGAATGTTTTAAAAGTGGATGTGAGGCCCTTAATCACTGGTGGCAAATGTGTATAGAAAGGGGGATATGTAGAAAAATAATGCAAAATGTCAGATTAAATACGGGGCTCACAACATTTCAATCAGCCCTTGTAGCAACATTCTTATTGTCATGACGGTTACGTAGCTATTTTAACTCAATTTTGAATCACGCGTCTGGTGCATTAAAATTGGTTTGAAATTTTCCTCAAGATGGTAAGGAGTTGGAACAATTCCGTATTATTTTAATAAACTACATGGGGGTTGTTTCAACTAATGAGATATTAGTGTATTTTCGTTGAAATTTATAAACGTCTGAACGGAAAAAGAGAATGAAACAAATATGATTGATGAGTTGTGACTTTTGGATTGACTCTGATAGTAATATTTCATCTAAAAGGAATAGATGTTGAAGTCTTCAACGTCATCAAATTGAATCACGAAATAAGAAAATTACTTATATTTGATAAAAATATACATGATTACCGATTAACAGAGTCTCTGCTTGTATGAATTTAAATACAGTATCATGCATATTTATGAAAAACGAAGTTTCCGACTCTGCGGTCAGAGAGCAGTCTTCTGGACAACAATGTCTAAATGTAATACACCAGACAGTCATGTTTCGGATAATAAATCCAAATCAGTGTTACATCAAGCAAATGTTATTACGATAATCTCAACAGCACTCACAATAGAGCACCAAATGGAGCATCGACGGACCCATAGCAAGCCAGAGGTGGGACCAGGTGCCCGGGAGGAGCGAGCATCCCCTGTTGGCTAGCCGCACCCGCCGTCGATGTTAAAACAATATACAAAACACATGCACTGTCTGAGGCCATGTATGTCTATATAGAAAGTGTTATGGCGACCATATCAGGGACAAATATTCAAGACACTTACGGTCAAGTTAAAGAAAATTTTTAATGAAAACAACAATTGTAACCAAGTTTTCAAAATTAATTATAGTATCTACTATTACTATCATGCAAAATTATCTTCAATCATTACCCTTACAGTGTGTATTTGTCATTATTGATATCAAAACATTACCACGTTTTAGGTGCAATACTCGTTTTCAATTGCTTATAGGAAAAGAATTGAGATACCTTTCTTTCGGTATCTACATATAACTGGCCTTATTCTTGAAAATTACGAAAAGAGTGTACTTACTTTATTCTTTCAATCTTCGCTTTAATTAAATTAAAAATATTCATTGATATATTAACTTAAATTTTGATTAATCATTCTATCCCTACAAGGAAATAAGATTTCCTGTTTAAATTATGAATGGATTTATCGATATGTATCGATGGAGGAGTTGCCTTTACGACATTTCTTAAATATTTTCTAAAAATCAATGGGGATTGAGGTACACAGAGAAGCTGTAGAACGGATATACATTTTGCATGATTTCCGTTATCATAAGAATAATTGTGCATGAATGAATGAGGAACTATGAACATGGGTGAGTAAGCTGACCTTTGAGAGTGTTCGATTACAATCGGGACTTGAGATCGCCAGCCATCTATTTTTTATGGTCTCTACTTACATCTACTGCATGACAAGCACTTTGAGTCTTTTGTTCAAACCCCATGGTACAATTTCATAGTTGTGACCTGTAGATCATACATGTAGGCGTGTTCACTTTAGAAATCGAATCCGTCGTTTCAAATTGATTATTGCTTTTATCAAATTTTGTAAATATTAACACAGACAGGAATGTAGAGAGCTTTCAACATGAAAGGTAGAAAATTGTCCTCTTCACTACTTTGACTTTTGATGTGAAGTTAATTTTCTGATCTCTTTTTAAATCTAATTCGACTCATTTTTGGCTTAAACATCTTCAACGTTGTAAACTGAAGCATATTCTATGTAGTACACTTGACAAGAAATTATTTTAATTGACAGAATATATGTTTTAAATTGGGTATCAATTATAAAAGAACATTAAAGAAGTACCTATCAGTTATTCAGTCTTAAAGTCGAGAAGGCAAGGCAAACTTAGAACTACTTTAAGCCCTATGAGGCTTATCCAACGTTCAGTAGAGTGATATGTTAATCCAGATATAAAGACCTGATGAGGTTACTGCAAATGTATACGTATTTTGCATTTTCCTCTTACACATGATGGTACACTTCTGGTACTTTACAAGTTTGACAAAATAAAGATTGGGACAACACAGGTCCTTGTTTTGATGGCTCTCTTCAGTTTTGCATAGTTCGTGATAATTTCAATTAGAATATTTAGGACAGCATCCGACGGTCATTTTCTTTTTATTTGAAAATCTTTTATCTGGTAATACTGCATCTTGGATACCAAGAAAGTTGTTGTCAGATATGTCTTTGGGCGGAGTATGAAAAGCGCTTTGGTTGGAAGCATCACTGATGAGAATTTAATATTCGAAACACGTTTCTGGTGCATGAAAATTGGTTTAACACCTTCTTGAAGAAAATCTGTGTGGTCCGAGGTTTATTTTTATTTTCATGTACTGTTTTTCTCTTCATGAGGTCAGCTTTTCTTCAAATTTTCTTCAAGAAGATATAGAGTTGGAACCTTTCCGTATTTTTAATATAGTTCTTTGCACTTATAATTATTACGATTTTTATACATTTATCCTGAAGCATCAAAATTTTTAATCGTAGAAATAGAAGGTATTTCGAAAAGTGGGAAGAACTGAAATGCAACTGATAAATTTTCTTCTAGAGTGGATTTCAAAGCACACAAAACGAGCATAAATTATGGAATAAACTAAAAATAAAAACATACCTGTCATTCAGCCAAAGAAGATTTCCATTTTTTTTTTGTTTTTCTTTTTTGTAATAACCTCCATTTCAGAAATAAAACACTAGGTTAATACCAAGTCCAAGTCGATTTCAGTTTCATTCATAATTTAATTCATAATCGAATGCAGACGACAATTGAGCATAATTTACAAGTATTACAACCTGATACATTACAAAGTAATCAAGTGTTTCAATCTTTGTACATAATTCATTTAACTCATATAAGAGCAGTGTATTATATCTAAAACTCATTAAATACATTTATTACTAGCCACTTGTGATACTCATGGAAACCTCTTTGGTCACGTAGTGGCCCGAGCCGTAAATCCACATCATTCGTATTAAATCTCTACTATCTGACAGTATATTCCTGTAAACTACATAAAAAGGAGATAGAAAGGTATTAAATTTGTAATGAACGAGAAATAATGAAAAAAAAAATGCTAGAAGAGATTACTTTAATTTTGTATATATCTTCATAATTTGACTTCAACTGACCTCATGAAGAGAAAAACAGTACATGAGAATAAAAATAAATCTTGGACCACACAGGACATACCAAGATGTACAAAAACGAACAGACCACACAGACACATACCAAGAAGTACAAACACGAAAACATAAAACATAGGACCTCACAATCACTCATTGACACTATTTGTAAGTAAAACAAAAAACCATGATAACCAAACAAAAACGATAAAAACACAAGCTTTGAACACCAAACACGGGTCACACAAATACAAATGGCTATGCTGTAAATGCAAAGCACACGATCAACAATGATCACTATCTACAGACAAGCTTAAGGAGAACACAGGACTAAACGCTATCTACACAAACACAAATGAAAATGCTTTAGGTAAAATACACACTAACACCAAACATTACAAAAAATAGAAAAAAAGACAGACAACAACATTGCAGTATGGAGCAGTTAAACGTGTTCCCGCGACACGGTGTCTAAGTTGTAATAATTACTTCTTTCCAGCCCCGCTTTGTTTTGGTCATTCATCAATTCGGCATCATAAATATTATTTTGCTATTTCGGAAACTTCTCATTTCATCAAAACATATTATCTAAATTACATTTTAGGTTACATCTTAGCACCATCCCTCTCATGCTATTTTGGTCATAGATTTCATTTACTACTGAATCGACCCTATAAAAAAATGGAGCCGCGCACTCTCTGCAAAGTCAAAGCACAAATTCAAATTAAAAAAAAAACAGAAGACGCTACTGATATACATTTGGCCGTCAGAAAATCTCTTCGGCATTTAATAGGTACCACTGATGAGGATTTACAATCCGAAACACGTGTATGGTACATTAGAACTGGTTTGAAATTTTCTTCAAGAGGATAAAGAGTCGGGACACTTCCGTATTATACTTTAAGTAGAAAATACAAAATTATCGCTTTCGGACCAAAAATTCAGAAAAGGCAATCTATAGGTGAAAAACACGCAGACACGTACACACAAAGACTGATGGTCACAAAACCTCAATATCATAGTCCTAACATTTACACTCCTTGTAAAGTAATTGCAGAAATTTGAATTCTCAAAATAACACCAGAGGGCGCTAGTGAAATGAATTTGGGCTGCGTATGAAAAGCACTTTGGCTGAAAGCATCACTGATGTGGATTTAATATCCGAAACACGTGTCTAGTGCATAATAAATTGGTTTGAAATTTTCTTCAAGAAGGTAAAGAGTTGGAACCCTTCCGCATTATTACAATCTATAGGCATACAGATGGTTGAAAATATGAAACAAACGAAGGTAGGGAGGATATCCTTACCAGTGAAAATTGTACGCATGTACATCAAACACGGAACCCGCAGATAGGATGTTTTCGGCGTAAAAAATCCAACATCAAACACAAACCACAGAGTCACGAAGAAAAGCATGCAGATACCATGAGTTAAAGATACATTGCAGATACCATGAGTGAAAGAAGATCCTGACAACGATCTCAGCAGCATTCACAATAGAGCACAAAATTAAGCATCGACGGACCCATAGCAATTATGACGAATATGGATAATGACCATATCCCTGTCTACAGTACAAAATCGACAATTCAGAAAATCAGTAACCGAAGGCATACAAAACCAGGATAAAACAGGAACCAAAGCAAACAAAAACAAAAACCTCCACCATATGAAAAGAAGCGAACTCCCGATATGAGAGTGTGACCAGGAGCTAGAGCTGGGACCAGATGCACGAGAGGAGTAAGCATCCCCATTTTGGCTTGTCGCACCCGCCATTAAACACGGACAGCGCAATTAGACTGTTCTCGGCGCAAAAGAATCCAACATCAAACACAAAGTCACGAAGAAAAGCATGCAGATACCAACGATATAAGGTCGATCGGGTATAAGAAATCCATAAAACAAGAGGTAAAATATTCAAACCCATGAAAAGTTTAAAGCGAATGAATCAATTTTATTGTGATGGCAAAAGTAAAACACAGAACATAAATTATCATGCATAGAAAGTTTGGCACATATTTTTTTTATCACTTAAGAATGAAGGTTCAATACTATAAGGTATACCAAGCATTAATAGTGATAAAATCGAGATGAAGCCATTGCTTCGAATACTCATTATTTCTTCCATGTTTATTTGTAGTCCATTGTGTTTTAGTTTCTACAAAATATAAAAACAACTAAGAATGACTCCGGTAATATATGAAAGAGGTATTCAACAACACAATCCTGAACAAGCTACAGTGAAACTCACCCGCAGTAGGCAACAATTAACGAACATCAAAAGAAAACAACTTCAACAATGAGACATACAATAACACCCAAATCAAATGGGTTATAACAACAGACAAGGTGCCGACTCTGGAAAATCATCGGCTATATCATATTGAATGGTATACTAGTATAGTGTCTTAATTTGTGTTTTGTTACGGGTATGCCACACACAGCAAGAGCATCAGTCGTACATGTAATGCGCGTGACATTTTTTTCTAAATATATGCGTCATATTTGTCTGTATCATTCTTTTTTTCAGAAATCTCGTTTTAGGTAAAAAGGTGACGTTAAAATTCAGGTCACCGCGGGTTCAGTTTGCAGGCATTTTTCTTTAGATCTTATGCATTGTGATGTCAAGAGCGTTTACATGCAGAAATGGAACACGTTGATATCAATAGTTGCATCTAAGGAAATTACATTGGTTGTGCCTATAGATATGAATAACAAGGTGACAACCCTTCCACTTACCCTTATAAACAGAGATCTTCCAAGAAGTAGAACCAGTAAATAATAATAAAAGCCTTCTCTCTCTAACTTAACATACCAAAAATGAAAGTCATATGTAGGGGGTCCTAGATTGTGCTGTATATTGATATTGGAATATTGAAGAGTATCGATACTTTGAGCTTTTCAATACGTATCGATACACAAATGCTGAGTATCGATACTTTCAATACATATGATAAGAAAATAAAATCCTTAACTTCTAATTCGTTTTTAGTTCTTCTTTTCATATTTCTTCTTAATCTTCTTTGATCACATCAATGTTCAGACATACAAGTTCAAATAAAGTTTCTTTCGTTATTACATTTCGATAAATAGGGTTGCCACTGTGACGTCACGTCCAAATTTTGAACTTAGGAAGAATTTGCCAACGTTAGAATATACTTTTCGCTGTGCTTGCGATGTTCTTGCAAAAAATAGGGTGTCTAATATTTAAAGAAATGTAAATAAATATGAAAAAAATGATTGTCTTAGTTTTGGTGTTCATCGGTGTATAATTCGCGATTCACGGAATTTGCACGTGACCAGTCACCAACCAGATTTCTTTGGTAGACAAAGAAAGACTTTCCATACCTGCCATTTATATCTTCTTTTTCCTTTTTTAAGAAGCTTTTGAAATAATGGAAAACATCCATTTGTTGTTTATTTTTGTTCTGATTTATATAGTTTTCACTGATTAAAACATAAACCCCCATTTATTGATTCATATGATTTTTCGTGAAAAATGTAAAAATGCGTATTTTGTATTGGAAATATTGAGTATAGAAGCAAAATGTATTGTATTGTATTGAAAAATTTATTTCAATATACAGCACTAGTCCCTAGGTAACACAAAAACACTGCAATGTACATAGATATTGAAAGCAGCTGGTGTACAAAAATAGCCCGTGTTCTGCTGGTTGCAGCGGGCTCAATCGAGAAGTTTGGTGATTGTTTTGATGTTGCTTGAAATGAAGCAGTAGACTTTATTTTTGACTCATTTGAGGAAAAACATGCAGATATCAAGGATAAGTTGATCAGGTATCAGACATCCAACCAACAAACATAATAAAACAACATACGATGTATAAGACAATTATATAAACATAAAATGACACAACAAATAGACAGCATCCAAAGGATGACAAGCAAAATTCATATTAAAACATAAAAGAAAACACGTATAGTCAAGATCAGCACACCTTACGTTGATTCATCTTGAAACATCTTGTTCGTGACACAAAACTTTTCCTTTTTGTTATTTCGATTTACATACTTTTTTTAATCCGATCATTCAGATGTTTGTGTTCGATCCTTTCTTTATAATTCTTTGTTTATTTTAGATGTATTCTATGGCTTTTTGTGTTGTTCATATATGAGAGAGACCTTCAACAATACTTCCCTGGACTTATGTTAAACGTCTTTAAATTCATTAGCATCATTTAAAACCTGATTAATTTGCAGACATGCACGTTTCGGGTACTAAACCCTCGTCAGTGATTCTCAGTCTAAACAATGTAATATGGCCGAAAAGTATGAAAATAGGTATGTCCAAAAATGTACCAAAAGACGTAGCAGAATGGGTGGGATATGATGCTACAGGACCCACGTTTTAAAAATTTCAATAAATTTTGTAACAGAAAATTTCAAATGCGTTGAAGAGACAGACGATCAACCGAAGTTGATCGAACTTGGCTACATGTGCCCTCGGGGACTCTTGGTCCACCAGCAGTGACACTCACCAAGTAGTTCAAATGTTAAACGTCTTTAAATTCATTAGAAGACACACCCAAATTATACAACAAACAACGAACATCAGACAAAACATCATGAACATCGAGAAACACAACATTCTAATGCAATGCCGCTATAACGTCGAATTTCATTAGTTGTTTGCTCCTTAACGACAACATACTAGGCTTTGACGTTGTTAACGCCAAATCTCGCCTTTTATTCACAAAAATGTAGATTGCATTAGAATGAGAATGACTAGAAACTGATGTTATGTTTCCGGACGATAAATGCCGATTTTACGGAGCAAAAATCCTCTTTTCTGGCACTGATAACGCGTCGCTAGAAAACTCAATTTGCCACCGTAAAATTAACATTAACGATCTGCAAATATTACGTAAGAAATTAGTTATTCCCTTAATATCTTCGATCACTAAACGGTCAAGTTAAGCAATAGAATTGACACACAAAAATCTGAAACACAAATGACAATATCAACATTACTAGTAGATTCCCTAAGTTTTACTTCCATTCTAATGAAACGTCGCTATAACGTCGATTTTCATTGGTTGATTGCTCCTTACTAACGCGTCGCCAGAAAAAAAAAACTCAGTTTGCAACCGTAAAATCAGCATTTACCGTCCGCAAACATAACATTAAAAACTAGCTATTCCCTAATAAGGCAACTAGAGTTATATTCCAATAACTTGGGTTGCTATTGTGACTTCACACTCCAGTCTTGCATGTAAGGAGAATTAACCAATATTAAAATACATTTGATGCTGTTACAGGCAGAATGTGTAATATTGGACATTTCTACCTTTCGTTTATTTCAAGCAGTTAGATCAGATAAATCAGAAGAGAAAACAAACCGTCCTTTCATTAAAGTAAGATTTGCAAACAAAGGTATTGATAAATTGAATCTTGGTCAAATTATGAATCACAAAACTGTCACAGAAAAAATCCCACCATATTTCAAAAGAAAAGAAACTCCTTGTATTTCCTATAGCTACACACCAACAGTTGCATCTAAAATTTACAATAACAAACGATTCCTGCAGTGTATTGATTTAAGTAATCCCTCACTACATCCACTTCCTTGCGATGTTCTTCATCGGATTTCAACTACTCTCCTTGTGGACACGTTATTACTGGTGACCTTAGTATAGTCAAGAACGACAAGTTGAGAGAATTGTTAAAAAAGGATCCCAAATACAGAGAGAGTATGTCCTTTACATGGAACCAAAATGTCAAAATTATCATGGACTCTTGTGAGGAATATGCAAGACGTTGGGCAAAGAAAGAGGATGTACAGCTCGACACCCTTTCCGAATGGATAAAATCCATCAGAGGGTTACTTTTATCTAGAATTAACCGATTAAAATCAACTGTGAACACCAGATTCGTGTCTATATTTAAAGACCCTGATGTTTTCGCAGAGCTTACCTACCTCCAAGAACATTATGTCATCACACCAGCGGACAAAGCCTCAAATAATTACACATTTACTTACAAAAAGTACTATTTCGACAGTCTAGTTAAAGAGTTGGGTTTAAATTCGACACCTGGAAATCCCACTTACACCCAAACAAACCTTTCTGTCTCTGAAATAATAGATAACCACAAATCAGTTCTTGCTTCCTTCGGCTTCGACACTACCAATTTAGATTTAGATTTACCATACTTATACTGCATACCTAAAATGCATAAGAATCCGTACAAACAACGTTTCATCGCTGGTTCCTCAAAATGTTCTACCAAATCTGTATCGATCTTACTCACCAAAGTTTTATCTGAAATCAAATCTGGGCTTCAAAAATATTGTTCGACAGTATATTCTCGCAGTGGTATCAACCAGATGTGGATTTTAAAGAATTCAAAGGAACTTTTAGAACATCTGAAATCCACTTATTTTAGTAGAGTCCATTCGATCAAAGCCTTTGATTTTTCGACACTTTACACTACGATTCCACATTCTAAATTGAAAGAAAGACTCGCAAAAATTATAAGTAATGCGTTCACAAGTAAGAACGGTAATCGCAAATACAAATTTATTGTTGTTAACTATGACAAAACCTACTTTGTAAGAGAAAAGTCCGATTCTGAAAATAAGTACACTGAAACAGACATTATTCAGATGTTAAACTTTCTGATCGACAACATTTTTGTGGTGTTTGGAGGAAAGGTCTTCCAGCAAATTGTCGGAATTCCAATGGGGACCAATTGTGCCCCACTCCTTGCCGACATTTTCCTTTACTCGTACGAAGCTGAATTCATTCAATATTTGGTCTCTGAAGGAAAAAGATACTTAGCTTCTGACTTCAACTTCACTTACAGATACATAGACGATGTGTTGTCCATCAATAATACAAAATTCGCGGATTACCTCAGCAGTATCTATCCTTCGGAGCTTGAGGTCAAAGA
This sequence comes from Pinctada fucata, assembly GCA_028142955.1. Lineage (NCBI taxonomy): Eukaryota > Metazoa > Mollusca > Bivalvia > Pterioida > Pteriidae > Pinctada > Pinctada fucata. Next base: position 27,896,779 of record AP027115.1, read on the forward strand.
AACTACAGAGACAAATAATTCAGCATCCTATTTGGACATAATGTTGTCCTACGACACTGATGGTCACATGAACACCTCACTCTATGACAAACGTGACGACTTCAATTTCAGCATTACAAACTTTCCTTTTCTGAGTTGCAACATCCTTTCATCGCCTGCTTATGGCGTGTTCATATCTCAGTTGATACGCTATGCTAGAGCAAGTACCAAATATACGGATTTTGTTCTGAGAGCTAGGCGTCTTTCAGATAAGCTTCTCAGTCAGGGATATGTTTGTGACCGACTAACATCGTCACTGAGGAAGTTCTACGGTCGATATGGGGAACTCGTCATACACTATGATGTCCCACTCTCCAGAATGGTCGATGATATCTGTCATAGACCATTTGAACCATCCAACCAAAGATTGTACTCTATGTCTTCCAAAATGGAATTACCGGATGTGAGAGTTCTACCGAATTGAAGTGACGGGTGTTGCATGCAAGCAGGAGATGCTTACTCTTCCTGGGCACCTGGTCTCACTCCCATATCGGGAGTTCGCTTCTTTTCATATAGTGGAGGTTTTTGTTTGTTTGCTTTGGTTCCTATTTTATCCTGATTTTGTATGCCTTCGGTTTCTGATTTTCTGAATTATCGATTTTGTGCTGTAGACAGGGATATGGTCATTATCCATATTTGTCATTCATGCAAAAAAAATTTGACCGACGTTTAGAATAAATGTAAATATACGTAATGTCTGTCTTACTTTTGGTGTTCATGGGTGTATAATTCTGGTAGAACACGTGTAAATTTGCACGTAACCATTACTTCAATATATAAACTGAGGAAAACCAGTATGAGAGTTGTCCGCTATATAATAGCGGATAGTAAAACCTCCCACTTACCCGGATACCAAGAAAATGAACCCCTCTTGTCTGATATGTGCAAAACAAACTTAATAGAGAACAGCACTAACATAACCGGTATCCAAATTTGTATATTTCCTTACAGAGCTCTTTCTTATCTTCCTCTTTATGTCAGTGTATATTCAGCTCTTCAGCTGTTAGACTTGTCTTTCAGTTTCCTCTTTCTCGTCCTCCAGCGTAAATGATTTTAAGAAATGTCTACATGGTGCACTTAATCGGTGATGTAGTGTTGGAACTCAAACTTTAAAGAAGATTGTTTGTGTCATAAATATTTTTAATTCATGAAGTAACTTCTTGCGTAAACAATACTTTACAAATGACGATCCTCCAAATGTTCAATAAAGTTCCATAAATGGCTTTCTATGAAATTGTCAAATGGAAACTTCGAATGTTTCTTCATGATTACTTCTCCAAGTAGAGATTTTATCAACTTTGTAGGCCAAATAGTCGAAAGAGAATGTCATCTTTTTGTATTGATCTGAAGGGGTTTCCTCTTCCTAATTCATACGAAAATAATGTTAAAGGTCTTAAAATTCAATAGCATCATTTTAGAACAGATAAATTTTCAGCATGGACGAGACATGCACGTTTTGGGTACTTAACCCTCCTCAGTGATCCTCAATATAAACAATGTAATATGGCCAAAGAGTTTGAAAAGTATTATGTCCAAAAATGTACCGAATGACATAGCAGGATTGGTTGGATATGATGCTACAGGACTCACGTTTTAGAAATTTCAAGAAATTTGGTAACAGAATTTGTCCAATGCGTTGAAGAGACAGAGAATCAACCGAAGTTGATCGAACTTGGCTACATGTGCCCTCGGGGACTCCTGGTCAACCGTAGTCACACCCAATAAGTAGTTCAAATGTTAAACGTCTTTAAATTCAATAGCATCATTTGGAACAGATAAATTTGCAGCATGGACCACACATGGAAGTTTCAAGTACTTAACCCTCGTCAGTGATCCTCCATCTAAATAATGTAATATGGCTTAAGAGTGTGAAAGTATTGTGTCCAAAAATATAAAGAGTGACATAGCAGAATGGTTGGGATATAATGCTACAGGACCCACGTTTTAAAAATTTCAAGAAATTTGGTAACAGAATTTTTCCAATGCGTTGAAGAGACAGACGATCAACCGAAGTTGATCGATCTTGGCCACATGTGCTATCGGGGACTCCTGGTCAACCAGCAGTGACACTCACGAAGTAGTACAAATGTTAAACGTCTTCAAATTCAATAGCATCATTTAAGAACAGATAAATTTGCAGCATGGACCCGACATGCACATTTCGGGTACTTGACCCTCATCAGTGATCCTCAATTTAAACAATGTAATATTGCCAAAGAGTGTGAAAAGTATTATGTCCAAATATGTACCAAATGACAAAGCAGCAGGATAGGTGGGATGTGATGCCATAGGACCAATGTTTTAGAAATTTGGTAACAGAATTTTCAAATGCGTTGAAGGGACAGACGATCAACCGAATATGTGACCTCGGGGACTCCTGGTCCACCAGCAGTGACACTCGCCAAGTAGTACAAATGATGATTAATATCATCAAGCGAGATCACCCGAAAGCAGAGATGCCAAAAACACGTTCTTAACACTACATCAATGATTTGCATATTTTTTGTTACACTGGACAAGAACATGCTTTGAAGTACAAACATCTCTAAAATCCTCCAAAATGAAGTCATTAATTATTGTATTATTGTATGTTATTTGTCCAGGATTAAATATGATGCCATTCGAATTCGCTGGGAAAAACTGGTACTTTAATGCAAAAAGGGCAAGTCCCTCGTATCAAATTTTATACGAGACAAGACAAAAATTAGCCAATCAAAGAAAAAAGAACTTTTCTTAAGAATGAGAGAAAGGAGGGGATCTCTACTTACAAAGGGAGGAGATGATAAGATTTTAAACTGCGGTACCTGATATTAGGCTCAGAGCGTAATATAGATATACGACCAGGACTTAGAATACTGATCGCCTACAGAAAACACCACGAAGAGAAATGGTCAGACTGAATTTTCTCGCACGTTGGATAGGCTGATTCCCTTTTTTCAGCGGTGCTGCAGTAATAGAATCTAGCACCACTTTGAGTTCCGGATAGAAAAATATCAGTCGAGGGTGGGATTGATCGTCCAAACCGAGGCGTTAGCCGAGGTTTGGACGTTGATCATCCACCCGAGACTGATATTTTTCAGTGCTAACGCCTCGGTTTGGACGATCAATCCCACCCTCGACTGATATTTTTCTATCCGGAACTCAAGATGTGGTGCTTGATTATTTTTCTCGCTTATTTAAACTTGCAAAGTCCTCTTGTTTACGCATCAGAATGACTGAACGTCATGTTAGATTAATGTTCAGGTGAAATAACGTACGTCAATTTGACTTTGACGTCATAAAGGAACAATCAACAGTGCAGGATCAGGGGTACCGGATCGAATTCTCCAGCACTGCTGAAAAGGGGAATCAGCCTATGCAATTTGCGAGAAAATTCGATCCAGCAACCCTGATCCGGCACTGTTGATTGTTCCTTTATGACGTCACAGACAAACTGACGTACATTAATTCACGAGCCATGCATAGCATTCAGTCATTCTCAGCCGGAACCATTCGGATACCCTCGCCCTTCATTTGTAACGGCATAAAAAGACTCTGATGCCAATGGTGGAAGGTTTTACATCAAATCGATGTAAAAGTAAAAAGGCACTTTTTCAACATTCAAAATTCTCCAACTTGAGCGAGTAATGTTGTAAGTAACATATTTGTCAGTTACGATCCAGTGTTGGGACTTGTATTTCATGATAGATTATAATAAAAATTTTAGATAAACGGGGAACTATTTTTAAAATGGCGCCGTCTGACGTCCGAGTCATTTTTCGAAGGAAAAGGTCGAGGATGATCCGAATGAGCCGGAACGCCAATCCCTACTTTGACGGTTGGAAGCATTGTTTCCAAAAGGGGCGGATAACTCTTGACACACAAAGTAGCAGAATAAGAATAAATTGACCTTAATTGTATATCTTAAATTTTAAATATTATTATACAACAAACAATACTCAGATATAATTCACTACAGCTAACTGAAATTTCTCTGAAAGGGATTTTTGATATTTTCCAGCCCTGCTAAAGATCCATCGAAAATTGTGCATACAACATTGTTTTCAAACGTTGACACAAATGCTCCCCTTTGCATTTCTGGTCGAAATTCAATAATAATCCTTTCAACAGAATCCCAATTATGACACCTGTATAGAATTTTAGTCAATAAGTACTATATAAATAGCAATAATAACGCTATTACGAGGACCAGATTTTAATTAAAATGCATCATTACGGACTCAGAATACACCAAATTCAAGTGGCAATGGAATTTCGAACATTTCTTTGATTGTTTGATACCTTGTAGATGATTTTGTGCCAATGTCATGTTTCATTTTGGCAAATCTTACCACTTATCAGCGCCGACTTGGGCACATGTGTACCGTGTACTCTCTGTTTACAAACGAGTTTTCATACGTTGACATGCATGGAAGATGGAACAGCATATCGAAATTTGAAAGGTGACACAAACTCCTTAGGGCAAAGATCGGCATACTATATTTTTGGTTTTGGTGACTTCACTGATACATAAAGTTTACATTCAGATTGTTCCCAATCATTCCCAGTCGGGATTTTAAAAGAAAATAAGCAATAAAATGCAAGTAAACAGATCGCTGGCGAAAAAAAACTGCCCTTAACAACGCTTGATTTAATTCAAAATGCCACAAAATTTACCAGATTAAGTGTTATGACTTAAAACGTTTTTATCTCTATTGCCATCAAAATCACTTGTGTCATTCTTGTTTACACATGCTGCACAGTCAGTATGACGCGTTTTTGATGACGTGGTACAATGTCGTCATATTCAAAACATTTGTCACGTGAGTTCGTTTTTAAACTTCAAAGACAAGTGCCGACTAGCGTTCCGGCTGTCTGTTGCGTAAAGAAGAGGACTTTGATGATTTCAGGACAAGAAGAACGAAGTGTCCGACTCTGCTGACAGAGACCAGTCTTCTGGACAAACATGTCTAAATGTGATACACCAGACAGTCATGTTTCGGTTGACGAATCCTCATCAGTGGTACTTCATACCAAAATGACTGAAAATTGAAAAAAATGTTTAGAGTAGCGCGCCTACTTTGATTTCGAAATATCATATATCTAAAGAGTGAGCGGGCTCACGTTTTGTGTTGGGTCTATTCAAAAGCATAATTCAATGAAAAATGTGGCAAAAATCATTGAAGGGTGCAAGGGTGGTAACCTCCTATATTTTTACGATACTGTAGAATGAAATGGTTACGTGTGCACAACCATTCAATAAATAGGATTACAGAATTGTCAGTGTTCTATTATAAGATTTCAGTGCACTTTATGCGCATTTCAACAATTTAATTCTAATCAGTGATGTTTGAGGCCGAAAAGAGGAAATCCTGATAATATGAAATTATGAAGGGCAAAAGGTTAAACTTGACCTAAAATGTCTGCGAAAGAACCTGCTAAGGACAGAATTATGCCATCAAGGAGATACATGTACCTTTCAGTTTAAGACATTTTTACTAATTTATATTAGAAAGGTCTCACATAACTCACAGTTATTGTATATAAAAAGCATCCTCTTTGTGAGTTGACTTTATAAAACAAACAAATACCTTCAAGAACCCTATTCAACAAAAAACACTGTAGAGGGATATCTAAGCATCTGGGCACAAAAAGCAATCTATGTTCTGCTTACTGAAGCGGGTTCATGTTTGATTGCTGATTAGGTCCAATAAATTTTGCTTTAGACCAGATGGTCAGGGAACTGTCTTCTTTAACGAGATATGGACAGATCTTTTCCTGCAGTCGCATTATCACGTTCTGTCAGTACAAAATGTATAAAGACTTCAGGATATCCCTGCATAGGAAATCCATTTATACCACTTTTATTTTTATATATGCAGTTTCAATAGAACTAATTCGGATTAATTTTCAGAAAAATCTTAATTATGTGTATGTGTTTGTGTTAGTGAGTTTAAAGTCAACCATTCTGATTTGATATCTAAGCGTTTTTGTATATTTCGTAAACATATTTGGTCGCAAATGATGTACATCAGAATATTTCTCCTTTGAACTCTTTCATTTTTAATTCAGAGTTTTATCAATATCTTCATTTCAAGTAATCTGATATTTACATAGAGCAATAGTTCTACTTTCCCAACATATTTTCTCTAAAATGCGACATAAATATGAAAATTAATTTTCCGTAAAGAAATGCTTCAAAGATATCAGTGTATTTGTGATTGTAACTTTTAAAAGTTAATGGCAATTGATTTTGATAGATATAATCTTCATATATGATTTCACTACATCTGTTTTCTAAAGACATAAAAGAACGTTATGATACTGAGTTTTGTTATGCTTCTTAAAGATGCAAATTTTCACACACCTGAAAATGTGTTCTCCTCTAATTTTTTACAGTCAAAGAGGGATAACTCATCCTTGAATTTTCCGTCACCCTCGCTTTTAAAAATGTGAAATAGGAATCAAAAAGTCAAGATATTTATCTTTTTTAAGAAATCAATATAAAAGCTATAATTATAAATTATTTTGACTTTATCAGTATTATGCAAACTGATTTATCGCCCTCTATCTTCTATCAATAACATGAAATCGATATCAAGATGATATTGGGAAATTTACGAATTTTTCTCAATGGGATCAGAGATATCGTGGGTAAGCAGTGAATGACTAGAAGTCCCGAACTTTCAGACATCTTCCTTTTAAAATTGCTTATAATTAAGTAGTACGGTAATTTAGTGACAATACTGTCTGGGGACATAGAAGGAAAGGACGTTAGCTAAATACTTAATGTAATTCAGAGAGGCTTTAAATGTTTATAGACAGATTTAGAAACAAACGATAACGCAGCTGCCCGCCCATTATTTACAGAGTTTGTTTTGAACAAGATTCTAAACAGGATCAGTTAAACGTTTACATGGGCAGAAGATATCAAGCTTTGTTTGCTTTTTATCTGGATTACTATTCAGTGTGACAAGCATTTGAAGTACCTTGACCTCGCAGGACGCCAACTGAAGCCAAGTCGTGGAGAAAATACTCTGGATTTTGCTCTTTAAAGAAAAAGTGAGTATATGCAATTTTTTTTCAAGTATCAATGATTCTCTCTTTTAAACAATTGTCATTATTTCCTCTAATTTACAAAATAAATGAAAAATAATTATAATGTCTTCTACTAAAAAATAAATAACTTTCTCGACTTTTTAAATATCTTCTTACTTAAATATCAATCATTTGAGGAGTCGTTAGCAGTTTGAAAAATATAAATAAAAATTTTAAAGCTAAAAGAAAACGAAAAAAGAGAAAGAAAGGAAAGAAAGAAAGAAAGAAAGAAAGAAAGAAAGAAAGAAAGAAAGAAAGAAAGAAAGAAAAGGAAGAAAATAATTTATCAAACATCAAACTGATAAAACAGAATGTAATAGATTTATGCTCTATCATTCATGACATAGAAAAAATAAACAAACAAAATCTACCTAAAATGTTATTCATGCTTTTGACGCTGTCTGAATTCTGTACGAGACGGAAGAAAAAATCCAAAGATTGTAACTCGTCAATGTTACCCACACTCTTTTAACCTTGATGAAAAATTATCCATTTTTCACACATGTCGGCATTTATTTTAAGATTAAGTTGTCATTTAAGTATTTCTTTAAAGTCTCTGTAAATAAAATTTATTAATGTGTATAGTTTGGGGTATCGAAATTGTCCAGAGGTAAGTTCTGAAATTGATTTAAAATTTTCTCATATCTCAAATCATAACTATGCATCAAATGGAAATTAGTATTGTCATCATGAGTTTGTTGGAATACATATATTCAGATTCAGATTGTGTCAAAAATGATATTCTGGAATTCAGTCAGTCAGTGTTAAACGTCTTCAAATGCAGAAAGATCATTTAAGGTAGAGTTTCCCTCAGGTCAGAATTGCTGGTAATTTTTTGTCCTATTTTTCTATTCAGAATATTGTCCAGATTATCAAACTAATATGGTTTTGGTATAGTTGCATTTTATCACCTATAAAAAGGGATTTTTCATACTTTTCCCATAGGGTCCATTGTTAAAGTTCAAACCGCTTATAGTCTTGGTATAATCATGAAACCACGAATTTTATTTTGTTTGTATATCAGTTTTAACATAAGCTTTGAATATATGGAAATATTGTAAAGGTTGTTATTTAGGAAATATGAGCACATGAGACCTGGGGGATGCTCTACCTTAAGAGGAAATAAATGCAGCATGGATCAGACATTCACGTTTCGGATATTAAATGCTCGTCAGTGATCCTCAATCTAACAAATACAATATGGCAAAAGGGTGTGAAGTTATGTCCAAATATGTACCGAAAGACGTAGCAGGATGGGTGGGATATGATGTAACAGGACCCAAGTTTAAGAAATTTCAAGAAATTTTGATAGCAGAAATTTTCGAACTTTGCTACATGCGCAATCGGGGGCTCCTGGTCGACCAGAAGGGACACTCACCAAGTGGTACAAATGTTAAACGTCTTCAAATTCAACGGAAATAATATTTTGTTATAACTCATAAGATTCATTAATACGACGTCATATTGGGGACCTCTTATTTTTATTCCATACGATGATTCATTTTTTGTATTGTGATTCATGACTAAATTTTCTTGGAAGTAGAAATTGCTTCATTTTAAATGAAGTAGAATCCTTTTCCGCGGAACAAACATCGGTTTCTTCCGTTTTTACCGTATTAACGAGCATTTAAATTGAGCATAAACAGGTTCTTTGTCTTCTTATACTTTGCCTCATTTCCGGTACAAAAGGCCCATCCATCGTCGGTGCGTCTTATTCATAGATCCACCCTTCTGGTATCATCTTCCCTGTAATACAAAAACTATGAAGGTTAATTTACCAAACTATCTACTTATCAAATATGTTATTTCAAAGGGCTGAAATGCAGAAATTGTCTCTCCTTAACACCCATTGAATGTTGAAAATCTAAACCTGAGAATATTTAAATAAACTTTCACGATCTATTTATTTAGGTTTTGAAACTAAATTTGAAGACATGGAGTCATTGACCTTAACCCATTCTACCAATGGTTTTTGAGAACCTCGGCGTATCGTTTCCCAATTATTCAATATTATGTTTTGAATTTTATGCAAATATTAGCAGAAAAGATGAAAGGAAAACATCGAGTACCCCCAGCTCAATTTCGATCACCAAATGACTTAAGCGGGAGGGAGTATTTTGATTTTCAAAAACAAATATAAAGAGTCTCTATCTTATTTGGTTCTAGCAAACCACTTCAACATTATAAGATCTAACATATGGTTTACATCCAACGTATTTCACGGTCAGCGTAAAACGTATCATTGTTATTTATTGTTTCCATGACTTTCAGTCGCAGCAATGATGCTTGATTTATTGATAAGACATATGTTTAAGATTTCAATCAAAACCATCCTTATATCAAACTGCGCAAAAATCCCATCCTAATTTCAAACTGTGCAACATTGCCGCCAGCCGCTAAACGTGATACTGCATTGTACTCAGTTTGAAGGGAAATATTCATGACTATTAAAATCGTCGGATCATCCTCATCTTAGGCCACGAGAAGTGCTGAAGACAAATGGATGCCTGAAAACGGTATACTATGCACGTTATACGTTGTTGTAACAGTGTTTGCTCTCTATCGGCCAAGGCACAACGTTCACCGGATACCACACAGTTTACTCTTCACTTGTTGGTAGCTTAGTAGCTTCTTTACATTGAGGAATAGGTGGATTCTTTTTCTATTTCATCAAAGAATATTTCCTAAACAATATTCATATTTTCAAAGTGCTAAAAATCAATAAGAGCATCAACAATTCACTTAAAACAGTCGTGTTTGTTCCTCAAAAGGGATATAGTAATGACATGTAGAATAATACTGCAACATGCACTGGACAACACACCAGCAAAGATTGCACGGTGCACTTATTACCCCACTCCCTGAAAATATAATATCCTAATTAGTTAATGAAGATACTGACGATAATCTCAACAGCACTCACAATAGAGCACCAAATTGAGCATCGGCGGACCCCTAGCAGGCTAGAGGTGGGACCAGGTGCCCGGGAGGAGTAAGCATCCCCGTTGGCTAGCCGCATCCGCCGTCGATGTTCATACACGAAAATGAAAACAATATATAAAATACATGCATTGCACTGTCTGAGGTTATATCTATATAGAAAGTGCTATGGCGACCTTGTCAAGGAAAATATTCAAAACACTTGCTGTCAAACACTAAGACACTCTACTAAAGGTATTGCTTAATAAAGGCATCCCCTTGTCATGACAACACTCGGCCGGTGACAGTTTCTACAGGACGGAAACTGAACGTTGCACATTGGCGATTATTAGTGTTCCTTGGTCTTTGATTTAGGTGTTCATGTAAAAGAATTCTTCGTGTATTCAGAATGTCCATTGTCTACTATTTATCCCAGTGTATCCTTTTCTGTTTTTTCCGATGTGTTGTTTTCCTTATTGGTGGTGCTGTTTGGTACGTCATACAACTACTTCATTGTTTGAAAATATTTATTTTCAAGAAAGACATAGTTTTGTGGTGAAAAGAAGCCGTTGTAACGTTCCATATGTACAGTATAACAGCTGGTCATACAGAGGAACCAAATATAGTCAATTATATCCAGCGTGTGCATGATTACCAATTGGCTTGCACTTACATGTGGGAGGTAGACGTGATCAATAAAGTATTTTAACCTAGGTTTGAAATTTGAAACAGTCGTCATGATTTAATTATCAACTAAAATGACTTTTAATCTAACTTAATTTCAAATTTTGATTACATTTTACAACGTTTAATTTAAAAAAATATCATAAGATTTTCTATATTGCAAAACGAATAATGGCTAAAGTTTTCTCAATTGTTCAACTCTGTTCGTTCTGCGCGATAAAATCATTTAATCTATGTTGGGATATTTAACGAAGATTGAGAAACCACAAACGATCGGTGATAAGAGATTGTTCCAAACTCGAGCATTTGTGTAATGGCTATCTTCATCGGTGAGCAAGCCATTTTCGAATCTTATCTAGATGACAAGACAATTTTCACCTTTGTGTGGTCATTCTCAAATTTCAGACGAATTAACACAAGTTCGAAATAGATGACATACGAACGCATCTTCCCATAGTTCGAATTTATTGAACACAGATCTCGATAATTATGGATGACTAGTGCCTAATTAGTCGAGAAAAAGGATGTTCTCAAAGAGCCTAAATGATTCACACATTTCTTTGTTTCTCTAATGAATTTTCCCATGTTTCTGTCAATCCCATTTCTGAACTGATTTGATTGATATACAAAGAAAGGATGATTTTTAAGTAAAGATGTTATTTTTCTTAACATGACAAATGACGGCGCTTCAAACTTTTTATGGTTGTATAAGAGACGGAAACAGGGTTCAACAACCACGAATCAAAGCCTATTTATTTTGTTTTTAAAAAATCCCGTATATTAGGTTTTCGTTAAAGTTTAAACGTTACACAGCCAATAGTGTCTCACATGAAATAAATATGAAATGAGCATCATGTAAATTTCACATGAAAATTCATGTGAAATTCACATAAATTTTACACTTCACATGAATTTTACATGAAGTTGTCTTTATGACCATCATTCAAAATTGACTTTACATGCAATTTATATCAGAAACTTCACATGAATGTTGTTCATTCCTGGGTTCGCATTTTGCCTTGCCTTGCCTTCTCGACTTTGAGACTGAGTAAGTGATCGGTACTTCTTTGATGTTTATTTCATGTCAAAAATGTCATGTAAATTTCATGTTCGTCCTCATTTTACTTAACTTTCATGTGAATTTTTACGTAAAGCTCATGTAAATTTCACATGAATTTCATATAAGGCACAATTGGTTGTGTATTATACTTTTTATTTTCATCGTAGTACATTAAGACCTTGTCCATTTGTCTAAGCTGTTCTGGTTTATTCAACATTTGTAATCAATTTAATACGGAAGTACATTTGTATTTAAGTCACGATCTTAATAACTATAATGCATGATCTATAGTTACGTAATTTTTATTTGAAATGTATTGAACTTAACAGCTTTTTCATGCTATTAATGCTATCTAAATCTAAATTGCATGCAAAAGAGTTGAGAATTTCATTTGGCTTTACTGTTGCTTTGGAATACGTCGCTACAATAAGTTGGAACTACATTTATCTTCTAAAAATCTACCAAAAACTATCTCGTGTTTTATTTGCAACGACCGCTAAATACACACCATGCTAATTTAAAAAAGACAATATCTAAGACAAAACACTCGAGCAATGTTCTCAAAGAACAATCATGAGATCTCCAAGTGTTCACCCAGTTTTGAATAAGGATGGTTGATTGCTTCTTGAGTAATGCATAATAATATGGCTTGATTAATACTACATAGTACTGACGAATAATTTTTTTTTTCAATTACTTACTTTCCAATGCTGTTGCAGGAGAGAAAATGTTCAAGTTCTTTAATTTCATTTCAAATATTCATGCATAGATTGCAGAGTAGGTAAAAACCTTTGAATCATCCACTACCATGGAATTTGGGGGCATATTTACAATTAATTATACTACTGAATTGACCATACAAGAAATTTGGAGCCGTTTGAGGTTGATGAAATCATTTCTTTAAATTTACAAATTAAAGGAGAGGTAAATTTCTTTCACTTCCTACTAATATTTTGGCTTGGATACCACTGATGAAGATTTATTATCCGAAACATGTGTTATGGACTTCATTTAGAAATATTCCCCCCAAAATCTCACTGATTGGACAGCTTGGACAGTTATACAGCTACTTGTGCCTCATATGAAATTCATGTGAAATTTACATGAACTTGAAATTTACATGAACATGAAAATTCACATGAAATTTATGTGAAACGAGCACGAACATGAAATTTACATGAAATTTTTACGTGAAATTCATGAGAAGATTTTACATGGATGTTAATATGTGAATTCAGTTTCCTGTGAAGTTCACTTTGAAAAATTCATGTGAACTTCATGTGAAGGAAATTTATGTGAAATTCATATGAATTTTACATGAACTTTCATGTGAAATTTACATGATGCTCATTTCATATGAATTTCATGTGAGGCACAATTGGCTGTGTATTTCTCCATGTGAAGACTATAGGACTGAATGTACAAAAAGGGAATGAATTTACGTGTGTAAACGTCTTCTGTTGGCATACCAGTCGTCACTGATGTTCAAATACATGAGATTCATTGAAACAAAACATGTTAAGTCGTTAACTATTGTTTCAATGTCTCATGCTCAGACTGCAACTTCTACATTCTGTTTGTGTATGTATTGTAAGACCGCGATAGGTAGAAAACTTATTTTTAAGACAATTGACGTTCCTCTTTTTTGTTTTTGTGTTTATTTTTCCTTTGTGTTTCAAGTTTCAAAGAAGCGTCTGTACATTTTGCTGTCTCAATGGCAATGGAATCGGGTCTTGTAGGGGATACCTACCTTCATAGTTTAAAATTATTCACAATAGATATTGTCTTGCATTAAGCTGGTGATGAAAAGGAAATTCAAATCTAAAAGAAACAAAAAGATAATTCTTAATTTTAACTTCGCCTATTCAAAATCATCTGATAACAAAAGTTAAAACCGCAATATTACATATCGGCTCAGATAATGGTGAAACGAAACCCTGAGAATAAGAATAGGGAATGGATAAAGAGCTTCTCATAGATGGTACGTGCTACTTCTTTTACCTCCAACTCCATCAAAGGTGATGATTCCATCCATGGTGCACCCTGGATCTCAAAGGTTGGAAGAAAACGCGTTGCTGTCGCCCTAACCTGACCTTGAAGTAAGAAACAACCCTTCCTTTATGGCACACTTTTCTCTATCAAAGTGCCTTTCGTTCACTGTTGTTGCAAAATGTATCAGACATTCAGAGATTACTAATCCCGTACGCATGTCTTGATACAAAATGTATAGCAGAAAGAAATAATTGATAATCGTCTAATACTGTGCTCATGATAAATTAACCAAAGATCAAACAAAAATGCCGGATTCTGTACTCTACTAACTTATGCCCAATTTACAGAGGGGAATCCCAAGTTTATGAATTAAAGACGATGTTATTGCATCGTTTAACAATTTGATCTTTTGATGGTTAAGTGAGGTGACAGCACGTCTTTATGTGGTTGTTTAAGTCTTTAAGTCGACAGTTTCAGTTCTTCCTAGCCTTGTTAGCACGCATTATAGCACCAATCCACCCGTAAATTTCGGGGATCAGATTCCTCCACGGCAGCCGCTATTACATTAGATCTGCTTATATTACATTATATATGATGGGGGTATCGAATCCTATAATTACCGTAAGTCTCATGGTTGCACCTTTGTTAGACAGGTCCGTAACAATGAAGAATATTGATACTATATTTAAGTTAAGTGGATCTCACAAGATGCAAAACCAAACTTTTTTATTCATAGCGCAAAGAATTTATTATATACGGAACAAGTGTGTAAGTATTTACAGAACTATTGATGGAATGTATTCCAGACACTATTACCCAAACCGAGATTCTGACTTAGCTCTGCAATTTGAAAACTACTTTATCTATTGAGCGAAGTAATCCAAATTTGGATTAATAGGCATCTGTGACATTGTAGGTCGATCTACATGTACAAGAAGATTTCTGTAATTCATCTTTACTGGTCTTTCGAATAGCCCTTCATTCGTAACAAGTGTCCAATAGAAGGGCGTGTCCCAACACTTCTGCCACTGAGAAACTATCTCAGTTCTGGACGAAAAACCCTAATACTGTACATCAGAAATGTATGTTTTGAATATTGTATGGTAATCAGTGATACTTCATGCCAAAATGATTCAGAGAAACCAAGATGATCATGATGATGTTTATGCTACCTCACATGTAACCAAGATGATCATGATGATGTTTATGCTACCTCACATGTAACCAAGATGATCATGATGATGTTTATACTACCTCACATGTAACCAAGATGATCATGATGATGTTTATACTACCTCACATGTAACCAAGATGATCATGATGATGTTTATGCTACCTCACATGTAACCAAGATGATCATGATGATGTTTATGCTACCTCACATGTAACCAAGATGATCATGATGATGTTTATGCTACCTCACATGTAACCAAGATGATCATGATGATGTTTATGCTACCTCACATGTAACCAAGATGATCATGATGATGTTTATGCTACCTCACATGTAACCAAGATGATCATGATGATGTTTATGCTACCTCACATGTAACCAGGATGATCATGATGATGTTTATGCTACCTCACATGTAACCAAGATGATCATGATGATGTTTATGCTACCTCACATGTAACCAAGATGATCATGATGATGTTTATGCTACCTCACATGTAACCAGGATGATCATGATGATGTTTATGCTACCTCACATGTAACCAGGATGATCATGATGATGTTTATGCTACCTCACATGTAACCAAGATGATCATGATGATGTTTATGCTACCTCACATGTAACCAAGATGATCATGATGATGTTTATGCTACCTCACATGTAACCAAGATGATCATGATGATGTTTATGCTACCTCACATGTAACCAAGATGATCATGATGATGTTTATGCTACCTCACATGTAACCAAGATGATCATGATGATGTTTATGCTACCTCACATGTAACCAAGATGATCATGATGATGTTTATGCTACCTCACATGTAACCAGGATGATCATGATGATGTTTATGCTACCTCACATGTAATGCCGTAATTAATTTTAAGGTATCCGATGTACAATAGGGCATTTTTCCATGCCTGGTAAGGTACTATAAACTATATATTTTCTGAAAGGTTATAAAGCCCACTGTTCAGAAATAATAATTTTGGGGCCAGAAAAACAAAGAGGAATAACTGATGAAGCATTTAAATTGTCTATTTTCTCTATATAACATATGCAAAATAGCAAAGTTGTACAACAGTTTTTCCCCTTTGATTTTTAAGACTTGGGAGTCTTATATCTGTACTCAGGGCATCATTACCTTTCAGAAAATATATAGTTTATAGTACCTTACCAGGCATAAAATTTACCATACTTTACTATGGAGATGATTAAAGCGCTATGCAAAATGACTCAATTGTACAACGGATACCTTAAGTAGATGTTTCGTAATGAGTGACCGACTCCAATTTTGTAGGGTCTCTTCAGTAGTGAATCTAAATAAAAATCTGAGTTAATCTCATTGGGGAGTGGTACAAGGGTATTTATCGGTTGTTTAAAATAAATAACTATGGCATTAATCTTTAAACAATTTCAAATCGTAAAAGAAAGTACATGTACATTTTTTTCAATTCTTATATCTCAAGACTATGACGCAGTTGACACCTACAGATGTCTTCCCTCGTGTGTGATTATTTTAACTCAGATTAACCATATGATAGGTCTTAAAGACAGATCTTTATAGTTCTGAACTGAAGGCCCTGAACCACGTAAAGACCTGAATCTATTACAAAGTTTTGCTATTTCATGATTGTTTGCATTCCATTCTATCAAATCTAATGGACAATGCTAAGTACTCCATCATCCCCATTCAAAATGAACGCATGAATACACTCAATTTTCTTTCCACAACATTAAGTCCATTCTGATAGAGAAACCATCTAAAGATATCTAACAGAGAACATTCCATCTCTACAATCTTATCTTACTTTGAATTGTATTTGTTTCGATCACATTCTTTCCGTTGTGGCAAAGAAAAGACAGAAATATACTCAAAACGGTACATTGAAATATGCTAATCATCAATGAAATCAAATTCTGCATTTGATGCGGCTATGATTTTGAAAACTTTCTAGTATCATTATTGGTAATGTAAATAAAGATAGCAATCATTTCAGGATACCCTCTCTCTTCCGTTTGAAAACCCTCTAGAGTTTACCTTTGCAATATTGGAGGTATACATACTATTATGAGAAAAGAAGAATGATATATAATATTGTTGTAATTCTGATACCATGTGCGGAACTAGACCTTCGTGCCCTTCTTTAACTCACTGGAATTCGTCCGTTCAAGTTTTTTGCTGTTCCATTTCTTTCAACCATGGGTCAGGGTGGGAAAAATTGGAAAAATATGTTGTCGACCCTGAGATTTGATTCAATTGTGATATCAGCTTTATAAAATAGATACACGAAATTCAGATATCCAACTAGAAGGCACTACTGAAAATCACTTTAGCTTGAAGTACCTAAGATGAGGACCTGG
This sequence comes from Pinctada fucata, assembly GCA_028142955.1. Taxonomy (NCBI): domain Eukaryota; kingdom Metazoa; phylum Mollusca; class Bivalvia; order Pterioida; family Pteriidae; genus Pinctada; species Pinctada fucata. The sequence continues at coordinate 27,914,090 of AP027115.1, forward strand.
TGCATTGAAATTGGTTTGAAATGTTGTTCTGGAAGGTAATGAGTTGGGAACACTTCAATTTTCTGAATGTATCGATAAAATATATAGTTTCTCCTATCTGCTAAATGTACTCAAACAATGATCTGGTCCATGCTGAAAATGTATCTGCTTTTAAATGATGCTATTTAATTTGAAGACGTTTTACATTTGTACCACTTTGTGAGTGTCACTGTTGGTGGACCAGGAGTCCCCGAGGACACATGTAGCCAGGTTCGATCAACGCATTCGAAATTTTTTGTTATCAAATTTCTTGAAATTTCTAAAACGTGGATCCTGTAGCATCATATCCTACCCATCCTGCCACATCTTTCGGTACATTTTTGGACGTAATAACTTTCAAACTTTTTAGCCTTATTACATTGTTTAAGTTGAGGATCACAGACGAGGGTTATGTACCCGAAACGTGCATGCCTGGTCCATGCTGAAAATTTATCTGTTCTTAAATGATGCTATTGAACATTTAGCAAACATTGGAACCATTAATCTTTTACAAAGATTAGATGTCAATTTTGTAAGCTTAATGTACCATTGTTGACGATTCTATGTGTTGAACCTTGCTTAGAGGCCACGTAATCCGGATAACTGCACCATTTGTTACTAAAGTGTCAGACGCTCGTCCTATGTCGGCAGCGGTTGCCTGTTGGTCTCGTTGGTTTGTGTGTTGTCTTTTGTCTTTAATGTGTAGATTTCGTCTTTGCTTTTTGGTATTCCTTGCCTCTTTGGTGTCTTTTGTTGTAATTATTTAATCTGTGTTTTATCGTTTGGTTGTTTCGGTTTTGCTGCAGGAAAGATATCTACAACCAAGTCATGATATAGATCTCTGCTGTTCTCAGAATGATATCAGTGTAACATTTTCATAACCATGAAGCGTGTATATCGTCAGGCAATGTAGAACTGAGACCAGTGCCCAGTTTCACAAAAAAATCCTACGAAAATTTTCAGTAATTTTTGTAACATTCGTCCTTTAATAAAAGGTTCAAAATGTTTTCTAGTTATATATCAGGGTTTGTAATATCATTTCTACATATTACTTAATATAAAGTAAAAACAGAACTTCTCAAATTTAAGTAAGTATGTAGAACAGAGCAATCAAGAGTTACGAAATGTTCTGAAATTGTTCGTTAGTATTTTTTGTGAAACTGACTGCAGCATCTTAATAATTACTGAAGGAGGGGTTGATCAATGATAGAGGAGCCAAATCTTAACCTTACTTTAATATCTGAAAATAAAATAATTACGACCTTGATGAAATGAGTACATTAAAAACGCTTAATGAATTCATTTCACCAGGAGGGGATTTTAACTTGGGAGTGTCTACAAATCTGTCTTCGCGTAGAAGTTTACTGAATCTTATAGCAATATCAATTATATTGTTTATGAATCACGGGTAATAAACACCTCTAGAGTTTGAAATGAGATCCTCCATGCACGTGGAAAACAGAATATCAAAGACCTGTTAGTTAGAAGGAGGTTTGTGTAGCATCCGAGGACACGTGGTAATCATTATAAGGTAGTTTGCCGTTGGTCGAGAAGTTACAAATTAAGTTATAATAAACAAACTTATTGTAACGACCTATTGCACTCTCTCTCTCTTTATGTCTGGACGTTGTATTTATTTTGTATAAAATACTTGGAAAATACTAACACGTTATTGGCATGAATTGATAGAAAATAAGAGTTGATTCTACGCTGGGTAAAGCTGGCCATTACTTTATTTCCTAAAATTCCAAATATAAGATATTCAATGAAAGAGTAAAAGGGTGAAAAATCTAATCAAAAAAAAAAACACACACAAAAAAAAGAACGTGGGTCCTGTAGCATCATATCCCATCCATCCTGCTACGTCGTTCGGTACATTTTTGTACATAATTTTCATACTTTTTGGCCATATTACATTGTTTAGACTGAGGATCACTGACGAGGGTTCATTTACCGAAACGTGCATGTTAGGACCATGCTGCAAATTGATATGTGCTTAAATAATGCTATTGGATTTGAAGACGTTTAATAATAATAGTGCAGCTGATGTTTGTGACACACAAGCTGGAGATGCTCACCCTTCCAGGGTACCTGGTCTTGCTCTCAGTTTTATGGGGTTATCATATTGATTTATGTGTTCTCCCATAATTCATTTCACCATGTGCTTATTCCATGACTTAGTTTTGGATACTTTTGCGTTCGATGTCGATGTATATATGAAGCTGCTTCTTATAATGGCAAATAATGATGACTTATGAGAAAAGGTTGGACTTTTCTTTTGAATTTTACTAATTTATATAATTCCTTCAAATGATGATGCATCAATTTAAGAAAAACAAAAACAAAAACAAAATACGAAATCACTATCAACTGAGCATTTTGAATATGCAATATTTGTGAAGATCCAATTATTAATTAAGCTATCGAATATATTATCTACATCAGTCAGTTGTTTTACATGGAATTCAAAGAATAAAACGAAGTTTCCCAAATCTGTTTCGAGTAATAGAGGCCTCTTGACAAAATGAATCCAACTCGGAAGTTAATAGTCAAACTTTATATTGTTGCATGACTGAAAAAAGTGTGCTTCCTCAAATATATGTTCTGTACAAAAGAGCGAGAGTACATAGTAACTCCTTTTTTCTTAACGCTCAGATTAATGAATCTTTTAATTAACAGGTGAAATTGGGAAAACCGTTAATTAATATTACAGCATCTTTATTACGAGCTAAATGGGTCTACTCATCGCCAGTGTTATAGTGGAAAAGCCAGTAGGTGGATGATAGAAATTAAAAGGCCAGTCATAGACGGGTGCAATACTCATTCTGGGTGCAGCCCTAGAGGACCTTTAAATAAGATTGACGCTCGGAAAGAGGATGTAAGGTGTTGACCTATAGAGGGGATACTTGGTGGTAACTAGAGGAGGGAGTTAAACACTGTGGACGTTAGGGATATAGATACTAGTAGTCGATAGTCTAGACTTCAGGAGAATATGACTTGGTATGTTGTATATTTCATGGCACTAGTTTGCATTTAAATTTCTTTTTGCAAAATGAGAAAAAATTGTTATAAGCGATCACGTATCTAGATGTACGAAAAAGATCCTTTTCTTAGATTTGTAATGTTTCATAATATTTCTATTTTGTTATTGTAGTGCTATACATTTTGATTTTTTCAACTGTTTAAAAACACTCTTGTATATACGTTCTCTATGCGCCGTTTATACTCTTTGATGATTTTCAGACATGTCTTGTTATACAAAATCATTCATGTACCATAACAGATAGTTTAGATAAAGACGATGAATTTGATTTACCAGTAACTCTTGATTTTCCTTTAGGAGATGGCGATTGTTGAGACGTTGATCTTTAAATATGATTTATATTTCATTTGAAAATTTGCATACATTTACGTAATAGCTCAATATTTGTAATTCTAAATGAAAGCAAACTATTATTAAACTGTTTTCCATTTCTTTCAAACTAAGAGACGAAAAGCTTTTTTCTGTATGAAGGTTATGACTGTAATTGCAAAAAAAAAATTGTAGATTTTATATGATTTTTATTTCGTATGTAGGAAAATAAGCGTCATGAAATTATATTGTCACACATCTATTGACAAGAAGGATAGGAAGTATTACATTGACTGTTATGTTTCAGAATTAACTATCGTTTTCATGACATTTTGTTCAGATGGAATCAAAATTTGGTTCTTGATGTAATTTTCAGGAATTTTCGTATTTTCGTCATTGCAAAAACGGTTTAAATTATTTCATATTTTGTAATGTATTTTGAATAAATGGAGTAGAAATTCAGAAACAAAAATTTGAAGATTTTACCCTGTCAGAATATCGAAGACATCAAAACTTTACAAACCCTCCAGAAATTGTTCATAAGATTTTTTTGTGAAACAAGGTACTGCTCCAATATTTCCAAATGTTGCTAAAGTTCACTTTTAAAAGCATGATAATATATAAAATAGATTTACATAGGATCTCTTGAAGTACTAGTGAAGAATTAGATTTTATGACATTTTTTTTTTCAGATGCATGTGTGTGTATCCAGTCCCGTATATAAAATGTAAGAAACCAAAGACTTGGTAAAGAAGATTCTTGTGGAGAATTCGCTTATCATACACTTTCAAAAAATAGTGAATGGAGTACGTCATCAATATCCGGAAATCAAGACAAAGAAAGCATCAAAGGAAATTCGAATCTCGGTTTCCATGGAGACACTTTGTAAACTCGATGGGAGATTTATGGACGAGTTTCTGTGTAGTGAATTTCTGGGACATGATATTGTTTATAATTATAGTGTCCTTTACCAACTCTGTGGTCGTGTAAGTATTCTCATTTCTTACATGTATATGTAGATCAAATTTAATGACATAAGACAGGGAAGAAATATCAAGGAACATGCATTTCTAGGATAATTCAACATATCTATGCAATGTATAAATTGAAGTTTCCCATGCGGTTTTTCAGTAGCACTTAGTCCATATAAGCGTATATGGCACACTAAATTGACCTACAATGATATTTTTTCACGTTGTTAGAGAGGTATTTTCTAATTATTGTGTCATTTTCTAATTTCCAATTCTGAATCATTGAAACAATGACTTTCAATGATCCAGAATTTAGCCTTAGGAAAAGACACTTGTAAACATTGTATATAATGCAGAAATATGTTCCTTATTTTTCATGGTGAGAGGGGGGGGGGGAGTTCTTGTCATAATTTTACAAATAAAATTCAGTTTGTTCAATGAAATTTTGCGAAATTTGATTTCGTTAGGTTTTTTTTTATTTATCAATTGCAATGTATTTATTTATTTTTTTTATTTATTTATTTATTTATTTATTTATTTATTTATCTATTTATTTATTTATTTATTTATTTATTTATTTATTTAATAAAAATATTCTTCTTTTTCATATCATTTACATTTTGTACATACGTTTTTGTCGGAAAAAAACTAACCAAATAAGGAGAATTCCCTCTCATAGAAATGTCGACAGAGAGTTTTTCTGTGACATGAGTCAGCCCCGGGGAGCGAGGTGGGAGGTATTTCAGGCATTTCGTCATTGATGGTCAAACAGTGTTCTCGAACTACCGTCTTCTAAACACAAAATGTAAATTACAAACCGTAACGGTTCAACGAAGGTCACAAGTACGGAATCAGAATAGAGATGATACCATTGATTTCAATTACCCCGCCTCTTCTTTTCATTGAAACCGAGATGTGAATTTTCATATCTTATTTACCATTATGTTGTTAAATTTGTGTTGTGTACTCAAAGATTAAATGAGCTTTATTTCGTGTTTATTTTAAATCATTTGACAAACTTGTGGTGAATTTGAAACATTTAGATAAGACACCCAATGTGCTTCTTCGCCGTGGGATCAAAGATTAAATTGTTTACTTATTTAAATCAATTTATTCTTTAATTGATACTTTAAACTGAATCGTCACTAGGGCTATGCAAATTCGTCAAGTAGGCAATAAACATTTATCATTGGCTATGAATGTGGTGAAAACTTGTATTGACCCGGCACATTTAGGAACTTTTAATCAATGGATTTGTCATTGAAAATGGTACTTAGGGGTGAAACTTTGACCACAAAGCAGGAATTCCAACTGTGCTTATTATGCTTTGTCATAAATAGATTTAATGGAGAAAAGGGGCGGGTGAGGGGTAGTTAAAGAGGGAAAGAAAATAAAACCAGAAAAAAATGAAAAAGAAAAAAAGGGTTGATTTTTATGGAATTTACTTCATATGAAAAAGAATTGTAGAATTGATCTCAAGAAAAATAAATCAATATTTGGTCACAAGTTTGATGTACATTAAAATCAACGAAATTGAACAGAGAAGGAAATAAAAAAGATTCACCTGAAAATGAAAGCCCAATGTAAATGTTAAAGCTCAAAACTAGAAAGGAGAAAGAAAAACAAAAGTAAAAGGGATGAGGAAATCTCCGCATTTTTCTGTTGGAACACTCTCAGTAACATACAAACATTCACATATGAAAACACACAGAAGGGCAAACACAGTCATAGACGCTGAAACATAAACCAAGCAGACAAACAGGCAATAATGACACAAACATCAAACGGACAACCAATATGGCAACCAGTGTCGACTTAGGGCGGCCCTTAATTTGCCATGTAGAAAGCAAACTGTGTGGTTATCCTGATTACATGGCCAAGCCGAATATTTATTTGTTATTACCGCAGACACCCAAAATGAACCTTACTCATTCATGTGAAGTCCCCTCTAATTTGCCTTGCGCTAATCGATATTTATCGATTTCTTTTTAAGAACGGATCTTTTTTATATTATTCTGAAAATTCATTTTTCGTGGGTTTTTTTCTGTATTCTTTTTTGTTTGTTTGTTTGTTTTTGTTTATTGTTTATTGTTTTTTGTTTGTTTGTTTGTTTGGTTTTTTTTTTGGTCATATATGATATATTCAGTATTATACTGCATAATTTCATCATATCTTTTCAGAGGTATGAGTAATGATATCCTTCGATTAAACATTCCACCTGAAGAGCCTAATTTGGACCCAAACACGGTCTGTAAGACATATCCGGAATTATCACAGGAGCAATATAGTTTGTGCTTTGAGCACCCGGATGTTACAGCATCAGCCATTCAGGGAATACAAGTAGCTATCCACGAATGTCAGCATCAGCTTAAAGAATATAGATGGAACTGTTCCTCGTTAGAGAAAAAGAATAAGAACCCTCATGCCAGTCCACTGTTAGAAAGAGGTTTGTTACTGACTATTGCATTCAATATTTTCAGTTCAATATGCATGTATAGTTTTCTATTTCTGCAAGTTACACAGGAAATTGTGCCTCATATAAAATTCATGTGAAATTCACAAAGTCATGAATTTTAAGTTCATGTTCACATGAAATTTATGTGAACCCCCAATTTTCCTTATCATATCAGAACCCTCCCTCTTTCCGGAGGGTCTGCGACGCAAGACACTTGGATGTAGGAACGGTAATTAGGTAGGATTATTTTTACCCTTTAAAATCGTCTTTTTTTTTGCCTATATAGTCCCGGTCCCTTAAACTGAACAAAGGCCATGTGAATTGAGCACGAACATGAAATTTACATGAAAAATTTCACACGAAATTCATATGAAGTTTCTGACATGAATTGCGTGTAAAGTCAATTTTGCATGACGGTCACAAAGAAAAATTCATGTAAAATTCATGTGATTTTTTTCATGTAAATTTTATCTAAAATTTATATGAATTTCACATGAACTTTTATATGAAATTTACATGATGCTTATTTCATATGAATTTCACGTGAGGCACAATTGGCTGTGTATACGTGCATCAGAACGATCGTTTTCCCGAAGTGGAAGCAAAGAAACCCAGTGTCCATGTTTGTTTAGAAAAAAAATGAGGACCAAGAGGCTTAGATTTTGTGGATATTGTGATGCTGGGTGCGGAGTGTTTCTTGTTATTTGTTTCTTTTCTTTCTTCTTATTTTTCTTCCTTGCTTCCAGTTTAAACCGGGGCAATTTTCTTTTTGCTTCTCTATCATGTAGCAAATAAATTTCAGCAAACACTAGATAACACGTAAGAATGATTTAGGTCTTAGCACTGGAACATATGACAATTAAACTCTTTGAATTGACTGCTGCAAAAAGAAAGACAGAAAAAAGTACATGATTTAGTATCCAATGATTTGTCGATCTCATTATTAGAAACACACACCTTGAATAATTTAAACTGTAGGTTTGACCAAATTTACAGTCCTTATTCCAATTAAAGGTTTCAGTTTCTAATAGAAAAGACGTCTCTTGTAGTATTTTTTCCTGTTATACGGGGAATATACATGTTTGGCTATGTTAGTAATAATTGTTTGTCCTTAAGTTTTGTCGGCTTCCTTTGATCTCTGACAAACCAGGTAATTCTGTTAAGATAACTGATGGAATGATAACCACACCGGCATACAGGTGTGACCCAAAGTATTTTGTTAAAGTGTCGTTTAGGAAATTGAAACGCTTTAAATAAATAAACGCTTAGTTAATTCAAAATTTATAGCCGTTTCACCCCGGAGGTTTAATGCTAATCGAAACATGTAATTATTGGTGATGTTGAATACATTTTTGTAGTAAAAAACCTGTGCAGAGTACAAGTTTACGTAACAGAGTTCTTTTTTTTTTTTTTAACAATGGTTGATATGTTGGTTTTATAAGAATCTGATATTAAAATTGACACATTAAACACATACAATCTAAGGGAATTTTGATTTGATCAATGAAGTTTAACCTAGGTGAAACTTTTCAAAAGAATATCACTGATATATATATATAAATAAAAATATTACTTAATTAATTAGATATGAAATAAAATGAAAGAAGTTAACAAAAGAAGACAAAGAAACATTCAACTCCTCCATATCTTGAGTGTGTTTTTGTTCGTTGCGCTCATGAGAAGTACAAAGATTTAGTTATCTTTCTAAATATCAGTACCTTCTATCAAAAATGAAAATCAATTACTCTCAATTCTGTTTGATATTAAATGGTTTCTTATCGAATTGCCACCTAACTATTAGAAAAGGAAACTTTTCAATGATATCTCTTATATCATTTTTCACGGCGATTAAGTAGGAGATGGGAAGATATAGGAGTTAAACTACTTCCGGTAGCTGTTTGCTGTCTCGCTTTGCGGCTACCCTATGCGACCGTTTGGTCTCGGCTTGGTTTGATCTTTATAGCAAAACATTGCGGTTTATCCCGTTAAAACGCTCTTTTAGTCGTTGTTTATATCTTGTTTATATCTAATTCAGATCTTCAATCTCCCGAGCTTTCATTGATAATCCCATACACCTACACGTTTGTGATTTTATATTCTGATGCTTCCACATCAACATACTTTAGTAAATGACTAGATAGGACATACCTAGGGCGACTCGACATCGATTAATTCATTTACCAATGCATGTGTAAATTTAAATAGACTAAGTTTTTGGTCTTTCCCTCCGTCCGTCCGTCCGTCCGTCCGGCCTCCCCCCGTCTATCTATAAAAACCCCGACAACTTTTGATTGGTTAGTGATAGAGCTTTCATATTTCGAATGGTTATTTTTTGTGTTGGGACCTTTCTATCTAGTGGTGCCGGAACGTTTGACTCTTCACCTCAGAGTTTGACGAAGGTTAAAGAAACTGCTTGGAGTTATTTTCTTATGTGTGAATTTCTGTTAGCCTGAATTTAGATTTCCTATAATCATTTCATAGTTTTGGATTATTATTTTGGACATTTCCTATTTAATAACTCTCTGCTCTCTAATGTTTGACTCCACTAACGTTTAAAGGGCAAATTAAAGGGGTTTAAAACTATGTTTTGGCGTAATTCCTATATGCTCAGATTCAACATCATTGTTAAATCGTTCAATCAAATATTTTTATTGGTTTTTATTTATTTAAAATGTACCGAATATCTTATTCTGGAACCACACTTTAACCTTTCCCAAATTATCTTCTTGATCCATCCGTTAACAGGGATGTAATATTACGTTAATTAATAGTATACATCCTATCATACATGTATATTTCATGTTCTATCTTAGACAAAAAGAAACTTTTATTTGGACAGCGTTTCAAGATTCTTTTTATGACTCATACCGGTCATACGTTGTTTGCATCATCATGTTTACGTCATAATTTCAGGGTACAAAGAGACAGCGTTCGCTTACGCCATATCCGCTGCCGGCGTGACGCACCAAGTAGCCAAAGCATGCAGTCTGGGAAAACTTAAATCCTGTGGGTGTGACATGAGCCTGCATGGGAAAATACGACAGAAATGGGAGTGGGGAGGGTGCAGCCACAATGTGGAATTTGGAGAGGATTTTTCTAAGAAATTCCTGGATTCCAAGGAAAGGAAAGCTAGGGATATCCATGGAAGAATCAATATACATAATAATAGAGCCGGACGCCTGGTAAGGTCAACTTACTATAACAGAAAAAATGGTAGTTTGAGTTGATTTAAAAAAAAGGAGATTTATTTTTCAATTTGTGTATGAAAGGGTAACCTCAAATATTTTTGATAATTTTGTGATAGCACAGTTTTCATTTGCGCCCCCAACCCTCGAAAATAAAATGATATTATAATGATGATGAAAACCCAGAATAATAGATTAAAAATTAAGATTTTTAAAGTACATATGGATACAAGGATTACTTTATACATAGATTACTTTATCAATCAACAAAAACTGCGAAATATCATCGAGCAAATATATTCAATCAAAAATCATCCATCATGTTGCCTTTATATTTATGAAATTTCATAAAGTGTATTTCGTAAGAATATTCAATGTTTTTCATGAATAATACACTAATTTCTTCTTATATATAAGACGTGAAAATGTCTTGAATTTGATACAAAAATCAAATAAAGAAAAACAGAATCTGATATATCATTTAAAGTATAAAATCAAACATTATAATCCACAGATCTTTTATATAAAAACGAAGCTAAGTTGTCGTCTCTTCATTCATGCTTTGCAAAAAATACATCAAAGTCCGAGATGAAAAGGACATACATACGATTCAAGAACACACTATTCCCCCGATTGACGTAAAAAATCAAATCGCAAAACCTATTTGAAGGGTTTTGTTATCAATATCAGCCAAAGAAACTAAGATAGTTTACACGGACAGAGACAAAGAAAATGTATGTATTGATGTCGACTGATGCAGATGTACTTCAGCTTACTATAAAATATCAAAGAAACAAAATTGATACATGAATAAAAGAAAATTCAGCTTCCATATGTTCGTTACACGCGCTATTTCCCGCCTTCAACACGTGGCGTCTCGTTAACGCCATTATTACCATGGTAACAACCCTATTACCGTAGTTACGGCGCAACATTAAAATCTTATTATCACTTAATAGGTCATTGAGAGTTTCTTTCAGGAAGTTGTCTAGAATGAAAGCATTGACGTTTCTCTTTTTAATATCATTTAGACGTCCTTTGTAGATGGCAATGACCAAGATAGAAATTAATTATATCATTTGCTGGTTAAACAGTTGCTCTTTACTCAATGAAATACATGTCTCCAGCATCCTCAATATAATTAACTCACTCCCCCTTCTCCCTGTCTCTCATTTATCCAGATGAAATTAAAGTAAAACGTTGGGAGTTCTGAGTTATGTTGACCTTTTCTGTAAAGTTGGTTGATCCTTTATAAATACAATACATCTTATGTCAGGATAATATTTCTGAAATATCTTAGAAGGCAATGTAGATGATGATGATGATGATGATGATGATGATTTTCATATTTGATGATGATGATGATGATGATGATGATGATGATGATGATGATGATGATGATGATAATGATATTTATATTTGATGATGATGATGATGATGATGATGATGATGATGATGATGATGATGATGATTTTCATATTTGATGATGATGATTTTTCATTTTAGGCGGTGATTAAGAATGTAAATAGACAATGTAAATGTCATGGCATGTCCGGTAGTTGTGAACTTAGAACATGCTGGAAAGCCACGCCAGAATTCCGGGAAGTTGGTAAAAGACTTAGACGGAAGTACGAAAAAGCACGAAAGGTAAAGGTAAATATATTCATCCATTTCTGTCTATATTGACAAATAGGCTGAGCAATAAATGAAAGTAATTCAAAATAAAGTGTTCCAGAATTTGCTGCTTTTGTTAGTTGTTCATTTTGTGTACTAGTACCCGTACAGTTCACATGATGTGCATTCTGACACGAACTTCATCCTTCTGTCACAGCAATGATAAACATATTCAATGGAAAACCTCATGAACGTTTTAAAATTTAGAACTTGCCGTGGTGAATAAGTTATGTAATTATTGTCAGTTCTATACAGTCAGAATTTACTTCGGCCGTTTTCTTCTTAGTTCAGATTCCATGGTAATTAAGAAAGCCTGTCATTTTATGAATTGGTAAATTTTCATTATAATTTTACGAATTGGTAAAATTTCATTTACAACCTTGGCCAATTTACAGAAAGCTCATGTATTTATCATGATATTTTGTCTTTGTACAGGTTGATATCCTTAATAAAGCTACAGCAAGATATAGACGTATCAGAAAACAAACCAGGAGAACAGAACTTGTATATTATGAAAGATCACCTAATTACTGCGATCCTAACCCCCTTGTAGACTCTCCGGGGACCTCCGGACGACTGTGTAATAAAACAAGCAACGGAGTTGACAATTGTGAAACTTTGTGTTGTGGGCGGGGCTACAATACATTGCGCGTGCGCAGAACAGAGAGATGTGACTGCAAATTTCACTGGTGTTGTTATGTTGTGTGTCAGACATGCCACTATAATGAATGGGTTACGGTTTGTAAATAAATTGATTGACGTGTTTTCTTCAAGAATCGCAAGAGCTCGCATCTACTTAAAATTAATATAGATTTTAAGCCACGTGAGAAAAAAAAAACCCCGGAAAAACTGATGCTGTACTCTGAGAGACTTTAGAACAGAGTAAGAGGTAATTCGAACAGTTGATAAAACGGTTAGAACCGGTTTCATTTCGTCAACAGGTGCAAAATACATAATGGGAGCAGACAGAATTGAAACTGTATGCATTTCATACATCTAATCTGCACTCAGCGTTTGATGTAAAATGAGAGAAGTTTTATCCAAGTACACGTGATTAGTTGTATATTTCCTTTGCATTTTTTACGCACTCACTTATTTGAGTTTTGTTTATTTATATACATTTGTACAAATGTAATCATTTACACATTTTGCATACGTTTTTATATCATAATTGTTTGTAAATATTGAATTTTGAACTTATGTTATCATGTATGAACTGTTCTATGCTGAAACAACGTGTGGTTATTAAAAAATTGATCGATTTCTTTTACATTTTCTGTTTAATATACTTTTTCAGATAGTTTTAAATCCTAAAAAATCATGAAACCAAACAAAAAACTCCAAAAATATGTGTAAATAAGATATATTTTCTTTATTTACTTGAAGAAATTATCACATTTTATCTTAATTTTTTACAAAATTAGTTAAGGAACAGCATTTATTAAAGCCATTGTATACATTGTCAGGTAATATTCGACGATAAATGAAAATGGATAATGAATTTGGTATAATCATACTATGAAATCATTTTTAAAGGCTGCATTGTTTTATTTACTTGTTTGTTTTTCTACATGGCAGACTGGTATTTTTTTTTATTTCAAGAGGACGTAGAACAGGATAAAAACGAGAAGTATGTTATTTGCAACACGTGTTTCATTATGTATGTTATTTGCAACACGTATTTTATTATGATGAAGATAGAGCGCCGGGTTTAAAAAGATGTATCATCTTAATGAAAATTTTAATGTATTTTTTCATAACTTTTTCAATGTCGTCATCTGATAGAGAGAGAGAGAGAGAGAGAGAGAGAGAGAGAGAGAGAGAGAGAGAGAGAGAGAGAGAGAGAGAGAGAGAGAGAGAGAGAATTGTATCATGTAACTTTTTATATGGAATCATGATGTCAACGGTCTATCCGATAAATTCGAAAACCCAATTCAATTTGTCAGTCTTTTTCTCTAGTTAATCTATGTTTTATTTTCAGAAGAATTATAGACATGAGCATTAAGGTGGAAAATGGCGTCTTTCAGTGTCCGTTTTAATGTTGGTGAACGTTGTAATCATTTTTAAAGTAACATTGAGATTAGTTAACGTTAGAACACTGTCCATTTACAAACACATCTTTAGTAACATATTCTTCTGTATCTGATAGGTTTGTTGATACATTACCTTGTTGAGTAGTGAGGCTAATCTGCTATGAAAAACCGGATGCTGCAATTGTAGAAACGTATACTGTGTATTTATAATCGATGTATCTTTATGTAGTTTTAACGACGTATTTGACCGTACAGTAATGAAAATTGTGGATTGTATGAAACCTGAGAAGGATATGGAAAGCATATCCTACAATATCACTTTGCACGAACAACAGCTGAACTTCCTCAAAGTAAATAAACAATGGACACAAAACAACTCAACAAATTATAATGGCGAAGAGACTACAATATCATCAACATAAGAACAAACACACATCAAGCAGATTCAAATAATCATGAAACATGAATGCAATATTTCAATTTTCTTTGGAAGATCATTTGCTTTATAATACCAAATGGTGAGGTTGCCCGGAAAGCGCGTGAGCAGATACACAAAGTTATTTCGAAGAGTGCAGAAACAAACAAGACAGTAAAACACAGGGTCCTTAGTTTGTAACACATATATAAGTAGATATGAATCAAAAGCAGGCGAAAGCGACATCATGTTAAACGTCTTCAAATTCAATAGCATCATTTAAGAACAGATAAATTTGCAGCATGGACCAGGCATGCAAGTTTCGGATACTCAACCCTTGTCAGTGATCCCTCAATGATCAATTATGGGAGACGTCCTACCAACGTACAAATAGGACAAATGATGATGCAAGGTCTTCTTCGACGAGATTCGAAACTGGAATATCGAAGCAGAATCGCCCAGATCGAAACATACAAAACTTATTCCACGATGACTGGTGCATGCCTTAAAATTCGTTTCTGTTGTGTACACACCTGAACTAGATAACCACACCGTTTACTATCAACTGTCAGTGAATGGCTCTTTCAGGTCAATGCCGCTGCTAAAGGAAAAAAATGTCCTGCATTTTTTTTTTTTGGAAATCTTGGCAATATGTCCTTGTAATATTACTGCACATATACTTATCACACCACAACTCAAGGTAAGCAGAAACAGGGAAAATAAAGACAAAATGGCACAATTGTATCAATCGTGAACTACATATTACTTTATTCTCATTGTTATCTGATACAGATTTGAAATCACTGTGGTCTTCAGTGAGCTCTCTTTTGAAAACACTTTCTCCTCGAAAATAAGTAAAAAATAGATATGCATTAATATATCACTTTCTTACTAGCCCCGGGCCAAGGAAACCATCTTGTCTTGTAATCACAGTAAAATTTCAAATAAACCTCTCCTTCTCTCTCCGTTGGACATCCCTCCTTTTTTAACGACCAATACTTCAGGACGGCATCGCTGTATGTTTCACCATAGTGACGGGGCTTTTTGGAGTCAACTTTTATCGCTCCGCTGCATGGTTCATATTCGGAAGGATTTGATCCTTTCTTCAGACATTTTGGAATACATATTCGTCCACATTGATCTTGTGCAGTAATTAAAACTTCAGATGCTTTCTTGTCAGGTCGACGGAATCCAATATAGCCAACATGGCTGTCGATAGGTTGGCGATTATCTATTATGATGTATTCATGATACAGTCCATTATAGTTCAGTCCATCTGATCTTATTGTTATTCTAGAATACCCTGCATCGTCCTCAATACAATTTTTAAAACATGTTGGATTTTGTGGTTTGGTGTAGTTTATATCTGTTCTGAACATCAGATCAGAATAGATATCGATATTAGGGTCAAGGTAACCATTTGTTACTGGATAGGAATCGTATATCTTACCAAAAGGTCTCAAATGTACCACCTTGATAGGGAGGAAAACCCATAGACTTGTGTCCTGTTCACAGTTGATCCTGAAGTCATTCTGAACCGGATGACCGTGTATGTCCTTGAGTCCAGGGTGCTCTCCAAGCTTAAAAGTTGGTTTTGGTACCTTAAGTGATTCAGACTTCTCAATGCTAGGGTACTCTTTATGACTGGTAGCTTCATAGGGAGCGTCCCAGGAGTGATACAATGATGTATGAACATACTTCTCCGAACTTTTTCCCTTGTTGACTCTATTTTCCTTCAAAGAGCGTTTCCTTCTTTGCGTGTTGGACCCTCCTCCTCTGGGTACGGACATGCATAATGACCTGGTTGTTACTCTCCTCCACCGCCATAGTTCCCATGACCATTCCCATCTCGTTCCCCCGGGCTTACATCGAAGATACTGTCCGTTACAAGTACGTCTAGAACAGTCTGGTGACCTACGGTAATTGACGAAGCTAAACGCCCAGACTCGAGTGTAACCTTCTCCGTTAGTTATCACGGGCCTTCTTCTTATTCTCAGATTAAGGATAGGATCTCTGACTCCGTGACCAGGTTGAGAGTTTGTGGGGTATCTCCATGTAAAAGTTCTATTCCTATTGTCGCTTTGCCATTGCCACCAAAGGTAATCTATGTAACAATGATGGAGAAAGAAAATAACGTCACGAGGGGCGGATTCTACTCTTGTCATGTACCCACCTACCCAAACATGAACTGCATTGTGAATATTCTCCAGAAATTGAGCGAACCTAGCTGTATTTCTTATACGAAATAGCCTTCTTAGTTCTCCATCAGATATCAAACTGAACCAAGAGCGACTCGCAATATTACGTCTTATATTCCAAGATGCAAACGGCCCATTGTTAACAATGTCAGTTCCTCTTCCAACGAATCTGGGTGTCCATATTATAGAATTGCGAGCATCGATTTCTGGCATCATGTTTGCATCTAAGTTTGAATTCCAGTATGGAATAGTGACGGAGGGGTCTATCCTCCTGAGAGCATTCTCCAATCTAGTAAAAGAAAGGTGGATGAAGTAAGGTATATATGTTATACATATAGTTAAAGGAGGTTAATATCCTAGCACCATCCCTCAAATGTTATTATGATCATAGGTTATATTTCGCTATGCTACTGAATCGACCCTACAGGAAATTTGGAGCCGCGCATTCTTTGCTAAGTGTATACAAAAACATCAAAGAAATAAAAATGGAGGGGGGTGGGGGGGGGGGTGGGGGGCTTCTGCTATAAATTTGGCTGTGTCTGAAAATCGTTTTTGCATTAAGTACATGTACCACTGATGAAGATTTCCTTTCCGAAGCACGTGTCTGGTGGTGCATGAAAATAGTTTGACACTTCTTCAAGAGGGTAAAGAGTTGGAACGCTTCCGTAATATCATAACAAGTATTAGCTTTTCAAAAAAGCTTGCCTGACCTTAACAAAATAACAGCGACCCTCCTCACCCGGTAGTCTTAACTTCATGGACCCGTGGGGAAATAAAACAAACAGGGACACGTTGAAATGAACTATAAGTTATAACTCAGTATAGTATACATTCCTGATAACTCCGTAGTAATGTGCAGAAGTCCCCCCACCCTCCAATAAAAACAAAAACACGTGTATCTGATGTAAACAAAAGAGGGCTTCTAATTTGTCAAGTGGTCCACTATTGTGTGCAATAAATACCATCAGACACAATACTTTCTCATGTTTGCAACTTGTCACGATTTTGTACATGTATTCCCACGTTTTCCATCTGTAAATTGAAATGAATTAGTGACCGCATGTAATATAAAAGAAATAAAATTTTTCAGAAAAGAAAAGTGTCCCTTGTACGATCGCACCCGGATTCGAACCCCGATCGTCTGCGTGAGAGATTCACTCCTTCACCATTCAACCACCTAGTCAAAAATCTTCGCATTTTTTTATAAGTGTACATGTTAAAGGAGCGGTAACTCTTTCAAAGAGAATGCTGTTTTTGTCTGATCTTGTGAATGTTTGTAAACGGCACTTTCATCATTACTACATGCAAAAGCCGGACTGACGTCTTGTTTTGTTTCATGCATTTCAAATCTAGGTGTGCCTGACCTCACGAGGTCAGGCAATTATTGTTTACTTTATGAATGTAAAATACCAACAAAATTCAGCATCATATACTCTCATATTTTTCAGATGATTCATTATGAAAAGAAACTAAGAGTTCCCTTCGGTGTTGTCGGTAGGGGACTAATAAACAATACAGATGATGTCAAAAGCAACTTACTGTTAGGCAAAAGTATTACTAGTATTTTGTTTTACGTTCGCGGCGGGTACCTTTTAAGGAATTTTCTCAGGAAAAAAAACACACAAGCATGCATTTTCCAACTCCAGTCGTTCTCTAAATCATTAAACTACTTTTTATGAAATGCTTTTAATTACCAAAGAATGTCTACCAGCATCAATATGAGTGGATAATAGTAGGGTTTCTAGAAAGAAAGAGAGAATTATAAATTTTACTGGAGGAAATAAATTTTTCCTTTTTGTTTACGATCTTCCTTTCCCAATTCAGTCATATTGATAATGTGTTTGTGTCTTTTCATACCTGGCTGGATGGTACCTTTCGGAAATAGTCCTGAACGTGAAACATAATATATCAAATTACTATGGTATTATGAAGAAAAAATATCGTTTCATTTCTATTTTTACTTATTTCAAATTTTATATATGTAGAAGGACGTGTTTCCATATAATGTTGACCATCGCCCGGGAAGAGTAAACGTTTACTGTGACAAAGGACATATGGAATGTCCAGTTCTGCTGTCAGAGTGCAGCCTCTTTCACAACTCTTTTAAAAAGCGGTTGTACCTTCACCGCGTGGGATCGAAACGTATTATGTTGTTATTCCTTAAGGGGGGTTTTGATTGTTTTCTTATCAATTTAGTGATACTGCTTAAACTGATGAGACTTTGTAGTAAGGTAATGCCTATTAAGTATTTCCATATCGTTTATATACCTGAAAAGTCTATAGTTTTTGCAAACACTTCAATAGTTCTGCTTGGTAAAGAATGTTTCTGTCGTCGATAATCTCTTGACGTGTTTGCAAAAAACTATTACCTTTTCGTATACCTAGATGATATGGATTGATTCATTAGGCATTGCCCTACTGCAACGGCTCATCAGTTTTGTAAAGTTTAATTTAGAAAATGAAAAATAGCCAAAAAACTGTCTTAGGAATCACAACACTATACGTTTCGATCCCACCTTGTTTCACTTTGACAAAACTAAACTTACATTAAAAGATAAACACGGTGCCATGGAAGGAAAGCAGGGCCTCCGTGGGCCGAACTAGCAATGGCTGCACTGTGATATGCCGCAATCTCGTCGTATCTCTGTAATATATTATTGCATTCTACAAAAATATTATTGTGAAAGGTATACAAGGATTTCTTTCTTCAAAATTTAGGTTTCTTGTGTTAGTTTTTACAAATGAGACATCTTATTTTCTTAGACTACCGTCATATGGTATTTACATATTACAGCTCATCTGGTGCACATGTACCAATGTTTTGTATGTTTCTTTGGGTATTTCACGGCCTGACATTTATAGTGACATAATAGATAAAATGAGAAGTTTCAAAGGTAGACAGAATTGCCAACGAAAATGCAAAGGAATCATCAAATACCTTTTGATATGAAAATGAGGTCATCAGACGGACACTCCGCTTGATACTTGAACAATATACAACCTTGTTCCAGCGCTTTCTTAAGAATTATATTCTGACTGACAGTGACGACGGGACTCTGTGAAGGACCCTGTCGAAACCTCATTAGAGTTTGTCTTCTATGAAAGTCGGTCGTGTTCCTCAGGTATTTACGTACTTGAGCTCTCTACAGTCGGCATAGCACGTACATGAAATTAGTTTACCCAAATTATGATTTACTCACTCCTCGTCTTTTAAGTATTTGTAGAGCTCTGTGAAACCGTCCTCTTGCCCGTGTCGATAGCTGTCTGTATTCCAAACGCACTCGTATAGTTTGTCTTTTCTGTCTTTTTTTATCCTGTTAATATCAATACACGTCAGACAAATCAAATAAGCAAAGTACTACGCGTACATGTATAACATATCTTTCTTGAACATTCATAACAACTAACTTTGAACTCATTCTCTTGTTAACAATTGCGTTTTAGAAATGTTTATGTTGCATAATCATGTCTTTACAAACAGACCTGATTTAAGTAATCATTGTAATTATTTTATTATCGGAGTTTCAACACCAAAAATTAAGGGAAAATTGCATCGTGCGTCTAGCGCAAGATGCATAAGTTTAATAATAATGTCGAATAAGATTTCCCTCGATCTTCATGTGTTGATATTTTGATCAACCAAAACAATATTACATTTGTTACTTATCATTTTATTTCTTCGCGTTTCAACGTTTATTTGCAGTTTGAAATTGTGTTGATAGCGACGTTGCTTATGACGTCGGTTCATGCAGGTATCAACAAAATTTCTCGGCCAATCAGAATCTTCGTTTCTTAAAAATAACAATGGAAATTAGATAATATTATGAACAACTCTACACATACGTTTTCGTAATTAGGGTTCATTTTTTACTGTTATGTTACCAAAGAACAGAAATTTATACAGATCAATACTAAGGATGAGCTCTCTAATGTTAAGTATTTCAACAAATTTATAAGACATGTGACACTATGTATCCACTCAAGAAGGGTTTGTTTGACATGCTGCATGAGTGGTCATTAACTTACAATTACTTTCAGAGGCGCCACTTTCAATTTTGTTTTCAGATTGCACTCAGGTTTTCTTACATGAATTAGTATACACCATTTAAAAGTAAAGGTAAGGTTTATATTCTCGTTCGCCTGAGCCTCACACGACATCATTTCTGTTGATGTTGCCATTAAAAAAAAAAGGAACAGTTTCGATTCCATTGCTGAATAACTCTGAGGATGAACCTTATCTCCTCGCTTCTTTTTATAGAAACCATTTGTAACAAACTTGACCCAAATATTTACATATTTTGAATTTTCTTTCCTTTTTATATAAACATGACAAATATGAAACACAAAAGACTACACATTAACCAACGGGACCAATGTTTTATAGGTGTCGACTTTGGACGGCCTTCTGCCACGCAGGTTGCAAATGGTGACGCTATTCGGATAATGTTCGCATAATTCTCTCACTTTTCTGGTTACCCAAAGGTCTCAAAGTAAATGAAATAAGCGCATGTTACCTTGTCAAATAAAGGAAGTATTAGTCCTCCTATGTAATCCAGTGATTCCTGTGATACATTCACACATCTAACACCAGTTACTTTCCATGCATAAGTAGTCAAGCATGTCGTGGCGATACGCTCTGCCGGTTCGTCTTTGAACTCCTCATACTTACAATACTTTTCAAAGCAATCATAAATGCTACTAGGTAATTGACCGGATGTTATTCCGCATTGTATATAACGACAGAAACACGTAATTATTATGACTGTAATCAAACCGCCATTCTGGAAATGGACAAGATACAAATTGAAAGCCAGAAGATATTTCTGTATGAAGGAGAATAATTTATTAGTTTTAATATTGAACTTTTTGAAATCATGTAATTCTTTACTTTTTTTAGTATCATTATATAGTGATATCCCTGCTACATCTTTAGGTACATTTTTGGACATAATAACTTTCTCACTCTTTAGCCATATTCCGTTATTTAGATTGAGGATCACTGACGAGGGTAAAGTACCCGAAACGTGCATGTCTGGTCCATGTTGCAAATTTATCTGTTCTAAAATGTTATTGAATTTGAAGATGTTTAACAATCATTCGCATTCTTTATTTGAAAACATGACAGCAAACATATATTTGATACATTACGGTAGGGCAGATAGAAGAAAAAATCAGTGAGAATGTCCGATAACTGGGAAAAATGAATTCAGACAGACTGTGACAAAACATCTTGTGTTGATGAGTACTACATATTGATATAAAGGTGAACCATAGTCATTTTGTCAGTACGTTTGGGTTAAATGTTCTTTATGAAACAAATATGAGTTACTTGATGTTTTGAAAGTATTAATTCGTCGTGAGTTCTGTCGCCTGAAAGAAACTTTGGTTTGACCCTTTATGAATTTGACATCATGTATATTATTTTGCTATTTCGGAAACTTGTCATTTTATCCATATATGTCATCGAAATTAAATGCGGTTAACATCTCATCACCATCCCTCCAATGCTATATTGATCATAGATTTTCATTTGGATAAGCTACTGAATCAACCCTACAGGTATTTTGGAGTGGCGCATTCTCTGTTAAGTAAATGAACAAATTTAAATCAAAAAGAATAAAACAAAAAAGCGCTACTAAAAAGAATTTGTGCGGTTGATGAAAATCACATTCAAGTTGGCTGGAAGCATCACTGATGAGGATTTGATATCGAAAACATGTCTCTGGTGTATAAAGATTGGTTTGAAATTTTCTTCAAGAAGGTATAGAGTTGGAACACTTCAACATTATTGCAGAAATATGAAACGTAAAGGACGTCCATTTATTCATTTGACGTGTTTAGTATATCGATGTCTGTGATCTGTGAAATAGGCCTACTTTTTATAAAATTCTTAATTTGACTCAATTTTGCATTAAAATTCAAACTCAATGTTAGAATACTACTTCTAAATCCAGGGCTTCAATTGTTTTCTATATGTGACCCAATCGCAACTGTTAGGAAATTAGGAATTCGATTTTTAATGCGTTACGTGTAGATTTCATGTACCCAGAACTTTTCATAATTAGTTGTTACTAATTATTTCAACTTCATGAAAATATAGTTTGAAGTCCTTTGCCATACAATCTTTATAGAATCAACTGGAAAAATGAAAAAAATAAATTAAATTTTGTAGTAAATTTACATTTTCAAATTCTACAATTGACATATCAAATTCCCATGGGAATTTGCAATAACATATTTAGTTGCCGAATTTTGTTTATATACTTACGGAATTATAGATGGTCATTTTTATGATTCCGTCGTAAAAAAAATAATGGTTTTGTGGTGTTTTTGTTAAAGCTTAATAAGGAATCAGGGTAACAGGTGCACCACCTTAAGACGATGTAGTTTACCTTTTCTTTGAACAGGTCAACATGGGTTTAGCGTTAATAAGCTGTACAACAGGGCTTAAACGAATTTCAGTAACATATGGCGAATGTAAGAATAGTACATTATTTAAATACTATTGATATAAGGAAGTTCTAGAATTAAGACATCATATTGGTTTAAGATCATGAATGTCAATTTTCTGCCTAACTAAAGTCTGGATTGTGATTGGTCTATTGGAAAATACGAAAATGATATATTTTCATATGAACTCTCACTGGGTGCAACAAAATCGGAAAGTTTGTTTCTTGTCAAGGCACTCTAGATATCATGACAATGTCAATATTAAAATATATCACATGATACACCCGTTATGCAGTTTCATAAAGCCATTTCATAAATATATGATATGATAACAAGTCACATATCGCTCTGCTTGAATGTGATTGGTCAAGTTTGGAACCTCATCACATAAACCTTGACAAATGTGACCTTTCAAATATCGGTCAACTGTTAAATTCAGACCCGGGGTCAATATCAATGATTAGAATTGTTGTTGTTGAATTAATTCTTGCATTAAAATACTATTCAAAATTGAAATACTTTTCTCTTACGCACAGAATATCTATACAATGGGGACACTATACTTCTCATGGCGTAGCAGACGACTTCTAGATTACGGCGTGGTTCGCCTATATAATTCTCGGAAACGTTGATTTCACGTTAGAAATACGCATTATTAGGCAATATCATGTGATAAAAAGAATCTCAAATGAATTTTCATTTAATTATTATAAAACTCGTTGTGCGTTTTATATCCCCTCGCCAAGGCTCGGGGATATAAAACCCACAACTCGTTTCATAATACATCGTATGAAATGAAAATTCATTTGGGATCTTATATATATGTTTTATAGTACAAATTTCATTGTACTAGACACGTGCTTCGGACATTGAATCCTCGTCAGTAGTACTTAATGTCAAACAATTTGAATAAAGCCCAAGTGAATTTTCCCAGCGCCATCTACAATATAAGCTTTTAATTTCCTCTTACCAAAAATGAGTGGCTCCGAATTTTATGTAAGGTGTTTTCAGAAGCGTATTTAAGTGAAAATATATTTCTCTTTGAAACGTATGCTTATGTTTTAAAAGTTTTATTAGGTTCTCATCAACCTATTACAATGAAAAAGAGGGGATCTCCAACCACACCCGGCCGCAACACCCACAGCAAATTCCCAAAACACCTAATGCAAAAACACAGAGCAGACATCCACAAAGAGAGACGCAGAAACATGAAACGCAAAAGACCACACATAAACCAACGAGACCAATTGGCAACCAGTGCCAAAATAACCTATTTTCTTTTCAATTCTATATTATTATGAGACAGATTTATAAAACTTAGAGAACTTCCAAGGCTGTAATTCCCGCGCTTTTTCTACTTCGTAAACATTTAATTAGATATGACACAACATAGTTTATTTAAAACCCTACACTTTCTTTGAAATCGTTAATCTCAATAGAATGAATGAAAACGTTTACAAATCTGACTTGTATTGATATTCCCTAAATTCTACCAGTTTCCAAACAATATGTGCTTCCGTAAACTTAGTCAAATTTCACTTAAGGTCAAGGTACATGTAACAAGGTTTGGTCGCTATTAGTTCATCTGAGTGTAGTGTTTTAGTGCCGATTGGCTAACGAATATGGCCACCAAGGGATCTGATTGGCTGACACATGTACGACATCCCCAAAACTGATGCTCTTAATTTCACGAAACCTTAAAGGAAGCAAGTACTCAAGGGCCTTCTTCAGTCTGCAAACTCAGATGAGCGTTGTAGCCCCTGATCATCTGTTTTTTTTTTCTTCTCCGCTGTTTTCACCGTAGGGGCTCTCCCCCTTATCTTTCTAATGTTGCGTGTATTTTTCATGAATTGGTATACCTTATTGAGTATTTGCGGAAAACAGAGTTGTTTCCCATTTGAGACGGTATTTGACGTAACACCATTATGACGTCAAAAAATGGTATGGTAACGACAATTTTGTACCGTCGTTTCCCATACTTTTAGGACTGTTTCCATAGAATTTGATGACGTCATAATCAGTCTGCATCAGATACCGTCTCAAATGGGAAGTAACTCTGGTTTTCGAAAATAGCGAATATACATGTATATTGATTGTTGATTATAATTTTAGATTTATAAGTTCCATGTGTTAAACATCTTCAAATTTAATAGCAACACTTATAAACAGATGAATTTGTAGGATGGACCAGAAATTTCATCATATTCATCATATGAATACACTCAATTTACTTCTCTTAACGTATAATCAGAAAAAGTGTAGAATAAAAACAGAATGTAACTGATATATAAATCTATGTTATACCTTCAACGCAAATTTTTGCGGGAATATATTTCCACGATACCAAATCACCCGCAAATGTAACGAAAACTAGTAATTCGCGAAAGGCTCTGGTTATACGGTATCATATGTGTGTTCTGCTGTGGTCCTTGTTCTCTTCACTCTTTACAGCATCATATGTGTTCTGTTGTGGTCCTTGTTCTCTTTGTGTTGGTGTTTCTTGTCTCTTCACTCTTTACAATATCATATATGTATGTGTGTTCTGCAGTGGTCCTTGTTCCATTCACTCTTTACAATATCATACGTGTGTTCCGCTGTGGTCCTTGTTGTCTTCACTCTTTACAATATAATATGTGTGTTCTGTTGTGGTCCTTGTTCCCTTCACTCTTTACAATACCATACGTGTGTTCTGCTGTGCTGTGGTCCTTGTTCTCTTCACTCTTTACAATATCATATGTGTGTTCTGCTATGGTCCTTGTTCCCTTCACTCTTTACAATAACATATGTGTGTTCTGCTTTGGTCCTTGTTCTCTTCACTCTTTACAGCATCATATGTGTTCTGTTGTGGTCCTTGTTCTCTTTGTGTTGGTGTTTTCTTGTCTCTTCACTCTTTACAATATCATATATGTATGTGTGTTCTGCAGTGGTCCTTGTACCCTTCACTCTTTACAATATCATACGTGTGTTCTGCTGTGGTCCTTGTTGTCTTCACTCTTTACAATATAATATGTGTGTTCTGTTGTGGTCCTTGTTCCCTTCACTCTTTACAATATCATACGTGTGTTCTGCTGTGCTGTGGTCCTTTTTCTCTTCACTCTTTACAATATCATTTGTGTGTTCTGCTGTGGTCCTTGTTCCCTTCACTCTTTACAATAACATATGTGTGTTCTGCTTTGGTCCTTGTTCTCTTCTCTCTTTACAAAACATATGTGTGTTCTGCTGTGGTCCGTGTTCTCTTCACTCTTTACAATAACATATGTGTGTTCTGCTGTGGTCCTTGTTTTCTTCACTTTTTACAATATCATACGTGTGTTTTGCTGTGGTCCTTGTTCTCTTCACTCTTTACAATATAATATGTGTATTCTGCTGTGGTCCTTGTTCTCTTCGGGATCTTCTTTTTTTCTCAAGCTAATGGTTTCGGAATTTTGAAACTATGGAGGAGGACAGTGCTACGTATTATAGCCCATTCGATTGTTAGTACGATGACAAAACATAAATCGAGAGGATGATCCATTGCGGACATCGTAACTAACATTAGACATGTAAGGTGTTTGTTGTATACGCTTAATGTTGCTTATAATAGACATTTTATATTTGCTTTTAAACATTAGATTTGTCTTCAAATGGGAAAGAAAGGAGGGGATCTCCAACAACACTCTGTTGCAGCACCCATAGCAAAACTCCAAATCACGCAATGCAAAAACACAAAGCAGACAGGGATATGGTCATTATCCATATTTGCCATCCACAGAAAGAGACACAAAAGGGACAAGGAAAACCAACTCACCATAGAAACATGAAACACAAAAGACCACACATAAGCTAACGAGACCAATAGGCAACCGAAGCCGGGAACTAACTATGGTCCATTCTTACTGATGTAGTTCTGTACTCATAGCAGAGTTTACTAAGTCATTCCTCTCTTGTGGAAAGAAGCCCTAGTCACTTCTATTCAATTTTGCATACATATCTATTATATAGATAAATTGATGACGTGCTCTCGATTCATAATCCTACGAAAACTAATTGATACCTGCTCTCAATTCATAATCCTATGAAAACTAATTGCAGATTGTCTTAACAAATTCTATATATTTGAAACAGATGTGAAAAGGACAACTAATAATATTAACTCAACTTCATATCTAGATTTTAACAACGGTTTTCACTTATATGCTTACATATGACAAAATTGACGCTTACATCATAAATATAACAAAGGAGCTGTTCAGATAAGGCGTAAAATCAGCCCTGAAAAGTGGAATTTTGAAAATTGAAATTTCAAGAACCTTTTTTGGTAAAATGTATTCCTATACAGCATCCCATCAGAAAATGAAGTTATCTTTTATCTGTTTTGCATAATATTGCTAATTTTTTGGGTCAAAACTTATCTTTTTCTCATAGAAATCAATAGAAAACGGAAAAGTTTTATTGAACATTGTTCCCCCCGGATATACAGAAAGCCACTTTTACTGGAGATGTGTATCCATGATACAAATTTTTTGGCAAAGTGGGGTTCTGTATCTCCGGGGGGAACCCCAGAGACGAAAAACTAAAAATGGAAAGGGGGTGCAGTTTTTAAGAATCGATCTTTTTGACCATTAAATATAGCATATTTGACTATTTTTCCTCTTTAATCCATCAAAAATTGTGTACTCAATATGATTGAATGAAAGATACAAGATTTAGGAACGAAATAAGCAAGAGTAATGTTCATTTCTCCGTCAATGTGTATTTCGCGCTAAAAGGCTTACATTGTAGCCATTGAATGAAGAATAAGACCGTATTTTAAGCTCCGGATTTCATTATTTACCGATTAAAGGAGGTAGAACGTTCGAAATCTATTTCTGATACACTATGTAGATATATTTGATTACTTTTAGCTGATATTTATCCATTTTAGATAAAATATTCAAAAATTTATAAGTTTTTTGTCGATATTATCGGATTTTCTATCCGAGCACCCCCTACCTCTTTCGACCTTAATATTACAACCTTAAGAATTCCCTAACATAATGTAAAACATGTAAAAGGTCTGCAAATACATTATATTTCAATAATGATTCATGTTTTTCTGTATATGATTCGCCATGCGGAAGAAATAAGTCACGAGAGTCAGGGCTAAATACGGCCCTTATCTTAACAGCTCCTTTCTCTTTCCTGAGTAGTGATATTCTATCGCATTCTTTCTATAGTGTATTATTCATATCGCATATGAAACATTAAAGAGGGCGCTACTGAAATAAAATTTTTTGGCTCCGCTGGAAGCATCACTGATTAGAATGTTTAAATATTCAAACCATGTGTCTGGTGCAGAAAAAATTGGTTTGGAATTTTTTTCATGAAGGAATAGAGTTGGAACATTTCCGTATTATTATTACAAACACTTATTTCATGTTGCAGTGTGGAGCAGTTAAACTCGTTCCCCCATGACCTGATGTTTAGAAGTGTATTTAATTACTTCTTTCCAGCTCTGTCGCCTGAAAGAAGCTTTGTTTTGGCCCTTTATCAATTTGACATCATAGATATTATTTTGCTATATCGAAAAATTGTCATTCCATTAAAAACTATCTCCGAAATTAAAGGAGGTTAACATCTTAGCACCATCCGTCCTATGCTATTTTGAACATATATTTTATTTGGATATGCTACTTATTCGACCCTACAGGAAATCTGGAGCCGCGCACTCTCTGTAAAGTAAATGTACAAATCTGAATTCAAAACATTAAAGACGGCGCTACTGAAATGAGTTTGGGTGGATCCGCTGGAAGCATCACTGAAAATAAGTACACTGAAACAGATATTATTCAGATGTAAAACTTTCGGGTCGACAACATTTTTGTGGTGTTTGGAGGAAAGGTCTTCCAGCAAAGTGTCGGAATTCCAATGCGGACCAATTGTGCCCCATTCCTTGCCGACATTTTTCTTTACTCGTAAGAAGCTCAATTCATTCAATCTTTGGTCTCTGAAGGCAAAAGATACTTAGCTTCTGCCTTCAACGTCACTTACAGATACATAGACGATGTGTTGCCCATCAATAATCCAAAATTCGCGGATTACCTCAGCATTATCTATCCTTCGGAGCTTGAAGTCAAAATACCTCAAACTTAGGTGGTAAATTCTGCAAAAATCACTCATGAAACTCTCGAAAGTGCATCTGCAATCAAATTGTCTTTGCCCTTGATATGGTTAATCATAATATTGTACTCTTGCAGCAATAAACTCCACCTTGTAAGTCTTTGATTCTTGTTTGACATTTTGTGCAAAAATGTGAGAGGGTTGTGGTCAGTAAACACAAGAATGGGATGTAAAGTAACATTCAATAAACATCAAA
This sequence comes from Pinctada fucata, assembly GCA_028142955.1. NCBI lineage: Eukaryota > Metazoa > Mollusca > Bivalvia > Pterioida > Pteriidae > Pinctada > Pinctada fucata. Next base: position 27,943,175 of record AP027115.1, read on the forward strand.
ATGTTGTAAAGCTAACAATAATGCAAGACACTCTTTTTCAATATTAGAGTAATTCTTTTGACATTTTGTCAATTTCTTTGAAAAATAACAAACAACTCTATCTACACCATCATCATTTTCTTGAAACAAAGCAGCCCCTATTCCTACGTCACTGGCATCAACAGTAAGCTTAAATTTCTTATCAAAATTTGGAGCTGACAGGACAGGACTATTCATTAGAACACATTTGATTTTCTTAAAAGATTCGTCACAGTCATCGGTCCACGCAAAATTCACTCTCTTTTGTAACAGATTGGTAAGTGGACCAACAACTGACGAGAAATTTGGACAAAATTTTCTGTAAAATCCTGCCATTCCCAAGAATCTCATTATCTCTTTCTTATTGGTAGGAATTGGGAACTTTGAAATAGCTTCCACCTTGGCCATGATAGGAGTAACAAAACCTTGACCTACTTTGTGACCCAAATACTCTACAGTCGCATGACAAAATTCACTTTTCGCAAGGTTCACTGTGAGGTTTGCTTTCGCCAGTATGTCGAAGAAGGTACGCATGATTCGGAGATGATCATCCCAGGTGTCGCTGTAGATGATGACGTCATCAATGTACGCCTCGCATCCTTCGAGATGATTTAGGAGGGAATGAATCATCCTCTGGAATGTGGCTGGTGCGTTTTTCATACCAAAGGGCATTACTTTATATTGGTATAGCCCATCTGGAGTCGCAAATGGCGATATTTCTCTGGCTCTCTCGGTAAGCGGGACCTGCCAATAGCCTTTAAGGAAGTCAAATTTACTGAGATATTTTGCACTGCCAATTTTATCGATACAGTCATCGATTCGTGGGATCGGATAAGAGTCAGTTTTGGTGACTGAATTGACTTTTCTAAAGTCCGTACACAATCGGTAAGTTCCGTCTGGCTTCGGAAAAAGAATACATGGGGAACTCCAGTCACTATTACTGGGTTCAATAATGTCATTTTCAAGCATGTATTGAATTTCTTTCCGCATGTATTGAAGTTTTATCGGGTTTAACCGATAGGGATGCTGTTTGATAGGTGACGCATCACCTACAATAACGTCATGATGAGACGCATTCGTCTTTTTTGGAACGTCCGGAAAGATGGTCGTATATTCCCGCATTAATTGGTGCACTTCCTCTTTTTGATGCACGGTCAAATGTCCGAGTTTCACTTCCGGATTTGTCAGAATTTCAGAATTCTTCAAACGGACACTTTGAGCGAAGTCTTTTTCGACAGTCTCTTCATTACATTCCGGTTCAACACAATTTTCTAATGAATTTACATTGGCCAAAGTGGAAACTGGTTTTACAAAATTTCGGTCACTTCTATCAAAATACACTTTCAACATGTTAACATGACCCACTCTTTTTTCTTTTCGCCGACCTGGTGTCTTAACCACGTAGTTAACATCACTAATTTTACTCTCAATCTCATAAGGACCGAAATATCTAGCTTGCAAAGGATGACCAGGGATAGGCAAAAATACAAGAACTTTATCGCCTGGTTTTAAAACTCTGTTTCTGGCATCTTTGTCATACCATGTTTTCATTTTCATTTGTGATGTTTTGAGATTTTCTTGAGCCAATTTGCAAGCATTATATAACTTCTCTTTGAAATTAGACACATAGTCTAAGAGATTCAAATCGCTAGTCTCAGTCAACCATTTTTCCTTCAACAACTTCAATGGCCCCCTGACCGTATGCCCAAAAACTAGCTCAAAGGGACTGAACCCCAGGGACTCCTGAACCGCTTCTCGTGCCGCAAACAACACGAGGTGAACCCCTTCATCCAAGTCTTTTCCATACTGGTGACAATATGTTTTCATCATAGTTATAAGGGTTTGATGAAAGCGTTCAAGTGCCCCCTGGGACTCAGGATGGTACGCAGAAGATTTATACTGCCTGATACCTAGCTCATGCATAACCTGCTGAAACAACCCTGACATAAAATTCGAACCCTGATCTGACTGAATAGCCTTGGGAGCACCTACGAAACTGAAAAACTTTGTAAGGGTCTTGACTATGGTCTTTGCCTTAATATTCCTAAGAGGTATGGCTTCAGGAAACCTAGTCGAAGTACACATAATTGTCAGTAAGCACTGATTCCCTGACCTAGTCTTAGGCAAAGGACCTACACAATCAACTAACACCCTACCAAAAGGTTCCTCAAAGGCTGGAATGGGTTGGAGGGGAGCCGGTGGTATAACTTGATTGGGTTTACCTACCATCTGACAACTATGACAAGACTTACAAAACTCAGACACATCTTTTCTCAACTTAGACCAGTAAAAGTGACTTAAAATCCTATTATAAGTCTTATTGACACCTAAATGACCTGCCATGGGTGTGTCGTGAGCTAAACTCGTGATGTCCCCGCGATACGCTACTGGAACCACTATCTGGTGAACGACCCGCCACACGTCATTAGGGGGTGAATCAGGTGGTCTCCATTTCCGCATAAGGATGCCATCTTGTATGTAGAAGCACTCTCCGACTATGTCCGCTTCTTCTCGGGGAAGGGCCCTCTTGCTTAGTCGGATGATCTCCGGATCTTTAGTTTGGTCGGAGAGGAGCTGCTCACGGTTTAAGGCATCTGTATCTCTGTCTAATGGCGGATGGGAATCATCACTAGGTACTGTTTGAGACTTGTCAACATGAAGTGGCACTGAGGTCTCAGGTACGTTGTCATCAATGGTAGACATGAATGTGTCAGAAAGGTCTATATTTTTGGAGGGATGGTCCTCGTTAAGTGCAGAAGTACTCTCAGCCTCTTTCAGTCTGTTCCTGGCCATTGCCCAGGTTACTGCGCAGGCTGGGTACAAGTCGTCGTCTTCATCATCGGACACGACATCGGACGTGATTTTCTCACAAACAATCGGATCGGCTACAACTTTGCCGCCAGCTAAATCGTTGCCAAGCAACAAGGAAACGCCTTGAACGGGAAGAGTAGGTCGAACACCTACGATAACAGGTCCAGTAATTAAGTCTGACTTCAAATAAATTTTATGAAGGGGAACATCAATGGCGCCTAGCTCCACACCCTGTAATAAAACTGACCTACCAGTAAAAGTGTGCTCAGACAAAGGCAATGAACCCTCTAACAATAAAGTCTGGCAGCACCAGTATCTCTCAAAATCTGAACAGGCAACGCTTCGCTAGAATCACTGAGTGAAACAAATCCCTGTGACAAAAAAGGCTTATAATGATCCTCCACAAAATCATCAGAACTGGACTTAGAACCCTGAATCTCAGGAGTGTCAGAACAAATCGAATCTAAGGCTTTCCTATCATTTCTAACAGACGCACAGGCCTGTGACTTAAGTTCTTTTTTCTTCTTTAGCTTCAAACACTCACCAATAACATGACCTTTTTTCTTACAATAATTGCATGTAGAAAGCGACCCCACCCCTGGAGATGCCTCAGAACGCTCGGACCTAGGACCGGACGTAGAACCACCTTGAGATGGTGACTGGGAACTAATGGACGACTGAGACTCTTGTAAATTTTTCTTTGGAAAATCTGAAGTTTTTGCGCTATCGCTAGATTGAGTTTTTGACACAATTTTTTTCTTACGAGTGAGAGCATACATATCAGACAAAACAGCGGCTTCTTCAAGAGTTTTAACATTTTTGTCTTCCAAATGAGTTCTTTGTGACAGGCGGAATGGAAAATGTGGCCGGTCCGGGAATCGAACCCGAGACCTTCTGCTTACAGGGCAGACGCTCTTACCGACTGAGCTAACCGGGCACGATTCCTGAACCGTCACACTCCACCCCGCCAAATTTTGAGGTTTCCCAAAGTTGTTAACCGGAAACCTCACAAAGAAAGACAAATAAATCCCTGGTTCTTCCCCATAGTTGCCTTAAACCACAAGCAACTCATGAGGTTCACTCTCACGGCACCAAATACTGTGACAGGCGGAATGAAAATGTGGCCGGTCCGGGAATCGAACCCGAGACCTTCTGCTTACAGGGCAGACGCTCTTACCGACTGAGCTAACCGGGCACGATTCCTGAACCGTCACATCTTAAATCTTGATGTACACACTCTTTGAACTCTTCTATCAGAATGATCTGACGCAAATTGTCAAATTAATTGGGAATTTTCTTAGATCGAAACCACTGATCAAATAAATCTTCTTTTTCTCGAGCAAATTCAACATATGTTTGATTTTCAAACTTTTTGTACTTTCTAAACTTTTGTCTGTACGCCTCAGGTACTAACTGATATGCTCTCAAAATCGTTTCCTTGACCTTGTCATAGTCTGAACTCTCAGCATTACTGAGCGCCGAGTACACTTCAGCCGCTTTGCCAATAAGTACGCTTTGTAATAAAGTTGGCCAAAAATCACGTGGCCACTTCAGATTGGCCGCGATTTTCTCAAAATGTGGAAAATATTTGTCCACGGACTTTTCTTGAAATTTTGGTACTAATCTGATGTTTTTGGCGGCATCGAATTCAGACTTGATAGGCGAAGGAACAGGATTTTCCTTAGCGCCTTTCTCTAACTTTTACTTTTCTAGCTCAAACTGAAGTTCTCTCTCGTGCATACGTTCCTGTTTCTCTCGTTCTTCCTTTTCTCTTTCAAATTGTCTTTTTTTTCTTTTTCAAATTGTCTTTCTTTTTCTTCTCTTTCAAATTGTCTTTCTTTTTCTTCTTTTTCAAATTGTAATTGTATTTTCATTTTTTCTAATTCAAACTCATATTTTGACATTTTGGTTTCGCTTGAAACAGGTTCAACAGGAAAATCGTATGACGAAAAGATTTCCTCAGCTAAAAGCTCTTTAGCCACAATATTTCTAATTTCTTGTTTTCTCATAGAAGATTTTACATCTAACTTCAAGTGAAGACCTAAACCAATCAAATCATCTTTTTTCAGTGATTCGAACTCATCTACAGTCGGCGATTTCAAAAATTCAGTGACCGAAAATACCATGATTGATTTCTGCTGGCAAAAAAAATTACTGGGAAAAAAATATTTTCTTTTTTCAAAAACGAACTTTACGTTAACGTGCAAATATGCAGAGATTTCTATGCGAGAATTCCCGGGTTCGGATCCCGGACGAGCCCCCAATTCTGTTATGGGTCAGAATACCCCAAAACGCCAGCAAAAATCAAAGACAGAATATAAATTTACAAGTTTAATTATGTACAAAATATATACATTTAAAATGATTACAACTTAAAATACAAAGTGTCCGTTACGGTCCACAAAGTCTATCGAATGTATGGTTTCCGGTAATCACAAACGTTCTCGAAAGATCGGTGTCCAAACGTTGTTAAATGGATTAAAGTCTCAACAAATAAAGTGTCCCAGTATATCAGAATAGATGAATGAATCGTGTCTACGAATGTGTACGAATGCCCCATTAACACAGTTCTTCAGAGGTATTTATACTTAATACCAATGAATTTACCAGAAGCTTCTAGAACAATGACTCATTACAAATGATTAACAATAGAGTAAATTCTAGAAATCACAGTCATGTGATGATAATGCTGTAACAAAGAACATACTGGAATATTCTTTAATGATATAAACATGACATAGTAAAATCTAGAAAGAATTATTATGAAATCATAATATAACATGATTAAGTACATGTGTACCTACACTAAAATAATACATGACCCACAAAAGAAACCACAGAGACAAATAATTCAGCATCCTATTTGGACATAATGTTGTCCTATGACACTGATGGTCACATGAACACCTCACTCTATGACAAACGTCACGACTTCAATTTTATTTTTTAAGTCAAAATATTAAATTTAAAAAAATGAAAATAAAAAATTAAATTTAAATATTTAGCATTACAAACTTTCCTTTTCTGAGTAGCAACATCCCTTCATCGCCTGCTTATGGTGTGTTCATATCTCAGTTGATACGCTATGCCAGAGCAAGTACCAAATATACGTATTTTGTCTGAGAGCTAGGCGTCTTTCAGATAAGCTTCTCAGTCAGGGATATGTTTGTGACCGACAAACATCGTCAATGAGGAAGTTCTACGGTCGATATGGGGAACTCGTCATACACTATGATGTCCCACTCTCCAGAATGGTGGATGATATTTTGTCATAGACCATTTGAACCATCCAAGCCAAGATTGTACTCTATGTTTTCCGAAATGGAAGTTATCTGATGTGACAGTTCTACCGAATTGAATCGGCGGGTGTTGCATGCAAGCAGGGGATGCTTACTCTTCCTGGGCACCTGGTCTCACTCCCATATCGGGAGTTCGCTTCTTTTCATATGGTGAAGGTTTTTGTTTGTCTGCTTTGGTTCCTGTTTTATCCTGATTTTGTATGCTTTCGTTTACTGATTTTCTGAAGTATCGATTTTGTGCTGTATACAGGGATATGGTCATTATCCATATTTGTCATTTAATATTCGAAACAAGTGTTGGCGCAGGAAAAATTGGTTTGGAATTTTCATCATGAAGGTATAGAGTTTGAACACTTCCGTAATATTAAGAATTCGAGCGAGCCCAAACTATAAGACTTCGGTCTGAGGGTAAGACGACTAGCCGAGGAACAAATTAATCACGGGTATACTTCTTAGCGACCAACTACATCACTGAAAAAAAAACCATTTTGGATGAATGTAGAACACTATAACATCTCGATGTCTAAGATGATGAAAAATAGTTGAAATAAGAACCTTATAAAACAGCAAATCCGACACATTCATTTGTTTGGACTTCTTTCTGTGCAATTAAAAGGACGGGTATTTTTATCAAGCAAGCGATGCTTTCTCTCCCGGGGCACATGATGTCATCTCCATTGAACATGGGGTTTTCTAGCTTTAATATGTCGCCCGTCTCACACGTTTTTTTCTAATCAGTTTGTTTTGTGGATAATGAATTATTGTGTCAAAACCTACCTAAATAGGAAATATTTCAGCTATTATAACTGTAAAATTTCTAATCTTATTCACGTTCTACGACAATAATTATTTTGAATATCTTGACGAAAGAAAAGCTTAAGGTTTTTCACAATATTCAGATATCTATTGTAGAGTAACGGGATCTAGGCGGAGAAATTTACCGTAATGAAGGCAGAAATTATTTCGTTTAAATGTCAGTTTAAATTAAATGTGCATGTGTGTAATGTAAACGTAAAAATCTAACTTAAAAAAATTAAAGAAGGCGCTGCTGAAATTATTTTTGATGGCTCCGCTGAAAGCATCACTGATGAGAATCTAATATTCGAAACACGTGTCTGGTACATGGAAATTGGTTTGGAATTTTCTTGAAGAAGGTATAGAATTGGAACCCTTCGACATTATTCTATCTTGTCATCATGCGGTAACATGCGATTGTGATACACAATCGGCTTGCGCCACAGTAGTATATTGGGAGGAATTGCATGGTGCCCTCTCACATACAAAATAACTGATCAGAAAGAACGTGTGAGACGGGCGAAATATTGAAGCTAGGATATTTCCTCCTTTGCAGAATTGAAGTTGTTTTGTATGGTTGTGAATTTCACATAATTTTGCAAATCAATTGATATTTTTGGATTCTGATTTTGTTATTCTTTTGCATTTACTTAGTATGTCAGAACAGCTATATTGCTCTACCTGTGAATAAGTGTATACACAAACTCACAAACTAGTTTATTATGACATAGTTGAAATGGTATAAATAAAACACGATCTTTCCAAATACTAATGTTTAAAAATTCTTATCAAAGAGGATGCCGCATGCAGCAAATTGTTCGTATTTCATGTCACCCTCTAAAGCATAATTCATATGAAAATGAAATTTAATTGAACAAGTTAAAAGTCATGTTTGTAAAACATTAATGCCCCCTTACCCCTTCTGTGATTAAAGTTCGTCACAACTTTATACTTGCATTGATACAACCTATGGGGGTATAAAGTAACAGTTTCATTTCAATATGTAACTCAACTCAAGAGATATTGAACGGAAAACCGTTGGTTTTTTTTAAGTGCAAGGGGCATAACTCTGTCAAAATTTTGTTGATCGGACCCAAATATACACTTGACTTAGATTTTCATTTGATGTGTCTGTATACAAAATTTCATTTCAATATGTAACTCCACTCAAGAGATATTGAACAGAAACCCTGAAATTTTGGTATTTTTCGAAGTGAAAGGGGCATTACTCTGCCAAATTTTTTTCGATCAGACCTTAATACGATCTTGACCTTGATTTTCATTTGATGTGTCTGTAAACAAAATTTCATTTCAATATGTAACTCCATTCAAGAGATATTGAACGGAAACCCTGAAATTTTGGTATTTTTCGAAGTGCAAGGGGCATAACTCTGTCAAAATTTTTTTGATCGGACCCAAATATGAACTTGACCTAGATTTTCATTTGATGTGTCTGTATACAAAATTTCATTTCAATATGTGAATCCATTCCAGAGATATTGAACGGAAACTGATGTCGCGGACCGACCGACCGACCGACCAACAGCGGCAAACCTTCTTCGAAGGGGGGCATAAAAAGCATGATCTATATCAGTTTTCATTTTTAAATCTTAAAAGTAATTAAGCTGTAATTAAGCTGTAAGTTTTAGCTCCACAGTGTACATGTATATAATGTTTACTGTCTCAATAAGCCTTTGAACGGTTTGTAGATAGTTTATACATATAAGATTTCATTCAAAGTCAACTAGGTTTCCTTCCTTTCCTGATGCCTCATAATTCTATCCAGTTTTGTTGTCAAATCGTCAATCTTAAGATTCAGACTCAAAACTTGTTCTTGGATGATATCCAATTGTGCATGCTTCTTTTTCTTCTTTTTGGTGTGGAAAATATCTTTAAACCAATGCGTTTGAGGAGTATGTTTATATCTTCTGAGTGTATATTTGAAAGCACTATGTTCATTTTCCTTCTTCGTTGACACAATAATTTCAGAAAACCACCATTTCAAAAGGCATTGAAAGGGAAAGAATCGTACTATCTGTTCACCAATGAGAATTGTATCGATACGACGAAGAATCTTCTGCTTTTTAGAGACCTTATTGTAGGTGTCGTTCATCCTAGCAATCAACATATTCATTAAAATTATGGTGGAGAAAATAAAACAAATTGTAAAGAATATCTTCGAGATTATAAGTTTGTCTACGAAGGTGGTAGATTCTTTATTTACGACATCGTAGAATAAGTCCTCAAGACCCCACATCAGGTTAAGAACCACAAATCCGGATTGAATCACATCTTGGAATAACTGAAAAGTATCATATTCGCTTCTATGTTCTATGTCCTTCCAAAAAATGGCTGCATACGCAGAAGAGAAAGCGATCAATAGAATGAAATAAATCACGAAAAATAAAAAGATGTCTTTCAGAAGGAGGTACTTTAACATACGCCAAAAAAGATGCAGACCTGACCACATGTATAAAAAGAAAACAATGTAAAACCACCCTACAAAGAGACTTATACCCAAGACATAGCCTTGTACATCACTCTCCCAATGAAGTAAGACCAACCACAAATAAATCATAAATGAAAAACAAATATGCATGTTGTAGTATGGAATAAAGGAATTTTTTGTTTGATCCCGATGTTGGCGTAGATGGTATAATGAGAATTTGATAGAAAACCATGTGAGCGCGAATGGTTCAACCAGAATAATGGGATACATCCACAGCGGCAACGGATATGAAGGATTATAATGAAAAAGGGAAGCCTGTACCGGTTTTGGAGTTAATCCGGCGAAGCAGAGAATAGTCATGAAGAAAATATGCCATAATAAAACCATCAGAAACATCAAAGTTGTCAGTGCATTGTATTTTCTTTCCATGTATTGTATAGGTGCAATGTCTAGAATCTTGACAACACGAGTTTCGTCCTTGACATAGGAAAGCATCTCTATTCCACATCTTTTAGAACGTTCGTCCTTTGAAAATACCCTACAATGGTACTTTTCCATAGAGCTAGTTGTATTTGGGAAAATGTCGGTGATATCATCATAAAAATATTGAGAGTCTGAGTTGTGTTTCACATATTTCAGATTCAAAATCGTGGATAAAATTTCATGGGCACCCACAGAAAAGCACAGTGTCAGAACTGATAACTGATCAGCATTCACCACGTTGTGAATAAGCCAATTTAAACCTTTCCTGCGATATGATTGCAATAGCATTTGATCTTTGGTAAAATAATCAGTTGCTTCGTGTTTGATAATGGAGCTGCAGCAGAACCATCTTGGACATTCTTGTATTATGACATCAAGTGTTTTCAAAGACCTCTTTCTAAGAATTGGATCATTCATATTCATAGTGCTTTTAACGAGACAATGAAGAGGTGTATCTCCATTCTCATCCTTGGCAGCAAGGTCGCCTCCCAGGTGTATAATCCTTTTCACTTCGTCACTGTAATGAGTGAGAACTGCTAGGTGTAATACCGTTTTACCTGTATTGTTTCGTTCATTAATGTTAAATTTCAAATCTGAGGTTTCAAAAACGTCCAAGATTTTGCTGAGGTTTTCTGGAATCCATTTTACCACATGAACGGCCCTGTGAAGAGGTGTACAGCCTTTGTTGTTCTTTGCAACGAGAGAAATTTTCCTTAGTTCCCAAATGACGTGTGGGGATGCGTGCTTTGCTGCAACATGAAGTGCATTATTCCCTTTCCTATCGACATCCCGGACAGAGTTCCAAGAATGTACATTAATCATGTATTCTAACAGGTAACAAATAATACTCGGTTGCATTTCATGGGTTTTAGAGGCCAGATGAAGGGCTGTTTGACCTTTTCTATCTTTGAAGTCAGCTCTAGCCCTGTTGTAAAGAAGAGCACGTATGCTTTTATTGTTAGCAAGAATAACGGCACGATGCAGGGGTGTTTCCCCTTTCTTGTTCCGAATGTTGATATCGCAGATTTTGTGGAAATCATTAATAATACAAGCCATATCATAATCGGCTGCTACATGCATGAAAGTATTCCCATCAGAGTCCCTTGTATTTGCCGCAACGCCATTGTCTAAAATATACGTCAGCTTTGCAGAATTACCCACGCTTGCAGCCGCATGAAGTATCAAAAACTGTGAAGCGTTTTGAACCTGGTTGTGAGAGAAGTATTCCATTAAAACGTTCAAAACATTATTATCATCTTGGGAAAATGCAAAATGCCAACAATTTCTCCCCATCTTGTTTTTCCTAAATGGGTCAGCCTGAAACTCCAAAAGAACCATTACGATCTCGTGAAATCCTTTCTTTGATGCAATATTTATGGCGTCTTCTCCATAATAATTTTGTTTCGAGACGTCTGCGCCGTTATCTAATAGCATTGTCACAACAACAAGATGTCTGTTTTCTACAGCAACATGCAGAGCACATGTACCATCTTCGAGGCTTAAATTAATATTTGCACGTTTTTCTATCAGAAGTTGAACACTTTTTGATGATCCGCTTGCACATGCAATCATTAGAGGAGTTGATAATTTTGTCATGCGTTCTCCATTAATATTCATTTTAGAATTTTTCAATAAGACATCCATTACTTCAGTGTGACCGAATTGTACTGCCCAATGCAAAGCGTTGGTCAACTTGTCATTTACTGCGTTTGATGATGCCCCTTTATTGATCAAAAATTGCGCAATATCACTTTCACCAGATCTAGATGCCCAATGGAGTGCTGTATCTTTCTTTGAATTCCTTTGGTTGACCGTAAGTCCATGTCTCAATCCTGTTTCTGTGAACAGTCTGACTAAGTCTCCATTCCCAAGTATAGCAGCAAGATGAAGACATGGAAAAGTTCTCTCTCGCTTGCTGTAAGCACCATATTTGGTCTCAGAAATAAGGGCTTGTCTTTTGTTCACGACATTCTCTAGTAAGGCTCTGGCGAGGTCTGCGCGAACGAAGTCTGGAAAAACCTTGTTCAATATTATTTGATGAAGAGCCGTTCGTGATGTGTTTTCTTTTACAACCAAATACTCGTTTAACAGTAAATCATCATCTCCAATTCCAATTAAGTATTTTGCCGTATCTACTTTGGCATTTTCTAATGCAAAATTCAGGGCATTCATACAAGTTTCTTTTATAACAAGGTCAGAAATTGTACGTTGAGTGTTAATTGTTCGTATATGGTAAATATCATTTTTCAGAACCGCTTCAAAAAGTTGAGCTTGTAAATCATCTTCATCATAACATATCTCCATTGTCCTATTGTATATATCAGTAAGTGGATTGTCATTGTTTCCGATATAAAGTTTATTTAATGGAATAGACATATTGTCATCGGTCAAACCCTGAAAAAGCAAAGACAAATGATTTTAAATATTGTACCTGAATGATCATAAAAACAATAGAAAAATAAGAATAAGCGCAGTGTTTTCAGTGTAAATAAACTCAAGCTTCTTCAAAATAAATATAGAAAAAATAGGGGAAAACTAACAACATGAAACTGTTTTAATTCTTCAGAAGCCATAAAAACAAACAAAATGAAAGAAATGGACGAAATATTTCATTCTGCTGCAAAAATAAACAACTGTCCCTTTCTTTTACTAGTATATTGTATGATTTGGCAATCAATTTGATTAAGTACTTATTGTTTCCTATTTTTCATATTGTATGAAAAGCATTTTTGTACTTTTTTTCTCCAGACATGCTGGCCGGTAGTTCATAAAAGCAAGAAATGACCTAATGGGAATTTGCAAAAGAGTAGAAGAAAGTTAATTGTAATTTATCGTAATATTAAGTACGCCATATACGGCTATATGTCTTTACTATTAAATGAAGCCCAAATTCAAAATTGAGGAAGTGCTAAATATCCACATTTGGATAGTTTAACAAGAAACTATTACCCTAAGTAGTTACTAAAAAGGCAACTAAGTACAATTATGTGTTTCAGGAAGAAGCGTCTAAACATCTAAGTAACCTTCCCACTTAATTCTCATGAATTTATCACGTATTTATTTTATGCATATAAAAAAATCCTAATGGTTACTATTTCAAAAAACGTATATAGGCCACATTTCGACAAGAAATGTCTCTTCACAGATATCAGAGGCACAAACCTTCGTGCCATTTCATTCTAAACCTCATCCAAATACAGGAAGTTCACACCATTGCCCCTCCCCCATGCTTTGAGACCACAATTTTCATTCAATAATTAACGCGTCTGAAAACGTCGCTTACTTTTGGCAATATGAATGCAAATACCTAAATTAAACTAAAGGCGGTCCTTTATCTTATTTGCTAATATCTCTAGAGCTATTTTAGCTTGGAGTTGCACTGATGCTGATTCATTATCAGAAGCATGTGTAGCATCATTTTATCTTTTTGTCCAGAAGGCTGTTGCGGCGGTAGTTTGGACATTGTGCTTTTTTCCCTCTGGTGACTGGACCTTGATTGCCTACACCGTATCAAACCATAGAAAGGCGGAGATCTTCATCAAGACTCGGTTGCAGTACCAACAGAGCACAGCGAAAAACACCCAAATGTGAGATGACAATTTGAAAGTTTGACGGTCCATTTGATATTCTGGAGGGGGGGGGGGGGGCTTGGGTTTTTTGTCGGAGCAAGATTATTTTTTTGCCCCGGGACGGGGGCAAAATTATTTTTTTCTTGCAAAGTTGGAGCAAGGAAATTTTTTTCTAAAAATTGATGTGTATATTAAGAATTCTAGTGTTTTTTCAATAGAGAAATCTTTATTTTCACTTTAATTACTTTAATCATTACTTTATTTTTATGAAAATTTTGCATTCACTTCTAAACTGAAAGAGATAAAAGACTTTTATAATATGATAGATAATTTTCAGCAAACAAAATGTATATAAGGTCGTGTAACATGTAAGAGGACCTGTTTTTTACATGTAGAAATGAAAACTAGTGAAAAACTTTATTAAATTCTTCTTCCAAGCTTGTATATAAAGTTAGACCCTCTATTAATAGTAATAAATGATATTGATAATGTATATAAGCATTTAAGGAAGCCCTTTTGTTTCAGTCACATGCATTCTTTTGATATTTTTCAAATATGAACTTGCCATTACAGAAGAAAAGTATGGCGAGTGAAGAAAACTATAGCGAGCGAAGCGATCCATAAATTTTTCATATGAAGTAAAAAAAAATGTGGCGAGCGAAGCGAGCCGAAAAATTTTCAGGAATTTTAAGCGAATTTTATGGTTATTCTTCAAATTCAGATTACTTATAAGAGCAAGATTATTTTTTTCTGTCACACCATAAGCAAATTTATTTTATTCATCAAAATTCAGAGCAAAATTATTTTTTTCGAACCCCCCCCCAGAATATCAAATGGACCGTGCCTTAGCTTAACTTTATTGTCGAACATAGCGGAGATAATATAGTTTGAAGATAGTCCTTTATACTTTTGATTCAAATGTACAATGACTTCAAGACAAAGGTAAAACTTATTAAACTATGAACTACAGTCGCTAAACTCCGTATGGTGGCTTCGCCTATCATACAAAGCAGACCGCTCATACCGCAACGCCACGGTGACAACCCTAAAAAGAGTTGTTCCTATGACGTCCATATGAATACAGCCTACTCAGCACATACATGTACAGTATTGCGTCGGATGAGCCAAAGTACAATCAAATTCAAATATAAACTACAGGTTTTTAAAAATGTTAATAGCTGTAAACTTTTACTTTGATACAATTCTCAATGTCGAAAAGAAAGTTGAAGAAAGTAGATTTTTGTCTCTTTAGCTTAAAGGTTTTCGTTCGAGTATCAATTAGAGAACCATAAACATCCTTGCAGGAACCCTATTTACATTTCTACCTCCTTTGCCGTCTTAGCATTTTCGTTTTGGAGTTTCGTTCTCTCAACCTCACCTTTCTTCAATCTCCAACAACATCTCCGATAGTTACATCCTTTGATGAAATATATCGTGAATTTACGGCAAGACTACTCAGAATCTTATTAATGAGTTAAAGAAGATCCTGACGATAATCCCAACAGCACTCACAATAGAGCACAACATTAAACATCGACGGATCCCTAGCAAGCTAAGGTGGGACCAGGTGCCCGGGAGGAGTAAGTATAGGGAGGAGTGCCCGGGAGGAGTAAGTATAGGAGTAAGTATATTCTTCAGAATCTTATTAAGTATAGGGAAGGAGGGGATCTTCAACAGGACCCGGCTGTAGCACCAACACAACAACAAGACACAGAAACACCGAAACACCAAAACACAGAGTGGACAAACACAAAAATAATGAGGTTACACCAGTCAATTCTACTTTTGCATCTTTGGTATTACTTCGTCGTGTTCGTGTTGTCTTTCCTTAGTCCAGATATATGTTCTTCCCTTTGTTCGTTGCAATGTATTTTGGCTTGACATTCCATTTTTTACAATACCATTTCAAGGTTTTCTTTTTATTGACAAGTAATCGAATTTATATTTTTTTAAAGAAAGAAGATGTTTATATGAGTGTAGTGATATCAATAAAAGAAATAATGTTTATTTGTTGAAAAGGGAGATGGATTTCTTTATGGACATTATTTCATAATATATCTAAAACCACTTACCTCACTAATTCTAGAAAACGTCTCATTGTGTATTGTGTAATTGTATTGAAGACGACTCGCGGAGGCTTTTACGTCGTTTTATACATTTTTATACATGATCATCATTGTTTTCTTTGTCGTAAATTTGAACTTGTATATAGATATGAGATAAACAGATTAAAACGATTTCCGTGGAAGCTAGCACACATTTGTGGAATGATTTTTTCTTCCTGTTATACATGCAGACATGGAGAGTAAGTACCCACCCATACGATCGAAAGAGGAAGCAAAATAACTTTCCATGAATATAATTTCACTACTTCGAAATCGCCCTTAGTTATATTATGTCCTTTTGGGGGGAAAATTATCCTAAGTAAAAGCAAGTGTTTCAAATGTGGCTAAAAACTATTGGATGGATAGTCCGAGAGGTTTAACGTCATTCTGATACGTCTTTTGGCATTTTTGGACATAGCTTTCACACTCTTTGGCCATATTTCATCGTTTAGATTAAGAATGACAAAAATGGATAATGACCATATCCCTATATACAGCACAAAATAGATAATTCAGAAAATCATAAACGTAAGGCATACAAAATCAGGATAAAACAGGAACCAAAGCAAACAAACAAAAACCTCCCGATGTGGGAGTGAGACCAGGTGCCCAGGAAGAGTCAGTATCTCCTGCTTGCATTCAACACCCGTCGCTTCAATTCGGTAACTGACTAGGATTAAGTAACCAAAAACGTGCATGTCTGGTTCATGCTGCAAATTTATCTGTTCTTAATTATGCTATGAATTTGAAGACGTGTAACATTTGATGATATTTAATAATGCGACGGCATATTCAAATAGTTGGGTTTTTGAAATATAACGCTGAATTAAGCTGTCGCCAACAAAAAGCCTCTCTGTTAATCCAGCATATTATAGGAAAGATAGAAACTGAAACAAAAAGACAAAATACGTAATCGCATTGAACGTTAATATCAGTTCCCTACAACAATAAAGAAAAAGTGTGAATGGTAAAGGAATAACGAATCATTCAACCCTGTTGGTGTGAAACACATCTTTTAAAGCTCGATATATTTCATTCAATATAAATGCGTCACAAGTACCATAAACTTGACAACAAGTGGACAAACATTACACTAAGTACAATCTTAATTACAACAAGCACGATTGACATTGCATAAGGTACTACATACTAGTGAATTACGTCAATATTGAAATGTTCTCCAGTAAGACCGCTTCGCACTATCAAAGTGGAACACAAATGCAGAAATAACAATTGTCGATGTTGAAATATACAACTCAAAGGAAAACTTTGCACCACAAGTTTATTTGCCGTATAAATTACATTATAGACGTATGACTTTCATGCTCAGTTTCTGTAAAGTATGAATATTGAATTTTGACATTTCCTACGATAAACGCAAGAGATTACTTAATCTGACTGTAAATTCCGATTGGTCTCAGCATCCCTGTCAGGAAGACAGAGACGTTTCATAATTATGCAACTTTTTGAAAATTTTAATTCTTCATAAACGTTCTCGGCTATGAAGAATGATTGGAATTGATTGAAAATTATTGTTCTGTCTTGGAAAATTAAAATATCCTCTTTGCAACATTGTAATTTTCATATTGATTTATTCAAGAATAGAATAAAGAATTTTATAACATCAAAAATTTGAATAATTTCCTTAAAAAATCATTTTTTTAAAGTCAATCGTTACGTTCCTCAAAGAAAAACAGAATTTCATCAAATTAAAATTATATACACCTGAAGCAATGTCCAGTCAAACATGGCAGATAAGTTTCATTTGAATAATATTGTATATCTCTTCAAATGATTCGTTTGAACAAGAAGCTTATTGGCATAGTAATGATGGGAAAACCCATGTGGTACAAAACATTTTTGAGTAGTATATACAAAATGTATTTGATTTGCTCTATCATTTTTATACACCATAAACTTAGGACATCAGACAAAACAACCTAAACAAACGAAGTCAAAGAGACACAAGATATTGTATAACCGAACGTTTGGCGGGTATCAAATTTCGCGGTTTTATAGTAAAGAAGATGTCTTTACTTTCACGAGTAAAACTTATCGCGATTCCTTAATCACAGACAAATATGTACATATGATGTCACTGTTTTGTACTTTCATTATTGAATTTTAGTTATTTCTATCATATGAATGCACTTAATTTACTTAGTTTAAACATATTTATTCATTCCATATGCAAGTTACATATAATTATTTTACTTCTCTTCTTGTTTAATCGGGATATGTGAAGAATGACACAGGTACAATAAGAACAAAATGTAACTGATTTGTTCATGTAATAATTTACAAAAAAAAACCATTTTTTCGCGACAATAGTTTTTCGCGATTCCTATCACTCGCTTATATAGCGAAATTTATTATTTCGCGAAATGTTCTGGTTATACGTTAACATCCAAACAAATTAGACCAACAAACAATTTAAGCGTGTACAGTCTTGCGCATCCGTGTTTTGTAAGGACCGCTGTTATATTGTAAGGGACTTCTTTTTTTCTTGTTATGGTGAAACGAAGTACAATGACAAATATGGATAATGACTACATCCCAATATATAGTTCAAAATCGATAATTCAGAAAATCATAATCCGAAGGCATATAAAATCAGGATAAAACAAGAACCAAAGCAAACAAAGAAAAACCTTCACCAAGTCCAAATATGGTAGCGGGAGCAGGTGCCCAGGAAGAGTCAGCATCTCCTGCTTGCATGCAACACCCGTCAATTCAATTCGGTAGAATTGTCACATCCGGTTACTTTCATTTCGGAAGATACAAGATTTAGATTTAGATTTACCATACTTATACTGCATACCTAAAATGCATAAGAATCCGTGCAAACAACGTTTCATCGCTGGTTCCTCAAAATGTTCTACCAAATCTGTATCGATCTTACTCACCAAAGTTTTATCTGAAATCAAATCTGGGCTTCAAAAATATTGTTCCACAGTATATTCTCGCAGTGGTATCAACCAGATGTGGATTTTAAAGAATTCGAAGGAACTTTTAGAGCATTTGAAAATCCAGTCATTTTAGTAGAGTCCATTCGATCAAAGCCTTTGATTTTTCGACACTTTACACTACAATTCCACATTCTAAATTGAAAGAAAGACTCGCAAAAATTATAAGTAATGCGTTTACAAGTAAGAACGGTAATCGCAAATACAAAATTCATTGTTGTTAACTATGACAAAACCAACTTTGTAAAAGAAAAGTCCGATTTTGAAAATAAGTACACTGAAACAGAAATTATTTAGATGTTTAATTTTCTGATCGACAACATTTTTGTGGTGTTTGGAGGAAAGGTCTTCCAGCAAATTGTCGGAATTCCAATAAGGACCAATTGTGCTCCACTCCTTGCCTACATTTTTCTTTACTCGTACGAAGCTGAATTCATTCAATCTTTGGTCTCTGAAGGGAAAAGATACCTGGCTTCTGACTTCAACTTCACTTACAGATACATAGACGATGTGTTGTCCATCAATAATCCAAAATTCGCGGATTACCTGAGCAGTATCTATCCTTCGCAGCTTGAAGTCAAAGAAACTACAGAGACAAATAATTCAGCATCCTATTTGGACATAATGTTGTCCTACGACACTGATGGTCAACGTGACGACTTCAATTTCAGCATTACAAACTTTCCTTTTCTGAGTAGCAACGTCCCTTCATCGCCAGCTTATGGTGTGTTCATATCTCAGTTGATACGCTATGCCAGAGCAAGTACCAAATGTACGGATTTTGTTCTGAGAGCTAGGCGTCTTTCAGATAGATAAGCTTCTCAGTCAGGGATATGTTGGTAACCGACTAACATCGTCACTGAGGAAGTTCTACGGTCGATATGGGGAACTCGTCATACACTATGATGTCCCACTCTCCAGAATGGTGGATGATATTCTGCTACGTCTTTTGGTACATTTTTGGACTTAGTAATTTTCATACTTTTTGGCCATATTACATTGTTTAGACTGAGGATCACTGACGAGGGTTTATTACCCGAAACGTGCATGTCTGGTCCATGCTGTAAATTTATCAGGTTTTAAATGATGCCATTGAATTTAAAGACGTTTACCATTCTGTCATAGACCATTTGAAACATCCAACCAAAGATTGTACTCTATGTCTTCCGAAATGGAAGTAACCGGATGTGACAGTTCTACCGAATTGAAGCGGCGGGTGTTGCATGCAAGCAGGAGATGCTTACTCTTCCTGGGCACCTGGTCTCACTCCCATATCGGGAGTTCGCTTCTTTTCATGTGGTGGAGGTTTTTGTTTGTTTGCTTTGGTTTCCGTTTTATCCTGGTTTTGTATGTCTTCGGTTTATGATTTTCTGAATTATCGATTTTGTGTTGTATACAGGGATATGGTCATTATCCATATTTGTCATACAAGTATATTCGGTGTTTGGATGGTTCAAATGGTCTATGACAAAATATCATCCACCATTCTGGAGAGTGGGACATCATAGTGTATGACGAGTTCTCCATATCGACCGTAGAACTTCCTCAGTAACGAGGTTAGTCGGTCACAAACGTATCCCTGACTGAGAAGCTTATCTGAAAGACGCCTAGCTCTCAGAACAAAATCTGTATATTTGATACTTGCTCTGGCATAGCGTATCAACTGAGATATGAACACGCCATAAGCAGGCGATGAAGGGATATTGCTACTCAGAAAAGGAGAGTTTTTGATGTTGAAATTGAAGTCGATACGTTTGTCATCGAGTGAGTTGTTCATGTCACCATCAGTGTCGTAGGACAACATTATGTCCAGATAGGATACTGAGTTATTTGTCTCTGTAGTTTCTTTGACTTCAAGCTCCGAAGGATATATTCTGCTGAGGTAATCCGCGAGCTTCGGATTATTGCTGGACAGCTCATCGTCTATGTATCTGTTAGTGAATTTAAAGTTACGTATCTGTTCCCTTCCAAAGATTGGATGAATTCAGCTTCGGTCGAGTAAAGGAAAATGTCGGCAAGGACTGGGGCACTATTGGTTCCCATTGGAATTCCGACAATTGGCTGGAAGACCTTTCCTCCAAACACCATAAAAATGTTATCGATCAGGAAGTTTATCATTTGAATAATATGTATAAGTGTACTTATTTTTGGAATCGGACTTTTCTTTAACAGGGTAGGTTTTGTCATAATTGACAACAATAAAGTTATATATGCGATTACAATGTTATGTACGATACAACTAGTATCTAATTTTTATTTTTTCCATCCGTCAACATTTTTGCTTAATATTCTGTTCTCTGTCTTCTAACCCCAGGCCAAGGAAACCATCGTCTCTTGAAGTCGCAGTAAAACTTAATGAACACCTCCCCCTCTCGCTCAGAAGGCAATCCGTCTTTTGTCAAGGACCAGTACATAAGGACAGCATCACTGTATGTTTTCCCATAGTACCGTGAATTCGATGAGTCCACCTTGAGCACTCCGCTACACGACTCATATTCGGGAGGATCCGAGCCTACCTTCAGACACTTTGGGATGCAGATTCTACCACACCGATCTTGGACGGTGATGAAGACCTCAGATTGTTTTTCATTCGGGCGGCGAAATCCAATATAACCAACGTGATTATCTATAGGTTGTCTGTTGTCAATTATGATGTAGTCGTAATATGTGCCATAGTAGTTGATGCCGTCAGACCTTATATTTATCTTGGAATACCCTGCCTCGTCCTCAATACAATTCTCATAGCTATTAGCTTCTTGGGGCATGGTGTAATTTGTGTCAATCCTGAACATAAGGTCAGAATATATATCAAGTTTTCTATCAATGTGGCCATTGGTTACTGGGAATGAACTATACTTCTTACCACAAGGCCTGAGATGTATTATTTTGATGGGGAGGAATGCCCACAGACTAATGTCCTGTTCACAATTTATTCTGAAATCATTCTGTACAGATTTCCCCTTTTTCACTTGTAGCCCCGGATACTTAATTTGTTCTTTTAAACATTTGGGTATTCTGAGTGATTCTTTTTCTTCGATACTACGATGTTTGTGGTGACTTGTACGTGTGTAAGGTGCTATCCAATCATGAAGAAGTGAAATATGTCCATACTTCTTTAAAAATCTTTGCTTTTTTACTGAGCGTCTACATCTTCTGACAGGAGAATGTTCTCCATTCGCGACTGATGTGCAAAATTGGCTAGAACTTTGACGGATCCATCCCCCAAGCCACCAATCATCCCATTGATCCCATTCACTTCTGCACTGCAGGTATGGACCAGTACATGTACCTCTTGTACAATCGGGGGATCGGTCATATACGACATTGTCAAAAGCAAAGCCCTGACTATAGCCTTCCCTGTTAGTGATTGGCTCAATATCTTCAAGTTCATCATAGTCAAAACCATGAAGGTAGTCAGATGGGCCATGATCCGTCTTATATTCCCCGTCCTCCTCTGTGGGGGAAGGATAAACCCATGTGGATCTCCGTTGCCTATTGTCCCATTGCCACTGCCACCAAAGGTAGTCAATGTAGCAGTGGTGAAGGAAGAAAATTATATCACGAGGGGCAGATGCTACGCCCGCCATATCACCACCAACCCACACATGTACACTATCGTGTACAGCCTCGAGACGCTCGCTGAAATCGGTCGTACTATCCAACTCATTAAGTTCGGTCAGTTCTTCGTCCGATATCAAACTCCCAAACGCACCAATGTTTCGCATTATATTCCATGATTCGAAAGATTCAGAATTGTCAAAATCATCCTCATTTCCCGCAAAATGTGATGTCCATATAACTGAATCACGAGGATGGACGAAATGTTTCCACATGTTGGCGTCCAAGTTGGAGTTCCAATAAGGAATTGTAATGGATGGCTCTATTCGTCTCAATGCATTTTCAAGTCTGTCAGGAAAAAATAGAAATACAGATTTAATTCTACAATACCATAATTATACAAAACAGTATACTAAATTATAGAGCATGGATAAATACGTTATGTAATGAATTCCTTTTCCGGTCCAAAGTATAACAATTATATGTATGCATAGAAGAGGCATTGTGAAAAATTATTATCTCGTGCGTACGAAATAGTAACTCGTTCGAACGACTTTTATATCTTCTTTCTATTGGTCAGTAATCTCGTGCCCATGACTTTGTATCTCGTGCGAACGATCTGATCGACCAATAGCAAGCTGATATCAAGTGAAATGGCGACGAGTGTTAACTTTGTCAAAGGAAATTCAGTATATATTAAGGTATAATGGGTATAATAACAATATCGTGGAAAAGGTAGATATTATGTACTTCCATATCTTACTTATTTATATATGATATTTCTCTAATGTTTCATTCAACTCGCCATGAAATGTATGGTCCCGTATATTGCCGAAGTCGTGCGTCTTCGGTCAACTTCGTTGCATTTCATTTTTCTGTTATCAAAACAACAAAACAACAGGAAGTAGAGTATATACCCCTAATGTCTTAAGGGTGAAAATTCAAATCATTTTGTAGGGGAAAAGACGAAGCAATAATACAGTATTATGCAACCTCCTCCCCTTTTCAAACACAAATGCGCCGATCTCGTACTAAATGCGGCGGGGACTGCTTTTCCCTCGAATTTGTAAACAGATGGAACTTTAACTTTAACAAAGTGTGGATATGCGGTCTCCTCTCCCGATGGACCACCTCCCGATGGGTTGGACCCCTTGAATTTTTTTCTAGATCAACATATGACTGTTATTTTCATATCATTGACATTGGGGATGTGACAGTCGAGCCAAGCAATCAGGTGAACTTAGATTCCAATTTTGAGTTAGACCTCTCCCTTGATCTACTCATTAAGGTTTGTAACACGGAGGGTGGTGGAGGTTGAATACTGCATTACTGTCTTGTCTTTTCCTCCTGAGAACCCATGTGTGTCACACTAAACATATAAGGGGGTGCATGGATGATGTCTGTGTGCTTACAAATGAGTTAAAGAAGATCCTGACGATTATCTCATCAGCAACTCACAATAGAACACAAAATTAAGGATCGACGGACCCCTAGCAAGCTAGAAGTGGGATCAGATGCCCGGGAGGAGTAAGCATACCCTGTTGGCGAGTTACAATCGGGATGTAAATTACGCTTTGTGTGGAGCACTATGTTGGTGATTTTCTAATACAGAAATAAATGAATTAATTCATATGCACCTGCGGTTGTAAAAGGCGTTTTTATATCTCATGTTGAATAGCATTTTAGAAAATTGTTTCTTTTCTATTGATTTTGATGGAAGAAAGACTGCTCCTCACTCAAATTTTAACAAAATAAACCAAACTGTCATACTGATCGTGTATAACATCAGATTCTACAAAATAAGGTTCGGTATAGATGTAAATTTTTGAAAGAAATTTCTCATGACTTCCGTTATCAAAATTCTATTTTTTTTTTCAGGGCAGATTTAGCCTTATCTTCGTACCCTTAGATAAGAAAGTAAACTTATAGAATAATCGAACACTTACATCAGAAGGTAAAGTCTGTGCCACGGAAGGAAGGCTGGACCGTTATGGGCAGATCCCCGTATTTGAGCACTATGATATTCTACTAATCTGTCATATTCCTGAAACATATCAATACGGATTGCAGCAGATTGAAATATTTCTTCTAGCAGGAAGGGATGACCTAAATAAAAACACAAACAATCAAATACATAGTAGATTCTGTGTTTTATTCTCAACATTCCTTCCCTCTTGAAAAAAATATTTCAATCTGCTGTGCATTTGGGTGTTTACGACTCTATTTATATAGGATTGTTTCTTTCGCTGAAATTGAAACATTTCCATGCATTTCCTGATATCTCATGTTGATTCACAAAAGAAACTTTTAACTTATAAGATTTTTTTTTTCAAATATGTGTTTTTTGTCTCTTCTTGTACTCGTCTTGGAACACGTGTCTGGTACATTGAAGTTTGTTTGAAATTTTGGAACACTCCCATCTTCTCTCTGTGAATGTAGTGGGTGGTATTACCTTCATAACTTTCACAGTAATAGAATGGAATCAATATTAAAATAGCAAGCAGGGAATACTGCTTTAAACAAGAGGCCAAAGCGTGTCACATCGCTCACCTGAGTTGCAGACTAAAGAACGCTAGTGGACAATTTGGTGGATACCCTCGAGTACTTGCTTCTTGGTTTTGTGAAATTCTGTGCAGCGGTTACAGAGAAGTCGATAATGCTTCAGCCAATCAGACTCCTCATTTGTTGACCAATCGGCACGAAAAACACAAACGTGGTAGAGGACCATGAGTATTACCGTCCTTTAAGGTTTCATGAAATTCTGTGCAGCGGTTGCAGAGGAGAAGTCGAAAATGAGTCAGCCAATCAGAGCCCTCGGGTGGCCATATTTGTTGACCGATCAGAACGAAAAATACAAACTTGGTAGAGAGGTCTTAGAGTACTAGCTTCCTTTAAGGTTTCATGAAATTCCGTGCAGCGGTTACCGCGGAGGAGTCAAAAATGCGTCAGCAAATCAGAGCTAATATTCACGGATCGGCATGAATAACTCAAACTTAGTAGAGGACCTTGAGTACTTGCTTCCTGTAAGGTTTCTCGAAATTCTGTGCTGTGGTGTCAGAGGAGAAGTCGAAAATGCGTCAGCCAGTCAGATCCCTCGAGCGGTCATTTTTGTTGGTCGATCAGCACAAAATCCACACATCTGAAAGAGAACGGTGAGAACTTAATTGCTTCGTGTTGCAGAGAAGTAAAAAAAGGATCAGCCAATCAGAGATCTCGGCGGCCATATTTGTTCACCGATCGGCACAAAAAACAAACTTGGTAAAGGAATTCGAGTTGTAGCTTCCTGTAATGTTTCGTGAAATTCTGAGCAGCAGTTGCAGAATATGCGTCAGGCAATCAGCCCTCGGCGGTCATATTTATCGACATATCGGCACGAAAAACACAAACTTGGTAGAGGACCTTGATTACTAGTTTTCTGTAAGGTTTTCTGTGAAATTCTGTGCAGGGGTTGCAGAAGATTTCAAAACTGTAAAAAGTTTACGCCGGACGGACGACGGACGGCGCACTATGACTTTACCTCACTTGAGCTACACTCAGGTGAGCTAAAAACGCAAACTATAATTGAATCCTGTTCTATTAAAAATAGCCAATCACATCCAGCGGCTTAAAAGTCGTTATGATATGATACAGTGAAGAGGGCAATCGGGTTGTGATTGTTTACAAATACTTTTCTGGTCTTCAACTTTTGAAAAGCGAATCCATCATTTCTGCACGAAACTTGTAAAGGTAATAACGCCCTAGAGATTACCTTCACGAAGTTTTATGCTCGGTTGATTACCTTCCTCAGCTATATCGGAAAATGTGTCCATATATAGTACATACGGACAGATAAACAGTATTTTGATGATGATCTCTACTTACCCCGTTACGTTTTAACGTGTGAAGAGCTCTATGAAAGCGTTCTCTATCACACTCTGACATCTTCCTATACTCTACTCGTCTTCTTCGATCCCTCTGACGTTTTTCCCGCTTCTTATCCGGGAAAATAAAACAACAAATAGTTTTTTTTTTAATTATCTTTGGACTTTTCTATGTTATGTGATTTTAATTCCAAGGGTATTACATCAAATAAAACATCAATAGTATCATTGGTATCATACTTTTATTTTTTATTTGAAGGGCTTAACAAAAAGTTATCATTATCATATTTTGGTATAGGTGACATGATATATTAGTGATGCTCAATTCAGAATTTTTATTTGAAGGGCTTAACAAAAAGTTATCATTATCATATTTTGGTATAGGTGACATGATATTAGTGATGCTCAATTCAGAATTTTTATTTGAAGGGCTTAACAAAAAGTTATCATTATCATATTTTGGTATAGGTGACATGATATTAGTTATGCTCAATTCAGAATTTTTATTTGAAGGGCTTAACAAAAAGTTATCATTATCATATTTTGGTATAGGTGACATGATATTAGTGATCGATGCTCAATTCAGAAATAATGGAAGTCATAATAGTGAATATATATGAAGAGATTAATTTTGAACATGACATAACATAATTATTTCAACTTCCACTTAACTAACCTCGCTTTCTTGAGTAGCAACATTCCGTTTTCTGCTTATTGCGTTTTTGTTTCTCAGCTAATTCGTTACACCAGGGCATATTCAAAATATTACGATTTCATCGTTAGAGCCAGACTGACTGGGTTTGACAGTAAGTGTTTTGAATGTCTTTGCCTGATGTTGTCGCCGTAGCACTTTCTATATATAGACATAACCTCAGGCAGTGTATGTTTTGTAGATTTGTATTTCATTTTTGACAGCGGGTGCGGCTAGCCAAACAGGGGATGCTTACTCCTCCCGGGCACCTGGTCCCACCTCTAGCTTGCTAGGGGTCCGTCGATGCTCAGTTTGGTGCTCTATTGTGAGTGCTTTTGAGATTTTCGTCAGGATCTTCTTTATCTCATTAGTTATGTAGAAGTTGATTACTTGCAAGTAATTGAAATACTCGTTCTGGGTTATATTATGCACGGCTGATGTCATCATTGAGGAAGTTCTTCGACCGCTACAGAGATCTTATAAAAGCATTTGAGATCCCTCTTTCCAGAATGATCAGTGATATTCTAGATTGCGATTGAATGGCTGTCAACATCACCAAATAAGACATCTTTACATGATATGTACATTGATCAATATGTACATCGAGACATTCGCCGAATTTGACAAATTTTCAGGGGACTGTTGCGAGAAGTCCGACTTCCAGACCTACGACGGTGTTATCTGTTTTTGAAAAAAAACAGATAACACCGTCGTAGGTCTGGAAGTCGGACTATGTTGCGAGAGGTGTTGCATTCAAACAGGAGACACTGACTCTCCCTGGGCAGCTGGTCTCACTTCGGAAAACTGTTTCCGGGGTTCGCAACTGTTCCAATGGAAATTCAAATGATTTTGTCTCGTTTTCTCGATTTTGAGACTGAATAAATGATTGGTACTTCGTCGATGTTTATCTATATTGAATGTATGCCAACGAGCGAGCTAAAGACAGAACAGAAAATTTCAAATAACATATAGATATATTTTACGTCATTGCAGAAACACCGAAACTACATAGATATTCTCGGGAACTAATCATTCCACAAGCAGCGATAACAATTAAGTAGATCAATGAAATATCGAAATTCTTGTTCCATGGTAATAATTCCAGTGCAAATTCTTGAGAATAATATACTGCGTACGTACAATATATTTAATTCTTCCTATGAACTATGGCGAAAAATTCAGCTCATTCCTACCTTGTGAAAGAAGGGGAGTATCAGTCCTCCGATGTAATCTAATGTTTCCTGTGATACATTCACGCATCGAACACCCGTCACTCTCCATGCATAGTTAGACAAGCACGTCGTGACGATACGCTCCGCTGGTTCGGTCCTTGACTTTTTAAATTGACTGTTCCTCTCAAAGCAATCATATATGCTGCTTGGGAGTTCACCTGTCTTGATGCCGCAGTGAATATGACGTAAACAGCACGTGACAATAATAACAGCTATGATCCGAACACTCTGAAAATAGACATATGTGAACAGCATGATACTTTAGGCTGAGTAGCCCACTGAATTTGATAATAGATATGGAATGGAATTATTTTATTGTTTCCTAGGCTAATAAATGTACTTGATCATAGATACGTCAAATTGTTGTGTTTCCCGAAAAAAAAGAACGTTATTACATTCGCGTTCGTGTGTGCGGTTTGATATATGTTCTATGTAAATGTCTGTTTGTTTGTTTTGTGTCTCAATTCGTCCGTCTACAGATATGTACATTTGTAAAATACGTTGCTTTTGCTCATAGTGGTGTAGGAAAGCTCTTGAAAAAGAGTCACTCCATTAATAAAACTGGCCAAATATAAAGGAAACAAGCCCCTCAAATATAGAGATACCTAACATATCACTTTATGAAAACAGAAGTTCGAGGATTTGCTTAAAAAAATAAACCTAGCATAAAAAGTATTGGACAAATAATTTTAAAACAATCAATGAAAAGACATTTACCCGATATTCCAGCTCCTGTGAAAAGCAATGATAAAGATATAAGTTTTCTTTTTGATTTGCAATGCATGTATTATAATGATAAATAACTTACGCCACGTGAAACTGTCATCATTATTTGATATTTTTAAAGTATATCCTAAAATGGAGTTTAGATTCAATCATCTATTTCTTATATACATCAAAATGCTGCACTGTCACAACTGTTCCATTGTCTATGAAAGCCGGTAAGGGTTGGTAATTTGAATTTTGATGAAAATATTGATATGGGATTTATGCTTTTTATCTAGTCACATTATATGCAAATTATTCATTGAAATTATAATACCGTGTGTGCTTGCGTATACCCCATCACGATCATTTTATGCTTTTAGAGAAAAGAGGATTATACCGAGGTGTATAATACTATTAATCATCAGTTTGACATAGCGTATAGTTTCACTGACGTGGTCATACAATTAAGTATCCACACAATCATATATTTATTTACTTGAACAAATATAAATATATATAGATCTATATGTATTTATAAGTCCAAGGTTGCCTTCAAGAACCCTTGCAGAAACAATGAAAAAAAAAACTTGATAATAGAAATCTTTCCCGTTAGACACGTCAAGGACTTATAAACAGTTTATAAATCATTAGATACGTTTTCTTCATAAAATGTTTCATTTCCTCATCATTCAGGCAAGAAAATTCCGGAATCCCTTTTTCGTTTCAAATTTTCATTTACGTTTTTCTGTCTTCCGGCATGCTTCCCGCCATACCGAGTGTGTAAACAATGAAAAGTTAACCTTATTATTTACGAGTTTTTCATTAAGGGTAAGTGGAAAAAAATATCGTGTATATAGATCTAGCATAATCCAAATATACTGTCAGTGTCGGACTAATGTTATATTGAAGCATTCGTTACCTTCGTCGTCAGCCCCCCCCCCTTTCGCCACATGTGACGTCTGCACATCGTAGACCGAAGCTGGCCAACCGAAGGCAATCTGATTTTTTTTCTTGGTGTTGGCCTGAAGCTCGGGATTGAAAAGGTTAGTACGACTCATGAATACACGTCATACCCAAACAGATTTGGGTACGACGAGTCGTACTGTGAAAAAGTGGTACTGTTCGGGGTAGTCCGACTTGTAGACCTACGACGTTGTTATCTGTTTTTTCGTCTTCGGTCTGACTGCTATGCATAGGTAAAACTTGAGAATTTCTGTGCGAAAAAAATTTCGGCAAGTCGTCCTTTTTTTGACAAATTCCAGTCTCTTCAACCAAAAAATAACTCATCCAGTCCTCCTGCCCCTAAAAATCCCCTCTAAGCCTGGTTTCAACTCTTCTTCTCTTCCATTTTTCCTCTGACCGACGACAGTTTGTCATGCGCACAGAGGTGAAACCAGGCCTGGAGGGGATTTTTTAGGGGGAGGAGAACTGGGCGAGTTATTTTTTGCTTGAAGAGACTGGAATTTATCAAAAAAAGGACGACTTTCCCAATTTTTTTTTTCACACAGAAATTCTCAAGTTTTGCCTATATATAGCAGTCAGACCGAAGACAAAAAACAGATAACTCCGTCGTAGGTCTGCAAGTCGGACTATGTTCGGGGGCCAGTTCCCGGCTAAGAGTAAGACCAGTTACCGGCTTACCCTAATTTGAAGGCCTTGTCAATCAAATTCTGAGGTGAAATTTTACATGGGAGATTCTATATGTAATGTCATTCAATATCTACATGATCTATATAAAGATTAATTCAAGAAAACATCAAAATTTTACCAACTGAACCAACACATACTGCAAGAAGTACAAGACAACCCCTGTCTAGGCCTCCAGATCTCTAACGACCTAAAATGGAATACACACATCAACAACGTGTGCAAAAAAGCCAGCTCAACCTTAGGCTTCATTCGCAGAAATCTAAGAAATGTTCCACAAAACTGCAGAAAGACCGCCTATATCTCCTTAGTAAGATCAATCATGGAGTACAGTGCTACAATCTGGAATTCATACCTAAAAGGAGATAAAGATAAACTGGAGAAAATACAAAACAGAGCCAAAGGACTATAGAAGTAGGGAAAGTGGATGCATAACAAAGATGAGGGAAGAACTAGAGCTGGAAACATTAGAAGAAAGACGGCTCAGCCTACGCCTGATCCTGATGTACAAGATAGTGGAGGGGTTGGTGTCGGCTTTACTGACTGATAAATTTGTAAAATTTCAAAAATCTAAAGGCTAAATCAGGGATCACCCTGGATCGCGCCATTTGCGCACAATTTTCGGAAATGACGCAGTAAAGTTGTGCAAGTGGGCCATTTGGGCGCTCCTGTTATGAGAATGGTGCATGCTTTGTCCATGACATGCGTCAAGTCGATCTATTCAACCTGCTGCTTAGTGCTAAATTCACGAATTTCAGCGTTCAGAATTAAGTTTTAGTGTCTTATAACTTTGAATTTTTCCGAAGATGAAGTGTTAGATACCGAGACTTCCAAATTGAGATCGGATAATCCGATTACTGTTGTAAGCGGACAGCATTAAATTATTATTATTGTCTGTCACACGTACGAGGCGGCACGTGGTCAGTTATGAGTACAATAGTTGAACAAGTTTTCTTTATTCATTTATTTACGAGATGTGAATAAAGTCGGGATGTTAGAAATCTTTCGTACGTTCGTCCTTAATGTGCAGATACTGTATAGTAACGCTGCAATGATTTCCGGGTATGCGGAGGATGATTATTGTGTAGGGTTGGAAACGATTATTTTTAAAGACTGATTTTACCGGATAATCTTTTATTTTAATCATGTTAATTAACTTAATATTTAACCAATGATAAAAAATTGGACACAGCGTCGGCCATTTCCATTCATTGAAGTTGCAAAAATACGTATTGTGGGTGAAGGTGACAAGAATAGATTTTAAATGGCCTTATGTCTTTTCTCCCAATGTTTTTTTTTTTTTTGAGAGAGAGATTTTTTTTTCTTTTCTTTTTTTTTTTTTTTCTTTTTCAAATTTAAGACACCAGTATCCATAACACCTACCAATGTCAATTCAGAATTAAGCCCCCCCCCAAAAAAAAATCCCAAATAATACAAACAAAAGATAATGATCGATCCATTTTCAATCTGAGGACAATGATACAAGGGCCCAAGGATTTAACAATGCAGCTCTCAATGAATTCGAATTTATAAAAAAGAAAGAACAAAAATAATAAATTGAATTAAATTGCTGCAACTCTTTCAGTGACTGTATTGAGAAATTTTTCTTACTTTAGATGCCTCCAGAATTTAAAATGAAGAATGCTGGAAGGCTCAGTTTTATACATTTATGATTGTAAAACCTCATTTTTAGCTCACCTCGACGAAGTTGAGATGAGCTTATGCTATAACCCCGACGTCCGCGTCCCCGTCCGCGTCCGGTTAAAGTTTTTGGGTTTTCCGGTTGAATGACTTTGTCAATGTCTGGTTAAAGTTTTTGGGGTAACTCAGTATCTGACAAAGTACTGATGTTACAGTAACCAAACTTGCACAAGTGATCCATCTTGGGATGCTGAGGTGAACCCATGCATCGGATGCAGCATCTGACCTACATTTTCCGGTTGAATGACTTTGTCAATGTTTTGTTAAAGTTTTTGGGTAGTTCAGTATCTGACAAAGTACTGATGCTACAGTAACCAAACTTGCACAAGTGATTCATCTTGGGATGCTGAGGTGAACCCATGCATCGGATGCAGCATCTGACCTACATTTTCCGGTTGAATGACTTTGTCAATGTTTTGTTAAAGTTTTTGGGTAGTTCAGTATCTGACAAAGTACTGATGCTACAGTAACCAAACTTGCACAAGTGATTCATCTTGGGATGCTGAGGTGAACCCATGCATCGGATGCAGCATCTGACCTACTTTTTCCACTTGAGTGATTTTGCCTTATAAGGCCAATATTGAGCAAAGTATAAGTGCTACATGTACCAAACTTGCATATTGGATGTATCTTTGATCAAACTTTCATAATATGACCTTGATCTACTCTTTCCACTTGAGTGATTTTGCCTTTAAAGGCTAATATTGAGCAAAGTATAAGTGCTACATGTACCAAACTTGCATATTGGATGTATCTTTGATCAAACTTTCATAAAATGACCTTGACCTACTTTTTTCGCTTGAGTGAGTTTGCCTTTAAAGGCTAATATTGAGCAAAGTATAAGTGCTACATGTACCAAACTTGCATATTGGATGTATCTTTGATCAAACTTTCATAAAATGACCTTGACCTACTTTTTCCACTTGAGTGATTTTGCCTTTAAAGGCCAATATTGAGCAAAATATAAGTGCTACATGTACCAAACTTGCATATTGGATATGTCTTTGATCAAATTTTCATAAAATGACCTTGACCTACTTTTTCCACTTGAGTGATTTTGCCTTTAAAGGCCAATATTGAGCAAAGTATAAGTGCTATATGTACCAAACTTGCATATTGGATGTATCTTTGATCAAACTTTCATAAAATGACCTTGACCTACTTTTTCTGCTTGAGTGATTTTGCCTTTAAAGGCTAATATTGAGCAAAGTATAAGTGCTACATGTACCAAACTTGCATATTGGATGTATCTTTGATCATACTTTCATGAAATGACCTTGACCTACTTTTTTTTCACTTGAGTGATTTTCTTAATATACATGTACTTAGAGATATGTTTAAATTGAACTTTGCTGCCGCGAGGTGAGCTTCGTAATCTTTGATTACACTATGTTTTTCCTCAGGGCTTTGCCCCCTTGACCCCCTCCCACTTGGACATTGCCCCTGGACCCTAATGGGGGGTAGGCCCCCATACCCCCAGCCAATGGCCGTTCCATTTTCTCATGAGGGGCCCATGGCCCCTCATGAGAAAATTCCAGGGTGATCCCCGCAAATAAAATCTACTTAATTGCGAGATTGCAAAACAACAAATCTACTTGTAGTAGAAAAACGTGTCTGCAATAACACCAAAAGTCTTATAATACCGGACAGTCGAACATCTCAATACAAGAATAGCTTTCTAGTCAGCACAACTGTCCATTGGAACCATCTACAAGAAGACGTCGTGCATGCAAAGTCTGCAGAAGCATTGAAGACGGCTCTCGCAGACTGTCGCGACTATAAACTAGCCACTCTCTCTACCGTTGCGTAAAAACCAGAATTGGGTTCTGCAATGTACCAGATACAGATTAATCTGTTTTATTTTTTATTCACTTACTAACTTAACTAAGTGACTTAGCAGCAAAGAAGATTTTGACACCAATTTGAGGTTGGGGAGAGAGTGGGTATTTCAGTCCCTCACTAGGGATAATTACTGGCATCATATTTGGTAGTTACAATGCAACGAAGATGCTTTTTTATTGTGTCGCCTGCGAAGCATAGCGACACTTAGGGATCACTTTGTCCGTTGTCCGTCTGTCAGTCCGTCTGTCTGTCTGTCTGTCACACTTTGGGTGTCACAGCCCATAACTTTTGATTGGTAAGTGATAGGGCTTTGATATTTCACATGTGTATTCCTTGTGACAAGACCTTCCTACACATACCATAATTTTTGACCTAGTGACCTTGACCTACATATTTGACCTACTTTTCAAAAAAATTAAGAATGGATATATCTTTTGATTGGTATGTGTTAGGACTTTAATATTTCACATGTGCAATCCTTGTTGCAAGACCTTTCTACACATACCATAATTTTTGACCTTGTGACCTTGACCTAGATATTTGACCTACTTTTGAAAAAAAGATAAGATTCGCTATATCTTTTGATTTGTAAGTGATAAGGCTTTGATATTTCACATGTGTATTCCTTGTGACAAGACCTTCCTACACATACCATAATTTTTTAACCTATTGACCTTGACCTACATATTTGACCTACTTTTCAAAAAAATTAAGAATTAAGGGATATATCTTTTGCTTGGTAAGTGATAGGGCTTTGATATTTTACATGCGTATTCCTTGTTACAAGACCTTTCTACACAGACCATATTATTTGACCTTTTAACCTTGACCTAGATTTTTGACCTACTTTTCAAGAAAAGTAATATTGGTTATATCTTTTGATTGGTGGGAGATAGGGCTTTGATATTTCACATGTATTTTCCTTGTAACAAGGCCATTCTACACATACCATAATATTTTACCTTTTGACCTTGACCTAGCTACAGTGAAACCTGTCTAAACCGATATCGACTGGGACCAAGAAAAAATATCGGTTTAGACAGGTTATCGGATTACACAGGTTTAATAGAATTAAGGCATCCTTTAATTTCGTCAAGTTACCTTCATATTCCTAGGGAAAAGTTCATCATAAAACTGTGAAACAGTAATGCTTTCTTGTTTATCATGAACTGTTTAAAGTTTTATTTCTCATAAAAGATTATCCTCTCTGTCATATTGAGTTAGATTTAGAATAATATACTCATGAAAAAGATTTCAAGTCAGATGGAATTGGCAATGAAATTTTCATATTGGTACTTGTTAATCAGTTTACATACAATAAATTAAGCTAATTATAATACAAACAATTAAGACAGTGACCATGGCTTGGGCAGGTTACAAGTAAGAGTAATGGAGTCCATTCACCTATAGTTTTAATTGATCAGCTTGGGGTGATAATTTATCAAAACATGGGTTGGTCAGGGTAGGTGTTGTTTTAAGATATCGGTTTAGACAGTGTGAAATACATGTATAAAATGTCACTGGGACCAAAAATGTATATCGGTATTCGGAGTAGGCAGTGTCCGGTTTACACAGGTTATTTTATATAGGAAGAGATAGAAAATTCTTTGGGACCAAAAAATTCTATCGGAATAGACAGGTTATCGGATTATACAGGTATCGGTTTAGACAGGTTTCACTGTATTTGACCTTCTTTTCTAAGGTTGTATATATCTTTTAATTGGTAGATGATAGGTCTTTAATATTTCTTATGATGAGACCTGTTTGTTACCAATTTTTACGTGTTGACCTTGACCTTGATGATTGACACTCTTTTCTGAAAATTTGAGAATTACCATACATGTATCTTTTAATTTGTAATTAAGAGGTCTGATATTTCAAATGTATTTCATTTGACATGACTTTTCTACTGACACCAATAATTTTGATACACTTTCTAGAATAATAATCAAACCGCTTCGCAGGCGACACAAGCATTCCTTGGATTGCTATTTTTATTCTGTTATTTTCATGTCTTTGTTGCAGCCGATTCCTGCATATTTTATGTCTGAGATGGACCGATTTTCAGTCAAGTTTACCCCGGGTGTTTAGGCATAAATTCCTCGCGAATCGTTGAAATCGATATGCCTTCCTTAAATTGGACATCTTATTGACCGACAACTTCTTTCCTTTTCTTGTGACAGTCAGGGGTGCTACTTCAACAAGTAATTAAAAAAAATTACCTTTTCAAGTAACTTTCTAATTTTGCCGTCTAAAATGATTACCTCTAAAATTTACTGTTTACTTGCTATGTCCATGCAACATATTACTTCTACTAATAATATACATAAAAAGTAAGGCAATGGATGGTCTGTAATGATGGTAGCATACACATATAAAGTATATATCTTGGACTTGGACCAAAAAATTATCGGACATTTTTTCTGCTCAAAACTAGAAGCTGTCGGACAATCAAAAAATCCACCAGAGATCGCCGGTACTCCGGCACTTTTCATAAACTCTGCTTAATTAGCCATAGTGATAGTCCTGGCCCTATTCTTTAGAAAAACATTTAGTGTAGACTGCCATATTTATATTTCTTTTATCTTTTTTAGACACCATGAAAAATGAGAAGCCCTCTCGCTTAGAGATTCATGGTAAAGTAAAGTACTCAGGATATGGGATCCATGGATCAGTGAGTTATAAGGACGGTAGACTGATAGTGTATAATCAGAATGGACTTTGGAAGCTGGATATTATCTATACAGTCAACCCAAACGCTGGGAAAACTTTCAAGGTAAGACACCATCATATACTTCACATGTACATCTAATGATCTACATTTTTGTATACAGGGCTCTCGATCAGCCTTTGGAGCCCATATTTGGCCCCAGTCCCAATGCAAAATAGTATCTTTTTCCCAATTTATTGACCATTTTGCCCAATTTGATTTTTCATGGAAAATTCAACAAAACAAATTAAAAATTCTAATCCAAACTTACATGTATATATTTTCCCAATTAATGAGAAAATGCTGCTTTTTTTCCCAATTTCAAAGGCCCTGGGCCCCTGTCCCAAGAATGGATGCGAGAGCCCAGCTATATCACAGTTTACTTACCGGTATTCATGTTACATGTATTGTGAACAAGTAGGCACATACTGTTAGGTTCGATACTGTAGGAGATGTAGGAAATGCTGACTATTTATAACGTGACTTTCGAATATTTTATAATCTAATTCAGAGAAGCTGATAAAATGTACAATATGCATACAATTACATGTATTTAATTCCTCATTATTTCCTTTGCTAGCTTGACACCCGATCAGTAATCAAAGTGATCTGTAAAGGCACTCTACTCATCAATGTCCAGATAGACACTACTCAGTATAATGTTTACTACCAGCCTCTGAATGGTGACTATGGTCCAATGAAAATTGTTGGTGCTCTGCTTGAAGACATCAGGACCGGAAAGGAGGGTTTGTGTTTATTTGTAATAATATTGGACTGTGCCTTTGAATGGGACTGAAATTTGGATTAACTTTCATTATACATGTTATATATATGCAGAAATTTGGATCTTTGACTCCTGAATTACAATTGGTACTTCCTCTCTGCTATGCTATCATTATAACAGACATGTATGTACAATTTGCCTGATCTGACAAGAAATTTGGTCATGATTTTCCATTTATACGTGTTTCTATTCGAGGGATCGTCAAATATCGGACATCGTTGGCAGGCTTTTATATTATGAGGTCATTAACAGTGGCCCATTGAACAATGTTTTACTGGGACATTTACGTTTGATGCCGTGATGCAAATGTCCACTAACAAGTATGATGTCGGACATTTGATGATCCCTCAATTAGGACTTAGGTATTTGCTGGTCATTTTAAAAGTATGGAAAGAATCACACATGTATCCTCTACCTTACACAGTCCAGGAGAATACTAAAAATAGTAATATTGCTGAAAACTGTAATATTACTATTAACAATAATCCCTGATATTATTGAAAACAGTAATGTTGCCACCCTATATTACATATTTCTGTAATATAGACAAAGCACTGTTTTAAAGCCACCAGCACAGTTTATATCATAACTAAATATCATACAACTCTTTCACTCAACAACAAATTCATTAAATATGAAAAAAAATCTACTGAAAAGTGAAAATAATGTCCATTTGAAACCTATTTTTCACTTTTTCTTCTTTCTGAAATCACATTTTCTTCAAGTATGTTAAGGAAAAAATTTTCCTGATGTTCTGAATAATTTTTCAGTGTACATTTGAATGAGATACAACTCCTAATCACCCTCAATTCTCCCCGAATCCACTGGTATAAGAGCGAACTGACCATCTAAATAGTATTACTACTAACAGTAATATAAAGAGATAAATTTCAAAGAAAGATAACTCCAATTTAATTTATATTAATGTATTTAGTAATATTACTGTTTCCAGTATTCTCTTGGACTGTTACATGTAGTAGCTTATTTAACAACTGCCAAATATAGGCATCAAAATTTAATAAAATGTCGGAGAAAAAAGTCATAGTAATGTAGCATTATAATAATGTAG
Organism: Pinctada fucata; assembly: GCA_028142955.1. Classification (NCBI taxonomy): domain Eukaryota; kingdom Metazoa; phylum Mollusca; class Bivalvia; order Pterioida; family Pteriidae; genus Pinctada; species Pinctada fucata. The sequence continues at coordinate 27,981,472 of AP027115.1, forward strand.
TTTTGTCAAACATGTTGCCCCTAGCTTTTGTACCAGAATGGGATGTAACTGTCATGAAATGTCAATGGATTAGTTAATACAATAGATTTCTCTGTTTAATTATGATACAGAATTAGTCAAATTCATCTTGATGATGAAAATGCATGTTTATCTATCTTACCATACTTACAGCTAGTGAAAGCCAAACTAAACCTTCCCCAGCTAGAGTTACTGGACCTGTTCGTCTCGGAGTTACTGGCCCTGTGAAAACCATAAATGGCTGGTCACCGTCTCCTCAGACACAAAACTTCACGAGGTATAGGTAAATTTCTTTTCTAGAAAAAATTGTTTAAAATCTTCAGTGTATGCATCTTATCTGATCCATCTTTATTTCGTACAGTGTGTGTATTTAATTTAGGAATTACGTTGACCTTTATTATTCATTTGACATTGAAAGAAATTTAAAGAATTTCTGTCTATATTGCAACATGAATTTGTTGAATGAACTTCAAAATCCATTGTTTTGAAATGTGAAGTCTATTCTCTGGCATAATTTCCAAACCCTGAATAAACAAAATAAAATGTACATGTATATTACTTTAATGATTTTAGTGTCAAGGATTCTCAGAGTCAGAAACATGTACAAGGAAATCGTGTAAAGGTGTCCTTATTCAGTGATGACGATGACAATGGTGATGAGGATGATTTTAAAGAGAACATTCACAGGTAACGAAATAACCTTGTGATACAGGGAGGTGGTAGGGGATATACAAATGTCGCTTTTAATAGGTCACTTACTACACGACCATACAACAATGTAAACGTAAGGCCATACAAAGTTAATGTTTAGTTTGACGGGCACTTTTTTAGAAAAAAAAGTGAGGGAGGCAGGTTTTTTTTTTTTTTTTTTTTTTTGCAAACGTGAAATATGATGAATGTACATTTTTTGTAATTTATCTTTAACCAAATTTCTAATTCAGGTGTTTTGATGCTGAAAATACATTAAAACTTAAGTATAGTATGAAGTGGTAATGTTTAGTACATTGATTAACAAGATAATCCATAACAAGATAACCCAACGTCTTCCTGTAATATACTTATTGCATTTCCAAACCTGAAGTTTGCTAGATATTCTGTGATTTGGTTACACTTATTATATGTATCATATGACAGACTATGTCCTATGGCAGACCAGTATGAAGATGTAGACTAAATACATGTATGGTGTACATCTTATTTATGCTAAAAAAGATCACCAATCTCTAACCGTTGCCCTGTGGAAGGTTAAAACTTCAAATGACCTTAACATTTTGTGAACTACTTTCAGGTGCAACTAAGTGAGTGAAACTCGTAATTGTTGCTCAGTGCTTAGACCAAAAATTTGACCCTTGTCGTCGGCAAAAGAGTAGGGAAAATACAAAGAAACATGTCCAGGGATTGGGATGGCCCATTCTGATAGAAAATGGCCCATAAAATCGGCAACTCGCTGCGCCCTGGTGCCATTATTCTACGGCGTCCATTTTTTTGTTTTTTAAATCTATTAAAAGTTATGTTCTCGTATCTACGTTGTAACGTAGATCTACACCAGGAGCAGTAATACAGAGATCACAGCTTTCTGTACATGGCCAGTCAGAACTCTAAGGCACAAAATTCTTCTGTTCACTGACAATTGAAAGGTCCTTTGCTATTTTGATACAATATTGATTTTTCTTCGACATCTGCGCCTGAGATTTAAATCTCCAACGTCCACTTACGTATCTTATCTACATTAAGGTACTTGTGTATGCGTTCGTCCGTAAAATTATCATGTCATTTTTTAAAACTGGTCAGTCAATGGGTACAAATTGATGTAATAAAATTTGTACAAAATGTCTTCCCTAATATCAACAAAGCTGAAAATGAAGCTGCCCATCCGTGGACACAAAAAAATCAGGAAAGGTGGCTGAAAGTTTGGTCTTGGCTGTTCTGTGATCCATGCAAAAATGTACTGTAAATTATTCATTGGAAATGGTCATATTGGGAATCTCGCGACAAAAAAAATGTGCTAACGTCTGATGCATAATGCATGCATATATGCATAGCTTTTCGAAAATTGATCATTTTTGGAATGGCCCTTTCGTGAGGAAAGATGGCCCATTGTTTTTGAGAATGGCCCATTAAAGTCCAATTGGAAGGGACCGTCGTCCCATTGAGCAAGTTTGCCTTCCCGATCACAGCATGTCTGACAATTTAGTTTGAATTTTAACAACGATTACACAAGGTTATCCTGATCGATTCGTCATCCCTTTTCACTGTCGGACTTGAGCAAGTTGTTTGCAAATTTGAATTTCTATCCCTCGGAAATTTTGAAGTATCTGCGATGTGCTTAGGGTTTAGTTGACTAGTTTATCCGAATCGAAATTAGGATCGTTTAGTATTTCTGCCCCTCCCCTCGATCCCGTCACCGGCGTTCCCGGCTGATCAATCTGACGTAAAGTGTGAGTTCTAAACAAAAAAGTTTTCAAATTTCTAATAAATTAGATAATTTAATAAAGAATAATGTTCTTGCAGATTATCACAACAGAGTCAAGTATCATTTTACGTTACGTTACCTCGTCCGTGATATGGAATATACGCGTGGTCGCGATTACCGTACAAACAACAATTGAATACGGCAGCTCTGGTAAATAATACTATTTTATGTAAACAAGTATTGAGTTACAGCTTTACAATTTATATATTTAGTGAAGTAAAGAATATGTAAACAAACAATTTATATTAGTACGACGATGTTCAATTGACTACTTTAAAATTATGGTAAAACACGCGATAAAAATCGGAAATGCGGCGGGTTTTTAGGCAATGCGGCGGTGCCCGTCAAACGAAATCTTAATTTTTTTTGGCCTAAGGTGTATACCTATATGTTGATGCATGAGGTACCAGTTAAAACGAATACAGTTAGGACTTGTCAGGAAATATAATTTCTGTATATTTTATAGAGCACTGAAATGTTCCATGTATGTGTACAAGTGCAAGAAATAATAAGAAATGGAATGAACTAAAAACAGACACCCATTTTATGCTACAATATATGTACAAAAGTGATATATACTATATAATTATGAAAATATCTACATAAAGCTACAAGAGGGAAAAACCAGATTTCTTGGAGAGAGGTTTGAGTAAAGCTCAGCAAAATTCTGACACACCTTTCTGCAAGATGAAGTTTTATGGGGGAGAGAACCAGAAATATGGAAACTTTGGCCTAAGGTATGTTGATTAAGTGCTAGACTCTCTTTTACTCTGTGATTTCTCCTCTTTTACAGAAAAATAACTGAGATTATTGTGAAGAAAATTGAATTCAGATCTTGTCTAATGTTTAAAGTTCCTCATATTTAACTTGATTTCAGATCTTTGCTTACAAACATGTATTAGGCGTCTTGAATTTAGCTACTTAAGGTTGTTCAAAGTATACTTTTTGTTCAAGTGGTGCTCATTTACTCGTACTACCTATATTTACAAGTGACCTCTTTTCACAGCTCAACATACAAAAAGCGGCCAGGTTTGATGCCTGATCCCTCACCTTCACAAAATCGTCTATCTGATGGTGTGAACTATTCCTGGTCCAAGAACAACAAATCTGTGATAACCAACAAAGATAACCAGCATCAGCTACAACAATCAGCTTTTCAGGGGTTGGTCAATTCTACACTTCTTCATATGTAACATGCAATTTCATTGGTTGTCTGTTTTCAATTTCTGGCATTGAAAGCCTTAATGTACTATTATGAGGTTTTAACACTAAAATACATGTAGGTAGAGCAAAACAAGTGATGACTTTTTTTTTAAATTGAATATTAACATGATGCTTTTTATACTGTGCATAAAACATAATCATTTAGCTCAGTAATCATTTGAATTCAGTACTAAACTGCCAACTGCAAAAAATTTAACAGCAAGTTGGGAGTTGCAAATTTAATCATTCATTACATGTATGTGAGAAGTTTGGATATTCAGTAAAACTTTAAAACTGCATGCTTTTATCTACTTTTGGTGCTTGAAATTGTTTTAAGGAAAACGCTAATACTGTGTTCATTAAATTTTATGTGTTATACAGATTCTCCAATCTTGGTAATACATGCTACATGAACGCGATCCTTCAGTCTTTGTTCAGCTTGGATCCCTTTACGATGGATGTGTTCATAGGAAGTAATAAGCTACTCCGCAGTCTACCTCAGTCATCTTTATATAGGTATGTACAGTGGTTTTGTACATTAAAAGACTAGAGATACATGATTAAGAATAAGAGTATTAAGATACATGTACATGTATAATGCAAAAATGATTGGAAGGGTATATTGATCAATTATTGAATTAGTTTTGTAAACAAAATTTAATGAAAATTGCAGCATGAAAGGTAAGAAGTCTTTATTGTAAAAAAGAAGAAATTCCAAAAGCTAATGAAAAATTTGCATATACATGTACATAATGTTTGTGACTGTATAATGCATAATTTTTCTGCATGGATTTACCATGTTAACAACAAAAATGAACAATCTGAAAAGAAATTAATTTTGGGTAGGAAAATCAGTGAAATAAATATCCTAGCAGCAAACATTTCCCTTTCAACAACAATTAAAAAAGAAAATCATAGTAATCGAAAATTGAAAAACAATTTACATGCAACAACTCACTCAAAGGATACTTTAATTGTGTTTGAAAGGAAATGTTTTTCACATTCAATCTTTTTATTTCCAGTTCGTTACATAAGCTGTTGAGTTCAAGGAAACGTTGGCTGCCAGAACTAACGAGAAAAGAATACCTCAGGAACGTAAAGTCAGCTATATCAGGGAGTGCCAAAAGATTTCTGGGATATCAGCAACATGTATGTCTATAATTCATTGACAAGTAGCCATTAACAGGTCTTTTAATTACTACATGTATTTTGCCAAAATTGCCATTTTGTTCAAATACTGGATACGTAGAGTCATTCGCTGTTTATTAATCTTCGCTACTTTCACCCTGAAAGTTTGTCCCAGTAAATGAAAATATGAAATGCATAGTTCAATAGCATCTGGAACGAACCAAAAAAAAAATAGCAAAAGTTTACTTTGATAAATGGTCCCACCTCTAGCTTGGTCCTGGTCCCACCTCTAGCTTGCTAGGGGTCCGTCGATGCTCAATTTTGTGCTCTATTGTGAGTGCTGTTGAGATTGTTGTCAGTATATTCTTTAACTCATTTGATAAAACAGCAAAAGAAAGTACGAGTGAATGATTCTACTTACATGTACATGTATGCAGTATGACATTTACATGTGCATTAATATTGGTTGTTGCTTTTATAAACACTTCAATAGACTTTAAATTTAATGAATTTTTATTACTTTTTATGCTAAGAAAAAGATTTTGTTCTTGGACACACTTCATTTAAATTCGCAGTGTTTATTTTAACAAGATCTTATGAAACACTTCATTTAAATGCAAATTGTTGATTTGAACAAAATCTTGAAACATTTCATTTAACAACAGGATGCCCATGAGTTCCTAGGTCAAGTTTTAGACCAACTTAAAGATGAAGTGCTTAAAGTGAATAACTCCACCCCCAGCCCCCAGAGGGAGGAGTCAGACAGAGAGGGGCGGAGTCAGGAAGTCATTAACCCTACCTCCCAAAGTTTTGAGTTTGAAGTAGAGCATACGATATCCTGCACTGAGTAAGATTTATCTTTCTTTATTATGAAAATCAGTGGATACTGTAAACATGGTTTGTTTCACTAGGAGAAAATTTCAAGAAATTACCATTGCAACAGTACATGTGGGGGTGATTTTTTGTAAATTTGGAGTACTCCCTTTATTCTTTTGTACTGGTTTTAATTTTCAGGTGGGGGTTATTTCCTTGATGATAATAGAATTGCGAAAAGCCTGAAAATTATCCCCACACGAGACTTTCCATATTTACAGTACTCAGATTTTCTTGTTTTAAATGATAGAAAGTACATGTACCTCTCTTTTCCTGATATTGTAGAATATGTAAATGTTTCATCCTGAAGAACAGATGTACAGTATAGTTGTTGTCGTTGTTTATTTGTAGATGTGGAGAAGAAGTCAACAAGACGGAACAGTTTAATGATGTTTCACTTGAAATGCCCAGAAGAAGGTTTGTGATTGATTGATAGGTGTAGGATAAAGGATGCAAGTATACCTCATGTAGAAAAACTTCAATTCTGATTCACATGTATATCATGTATATGCAGCATGCATCTTTGATGTCTGACATTCAATTTGCGGCTATAAAATCATAATACACTACCCACCTTTAATTAGTACCATCCTAATACATTTGTTTTTCAAAAAGTGAAGATTTTTCGGCAAAATCTTTGTTTAATTATTGTTTGCAATTTTTCCCAAAAAATGTCAATTTTTCACATGAAAAAATTCTAAAAATACATGTATTCTTAAAAATTTTCAATTATTGTATAAAGATAAATGATGCAAGTTATATATTGGAAAATTTCATGCATTTAAAAGCTCAGAAGAGAAAATAATGGGATGAGCTTTTTATGAAATTTCTAATGTTTATACTACCTGGATGCTGATTTATGGTGGGTAGTGTACTTACGCCTTCTTACATGTATCAATGACTATGTCTTATCCTTAGAAATGCTGCATTGTGACATCATGAAATATCCCCTAAATTCATGTAACTCATTTGTAATTTTGTGCCGATGCCCTGTAATGATACTAGCATCTAAAGTTTGCTTCTTTATTCCGTCAATGTGTCATTGTGTCCTTCTGTAATATTGCCACCCTTTTGGTTTCTAGATTATAAGTCCAACAAACAAACTGAACTTTCAGTAGTTGCATTAGTTATACAATTTCTTTCCTACAGGCATAGCAGCAAGCAGTGTACCTTACAGAATGCTCTAGATCTATTCTTCAAGAAAGAAAAGTTAGAGTACAGGTGTGAGAAATGTGGGTGTAAGAACTCAGAAGTCAAACACAAGTTCACAAAACTACCTAGGTAAGCACATTTTAGGTTCTGTGACAATATGTAACTAGTTACAGTTTCTATGGGAATTAAAAGTTTTGACTTTGAGCTTTGATAATGGCTAACTTACAGTCCTGTACACAAAACCAGCACCACATGAGCAATTCAATCAACTTCTTGCCAAATCAGGTAATATGGAAATTGCTACATGGTACACATTATTTTTTTAGTTGTTTCTTGGAAGGAATAATTCTTTACAAAGCTCTGCTTCAAATATCTATGTACATGTATGACTTTCTTTTTCTTTTCTGACAGAGTGTTGATTTTGCACTTAAAGAGGTACAGTTACTGCTCAACAGCGACTTTCCAAGTCAAGATGTTACAGGGTATTCACATCAACAAGTACTTAACTTTAGAGTCACACTGTACTGAGGCCACTAGGCCACCATTCCCCACGCTCCTGCCAGAAATCAAAAGGTAGGCTTAATGATGTAAGACTTTGAATTCCTCAGATTTTAGGATTTTATACCCTTAAAATATTATCTATGATTCCCGTTCATCAAGTTAATCTGATTTCAAAGTTAAAGGGTTGAATAACATGTTTTTACGTCTTTAAAAGTTAAATTTCAGTATTAACACGATTGTTTATGTTATGTGCACCACTGAGAACTCCTAAAATCTTGATTGTGTGTTCACACACTTTGAACAATCTTTTCTGCAGAAAAAGCAAATTCTACGGATCGGAGTGTTAGAAAGTATAACATGTATAGCAGTATCTCTTATCTGAAAGACAGGGTAGGGTTTTTGATAAACATTAAATCCATGTATGGTCATATGTACATGACGTTTCAAGATAACTGTTTGATGACTTTTCTTACATTTTATATGCCATGTTATTCTATCTACAGTTACAGCTCATTAGGATCGGTAACTAAAGATGAAGATCCAGAGGAGAATAAAGAGGAATCCCTGACACCAAGACGCAGACTCAATCTATCATCGGGGTAAGCTCTCCAATACACATTAGTCTTTCCAAAAACTTGCTAGCCTGATGCCGGAGACTAGTAAGCTTTGGCTCAGGCTAGTAAAATAGAGTTCTGACTGATAACTTAATATTTGGAGTAACTGAAGACTGGTGTAAGGGTCGCCATGGCTTGGACATGCAGCAGAAGCAAAATGAAAAATCATAAGCATTTTTGATTCTTTCAGTTCCGGCTAGTAAAATTATCATTGGCTAGTAGATTTGTGATGACCACTAGCCCTACTGGCTAGTTGCCTGAAAAAGTTTTTGTAAAGACTGTACATGTATTGTAAAATCTTTCTCCAGTGCTGTTTTAGCACCCCCTCCTGTAAGTTGATTAGGAAATAACTAGAATCTGATATTATGTTTGTGGCCAGTAAATGCTGATTTTAAAAAAATTAAACTTTATTTATTTTACAACGTTTAACAAACAAGTTACACAACTTATATTAATGTCTCACGTTGGCTCAGATGTTTGCGTGAGGGGGTCCAAGGAGCAGGAGGAAACAGGAGTACCCGGAGAAAAACCCCCTGCAGAGGCCTGGGTGGGGGACCACCTACCCTCCCACATAATGCTGATTTTACTATCATAAACTGAGTTTTTCTGCTTTGGCGGAGCCAGAAAAATAAATGTTTGCACTGTAAAATCAGTATTTACCTGCTGCAAACATAACGTCAGATGCAACATCTTAATGTTGTAATCCCTAAATTTTTCCCTAGCGGAAATAACGATATTGGACATTTTTTTAAGTAAACATACTTCGGACTTCCCACTACGGACTTTGCACTTTAGGGGTAAAATACATATGAAAGAAATCAGGCGCGATTAAAAACATTAAATCAGAACACACATGGACGAAATGACAATGGACAACTTTCAATATGTATTTATACAAATGAAAACAAATAAATTCTTCACGCAGAGTTTTCTAAGTGCATTGGAACAGAATTTATATTTTGCATTTGTGATAAAGTTCCCTGGAAATGCGATGTCCGAAGTCCGCAAGCATGAAATATGTCCATTTACAGTATTTTTACGAGTACCTTCATGTACATTGAATACTGACCTTGTTATTGTTGACTCTGTGTATGAAATATTTTCTGTTTCCAGGTTCAAATTCAAGAAGACACGTCCTCTGTCGGAGATTAATACAGACGATGGTGACAGCACTAGGCCAGATACAAGCACACCTTATAAACGTATCAGACTGGCTGACAAAGACGAATTTGAGGTAAAACGCAGCTTTATTTAAAGTACATTTAAAGTAGTTGTAACTGGTAGAGTTATTGAGAGAGATTCCTAACCATACTGTATTAAACAATAAACTGTTTACAGATGCTTAAGGTCTATGAGATGTGTATGCATCAGATTCAAAATGAAAATGTGCAAACTTAGTACATGTATGCCTTATAAATGTACATTTACTTGTATCAGAAAATAGAACTGATCATGTAAATTTTAATAAATCCTGCTAAGAAATTTGCTAAGAAGTTTAATTGACACAGTCACGTTCATCAAGATATATGTACATGTACATGTATATACAGAAAACAGAGGAGAAGAAGCCGAGTGATATGATCTCCTTGTTAGATGATGATCCTGATCCAGAACTAACTAAAGCTCTAGAATTATCACTACAGGAATCCAGGAATAAATCAGAGGTTAGTATGACTGCTATGTTATGATAGATCCTGATCTTCATAGATTTTGAATCAATATTGACTTCTTTGCTTTAAAATACATGACTGTATGAATATTCGAATAGTTTTTGATCTTCATAGGATTTGTATCTACATGTACATGTATATCAATTTTCTTTGCTTAAAAATATGAATATACTGTACTAAAATTTCTTTTACATTTTTGCAGAGCTTTGACGAAGTTGATGGCGGTACAGAGGTTGACTATAAGAAAGCTTTGGAAATGAGTCGATTAGAATCAGATGGCACTAGTAATATAGATCATGGTAAGCAAATAATTATAATCACCTTTGTTTGTTATATTGAAATTCAGCCACCTCTCACCTACGCTGTCCAATTGTATCAGTATTTCACAAATAAAACGTACATGTTGTATAATAAATTTACATGTAGCGTATAAGTATTATTGAGACAGGCTAGTGAAATGTGTTGCACTTGATGTTTTTATTTTATTCTGTTATTTATTTTTCTTACAAGTATCTGTACATGTATGTAAAAGCTGAATAGTGAAAATGCCTAAACATACAAATATTGAATCTACATGTAGCAGTCAATAGTTTCTTTGTTAGATCAGTATTGGACCGGGTGGTCAAAAATTGAAAAAATTATTGACCATTACAAGTCACATCGTTTGTGATGTCACGTCATTGATGACATAAACTGTTTTTCAACGCTCCTCTGCTTATAGACGAAATTGATATAAACGTGCTGGGTTGCTCGGTTCGTTGCTGTAGAAATGAAGTAAGGTATAAGAAACGAATTATTGACCTTTGGCCTCAGGCTCATTTTGTCTTCAGGTCCAACAAATTATATTTTTCCCTCATCTCCAGTCAATATTTGTATTATGCTTTGTCTTAATTTTTAATTTTGATATGGCATCCCCATTACTATAAAGTTTTAACTTATGATTATAGAAGCTGCTGAAAAATTTCTGTACATAAAATGACACCAAAGTGTAGCATGTGTATCAATAGAATCTCATATGTTCTGCTAGTTTGTTTTATTTGTACCGTATGTATATTCCATAGAATTAATTTACAGAAATTCTAGATCCCCTATAAACAGTTACCTATAAATGATTTTGTATACCTTCAGATTATAACTCCAGTATCCATACAATGTCGGAGGAAGAGCAGTTACGATTAGCTATCGAGGAAAGTATGAGGGATTGGGAAAAGTCAGCCGCTATAATAGAGGAAAAACAGAGGGCTATGGACAAGAGCCGCAACAAAAAGGGGGAAGTTTTAACGTCATCTTTAGGGAATATTTGTCAAGAAAACAGCATTTCTTATACTCAGGGCACTTGTGTTGAAAGTGGGAATAATGTTAATAGGACTTTAGATGTCAATTCAAACAAATGTGAATCAGATCATCAAGATATAGACTCCTCAAGGACTTGTGCTACTTCTGATAGAATGTCGTCGGAGGGGTGTTTGGAATTGGCAAGCGAATCTGTGATATCAAAATCTGACGAAAATAGCAGAATCTCTGAACAAAGTTCAAAATATTTTAAAAACGTGGACTCGGAAGTGTCTCTATGCTCCAGTCCAGAACGAACGAAAAAGTGTCGGGAGGTTGGCTTCAAAATGGCAAAACTACGTGAAAAGTGTTCACCTGGAAAATTTGTCAGTGACTGTTTTAGTTTGCCGGGCGGTGCAAAGGAGGATGCAGATTTACAGATTATAGAGGGAAGTGAAAGTGAGGATAAGGAGGAATGTGGTGACCGTGTTGTGATAGGGGAGGATGACATTGAACCTGATGGGGACTCGACTCGCTCTGATGAATCACGAGTCTGTGATGATACTAAATCAACAGTGAAGCATGCCACAGAGCATCATAGTGATAAAGATGTACCTGAAACCAACGAGACAGAGCTTCAGTTGTTCTGTGGTGAAGGTAATGTACATGTACATTTGTATTAAGAAGAAAACTTGACTTTTTCTCATGTTTTTATTAGCTCACCTGAGCCATAGGCTCAAAGTGAGCTATTGTCATAGCGTGGCGTCCGTCGTCCGTCGTAAACTTTTCAACATTTTCGACTTCTTCTCCAGAACCACTGAAAAGATTTTCATGAAACTTGGTAGGAATGAAGTACTCATGGTCCCCTACAAGTGTTGTTGTTTTTCGTCCGGATCCATCAACAGGTGGCGCCACCAGAGGCAAAAGTAGGTCACAGGGGGTACCCTCCTTTGACAAACTTCTTCTTCAGAACGGAGGCACGTATCGACAAACCAAAAGCATCAGGATGAACTAGAGAGATGTCTTAAGAAGTGTTGTTATTTTTGGTTCCACTCGGAAGTCAAATTTTTGACGCGTTTTTGACGTCTTTTCGGACTTCGTCAGAAATGCACATTTTTGCACTATTTCTTTAAATAACTCAATAAGTGTATGATTTTACACATTCATTTACTGCATATTTATCATATTTAAGTTACTAAATGCTTTGATAAGTATTTTATTCTAAAATTTAGATTTTTTGATTTTTTATTAATTTTTTTCTTATGTGAAAAGGAAGGGGGGGGGGTGATTTTCATACATATTCAACTTCTTCTCCAGAACCACTGAAAAGATTTTCATGAAACTTGGTAGGAATGAAGTACTCATGGTCCCCTACAAGTGATGTTGTTTTTCGTCCAGATCCATCAACAGGTGGCGCCACCAGAGGCAAAAGTAGGTCACAGGGGGTACCCTCCTTTGACAAACTTCTTCTTCAGAACGAAAGCACGTATCGACAAACTGAAAGCATCAGAATGATCTAGAGAGATGTCTTAAGAAGTGTTGTTGTTTTTGGTTCCACTCGGAAGTCAAATTTTTGACACGTTTTTGACGTCTTTTCGGACTCTGTCGGAAATGCACATTTTTGCACTATTTCTTTAAATAACTCAATATGTGTATGGTTTTACACATTCATTTACTACAGATTCATCACATTTAAGTTACTTAATGCTTTGATATGTATTTCATACTGAAATTTTAATTTTTTGATTTTTTATGAATTATTTTCTTATGTGAAAAGGAAAGGGGGGGGGGGGTGATTTTCATACATATTCAACTTCTTCTCCAGAACTGCTGAACAGATTTTTATGAGTATTTTTTCAATCATGAATAGATATGTTTACTGTGAACATGGACCCAAGGCTTGTAAGTTCAAGTCCCGGCACGAGCACTCCTCAAATTTTTTTCTTCATTTTTTCCCATTTTGTCAGCTTATTATGCACTTTTAGATAATCTGAATACCTTAAATTCCAGTTTTTACTTAAAAAATTTTTTCTTCCCTTTATTAGCTCACCTGAGCCATAGGCTCAAAGTGAGCTATTGTCATAGCGTGGCGTCCGTCGTCGTCCGTCGTAAACTTTTCAACATTTTCGACTTCTTCTCCAGAACCACTGAAAAGATTTTCATGAAACTTGGTAGGAATGAAGTACTCATGGTCCCCTACAAGTGTTGTTGTTTTTCGTCCGGATCCATCAACAGGTGGCGCCACCAGAGGCAAAAGTAGGTCACAGGGGGTACCCTCCTTTGACAAACTTCTTCTTCAGAACGGAGGCACGTATCGACAAACCAAAAGCATCAGGATGAACTAGAGAGATGTCTTAAGAAGTGTTGTTATTTTTGGTTCCACTCGGAAGTCAAATTTTTGACGCGTTTTTGACGTCTTTTCGGACTTCGTCAGAAATGCACATTTTTGCACTATTTCTTTAAATAACTCAATAAGTGTATGATTTTACACATTCATTTACTGCATATTTATCATATTTAAGTTACTAAATGCTTTGATAAGTATTTTATTCTAAAATTTAGATTTTTTGATTTTTTATTAATTTTTTTCTTATGTGAAAAGGAAGGGGGGGGGTGATTTTCATACATATTCAACTTCTTCTCCAGAACCACTGAAAAGATTTTCATGAAACTTGGTAGGAATGAAGTACTCATGGTCCCCTACAAGTGATGTTGTTTTTCGTCCAGATCCATCAACAGGTGGCGCCACCAGAGGCAAAAGTAGGTCACAGGGGGTACCCTCCTTTGACAAACTTCTTCTTCAGAACGAAAGCACGTATCGACAAACTGAAAGCATCAGAATGATCTAGAGAGATGTCTTAAGAAGTGTTGTTGTTTTTGGTTCCACTCGGAAGTCAAATTTTTGACGCGTTTTTGACGTCTTTTCGGACTCTGTCGGAAATGCACATTTTTGCACTATTTCTTTAAATAACTCAATATGTGTATGGTTTTACACATTCATTTACTACAGATTCATCACATTTAAGTTACTTAATGCTTTGATATGTATTTCATACTGAAATTTTAATTTTTTGATTTTTTATGAATTATTTTCTTATGTGAAAAGGAAAGGGGGGGGGGTGATTTTCATACATATTCAACTTCTTCTCAAGAACTGCTGAACAGATTTTTATGAGTATTTTTTCAATCATGAATAGATATGTTTACTGTGAACATGGACCCAAGGCTTGTAAGTTCAAGTCCCGGCACGAGCACTCCTCAAATTTTTTTCTTCATTTTTTCCCATTTTGTCAGCTTATTATGCACTTTTAGATAATCTGAATACCTTAAATTCCAGTTTTTACTTAAAAAAATTTTTCTTCCCTTTATTAGCTCACCTGAGCCATAGGCTCAAAGTGAGCTATTGTCATAGCGTGGCGTCCGTCGTCCGTCGTCGTCCGTCGTAAACTTTTCAACATTTTCGACTTCTTCTCCAGAACCACTGAAAAGATTTTCATGAAACTTGGTAGGAATGAAGTACTCATGGTCCCCTACAAGTGTTGTTGTTTTTCGTCCGGATCCATCAACAGGTGGCGCCACCAGAGGCAAAAGTAGGTCACAGGGGGTACCCTCCTTTGACAAACTTCTTCTTCAGAACGGAGGCACATATCGACAAACCAAAAGCATCAGGATGAACTAGAGAGATGTCTTAAGAAGTGTTGTTATTTTTGGTTCCACTCGGAAGTCAAATTTTTGACACGTTTTTGACGTCTTTTCGGACTTCGTCAGAAATGCACATTTTTGCACTATTTCTTTAAATAACTCAATAAGTGTATGATTTTACACATTCATTTACTGCATATTTATCATATTTAAGTTACTAAATGCTTTGATAAGTATTTTATTCTAAAATTTAGATTTTTTGATTTTTAGCTCACCTGAGCCATAGGCTCAAAGTGAGCTATTGTCATAGCGTGGCGTCCGTCGTCGTCCGTCGTCCGTCGTAAACTTTTCAACATTTTCGACTTCTTCTCCAGAACCACTGAAAAGATTTTCATGAAACTTGGTAGGAATGAAGTACTCATGGTCCCCTACAAGTGTTGTTGTTTTTCGTCCGGATCCATCAACAGGTAGCGCCACCAGAGGCAAAAGTAGGTCACAGGGGGTACCCTCCTTTGACAAACTTCTTCTTCAGAACGGAGGCACGTATCGACAAACCGAAAGCATCAGGATGAACTAGAGAGATGTCTTAAGAAGTGTTGTTATTTTTGGTTCCACTCGGAAGTCAAATTTTTGACGCGTTTTTGACGTCTTTTCGAACTTCGTCAGAAATGCACATTTTTGCACTATTTCTTTAAATAACTCAATAAGTGTATGATTTTACACATTCATTTACTGCATATTTATCATATTTAAGTTACTAAATGCTTTGATAAGTATTTAATTCTAAAATTTAGATTTTTTGATTTTTTATTAATTTTTTTCTTATGTGAAAAGGAAGGGGGGGGGGTGATTTTCATACATATTCAACTTCTTCTCCAGAACCACTGAAAAGATTTTCATGAAACTTGGTAGGAATGAAGTACTCATGGTCCCCTACAAGTGATGTTGTTTTTCGTCCAGATCCATCAACAGGTGGCGCCACCAGAGGCAAAAGTAGGTCACAGGGGGTACCCTCCTTTGACAAACTTCTTCTTCAGAACGAAAGCACGTATCGACAAACTGAAAGCATCAGAATGACCTAGAGAGATGTCTCAAGAAGTGTTGTTGTTTTTGGTTCCACTCGGAAGTCAAATTTTTGACGCGTTTTTGACGTCTTTTCGGACTCTGTCGGAAATGCACATTTTTCCACTATTTCTTTAAATAACTAAATATGTGTATGGTTTTACACATTCATTTACTACAAATTCATCACATTTAAGTTACTTAATGCTTTGATATGTATTTCATACTGAAATTTTAATTTTTTGATTTTTTATGAATTATTTTCTTATGTGAAAAGGAAAGGGGGGGGTGATTTTCATACATATTCAACTTCTTCTCCAGAACTGCTGAACAGATTTTTATGAGTATTTTTTCAATCATGAATAGATATGTTTACTGTGAACATGGACCCAAGGCTTGTGGGTTCAAGTCCCGGCACGAGCACTCCTCAAATTTTTTTCTTCATTTTTTCCCATTTTGTCAGCTTATTATGCACTTTTAGATAATCTGAATACCTTAAATTCCATTTTTTACTTAAAAAAATTTTTCTTCCCTTTATTAGCTCACCTGAGCCATAGGCTCAAAGTGAGCTATTGTCATAGCGTGGCGTCCGTCGTCCGTCGTCGTCCGTCGTCCGTCGTCCGTCGTAAACTTTTCAACATTTTCGACTTCTTCTCCAGAACCACTGAAAAGATTTTCATGAAACTTGGTAGGAATGAAGTACTCATGGTCCCCTACAAGTGTTGTTGTTTTTCGTCCGGATCCATCAACAGGTGGCGCCACCAGAGGCAAAAGTAGGTCACAGGGGGTACCCTCCTTTGACAAACTTCTTCTTCAGAACGGAGGCACGTATCGACAAACCGAAAGCATCAGGATGAACTAGAGAGATGTCTTAAGAAGTGTTGTTATTTTTGGTTCCACTCGGAAGTCAAATTTTTGACGCGTTTTTGACGTCTTTTCTAACTTCGTCAGAAATGCACATTTTTGCACTATTTCTTTAAATAACTCAATAAGTGTATGATTTTACACATTCATTTACTGCATATTTATCATATTTAAGTTACTAAATGCTTTGATAAGTATTTAATTCTAAAATTTAGATTTTTTGATTTTTTATTAATTTTTTTCTTATGTGAAAAGGAAGGGGGGGGGGTGATTTTCATACATATTCAACTTCTTCTCCAGAACCACTGAAAAGATTTTCATGAAACTTGGTAGGAATGAAGTACTCATGGTCCCCTACAAGTGATGTTGTTTTTCGTCCAGATCCATCAACAGGTGGCGCCACCAGAGGCAAAAGTAGGTCACAGGGGGTACCCTCCTTTGACAAACTTCTTCTTCAGAACGAAAGCACGTATCGACAAACTGAAAGCATCAGAATGACCTAGAGAGATGTCTCAAGAAGTGTTGTTGTTTTTGGTTCCACTCGGAAGTCAAATTTTTGACGCGTTTTTGACGTCTTTTCGGACTCTGTCGGAAATGCACATTTTTCCACTATTTCTTTAAATAACTAAATATGTGTATGGTTTTACACATTCATTTACTACAAATTCATCACATTTAAGTTACTTAATGCTTTGATATGTATTTCATACTGAAATTTTAATTTTTTGATTTTTTATGAATTATTTTCTTATGTGAAAAGGAAAGGGGGGGGGGGTGATTTTCATACATATTCAACTTCTTCTCCAGAACTGCTGAACAGATTTTTATGAGTATTTTTTCAATCATGAATAGATATGTTTACTGTGAACATGGACCCAAGGCTTGTGGGTTCAAGTCCCGGCACGAGCACTCCTCAAATTTTTTTCTTCATTTTTTCCCATTTTGTCAGCTTATTATGCACTTTTAGATAATCTGAATACCTTAAATTCCATTTTTTACTTAAAAAAATTTTTCTTCCCTTTATTAGCTCACCTGAGCCATAGGCTCAAAGTGAGCTATTGTCATAGCGTGGCGTCCGTCGTCCGTCGTAAACTTTTCAACATTTTCGACTTCTTCTCAAGAACCACTGAAAAGATTTTCATGAAACTTGGTAGGAATGAAGTACTCATGGTCCCCTACAAGTGTTGTTGTTTTTCGTCCGGATCCATCAACAGGTGGCGCCACCAGAGGCAAAAGTAGGTCACAGGGGGTACCCTCCTTTGACAAACTTCTTCTTCAGAACGGAGGCACGTATCGACAAACCGAAAGCATCAGGATGAACTAGAGAGATGTCTTAAGAAGTGTTGTTATTTTTGGTTCCACTCGGAAGTCAAATTTTTGACGCGTTTTTGACGTCTTTTCGAACTTCGTCAGAAATGCACATTTTTGCACTATTTCTTTAAATAACTCAATAAGTGTATGATTTTACACATTCATTTACTGCATATTTATCATATTTAAGTTACTAAATGCTTTGATAAGTATTTAATTCTAAAATTTAGATTTTTTGATTTTTTATTAATTTTTTTCTTATGTGGAAAGGAAGGGGGGGGGGGGTGATTTTCATACATATTCAACTTCTTCTCCAGAACCACTGAAAAGATTTTCATGAAACTTGGTAGGAATGAAGTACTCATGGTCCCCTACAAGTGATGTTGTTTTTCGTCCAGATCCATCAACAGGTGGCGCCACCAGAGGCAAAAGTAGGTCACAGGGGGTACCCTCCTTTGACAAACTTCTTCTTCAGAACGAAAGCACGTATCGACAAACTGAAAGCATCAGAATGACCTAGAGAGATGTCTCAAGAAGTGTTGTTGTTTTTGGTTCCACTCGGAAGTCAAATTTTTGACGCGTTTTTGACGTCTTTTCGGACTCTGTCGGAAATGCACATTTTTCCACTATTTCTTTAAATAACTAAATATGTGTATGGTTTTACACATTCATTTACTACAAATTCATCACATTTAAGTTACTTAATGCTTTGATATGTATTTCATACTGAAATTTTAATTTTTTGATTTTTTATGAATTATTTTCTTATGTGAAAAGGAAAGGGGGGGGGGGGTGATTTTCATACATATTCAACTTCTTCTCCAGAACTGCTGAACAGATTTTTATGAGTATTTTTTCAATCATGAATAGATATGTTTACTGTGAACATGGACCCAAGGCTTGTGGGTTCAAGTCCCGGCACGAGCACTCCTCAAATTTTTTTCTTCATTTTTTCCCATTTTGTCAGCTTATTATGCACTTTTAGATAATCTGAATACCTTAAATTCCATTTTTTACTTAAAAAAATTTTTCTTCCCTTTATTAGCTCACCTGAGCCATAGGCTCAAAGTGAGCTATTGTCATAGCGTGGCGTCCGTCGTCCGTCGTCGTCCGTCGTCCGTCGTAAACTTTTCAACATTTTCGACTTCTTCTCCAGAACCACTGAAAAGATTTTCATGAAACTTGGTAGGAATGAAGTACTCATGGTCCCCTACAAGTGTTGTTGTTTTTCGTCCGGATCCATCAACAGGTGGCGCCACCAGAGGCAAAAGTAGGTCACAGGGGGTACCCTCCTTTGACAAACTTCTTCTTCAGAACGGAGGCACGTATCGACAAACCGAAAGCATCAGGATGAACTAGAGAGATGTCTTAAGAAGTGTTGTTATTTTTGGTTCCACTCGGAAGTCAAATTTTTGACGCGTTTTTGACGTCTTTTCGAACTTCGTCAGAAATGCACATTTTTGCACTATTTCTTTAAATAACTCAATAAGTGTATGATTTTACACATTCATTTACTGCATATTTATCATATTTAAGTTACTAAATGCTTTGATAAGTATTTAATTCTAAAATTTAGATTTTTTGATTTTTTATTAATTTTTTTCTTATGTGAAAAGGAAGGGGGGGGGGGTGATTTTCATACATATTCAACTTCTTCTCCAGAACCACTGAAAAGATTTTCATGAAACTTGGTAGGAATGAAGTACTCATGGTCCCCTACAAGTGATGTTGTTTTTCGTCCAGATCCATCAACAGGTGGCGCCACCAGAGGCAAAAGTAGGTCACAGGGGGTACCCTCCTTTGACAAACTTCTTCTTCAGAACGAAAGCACGTATCGACAAACTGAAAGCATCAGAATGACCTAGAGAGATGTCTCAAGAAGTGTTGTTGTTTTTGGTTCCACTCGGAAGTCAAATTTTTGACGCGTTTTTGACGTCTTTTCGGACTCTGTCGGAAATGCACATTTTTCCACTATTTCTTTAAATAACTAAATATGTGTATGGTTTTACACATTCATTTACTACAAATTCATCACATTTAAGTTACTTAATGCTTTGATATGTATTTCATACTGAAATTTTAATTTTTTGATTTTTTATGAATTATTTTCTTATGTGAAAAGGAAAGGGGGGGGGGGTGATTTTCATACATATTCAACTTCTTCTCCAGAACTGCTGAACAGATTTTTATGAGTATTTTTATGCCCCCGGAATCAAAGATTCGGGGGCATATAGTTTTTGGCCTGTCCGTCTGTTTGTCTGTTTATCTGTTTGTCTGTTTGTCTGTTTGTCCGAAAAACTTTAACATTGGACATAACTTTTGAATGGGAAGTGATAGGGCTTTCATATTTCACATGTGTATTCCTTGTGACAAGACCTTTCCATTGATACCAAAATTTTTGACCTCGTGACCTTGACCTTGACCTTTGACCTACTTTTCAAAAACTTTAACATTGGGCATAACTTTTGAATGGTAAATGATAGGGCTTTCATATTTCACATGTGTATTCCTTGTGACAAGACCTTTCCATTGATACCAAAATTTTTGACCTCGTGACCTTGACCTTGACCTTTGACCTACTTTTCAAAAAACTTTAACATTGGGCATAACTTTTGAATGGTAAGTGATAGGGCTTTCATATTTCACATGTGTATTCCTTGTGACAAGACCTTTCCATTGATACCAAAATTTTTGACCTTGTGACCTTGACCTTTGACCTACTTTTCAAAAAACTTTAACATTGGGCATAACTTTTGAATGGGAAGTGATAGGGCTTTCATATTTCACATGTGTATTCCTTGTGACAAGACCTTTCCATTGATACCAAAATTTTTGACCTCGTGACCTTGACCTTGACCTTTGACCTACTTTTCAAAAACTTTAACGTTGGGCATACCTTTTGAATGGTAAGTGATAGGGCTTTCATATTTCACATGTGTATTCCTTGTGACAAGACCTTTCCATTGATACCAAAATTTTTGACCTCGTGACCTTGACCTTGACCTTTGACCTACTTTTCAAAAACTTTAACATTGGGCATAACTTTTGAATGGTAAGTGATAGGGCTTTCATATTTCACATGTGTATTCCTTGTGACAAGACCTTTCCATTGATACCAAAAAAATTGACCTCGTGACCTTGACCTTTGACCTACTTTTCAAAAACTTTAACATTGGGCATAACTTTTGAATGGTAAGTGATAGGGCTTTCATATTTCGCATGCGTATTCCTTGTGACAAGACCTTTCCATTGATACCAAAATTTTTGACCTCGTGACCTTGACCTTTGAACTTTTAACCCAGCGACCTCCCATACATGTACTTAACAGAAAATAGTGTTCATACTAACAAAGATGCCACCGGGGGCATTCGTGTTTCACAAACACAGGCTTTATTTCAATCATGAATAGATATGTTTACTGTGAACATGGACCCAAGGCTTGTGGGTTCAAGTCCCGGCACGAGCACTCCTCAAATTTTTTTCTTCATTTTTTCCCATTTTGTCAGCTTATTATGCACTTTTAGATAATCTGAATACCTTAAATTCCATTTTTTACTTAAAAAAATTTTTCTTCCCTTTATTAGCTCACCTGAGCCATAGGCTCAAAGTGAGCTATTGTCATAGCGTGGCGTCCGTCGTCCGTCGTCGTCCGTCGTAAACTTTTCAACATTTTCGACTTCTTCTCCAGAACCACTGAAAAGATTTTCATGAAACTTGGTAGGAATGAAGTACTCATGGTCCCCTACAAGTGTTGTTGTTTTTCGTCCGGATCCATCAACAGGTGGCGCCACCAGAGGCAAAAGTAGGTCACAGGGGGTACCCTCCTTTGACAAACTTCTTCTTCAGAACGGAGGCACGTATCGACAAACCGAAAGCATCAGGATGAACTAGAGAGATGTCTTAAGAAGTGTTGTTATTTTTGGTTCCACTCGGAAGTCAAATTTTTGACACGTTTTTGACGTCTTTTCGAACTTCGTCAGAAATGCACATTTTTGCACTATTTCTTTAAATAACTCAATAAGTGTATGATTTTACACATTCATTTACTGCATATTTATCATATTTAAGTTACTAAATGCTTTGATAAGTATTTAATTCTAAAATTTAGATTTTTTGATTTTTTATTAATTTTTTTCTTATGTGAAAAGGAAGGGGGTGGGGGGTGATTTTCATACATATTCAACTTCTTCTCCAGAACCACTGAAAAGATTTTCATGAAACTTGGTAGGAATGAAGTACTCATGGTCCCCTACAAGTGATGTTGTTTTTCGTCCAGATCCATCAACAGGTGGCGCCACCAGAGGCAAAAGTAGGTCACAGGGGGTACCCTCCTGTGACAAACTTCTTCTTCAGAACGAAAGCACGTATCGACAAACTGAAAGCATCAGAATGACCTAGAGAGATGTCTCAAGAAGTGTTGTTGTTTTTGGTTCCACTCGGAAGTCAAATTTTTGACGTCTTTTCGGACTCTGTCGGAAATGCACATTTTTCCACTATTTCTTTAAATAACTAAATATGTGTATGGTTTTACACATTCATTTACTACAAATTCATCACATTTAAGTTACTTAATGCTTTGATATGTATTTCATACTGAAATTTTAATTTTTTGATTTTTTATGAATTATTTTCTTATGTGAAAAGGAAAGGGGGGGGGGGGTGATTTTCATACATATTCAACTTCTTCTCCAGAACTGCTGAACAGATTTTTATGAGTATTTTTTCAATCATGAATAGATATGTTTACTGTGAACATGGACCCAAGGCTTGTGGGTTCAAGTCCCGGCACGAGCACTCCTCAAATTTTTTTCTTCATTTTTTCCCATTTTGTCAGCTTATTATGCACTTTTAGATAATCTGAATACCTTAAATTCCATTTTTTACTTAAAAAAATTTTTCTTCCCTTTATTAGCTCACCTGAGCCATAGGCTCAAAGTGAGCTATTGTCATAGCGTGGCGTCCGTCGTCCGTCGTCGTCCGTCGTCCGTCGTAAACTTTTCAACATTTTCGACTTCTTCTCCAGAACCACTGAAAAGATTTTCATGAAACTTGGTAGGAATGAAGTACTCATGGTCCCCTACAAGTGTTGTTGTTTTTCGTCCGGATCCATCAACAGGTGGCGCCACCAGAGGCAAAAGTAGGTCACAGGGGGTACCCTCCTTTGACAAACTTCTTCTTCAGAACGGAGGCACGTATCGACAAACCGAAAGCATCAGGATGAACTAGAGAGATGTCTTAAGAAGTGTTGTTATTTTTGGTTCCACTCGGAAGTCAAATTTTTGACACGTTTTTGACGTCTTTTCGAACTTCGTCAGAAATGCACATTTTTGCACTATTTCTTTAAATAACTCAATAAGTGTATGATTTTACACATTCATTTACTGCATATTTATCATATTTAAGTTACTAAATGCTTTGATAAGTATTTAATTCTAAAATTTAGATTTTTTGATTTTTTATTAATTTTTTTCTTATGTGAAAAGGAAGGGGGGGGGGGGTGATTTTCATACATATTCAACTTCTTCTCCAGAACCACTGAAAAGATTTTCATGAAACTTGGTAGGAATGAAGTACTCATGGTCCCCTACAAGTGATGTTGTTTTTCGTCCAGATCCATCAACAGGTGGCGCCACCAGAGGCAAAAGTAGGTCACAGGGGGTACCCTCCTGTGACAAACTTCTTCTTCAGAACGAAAGCACGTATCGACAAACTGAAAGCATCAGAATGACCTAGAGAGATGTCTCAAGAAGTGTTGTTGTTTTTGGTTCCACTCGGAAGTCAAATTTTTGACGTCTTTTCGGACTCTGTCGGAAATGCACATTTTTCCACTATTTCTTTAAATAACTAAATATGTGTATGGTTTTACACATTCATTTACTACAAATTCATCACATTTAAGTTACTTAATGCTTTGATATGTATTTCATACTGAAATTTTAATTTTTTGATTTTTAGCTCTACTGGTCTCAGACCAGTCGAGCTTATGCGATCACCCTTCGTCCGGCGTCCGTCCGTCTGTCCGTCTGTCCGTCTGTCTGTCTGTCCGTCTGTCCGTAAACAATTCTTGTCCGGACAACTCCTCTGAAACTGTTAGAGATAGAAACTTAATTCTTTTTGTATTTTACTTGGTCCATGGTCTAGTTGTGCACCTGACATTCAGTTTCAGTCCTTGACTCCCAGGGTCTTAGAAAATGGGCGTGGTCATTAAATTCTATGTAATTTTGTCCGGATAGCTCTTCTTTCACTATTAATGATAGAGACATAATTCTTTTTGCAATATGATGGGTCTGTAGTCTAGTTGTGCACCTGATATTTTGTTTGAGCCTATGACCCCCAGGGTCTTGGAAAAGGGTGTGGCCATTTTCTTTTATATTATTCCATATAATCTTATGCTTACAGGGCTGACACTATAAATAATGGAGACTAAATTCTTTATGCAATATGATGGGTCTGTAATCTCGTTGTCCACCTCATATTTTGTTTGAGTCTCTGACCCCAAGGGTCTTAGAAAATGGGTGTGGTTGTTTTCTCTCTATTAATTAAACTACATGTGATATCATGATAGCTAATTTCCCAGAATTTATGGATAATAGTTAATTGATTTATTCCAAAATATTATCGGTTTGCAGTTTAGATGTCATTACAGTATTTTACTTCAGTCCCTGTTCCCTAGGATTCTGGAAAATGGGTATATGGCTATTTTCTCTTACCCTATCTACATGCATTTAGAGTACATAAGTGACAGAAACTATAAATAAACAAAGATATTGCAATTTTACAATATTATCATAGATGAGTCTGTAATTTAGTTTTTCTCATATTTTATTTGGGACCTGACCCAGGATTTTATCTTAAATTCTATAGAAACGCTAGGGGATGGTTTCCGAATTTCCTCTGATCAATCAATCAACATGAAAATCTTTTCTATAGTGTTTATACAGTGCAAGAAAGATATCAAATAGTCAAAATGCATGTATTTCTCACTTATTTTTTATTTGTTTAACATGTTTAAGGTGTAAGATTTTTGGGGAGAGTAGTGAGAATTTTTGTTGCAAGAGACTAGAATGTCCGAAGTGATCACAGACTTGAGCTGTGCTTTCTGTTAAATGGGAACACCAGAATTACAAAGATTGATCATTTTATCAAATAAAATAGCAATAATGCATCCTTCACATTGCCAAATGAAAGGAATATTGTGCTTGTGTAAGTTTTTTTTTTTGAGGGGGGGGGGGGGAGAGGGGGGAGGTAACTAGAATGTCCTAAGTTATCACAGACTTGAGCTGTGCTTTCTGTTAAATGGGAAAACCAGAATCACAAAGATTGATCATTTTATCAAATAAAATAGCAATAATGCATCCTTCACATTGCCAAATGAAAGGAATATTGTGCTTGTGTAAGCTTTTTTTTTGGGGGGGGAGAGGGGGGAGGTAACTAGAATGTCGTAAGTGATCACAGACTTGAGCTGTGCTCTCTGTTAAATGGGAACACCAGAATAACAAAGATTGATCATTTTATCAAATAAAATAGCAATAATGCATCCTTCACATTGCCAAATGAAAGGAATATTGTGCTTGTGTAAGCTTTTTTTTTGGGGGGGGGGGGGGAGGGGGGAGGTAACTCTTACATCTTTCTTTCTTCTTACAAATTCCTCCACTGCTTGGAGTACCACCCCCAATGGGATGTAAAACTGTGTGGTTTGATAAAATTTTTCATAATGTTTACATTAAAGCAAGTGACACATGTTTTAATAGAAGATAATATAACAAGAGATGCCTTATTGGCATATCTACTATGTGTTAATCAAATTTTAAAAAAATTAAAATGAAATACTAAAAAAAATCATTTGTAAAAGGCGACTCATACAAAAATATTTCAACCCAGGAAAACTTCTACCAAAATTTTCCTTTATTGCCATTTGACAATATTATCATAGATGAGTCTGAAATTTAGTTTTTCTCATATTTTATTTAGGGCCTGACCCAGGATTTTATCTTCAATCCTATAGAAACGCTAGGGGATAGTTTCGGAATTTCCTCTGATCAATCAATCAACTTCAAAATCTTTTCTATTATGTTTATACAGTGCAAGAAAGATAACAAACAATCAAAATGCATGTATTTCTTACTTATTTTTTAATTGTTTAAGGTGTAAGATTTTTAGAGAGAGTAGTGAGACTTTTTGTTGCAAGAGTAGAATGTCCTATTTTTTTTAGTGATCACGGACTTGAGCTGTGCTTTCTGATAATATTAGTTATACAGTGTTTTACAGGGGGGATACAGAAATATTTTGGGTCGATGAAAAAAGTTGTATTGGGCGAGGTGAAGCCGAGCCTCGCCCAATACAACTTTTTTCATCGACCCAATATATTTTTGTATCCCCCCTGTAAAACACTGTATAACGAATTTATCCCACCGATGGCTTTTGGTTTGTGTATGTTACGTCAACATATTTTTAAAGCATCTCAGTGACGTCAAAAGCGTAAAGCGTCTTTGTAGAAGCAGGATATTAAAATGATATCCTGTCAGTAACATAATACAACATAATATTAGGTTCTTCTCGACCAATCAAATTGCAAGAAATTTGCCAGAGGTGGGATAAATGGAAACACCAGAATCACAAAGATTGATCATTTTATCAAATAAAATAGCAATAATGCATCCTTCACATTGCCAAATGAAAGGTGCTTGTGTAAGTTATAGAAGTTGAATTTGTAACAGGAGAGGGAGAGATGTGACTGTACCGAGAATCGAATCCGAGATCTTCTGCTATCAAGGCAGACGCTCTTACCAACTGAGCTATCTGGGAACGATGCCAGTTCCTGCCACACTCCTCTCCACCAATTTTTCAGGTTCCCATGCACTGGAAACCTCACACTAAACTCCGCTTCACCTTGAGTCATTTAGTTTGGTGCCAATTCTGTAACAGGAGAGGAAAAGATGTGACCGAACCGTGAATTGAACCGAGACCTTCTGCTATCTGGGCAGACGCTCTTACCAACTGAGCTATCTGGGTACGATACCTGTTCCTGCCATAAATTAATGGTAATAAACTAATGTTTCAGGCCTTTTTGTCAATTGGACCTCGAGTCATTTTGTCCTTTTAAAATTTGACCAATCAAAAACATCATTTCAACCTCATGCAGATTTTGAAATATTTTTCTGAACTGGGATATATGGTAGAAATGTTTTCTATAGAGGATCAAATATTTCATACCGGTATGTAAAAATATTTTGTATTATATTTTAATAATTAGCTTCTGTCTACATTAATACCACATTCGCCCTAAAAGTTCATGTTCTTCATTCAATATTCTATTTACATTGTTTTACATTTACGAAATAAATAGCCTAAAACCTTTTTAGGTTTTAGAACAAAATGGCCGATACTTTTAAAATTTCACTCGGTAGGCCACATGTCCTATTATGTTTAATTTCAATCTGAAACTGCCTGAGTACTTGATCTAAGTATTTTCACTGGTCAGTATAAGAAAGAAGGAAATATCTCTTATAATAGAGTATCCTATGCAATACTATTTCAGCTCAAATGAGAGGTTATTTATGCCTTTAGTCTTAATTTTATAAAAGGGCATATAGTGGTAGGTCTGTCTGTTCATCTGTTTGTCTATCCATCCGACTGTCAGTATATCATTCCATTCAACTAAATTCTAATGAAAGGGTATAAGATAATAGAGCTGTCATATATTGCATGTCTATGAACCTTGAGATTTAGGCTCATCTTTTGGAGCCAAATTTTTAACCTTTGACCCCATCACTGACCTTTGACCCACATTTTTTGAAAAATAAAAACATCTGTTATTTTAGTTTTGATACATACATTTTGTATGGTATGTTATACATGTTGTATATACACGTTTTAGACTCTCACATTCTAGAGAAATCTAAGGCACGGTCCATTTGATATTCTTGGGGGGGGGGGGGGGGGACTCCGTTTTTTTCAAAAAAAAAATTTTGCTCTGAATTTTGATGAAAAAAATTAATTAGGAATTGATGGATATGCATTGGCATGTGGTTGTTGGTTCTAATAAAAAAAAACTTGATACACATTTATCCCGCCTCTGGCAAATTTCTTGCAATCTGATTGGTCGAGAAGAACCAAATATTATGTTGTGCAATATTTTACTAACAGAATATTATTTTGATATCCTGCTTCTACTAAGATGCTTTAATTATGCTTTTGACGTCACCAAAATGCTTTAGAATATGTTGACGTAACATACACAAACCAAAAGCGATTCAGCGGGATAAATTCGTTATAGAGTGTTTTACAGGGGGGATACAGAAATATATTGGGTCGATGAAAAAAGTGGTATTAGGCAAGGTGAAGTCCAGCATTCATTCTCTTGAGTGTATATGTACAAATCAACCAGGAGAGCTTCAGTCTCATCAGAGACTTCTGGTTTATGAATTATTTTCTTATGTGAAAAGGAAAGGGGGGGGTGATTTTCATACATATTCAACTTCTTCTCCAGAACTGCTGAACAGATTTTTATGAGTATTTTTTCAATCATGAATAGATATGTTTACTGTGAACATGGACCCAAGGCTTGTAAGTTCAAGTTCTGGTACCCTGGTAACTTTAGTTTCGTATAAGTTGGTACATGTTCATGTATGCAAGAGTTGTCTTTCTTTAATATAGATTTATGTTTTTGAGGTTTAAATTTTTGGATTATTGATTCATTTGAATGTTATATATTTTGAATTATTAAATAGGTATGGAAAAGGAAACTAAATTATTTTAAAAAGATGAATAAGTATTTTCAAATTTATCTTGTGAAGACTTAGATATACAACTATGAAATTACAATATTGAGAGCAGCTCAAAATATTAATGTAAGAACAGATCAATGTTATCAATAACACAGAGAAAGGATGGGGAGGGGGTCTGTTATTTTGCTTTAGCTTCTGTATAACTATCTCTCTTGGGTTACTTAGATTACTCAAGAAGAAGGGGGGATGATTTACATACATATTCAACTTCTTCTCCAGAACCACTGAACAGATTTTCGTTAAACTTGGTAGGAAAGAAGAAATCATGGTCCCCTACAAGTATTGTTGTTTTTAGCTCACCTGAGCGAAGCTCAAGTGAGCTATTGTCATAGCGCGTCGTCCGTCCGTCCGACGTAAACTTTTAACATTTTCGATATCTTTTCGGCAACTGCTGCACAGAATTTCACGAAATTTCACAGGAAGCAAGTACTCAATGCCCTCTATCAAATTTATGTTTTTCAAGCCGATCGGAAATCCAAGATGGCCGCCACAGGCTCTGATTGGCTGACACATTTTTGACTTCTCTTCTGAAACTGCGTCACAGAATTTCATGAAACTTCACAGGAAGCAAGTACTCAATGCCCTCTACCAAGTTTGTGTTTTTTGAGCCGATTGGAAATCCAAGATGGCCGCCACAGGCTCTGATTGGCTGACACATTTTTGACTTCTCCTCCGAAACTGCTGCACAGAATTTCATGAAACTTCACAGGAAGCAAGTACTCAATGCCTTCTACCAAGTTTGTGTTTTTGGAGCCGATTGGAAATCCAAGATGGCCGCCACAGGCTCTAATTGGCTGACACATTCTCGACTTCTCCTCTGAAACCGCTGCACAGAATTTCATGAAACTTCACGGGAAGCAACTACTCAATGCCCTCTACCAAATTGTGTTTTTCAAGCCAATAGGAAATCCAAGATGGCTGCCACAGGCTCTGATTGGCTGACACATTTTCAACTTCTCTTCTATAACCACTGCACAGAATATCATGAATCTTCACAGGAAGCAAGTACTCAATGCCCTCTACTAAGTTTGTGTTTTTCGAGCCAATCGGAAATCCAAGATGGCTGCCACAGACTCTGATTGACTGACACATTTTCGACTTCTCCTCTCAAGCGGCTGCATAGAATTTCACAAACCTTCACAGGAAGCAAGTACTGATTGCTCTCTACCAAGTTTGTGTTTTTCGAGCTGATCAGAAATCCAAGATGGCCGCCACAGGCTCTGATTGGCTGACAAATTTTCGACTTCTCCTCTGAAACCGCTGCGCAGAATTTCATGAAACTTCACAGGATGCAAGTACTCATACCCTCTATCAAGTTTGCGTTTTTGGAGCCTATCGGAAATTCAAGATGGCCGCCACAGGCTCTGATTGGCTGACACATTTTCAACTTCTCCTCTAAAACTGCTTCACAGAATTTCTTGAAACTTCACAGGACGCAAGTACTAATTGCCCTCTACTTAGTTTGTGTTTTTCGAGCCGATTGGAAATCCAAGATGTCCTCTATAGGCTCTATTTGAATGACACATTTTTATGCCCCCGGAATCAAAGATTCGGGGGCATATAGTTTTTGGCCTGTCCGTCTGTTTGTCTGTTTATCTGTTTGTCTGTTTATCTGTTTGTCTGTTTGTCTGTTTGTCTGTTTGTCCGAAAAACTTTAACATTGGACATAACTTTTGAATGGGAAGTGATAGGGCTTTCATATTTCACATGTGTATTCCTTGTGACAAGACCTTTCCATTGATACCAAAATTTTTGACCTCGTGACCTTGACCTTGTCCTTTGACCTACTTTTCAAAAACTTTAACATTGGGCATAACTTTTGAATGGTAAGTGATAGGGCTTTCATATTTCACATGTGTATTCCTTGTGACAAGACCTTTCCATTGATACCAAAATTTTTGACCTCGTGACCTTGACCTTGACCTTTGACCTACTTTTCAAAAAACTTTAACATTGGGCATAACTTTTGAATGGTAAGTGATAGGGCTTTCATATTTCCCATGTGTATTCCTTGTGACAAGACCTTTCCATTGATACCAAAATTTTTGACCTTGTGACCTTGACCTTGACCTTTGACCTACTTTTCAAAAAACTTTAATATTGGGCATAACTTTTGAATGGGAAGTGATAGGGCTTTCATATTTCACATGTGTATTCCTTGTGACAAGACCTTTCCATTGATACCAAAATTTTTGACCTTGTGACCTTGACCTTTGACCTACTTTTCAAAAACTTTAACATTGGGCATAACTTTTGAATGGTAAGTGATAGGGCTTTCATATTTCACATGTGTATTCCTTGTGACAAGACCTTTCCATTGATACCAAAAATTTTGACCTCGTGACCTTGACCTTGACCTTTGACCTACTTTTCAAAAACTTTAACATTGGGCATAACTTTTGAATGATAAGTGATAGGGCTTTCATATTTCGCATGCGTATTCCTTGTGACAAGACCTTTCCATTGATACCAAAATTTTTGACCTTGTGACCTTGACCTTTGACCTTTTAACCCAGTGACCTCACATACATGTACTTAACAGAAAATAGTGTTCATACTAATAAAGATGCCACCGGGGGCATTCGTGTTTCACAAACACAGGCTTTATTGACTTATCCTCTTAAACTACTGCACAGAATGTCACTGAACTTTACAGGAAGTAACTTGTACACCTTGTCCTTCTCAAAGCTTCACTAAAAGCGATTTCCTTCAGGTCTTGACTTTGATTGAAAACATACATACAGTCTCCTCAGGTGAGCGATGTGGCCCCCTTGGGCCTCTTGTTTATTAATTTTTTTCTTATGTGAAAAGGAAGGGGGGGGGGGGGGGGTGATTTTCATACATATTCAACTTCTTCTCCAGAACCACTGAAAAGATTTTCATGAAACTTGGTAGGAATGAAGTACTCATGGTCCCCTACAAGTGATGTTGTTTTTCGTCCAGATCCATCAACAGGTGGCGCCACCAGAGGTAAAAGTAGGTCACAGGGGGTACCCTCCTTTGACAAACTTCTTCTTCAGAACGAAAGCACGTATCGACAAACTGAAAGCATCAGAATGATCTAGAGAGATGTCTTAAGAAGTGTTGTTGTTTTTGGTTCCACTCGGAAGTCAAATTTTTGATGCGTTTTTGACGTCTTTTCGGACTCTGTCGGAAATGCACATTTTTGCACTATTTCTTTAAATAACTCAATATGTGTATGGTTTTACACATTCATTTACTACAGATTCATCACATTTAAGTTACTTAATGCTTTGATATGTATTTCATACTGAAATTTTAATTTTTTGATTTTTTATGAATTATTTTCTTATGTGAAAAGGAAAGGGGGGGGGGTGATTTTCATACATATTCAACTTCTTCTCCAGAACTGCTGAACAGATTTTTATGAGTATTTTTTCAATCATGAATAGATATGTTTACTGTGAACATGGACCCAAGGCTTGTAAGTTCAAGTCCCGGCACGAGCACTCCTCAAATTTTTTTCTTCATTTTTTCCCATTTTGTCAGCTTATTATGCACTTTTAGATAATCTGAATACCTTAAATTCCAGTTTTTACTTAAAAAAATTTTTCTTCCCTTTATTAGCTCACCTGAGCCATAGGCTCAAAGTGAGCTATTGTCATAGCGTGGCGTCCGTCGTCGTCCGTCGTCGTCCGTCGTAAACTTTTCAACATTTTCGACTTCTTCTCCAGAACCACTGAAAAGATTTTCATGAAACTTGGTAGGAATGAAGTACTCATGGTCCCCTACAAGTGTTGTTGTTTTTCGTCCGGATCCATCAACAGGTGGCGCCACCAGAGGCAAAAGTAGGTCACAGGGGGTACCCTCCTTTGACAAACTTCTTCTTCAGAACGGAGGCACGTATCGACAAACCAAAAGCATCAGGATGAACTAGAGAGATGTCTTAAGAAGTGTTGTTATTTTTGGTTCCACTCGGAAGTCAAATTTTTGACGCGTTTTTGACGTCTTTTCGGACTTCGTCAGAAATGCACATTTTTGCACTATTTCTTTAAATAACTCAATAAGTGTATGATTTTACACATTCATTTACTGCATATTTATCATATTTAAGTTACTAAATGCTTTGATAAGTATTTTATTCTAAAATTTAGATTTATTAATTTTTTTCTTATGTGAAAAGGAAGGGGGGGGGGTGATTTTCATACATATTCAACTTCTTCTCCAGAACCACTGAAAAGATTTTCATGAAACTTGGTAGGAATGAAGTACTCATGGTCCCCTACAAGTGATGTTGTTTTTCGTCCAGATCCATCAACAGGTGGCGCCACCAGAGGCAAAAGTAGGTCACAGGGGGTACCCTCCTTTGACAAACTTCTTCTTCAGAACGAAAGCACGTATCGACAAACTGAAAGCATCAGAATGATCTAGAGAGATGTCTTAAGAAGTGTTGTTGTTTTTGGTTCCACTCGGAAGTCAAATTTTTGACGCGTTTTTGACGTCTTTTCGGACTCTGTCGGAAATGCACATTTTTGCACTATTTCTTTAAATAACTCAATATGTGTATGGTTTTACACATTCATTTACTACAGATTCATCACATTTAAGTTACTTAATGCTTTGATATGTATTTCATACTGAAATTTTAATTTTTTGATTTTTTATGAATTATTTTCTTATGTGAAAAGGAAAGGGGGGGGGGTGATTTTCATACATATTCAACTTCTTCTCAAGAACTGCTGAACAGATTTTTATGAGTATTTTTTCAATCATGAATAGATATGTTTACTGTGAACATGGACCCAAGGCTTGTAAGTTCAAGTCCCGGCACGAGCACTCCTCAAATTTTTTTCTTCATTTTTTCCCATTTTGTCAGCTTATTATGCACTTTTAGATAATCTGAATACCTTAAATTCCAGTTTTTACTTAAATTTTTCTTCCCTTTATTAGCTCACCTGAGCCATAGGCTCAAAGTGAGCTATTGTCATAGCGTGGCGTCCGTCGTCGTCCGTCGTCGTCCGTCGTAAACTTTTCAACATTTTCGACTTCTTCTCCAGAACCACTGAAAAGATTTTCATGAAACTTGGTAGGAATGAAGTACTCATGGTCCCCTACAAGTGTTGTTGTTTTTCGTCCGGATCCATCAACAGGTGGCGCCACCAGAGGCAAAAGTAGGTCACAGGGGGTACCCTCCTTTGACAAACTTCTTCTTCAGAACGGAGGCACGTATCGACAAACCAAAAGCATCAGGATGAACTAGAGAGATGTCTTAAGAAGTGTTGTTATTTTTGGTTCCACTCGGAAGTCAAATTTTTGACGCGTTTTTGACGTCTTTTCGGACTTCGTCAGAAATGCACATTTTTGCACTATTTCTTTAAATAACTCAATAAGTGTATGATTTTACACATTCATTTACTGCATATTTATCATATTTAAGTTACTAAATGCTTTGATAAGTATTTTATTCTAAAATTTAGATTTTTTGATTTTTTATGCCCCCGGAATCAAAGATTCGGGGGCATATAGTTTTTGGCCTGTCCGTCTGTTTGTCTGTTTGTCTGTTTGTCCGAAAAACTTTAACATTGGACATAACTTTTGAATGGGAAGTGATAGGGCTTTCATATTTCACATGTGTATTCCTTGTGACAAGACCTTTCCATTGATACCAAATTTTTGACCTCGTGACCTTGACCTTGACCTTTGACCTACTTTTCAAAAACTTTAACATTGGGCATAACTTTTGAATGGTAAATGATAGGGCTTTCATATTTCACATGTGTATTCCTTGTGACAAGACCTTTCCATTGATACCAAAATTTTTGACCTCGTGACCTTGACCTTGACCTTTGACCTACTTTTAAAAAAACTTTAACATTGGGCATAACTTTTGAATGGTTAGTGATAGGGCTTTCATATTTCACATGTGTATTCCTTGTGACAAGAACTTTCCATTGATACCAAAAATTTTTGACCTCGTGACATTGACCTTGACCTTTGACCTACTTTTCAAAAACTTTAACATTGGGCATAACTTTTGAATGGTAAGTGATAGGGCTTTCATATTTCACATGTGTATTCCTTGTGACAAGACCTTTCCATTGATACCAAAATTTTTGACCTCGTGACCTTGACCTTGACCTTTGACCTACTTTAAAAAAACTTTAACATTGGGCATAACTTTTGAATGGTAAGTGATAGGGCTTTCATATTTCACATGTGTATTCCTTGTGACAAGACCTTTCCATTGATACCAAAATTTTTGACCTTGTGACCTTGACCTTTGACCTACTTTTCAAAACATTTTAACATTGGGCATAACTTTTGAATGGGAAGTGATAGGGCTTTCATATTTCACATGTGTATTCCTTGTGACAAGACCTTTCCATTGATACCAAAATTTTTGACCTCGTGACCTTGACCTTGACCTTTGACCTATTTTTCAAAAACTTTAACATTGGGCATACCTTTTGAATGGTAAGTGATAGGGCTTTCATATTTCACATGTGTATTCCTTGTGACAAGACCTTTCCATTGATACCAAAATTTTTGACCTTGTGACCTTGACCTTGACCTTTGACCTACTTTTCAAAACATTTTAACATTGGGCATAACTTTTGAATGGGAAGTGATAGGGCTTTCATATTTCACATGTGTATTCCTTGTGACAAGACCTTTCCATTGATGCCAAAATTTTTGACCTCGTGACCTTGACCTTGACCTTTGACCTATTTTTCAAAAACTTTAACATTGGGCATACCTTTTGAATGGTAAGTGATAGGGCTTTCATATTTCACATGTGTATTCCTTGTGACAAGACCTTTCCATTGATACCAAAATTTTGACCTCGAGACCTTGACCTTGACTTTTGACCTACTTTTCAAAAACTTTAACATTGGGCATAACTTTTGAATGGTAAGTGATAGGGCTTTCATATTTCACATGTGTATTCCTTGTGACAAGACCTTTCCATTGATACCAAAAATTTTGACCTCTTGACCTTGACCTTGTCCTTTGACCTACTTTTCAAAAACTTTAACATTGGGCATAACTTTTGAATGGTAAGTGATAGGGCTTTCATATTTCGCATGCGTATTCCTTGTGACAAGACCTTTCCATTGATACCAAAATTTTTGACCTTGTGACCTTGACCTTTGACCTTTTAACCCAGTGACCTCACATACATGTACTTAACAGAAAATAGTGTTCATACTAACAAAGATGCCACCGGGGGCATTCGTGTTTCACAAACACAGGCTTTATTATTAATTTTTTTCTTATGTGAAAAGGAAGGGGGGGGGGTGATTTTCATACATATTCAACTTCTTCTCCAGAACCACTGAAAAGATTTTCATGAAACTTGGTAGGAATGAAGTACTCATGGTCCCCTACAAGTGATGTTATTTTTCGTCCAGATCCATCAACAGGTGGCGCCACCAGAGGCAAAAGTAGGTCACAGGGGGTACCCTCCTTTGACAAACTTCTTCTTCAGAACGAAAGCACGTATCGACAAACTGAAAGCATCAGAATGATCTAGAGAGATGTCTTAAGAAGTGTTGTTGTTTTTGGTTCCACTCGGAAGTCAAATTTTTGACGCGTTTTTGACGTCTTTTCGGACTCTGTCGGAAATGCACATTTTTGCACTATTTCTTTAAATAACTCAATATGTGTATGGTTTTACACATTCATTTACTACAGATTCATCACATTTAAGTTACTTAATGCTTTGATATGTATTTCATACTGAAATTTTAATTTTTTGATTTTTTATGAATTATTTTCTTATGTGAAAAGGAAAGGGGGGGGGGTGATTTTCATACATATTCAACTTCTTCTCCAGAACTGCTGAACAGATTTTTATGAGTATTTTTTCAATCATGAATAGATATGTTTACTGTGAACATGGACCCAAGGCTTGTAAGTTCAAGTCCCGGCACGAGCACTCCTCAAATTTTTTTCTTCATTTTTTCCCATTTTGTCAGCTTATTATGCACTTTTAGATAATCTGAATACCTTAAATTCCAGTTTTTACTTAAAAAAATTTTTCTTCCCTTTATTAGCTCACCTGAGCCATAGGCTCAAAGTGAGCTATTGTCATAGCGTGGCGTCCGTCGTCCGTCGTCGTCCGTCGTAAACTTTTCAACATTTTCGACTTCTTCTCCAGAACCACTGAAAAGATTTTCATGAAACTTGGTAGGAATGAAGTACTCATGGTCCCCTACAAGTGTTGTTGTTTTTCGTCCGGATCCATCAACAGGTGGCGCCACCAGAGGCAAAAGTAGGTCACAGGGGGTACCCTCCTTTGACAAACTTCTTCTTCAGAACGGAGGCACGTATCGACAAACCAAAAGCATCAGGATGAACTAGAGAGATGTCTTAAGAAGTGTTGTTATTTTTGGTTCCACTCGGAAGTCAAATTTTTGACGCGTTTTTGACGTCTTTTCGGACTTCGTCAGAAATGCACATTTTTGCACTATTTCTTTAAATAACTCAATAAGTGTATGATTTTACACATTCATTTACTGCATATTTATCATATTTAAGTTACTAAATGCTTTGATAAGTATTTTATTCTAAAATTTAGATTTTTTGATTTTTTATTAATTTTTTTCTTATGTGAAAAGGAAGGGGGGGGGTGATTTTCATACATATTCAACTTCTTCTCCAGAAC
Organism: Pinctada fucata; assembly: GCA_028142955.1. Lineage (NCBI taxonomy): Eukaryota > Metazoa > Mollusca > Bivalvia > Pterioida > Pteriidae > Pinctada > Pinctada fucata. The sequence goes on from AP027115.1 coordinate 28,018,671, forward strand.
CACTGAAAAGATTTTCATGAAACTTGGTAGGAATGAAGTACTCATGGTCCCCTACAAGTGATGTTGTTTTTCGTCCAGATCCATCAACAGGTGGCGCCACCAGAGGCAAAAGTAGGTCACAGGGGGTACCCTCCTTTGACAAACTTCTTCTTCAGAACGAAAGCACGTATCGACAAACTGAAAGCATCAGAATGATCTAGAGAGATGTCTTAAGAAGTGTTGTTGTTTTTGGTTCCACTCGGAAGTCAAATTTTTGACGCGTTTTTGACGTCTTTTCGGACTCTGTCGGAAATGCACATTTTTGCACTATTTCTTTAAATAACTCAATATGTGTATGGTTTTACACATTCATTTACTACAGATTCATCACATTTAAGTTACTTAATGCTTTGATATGTATTTCATACTGAAATTTTAATTTTTTGATTTTTTATGAATTATTTTCTTATGTGAAAAGGAAAGGGGGGGGGGGTGATTTTCATACATATTCAACTTCTTCTCCAGAACTGCTGAACAGATTTTTATGAGTATTTTTTCAATCATGAATAGATATGTTTACTGTGAACATGGACCCAAGGCTTGTAAGTTCAAGTTCTGGTACCCTGGTAACTTTAGTTTCGTATAAGTTGGTACATGTTCATGTATGCAAGAGTTGTCTTTCTTTAATATAGATTTATGTTTTTGAGGTTTAAATTTTTGGATTATCGATTCATTTGAATGTTATATATTTTGAATTATTAAATAGGTATGGAAAAGGAAACTAAATTATTTTAAAAAGATGAATAAGTATTTTCAAATTTATCTTGTGAAGACTTAGATATACAACTATGAAATTACAATATTGAGAGCAGCTCAAAATATTAATGTAAGAACAGATCAATGTTATCAATAACACAGTGAAAGGATGGGGAGGGGGTCTGTTATTTTGCTTTAGCTTCTGTATAACTATCTCTCTTGGGTTACTTAGATTACTCAAGAAGAAGGGGGGATGATTTTCATACATATTCAACTTCTTCTCCAGAACCACTGAACAGATTTTCGTTAAACTTGGTAGGAAAGAAGAAATCATGGTCCCCTACAAGTATTGTTGTTTTTAGCTCACCTGAGCGAAGCTCAAGTGAGCTATTGTCATAGCGCGTCGTCCGTCCGACGTAAACTTTTAACATTTTCGATATCTTTTCGGCAACCGCTGCACAGAATTTCACGAAATTTCACAGGAAGCAAGTACTCAATGCCCTCTATCAAATTTTTGTTTTTCAAGCCGATCGGAAATCCAAGATGGCCGCCACAGGCTCTGATTGGCTGACACATTTTTGACTTCTCTTCTGAAACTGCGTCACAGAATTTCATGAAACTTCACAGGAAGCAAGTACTCAATGCCCTCTACCAAGTTTGTGTTTTTTGAGCCGATTGGAAATCCAAGATGGCCGCCACAGGCTCTGATTGGCTGACACATTTTTGACTTCTCCTCCGAAACTGCTGCACAGAATTTCATGAAACTTCACAGGAAGCAAGTACTCAATGCCTTCTACCAAGTTTGTGTTTTTGGAGCCAATTGGAAATCCAAGATGGCCGCCACAGGCTCTAATTGGCTGACACATTCTCGACTTCTCCTCTGAAACCGCTGCACAGAATTTCATGAAATTTCATGGGAAGCAACTACTCAATGCCCTCTACCAAATTGTGTTTTTCAAGCCAATCGGAAATCCAAGATGGCTGCCACAGGCTCTGATTGGCTGACACATTTTCAACTTCTCTTCTATAACCACTGCACAGAATATCATGAAACTTCACAGGAAGCAAGTACTCAATGCCCTCTACTAAGTTTGTGTTTTTCGAGCCAATCGGAAATCCAAGATGGCTGCCACAGACTCTGATTGACTGACACATTTTCGACTTCTCCTCTCAAACGGCTGCATAGAATTTCACAAACCTTCACAGGAAGCAAGTACTGATTGCTCTCTACCAAGTTTGTGTTTTTCGAGCTGATCAGAAATCCAAGATGGCCGCCACAGGCTCTGATTGGCTGACAAATTTTCGACTTCTCCTCTGAAACCGCTGCGCAGAATTTCATGAAACTTCACAGGATGCAAGTACTCATACCCTCTATCAAGTTTGCGTTTTTGGAGCCTATCGGAAATTCAAGATGGCTGCCACAGGCTCTGATTGGCTGACACATTTTCAACTTCTCCTCTAAAACTGCTTCACAGAATTTCTTGAAACTTCACAGGACGCAAGTACTAATTGCCCTCTACTTAGTTTGTGTTTTTCGAGCCGATTGGAAATCCAAGACGTCCTCTATAGGCTCTATTTGAATGACACATTTTTGACTTATCCTCTTAAACTACTGCACAGAATGTCACTGAACTTTACAGAAAGTAACTTGTACACCTTGTCCTTCTCAAAGCTTCACTAAAAGCGATTTCCTTCAGGTCTTGACTTTGATTGAAAACATACATACAGTCTCCTCAGGTGAGCGATGTGGCCCCCTTGGGCCTCTTGTATTGAATGAAAATGTGTAGCTCTTTTCTTGTTATATTTATTTACGAGAACAATTTTTGTTTTCTAGTTGCTGAATTTGTGGCTTCTCTTTCATGCATTTGTTATATACATGTATGCATTTGGAAGATTTTTCCAAATCAGAGTCCCATTGTGGTAAAAGTCCATATGAATTTTATCAGAAAGCTCCACCTGTAAATAGGTCCTTTGTCATCTGTGGGGATTAAACGTTGGCCTTTGTCCATCTGTCTGGTTCATATGTTAAAATATGCAGTGGTAACTGAGATTCTATACAGAAAAAAGAAGATAGCCTTTGAGGTCAAAATCTTAGAAATAATATTTTTAGGACAACAATTTCAGCAGACAGATTTATTCTTAAACATGTTAAACATAATCAACTGTTGCCTCTTTTTCCAGAGGATGTAATTCAGCTGTTGGATGATTGGCCAGACAATAAAGAAAATGAACAACCAGCTGATGTTGCCATGGATACCAGTAATGAAGATGTCCATTTTGGTAACTACATAGATGACCTCCCTGAAGTTGACAATGAGGTTAGTTTGTTTTGGATTTAAAGGATCTTTGTTGTTTCAAGGAAGAGTCTTTAAATTTAAAACAAACACTAGCTAGACTTTATTATGGAGAACAAAACTGAGTTATATAATTGTCTGAGATGAAAGAGCTTTCACTGCAATTTTCACTTATGCCACAATAGAATTTTGTCTTTAAGGTATTCAGACCCTAATGCATTTTCGATAATGAATATCAATGAAAAAATCAACCTTCTCATAGAGAGTGTTATATTTTCTATTACAGCTCTTCTCATACAATGATCTACTCCGCATCCTCCATAGATTCCCTATTATAAAATCATCAATATTTGTCAGTAAATTTAGGGAATAACCAGCTTCTGGCGTTATGTTTGTGGACGGTAAATGCTGATTTTACGGTGGTCAACTGAGTTTTTCTGGCAACCCGTTAGAGGAGTTAGAAAAATAGATGTTTGTACTGCAAAATTAGCATTTACCGTCCGCAAACATAATGTCAGAAGCTAGTTATTCCCAATGCAATCTATACTAATGTGAATATTAGGCGAAATGTGACGTTAGCAACGTCAAAGCCCAGTATGTTCTCTTTTTAAGGCTGTAACTAAGGAGCAAACAACCAATGAAGTTCGACGTTACAGCAACATTGCATTAGAATATGAAATAACCGAAAATGCTCCATTATGGTCTGAGAATGCTGTTATAATTAGGGAATAACTAGCTTCTGATTTTATGTTTGCAGACGGTAAATGCTGACTTTACGGTGGTAAACTGAGCTTTTCTAGCGACTTGTTAGGGGAGCCAGAAAAAAGGATGTTTGCACAGTAAAATCAGCATTTACCGTCTGCAAACATAACGTCAGTATCAAGTTAATCCCATTCTAATGCAATCCATATTTTTTGTGAATATAAGGGGAAATGTGACGTTAGTAATGCCAAGGCCTGGTGTGTTCTTGTTTTACTGCCATAACTAAGAAACAAGCAACCAATGAAATTTGATGTTATAGCGCATTGCATTAGAATGAAGAACAACTCCAAAAGATTTTTAGCTCTATACAATACACATGATACATGCTATAATAAGATCAGAAAGTGGTCTTTTCATTGCATTTCTGCCAAATTCTGCTAGTATCGTTGACTGAATATGATTGAGTTTCCTATTTATATTTACTTGGTATTTATTGTTACAGAAGGGTGATTTACCATATTCCTACAGACTAGTCAGTATCGTTAACCATATCGGGAGCAGCTCCATTGCAGGTATGATACTCTATGTTTTCTAACTTTAGTTTTTCTTGCATATTATACAATTACCATGATTACATGTTTATATGTTGAAAGGATAGATTGTTCTACTAACATGTATTTTATGCTCGTAACATTCAATAGTGCTACATGTATTTACATATATTTGTTTTCCGAGTAGTTATTTTCTATTTTGAAATAATCACCAGACAATCTTTGAAAATCCATAGAAATGAATGATAGTCATAATAGTCAACTTGATAATACCATGACGGTTCATGTATCGTACCTGGTAAGCTTGGTCAGAAAGAGTGTCTGCTCTGAGAACAGGAGGACTGGACTGGTCACATTTTCCATTCAGCCTGTCACACTTCTTTTTACATGTATGACTACAACTACCATCACAAATGGGGAAAAGTTGAGGTTCATTGATTGTAGTAGATTAACTATGTTTGATTGTTTGTGTATTTCGTGATAATGTTTAGGTTCATTCATTGTAGGGCATTACGTCAGCGATGTATTTAGCATACAGAAACAGGCATGGTTCAGCTGTGATGATAATCATGTGACCAAGATGGCCGAGTCAGAAATACGTGAACGTCGAGAAAGAAGCGGATATATATTTTTCTACCTGAGCAAGTAAGTGTCAGTGACATGTTAGTGATGTGTTACCTGTAAAAGTAAGTGTCAATGACGTGTTAACTGTTAAAGTGTCAGTGACATGTTACCTGTTAAAGTAAGGCAAAATTTTCGCTGGCTAGCATTACAAAAATCTAATGCGAGTACTTGTCAGTGAATGAGCTATTTAAAGCTAATATAAGTAATATTGTTTTGCTAGTCCCCTACCGGCAACGCCGAAGGGACTCTTAATTTCCTCTCGGTCTGTCTGTCTGTCCCTCCGTCTGTCGGAATTTCAGTTTTCCGGACTTCTTTCTGCAGGGAATGGAGATATTCAGATGAAATTTGATACACAGCTTGGTCTTGGATAGTTACAGCGCAAGTTTGACTTTCGTCACACTTGACCTATTTTTCGAGGAGTTATGCCCCTTGATGACTTGGAAAATCCAGTTTTTGTCAGTTTTCCGGACTTTTTTCTGCAACAAAAAGAGATATTCAGGTGAAATTTGACACATAGCATGGTCTTGGATAGTTACAGAGCAAGTTTGACTTTCATCATGCTTGACCTATTTTTCGAGGAGTTATGCCCCTTGATGACTTGGAAAATCCAGTTTTTGTCAGTTTTCCGGACTTTTTTCTGCAACAAAAAGAGATATTCAGGTGAAATTTGATACTCAGCTTGGTCTTGGATAGTCACAGAGCAAGTTCGACTTTTGTCACGCTTGACCTATTTTTAGCTCGACTGCACTTTAGTGCAAAAGAGCTATTGCAATACCCCCGGCGTCCGCGTCCGCGTCGTCCGAACTAGATGATAAGGTAAATGTTAAGATTACACATTTACCTTTCCTATATTCATATTCTGTTTGTTTTTTTTTTTTTGTTGCAAATGTTTAATTATACATAATTTAATATATCCAGATGAGGATATAGCCCCTGGGGTTGGGATTTTTAAAATTATTTCAAATGATAAGGCAAATGTTGAGATGATAAGGTAAATGTTAAGATAGCAATAAAGTCTTTAAAAGCCAATATTGAGCAAAGTATAAGTGCTTCATGTACCAAACTTACATATTTGATATATCTTTGATCAAACTTTCAAAAAATGACCTTGACCTACTTTTTTCTGCTTGAATGATTTTGCCTTTAAAAGCCAATATTGAGCAAAATATAAGTGCTACATGTACCAAACTTGCATATTGGATGTATCTTTGATCAAACTTTCATAAAATGACCTTGACTTACTTTTTTCCGCTTGAATGATTTTGCCTTTAAAAGCCAATATTGAGCAAAGTATAAGTGCTACATGTACCAAACTTGCATATTGGATGTATCTTTGATCAAACTTTCATAAAATGACCTTGACCTACTTTTTTCCGCTTGAATGATTTTACCTTTAAAAGCCAATATTGAGCAAAGTATAAGTGCTACATGTACCAAACTTGCATATTGGATGTATCTTTGATCAAACTTTCATAAAATGACCTTGACCTACTTTTTCCGCTTGAATTATTTTACGTTTAAAAGCCAATATTGAGAAAAGTATAAGTGCTACATGCACCAAACTTGCATATTGGATGCATCTTGGGTTTGACTATTGAAATCTGACCTTGACCTACTTTTTCTGCTTCAGTGATTTTGCTTTAAATTGGCAATATTGAGCTAACTATAAGTGCTACATGCACCAGACTTGCATATTGGATGCATCTTGGGTTTGACTATTGAAATCTGACCTTGACCTACTTTTTCTGCTTCAGTGATTTTGCTTTAAATTGCCAATATTGAGCAAACTATAAGTGGTACATGCACCAGACTTGCATATTGGATGCATCTTGGGTTAGACTATTGAAATCTGACCTTGACCTACTTTTTCTGCTTCAATGATTTTGCTTTTATTGAGCAAAGTAGAGTTTAAATTTTTTATGTGACTTGATATATGTTGTTGCCTGAGAAAGGGAGTTTAAATAAATTGGCTGTCATGAGAGATATTATGCTATGCAGTCGAGCATTAGGTGACTCTGGCAACTATTTTTCGAGGAGTTATGCCCCTTGATGACTTGGAAAATTCAGTTTTTGTCAGTTTTCCGGACTTTTTTCTGCAACAAATAGAGATATTCTGGTGAAATTTTATACTCAGCTTGCTCTTGGATAGTTACAGGGCAAGTTCGACTTTTTGTCTCGCCTGACCTATTTTTTAGTCCCCTACCGGCAACCCCGAAGGGGACTCTTAGTTTCCTCTCGGTCTGTCTGTCTGTCCGTCCGTCCGTCTGTCCCATTTTCAGTTTTCCTGACTTTTTTCGCTGTCGATGCAGATATTGAACTCATTTTTGGTATGTGGATATATTTCAATGTGATACAGTTCAAGTTTGAGTTTGATTTTGATTGACCTAATTTTACAAGAGTTATGGCCCTGGACTTGGCAAATTTTATGAAAATTTCAGTTTTCCGGACTTTTTTCCGCTGTTGTTGCAGATATTGAACTCATTTTTGGTATGTGGATATATCTCAATGTGATACAGATCAACTTTGAGTTTGCTTTTGATTGACCTAATTTTACAAGAGTTATGGCCCTTGGACTTGGCACATTTTATAAAAATTTCAGTTTTCCAGACTTTTTTATGCCCCCGGAATCACAGATTTGGGGGCATATAGTTTTTTGCCTGTCCGTCTGTTTGTCTGTCTGTTTGTTTGTTTGTCCAAACTAAAAACTTTAACATTGGACATAACTTTTGAATGGTAAGTGATAGGGCTTTCATATTTCACATGTGTATTCCTTGTGACAAGACCTTTCCATTGATTCCAAAATTTTTGACCTCGTGACCTTGACCATGACCTTTGACCTACTTTTCAAAAACTTTAACATTGGGCATAACTTTTGAATGGTAAGTGATAAGGCTTTCATATGTCACATGTATATTCCTTGTGACAAGACCTTTCAGTTGATACCAACATTTTTGACCTCGTGACCTTGACCTTTGACCTACTTTTCAAAAACTTTAACATTGGGCATAACTTTTGAATGGTAAGTGATGAGGCTTTCATATTTCACATGTGTATTCCTTGTGACAAGACCTTTCAATTGATACCAACATTTTTGACCTCGTGACCTTGACCTTGACCTTTGACCTACTTTTCAAAAACTTTAACATTGGGCATAACTTTTGAATGGTAAGTGATAGGGCTTTCATATTTCACGTGTATTCCTTGTGACAAGACCTTTCCATTGATACCAAAATTTTTGACCTCGTGACCTTGACCATGACCTTTGACCTACTTTTTATGCCCCCGGAATCAAAGATTCGGGGGCATATAGTTTTTGGCCTGTCCGTCTGTTTGTCTGTTTATCTGTTTGTCTGTTTGTCTGTTTGTCCGAAAAACTTTAACATTGGACATAACTTTTGAATGGGAAGTGATAGGGCTTTCATATTTCACATGTGTATTCCTTGTGACAAGACCTTTCCATTGATACCAAAATTTTTGACCTCGTGACCTTGACCTTGACCTTTGACCTACTTTTCAAAAACTTTAACATTGGGCATAACTTTTGAATGGGAAGTGATAGGGCTTTCATATTTCACATGTGTATTCCTTGTGACAAGACCTTTCCATTGATACCAAATTTTTTTGACCTCGTGACCTTGACCTTGACCTTTGACCTACTTTTCAAAAACTTTAACATTGGGCATAACTTTTGAATGGGAAGTGATAGGGCTTTCATATTTCACATATGTATTGCTTGTGACAAGACCTTTCCATTGATACCAAAATTTTTGACCTCGTGACCTTGACCTTGACCTTTGACCTACTTTTCAAAAACTTTAACATTGGGCATAACTTTTGAATGGAAAGTGATAGGGCTTTCATATTTCACATGTGTATTCCTTGTGACAAGACCTTTCCATTGATACCAAAATTTTTGACCTCATGACCTTGACCTTGACCTTTGACCTACTTTTCAAAAACTTTAACATTTGGCATAACTTATGAATGGTAAGTGATAGGGCTTTCATATTTCATATGTGTATTCCTTGTGACAAGATCTCTCCATTGATACCAAAATTTTTGACCTCGTGACCTTGACCTTTGACCTTTTCACCCAGTGACTTCACATACATGTACTTAACAGAAAATAGTGTTCATACTAACAAAGATGCCACCGTGGGGCATTCGTGTTTCACAAACACAGGCTTTATCAAAAATTTTAACATTGGGCATAACTTTTGAATGGAAAGTGATAGGGCTTTCATATTTCACATGTGTATTCCTTGTGACAAGACCTTTCCATTGATACCAAAAGTTTTGTCCTCGTGACTTGTCTTCGTGACCTTGACCTTTGACCTACTTTTCAAAAATTTTAACATTGGGCATAACTTTTGAATAGTAAGTGATAGGGCTTTCATATTTCACATGTGTATACCTTGTGAGAAGACCATTTCATTGATAGCAAAAAGTTTTGACTTCGTCACCTTGACTTTGACCTTTCACGTACTCAACAGAAAATGGCGTTTATACTAACAAAGATGCCACCGGGGGCATTCGTGTTTCACAAACACAGGCTTTATTCCGCTGTTGTTGCAGATATTGAACTCATTTTTGGTATGTGGATATATCACAATGTGATACAGATCAAGTTTGAGTTTGCTTTTGATTGACCTAATTTTTCAAGAGTTATGGCCCTTGGACTTGGCACATTTTATGAAAATTTCAGTTTTCCGGACTTTTTTTCGCTGTTGTTGCATATATTGAACTCATTTTTGGTATGTGGATATATCTCAATGTGATACAGATCAAGTTTGAGTTTACTTTAGATTAACCTATTTTTAGCTCTACTGGTCTCAGACCAGTCGAGCTTATGCGATCACCCTTTGTCCGGCGTTTGTCCGTCTGTCCGTAAACAATTCTTGTCCGGACAACTCCTCTGAAACTGTAAGAGATAGAAAGTTAATTCTTTTTGCATTTTACTTGGACCATGGTCTAGTTGTGCACCTGACATTAAGTTTCAGTCCCTGACCCCCAGGGTCTTGGAAAATGGGTGTGGTCATTAAATTCTATATAATCTTGTCCGGACAACTCCTCTGAAACTGTTAGAGATAGAAAGTTAATTCTTTTTGCACTAGTTGTGCACCTGACATTTAGTTTCGGTCCCTGACCCCCAGGGTCTTATAAAATGGGCGTGGTCATTAAATTCTATGTAATCTTGTGCTCGCAACTCCTCTGACACTATAAATGATGGAGACTTAATTCGTTTTGCAATATGATGGGTCTGTGGTCTTGTTGTGCACCTGATATTTTGTTTGAGCCCCTGACCCCCAGGGTCTTAGAAAATGGGTGTGGTCATTTTTTCCTATATAACTCTATGTAATCTTGTGCTCGCAACTCCTCTGACACTATAAATGATGGAGACTTAATTCTTTTTGCAATATGATGGGTCTGTAGTCTAGTTGTGCACCTGATATTTTGTTTGAGCCCCTGACCCCCAGGGTCTTAGAAGTGGGTGTGGTCATTTTCTCCTGTATAACTCTATGTAAACTTGTGTTCGCAACTCCTCTGACTTTATAAATGATGGAGACTTAATTCTTTTTGCAATATGATGGGTCTGTAGTCTAATTGTGCACCTGATATTTTGTTTGAGCCCCTGACCCCCAGGGTCTTAGAAATGGGTGTGGTCATTTTCTCCTATATAACTCTATATAATCTGTGCTCGCAACTCCTCTGACAATATAAATGATGGAGACTTAATTCTTTTTGCAGTATGATGGGTCTGTGATCTTGTGCACCTGATATTTTGTTTGAGCCCTTGACCCCCAGGGTCTTAGAAATGGGTGTGGTCATTTTCTCCTATATGTAATCTTGTGCTCACAACTCCTCTGACTAAATTCTTATTGCAATATTATGGGTCTCTGGTCTAGTTGTGCACCTGTTATTATGTTTTAGCCCCTGACCCTTAGGGTCTCAGAAATGGGTGTGGTCATTTTTTCCTATATAAGTAAATGTAATCTTGTGCTTGCAAGTCCTCTGACACTATAAATGATGTAGAATTAATTCTTTTTGCAGTGATTGGTCTGTGGCATAGATGTGCACCTGATATTTGGTTTTAGCCTTATACCCCCAGGGTCTTTGAAAATGGGTGTGGTAATTTTTCCTACATGTATATAGTTGTGCTCTCTTCTCGTTTAAAGCTATTTATGATGAGGAGTTAATTCTTTATCCAAGTCTTGATGTGTCATTGGTAGTTCATTTGAGCTAGCAGTCCTTGGCCCCTAGGATCTTGGAAAATGGGTGTGACATTCTTTTTAGAAATACTTTATCTCGGATATTATTAATTATATGAGTGCTATTATAGTTGCAGTATAATGGGTATGTAGTTTTGTCATGCTACTTATAATTTGTTAGAGTGCCTGCTCCCTATGGTCATGGTTTAAAAAAAAAGAAAGGAAATTGATGTTTTAGAAAAAACAACCAGGAGAGCTACAGTCTTATCAGAGACTTCTGGTTACAAGAGTTATGGCCCTTGCACTCAGCAAATTTTATGAAAATTTCAGTTTTCCGGACTTTTCTTCGGTTCCATGGCAAATAATGCACTGATTTTTTGGTAAATGAATACATCTCAGTGTGATACAGACCAACTTTAAGTCTGGTTTCCATTGGCCTATTTTTTCAAGAGTTATGGCCCTTGGACTTAGAAAATTTCATGAAATTTTCAATTTTCCGGACTTTTTCATGCCTGTTATTGCAGATAATGAACTGATTTTTTGTATGTGAATACATTATAGTGTGATGCAGATCACATGTGAGTTTAATTCAGATTGACTAATTTTCACAAGAGTTATGGCCCTTGGACTTTACAAATTTCGTGAATTCAGTTTCCCAGACTTTTCTTGGCTGTTGTTGCAGATGATGAACTAATGAACAGAGATGCAAGACATAAATTTATGCCGCCGGTAGGGGACTTATATCGCACAGCGATCATTGCATTTTTACTCTTAAAATAAACAAATATGAACCACTAACAACATTAGTCAGGCCATCTTTTGTTGATAAAAATATAAAATAGATCATGCTTTTGCTATCAATAACACACTCACCAACAAGTACTCGCATTAGATTTTTGTAATGCTATCCAGCGAAAATTCTGCCATTATGACCCACGGAAGGTTAGCTTGTGTGACCCAGCATGGGTTCTTACGATGTGCTTTCAGTTGTTTCAGTCAAAATTTTGTTGGGACTAAAGAAGAATGTTCAGAAAAGAAGTCCTGTATATAATCCTTAATGTGGAAGTTTTTAATCTCTGGTAAATTACCTGATAGGATTGTCAAACTGGAAAACTACCTAAAACCTTTATAACACCATTCTGTGATTATGATGTACATGTATATTGCATACAGTACTATCTGAAATACATACTGGTACCTAAATTAGGGGCTCCTTAAAACAAAATCATCCATATTATCAATATGTATATACGTATATATACATGTTTGTGTTTGGAATTCACATTTAACGGACAAAATTTTTTTTCTGTTTCAGAGATATTTATGAAGATCTCAAAGACCATTTCACTCTAACTGGAGGAAAATCTTGAATACTCACAATTAATTCAATTCTTATTTTAGATTCTTTTCATTATTTTCATTACAGAATTGACTATCAAAATTCAAAATATTTGATTGTAATTAAGATATGTACATCATGAATAGAATTATTAAATTATAGTTATATTTTTGATGATTTTGTCAGCTGTTTCTTTACTTACATATATAACTTACAGTACCTGGATGTGCACTACAGTACCTGGATGTGCACTACAGTGCCTGGATGTGCACTTCAGTACCTGGATGTGCACTACAGTACCTGGATGTGCACTACAGTACCTGGATGTGCACTACCAATGTTGAAAAACAGCTGGATATACCTGTACATGTATATTGTTGTCATATTGCGTCGGGGTGTCTGTGTGTGTCCGGATTCTTGTGAACAGCATAGAAGACAAAACAATGATCATTGAAACATCAAACCTTCCACAAATGTTCCCTATGGGAATAGGGTGAACCTTATTGATTTTCAAGGTCAACTTGAAGGTCACTGTGGACATAGGCTTAAAATCCTTGTGAACAGCATAGAATACAAAACAATCATCAGAGAAACATCAAACCTTCCACGAATGTGTTCCTTGGGGTGAGGATGAACCCTATTGATTTCCAGGGTCAAAGGTCAACTTGAAGGTCACTGTGGACATAGGCTTAAAATCCTTGTGAACAGCATAGAATACAAAACAATCATCAGAGAAACATTAAACCTTCCACGAATGTGTACCTTGGGATGAGGATGAACCCTATTGATTTTCAAAGGTCAAGGTCAGTGTGGACTTGGGCTTAAAATCTTTATGAACAACATGAAGACAAGGCAATCATAATAGAAACATCAAACCTTTGACAAATGTTCATCATGGGAAAAGCATGAGCCCTAAGGCTTTTGATTTTCAAGGTCAGTGTCAATGTGGTCTTGGGCTTAAAATCCTTGTGAACAGCATAGAAGACCAAACAATCATGCAGGGTCACCAAACCTCCCACAAATGTTTCTAATGAGGAGAGGCTGAACCCTATTGATTTTCAAGGTCATTATGGACTTTATTCAAGATCATTTTGCTGATGAAATAGAACATGCCATTGCGAAGGGATGCTACACTTGCATTGCCTTTATTATTGAAAGGAAAAGTGCAAATTGTTCATACATGTATTGAAAAACAAATTTAATTGCAACAAAAAAAAATTCAAAAATTATATTAAAAAGTCATAAAAGGAATCTAAATGGTGCACATGTATCAATTATAATGTAATCCTAGTACATGAGGGCAGTAATATGTCTTTAGTAGGATAGGCATCACTCTTATTATCATCAGAATGTCTACCGAATTCAAAAATGATGTTGGTATTAATGTTTTCAAAATAAGCTATTTGCTCCATGGCTAGTCAGAGGGTCAAAATGTAAAGAATACATAAAAATGACAAGCAGAATCGAAAGTTTAATTACCCGGCAGTTACTCAAAATTGTTTAGAAATACACAAGCAAAATTGCAAATGGTAAAAACATGAGAATTATTTCTTGTAAAGTCTTCACTAATCAAACAACTCTATGTATATAGAAAGAGAAGTTCTGAAATATATTTGTAATGCTGTTTGCTGCTACAGCCTGTAATGCTGTTTGCTACTACAGCCAGTAATGTTGTTTGCTGCTACAGTCTGTATTGCTGTTTGCTACTACAGCCTGTAATACGGTTTGCAGCTACAGCCTGTAATGCTGTTTTCTACAGCCTGTAATGCTGTTTTCCCAGACAGCTTGAAAGGCTTTGTGCTTCTACAGCTTAAATGCTGATTATTTAGTATATCATAGTGCTGTAATGTTATTTGTTACTACAGTCTGTAATGTTGATTGCCATCACAATCTGTAATGCTACATGTAATAAAATATTCAAATATCATTATAGTAATGCAGCCTGTAATGTTATTTGCAACTACAAACTGTAATGTTAGTTGCTGCTGCAGCATGTAATGTAATTAGATACTACAGCCTGGTATGGTATTTACTTCTATGTCTGTTATGTCTTTGGCTACTACAGCCTGTAATGGTATTTGCTGCTATGTCATTGGCTACTACAGCCTGGAATGTTATTTGCAACTTCAAACTAATTTGCCGCTGCAGCCTGTAATGTAATTTGATACTACAGCCTGTAATGGTATTTACTATTATGTCTGTTATGTCATTGGCTACTACAGCCTGTAATGGTATTTGCTGCTGTTATACTAAATAAACATATAACACAACTGATTTAATGCTGATGGAATTGAGACTGCAGTGTTAATCCAGAATACATGCACAATGATAAACATTTACTATGGAAATTTAGCCTATGATTTTGAGAAAATTGTACATGAAAATGGTAGAATTCCATAGATGTGTATTGTACAAGAAAAACAAGGGAGAGTTCTATTCAATAAGTGGGTATTTGAAATTTTGGTAAGACCAGTATTTTTCAGTTACAACTTTGTCATCACAGTGATTTTTGCATGCACATGATAGCTAATTATTGGCATTTACTGCACATGATAGACTTGTTTTACGTCAGAAGACATCTTGGATAACTAGGTTTTTTTTTCAAACATCAAGAGGTTGCCTAGTCCCTTCCTACTATTGCCTTTAAAAGTTTGCAGTAATCTCCGCTACAGTCTTGGTCAATCCAGTTCCACAGAGTCTGTTTGGTTATCTCCAGGAAACAAGCTTTAATCTGTACCATGTCAATCTGAAAAAAAAATCAAAATTATATATCTGATTAGAGTATTATTGCTACCCCTTATAGTTCATGTGAGTTTTATGAAAATGGACATTTCAGGACAAATTTTAATTTTACGTGAATTTTTGTGTCCCAGCGGGACAGATTTTTTAGGCGTGATTCTCCTGGACATTTTTGTCCCTCCGGGAATCTGGCAAGTATGCATTGATGAGGTTTCAAATGTGTAGTGATCTCTCCAGATAGTCTTTACATTAACTCACTAGCTTGTCGCTCAAGGCTACTAAACATATTGTCTTTATGGCGAGTAAATGTGAGTAAGTAAAAAAGGAATAAAAGATGGAAAAAAAATTGTCAATTTGGCAAGCAGAACTAGAATGTGGGATAGTATTCATTGTGTCAAATATTTTTCTATAAGAATGAAGAACTTGCTATTGTGAAATATTAAAACCGCAAGATATTGTGAAATATTAAAACTGCAAGAGAAGTCTTTAAAAAACCCCCATTCCTGACATTTTGGCTGTATTAATAAGTCTTGTCTGCAGCAGGAGACAACATCACTCGCTGTGTAAGTTTTTGATAGTAAAATGGCTTATTTTTTTCCAAAAAAAAGAGATACGGCTTATTTGAAGGTTTTTAAGAAGGTGTGCTAACTCCAAGGTCACTAGGTCAGAAGTCAAGGTCTCAAATGAAAGCCAGTGTGGTCATAAGGAATCTAAATGCAAAATATCAAAGTCTTACCCTTAAGTAATAGTTCTCAAGATATAGCCCAGGTTAATGTTTTTTTAAGTAAGTCAAACTCCAAGGTCACTAGGGCAAAAGTCATGGGGAATCCACATGTGAACTATCAAAGCCTTACCCCTTATAGTTCATGAGATATACCCCAGGTTCGAAGTTTCTTAAAAAGCAGATCAAACTCTTAGGTCAAGGTCACTAAGTCGGACTCCAAGGACACTATGCCAAATGTCAAGGTCTCAATTGAAAGGTCAATACTCAATAGTTCATAAGATATAGCCCAGATTAAAGTTTTGTCCTCGCACTGCATGCATATAAACATGCCTACAGAAACAATTGTACTATTGATATTAGCTCCCCGTACATTTGTCACAACTCTCTAATGATCTACAAAGGAGGATCCTCCCTTGTGTACCAATGGATCTGCCCTTGGATAATGTATAGTACTAGTGTTGTGATAACTAACCTCACTCCTTGATACAATGACTCGTATCAGATCTCTGTCCAATGTCCCCAGTCCCTTCATGCACCACACCAGTCTTTGTGCAAAGTATTTTGGTCTGCATTTCAGATTCATCACTGAAAGGAAAAGAAGTTTATACTCGCTCGTAGGAAATCACAAATATAGGTAGCTCATACCTCTTGTCGTAAGAGCTTATATTCTCCCTATGATAACTTTTTTTGGAATTTTCGTGCTTATCATCTTTGAACCTTTTATAAAAACTTTTCAGATAGACCCTAGATTGTAGGAATATATTTCTTTATCGTCTCTAAAATTCGAATGACCCCAACTTTAGCATTACACCCTATGGAAAAATAAAAAAAAATCACATTTTTCATTGTAGAACATTTTTTTAACCAAAAATATATTTGAAACCTGCGTTAGCTTTACCCAATGTGCAATAATATGAAAAGAACCAAGTATAATAGAAAACAAGCAGTCCACATTGCTCCGGATCATAATTAAAAGGAATAATTATGACAAAAGCAATTAAAATGATTCAATGACTCCTGTGTGTTTCTTTCAAGCAAATGACATTGACGTACAATGAAATTTAAGTTCGAGTTGAAATTTGAATTGGATTTCTACAATCAGAAAATATTAACAGTAGGACCATAAAAAGAGGAAACTGATCTCACATAAAAAATGATACAGATGAAAAGATACAATATATTACAATTACATCTATTGAATTTAAAGACGTTTAACATCTAATAAAATATCACAATACAACTAAACAAAATATCGCATTATATCCCAATACAACTAAATAAAATATCACAATACATCCCAATACAGCTACATAAAATATCGCAATACAACTAAATAATATATCGCATTATATCCCAATACAACTAAATAAAATATCACAATATA
This sequence comes from Pinctada fucata, assembly GCA_028142955.1. Lineage (NCBI taxonomy): Eukaryota > Metazoa > Mollusca > Bivalvia > Pterioida > Pteriidae > Pinctada > Pinctada fucata. Next base: position 28,035,972 of record AP027115.1, read on the forward strand.
TCCCAATACAACTAAATAAAATATCACAATATATCCCAATACAACTAAATAAAATATCAAAATATATCCCAATACAACTAAATAAAATATCACAATACATCCCAATACAGCTACATAAAATATCGCATTATATCCCAATACAACTAAATAAAATATTGCATTATATCCCAATACAACTAAATAAAATATCACAATATATCCCAATAAAACTAAATAAAATATCACAATACATCCCAATACAGCTACATAAAATATGACAATACATCCCAATACAGCTACATAAGATATCACAATACATCCCAATACAGCTACATAAAATATCACAATACATCCCAATACAACTAAATAAAATATCGCAATACATCCCAATACAGCTACATAAAATATCGCATTATATCCCAATACAGCTACATAAAATATCGCAATATATCCCAATACAACTAAATAAAATATCACAATTTATCCCAATACAACTAAATAAAATATCACAATATATCCCAATACAACTGAATAAAATATCACAATATATCCCAATACAGCTAAATAAAATATCGCATTATATCCCAATACAGCTACATAAAATATCACATTATATCCCAATACAGCTAAATAAAATATCGTATTATATCCAAATACAGCTACATAAAATATCACAATACATCCCAATACAGCTAAATAAAATATCGCATTATATCCCAATACAGCTAAATAAAATATCAATACATCCCAATACAGCTACATAAAATATCGCAATACAACTTAATAAAATATCGCATTATATCTCAATACAACTAAGTAAAATATCGCAATACATCCCAATACAACTAAATAAAATATCACAATATATCCCAATACAGCTACATAAAATATCGCATTATATCCCAATACAGCTAAATAAAATATCACAATATATCCCAATACAACTAAATAAAATATCGCATTATATCCCAATACAGCTACATAAAATATCACATTATATCCCAATACAGCTACATAAAATATCGCAATATATCCCAATACAACTAAATAAAATATCACAATACATCCCAATACAGCTACATAAAATATCGCATTATATCCCAATACAACTAAATAAAATATCACAATACATCCCAATACAGCTACATAAAATATCGCAATACAACTAAATAAAATATCGCATTATATCCCAATACAACTAAATAAAATATCGCAATACATCCCAATACAACAAAATAAAATATCGCATCTTATCCCAATACAACTAGTAAATAAAATATCACATTACATCCCAATAAGCTAAATAAAATATCACAATTATACATCCCAATACAGCTAAATAAAATATCACAATACATCCCAATACAGCTAAATAAAATATCGCATTATATCCCAATACAGCTAAATATAATATCGCATTATATCCCAATACAGCTAAATAAAATATCGTATTATATCCAAATACAGCTTAATAAAATATCGCATTATATCCCAATACAGCTAAATAAAATATCGCATTATATCCCAATACAACTAAATAAAATATCACAATACATCCCAATACAGCTAAATAAAATATCGCAATACATCCCAATACAACTAAATAAAATATCGCATTATATCCCAATACAACTAAATAAAATATCGCATTATATCCCAATACAATTAAATAAAATATCACAATGCATCCCAATACAGCTAAATAAAATATCGCATTATATCCAAATACAGCTAAATAAAATATCGCATTATATCCCAATACAGCTAAATAAAATATTGCATTATATCCCAATACAACTAAATAAAATATCACAATACATCCCAATACAGCTAAATAAAATATCGCAATACATCCCAATACAACTAAACAAAATATCGCATTATATCCCAATACAACTAAATAAAATATCGCATTATATCCCAATACAATTAAATAAAATATCACAATGCATCCCAATACAGCTAAATAAAATATTGCATTATATCCCAATACAACTAGTAAATAATTAAAATATCACATTACATCCCAATACAGCTAAATAAAATATCGCAATACATCCCAATACAACTAGTAGATAAAATATCACATTACATCCCAATACAACTAAATAAAATATCGCAATTTATTGCGATTCACTTTTGGCATATCATTTCTGACCCCAAATGTGAAGCATCTAGCTTTGACCGATAAAATGAACAAACTAGCTTGCGTCTGTATTTTGTGATTCTGATTTCCAAAGTTCATCATATGTTTTTTTTTCCGATCGAGAGAAGAAGTATTACTCATTTAATTGTTCAGAATGGGTAAAGTCTAATTATTTACATGTCTACATACCTAATGTTAACATTGCTGCCCCAAAATCGCCCGATGTTTCTCTGTCAATCGTGTTCTCTATATCTCTCTGAGTTAACTGTAAACATTTCAAATAGAGTAAACTTGTGACAGATTCAAATAAAGTTATTCTTACAAAAGGTTTCAGAACTTTTTTTCTGCCAACATACATATCAAATTACCAACTAAAATACTGACAATTTACTGTTCTTAATTGATATATATACTGTCTGCCTAGAGCACTTCAAACAAAACTGAACTTAAGCTTGCTTTGTATTACATCTCCAAATCTTATTATTAGAGTGCACTCTGACCTTGACCTTTGTTCAATGTCATGAGATATCCTTTGACCTGAATAAGCCTGAAATTTTGAAATATATATATAAGCAGCGGAAACTTTATGGAAGGACAAGATTTTACAACACCAAGTACTGTGACCTTGTTCTTTGACCTATAATTGACCTTGTATCAAGGTCATGACACATCCATTTGACCTGGGCAACGATTCTGTGAAATATTCAGATTCGTGATGGCAGTGAAAAATTATGGTCTGGGCAAATATTTTATCGACCCCTAAATTATACTGTGACCTTTGGATCAAGGTCATGCCACATCCTTAAAGGTCCTGGGCAACAATTCTGTGTAATATTATTCAGGTGAAAAGTTGCAGCCTGGACTAGCTTAACCTATATAGTCCCCTCCGGTTTCATGGGTATGGGCTGAAAATGGGGGGGGGGGTTAGTACCTGGTACTAACACCCCCCCCCCTTTTCAGCCCATACAAATTATACTGCATTCAGTATACTGTATACAATACAATACACATATACCTTTATGTATTCCTCGTATGTTGCTCTCATTTGGTATGTGTGCCTCGTAGAAAAAACTCGGAGAAAAGTTTCTTCATCAGTACCCAGTCTATCTTCACCTGCCTCAAACAATACCTGGGCATCTCTTTTTGCCTTAGCCCTGTTGACAAGTTTATCATAGTTGATTCTAAACTGTCCAGTTGGCTTCCCTTCAAACTCTACTGCCTCTACAGCCTCCTCCAACTTCTCCATGCTGAGGGTTTGTCTGTTACCCTGAAAAACATGAATCCTTTTGTCTGTCTGTCTATATGTATGTATAGTCCGACTCGAACTCAATACTACCGGGTATAATGTTATACATACGAGGGCTGATTGATATGTTGTGAGCCTCGTATTGAGGAATTTGAATTTTATCAGAAATTTGCATTATTTTTCTACATGATCTCCTTCAGTATCCACACACTTTTGCCAACGGTGTTTAAGGACCTCAATACCACTTTTTTAAAAAGCCATCCACTGCAAGTATGACGTCATCATCGGACTGAAAGTTGGTGCCAGAAATAGCTGCTTTCAGTTTTGGGAATAGATGAAAGTCTGATGGAGCAACATCAGGCGAACAAGGCGGATGTTCAGTCCAGTTGCGGATTCAGGGGGTGCGGAGGCCCCCCCCCCGGCACTGACCCAAAATTTTCCAAAAACAGGTATATTTGGCCCATTTTAAGGCAAAATCGGAAAAATTCGCCCTTTGACCCCCCGGCAAAGGGGGCGCTGAATCCGCCACTGCAGTCAAATTAAAGCCACAATCATGAATGGCAGCCATGACAGCGACAGACTTATGAACAGGAGCAGTGTCCTGATGGAACAACATCAAAACTGTCACGTCTTGTGTTTCATTACACATGATGTGCATTACCCTTTTTTGTACATATATACGTGCATAACTACCTGCTATGAACACCCCCCCCCCCCCCTCCCCATCCGGCACACACACACACACACACTCATGGTCAGAATCTTTCCGAACTTTACATATATATTTATTTTACATATATCTATGAATTATTACCTTTAACTAGTGAGCTTTCCGTGGCGCTTAAGTTTAACATTTTCCCGTAACTGTGTCAGAAGTGAAGCACAGTGTGTGCCATTGATTGCATGTTTGTCCTTTTTGGAGATAATCTATTAGCAGATAGCAAATACCTTCGATCTGCATCCCAGAAAACCGAGGCTCACAACATATCAATCACCCCCCGTATGTCCGTACATATTGTATGGCTTTATTGAAACTTCTCTGAAGTCTACGCCTGAAAATTTTGGAAAAGGGATTTATAACGTCTATTTTTAGCTCGCCGGGACGAAAAAGTCCGGAGAGCTAATGCCATACCCTCGGCGTCGTCGTTGTCGTTGTCGTCGTCGTCGTCCGTAGACAAAAATTTAACCTAGGCTATATCTCTTGAACTATTAGGAGTAGGGCTTTGATATTTCACATGTAGACACCTTGTGACGAGACCTTTCATTTGAGACCATGACCTTTGACCTTATGACCTTGACCTTGGACTTTGACCTACTTTTTTCTGACAAAAACCTGTATAGGCGAGCTATGTAATCTTTGATTACCCTATGTTTAACATGATTATACTTTCAACAAGCTCATATGGATGGTCAAGCTATCGATGGGAAATGGGAGGTCATGTATTTCAAGTTTCGCTAGAAATGAGACGCACGCACAGTGTATACCCCCTCTCCGCCCTCATCACCGAATTGAATCCGCCACAAATACAAATGCCACTGATCATGCTGATACTAGATACAAACAGTACGACTCGTCATACCCATATGTAGATTTGGGTATGGCAGTGAGTGATGCAAAGACAAAAGTTGAGATTTTTTGGTAAAAAAAAAAATGCATAACCAAGAAAATTTCGGAATTCCATATTCTCAACTTTTAGCCTATATGCATCACAGTCTGACCCCAAACGATACACGATGGGTCAACATGTCGAACTACTACCATGATTTACAATATACCTGACAAGCTGAGATTAGGAATCTTTTGAAGTCACCGCTTGTATCATCTTCAATATCCTGCTCTATCAAATCATCGGTTGTTTGCCTGTTGGGACTGGCCACTGGAAATAAATAATGGACAGATATAGACTGTTTGGCTCGAAAAATATAAATTGATAGAGGATATCGAGTACATGTACTTGCTGTAAGGTTGCGTGAAATTATGTGCAGTGGATGCTGAGAAGATGTCGAAAATGCGTCAGCCAATAAGAGCAGCCATATTTGTCTACTATATGCAGCAGTTGCATAGGAGATGTAGAAAATGTTGCTAATTTACGCCGGATGGATGGACGGTGCGCTAAGCTTCGCTTCGGTGAGCTAAAAATTAAGGGCCGGCGAAACAAACTAGTAGATCATCATGCTCCTAACGGGACGAAAATACCCCACGCAGCAATATTCCTTGAAAAATTAATCTTAGATCAAGTGTCTATTGTGACCTTCACCTTTGACCTTGGTTCAAGGTCATGACACACCCTTACGTCCTAAGGAACATGTGTGTGAAGTATTACAGAAATCAATGCACAGGGGATGACAAAAATGGCATAGATCTACACGGCCCATAGTGTCTATTTGACTTTGACCTATGACCTTTGTTCAAGGTCATGGTGCACCCCTAGATCCTAGGGAACAATTGTGTAAAATAATATTAAAATCCATGCACATGGGAAGGATCGAGATAGCCACCAGACAAGGTTTTACTTGTGGTGTCTGTTGCGACCTTGACCTTTAATCCACGACCTTGGTGCAAGGTCAAGACACACCCTTAGGTCCTAAAAACATGTGTGAAATATTATTGAAATCGATGCACAGGGGGAGGAATTATAAATGCCCCGGATAACGTTTTACGATTGGTGTATATTGTGACTTCGACCTATGACCTTGGTTCTAGGTCAAGTCACACCCAAGGTTACGTCCTTAGGAACATAAGTGAGAAGTATCTTATTAGTCATAGGGTTTCTTCCTGTCATACTTCCTACTTCTAAAGTAGGTGTGTAAATTTGTGGGGGATGAGGCCGAAGGCCGAACCCCCTACATATTTACACACTTACTTTGAGTTGGAAGTGTGTCGGGAATTATTATAAACCCTTTAACGAATTTATCATGCCGTGAACCATTTTGTAACCTTTTCTTTGTAATTTTTGACATTTGAAATTTAAGTGACCTACCTCGGCGTCAAGGTAGGAAACCACGTGACCGCAATTCAGCGACGTCATTGGCTGAAATTAGTACGAGGCGTGATAATAAAATGAGAAATCCATGTACAGGGAATGGAGTAAAGGCCCGGACAAGGTTTTACTAATGGTGTCTATTGTGACCTTGACTTTTTACATGATCTTGGTTCAAGGTCATGACACAACCTTAGGTCCTAAGGAACATTTGCGTGAAATATTATAGAAATCGATGAACAGGGAAAGGATTTATGCTCCGGACGAAGTTTTATAATTGGTGTCTATTGTGACCTTGACCTTCGATCTATGACCTTGGTTCACGGTCATGACACACCATTAGGTCCTAGGAAACACTGCTGTGAAATATTATTGAAATCCCTGCTCAGGAGGAAGAGTTATGCCTCGGACAAGGTGTGATGGACAGAGTGACGGACGGACAGACATGGTGATTCCCATCTCTCGTTTTAGATTCGGATTATATTTTTCTGCTTACACTTACACACGATTCCCTACGATGTCCATGACTGAGAAAAATCGCAGAGCTCCAAACTTTATTACTTTCCATTATGCTTATTACGATGAGCTATGATCGCGCAAAGTTTTTTTACGGGGGGGGGGGGGGGGTGTTACGTCTCTAAAACTTGCATATTTTTTTTTCGGTCGGCAGTAACTGGTGACCCCCACCCCCTTAAAATCAAATGGTTTCTCTCTTAGTAAAACTCTTGTACACGAAGAAGCATATATATATATAACCATAAATTTTTATTTTACAAAATTCTACAAACCATCTTTGAATATTTCTCTAATCGCATGTATTTGAGCATTTGTTCTTGATGCGAAAATTTCAATCAAGGTTGATTCATCCGTGCCAGCTCCCTGAAAAAGAAAGAGTGTAAATAAATATACATTATATCATGTAAATCATAAGCATTGTGAGCTTATGTAACAGTCGGGTATACCAATTTGGTCTTTTCGAAATTACATTTGTGCAATCATCTGACCTCAACGCATTGTGACGTCATCAAATTATATGGAAACGAGCACCAATTTCAGGGAAAGAGGCTTGCAAATATAATGTTTTCAGAGGATTTTAATAACGTCACAATGCTTTTTAAAAATTACGTCAGTCAGATGCCTGCCAATTCGAAAATAGGTCAGTAAAATCGAAAAGACTAAAACATATTACAATATATATACGTACATGTATACGTATAATCACAATATACTTATAAACCGTCGGATAGTCATGATCCAGTAAAAACATAATTAAAACAAGAAAATCAGTCATTCTGATGGATGCCACCCGTAGAGAGCCATAACTTTGATTATTTGAGTTGCCTTTCATAAACGATCATTAATGACTTATGTAAGTATGTCTATCATGATTACAAGGGCACCAAGTTATAGAGTATCATGATATTTTTGATTCACCTAGGGCACCAAGGTTACAAACGGGAACAATATAGACGTATCATGATTACATATTAATAACCCAGCAAACCAAGTTTGGGGGTATATAGGAATCAACCCGTCTGTCTGTCTGTCCGTCCGTCCGTTTGTCTGTCTGTCCATCAAACCTTGTCCAGAACATAAATCCTCTCCCCGTGGATGGATTTCAATAATATTTCAAAGAAATGTTTCTAAGGATCTAAGGGTGTGTCATGACCTTGAACCAAGGTCACAATATAGACGCCATTTGTAAATCTTTGTCCAGAGCATAACAAACAAACAAAAAGAATCAAAATAAAATGAGGATAGCCTAATAATGAAACAAATGTTATACAATAAAGTACCCCCCCCCTTCCCACTTATTTCAAAAAGTAAACCGGTGAACGCAAACCTAAAACCAAATCTACAAACGATCTCTCACAAGTTTTCAGTTACCCAGCGCCTCTACCTGTATAACAATCATCCCCTCTGAGACGATGTCTTCACACCTTGCAAGACCAGGCATATTATAGACACGCCCATATAAGGTCACATGACCACAGGCGATTGTTTCGCATGAACCTGTGCATCCATTTTAATAATTTTCACAGAAATGTTCCTTAAGACCTAAGGATGTGTCATGAATTTTAACCAAGGTCATAGGTCAAAGGTCATAAAAGACACCATTAGTAAAATATTGTCCGGAATATTGCTCCTTCGCCTTTTGCTGGTTTCAATAATACATCGCAAAAACGTTTCTTAGGACCTAAGGGTGTGTCATGACCTTGCACCAAGTCATAGGTCAAAGGTCTAGGTCACAATATACACCATTAGTAAAACCTTCTCCAGGTCATAACTCCTCCCACTGTGGATGGATTTCAATAATGTTTCACAGAAATGTTCCTTAGGACCTGAGGGTGTGTCATGACCTTGAACCAAGGTCATAGATCAAAGGTCAAGATCACAATAGACACCATTAGTTAAACATTGTACGGGGCATTACTTCTCTCCCTATTGATTGATTTCAATAATAATTCAAAGAAATTTAATGTTTCTTAGGACCTTGGGTGTGTCATTACCTTGAACAAAGGTCATCTATAGGTCAAAGGTCCAGTTCACAATAGACACCATTAGTAAAACGTACACAGAAATGTTCCTTAGGACCTGAGGGTGTGTCATGACCTTGAACCAAGGTCATAGATCAAAGGTCAAGATCACAATAGACACCATTAGTTAAACATTGTACGGGGCATTACTTCTCTCCCTATTGATTGATTTCAATAATAATTCAAAGAAATTTAATGTTTCTTAGGACCTTGGGTGTGTCATTACCTTGAACAAAGGTCATCTATAGGTCAAAGGTCCAGTTCACAATAGACACCATTAGTTAAACGTTGTCCGAGGAATAACTCCTCCCCAAATTGATGGATTTCAATAATATTTCACAGAAACGTTTATAAGGACCGTAGTGTTTGTCATGACCTTAAACATAGGTCAAAGATCAAAGGACAAGGACACAATAAACTTTATGTTCACAACCTTGTGCGGGCATAACTCCTCCCCTTGTGTATGGATATCAATAACATTTCACGTAAATGTTCTTTAAGACCCACGAGTGTGTCATGGCCTTAATCAAGGTCTAAGGCCAATTTCACAATAGACACTTGACCTTCATCCAAGATAACATTTCAAAGAATATTGCAAGGGGAGGGGGGGTTATTTTCGTCCCGTTATGACAGTTTTCATTTATTCATCCTTAATCCACGCCCCCTTATTTTGATACAAATTCTCGCGTCAATGCAACAAAAAAATAAAAAAAACCTGGCATTCAAAGCACAAAGATATACAATTTTTGCCATTTCTTCTCTTCTCGGGACAAGTGGGCCACACATCTACTCGAGACAAGTGGGCCACACATCTGCTCGAGACAAGTGGGCCACACATCTTCTCGAGACAAGTGGTACACACATCTTCTCGACACAAGTTGGCCACACATTTACTCGAGACAAGTGGGCCACACATCTACTCGAGACAAGTGGGCCACACATCTGCTCGAGACAAGTGGGCCACACATCTTCTCGAGACAAGTGGTCCACACATCTTCTCGACACAAGTTGGCCACACATTTACTCGAGACAAGTGGGCCACACATCTACTCGAGACAAGTGGGCCACACATTTACTCGAGACAAGTGGGCCACACATCTACTCGAGACAAGTGGGCCACACATCTAATCGAGACAAGTGGGCCACACATTTACTCGAGACAAGTGGGCCACACATTTACTCGAGACAAGTGGGTCACACATATACTCGAGACAAGTGGGCCACACATGTACTCGAGACAAGTTTGCCACACATCTACTCGAGACAAGTTGGCCACACATTTACTCGAGACAAGTGGGCCACACATCTACTCGAGACAAGTGAGCCACACATCTACTCGAGACAAGTGGGCCACACATCTACTCGAGACAAGTGGGTCACACATCTTCTCGAGACAAGTGGGCCACATATCTTCACAAGTCGGCCACACATCTTCTCGGGAGAAGTGGGCCACACATCTTCACAAGACAAGTGGGCCACACATCTTCTTGGGACAAGTGGGCCACACATCTTACGAGACAAGTGGGCCACTCATTTTCTCGGGACAATTGGACCACACATTTTCTCGAGACAAGTGGGCAACATATCTTTGGACAAGTGGGATACCTTAACCCCCCACCCCCTGTCAAGATCCGAATTTGTATAATCCTGACCCCTTTAATCAATGTATGATGTAGTGTGAAGTATATTATACTCACATAGATTGCCTCTTTTATACACCAGGCGTCGAACCAGGCTGGGGGCTGAAACATCGCCTCTATTGTCTCCAAAAAATCTCCACTCAACTCCGATTTCAAATTTTCGATTAAGTCCTGAAATTTTGATTATAATTAAGAGGTCAAATTACATTTCTTTGTAGCTCTAGATACCGGCCGGGGATGTGATAGGATTAATTTTACATGTCTAATATGTAGCTCTACTGGCCGAAGATCACTCAAGCTTATGTGATTGACTTATCATGCTCTTTTATCTTATATGCAATTTATTTCTCTTTCCAGCAGCAGCGAGTGCAATTGCAAAGCAAGTGTAATAAGTAAGTTATTAATCTAAGACTGAATCCTCTCAAAGACCAGTCGAGCTTATGCGATATCAATATACCGTTTCGTTGAATCTTTCAAAGACAAATTAATGAGGCAAAGAAATACGCGACTAAAACATTTGTATTGTGTAGGGTAAAATTTGATGGGATTTTTTTTTAAATGTTCCCCTTTTATTCTTCTTTTCGTTGCTCTTCGCATTCAACAATTGATGCTACAAAGATCCATGCATGTAAGACTACGATAAAATGCAACACAACATATAGGCCCATGTAATTTGCTTTGAAATATGTTGATATCGACCTAGCTTTTTTTTAGGGGGGAAGCTAATACTTGTAGAGAACTTACTTCTCCGTATGCTGTTTTAAACATGAGTTTGAGTTCCTGTCTTTGTGCGTTTGTTCGTGAGGCCACCACGTGGATAATATCTGCTTCGTTGGTACCTATAAATATACAGGCATATATTATTTCAATTAATTTATTGCATAAACCCGATATATGTACATCATGCATTATGCAATTGCATGTTTTGTTTTTTTTTAAGATGGGTCTTTTAAAGTGTTTCAAGATTTTAAACATTTCAGACCTACAACCTTGACGTTTGACCTAAGACCTTTCAGAGATACATGTTAAAAAAAGTTATCTTCTGATTTCTAAGCCAATTAGTAAGATTTAGTAAGAAGTTTGATGGGGTTTTTTTTTGGCTGAATGAAAATATGCCCCTTACGGGACGCAAATACCCCCGCAGCAATATTTTTTTAAAAGTTATGTTGGGATCAAGGTTAAGCATCAATTGTGACCTCGACCTTTGACCAATGACCTTGGTTCAAGGTCATGACACACCCTTATGTCCTAAGAAACATTTCTGTGAAATATTATTGAAATCCATCCACAAGGGAGTAATGCTCCGGACAAGGTTTTACTAATAATGTCTATTGTGACCTTGACCTTTAACCTATGACCTTGGTTCAAGGTCACGACATACTCTTAGTTCATAAAAAACTTTCTGTGAAATATTAATGAAATCCATCTACAGGGAGAGGAGTTATGTTATGGCCAACGTTTTACTAATTATGTCTATTGTGACCTTGACCTTTGACCTATGACCTTTGTTTAAGATCATGTCTTAAGAAACATTTCAGTGAAACATTATTGAAATCCATCGACAGGGGACGGAGTTATGCCTCGGAAAAAAGTTTTACTAATGATGTCTATTGTGACCTTGACCTATAACATATGACCTTGGTTCATTGTCATGACACATCCTAACGTCTTAAGGAACATTTCTGTGAAATATTATTGAAACCATCCACAGGGGGAGGACTCGAGTTGTGACAAGACCTTTCCATGGATACCAAAATTTTTGACCTTGTGACCTTGACCTTGGAGTTTGACCTAATATCGAAAATTTAAACATTAGCCATACCTTTTGAGTGGTAAGTGATAGGGCTTTTATATTTCACTTATCAATTCCATGTGGCATGTGACTTCTCCATGGATACTCAATTTCACCTTATGACCTTGACCTCAAATGTGAAACTACTTTTCATCTGTTTTACGGACAAAGATGCCAACGGGGGCATTCGTGTTTCGCAAACACAGGTTTTATTTTTCTCATGTAAAAAGCAATAATCTAAACTTTATGACTTTAGACCGAAGATGCACGGTCCGAAGAAATATATACAGGTACACAGAAGACAGTTGGACGGATGGACGGACAGAAGGACTGACAGATGTACATAATGTAGATATGGACGTTTACCTGCTCCGTCCATGGCCTGCCTCAGAAATTGACAATCATAATCAGGATCCTAATCTTGTCCCAATCTTACATAATGACAGACGGATGGACGGACAGATGGACTGACTGACAGATGTACATAATGTAGATATGGATGTTTACCTGCTACGTCCATGGCCTGTCTCAGAAATTGACAATCATAATCAGGATACCAATCTTATCCCAATCTTACATAATGACAGACGGACGGACGGACAGACGGACAGAAGGACTGACAGATGTACATAATGTAGATATGGATGTTTACCCGCTCCGTCCATGGCCTGCCTCAGAAATTGACAATCATAATCAGGATCCCAATCTTGCCCAAACATATCTTCTCCCATAAACACCGCTACCGGATCAGTTTCTGCGTATGAAGAGAATTTTTTGACCGTCCCCTCTGTTGGCTCGATTGTTCCATCCAATTCATAATGATGCTTCAAATTTTCAATGTAGACTGTTTTGATGCGAAGAAGAAAATCGCCGTCCTCTTCGATTTTCATCGCAACTTTTTGTGCAATTATCTGAAAGTGATATTGAAACCTTAAGACTATATATCATACTATCCAAGATGTTACATATGATATTTCTCTAATGCAATATATCACGATCAAAAAATGACAAGGTACCAGTACCAAAAACATAGGGTAATCAAAGATTACATAGCTCGCATATACAGGTTTTTGTCAGAAACCAGGTCAAAGTTTTTGAAAAGTAGGTCAAAGGTCAAGGTCACTGGGTCAAAGGTCTTGGTCTCAAATGAAAGGTCTCGTCATAAGGTATCTACATGTGAAATATCAAAGCCCTACCCCTTATAGTTCAAGAGATATAGCCCAGGTTAAAGTTTTGTCTACGGACGACGACCACGCCGAGGGTATGGCATTAGCTCTCCGGACTTTTTCGTCCCGGCGAGCTAAAAATGAACAATATATGTATTAGTAGAGTAATGAGGGTTATGACCTTTTAAGAGTTTTTTTTTTTTTTTTTTTTTTTTTGTCAGTATCGGAAGTATAAAAGGGAGTAACCATTTGAATTGATATTAGGGGAGGAGGCAGAAAGACTTTGCAAGAATGAAAAAAAAATCCGGCTCGAAAGAAGGACCGACCCCCCCCCCCCAAAAAAAAAATCTGGATCATGTATTAAGCTGCAGAAATACAATACATTATTTTGTACCTTGTACTTTATGTGCTTTTTTATTTTCTTCTTTTTTCAGATGAAGTGGAGTTTTGAAATTAGCCCTTGGGTCGACATCTTTAAAAACTACGTATTTTTCTTCTTTTTTCATGAAAATTAAGATCTAAATTTTTGACCAATTCGTAACTAAGGAGCAAACAACCAATGAAATTCGACGTTATAGCGACAATATTGCATTAGAATTAGGAAAGACCTAGTATACATATAGCAGCCAATTGATTCACGTGAAACTTACGTGAATTTTACATATATATGTAAGTTCACATTGAGTTTATGTAAAACGAGCACAAACGCGAAATTTACATGATTTTTTTTGTACATGAAATTCATGCGAATTTAGAATTTTTTTTACGGGAATTTCATGTAAAATCAATTTTACATGGAGTCAAATAGAAAAATTCATGCAAAATTCATGCTAAGTACATTCTATATGACATTCATGCAAATTTGACTTAAATATTTTTCATATGTTAATCGTATGTAAAATTTTCATGAATCTCACATGAACTTTCATTTGAAATTTAAATGATATTTTCATGTGGATTTCGTGTAAAGGGTAAGTCACTCTTGGCAATGTAGGTCCTATAATATTTTACTATTTCATGGACCCCTACCGCCTGCTTCTTAGCTTTCCTCTTCGTCTTTTTTCTTTCTTTTTTTATCTCTTCCTCTAATTCCTCTTCCTCTTCTTCTTCCTCCTCTTCCTCTTCATCTTCCAATTCTGCTTCATCGAATTCAATTCCTTGATTCATCTTAAAAATTAATACAGATTTGATTGCATGGATTAAACAATATATAACAGGATATTTAAAATCAGCCAATATCGAGGAGAAAAACAGGGTGAAAGGGATGGGTAAGAAGGGAGCGGGAGGAGGGAGGAAAGGGGAAGGAGGGAGGGAATGGTGAAAAGGGTGGGGAGGAAGGGAGCGGGAGGAGGGAGGAAAGGGGGAGGAAGGGGAAGAAGGGAGGAAAGGGGAGGAAGGGGAAAGGGGAGGAAGGGGAAGGAGGGAGGGAATGGTTTAAGGGAGGCAGGGAGGGAAGGGTGAATAGAAGGGGGAGGAAGGAGGGAAGAAGGGGCGGGAGGGAAGGATGAAAGAGAGAGGGAGAAAGGAGGGACGGAGGAAGTGGCCGGGGGGGGGGGGAGGTACCCCGTGTCCGCCCTAATATGATATCTGAATTCTTGACTTCTAATAAGGAATCAAAGAAAATATTTAACTTTCAAATTTGTTGCATACCTGTAAAATCAAGTATCTATAGACAACAGTCCTTGCCATATACGTAGGAGGATACTTAATTTTGTTGAAAAGGGGTAGGCTGAGTGTTAAATCTAAAAAGGGGGCAGGCGGAGTATTTAATCCAAACTGGGGTAGGCTGAGTGTTTAATCTAAAAAGGGTAGGCGGAGTTATTATTTAATCCAAAAATGGGGGCTTAGACCTTTTGTGGGGGGGTACCTGTAAAGTGCGAAACGAAACAAAAACGAAACGAAACGAAACGAAACAAATCGAAACGAAACGAAACAAATCGAAACGAAACGAAACAAATCGAAACGAAACGAAACAGATCGAAACGAAACGAAACAAAACGAAACGAAACAGATCGAAACGAAACGAAACAGATCGAAACGAAACGAAACAAAACATAAAACTTAAAGAAAATGAGAAAAAGAGGAAAAATCGCCGAAAACGAATATTTCAAGACAAGATCTTATTGAAGGGTTTGGGGGTACCATTCTCCTCCTGCCGCCTCCCCCCTCCCTGTGGGGAAGGGGGTCTTGGGCGGTCAAGACAAATGTATAAACTTTAAAGTGTAAATTGGTGCAATAGTGTAGTTATTTTGGGTTATTTCCTTTTTTAAACCTTGAAAAAAGAAATAGACCTGTTTAGATGAAAAACTAAAGTGAGCAAAGCGAGCCTGAAGTATTTGAAAAATGAATTGAAAATTGCCGCGAGAGAAGCCATCAGGAAAACTTTTTAAGGTATATATAGATGAATTTCGTGGTATTTTTTAAAATTGAAATTATGTACATGAACGCATAAGAGCAAGATTATTTATATTAAAAGTAATTTCCTATTTTTTTTTTGGGGGGGGGGGGGGGGGGTTACTGTTGCCCTCCCAATCATCTGTCCCTCCTCTCGCCCCTTTCCTCTCCTCTCGCCCCCTTCTTCCCTCCTCCCGCCCCCTTTCTCTCCCCTCCCTTTGTCCCTGTCCACCCCTCATTATTGCATTCAACCGTTAGTTCTTGTGGCTGGAGGGTTTTTAGCTCTACTGGTCTCAGACCAGTCGAGCTTATGCGATCACCCTTTGTCCGGCGTCCGTCCGTCTGTCCGTCTGTCCGTAAACAATTCTTGTCCGGAAAACTCCTCTGAAACTGTGAGAGATAGAAAGTTAATTCTTTTTGCATTTTACTTGGACCATGATCTAGATGTGCACCTGACATTTAGTTTCAGTCCCTGACCCCCAGGGTCTTATAAAATGGGCGTGGTAATTAAATTCTATGTAATCTTGTCCGGACAACTCCTCTGACACTATAAATGATGGAGACTTAATTCTTTTTGCAATATGATGGGTCTGTGGCATAGTTGTGCACCTGATATTTTTGTTTTAGCCCTATACCCCCAGGGTCTTTGAAAATGGGTGTGGTATTTTTTCCTATATAGTTGTGCTCTCTACTCGTTTAAAGCTATTAATGATGGGGAGTTAATTCTTTATCCAATATTATGGATCTGTAGTCTTGATGTGTCATTGATAGTTCATTTGAGCTAGCAGCCCTTGGCCCCTAGGATCTTGGAAAATGGGTGTGACATTCTTTTTAGAAATACTTTATCTCGGATATTATGAATTATATGAGTGCTATTATAGTTGCAGTATAATGGATATGTAGTTTTGTCATGCTACTTATAATTTGTTAGAGCGCCTGCTCCCTATGGTCTTGGTTTAAAAAAAAAAAGAAAGGAAATTGATGTTTTAGAAAAAACAACCAGGAGAGCTACAGTCTCGTCAGAGACTTCTGGTTTAAAGAATCAAAGTTGACGATTAAAACATAATATATACGGTATATAGCACAATTGCATTTTAAAGGAGAGTGATTGGGATGAATAACCTCGTCACAGACGGAAAAATATTATTTAGCAGGGAGGAGTCTAGCGCAGAGGAAACGGAACTGTTCCGTTATGTGTATTTGAAAATTTTATCAGAAAAATGAGAACAATTAAAAACCTGTTGGGGGGGGGGGGGGGGTTGGCACAATTCTTTTGAAAAAGGATAAGATTTTTTTTCCTGAAATGTGCCCCCACCCCGTTTTATGATCTCATTACGGTGTCATAGCGTGGTTATCTATCCCCTCCCTTTTATTCCTCTTAAATACATGAATGGCATTTGACATTTACTTTTTTTAATTGTCAACTTTGACTCTTTCAAGAAACACTCTCGGCACTAGTTACAAATGTAGAACTCTTTGATTAAGGCAATATTACATGCTGATCTTGTCTTGAAATATTCGTTTTCGGCGATTTTTCCTCTTTTTTTCATTTTCTTTAAGTTTTATGTTTTGTTTCGTTTCGTTTCGATCTGTTTCGTTTCGTTTCGATCTGTTTCGTTTCGTTTTGTTTCGTTTCGTTTCGATCTGTTTCGTTTCGTTTCGATTTGTTTCGTTTCGTTTCGATTTGTTTCGTTTCGTTTCGTTTCGTTTTTGTTTCGTTTCGCACTTTACAGGGACCCTTTTGTGGGATGGCATTGGGCAATGTTCTCTAAAGCCGTAAAGGCAATATTTAGATATAAAAAGTATGTTTTTCTCCCCCTTAGAAGAAGGAGGGGATTTTAACACCCCCCCCCCCCCCCCCCCCGAATGAATCCACTTTATGACTTGCCATACATAGTGGGAGAACACATTCAAACTGAATTCGATACGTACGAGTACCGGAGATCTACGGGAAAAGAGACCTAGAGGCTACATCGCTCACCTGAGAACACTGTACGTAGTATCATCAGTATGAATGATTTAATCGAACAATATCCAACAACTCCTTCATGAATTTCAAGAATACATAGTAATAGTATATATATATGTATCTAGTACAAGCTCGGATCTAGATGGGCTATATGTCCCTGTTTGGAATGGTAAAAAATGCTGATATTTCCTGATTTCACGTATATTTTGTTTCAAAACATTAGGTTGGACGTACACCTCCTAGATGCCCCCCTCCCCCTGGAAGAAACATATCTCAGTTTCTATATAATTATTATATAGATCCGCCCATTTCGTACTTACACATGCATTCATGTAAGCGTCGTTTGTAGACCAGCTCATGTTGTTAATTATGACGGTTTGCTGTGAGGACGGCATGTTGTACATTGGTGGCATTCTCTGTAAAAAAAAAAAAAGAGGTCCAAGTGGGTCTATTGACTCTTTTTGATTTAAGGTAATATATTTGGAGTAACTTCTTCCTTGGGTACATTATAGTAAAATAGATATGACGTTGACATCGGGTTTTTTTTATTTTATACTTTTATCGTCTAAGTTTACATTAGACTGAGATACAAAATTGTCGTAAAAACTGTTAAAATATCGAAGGAATGAAATTGACGAATGAAAGTACATGTGTACTTATTAATTAGTAAATTAATGGGAACCACTTTACTTTATCAGAATCAGAATTTTTCTCTTACAAAATTCTTACCTGGTAACCTTGGGGTGGTCCCTGAAATCCCATCTGAAACCCCATCTGCATTCCGCCCTGGTAAGCGTTGATATTATATGGATCATAGGTGTATCCACCGCCGCCATAGTTGGACTGATAACCACCTCCGTAACCATAGTTACTCTGTAAATTAAGTATTTTCATTACATTATATTCAGTCTGTAGATTCCAAGGGAAGTATTATTCGAGTTCAGCTCTTTTACAAAAAAAAAAAACAAAAACAAAAACAAAAACAAAAATCAGTAAAGTCATTTCAATTGTTATCACGTACAATGTTTATTTTCTAGCCAATTTGGGTCCGTTGAACTGAGTAAATATCATGATATTAACAGTTTTCCAGACTTTTTTCTTTCGCTATTGCATGATGCAGAGATTGGACTGCTTTCTGTAATGCGAACTTCATATGCCTTAATGTTATATACAGATCAAGTTCGACTTTCGTTCCGTTGACTTTGAGTTTCGTCACTGTTGATGGAAGAGTTATGACCCCTGGACTTTGCTAATGTTACGGAAGTTTCAGTTTTCTGGACTTTTTGGCTTTTAATAAGTTTTATTACAGGCATTGACCAGCACTAAAAGTGCATCGCACTAGAGGGAAATTACATTGAAAAGATCAGGAAACTAGTTAGGCTGCTTACTTTTTGACCCACCCTCGTAATAATTCTTTTCAAATTGATAATCACTTTAAAATGAGAAGCTCTTACCATGCTTACTTTTGATTTATTTTGTTTTTGTAGAATCTTTTGAATTGAGCGATCGAATTTCGTCTCCATAAAAAAATGTCAGAGCGATTTTGACCACGATAATAGACAAGTTAGTATATAGTTACAGTGCAACGGAGAAGTGATATTTTGCTGTGCCTTCTCCGTTGCAGTTGATTCATGAATGTTTCTTGTCTGAGAATCAACGATTTTCCAAGTAACATTCCACCCATAGTTTTGGTATAAATTTTGTATGAATTATGAAATTATTGCCATCAATTATACTATCTATACAGTATATATTCTTGGTAAAATGCAAATTAATTTTCATCCGACATGGCCTAGAATGGTCGAAATCAGCATAAAATTTAAACAAAATACACTTAAACCTGTATTCTAATGCATTCCGTTTGTAACGCGCATTCTGATTGGCTGAGCATTTAAAAAAACTGCAAGGGGATTCACGTTTCACTGCAGTTTTTGCTATGACGTCATGCGTTGCTATAGCGACGTCGTTAAAAGCAGAACTTTTCTAGCTTCCTACTGACCAAAGCATTAGAATAGGGTTACCATACTGATGTTTTACAAAAACTGACAGGGTATCGGCGAATCCCCTGTCAGAAATATCCGTTTTAACCGCTCGGCTAGCGCCTCGCGGTAAAACTCAATTTCTGACAGGGGATTCGCCGATACCCTGTCAGTTTTTGTAAAACACACGCATGGTAACCCCTAATTCATCGCGGATTTAGCTGTAACTACTTGAAATGGTGATTAAAGCTATTCCAGAAAATGTTTGAACTAATATGAATCACCAGATAGTCAGGAACATATTAAATTTATGATATCTAAGAAGATTTTCATAACTGATACAGAATTTATACCAAAACTATGGGTGGAAAGTTACTTGGAAAATCGTTGATTCTCAGACAAGAAATATTCATGAATCAACTGCAACGGAGAAGGCACAGCAAAATATCACTTCTCCGTTGTACTGTGACTAGTTAGTATAGAAAACTGGGATCGCTTTCATAAGTTTCAGATCGCTTTCATCGTAAGTTTCATACTTTTTGGCATATCACATTGTTTAGATTTAGGATTTAGGATCACTGATGAGGGTTAAGTACCCGAAACTTGCATGTCTGGTCCACGTTGCCAATTTATTTGTTCTTAAATGATGCTATTCAATTTGAAGACGTTTACATTTCAAGACGTTTTGTACATTTATATCGCTATTGTCTTCTTTGTACCGCTGACTTATAACTATCAAGTCGTCTTCCTTGTACAATTACACACACTGTTAAAAGTGGTTATGAATTCAAACAGTTGGAAATTCAATAGTTTTAAAGTTACATGTATACTTCAAATTCGAAGTTGAATTCCCGTTATCAGTTTGTGTTGTCAAAACAAAGCACAGTGATATATAAAGAATAGCTATATAGACTGAGGGGAATCAAATTTCCATTACTATTAACGTACGGATTAAATATGAAACTTCCTTTGAAAAAAAAAGACACAAAGACAAAAAAAGAAACAAAACAAAAATAATTAGACAAAAACAAAACGCACGCCCCCCCCCCCCCCCCCAAAAGGCATTATATTATAAAACATATAGGTATACCCCCGATGTGGCAGTTTAACTCTTGAAGTAATACATGTTGCAATCGTGATTTCTTGCATTTCCTCTTCTACCTTCTTCTACCTCAGTTGTAATCATGTATCCATAATCGGTATGAAAGAAACTAATGTATCAAAGTTGGGAGAGGAATACAACTAAGTTGGATAACTTGTTTCCAATCCCTTTGATGTAATTATTAATAAAATATGTTAAATCTAAAAAATCTATCAAAGTAAGGGGAAAGGGGGGGGGGGGGGCGATATTAGGGTAGTGAAGGCACATCTACTTCAGAAGATCGGACCATCTTGGCCTCCAATCCGATGCTCGACATGCACGGGTTGCACTTATTTCTTTTTTTCATCTCAAGTTAAATATTTAGCCTAAATATGGTTGAATTAAAATACTCCACGCACTACATGTTTTCATATATCAAACGCCAATATAAAGTTTATATTGTTCAATCTGACATGTGAATTAAATACTCATGTGAGTGCAATAAAATATGTAACATGTTGAGAATATGCATTTATGAATCACTAGAGATGGGAGAAGAGGTCGACGTCTCAAGGACTGGATATTCCGACTTATAACTGTCATATAATTTATGCGCGCACAAGATCGGTTTTCGTCTCCATTCTTTTTTTAAATTTAAAAGGCCTCGAACTGACCAATAGATAAGTGCTGGTCAAGTAAAAGGCCTCTAACGGACCAATAGGTGAATTACATTTAAAAGCTAGGCCTCTAACTGACCAATAGGTAAAGTACTGGTTAAGTAAAAGACTTCTAACTGACCAATAGGCATGATAGGTAAAGTATTGGTCAAGTATAAGGCATCTAACTGACCAATAAGTAGAGCACTGGTCAAGTAAAGACAACTAACTGACCAATAAGTAAAGTACTGGTCAAGCCCACGATTAACCCACTCGGAGTACTCGCACTACAACACCTTTGATCTGAGCACACCCCCCCCACTCTCCTTCCCATTCCCTACTATAATTATGACTTACCTGATAATATGCCATATTCTAAGACCCTCAGTAAAATTTAAGCTGACGTTCAAAACACGTAAAGAAGCTATATAGAGCTAAAGATTTGGGTTGAATATGAGTTTCTTGTAAAAAGAAATTGCAAAATGCACGTTCAATGTTCAATACAATCTACACTATAGCATATGGTACAGCCTAGCAACGTGTAAACTATCTACACAAAACAGACTGTGAACGCAGTGTCTCCATAATACGTACACAATATGTGTGCGCATCTAAGTGTGAACGACCTTCAATCCATCAATTGATCATGTTGATAAAGATTTTAATTGAACTTCGACGAAGTACAAATGCACGCATAGCAGGAGTGCGCGAGTTTAAAGGGAGGTCGAGTACCGAATCGCCCATCTAGTGAAGCTATAATTTGGGGGCGGACAAGGATACCTCTCTCCCCTCTCACCCCCTCCTTTTTACCCTTCCCTTATCCCCCTCCCTCCACACGCCCCTTCCCCCTCCCTTTTACCCATGTCCACCCCCTCTATAATGTAACCCCCTCCCCTCAAATTTTAAAGATTGTAGTATGATTTTTCAATGAAGACAGCTATATATCTTTAATGTTTTTATACATGTACTCCC
Organism: Pinctada fucata; assembly: GCA_028142955.1. Classification (NCBI taxonomy): domain Eukaryota; kingdom Metazoa; phylum Mollusca; class Bivalvia; order Pterioida; family Pteriidae; genus Pinctada; species Pinctada fucata. Next base: position 28,058,510 of record AP027115.1, read on the forward strand.
ATGATTCGAAGTTGGGAGAAAAAAAAAGGGGGGGGGTATGTCCTTCCAGTTGATTTGAAAGCGGTTACTCATATTTCATATTTTAAAACACACACAATTTACAATTACAAGTACGGGCATATCATACCTCTAGATGTAAAGTCGTTGAAAGCTATTTTTCACGATCGAGTTACCCTTAAAAACAATCAATTATAAATATAGCTCTTATCGACATTTTTTTCATAAAAAATACGATACATTTTATGAGAGGAACTTGAACCCCCTCTCTTCTCTAGATCTACAAGTGCATGGTATACTGAAATTCCTGCATGTACAATGCAAAACATAAAATCATAGACCTTATAGAGCTAATGTTGTACTAATCCGACTCAAAATAAAGATTATCTGAATTGATTTGACAGTCCTAAACGCACGTTGCACGATTGAGCAATACAACTCCCTTTAATATTGTTTACACCAAAAGACGCGTTAAAAAAAAAAAATTCCTCGAAGGTCAAACTCCAAGGTTCATAACGTTACGGATAAAAATTTTGATGCCAATAGAGAGGTTTTTCAAATTTTGAAGTAAAAAGCCCTAGCTATTCATGCTGCTCAAAATGTACGGCCAAGGTCAAGGTCACAAGGTCAAACATTTTAGGAGGAAGGTCTAATATATGCCCAACTTCAAGGTCACGCATTTGAGTACTAAAGAGAACGTCTTGTCACAAGGATTACATGTGACATACGAAAGCCTTATCAGTAATTACCCAGGTAAAGATTTTACAAGTTAAGGTAAAACCTCAAGGTCAAGGTCATTTCATGTAGGATTTTTTTCATCAATAAAAAGTCTTGTATAAATGTTTCAGCACAATTACATGAAGCTTAGCCTCTCGTACCTTTTTGTGTCGCCTGCGAAGCATAGCGACACTTAGGGATCACTTTGTCCGTTGTCCGTCTGTCTGTCTGTCTGTCTGTCACACTTTGGTTGTCACAGCCCATAACTTTTGAATGGTTAGTGATAGGGCTTTGATATTTCACATGTGTATTCCTTGTGACAAGACCTTCCTACACATACCATAATTTTTGACCTAGTGACCTTTACCTACATATTTGACCTACTTTTCAAACAAGAGCCCCAGGGGGCACAACGCTCACCTGATACCCATGCACGCTCTAATTGACATACTGACATTGAATACTGATAGTGCCAGTACCAGGATTTTAGCCCACAACCTTTCTAACAAGATTTTTGCCGGATGCAGACAAGTTTTTTTTTTAGACAACCTTTAAAAGTACAAACAAGAGAAAATAGTCACATTTCAAAACAACAACTTTTTTTACTGATTTGAAAAGATGGATTATGCGATCCAAAGTCATATGCCCAGCTAGTATAGTTCGATTATGCAACATCAAAAATAAAATCATTTTGTAAAATTCCACATAAATGTGCAACAGAAACAGAATAAAACAATGAAATGATTTCATAAATTAAGTTTGTTTAAAATTGAACACCAAACCTTTCATTATTAATGGCTAGTATGCCAGAAAATAATAAAGCCTGTGTTTGTGAAACACGAATGCCCCGCGGTGGCATCTTTGTTGGTATATAAACACCATTTTCTGTTAAGTATGTGAGAGGTCAGGGTCAGAGTAATGTTGGTATCAATGGAAAGATCTTGTCACAAAGAATACACATGTACAATATGAAAGCCCTATCACTAACCATTCAAAAGTTATGCCCAATGTTAAAGTTTTTGAAAAGTAGGTCAAAGGTCAAGGTCAAGGTCACGAGGTCAAAAATTTTGGTATCAATGGAAAGGTATTGTCACAAGGAATACACATGTGAAATATGAAAGCTCTATCACCTTCCTATCAAAAGTTATGCCCAATGTAAAGTTTATCGGACAAACAGACAGACGGACAGGCCAAAAACTATATGCCCCCATATCTTTGATTCCGGAGACATAAAAAACAAAGACTTTTCGGTTTTGCCTTTATTCATATTAAATTATACAGAAATCTATGAATGAGAGCTTTTGAATAGTATTGATTTCATCTTAATACATGTAACGTACAGTCAAAATCGTGTTAATCCAATAAACACAGACAAGTTGTTAGCGGACAATATTAATTCAAGTGAGTTTTGCAGAAATTGAGCCAATTTATTTTCCAAACAGCAGTGTACGGTGTATCAAACCTCATGACCCAGTGAAGCCACTTGGACAAATTATTTTCGGTAAATATGCTGAAATGCGGTGCTTGGAAATATATTTTTAGCATATTGAATCAATAGTCGTGATAAATTTAACTTCGAACTTGATCTTGTCTTTTATGCAATCTACAGATAGGTTTGAAAATATGCAAAATTCGGAACATTTTCGATGAGGACGCAGAGTTCCTGTAAAAAAAGTGAAATTTGCGAAAAAAAGGACATGCATGACCCCCCCCCCCCCTTTTTCTTTACATTTTTATGCGTGCCAAAGATTCGCAATCAAAAAAGACCAATTTTACAGACTTCCGGGCATTTCAAGTCAGTCAAAATTTTTAGTGTGCACCTTTTTATTTCCTGTAGTTACCCCTACTAAAGGGGCAAGGAGGTATTGAACCAATCAAATCTGTAACACAAGATATATGGCGACTATGTTTACCATAGATACAGAAATAAGACAGAGAAAATAATCATTAAAAAGGGAAATTGTTCTGAAATATGCATGTATGAAAAAAAAGCAATCCAAGGAATGCTTGTGTCGCCTGCGTAGCGGATTTTTTTTTATTGAAATTAGGTCAAATATCAAGGGCAAGGTCACTAGGTTAAAAATTATGGAATGTTTAGAAAGGTCTTTTCATAAGGAATACAAATGTGAAATATCAAAGCCCTATCACTTACCACTCAAAAGATATAGCAAATCATAGATTTGTTGAAAAGTAGGTCAAATATATAGGGCAAGTGCACGAGGTAAAACATAGGTAATCACAGATTACGAAGCTCACCTCGTGACAGCAAAATTCAATTCAAACATATTTCTTAGTACATGTATATTGGCTTTTAAAGGCAAAACCACTCAAGCAGAAAAAGTAGGTCAAGGTCATTTTATGAAAGTTTGATCAAAGATACATCCAATATGCAAGTTTGGTACATGTAGCAGTTATACTTTGCTCAATATTGGCTTTTAAAGGCAAAATCACTCAAGCGGAAAAAGTAGGTCAAGGTCATTTTATGAAAGTTTGATCAAAGATACATCTAATATGCAAGTTTGGAACATCTAGCACTTATACTTTGCTCAATATTGGCTTTTAAAGGCAAAATCACTCAAGCAGAAAAAGTAGGTCAAGGTTATTTTATGAAAGTTTGATCAAAGATACATCCAATATGCAAGTTTGGTACATGTAGCACTTATACTCTGCTCAATATTGGCTTTTAAAAGCGAAATCACTCAAGTGGAAAAAGTAGGTCAGATGCTGCATCCGATGCATGGGTCCATCTCGGCATCCAAAGATGAATCACTTGTGCAAGTTTGGTTACTGTAGCATTAGTACTTTGTCAGATACTGAGCTACCCCAAACTTCTTATCCAAATCACTCAAGCGGAAAATGTAGGTCAGATGCTGCATCCAATGCATGGGTTCACCTCAGCATCCAAAGATGAATCACTTGTGCAAGTTTGGTTACTGTAGCATCAGTACTTTGTCAGATACTGAGCTACCCCAAACTTCTTAACCAAGTCACTCAAGCGGAAAATGTAGGTCAGATGCTGCATCCGATGCATGGGTTTACCTCAGCATCCAAAAATGAATCACTTGTGCCAGTTTTGTTACTGTAGCATCAGTACTTTGTCAGATACTGAGCTACCCCAAACTTCTTAACCAAGTCACTCAAGCGGAAAATGTAGGTCAGATGCTGCATACGATGCATGGGTTCACCTCAGCATCCAAAGATGAATCACTTGTGCCAGTTTGGTTACTGTAGCGTTAGTACTTTGTCAGATACTGAGCTACCCCAAACTTCTTAACCGGACGCAGACGCGGACACGGACGCGTGGGGTTATAGCATAAGCTCACTCAACTTCGTCGAGGTGAGCTAAAAATGATGGTATGTGAAGAAAGGTCTTGTCACATGGAATGCACATGTGAAATATCAAAGCCTATCACTCAGCAATCAAAAGAAATAACCAATCTAAGATTTTTTGAAAAGTAGGTCAAATATCTAGGTCTTGGTCATGAGGTCAAAAGTTATGATATGTGTAGAAAGGCCTTGTCACAAGAAGGAATACACATATGAAATATCAAAGCTCTATCACTTACCAATCAAAAGATATAGCAAATCTTAATTTTTTTGAAAAGTAGGTCAAATATCTAGGTCAAGGTCATGAGGTCAAAATTATGGTATGTGTAGAAAGGTATTGTCAAAAGGAATACACAAGAGAAATATCAAAGCCCTATCACTTGCCAATCAATAGATATAGCCAATCTTGGTTTTTTTTAAAAAGTAGGTCAAATACAATGTATCTAGGTCAAGGTCATAAGGTTAAAAAATATAGTATGTGAAAAAAGGGCTTGTCACAAGAAATACACATGTGAAGTATCAAAGCCCTATCACTTACCAATCAAAAGATATAGCCAATCTTAGATTTTTTGAAAAGTAGGTCAAATATCTAGGTCAAGGTCACGAGGTCAAAAAATATGGTTTGCGTAGAAAGGTCTTGTCACAAAGATTACACACGTGAAATATCAAAGCCCTATCACTTGCCAATCAAGAGATATAGCCAATATTAGATTTTTAGAAAAGTAGGTCAAATATCTAGATCAAGGTCACAAGGTCAAACATTATATGTGTAGAAAGGTCTAATCACAAGGAATACACATGTGAAATATCAAAGCCCCATCACTAATCAATCAAGAGATATAGCCAATATTAGATTTTTAGAAAAGTAGGTCAAATATCTAGGTCAAGGTCAAAAGGTCAAAAAATATGATATGTGTATAAAGGTCTTGTCACAAGGAATACACATGTGAAATATCAAAGCCCTATCACTTACCAATCAAAAGTTATGGGGTGTGACACCCAAGTGTGACAGACAGACGGACAGACGGAGGGACGGATGGACGGACAGACGAACAACAGACAAAGTGATCCCTAAGTGTCGCTGTGCTTTGCAGGCGACACAAAAAGTCAACATCTTAAAAATAAATTCAGCGTATATTTGATAGCGTATGTGGCCAAGTTAATTCGAAGTATGAAAATAAGTACACAAAGCCAAACTAGCTATAGCTTGTCTTATTTAAAAAATCATTCAAAATCTAAAAGTTGATATTTTGACAAAATTCTTTCACAGTTTCATTTCTAGCGATAAATATAAAAATAAGAGAAAAAAAACTGAAAAAGAGAAAAAAAAAATTGTTGGGGTCCCGCCGGGGTTTGAAGCTACTCCCCATGGGTCCATTTGGCATGGAAAACATACATTATACCTATGTACAATCTTAAAAAATATTCCTTAAAAATCCAAAAGTGGATATCTTGACAAAATTCTTTCACTTGTAGGGTACCATGCATGAGTACCTCATACCTACAAATTGTCATGACAATCTGAAGAGTGGTTATAGAAAAGAAGCAGAAAATGTATGAAAATCAACCCCCCCCCCCCTTCCTTTTTACATAAGAAAAAAATTCATAAAAAATCAAAAAAATAAATTTTAAGCATAAAATACATATCAAAGCATTAAGTAAGTTAAATATGATAAATATGTAGTAAATGAGTGTGTAAAATCATACACTTATTGAGTTATTTAAAGAAATAGTGCAAAAATGTGCTTTTCTGACAAAGTCCGAAAAGACGTCAAAAACGCGTCAAAAATTTGACTTTGAAGTGGAACCAAAAATAACAACACTTCTTAAGACATCTCTCTAGATCATCCTGATGCTTTCGGTTTGTCGATACATGCTTCGGTTCTGAAGAAGAAGTTTGTCAAAGGAGGGTACCCCCCGTGACCTACTTTTGGCTGTGGTGGCGCCACCTTATGACAGATCCGGACGAAAAACAACAACACTTGTAGGGGACCATGAGTACTTCATACCTACCAAGTTTCATCAAAATCCCTTCAGCCGTTCTTGAGAAGAAGTTTAAAATGTGAAAAGTTTACGACGACGACGGACGACGACGGACGACGGACGACGACGACGACGCCGACGACGGACGACGGACGCAACACTATGACAATAGCTCACTTGAGCCTTTGGCTCAGGTGAGCTAAAAAAAAAAAGAATGGATATATCTTTTGATTAGTAAGTGTTAGGACTTTGATATTTCACACATGCAATCCTTGTGACAAGACCTTTCTTCATTACCATAATTTTTTACCTTGTGACCTTGACCTAGATATTTGACCTACTTTTCGTATATATCTTTTGATTGGTAAGTGATAAGGCTTTGGTATTTCACGTGTATTTCTTGTAACAAGATCTTTCTACACAGACCATAATATTTGACCTTGTGACCTTGACCTAGATATTTGACCTACTTTTCAAGGAAAGTAAAATTGGCTCTATCCAGGCTTTCTACTCTACCTTGATGAAAAAGTAGGAAAAAAGTAGGAGTAGTCAATGAAAAAAAGTAGGAGAAAAATAGGAAAAAGTAGGAATTAATAGGGGAAAAGTAGGAAATTTTCCATCACTTTTAGCGACAATTTTCAGTAAGTATGACCCACGAATCACAGTAAGCAATGATTGTAGACTGGTAATGTTCATCTTTGATGAAATCACAGAGAGAAATAAGGACAGAATGATTTTTCATGTAAAATATATAGAATGGGCGAGCGAAGCGAGCCTGTAATTTTTTAAAAACTTTGAATCAGATGTCGATGACAAGTGAAGCAAGTAATTTTTTACTTTTGAGATGAAAAAGTAGGAATAGTAGGAGGTTTTAAAGAAAAAGTAGGAAAAAAATAGGATCAAAATAAAAAAATAGGATCAAAATAAAAAAGTAGGAAAAGTAGGAAATAGTAGGAAAAAGTAGGAACAGTAGAAAGCCTGTCTATCTTTCGATTGGTAGGTGATAGGGCTTTGATATTTCACATCTGTATTCCTTGTAACAACGCCTTTCTACACATACCATAATTTTTTACCTGTTGACCTTGACCTACATATTTGACCTATCTTTCAAAAAAAATTAGATTGTATATATCTTTTGATTAGTAAGTGATAGGGCTTTAGTATTTCACATGTGTATTTCTTGTGACAAGATCTTTCTACACATACCATAATTTAAACCATATGACCTTGACCTAGCTATTTGCCCTTCTTTTCTAAGAAATTAAGGTTTAATATATCTTTTAATTGGTATTGGCATTTTAATTGGTCTTTAATATTTCTTATGATGAGACCTTTTTGTTACCAATTTTTACGTAGTGACCTTGACCTAGATGATCGACACTCTTTTCTGAAAATTTGAGAATGACCATATCTTTTAATTTGTAATTAAGAGGTCTGATATTTCAAATGAATTTCATTTGACCACTTTCTAGAATAATAATCAAACCGCTTCGCAGGTGACACAAGCATTCCTTGGATTGCTATTTTTTTGTGCTATCATCACAATTACATGTAAATAAAATGTATACTTCTTATCCAATATAGAAATAACTGAGTCAAAATAATATCACAATTTATTTTATTGCAATTTAGCACAGCCTAGAATAGACAAAGTATCTCATAATATAAAAGATTAGGAAAGCAAGTGCAACAATCGTAACAAACATAAAACAAACAAGGATCAAAATAATACATTAGGGTGTACATGTATGTGTCAACCATACTATATACATACATTTTATAGCAGCTGATTCACTTCATTGATCTTGATCAGCAGCTTGTTTCACAAAAATTCTTACAAAAAATTTCAAGAATTGTTGTAACTATTCTTTGCTTAGTTCTTCATGTAAACTAGACATTAGTATGACATGTTTCTGAATTTGTATTATGTACTGTAAACGTTATTTTCGCTGGGGGAAAATTTCATGATTATAACATCAATGCGTTTCCCTTGGGGGAAATATTCGCGATAAAGATGTGTTCCCCATCGTAAGAATGCAGCGGGGATATTTTCGCTTGAGGGAAATTTTCGTGAAGTCTCTTGATTCGCGAAGATTATCCCCACGTGAAAATTTCCACGTTTACAGTATGTAGAATTGGTATCAGAAAGCGTAATACAATGTAAATGGTTAAACTGTTAAACCTTTTATTTAATGATGCAGGTTACAAAAATTCCTGAAATTCTTCGTAAGAACTTTTGTAAAACAGGGTGCTGGTACTAAAAAGTTGAGGAAGCACTTATCCATTATTGTTACTGTCACTGACATAATGATGATAAAACTTGTCAATCGGTGTGACCTCAAACATTAAGTTATTTATTGATTAGTCAGTACAAATTTCTACATGTTATTCTTTTTAAAAAAGACTCAAAGGCACATCCTTATTTACTGCAAAATAATTTGGAACATTAGCTGTAAAAATATATTTTTGCACTCTTGTTATTTGCACTGACAAGCTAGCACTGTAACTTAAGGTATCCGTTGTACAAATAAATATCAAGTTTATTATATAGTTAGAATCATGGCATATTTTTACCTAAATATACCCAATACAACAAAAATAATGGTTTCTATCATCAAAGGTCAACATGCCGTCCGTCACTCAAGCCACGGAAACTATCGAGACACTGCCGAAGATTTAACCGAGATAATTTTAACACAGTTTAAATGTACGAGACGTCCGCGAGATCTTCATTTGTACATTGGATACGTTAAATATTATATATATTGGACTGAATTGACAAAAGTATTAAACCACTTTTTTTCTTATTAATTTAGGTTTAAGTTTAATGTTTTCATCTAAAACAGTAGTAAAAGGGTAAAAGAGGTGAGTCTTCAAGTGTTTTAAAAAGTACGTATTTTAAATGCATATACATGTAATAAATAACTATAAACACTCAATATCAACAAATTTTCGGCCCCTTGGCCTTTATCAAGTGGAAAAACACAAATGAAATTTTATGTTTTTCAAGTTGTAAAAGGCAGAGAGGCCAAAAATTTGTGGATATTGATTATATAAACTTCCTATGGAGGACTTTACTTCATTCTTATATACATGTACATGTAACTAACATTGTGACTGAGAGGTAGAGGTTAACATTATGTACTGAGGTAATATGAAATTGAGGTTAACAATGTGCTGAGGTAAGGAAGTGTTAAACAATGCATGGTGAACATACAATGTATAGTAAATATTAAGGCATGTTAAAGAGGTAGGTTGGGATAAACATGGGTATATAAACATGGGGATAAATGGAAGTCTTCACAGAGATTTCACACCAAGAAAATGAAAATCAGTAAAATGTGGTTCAAGAATTAATATTTGAGGTAAAACATACAACACAGCTGTAATTATACAAATGCTATATTCTAAATGAAATTTTGTTAAAATCTTAAAAAGATTTATCTTCAAAAAAGCAGAATAACATAAGTATAAATGACAATCAATCTGTGTAAGAAATAGATCTTTGACAAAGTTTAATTGTATGTGAGGCTGTCACTGTTTTAATAGAGATTTAATGTGAAAAAAAAAACCCACATTCAATGGTACTCAACTGACTCACCAAGAACGATTTTTTTCAAAATGAGCAAAAACTACAATAATAATGACTTAAAATTGACTGACTTATAATCATAGCTTCAGAGCCAGAAAAGGAACACAGTATATGTATTTATCACATGATACACCCGTTATGCAGTTCCATAAAGCCATTTCATAAATATATGATATGATAACACGTTACATATCGCTCTGCTTGAATGCGATTGGTCAAGTTTGGAACCTAATCACATAAACCTCGACAAATGTGACCTTTTAAATATCGGTCAACTGTTAAATTCAGACCCGGAGTCGATATCAATGATTAAAATTGTTGTTGTTAAATTAATTCTTGCATTAAAATACTATTCAAGATTAAAATACTTTTCTCTTACGCACAGAATATCTATACGATGGGGACACTACTTCTCATAGCGTAGCAGACGACCCTAGATCACGGCGTGGTTCGCCTCTGTAGTTCTCGGAAACGTTGATTTCACGTTAGAAATACACATTTTTATGCAATATCATGTGATAAAAAGAATCTCAAATGAATTTTCATTTCATACGATGTATTATGAAACTCGTTGTGCGTTTTATATCCCCTCGCCAAGGCTCGGGGATATAAAACTCGCAACTCGTTTCATAATACATCGTATGAAATGAAAATTCATTTGAGATCCTAAATATATAATATGAAAATTCTAATATTATTGACTAGTGAAATAAAATTTTCAGGTATTTCAAATATTTTGTATTGACGGCAGATAATCATCATGAGAATAATTAAAGCTGAATTTGTATACAAGTTTTCATACAACAAGTAAAATAACTACCGATTTATAATTGTATACAGCGAAAGTTATACATGTGCAGTATTTCCTTATTTTTGAAAACCAGAGTTACTTCCCGTTTGGGACGGTATCTGACTTAGACTGATTGTGACATCATCATAATCTATGGGAACAGTCCCTAAACTCTTGGAAATGATGGTATAAAATTGATTTTATGATGTCACAATAGTTTTACGTCAGATACCCTCTCAAATGGGAGATAACTCTCTTTTCAGCAAAGATTCAATATTCCTTAAGATTAATTTCAACGTTGAAAGAAAGACCCTTTTGCAATCATTTTATTTAAGAAAATGTAAATTACATTAATATTGCAAATAGTTGCTCATGAAAAAGAAAAGAAAATAGGATGAGAAATTTTTGGACTTTTTTTATGACAATTATCAAATAAAAGTAAAGTTGAAAATATCAATAAAGATAGAACACAACAGTTTGACTAAAATCAAAGGTAATTATCATTATCGGAGGTAGGCAAACAGGTAAATATTCTGTAACCATGACTACGAACAAACTTTAACTTCATATAAGTACAAAATTTACATTACTATTAACTTTAAACTAAAATGAACAGTAGAATTTATCATTTTCACAGACTTGTGTCAGAGGTAAGTGACTTTCATATTAAATCTTTGTAAATTATATACATGTATAAATTCATAATCATATTAAATTTCATGGAAATTGATAATATACATGTAGTTACTGTAATATATCATTATCAATATGTAATACTATAAATCTAAATTAATAAAAGGTAAAAAATTCAACAACTTGTTAAAAACGAAATTTGGCATTTTGAAAATAAAATATCATTTACTACATTTAATTAAAAGATTTACTGCTGATAAGTATATTGCTAAAATGACTATACATGTATGACAATCAAATTTTCAATATCCTTAGAACTTAAAGTTATGGCCTAGAGCACTATTTCTTTTTTGAACAACTGACAAAGGTCACATAAGGTTATCTTGTTTTAAGTGCTGAACATACATAAAAATAGCTGAAAATTTAATCATGATTATTAAATAATTAATTCTTTGCTTCTACATGTATTTGAATGAAAATATATTATGCACTGTTTATGCTCAGATAATTTATTAAAGCTTTCTTCTCCAACCCTCTAGTATATACATGTACATGTAGCTATTGGGCACCAATTGGACAACTCTAGTCAATTTAAACTGGACATATAATGTATGTTTACTACATGTTAATGTAAATGTATATAAAAAGAGCCAGTATATGTTTCATTCATAATGTCATGGACTCAGATTATTTCTGAAGACTTTGGTGTATCAAAGAAAACAAATTGTATTAATCATTGTAAAATCATACAACAATTGTAAAATTTTGATAATATCACATTTCACGGAACAAGGCTTTTGGCTTTGTATTTTGGGTATAAAAGTACATATTAACAAACTTCCATCAAAAATAACAGAAGAAAACTTGAAATACAACTGTAATAAATAAATGTATTTGAAAAAAAAATGTTTGAACTTGTAAAAATACATGTATTTGGATGGACGGAATCTACGTTGTATAAATACACATAATATACCTGTAAAAAAATTCAATTCTAATCATTATATTAAGATGATAACAAGGACTAGCATCAAAAGCTTAGGACTAACAAGATATTCACTGTCCAAATTTGGAAAAATACTGAATTTTTTACTCAAAAGATCACATATTCATAAAGATGATCATGTCCTTCGAAGAAATTTACATATCAAATATTTAAAGATTCTTTACCTAAATATCACTAGTGTCGAAAAAAAATATTTTAAAAAGAAAATTGGAAAAAATCTGAAGATATCCACTACATGTATCATGGTAAATTCCATGATACCAGTGGTTTATTATAAATCAACGAGCAAGTTTGATTTATGTATGATATAAGCCTATTCTTTCAACATAAAGAAATATCCCTATATATGCATAACGATCATCAAAGAAACATCAGAAACAAAATGTCATACAACATGTACAAAGTGAGGTATAGTAGAGAGACGATATACAATGTGTGCAGGTAGATGACAGCGTCAAAGAAAGGTCATGACACATAAAACATTGAACAAGTTATACAAATAGTTTTTACTGGCTACAGGCTGGAGTAATTTCCTGTAGACTGCAGGTTACAGCCTGTAGTTGTATCCTGTATAATCTAGTCTTTGCCGACTATTGCCTGTAGAATTTTCTTGTAATCTCCACTACAGTCTTGGTCAATCCAGTTCCATAGAGTCTGTTTGGTCATCTCCAGGAAACACGCCTTTATCTGTACCATGTCAATCTGTAATACATATCACAAACATGTAATAATGTCGAAGGGTTCCAACTCTCTACCTTCTTGAAGAAAATTCCAAATCAATTTACATGCACCAGACACGTGTTTCGAATATTAAATTCTCATCAGTGATGCTTTGGGCAGCGCCACCATAAATAGTTTCAGTAGCGCCCTCTTTAATCTTTAGAAGTTAGATTTTTACATTTACATTACAGAGAGCGCGCGGCTCCAAATTTCCTGTAGGGTCGATTCAGTAGCATAACCAAATAAAATCTTTGTTCAAAATAGCATTGGAGGGATGGTGCTAAGATGTTAAACTCCTTTAATTTCGATGATATTTATCGGTGAAATGGCTAGAATCCGAAATAGCAAAAAAATATATTTTATGTCTCATTGATAAAAGGCCAAAACAAAGCTTCTTTCAGGTGACAGAGCTGGAAAGAAGTAATTAATACACTTGACAAACATCAGGCCACGGGGAACGATTTTATTACTGCTCCACACTGCAAACATGTAAGTATTCATCAAAGTGTTCGCAGATCCCTGTTTAGAGGTGTTATTGAGTTCAGATCTATGAAAAATCTGTTTCATACAAACATTTTCCATTATGTATTAAACATTATGTTGAAATTAATTTCATTTTTGGAAGGCAGGTGCGGCTAGCCATACAGGGGATGCTTACTCCTTCCGGGCACCTGGTCCCACCTCTAGCTTGCTAGGGGTCTGTCGATGCTCAATTTGGTGCTCTATCGTGAGTGCTGTTGAGATTATCGTCAGGATCATCTTTGACCCATAACACACCTTGCCAAATCATGAGTTTTGAGAATCTTTGATTTGAGTCTATCGACCTTTTCAGTTCATCTGAGGCAATACAGATCAAATTCATTTAAGGAAGACAAACACTCAATTGTGCATGCACCTGTGATATCATTTGATTGCTTTAAGGTATTCAACTCCTAATGCATTTTCAATAATGAATACCAAAGACAAGAATTTTTGTTCCCTTCAAAAAGAATGCTATACATACTTTTCTTGCTAAAATTAGGGATTATACTTCCCATACAATGCTCTGTCACCCCGAAGATTCCTGATTATGAAATCATCGGCATTTGTCAGGAAATCATGAAAATGTGCATAAATTTTAACCAGAAGTAATGTATTAGTGTGTGTTAAGACATTTTTGAAGGGGAAAATTGACCATGATTCCACACAAAACACTTTTTAACAATCACAAAATGTCACAAGCCTACAGTTTGTCAAGTCCTGAACTGAACTTCAACCTTAGCACGGCATACATGTGATAAGAACAGCTCTATTCCTTTATGAAGTCATGATTTGTCTTTCTTTATGTCTGTTACTACAAAACTTTTATTTCTTTTATCATTACCTTTATGATTTAACTTAGTGTAGAAGCCAGACCGATGGGTATATGCATGTGTGAATAAATCTATCTGATAGTGAGAGACAAAATTACAAACTGGGCAAAAATAATGTTTTTGTGTCGCCTGCGAAGCATAGCGACAATTAGGGATCACTTTGTCCATTGTTCGTCTGTCCGTCACACTTGGATGTCACACCCTATAAAAGTGATTCCTGAGTGTCGCTATGTTTTGCAGGCGACACATGCATTCCTTTGAATGAGTTTTGATAATCACTAACAAGGGTAGAGAACAGAATTCTGATCTTACTAACCTCGGCTCTGGATACAATCACACGGATCAAGTCACGGTCCTTGGTCCCCAGTCCTTTCATGGTCCATACTAGTCGCTGGGCAAAATACTTTGGTCTGCATTTCAGATTCATCACTAAAATCAACAGAAATTCTGTGTACTCACATGAACAAACTAAAACAAACTTTGACATATACTTAGCAGGCAACATTAGAAAAACTTGATGCATTTCTACGTCAATGCATTTAACAGATTATAAAATTGATTTCATATTTGACGTCTTATTCATAAGTTGATAGCTTCTCTTACAGATATAATGAATCAAAGTATAGGATAGATTAAGGTAATTTGAAGTTTCTACATGAATAAGCGTAAAAAACTCCACCTATTTTTCAGCGCTCTTTTTCTTATGTACGAAAATGAATGTAAATATGCCAGGCTAATAAGTTTGTTGCAGTATTGAAGTAGGGTATAACAAAACAATTATTGACTGGGAATTCAGGCAATATATGATTTGTTGGACCTTTAGACAAAATATAGCCCTTGGCCTTCGACCTCGGGCAATGTTCAACAAAATATATATTGCCCTCATTCCCACTCATTAATTGTATCATAGTTCTATCATACCAAGTGTTAAGATCCCAGCTCCAAAGTTCCCTGATGTCTCCCTGTCAATTGTATTCTCAATGTCTCTCTGGGTCAACTGAAAGTAAAGTAGAAAACTAATTACTTTCAAAGCTTATGACATCCAAATTAAACAATATTTCATACTGGGTGAATATATGTATTCAATTAATTGCTGTACTGGACCTGTACCAGTAGAGGAGCCTTATAATTGAAATAAGTGTCGCTATGCTTTGCAGGCAACACAAAAATTATACAAACATTTGTCAGAGGTTTTGAACAAATGAAGTTATCCTGATCACACGAAATCCAAGGTATTTTAAAATGGCAAAAAGTAAGATTTTGACAGAAGTTTAGAGGTTGAGGAAGGGGGAGGTGTTTTCATATATCTAAAACAAACATTGAATTTCATATTTTTTTCATGAGCAACATATCAGATTGTCTAAGTAATGATCAATTTCAGTAATATCAAAAAAAATTTGCAAAATATCTCAGTTTGAAAATAAAGGAGCAATTTAGCCGGACTAGTACAGTAGCCATGGAAAAATTTGTAAATTTAGAACATTCTTTAAATCTTTTAATCAACAAAATAATCCAACTTTTCAGAGGAAAAAGTAGATAAGCATTTAACATGTAAAGTTTCAATGAAATATTTTGTGAAATAAACTTATTTATTTGTCTACATAACCCCTAAAACTGGCCAGGAACTTGTACAGCTCCAGTAGAATTTGATAGCAAATTTTCACAATATTGAAATATACATGTACATATATTTAACTAGAAGTCTCTGACGAGACTGAAGCTCTCCTGGTTGTTTAGTAAAATACATAATTAATTGTTACAACTATTTTCTTAGACCCAAGGGCAAGGGGCTGAAAAAGTATAACAGATGCACAAGCGTAACATTAAGCGTAAGTCTGAACATAATGCAAAAATCTTTTTATCAGTCATACTTTATAAGTAATGGTGTTCTGAAGATTACATAGAGTAGTATACAAGAAAACGACCTCATCCATTTTTCAAGAACCTGGAAGTCAGGGGCTATAACTAATTATCAAGAGGATAATCAAACCACATTTCCTTTACATATGTATTATGCAAAAAGAATTTATACTCTTAGACTATCAATTATGCACTCTGAGAATTGGTTTTCACAAGAATGCTTATTAATATATATAATATATATATGAGAAAATGACCACACCCATTTTCCAAGACTCTTGGGGTCTGAATCTCACACAAAACATCAGGTATATGAACACAACTAGACCATAGACTCATCATGTTGCAAAACGAATTGACTATGTATCCTTTGTACTTTCTGAGAAAAGATGATCACAAAATTACAGTAAGTTATATATATAGGGAGAAAATGACCACATCCATTTCCTAAGACCCTGGGGTTGGGGACTCAGATGAAATATCAGGTGCACATTTAGATCCTAAACCTTTTATATTGCAAAAAGAATTAACTTTCCATCATTTATACTTTCTGAGAAAAGGTGTCCACAAGATTACATGGAGTATTAATAGAAGAAAATGACCACACCCACTTTCTAAGACCCTGGGGTCAAGGGCTCAAACAAAATATCTTTTGTACAGCTTGATCATTGATCTATAATATATAAGAAAGAATTAACTTTCTATTATTTATACTTTTTGAGAAATGGTGACCACAGATTACATAGACTTATATAGGAGAAAATGACCACACCCATTTCCTAAGAACTCAGGGGCCAGGAAGTCAGATGAAATATCAGGTGCACAACTAGATAATCAACCTTTAATATTGCAGAAAGAAATAACTTTCTACCATTTATACTTTCTGAGAAATGGTCACCACAAGATTACATAGAGTTACATAGGAGAAAATGACCACACCTATTTCCTAAGACCCTGGGGGTCAGGGGCTTAGATGAAATATCAGGTGCACACCTAGATCATAGACCTTTAATATTGCAAAAAGAAGTAACCTACTATCATTTATACTTTCTGAGAAATGGTTACCACAAGATTACATAGAGTTATATAGGAGAAAATGATCACACCCATTTTCTAAGACCCTAGGGGTCAGGGGCTCAAATGAAATATCAGGTGCACAACTAGATAATAAACCTTTAATATTGCAAAAAGAATTAACTTTCTACCATTTATACTTTCTGAGAAATGGTCACCACAAGATTACATAGAGTTATATAGGAGAAAATGACCACACCCATTTTCTAAGACCCTGGGGGTCAGGGGCTCAAACAAAATATCAGGTGCACAACTAGACCATAGACCAATCATGTTGCAAAAAGAATTAACTTTCCATCACCAACAGTCTCAGAGGACTGGAAACCACAAGAAATGTTTAACGGACAGACGGACGGACGGACGGACGGACGGACGGACAGACAGATGCCGGACGCCGGACACAGGGCGATCGCATAAGCTCGACTGGTCATAGACCAGTAGAGCTAATAAAAACTATCAGTGAAAATCATAATTCTCATATAAATATTTCTGATATAACAATTGGAGTGTAGTGAAGTAAGAGATGATGTATTCTGGATATTACAAAAATGCATAGAATTGATTGGTCATGATACTACATGTTATACATGTACATCTTCTTACTTTGACATATTCCTCGTAAGTGCGTCTCATCTGATATGTCTCATTTACTGCAAAAATTCTGATCATGGTTTCTTCATCCGTTCCAAATCTGTCCTCAGTGGCTTCAAACAGGGCCTGGGCATCACGTTTTGCCTTCCCTACATTAACAATCTTGTCAAAGTTGATACGGAATTGCCCAGTGGGCTTGCCATCAAATTCTACCGGTTCCACTGCTTCCTCCAACTTCTCATAGCTAAGTGTGCGCCTATTACCCTGAAATCATATCAAATACATGTATATAATGGAGATTATGTTTTGTTAAGTTTAACTACCCAGTTGTCTGATTGTTTGCATTTTCAACCCTCTGGTAGTAAGAGCTGGTATAAAACCCTGAAATTGCACATCACAAATGTATATTTTAAGTATGAACTACCCAACTGGCCAGGTACTCAGTGTTTTAGTAAACCAAGGTAACATGGTGTTTGGGACAGTAACTGACATAGACTAATTGTGACATCATATTCTATGAAAACTTCCTTTAAACTCATATATATATAACCATACCAATCTTATACCTTCAAAATGTTTTTAAATCATAAACTATCCCATTTGGGAAATAACTATGTATTCCGAAAAGACTCCATAGCTAGCCTCTAGTACCAACTTCTTAATTACAGCTTAGAGATTGTCTGTAAAAGTGAGATTACAAATAAAAATATGTAGATTTTTTAGTTTAAACTAATTATTGGGCTTCCCCATGGGGTCTTTAATTAAACTTCACCGACTCTTTACCATGAAAATAACAGATAAAACAACAAGCAAGGGTATGTGTAGTCATTTTTACAACATTCATTCATACTTTAGTTCGAGGCTTAAGGTGGCTCAATAATCCAAGAATTCTTTGTCACAGTCAAAAAAATTATTCTGTTTATTTGACATTCATGTCTGATGACTTATATTTGTAATAAAGATTACATATTATCGTTCATTTGATTGACTAGTGGTCCTCTGAATATACATGTGTAAACCAATTCTGAAATCTGTTGCAAAACAATGAATTTTGATAGATAAATACATGATATAGGGATAATAATTTCACAGTAAAACCATTTATGTGATTATTTTCACCATGATATAATCAAAGATGTCTATTTCTTTATAGATAATGCTTTCAAAGAGTAAAATAGCTAAAACTGTTCCCGAAACGTACATTTTTGTGCACCCCCACCCAAAATGAAAATCTAAAAAAAAAGTACACAGTACCCTTATTTGTCATCAAAGTGATGAGAAGTCTTTGTCAGAAGTAATTTCTTTTACATATTTCTCAACGACAAACTCTGTTCTTCAAAAATAATTATAAAAAAGTACATGTTTTCGTTCATCCTGATTCAAAATACTTGGTCGTCATAGTAACGATTTTAAGGGGAGGGGGGGGGGTAGGGTTGTCAATAATGTTTAAAGAAAGGGGCGATTCTGAAATAAGTAACAAAGCAGATGAAATTTCTAGATTTAGTTAGATTTTAAACGGCGTTAACAATGTAAAATAAGCGGGGTTTTTTTCAAAGCACAACGATCGCCGGGTGTCGGAGATACGGAAAAATGAATAATAAAAATAATAAAGTAAACGGAAGCGTTTTAAAACATTTTGACGTTCAAGGTCAATAAGTAGACGTCACTAACCTCCCTCGTTCTCGATAATACGTGCACTCATTTGTAAAATGGATATATCTTTGAACAAAGCAGCGTTAAAACTTAGATTCACTCGCTCAAAGTTTTTAAATAGGGAAACTTTATTCGATAACATCTCGCTGCAAAGTACGACAGTTGACAAAATTGTAGAAAAATTTGTATTACCTAAGATAATTAGAGATAGCAAACGTGAAATATTTTATCTATTATATTGCTAAAATCTCAAAGAAATGTCCTGTTTGATCATTAAACTTTAGTTTTTCTACTTGATTTTATTGCCAAGCAACACACGGTTGAATTTCCGATGATGACGTTATAAAAATAATACGTTTACGGCAGTAGCAAGGGTGTCACACTTACGGGATATTTTTTAATATATAGATTTAACGATGAATTTGACTATATATATATTAAACACAGATTGTAGATGATAATTTTCTGGTTTCATCGATACCAAACTTGTCGAAATCCGTCAAGAAACAAGCGAATTAGAGGAGTTTGAAGACCGAAACTGCACTCGGTACTATTCGAACCAGTATTGACGCCTGGAATATGATGACGTCAAACGATTATTGAGCCTCCTTAACACTATATTTTTTATCTGTTACAAATTGTGATGGAAACGAGGCTAGTGGGTCAATTCAAGTAAAATTGCCTAATTTCATTAAAATTTGATTGTTTTAAAATAAGTACTCACAAAATAGTTGACAAGTTGTTAAGTTTGCATTTTCAAACTTGCATCAATGACATTACATGTATATATCATACTCAGCAAAGACCGACATTCTATGATCAATAGACGATTTTCACATTACCCTAGTAGACTTGAATTTTATACAGGCCAACACCCCACAACATTTGATATTACCTTTAACTGTGACGTCGATCCGTATCTATGACTTCATAATGAAAAATAACGTCAACAAGTTAAAAGTCATGTTTGTAAAACATTAATGCCCCCCTACCACTTCTGTGATTAAAGTCTGTCACAACTTTATACTTGCATTGATACAACCTATGGGAGTATAAAGTAACAGTTTCATTTCAATATGTAACTCCACTCAAGAGATATTGAACAGAAACCCTGAAGTTTTGGTATTTTTCAAAGTGCAAGGGGCATAACTCTGTCCAAATTTTTTTGATCGGACCTAAATATGAACTTGACCTAGATTTTCATTTGATGTGTCTGTATACAAAATTTCATTTTTATATGTAACTCCACTCAAGAGATAATTGAACGGAAACCCTGAAATTTTGGTATTTTTCGAAGTGCAAGGGGCATTACTCTGTCAAAATTTTGTTGATTGGACCCAAATAAGAACTTGACCTAGATTGTCATTTGATGTATCCGTATACAAAATTTCATTTCAATATGTAACTCCACTCAAGAGATATTGAACGGAAACCCTGAAATTTTGTTTTTTTTCGAAGTGCAAGGGGCATAACTCTGTCAAAATTTTGTTGATCGGACCCAAATATACACTTGACCTAGATTTTTGTTTGATGTGTCTGTATACAAAATTTCATTTCAATATGTAACTCCATTCAAGAGATATTGAACAGAAACCCTGAAATTTGGGTATTTTTCAAAGTGCAAGGGGCATAACTCTGTCAAAATTTTTTCGATCGGACCTTAATACGAACTTGACCTGGATTTTCATTTGATGTGTCTGTATACAAAATTTCATTTAAATATGTAACTCCATTCAAGAGATATTGATAGGAAACCCTGAAATTTTGGTATTTTTCGAAATGCAAGGGGCATAACTCTGTCAAAATTTTGTTGATCGGACCCAAATAGGAACTTGACCTAAATTTTTATTTGATGTGTCTGTATACAAAATTTCATTTCAATATGCGAATCCATTCAAGAGATATTGAACAGAAACCCTGAAATTTTGGTATTTTTCGAAGTGCAAGGGGCATAACTCTGTCAAAATTTTTTCGATCGGACCTTAATACGAACTTGACCTTGATTTTCATTTGATGTGTCTGTATACAAAATTTCATTTCAATATGTAACTCCATTCAAGAGATATTGAACGGAAACCATGAAATTTTGGTATTTTTCGAAATGCAAGGGGCATAACTCTGTCAAAATTTTTTGATCGGACCCACATATGAACTTGACCTAGATTTTCATTTGATGTGTCTGTATACAAAATTTCATTTCAATATGTAACTCCATTCAAGAGATATTGAACGGAAACCCTGAAATTTTGGTATTTTTCGAAATGCAAGGGGCATAACTCTGTCAAAATTTTTTTGATCGGACCCAAATATGAACTTGACCTAGATTTTTGTTTGATGTGTCTGTATACAAAATTTCATTTCAATATGTGAATCCGTTCCAGAGATATTGAACGGAAACTGATGTCGCGGACCGACCGACAGACCGACCGACCGACAGCGGCAAACCTATATGTCCCCTCTTCTTCGAAGGGGGGCATAAAAATTGTGATGTTGAATGTTGAATGAATAGTAATATGAAAAAGGTCTATTGAATATGATTTGAAACTGTCTTTATTTCTGAGTTGGATTTTTAGTAATATTAAAGCATGCAGAGATTAGGAAGCATTTAATATCAATCGATTTTCTTTATTTCTGAGTTGGGTATATTAGTAAAGCATGCTTATAACAGACCTGTGAAGCAGAAATTAGGAAGCGTTTAAAATCACCACTTGTGTCGTCCTCAATGTCTTTTTCTATTAACTCATTGCCAGCTTTCCTGTTTGGACTGGCAACTGAAAATAAAGATATTATTTAAAGCAACACAGCACATTTCTTAAAGCAACACAGCATATTTCTTAAAGCAACACATCATATTTCTTAAAGCAACGTAGCACATTACTCAAAGCTACACAACATATTACTTAAAGCAACACAGCATAAAACCTTGAAGCAACACAGCATATAACTTAAAGCAAGACAGCAAAAAACTTAAAGCAACACAGCATAAAACCTTGAAGCAACACAGCATATTTACTTAAAGCAACACAGCATATAACTTAAAGCAAAACAGCATATGGCTTAAAGCAACACATCATAATACTTGAAGCAACACAGAATATAACTTAAAACAAGTTAAAAGTCATGTTTGTAAAACGTTAATGCCCCCCTACCCCTTCTGTGATTAAAGTCTGTCACAACTTTATACTTGCATTGATACAACCTATGGGGGTATAAAGTAACAGTTTCATTTCAATATGTAACTCCACTCAAGAGATATTGAACAGAAACCCTGAAATTTTGGTATTTTTTGAAGTGCAAGGGGCATTACTCTGTCAAAATTTTGTTGATTGGACCCAAATAAGAACTTGACCTAGATTGTCATTTGATGTATCCGTATACAAAATTTCATTTCAATATGTAACTCCACTCAAGAGATATTGAACGGAAACCCTGAAATTTTGGTTTTTTTCGAAGTGCAAGGGGCATAACTCTGTCAAAATTTTGTTGATTGGACCCAACTAAGAAGTTGACCTAGATTGTCATTTGATGTATCCGTATACAAAATTTCATTTCAATATGTGAATCCACTCAAGAGATATTGAACGGAAACCCTGAAATTTTAGTTTTTTTAGAAGTGCAAGGGGCATAACTCTGTCAAATTTTTTTCGATCGGACCTTAATACGAACTTGACCTGGATTTTCATTTGATGTGTCTGTATACAAAATTTCATTTCAATATGTAACTCCATTCAAGAGATATTGAACGGAAACCCTGAAATTTTGGTATTTTTCGAAATGCAAGGGGCATAACTCTGTCAAAATTTTTTTGATCGGACTCAAATATGAACTTGACCTAGATTTTTGTTTGATGTGTCTGTATACAAAATTTCATTTCAATATGTGAATCCACTCAAGAGATATTGAACAGAAACCCTGAAATTTTGGTTTTTTTCGAAGTGCAAGGGGCATAACTCTGTCAAAATTTTGTTGATTGGACCAAACTAAGAAGTTGACCTAGATTGTCATTTGATGTATCCGTATACAAAATTTCATTTCAATATGTGAATCCACTCAAGAGATATTGAACGGAAACCCTGAAATTTTGGTTTTTTTAGAAGTGCAAGAGGCATAACTCTGTCAAAATTTTTTCGATCGGACCTTAATACAAACTTGATCTGGATTTTCATTTGATGTGTCTGTATACAAAATTTCATTTCAATATGTAACTCCATTCAAGAGATATTGAACGGAAACCCTGAAATTTTGGTATTTTTCGAAATGCAAGGGGCATAACTCTGTCAAAATTTTGTTGTTGGACCCAAATATGAACTTGACCTAGATTTTCATTTCATATGTCTGTATACAAAATTTCATTTCAATATGTAACTCCATTCAAGAGATATTGAACGGAAACCCTGAAATTTTGGTATTTTTCGAAATGCAAGGGGCATAACTCTGTCAAAATTTTTTTTGATCGGACCCAAATATGAACTTGACCTAGATTTTTGTTTGATGTGTCTGTATACAAAATTTCATTTCAATATGTGAATCCATTCCAGAGATATTGAACGGAAACTGATGTCGCGGACCGACCGACAGACCGACCGACCGACCGACAGCGGCAAACCTATATGTCCCCTCTTCTTCGAAGGGGGGCATAACAACACAGCAACAAATACATTTATAATAGAATTCCATCATTTTTATTTCTTTAATATTCTCAAATTTATCTCCCTTATAGCTTGTACTTACCATCTTACACCACCCTTATAGCTTGTACTTACCATCTTTATACACCTCCCTTATAGCTTGTACTTGAGCGTTTGTCCTTGATGCAAATATCTCTATCAAAGTAGACTCGTCTGTACCCAGTCCCTGTAATATAAGACAATGCTTTTTAATGTAGACAATAAATATCTTGTTAGTATGATTACTGTCTTCTTTGCTTGACCTACATGCTCAAGTTCCTAAGCTGCTAATGTGACTGACAAAAAAAAGTCAAAATCAATATTATAATACCAGGGTATAACTAAATTGTTCAAGAATAGGAATTTAACCTGCTCTATGTTTGACCCTTAATTTGTGACCTTGACCTTCACTGAGTGTTGAGTCCTCTCAAGCTTGTCCATCCCGCAAGTGTAATAAAACATTTTATCACACTTCAATTGAATAATTTATCACACCTCAATTGAATAATTCTACAAAACGTAAACTTTTTTTTTTTTAATTTAATTTTTTTCTTATTTTTTTCAATTGTGTAATCTGATTGGTTTAGACTGTCACGTGCCAGTTTGAATAAAACATCGAGTCTGAGCCCTGGAACTAGGGAGAATAAAAATTGAGGCCCCCTCCTTCCGGTTCATCGTTATTTTTCCTATCAGAGTTATCGTTACTTGAAATCGATAAAGCTAGAGGGGGTACTAAGTCAAGTGTGAAGAGGTATCGTGCGCAGCCAACAAGAATAATGGCCAGTACCAGGAGGTTTCACATCACTAATGAGAAAGAAATTGCCAATTTATGGATTTAATACACAATTTATTTCACGACAGTGATATTAAGATCTATTCAGCGTAGAAAAATCATATTTCCTGAGAGCAATGCCTGAATGGAATATGTATTTTGTTTGTATGTATCATTAGTAAGAGCCATGTGACAATCGGAAATATGGACGGACAGAGAAATAGAAGCCAGACAAAGTTATCCATATATGTTGCCCTTGTGTTGCAGGAAACAAACAAAAGAAAAGTAGTACCTTCCTTTTCTCTTGTTGTTGATAGAAGGTCTCGAAAATAGGATATCAAGAACTAAGCTTCGGTACTTACATATATAGCTTCCTTGATACACCATGCATCGTACCAGGCAGGAGACTCAAACAACGCCATTATTGTCTCACAGAAATCTCCGCTCAATTCCGAATCAAGATCCTCTACCAAGTCCTGTAAATAAACGGATGCTGATTTAAAAGTTTTTTATCTAAATGAATCAACTTATACTCATCATCTTGTATTATTCTCGCATATTCAATTTGCCGAAATTCATAATGGCTGACAAAATGACAAAAAATGTCTGAGGTAGGCAATTTAAGCACACTTTTTCATAATGTTACGTCACATAATGCTGCGTCTTTTAACAGTGATGTCATACTGAAAATCAACGCCAAAAGATGTTGACTCAAACATTTTGTGCTTTCTAACAAGATCGGAAAATGTCTATTGCATGCCATAGATTTTTAGAAAAGTTACCCCCTCATAATTGACTTACCCGGCCATAAGCTGTTTTGAACATAGACTTGAGTTGCTGTCGTTGTGCATTTGACCTTGACCCTACGACATGGATGATGGCATCCTCATTGGTTCCTAAAATTACATTTAGAATTTGAATGATATTTCACGCAATAAAACTTTTAAATACATGTATTTATCACATGATACACCCGTTATGCAGTTTCATAAAGCCATTTCATAAATATATGATATGATAACACGTTACATATCGCTCTGCTTGAATGCGATTGGTCAAGTTTGGAACCTAATCACATAAACCTTGACAAATGTGACCTTTCAAATGTCGGTCAACTGTTAAATTCAGACCCGGAGTCAGTATCAATGATTAAAATTATTGTTGTTGAATTAATTCTTGCATTAAAATACTATTCAAAATTGAAATACTTTTCTCTTACGCACAGAATATCTATACAATGGGGACACTACTTGTCATGGCGCAGCAGACGACTTCTACATCACGGCGTGGTTCGCCTATATAGTTCTCGGAAACGTTGATTTCACGTTAGAAATACACATTTATAGGCAATATCATGTGATAAAAAGAATCTCAAATGAATTTTCATTTCATACCATGTATTATGAAACTCGTTGTGCGTTTTATATCCCCTCGCCAAGGCTCGGGGATATAAAACACACAACTCGTTGAAAATGAGAAGAACATTTTATTGGTCATATGGATACTTAAATGTGTCCTGCTTTTAACAAAAAGAATACATCAACCAACAAAGCACCTAAGGAATCAAATGACGTCATTTTGGCATTTAGACAAAAGATGGCCAAAATTGCTCAAACATTTGTCTTTTGTGTACAAATCTAATGTGGCCGCATGCGTTAACTACATGAAAGATAAAATTTTTAGGACACAGAGATATAATAATCATCTTTTCATGTTAGTTAATACATGTGGCCATTGCTAAATATATAGAGGTATATAGATTTTGCAGCTAATTTTCACAGAATGCTGCTGATTCTGGAATTTTCAGTAGGCTTAAAACTACAATTAAATGCATTGTTTTCAAAATACAGTTCCATTGTTCAATGGAGAGTCTTACAAAGTACCAATTCACAAATAAATATTCAATGAAGTAGAATGTTAAAAAATAGGGCCAATATCTGCCTTCATGGCCTTACCACTTTGCAATTATAAACACCATACACCTTACAAGATTTAAAATTAATAAGTCTCTCTATTGCTTCCTTCAGATATCTGCTAACTATACTCAGATATCTGCTAACTATACTCAGATATCTGTTAACTATACTCAGATATCTGTTAACTATACTCAGATATCTGATAACTATACTCAGATATCTGCTATCTATACTCAGATATCTGTTAACTGTACTCAGATATCTGCTAACTATACTCAGATATCTGTTAACTATACTCACATATCTGATAACTATACTCAGATATCTGCTATCTATACTCAGATATCTGTTAACTATCCTACAATATCTGATAACTATACTCAGATATCTGTTAACTTTACTCAGATATCTGCTAACTATACATAGATATCTGATAACTATACTCAGATATCTCAAAGCTATACTCAGATATCTCAAAGCTATACTCAGATATCTAATAACTTTACCTACCAGCCCCATCCATAGCTTCCCTCAGATATCTGCTACATGTATCTATACTCAGATATGTAATAACTATACTCAGATATCACTATTTATACTCAGATATCTGCTAACTATACTCAAATATCTGATAACTATACCTACCAGCTCCATCCATAGCTTCCCTCAGATATCTGCAGTCCTCCTCTGGGTCCCAGTCTTGATCTGCCAAGTAATCTCCCACAAAGGCCACTACAGGATCATCCGCAGGGTACTTAGTGAAGGTTTTTACCGTCCCCTCTGTGGGCTCCAGAGTCCCGTCTAAATCCAGGTGGCGCTTCAGGTTTCCTATGTAGGCTTCTTTAAGGCGCGTCAGAAAATCCTCATCTTCCTCTATTTTCTCTGCTACTTTTTGGGCAATTTTCTAACAAACAGATAAATATGTAATTTATTACTGATAGATATTACTGATCAGTGAAATGATTCTTTAAACTGTGCAATGAAGCAAAGATTCTTTAAACTGTGCAATGAAGCAAAAATATTGTATAGATGAAGTCCACTTTTTTTATATGAGTAGTTTCATTTCATAAACAAAGTTTATACGTACATACTTGTCAGATATATGATATTTTTAAAAAAAATTTATTGCATATATAATAAAACAAAAAAAAAAGAACTTGTTTTTGATCCAAATGTCATCATAATAACCTGATGAGATTTTAAACATAAACTTTACACTATGATCCCATGTCCATATCACAAACTCTCAATGGCTCTATATAATGACACACTGACCTCACCAAATGTCCATCAAACAGAATTTTTTTAACAGTTTTATTTTAACATTTCCCTTACTGCTTGTCTTTTTGCCTTCTTCTTTTGCCTCTTCCTCTGTCTTCTGATTTCTTCCTCAATTTCTTCTTCTTCTTCATCATATTCCTCTTCCTCCTCCTCTTCTTCTTCTTCATCATCATCTATCTCAATTCCAGCATTCATCTGTAAGACAAGCAAATTCAGAGAATTGTCATCCCCTGCATTTTGGTATTTGTCACAAAAATAGTTTAAAGTCTAAGGTCAAGGTCACAAGGTCAAAACCTTTAAGTGCCAATGGAAAGGTCTTGTCAAAAGGAGTGCATATGTTAAATATGAAACCCCAATCATCTATCATTCAAAACTTATGCCAAAGATTAGTAAAGTTTTTCAAAAGTAGGTCAAACTCCAAGTTCAAATGTGAGATGTCAAACAACGCTAAATAACTGTAAGTGTCTATGACATCACCATTAATGCTGGGTTTGAGACAACATGCCCATCAACTTGCCATCCTTTGGAGGGAGATCTCCCTCTCTTTAAGATTTTAAAATTGACAGGTATGAGTCAAATATGTAGGGGTGATAGACACTAGTTGTCTCAGAAAGAGTGAATATGAGAATAACTCTGCCCTGGGTGAGATATTCTCCCATTTTGGACTGGGACATCCATGGAAACGCTGGGAAAAGATATCCTTGTCTTACCCCTATGGGTTAAGATAACATTTTCATGTGCCTTTTGACTGTAAGGTTAACTGTGACTTCATACATGATTGCTGTGTTAGCCGATCAAAATATGAAAAGGAATAATAAAATCTCATTTTTTTAGAGCTTTTGGACAGCGGGAGAAAAATAATCAATCCCAGATGTGATCAGGGACACGGAAATCCGACCATGGTGTCAAGGATTTACTTTTGTCCACGACTCGGCTAGCCTCGTCATAGTACAAGCAAATCCTGTACACTCCGATTGGATTTCCTTGTCCGGGCTGATCACATCTGGGGATACATTATATTAGTCTACAAAGGAGCTGATAAGATAAGGGCCGTTTTTAGCCTTAAATCTCGTGCCGTATTTCTTCCACATGACGATATAAATGCAGACAAAAGATAATCATTATTGAAATAAAATTTGATGACTTTTTGTATGTTTTACTTTCCGATGAAATACTCAGAAGATTCTAAAATGAAGGTCCAAAGAGGTAGGGGGTACTCCAGTAATAAAACTGATAATATCGACCATAAACGTAGAAATGTTAGAATATTTTGCCTGAAATAATTAAATATTAA
Organism: Pinctada fucata; assembly: GCA_028142955.1. NCBI lineage: Eukaryota > Metazoa > Mollusca > Bivalvia > Pterioida > Pteriidae > Pinctada > Pinctada fucata. Next base: position 28,087,735 of record AP027115.1, read on the forward strand.
CTAAAAGATATCAAATACATCTACATTGTATATCATAAATACATTTAGAAAGTTCTATTTCCTCTTATCGGTAAATAATGAAAAAATACGGTCTTATTAGCTCACCTCGACGAAGTTGAGATGAGCTTATGCTATAACCCCGGTGTCCGCGTCCGCGTCCGCGTCCGGTTAAAGTTTTTGGGTAACTCAGTATCTGACAAAGTATTGATGCTACAGTAACCAAACTTGCACAAGTGATTCATCTTTGGATGCTGAGGTGAACCCATGCATCAGATGCTGCATCTGACCTACATTTTCCGGTTGAATGACTTTGACAATGTCTGGTTAAAGTTTTTGGGGTAGCTCAGTATCTGACAAAGTACTGATGCTACAGTAACCAAACTTGCACAAGTGATTCATCTTTGGATGCTGAGGTGACCCCATGCATCGGATGCTGCATCTGACCTACATTTTCCGGTTGAATGACTTTGTCAATGTCTGGTTAAAGTTTTTGGGGTAGCTCAGTATCTGACAAAGTACCAATGCTACAGTAACCAAACTTGCACCAGTGATTCATCTTGAGATGCTGAGGTGAACCCATGCATCGGATGCAGCATCTGACCTACATTTTCCGGTTGAATGATTTTACCTTTAAAGGCCAATATTGAGCAAAGTATAAGTGCTACATAAACCAAACTTGCATATTAGATGTATCTTTGATCAAACTTTCAGAAAATGACCTTGACCTACTTTTTCCGCTTGAGTGATTTTGCCTTTAAAGGCTAATATTGTGCAAAGTATAAGTGCTACATGTACCAAACTTGCATATTTGATGTATCTTTGATCAAACTTTCATAAAATGACCTTGACCTACTTTTTCTGCTTGAGTGATTTTACCTTTAAAGTCCAATATTGAGCAAAGTATAAGTGCTACATTTACCAAACTTGCATATTGGATGTATCTTTGATCAAACTTTCAGAAAATGACCTTGACCTACTTTTTCCGCTTGAGTGATTTTACCTTTAAAGTCCAATATTGAGCAAAGTATAAGTGCTACATGTACCAAACTTGCATATTGGATGTATCTTTGATCAAACTTTCATAAAATGACCTTGACCTACTTTTTCTGCTTGAGTGATTTTACCTTTAAAGTCCAATATTGAGCAAAGTATAAGTGCTACATGTACCAAACTTGCATATTGGATGTATCTTTGATCAAACTTTCAGAAAATGACCTTGACCTACTTTTTCCGCTTGAGTGATTTTACCTTTAAAGTCCAATATTGAGCAAAGTATAAGTGCTACATGTACCAAACTTGCATATTGGATGTATCTTTGATCAAACTTTCATAAAATGACCTTGACCTACTTTTTCTGCTTGAGTGATTTTACCTTTAAAGTCCAATATTGAGCAAAGTATAAGTGCTACATGTACCAAACTTGCATATTGGATGTATCTTTGATCAAACTTTCATAAAATGACCTTGACCTACTTTTTCCGCTTGAGTGATTTTGCCTTTAAAGGCTAATATTGAGCAAAGTATAAGTGCTACATGTACCAAACTTGCATATTGGATGTATCTTTGATCAAACTTTCATAAAATGACCTTGACCTACTTTTTTCCACTTGAGTGAGTTTTCTTTTAAAGCCAATATACATGTCCCTAGAGATATGTTTTAATTGAATTTTGCTGCCGCGAGGTGAGCTTTGTAATCTTTGATTACACTATGTTTTTGTATGTAATGGCTACAATAGAAGCTTTTTAGCGCAAAATACACCTTTGCGGAGAAATCCACATTGCTCCTGCTTATTTCGTTCCCAATTGTTGTTCATTTCATTTGATCGTATTTAGAACACATTTTTCGATGCATTAAGGAGGAAAAATGGTCAAATTTTCCATATTTAATGATCTTAAAGATTGATTATTTAACAAATGCACCCCCTTCCTTTTTCGGTTTTTCGTCTCTGGGCGAGTGTTCCCCCCGGAGACACAGAACCCCACTTTTCCAGTAAATATGTATCATGGATATACACCTCCAGTAAAAGTGGCGTTCTGTATCTCCGGGGGGAACAATGTTCAAAAAAACTTTTTCGTTTTCTATTGATTTCTATGGGAAAAAGACAAGTTTTGACCCAAATATTAGCAATACTATGCATAATAGATCTAAAATAACTTCAGAGTTTGATGGGATACTGTATTTGTATTAAATTAACGAACGATTTTTCTTAAAATCTCCATTTTCAAAATTCCACTTTTTAGGGCAGATTTACCTCTTATCTTATCAGCTCCTTTTGCTTTTTGATAAGAAAGGATGTACAGTATTGCAATCAGGATTTTGAACACATGGCAATATAAGCAAGGTGAAACTTGAGTATTAATTATAGGTTATTAACCAGTGTATTCAATACACAGCCAATTGTGCCTCACATGAACTTTCATGTGAAATTTACATAATGCTCATTTCATATGAATTTCATTTGAGGCACAATTGGCTGTGTATTGGCATTGTTATTGCGTCGAGGTCTGTCATATTGGAATATACTGGTAATGAACTTATTCTTTTTCAACATCATTAATCTTGAGCTCTTTTTTTTCATCTCCATTAAAAAATATCCAATTCAAGAAAAGATTTCATCAACATTATTCTTATACACAACCTCAGATATGGTTCAACATTGTCCATGAAAACTCCAAGCGTCTGAAATGTCCGCCATGTTTGTTTCCTTGCTCACAGACAAAGTGACATCATTTTCAGTATTGGCTCTGTTTTCTATTTTGTATGATAGAGGCTGCTTTTTACATGAACATATTGGTTCAACATCACTTACGTTGATAAATAATATTACTTACAGCTGCATTCATGTAGGCACCGTTCGCTGACCAGCAGTTGTTATTGATAATGACAGTTTGTTGAGAGGCCGGCATATTGTGCATGGGTCGTCCCCCATACATAGCCTGAAAGTTAGAAGACAATTCCTGTATTATTCATGAAATCTTGTTTATTTTGTATTATGTAGATTTATCTTACGGTGAGAATGTATTTCAATGACATATATATTTCCATGTTGAGCTTCACTTAGATGAGCTAAAAAGTTTAAATACTGTAAACGTGGTTATTTTCGCTGAGGGAAAATTTCGCAATAATAACATCAAGACATTACGCGTGGGTGAAATTTTTCGCACTAAAAATGCCTTTCACATAGTAAGAATGTAGCGGGTATTTGTTCGCATAAGGGAAATTTTCACGAACTCCCTAGATTCTCGAAAAACGTGAAAATTACCCCCAGCGAAAATTTCCTCATTTACAGTACTGTATAAGTAGGATCATTCGCTGGTCCTTTCTTTCACAGTTTTACAAAAGTAAACTACAGATCCGCCCCTGCTAATATTGAGCTACATTGTATACAGCTGGTATTCAAATTCGATACGAAAAACTTTCGCGATACAAAGCAAATCGTGAAAGTAGCGAAGCTTTATACACAGCAAATGATTCTACATATATACAGTATATCAATCGTTTATAATAAGTTGAACTGATATGCAGCACTGAAACCTGTGATTTACATGCATTTCATATTTTCTTATGGGTAATCAAATTTCCCATCAGGATTACAGAATTCTCCTTCGAGCTGATAGAATGGTCAACTACTTATTTAAATATGTTGGCTAATAATTCTCTAATTGATCTTTTTATTTCATTGATAATTAAAAATAAAAGTTTTTTGTCTTTACTAAATATTGCTAAAAAGGCCTATATCACAAATAGTCTTTTTTCATGCAATATTTATTCGTATACTCACGTTCATCATTCCACCCATCATACTTCCCATCATTCCACCCATCTGGTTCATCATTCCAGCCGGCTATAATATCAAAATATTAAATTTATTACATAGCTCATAGAATAACTTCATCATAAGTTAAAAAAATAACATATTACTTTTAAGGGGATAAATACTATTACTGTCTGCGCACTCACTTCAGAAATCGGAAAATTTGAATTTTTCTCTACGTTGTTGGCATATTTTCTGATTAAAATTTATGTAGGGGGTAGATCTCGAACTCTCATAACTAATGGTGTATGATATATGTCTGTACAACCAATACTATGCACATAGTGAAAGAAAATAGTTTTAGATGGGGAAATTTCTATGTTAATTTAAGCATGACGTCGTCGACTTTCTCCACTGACTCAGTGTTAAACATAGGCAATGTCGAGCTAAAATCAACATAGAAAACTATCTTCTTTCATTGTCAGCTAGTGTAGTATTAATTGTAGAAACATATATCATACACCGTTAGTTAAGAGAGTTCGAGATCTATCCCCCTATATACCGGTAAGTTTTTCAATTGCAAAATTTGTCGACAAAGTAGGGAAAACTTCAATTTTCCAATTTCTGAAGTGAGCTGTGTGGACAGTAGTTAATTGAACATTGATGAGTACAGTATGGAAAAATATTGTACAATATATGCCGAATGGAAAACCCTTCAGCATCTCCTCCAATACAGGTTTTCCGTACCGCAAGGACGAGTACAATATTTTTTCATACTGTACACAATAATGTAGCTCACTGATCTATTACTGAATTACTTAGCATATTTAGCTCACTGAATTTACTTAGCTCACTGATCTATTACTGAATTACTAAGCATATTCAGCTCACTGAGGTTACTTTGCTCACTGATCTATTACTTTAGCATATTTAGCTCACTGAAATTACTTAGCTCACTGATCTATTACTGAATCTCTTAGCAAACTTAGCTCAGTGAGATTACTTAGCTCACTGATCTATTCCTGAATTACTTAGCATACTTAGCTTACTGAAATTACTAAATTACTTAGCATACTTAGCTCACTGAAATTACTTAGCTCACTGAAATTACTAAATTACTTAGTATACTTAGCTCACTGAAATTACTTAATTACTTAGCATACTTAGCTCACTGAAATAATGTAGCTCACTGAAATTACTAAATAACTTGGTATACTTAGCTCACTGATATTACTGAATTACTTAGCATACTTAGCTCACTGAAATAGCTCAATGATATTGCTGAATTATACCTGTTTCATGAAAATACTTACGAACAATTTTAAGAATTTTCACAACTTTTGATTGCTTATATATAGTTCTTCTTATAAACTAAAAACTAAAATGTTTTATTTCTGAATTTATATTACGTATGTAGAAATGATACTAGAGAACATAATACATTATCTAAAGGGAAAAAACTTCTGAACCTTTTATTAAATGACAAAAGTTACAAAAATTCCTGAAAGTTTTTATAAGATTTTGTTGTGAGATTGGGTGCAGATCTTACGTTGCCATAAGGTTGTGGTGGATACCCTCCCTGCATCTGATACTGATTGATGTTGTATGGATCGTAGGTCCCACTGTGTTGATTGTATGGGTTGTAACCACCACCATAGTTACTCTAAAACATAACAAGTTGTGAAAACAATACCAAAATTATCAAATATAATTTACTCTATGGAAATCATAAAGGAGTAGGTGAGGTAACCTGCCATATTGGCCCTATTTTCAAAGTTGTTTATATATTCATAATATTCTAGTTTATAAAATGTCAAATGTATGGTAAATCCATATCAGGAAAGCTTATTTTGATTTCACAGTCCTGTACCAGAGATTAATCTACAATTTGATCTTAATGGGCCCTCTGGACGCAATGAAACTTGGCTAATGTGTCCCCAGCCAAAACAATTGGTCCCAGCAGAAATTATGCGTCCCAATTTTTACAAACCTTCTTTTTTCGCAGAGTTTTAAGTTCGCGAATACAATTGAGCTGACCTGCTGGCGGCGTTTTGTGTCCTTGAGATTGTTATATGTTCCACAAAACAACGTCTAACTCTTAAACTTCAATCTAATTTTGCCGAATAAAGTATATTGATTGTTTATTTAGTTATCGATACTTCGTACATGTGTTTATAAAGTAAAATGTTATCCAAACAAACCTATTCTATACGGTTTACAAAGACGGTACAATGATGGTGTGAATTAAACGATTTCAATAGATTGATTCATAATGTCATATTAAGTTTACAGTGGAGGAATTTTTCGTAAATATATACATATATCTGTATCTGAATGAATTATAAATAAGTTAGACTCGCGTTGGACTGCATATAACATTCAATTTGAAACAAAAATGATGCTCCGCAATGATTTCTCATACGATACCACGGATCTGTTAGGTTTAAAAGAGCCGTCAAAATATAAATAAAAGACATTTACACGTTATACAGCTGATATGATATTGTAATGATAATGATATTGTAAATACACTTTCTCGACTTTGAATGTTTAATATATGTAAACATGAACTGAAACGGATGCATTATACAAAAGTGAACAATGCGCACTGTGGGATGCAGCGATCGGAAATCAATGGGTCCTGGGCGATTTTTATGCGTCAGAGACGCAGGACGCAGAGGTGGATTAATCCCTGCTATACTGAATAATACGTCACTAAAAATGTTTAAAAATATTGAAATTATTTAAATTAATATCAATAAACACATAAATGAGCAAAATTTCGATAGAAATTCATGAAATTAAGTATCGCTCCAGGCCTTGCCCATGATAATTTTTGTACCCATCGATGGATTTCTGATCGATCTTTAAATTTGCATAAAAAATATCGTGGGCGATCCTGGATCATAGATGAATTTTGAAGAATTGTGAGGAAAATACGATGATTTTCTTTTGTTTTGCGTCATTCAGGGCAAATGACATCAGAACATGATGTCATACATCACGCGCGTGACGTTATGAGGGCTCAGAATAATGACGCCGTATTTTTTCAAACATTGCAAAAAGTGATAATTAATGGTTCCTTTATCAAAAGCATTTTTCGTCGAAATTATAGGGCCGATATAAGAGGTTAATTAGGGCACCTAGTCCTTTCTATTGAAATCTTTGTACCATACAGGCTGATTGAACAACACATCAATATCAATCTATTCAATTGATTTGAAACATGTTAAAGATCCCAATCCTAATAAAATACTTCTGGTTGTCATTCAACCATGATGAAATCTCTAAATTTTGATATTCTGATCGATGAGTGATAAAACTTTCACCTTTTCAAATAAACTCTTTTGAAATTGAAAAAAAATAAAGAACTTTAAATGTTCAGAGTACCATGGATAAGCGGAAGTAAATTACAATATTCTAATTCATATGTTTGTTCAAAAATTGTCATCAAGACTATTTATAACAATAATAACTTAATATTTTTGCCTTACTGGATACATGACTGCAACTGTTGATGATCAGTAAGATGGAAACTGAAAAGAAAACAAAATAAAGAGTTAGTTTAGTGTATTTTGGCTTGATGAAATATAGAATAAATATAGAAGACTGAATAGAACATTATATATATAAATATATATAAATATTTGTGGGCATAAAAGTGGCAGGATGATTTAATACCACCTATTTCAAAAAGTTGGAACGGCGTTCGAGGAAAGGGTCAGAGGATTATATAAAGTTATAAAGTTTCCTAAAATTTATAGGAAACCTTTACATAATTGATTAAATGGCAGTCTGTGGTTAGAGATCAAATAATTCTAAGAGGTGCAAACACATACATGTACAAATTATTTAATGTCTTGTACGCAGTTTGTTGCCAAAAAAAAAAGGAACCAATCAATGAAAAAGCAAATAAATCGTCAGAATAAAAAGATAAATAAGAAGACTCAAGTGAACAAAAGACCAATGAATTGCTGTGGCAGTGGGCATTCGTAATTTGCATTACAAAAATTGTCTTAGTAGCAGGTCTCGCTGCCGAAAAATTATAGCATGTGCCGATGTCTGAGAAAAAAAGTGAATGAGAAGGAAAAGAAGAAAACAATATGATCAATTTTATTCAGTCGCCAATAGGGCGAACACTTTGGGATTTCAAAGTTGCCCAAAGCCAAATTTAGTCACACATGTGACTGGGCGAGTGCTAAAAAAAACTCCCTGTTGGGACTATTTTATCATGCAATTTAAAAATTTAAATGAAATTGATACCATTCAATAGATCTTGCTTTGTCTTAAATTTTAGTACCAGTTATGCACTAGTCAGTGCATGTAATCAAACTTTCTAGACAAAACAAGTTTTAGATGGCCCAGGCCATTTCCCATGCAATTAATTCCATTAATTCTTCGCAAGACGTTGTGACATTTTTCATAGGATAAATGTTAAACTCTGTGATGTCAGGCTGAAATCTAACAGTTTTGCAAACGCCCCATCTAAAAAGTATTTTGTCTGTGCATAATATATATGATTGTGTAAACCCATGACAATATATCATATATCAAAATTAACGACTGAGAGGAACGATTCAATGATATCAATTTTATTTAAATTTTTGCACTATGTTTAAGTAATCAAAATTGCATTTATTCAGTTTCCAAAGTGAACCACACAGATGTCAGTACAAATGTAATATTCTTTATTCAAGATCTAAAAACTGTGAACACAAGCAAGACTGCCATTATGACAATGACAAAAAGACGATGAAATTTCTCGTCTTTTTGTCATTGTCATAACCTTGATCGTCAAATTTTAGCTTATATAAAATATGATTACTCTTATCAGCAAACACAAATCTTTCCAGCTGTATAGTAGAGTACTCATGTACTGCATAGCAACGTGTAAACAACCTCGATCAGGCCACTGTTGACATTACCCACATTGTATTTGCAATAAAATACTTGCTGTCAATGAGTTATTTCACGCTCAACCATCTTGGACAACTAAATAATACAACAGTATTCTTCCAAATTAATTTACTTTGATGGAAATAACAGAGAAGCTCACCCTTTTCAGCGTAAAATTAATGTGTTTAATCTTTCTCAGCGCGCACCTGCAAAACGAAACAGATCATTCGAACGTTTTTTCTTCTTTCCATTTGTATAAAGCGTTTTGCATACTTTGTTTTTTTGTCCGTTATAGAGTTCGTCCGGAATATAGGGGCATCGTACACAAGAAAGAAAAACGACCAAACAAATTAAATATACATGTACAAAAAGAAACATAATTAAATACTGGTAAAATATGTAGCTTATCTTCATATCATGCATATAATATAGATTACAGATCACAATTAATTTTGAATGTTCGTTGACCACGCAAATAGTTTTCTTACATTTTATTTCTACGACTCTACGTCAATGAGTCGCAGGTGAGTTGAAAAAAAAAAATCTAGCATATGTTGAATGGTACTGCATCATCCTAATCGCGGAATGACAGATGCGTTATGAGGCTCTAGAATTGATAGATTGTAGAACATTTAAGCCACAGATACCTTTAAGTCTACTAAGCGACAGATTTTTGTATGAATCCATTTCTGAGCTTATTTTGATACTATTTAGCAGATATAAAAGTTTCAAGCAAAAAATGGTGGTGCGATTCGAGTATTTAATCTTAAATATATTTAAATATAAGCAACAATTGAGTCACTTTTATAGGTAAAGTAACATTTAGACTAAATAATCCAGTCTCCGAAACGTTTGGAAAAATAAAGGAATGGATTTAATTAATGTTTAAATAAAAGAATAAAACAAAATTCATGCGCGGATCCAGAGGGGGGACCGGTGGTCTGGACCCCCCACGAGATTTTCAGAGATGGGGTCCATGTTTGGCCCATTTCTAATTTAAAGGAGTCTAAAAATGCATAAAAAGACTTTGAAATGTAAAATTTCGGCTCGCTTCACTCGCCATTTACAAATACACAATTATTTTTTCTGCAAAATTCTCAATTTGTATACTGGATAATTTTATATAACTGTCTTGGGTCTCATGAACTCGTATTTCGGGAAGGATGAAAAGAAGGGGTTGGGAGGGGAAGGTAAGGGGGTGGGATTGGGGAGAGAGGTACCCCCTGTCCGCCCCGGGCCCTTCATAGGATGTGACCTCCCTCATCTTTTTCAAGGTTTTGTCATTTTAAGATGTCAGATTTTTTGGGAAAATGACTTATCTATTTATTCTCATGAAAGATAGACAAAATGTGAATTAATAAAAATTTTCACGGCTCGCTCCGCTCGCCGATATATGAAGTAAAATATTCAATGTTATCAATAATCATCTCGATCGAATCAAGACAAATTAAAAAATATTCAGGCTCGCTTCGCTCGCCAATTCTTCATAAAAATAAACGTGAAAGGAAAGCTAACAATACCCGCCCTCAAAAATCAATTCTTAGTGCACACGTTCACGTTGGCCCCCTCCCCATGATGTGCACCGAGATATACCTACATCATAGGTGGACTTCCTACAATTTTGGACCCCCTCTGACCAAAAATGCTGGATCTGAGCATGAAAATAAAACTGAATTAAAATTAGTAAACTCAGATGCAAAACAGAGAACGGTCATATTTTAAAAACAGCTCTGAATATCCAAATTCAGTGCAGGTCATGTATATATATTTCGGATAGTGCACACTAAAAGTGGTTAGTCCGAGTCGGGAAAAATGTTTAATTCAGATTTCTTGGCAACGGGTCAATGAATATCCATTTTATACACACAAATCGATACATGTTCGATATTTCCATATTGAGCTAATTAGTGGAGTTTTACTGATTTACTTTAAAATCATTATTTCTTATTCATTTTCAGCTGTACTGGTCAAAGACCAGTCAAGCTTATGAGATCACCCTCTGTCCGGCGTCCGTCTTTCCGTCCGTTAAACTTTTCTCGTGAACGCGAATCGTCTGAATCTGTGAATGACAAGAAATCATACCGTAATTCTTTTTGCATTATATGGGCCTATGGTCTAGTTGTGCACCTGATATTTTGTTTGGGCCCCTGACCCCCAGGGTTTTGGGATATGGGTGTGGTAATTTTATCCTATATAACTCGATCTATGTAATCTTGTGAACACCAATTCTCAAAAAAGTATAATTGATCAGAAATTAATTCTATTTGCATTATATAATGGGTTTGTGGTCTTGTTGTGCACCTGGTTTTTCGTTTGGGCCCCCTTACCCCCAGGATCTTGGAAAATCGTTGGAGGGTAGGCGCAAGGAGCTTAATTCTAAACAAGACCGAAAAAAAAAATATGCCGAAACCAAGCTAAGGACAGAGCTGTGCAATGAGAGAGATACCCCCGGAAACTGAGAAAAGACCCTTCTCCCCCATTCCCTCTCTCCATTTTTTTGTCACTGATGGAGCTCTGCTCCAGAAAGCATTGTGACAAGTTTTAAAATAACTATGAAAAATACAAATTTAGAAGACGGTCAGTATCGACTGAATAGTCCGCCGGATTGGAAGTACGGGATATTGCATTGATACATAGATTTCAATATTTGATCAAAAGTTTTAAGCAGCAACCGTTTTTTCACCAGAGTAATTCCATATCACACACTCTTCCACAAAGAAAATAAATATTGTTTTTAACAAATACCCTAAGGCGCCTGGATACCCGGGAGAGGCTTAACCCCTCGGTCTCCTTTCAATCTGTAGCTGTATATTACAATCTTATCGCTTTAGAAATAATACTAAAACCAAAAACCACTTTACACTGTATCATGCAAAAACCTGTGTTCTTATCCATCTGCATTATTATATGTACACGTAGGTATGTCGCATGTTTAAAATGATTTCTCGCTAAACTTCTATGACATAATCCAGATCACTTGTGCGTTCTTGTCCTATCTAACGATTTGGACGTTTTTGCGTACAAGCGTACGCCTGGATACGCCCATGGCCATGTATACCGTATGTACTTCCTATGGTTTGTATACCGTATGTACTTCCTATGGTTTGTACACCGTATGTACTTCCTATGGTTTGTATACCGTATGTACTTCCTATGGTTTGTATACCGTATGTACTTCCTATGGTTTGTATACCGTATGTACTTCCTATGGTTTGTATACCTTATGTACTTCCTATGGTTTGTATACCGTATGTACTTCCTATGAATGGTATACCGTATGTACTTCCTATGGTTTGTATACCATATGTCCTTCCTATGGTTTGTATACCGTGTGTACTTCCTATGGTTTGCAATTGTATACCATATGTACTTCCTATGGTTTGTATACCGTATGTACTTCCTATGGTTTGTATACCATATGTCCTTCCTATGGTTTGTATACCGTATGTACTTCCTATGGTTTGTATACCATATGTCCTTCCTATGGTTTGAATACCATATGTACTTCCTATGGTTTGTATACCATATGTACTTCCTATGGTTTGTATACCATATGTCCTTCCTATGGTTTGTATACCATATGTACTTCCTATGGTTTGTATACCGTATGTACTTCCTATGGTTGGTATACCGTATGTACTCCCTATGGTTGGTATACCGTATGTACTCCCTATGGTTGGTATACCGTATGTACTCCCTATGGTTGGTATACCGTATGTACCCCCTATGGTTGGTATACCGTATGTACTTCCTATGGTTTGTATACCATATGTACTTCCTATGGTTTGTTTACCATATGTCCTTCCTATGGTTTGTATACCGTATGTACTTCCTATGGTTTGCAATTGTATACCATATGTACTCCCTATGGTTGGTATACCGTATGTACTTCCTATGGTTTGTATACCATATGTCCTTCCTATGGTTTGTATACGATATGTACTTCCTATGGTTGGTATACCGTATGTACTTCCTATGGTTTGTATACCATATGTCCTTCCTATGGTTTTCGCGCTTTACTCCCTTTTTTGTTGTCATATGAGTGTATATTCCGATGTTATCAATGTAATGTTAGCTTGTTGGCGTCTCCTGATTGCATTTTTCGTTCGCCCAACGTTTTATTTTCAATTTAATTATTCCTCTGTGTGTTATTTTGGTCCCTGCATTTTTCTGTCTTATTTTTGTGGTCATCTTGCATTGAAAGTATCATTATACAACCGGAAAAATTGGAGGGTTGTGCGCAAGTTATCCGGATAACTATACACCATTTGCTACTAACGGGATAGAAGATCGTCCTAAGTCGGCACCGTTTGCCCATTTGTCTCCTTGGTTTATATGCAGTCTTTTTTCAAGTTCTCAAGTCGTATTTGTTGTCGCTGGTCCCTTTCGCGTCACTTGCTGTGTTTGTCTACTTTTCTTATGCTTACTCTTCCTGTGCACCTGGTCTCAATCCCATATCGGGAGTTCGCTTCTTTTCATGTGGTGGAGGCTTTTATCCTGATTCCGTATGCCTTCGGTTAATGATTTTCTGAATTATCGATTTTATGCTGTATACAGGGATATGGTCATTATCCTTTTTTTCATTTCACTTAGGGGTGTTTGGATGTTTCAACCGAGTGTCGACTTGTTGGAGATCCCATTCTTTTCTCCATATCATAAAACGTAACATTCAGTGTTAGATTAGCAATGGTCTAAGCAATATACATAGCCAATTGTGCCTCATATGAAATTCATACGAAATTTACATGAACTTTACATTAAAGTTCACATAAAATTTATGTGAAACGAGCACGAACATGAATTTACATGGATTTTTTACATGAAATTTATGTGAAATTTTCGCTTAAATTTTACGTGAAATCCGTTTTGCGTGAAGGTAAAAAAAATATGTGAAATTCATGTGAAGTAAATTTATGTGAGATTCATATGAAATTTTTAAACTTTCATATGCAATTTTTGAACTTTCATATGAAATTTACATGATGCATCATGTAAGGTACACGTGTCTGTGTATGTCATGGAACCCATGTTCAAAATACAAAGCTTAGATTAAGATAAAAACAAGGAATATTTGTTTTCTTTAATAACAACATAAAACAATATAACTCTTTTGATTAAGGTTCCTTTCACATAACAGCATTACAATGTATCATTTTTACTTTACAAAATAATACCAAAGTAAGGTGCTTTATTATAGTTCAATTTGCTTGGTGTAAGACGTATCTCCCTAATGAGTTTCTAAGAACGAGGAAAGTCTATATGTTCTCTATCTAAATAATCCTAATGCACCATATGCGCAGCCCAACGAGTGATGTCTCATCAGTGATACTGCAAAACCTAAGGCCATGTTATAGGACATATTGACAAACTATATTGGCCTTGGGGTTTAGCCTTAACTTAATCATTTTCTTTTGCAAAACTCGAAAAATATCTCATTTCGAGAAATTTCTTGGTCTTGATTCTCCAAGTACTACAGTTTGGAGCATAAGCGAACATCAAGTTTTTAGTATGACAGATTTCTAAAATAAATTCTTGAAATTCATAAAGTTAATTCATATTTTGATTGACCCGATGCTATGTAGGAATATAATTGCAATTTTGGACTCTGATTTAAAGCATTCTTCAACATTTTATATCAACTCATTCAAAATTTAAGAAAAAAGATTTTGACTAAATTCATAGGATTTATTCAAAAGGAAATAAAATAGCGGGTAGGAAGCTTGCATTACACACTTGTTGACTACATGTGGATGACACTTTATATCAATTATTCTTATAAACATGTAGACTTAAAGGACACAGACTTAGCGCCTCATTTGAAAAACTTCAATAAGTTAAATAGTAAGACAAAACTTAAAGCTACATTAAAAACGCGCGTACCTTTCCTCGGTTTCAATGACGTATACTTAAATTCAATTTCAACGAGGCAAAATATTCAACATCAGCATGAATGAAAAAAAAAACATATCAAAGTTTAACATATAACTATATATAGTCTTTTAAAGACAGAATTAAAAAAACGTACACTTGCAAAACTGACTGTGTACAATGCAGTTTGTGAAACCTTTAGAAAGGTCAGACAGTAATCATGTTATCATAATGCTGGTGTGTATTGAGCCTATCTTACTTTTCAGACCGAGTGCCACCTAAAATGTTATATCTTAGCCCTATCAAAGACCGAGTGCCACCTAAAATGTTATATCTTAGCCCTATCAAAGACCAAGTGCCACCTAAAATGTTATATCTTAGCCCTATCAAAGACCGAGTGCCACCTAAAATGTTATATCTTAGCCCTATCAAAGACCGAGTGCAATCACATTCACATTCCAACTATGTTCCCACCTCTCACCATTACATTTAAAATGCTTTTCGATTTTAATCTATGTAACTGTTAAACTCCGCCATGTTCAGTCATTGTAACCAACCATGGTTTATCTTAGAAATGTAAAGAAATGATAAAATGTTCTATGTAAGATAACGTTAATCCGATGTCACAACAACATGTTTTGTAGAATGGGTTAGACAATGAGGTATCACGTGGTTGAAGTTTGTAAGTCAAAAAGGAGGACGGACACAGAAAAACACTACATATTATGAAAAGTGAGAAATCCGTTCCTTTTGTACTACTTTCATCATAAGATTTTTTTTCATTTTTCTTCCTCTATGGAGCTACAACTTCCGTTCAGTGACCAATACGAACTGTCACTCAAAGGACTCCTTTCCAGTTTCTTCTCTTTAAAGGAACTACGGAGTGTAGGCATCCGGGATCCTCCAAGGACATTATTCTGCTGTCGAAACATTATTTCCAGCATATCTTCCATCTTTTCTAAGCGTGTTTCCAAGTCTTTGTTTGGACTGCTCTTAGATTGGAGGTTATTTAAGACCTCGTAGCGGAAACTGGATATATCCTGTTTTAATTCTTCGAATATTCCTGAAAAAAATTCAATTGTAAAAAATTTACAAAAATGTTAGTACATGAATTTGAACATAATGTACAATATTGGAATAAATGGAATATTGGATTAAATGGAATCTCTTGCAGCATGGACCAGACATGCACGTTTTGGGTACTTAAACCTCGTCAGTTATCCTCAGTCCTAAACAATGTAATACGACAAAATATCGAAAAAGTTATTATGTCCAAAAGACGTAGAAGTATGGATGGGATATGATGCTACTGGACCCACTTTTTAGAAATTTCAAGTCATTTTGATAACAGAAATTTTCGAATGCGTTGAAGAAACGATAAACAGAAGTTGATCGAACTTGGCTACATGTGCCCTCGGGGACTCCTGGTCCACCAGCAGTGACACTCATCAAGTGGTACAAATGTTAAACGTCTTCAAATTCAATACCATCATTTAAGCACAGCTAAATTTGCAGCATGGACCAGACATGCACGTTTCGGGTACTGAACCCTCGTCTGTGATCCTCAGTTCTAAACATTGAAATTCGACCAAATATTTTAGATGCTTTTATTTATTCAAAGGAAAAACTTTGATACATACCCTCTGATGTCATATCCTGTCGTTGAACATCAAAAATAAATCTCCGTATAAGTCTTTTCATCACTGCCTTTAAATAGGAAACAAAAAATCCAAGTAAATAACGAATGCCTATTCTAAACCTATTGTGTAAAACTCACTTTAATTTATATTTTTTCCCTCTTTTAGCAAAATGTTCCCATGGTATATCTGGAATTCTTTGCCAAAATGTCACTTTTATTTCACAATAACCTAAAATTCAAAGTTAAGGCTACAAGTTTTAATAATCATGTCACTAATGTCCATGAAAAGACAAAAGGAAACCGAGAGAAAAAGGACATCGATCTCAGACGCCTTCTGATTGTGGGATAGGAATGTTTATAAAGTGTTAAACGTCTTCAGATTCAATAGCATCATTTAAGACCAGATAAATTTGAAGCATGGACCAGACATGCATGTTTCGGGTAGGACCTTTGCAATATTCTTTGGTTAGTAGATCATTTTTTGGTCATACCGAGTAATCAACCGGAGCCTCTCCAAACGCGCTTGCACGTGAGTCATCTCGTCTAAATGTATTAGTCCTCTTCAGACTGGACTCGACGGTAGTTGGCTGTAAACAGATATCAAATCATATACTTTATGCAGCATTGTGAATATTTGTTAATTATTTCTTATTCGATGAAATGGAAGAAAGTGAAAGTGCATCTTAGAAAGTGAAAGATGTCAAGACATGTTCCTGAATGGCTTCATTTTAGTAGATTGAAATAATGAATATTATTTTCTATAATAGAATCCTCAAACATTGCTTAAATTCCAAACAATCTGATGAACTAAAAGAAAAAAACATTTTCCTGAAAAACATTGTGCTTGAATAGCAGAACTTCAATTTATGATAACGTTATCATCTAATAAACAAATGTACCCTTCTACGCGCAATATGAAAATGTCATTTTGAACGTTTCATAGTTATGTAAAAGATAAAAAGAAAGTTAAGGATGTCGAGTTTAAGGAATGATGAAACACTTACGTCAGCCTCGCTTTCAGTTTCGTTCTTTTCACAGCATCCTCTGAAGATGGCCTTTACAAAGTGGATGAATGTCTTCGGTGTTGGAAGGATGTTAAATGGGATAGGTAAGGTCCCTCCCTCCTTTATGTACTCCATGTAAATCTTACTCCTGGCATACTTCCATTCTGTATCGGATTCAGCCTGTTTAAAATTTAAGCTTTATTTGTTTTACAACGTTTAACAAACAAGTTACAAACTTCTGTTAACGTATCATGTTGGCGTGAATGGGTTCTTGGATCGAGCAGGAGTAAACCGGGGTAGCGGGGGATAAGCTCCTATAGGACTGGGATTCAGAATGTTCAGGATAATGTGAATTTTTTGTGAGGATAGTTTTTCTCTAAATATTTTCGAACACCTTAAGGGTAGTGCAAGTAATTCGTAATAGTAGTTTATCTGTTGATGTTTTTTTCAATGTTGTGAGACTTAATTGCATAGATGAATTGTGGACAAGTAAGGTAAATGATAGAAAAAATTGTATAATATTCGGACCTTTGGATATACAGAGTTACTTCCCTTCTGGGACAACAGCTGATTTAAGTTAATTAACTTATTCGCCATCAACTTCCAAGAAAACAAACTTCAAAGTCATGGTAAAATACCACAAAAACGACGTTTCTATAGAAATTTCATTTCGTATTATCACGTCAGATTTTAATAACGAGTTGCAATATCGAAAACAAACATTTAGAAGAGTATTTCTTGAGTGAATCAATTAAATTAAGATATATTCATACCCGGCATATATGTATATTCTGATAATATCGAGTCACAATGGTTTCTTACGGTGGCCGTAAAGGGCCGTGTGAAAAATAATTTTTTTTACGCTCCAACGAAATAATATTTCGAGGGAATGAAATGACTATCTCGTGAGAATGAAATGATTTATGCCTCTACGCATGCGTACACCTGTCAAATTTTAAAATATCAAAATTGAAGACGTCAAGATTAGAATGTCTGCTTTAAAGGAATTAGTTGACATAGGAGTTGTTTTCAACGATCCGAAATCGAAGTTTATGGGGCATATCAGATTCACCCTGTCTGGTTAAGAAGTTTAAAAAGACTTCTTTCACTCGATGAAAGGCAGTCCTGTCGTACGTTAGAAGTACTACATTTTTGTTCGACCTTGACATTTTATATAGTATTTAGATAATACAAATGAAAACAGATTTCTTTCATACTCTTCGTATTTATACAAACTTTCCAAATTAAAGAGTACTACCTTTTTGAACAATGAATTCATATCTTCCAGTAGTGATCTTCATTTTGGGCTTTAACTAGGATCTTTTTATATCATATGTATAATCTATAATTGAAAATTATCCATATACATGTATGGCACATATATACAGAATTCTGCACATGCGCAAAAGGGAGAATTATTTCGTTCCCACGAAATAATATTTCGTTCCCTCGAAATATTATTTGGTTCCCACGAAATATTGTTTTGATCCCACGAAATAATTCTATTTTCAACATGGCCATTTACGGCCACCATAATATCTTAAAACTATGCTGACCTGTATTTTCTCGAATGACCTGGTCATCATGGCTATTAACATATTCAATAGCACTATTACAGTGGTGATATTGTAGATTCCAAAGATCCAGTATCCAACATTCTGTATGAAATACTGATTAAACTCTCCCAGTTCTACCACATTAGGATCTCCTCGTCCAAACAGTGACCAAAACACAGTGTTCAGAGTCGTTGGACTGAAATATTAAGCCAAAATAAATATAGGCAAATGAGCAAGTAAATTCAGTGCATAATCAAGACAAAAAGATGATAATAATATTAATTTGGACCTAAGTTTAAGGTATCCAGTGTGCAATGGAATCACTTTACATAGCGATTTGGTAAATATTTTGCGCGGTAAGGTACTATTAACTACATATATTTTGAAAAGTAATGATTCCATGAGTCCAGATTTAAGACTCTCATATGTCTTTAAAATTGAAGAGTAAAACTTATATACAACTTAGATATCCTGTATATGTTTTATCTAGACCGAAGACGATCAAAATGCTTCATAAGTTATCCCCTTTGTTTTTCTAGCTACAAAATTATTATTTCTGAGTTGTGAGCATTATTATCTTTTACAAAATATAAAGTTTATTAAACTTTTTCTCTTCATTATTTCACATTAATTGGATTTCCTCTTTTTCCATCTCGAGAATCGCTGATGAGACATTACTTGATGAAATGCGCGTATGGTGCACTGAAATTTTATAATAGAACAAATGTTTCATTATTGACAATAGTCAATACCAGGCATGAACCATCGGATACCTTAAATGAATGTCTCAAATCAAAATTTTAAAGAACTGACAACAGTATACTCTCCACTAATACAACATACAATCCGAAGGCAATTTCTGCTTTCGTTGTGATGTTATTTGGTAGGAATTCCAGGTTTCCTCTGACTGACTTGGAGTAATACCAGTATAGGTTGTGCAATCCTACCATAAAGGCGACAAAGACAACGACAAATATCACAGCGAACTTCAAAATGTCCTGTAATAATAATGATAAATATCTAAGAAGTATACCAATCAGTCATTCAGTCTCAAAGTCGGGAAAGGGAAAAATCATCAGACAATGCGAAACAAAGGAAAACAATTACTTCAGATTCCAGTAATATTACCAGAAGCGTCATTATAAAGGTTTATAAAATTTCTTTGTAAACTACATATGATATACGAGGAGTGATTGATAAGTTGTTAGCCTCGGGTTTCTGGGATATGCAGAAGGTATTCTGCCGATTGATTATCTCTTAAAAGGACAAACAATCAATGGCACATACTATGCTTCACTTCTGACACAGTTACGGGAAAATTTTAAACTTAAGCGCCACGGAAAGCTCACTAGTTATAAGGGTGTGTTGTTCCATCAGGAAAATGCGCCCGTTCAAAAGTCTGTCACTGTCAATGCTGCCATTCAAGATTGTGGCTTTAATTTAATTCAGCATCCGCCTAATTCTCATGATCTTAGACTTTCATCTATTCACAAAACTGAACGCAGCTATTTCTGGCACCAACTTTTAGTCGATGATGACGTCATACTTGCAGTGGATGGCTTTCTGACCAGTCAAGATAAGACGTTCTTTATTAAAAGTGGTATTGTGGCCATTAAACACCGTTGGCAAAAGTGTATAGATGAAGGGGATTATGTAGAAAAATAATGCAAAATGTCTGATAAAATTCTTATAATTCAATACGAGGCTCACATCGTATCAATCAGCACTCGTAACGTGGAAGAAAACACCTTTTACAAGTTCTTTGTAGGTTTTAATTCATTTATAAGATTCAATTTTCAAGAGAGTGAAACATTTAATTACGCTGAGATTTCGACATTGCACAGTTAAGTTTGTAATTCATACCCACCATGAAGATTTTGACAGATAATCTGTGTAATCTTTTCACCTCAAAAGTATTTTTAGAAATCACAAACGAATCGAAAATATTCCATAAGATCATTAAATGGCATTTATAGGAACTTGTATATTTCATTATACTATATATTTAATATTTTATTAAGAATAATGTTAGTAATGTGATGACTTAATTGTGTTTTTGCATGGTCAACGTCTTCAAATTCATAAGCATCATTTTAGAGCAGATAAATTTACAGCATGGATCAGACATGCACGTTTCGGGTAATAAACTCTCGTCAGTGATCCTCAACCTAAACAATGTAATATGACCAAAATCTGTGAAAATTATAACCTAAATATACCGAAAGACCAGACATGCACGTTTCGGGTAATAAACTCTAGTCAGTGATCCTCAATCTAAACAATGTTATATGACCAAAATCTGTGAAGATTATGTCCTAAATATACGTCGTTAATGACTTGTGAAATGCTTTGTTTATGTAAACCAATATCATATGCATATACAATCTATATGTGCAAAAACTTACCGAGATCATTCTTGTCAATGAAATCTGCATGGGACCAAACAGTTCGTACACGTGTAGCACATGTGTAATACGTGTGAAACTGATGACGTTAGCAACTGCAAACAGTCCCTCAGCAACGTTATGTGGATCTACTGAGTCCCAGAAGAAGCGATCTGTTCATCAAACATAACAGAATGTTTTAAAAACGTCTTCAAATTCATTAGCATAATTTCACTGTGTAGCATCACGTGACTCAAGTTGGTGAAACCACGAAGGAACAAGAGGCCCAAGGGGGCCACATCGCTCACCTGAGGAGACTGTATGTATGTTTTCAATCAAAGTCAAGACCTGAAGGAAATCGCTTTTAGTGAAGCTTTGAGAAGGACAAGGTGTATAAGTTACTTCCTGTAAAGTTCAGTGACATTCTGTGCAGTAGTTTAAGAGGATAAGTCAAAAATGTGTCATTCAAATAGAGCCTATAGAGGACATCTTGGATTTCCAATGGGCTCGAAAAACACAAACTAAGTAGAGGGCAATTAGTACTTGCGTCCTGTGAAGTTTCAAGAAATTCTGTGAAGCAGTTTTAGAGGAGAAGTTGAAAATGTGTCAGCCAATCAGAGCCTGTGGCGGCCATCTTGAATTTCCGATAGGCTCCAAAAACGCAAACTTGATAGAGGGTATGAGTACTTGCATCCTGTGAAGTTTCATGAAATTCTGCGCAGCGGTTTCAGAGGAGAAGTCGAAAATTTGTCAGCCAATCAGAGCCTGTGGCGGCCATCTTGGATTTCTGATCAGCTCGAAAAACAAAAACTTGGTAGAGAGCAATCAGTACTTGCTTCCTGTGAAGGTTTGTGAAATTCTATGCAGCCGTTTGAGAGGAGAAGTCGAAAATGTGTCAGTCAATCAGAGTCTGTGGCAGCCATCTTGGATTTCCGATTGGCTCGAAAAACACAAACTTAGTAGAGGGCATTGAGTACTTGCTTCCTGTGAAGTTTCATGATATTCTGTGCAGTGGTTATAGAAGAGAAGTTAAAAATGTGTCAGCCAATCAGAGCCTGTGGCAGCCATCTTGGATTTCCGATTGGCTTGAAAAACACAATTTGGTAGAGGGCATTGAGTAGTTGCTTCCCGTGAAGTTTCATGATATTCTGTGCAGCGGTTTCAGAGGAGAAGTCGAGAATGTGTCAGCCAATTAGAGCCTGTGGCGGCAATCTTGGATTTCCAATCGGCTCCAAAAACACAAACTTGGTAGAAGGCATTGAGTACTTGCTTCCTGTGAAGTTTCATGAAATTCTGTGCAGCAATTTCGGAGGAGAAGTCAAAAATGTGTCAGCCAATCAGAGCCTGTGGCGGCTATCTTGGATTTCCGATCGGCTCAAAAAACACAAACTTGGTAGAGGGCATTGAGTACTTGCTTCCTGTGAAGTTTCATGAAATTCTGTGACGCAGTTTCAGAAGAGAAGTCAAAAATGTGTCAGCCAATCAGAGCCTGTGGCGGCCATCTTGGATTTCCGATCGGCTTGAAAAACACAAATTTGATAGAGGGCATTGAGTACTTGCTTCCTGTGAAATTTCGTGAAATTCTGTGCAGCGGTTGCCGAAAAGATATCGAAAATGTTAAAAGTTTACGTCAGACGGACGGACGATGGACGGAGGGCGCGCTATGACAATTGCTCACTTGAGCTTCGCTCAGGTGAGCTAAAAACAACAATACTTGTAGGGGACCATGATTTCTTCTTTCCTACCAAGTTTAACGAAAATCTGTTCAGTGGTTCTGGAGAAGAAGTTGAATATGTATGAAAATCATCCCCCCTTCTTCTTGAGTAATCTAAGTAACCCGAGAGAGATAGTTATACAGAAGCTAAAGCAAAATAACAGACCCCCTCCCCATCCTTTCACTGTGTTATTGATAACATTGATCTGTTCTTACATTAATATTTTGAGCTGCTCTCAATATTGTAATTTCATAGTTGTATATCTAAGTCTTCACAAGATAAATTTGAAAATACTTATTCATCTTTTTAAAATAATTTAGTTTCCTTTTCCATACCTATTTAATAATTCAAAATATATAACATTCAAATGAATCGATAATCCAAAAATTTAAACCTCAAAAACATAAATCTATATTAAAGAAAGACAACTCTTGCATACATGAACATGTACCAACTTATACGAAACTAAAGTTACCAGGGTACCAGAACTTGAACTTACAAGCCTTGGGTCCATGTTCACAGTAAACATATCTATTCATGATTGAAAAAATACTCATAAAAATCTGTTCAGCAGTTCTTGAGAAGAAGCAGAAAATGTATGAAAATCACCCCCCCCCTTCCTTTTTACATAAGAAAAAAATTCATAAAAAATCAAAAAAATAAAATTTAAGCATAAAATACATATCAAAGCATTAAGTAAGTTAAATATGATAAATATGTAGTAAATGAGTGTGTAAAATCATACACTTATTGAGTTATTTAAAGAAATAGTGCAAAAATGTGCATTTCTGACTAAGTCCGAAAAGACGTCAAAAACGCGTCAAAAATTTGACTTCGAAGTGGAACCAAAAATAACAACACTTCTTAAGACATCTCTCTATATCATCCTGATGCTTTCGGTTTGTCGAGACATGCTTCGGTTCTGAAGAAGAAGTTTGTCAAAGGAGGGTACCCCCCGTGACCTACTTTTGGCTGTGGTGGCGCCACCTGTTGACAAATCCTGACGAAAAACAACAACACTTGTAGGGGACCATGAGTACTTCATACCTACCAAGTTTCATCAAAATCCCTTCAGCTGTTCTGGAGAAGAAGTCGAAAATGTGAAAAGTTTACGACGGACGACGGACGGACGGACGGACGGACGCCGGACGGTGCGCTATGACAATAGCTCACTTGAGCTTCGCTCAGGTGAGCTAAAAAGGGGAAAAAGTTTTTGTTGGGGTCCCGCCGGGGTTTGAAGCCACTCCCCATGGGTCCATTGGGCATGGAAAACATACATTATACCTATGTACAATCTTAAAAAATATTCCTTAAAAATCCAAAAGTGGATATCTTGACAAAATTCTTTCACTTGTAGGGCACCATGCATGAGTACCTCATACCTACAAACTGTCATGACAATCTGAAGAGTGGTTATAGAAAAGAAGCAGAAAATGTATGAAAATCACCCCCCCCCCTTCCTTTTTACATAAGAAAAAAATTCATAAAAAATCAAAAAAATAAAATTTAAGCATAAAATACATATCAAAGCATTAAGTAAATTAAATATGATAAATATGTAGTAAATGAGTGTGTAAAATCATACACTTATTGAGTTATTTAAAGAAATAGTGCAAAAATGTGCATTTCTGACTAAGTCCGAAAAGACGTCAAAAACGCGTCAAAAATTTGACTTCGAAGTGGAACCAAAAATAACAACACTTCTTAAGACATCTCTCTAGATCATCCTGATGCTTTCGGTTTGTCGATACATGCTTCGGTTCTGAAGAAGAAGTTTGTCAAAGGAGGGTACCCCCCGTGACCTACTTTTGGCTGTGGTGGCGCCACCTGTTGACAAATCCTGACGAAAAACAACAACACTTGTAGGGGACCATGAGTACTTCATACCTACCAAGTTTCATCAAAATCCCTTCAGCTGTTCTGGAGAAGAAGTCGAAAATGTGAAAAGTTTACGACGGACGACGGACGGACGGACGGACGGACGCCGGACGGTGCGCTATGACAATAGCTCACTTGAGCTTCGCTCAGGTGAGCTAAAAAGGGGAAAAAGTTTTTGTTGGGGTCCCGCCGGGGTTTGAAGCCACTCCCCATGGGTCCATTGGGCATGGAAAACATACATTATACCTATGTACAATCTTAAAAAATATTCCTTAAAAATCCAAAAGTGGATATCTTGACAAAATTCTTTCACTTGTAGGGCACCATGCATGAGTACCTCATACCTACAAACTGTCATGACAATCTGAAGAGTGGTTATAGAAAAGAAGCAGAAAATGTATGAAAATCACCCCCCCCCCCCCTTCCTTTTTACATAAGAAAAAAATTCATAAAAAATCAAAAAAATAAAATTTAAGCATAAAATACATATCAAAGCATTAAGTAAGTTAAATATGATAAATATGTAGTAAATGAGTGTGTAAAATCATACACTTATTGAGTTATTTAAAGAAATAGTGCAAAAATGTGCATTTCTGACTAAGTCCGAAAAGACGTCAAAAACGCGTCAAAAATTTGACTTCGAAGTGGAACCAAAAATAACAACACTTCTTAAGACATCTCTCTAGATCATCCTGATGCTTTCGGTTTGTCGAGACATGCTTCGGTTCTGAAGAAGAAGTTTGTCAAAGGAGGGTACCCCCCGTGACCTACTTTTGGCTGTGGTGGCGCCACCTGTTGACAAATCCTGACGAAAAACAACAACACTTGTAGGGGACCATGAGTACTTCATACCTACCAAGTTTCATCAAAATCCCTTCAGCTGTTCTGGAGAAGAAGTCGAAAATGTGAAAAGTTTACGACGGACGACGGACGGACGGACGGACGGACGCCGGACGGTGCGCTATGACAATAGCTCACTTGAGCTTCGCTCAGGTGAGCTAAAAAGGGGAAAAAGTTTTTGTTGGGGTCCCGCCGGGGTTTGAAGCCACTCCCCATGGGTCCATTGGGCATGGAAAACATACATTATACCTATGTACAATCTTAAAAAATATTCCTTAAAAATCCAAAAGTGGATATCTTGACAAAATTCTTTCACTTGTAGGGCACCATGCATGAGTACCTCATACCTACAAACTGTCATGACAATCTGAAGAGTGGTTATAGAAAAGAAGCAGAAAATGTATGAAAATCACCCCCCCCCTTCCTTTTTACATAAGAAAAAAATTCATAAAAAATCAAAAAAATAAAATTTAAGCATAAAATACATATCAAAGCATTAAGTAAGTTAAATATGATAAATATGTAGTAAATGAGTGTGTAAAATCATACACTTATTGAGTTATTTAAAGAAATAGTGCAAAAATGTGCATTTCTGACTAAGTCCGAAAAGACGTCAAAAACGCGTCAAAAATTTGACTTCGAAGTGGAACCAAAAATAACAACACTTCTTAAGACATCTCTCTAGATCATCCTGATGCTTTCGGTTTGTCGATACATGCTTCGGTTCTGAAGAAGAAGTTTGTCAAAGGAGGGTACCCCCCGTGACCTACTTTTGGCTGTGGTGGCGCCACCTGTTGACAAATCCTGACGAAAAACAACAACACTTGTAGGGGACCATGAGTACTTCATACCTACCAAGTTTCATCAAAATCCCTTCAGCTGTTCTGGAGAAGAAGTCGAAAATGTGAAAAGTTTACGACGGACGACGGACGGACGGACGGACGGACGCCGGACGGTGCGCTATGACAATAGCTCACTTGAGCTTCGCTCAGGTGAGCTAAAAAGGGGAAAAAGTTTTTGTTGGGGTCCCGCCGGGGTTTGAAGCCACTCCCCATGGGTCCATTGGGCATGGAAAACATACATTATACCTATGTACAATCTTAAAAAATATTCCTTAAAAATCCAAAAGTGGATATCTTGACAAAATTCTTTCACTTGTAGGGCACCATGCATGAGTACCTCATACCTACAAACTGTCATGACAATCTGAAGAGTGGTTATAGAAAAGAAGCAGAAAATGTATGAAAATCACCCCCCCCCTTCCTTTTTACATAAGAAAAAAATTCATAAAAAATCAAAAAAATAAAATTTAAGCATAAAATACATATCAAAGCATTAAGTAAGTTAAATATGATAAATATGTAGTAAATGAGTGTGTAAAA
Source organism: Pinctada fucata (assembly GCA_028142955.1). Taxonomy (NCBI): domain Eukaryota; kingdom Metazoa; phylum Mollusca; class Bivalvia; order Pterioida; family Pteriidae; genus Pinctada; species Pinctada fucata. The sequence continues at coordinate 28,114,652 of AP027115.1, forward strand.
TCATACACTTATTGAGTTATTTAAAGAAATAGTGCAAAAATGTGCATTTCTGACTAAGTCCGAAAAGACGTCAAAAACGCGTCAAAAATTTGACTTCGAAGTGGAACCAAAAATAACAACACTTCTTAAGACATCTCTCTAGATCATCCTGATGCTTTCGGTTTGTCGAGACATGCTTCGGTTCTGAAGAAGTTTGTCAAAGGAGGGTACCCCCCGTGACCTACTTTTGGCTGTGGTGGCGCCACCTGTTGACAAATCCTGACGAAAAACAACAACACTTGTAGGGGACCATGAGTACTTCATACCTACCAAGTTTCATCAAAATCCCTTCAGCTGTTCTGGAGAAGAAGTCGAAAATGTGAAAAGTTTACGACGGACGACGGACGGACGGACGCCGGACGGTGCGCTATGACAATAGCTCACTTGAGCTTCGCTCAGGTGAGCTAAAAAGGGGAAAAAGTTTTTGTTGGGGTCCCGCCGGGGTTTGAAGCCACTCCCCATGGGTCCATTGGGCATGGAAAACATACATTATACCTATGTACAATCTTAAAAAATATTCCTTAAAAATCCAAAAGTGGATATCTTGACAAAATTCTTTCACTTGTAGGGCACCATGCATGAGTACCTCATACCTACAAACTGTCATGACAATCTGAAGAGTGGTTATAGAAAAGAAGCAGAAAATGTATGAAAATCACCCCCCCCCCTTCCTTTTTACATAAGAAAAAAATTCATAAAAAATCAAAAAAATAAAATTTAAGCATAAAATACATATCAAAGCATTAAGTAAGTTAAATATGATAAATATGTAGTAAATGAGTGTGTAAAATCATACACTTATTGAGTTATTTAAAGAAATAGTGCAAAAATGTGCATTTCTGACTAAGTCCGAAAAGACGTCAAAAACGCGTCAAAAATTTGACTTCGAAGTGGAACCAAAAATAACAACACTTCTTAAGACATCTCTCTAGATCATCCTGATGCTTTCGGTTTGTCGATACATGCTTCGGTTCTGAAGAAGAAGTTTGTCAAAGGAGGGTACCCCCCGTGACCTACTTTTGGCTGTGGTGGCGCCACCTGTTGACAAATCCTGACGAAAAACAACAACACTTGTAGGGGACCATGAGTACTTCATACCTACCAAGTTTCATCAAAATCCCTTCAGCTGTTCTGGAGAAGAAGTCGAAAATGTGAAAAGTTTACGACGGACGACGGACGGACGGACGGACGGACGCCGGACGGTGCGCTATGACAATAGCTCACTTGAGCTTCGCTCAGGTGAGCTAAAAAGGGGAAAAAGTTTTTGTTGGGGTCCCGCCGGGGTTTGAAGCCACTCCCCATGGGTCCATTGGGCATGGAAAACATACATTATACCTATGTACAATCTTAAAAAATATTCCTTAAAAATCCAAAAGTGGATATCTTGACAAAATTCTTTCACTTGTAGGGCACCATGCATGAGTACCTCATACCTACAAACTGTCATGACAATCTGAAGAGTGGTTATAGAAAAGAAGCAGAAAATGTATGAAAATCACCCCCCCCTTCCTTTTTACATAAGAAAAAAATTCATAAAAAATCAAAAAAATAAAATTTAAGCATAAAATACATATCAAAGCATTAAGTAAGTTAAATATGATAAATATGTAGTAAATGAGTGTGTAAAATCATACACTTATTGAGTTATTTAAAGAAATAGTGCAAAAATGTGCATTTCTGACTAAGTCCGAAAAGACGTCAAAAACGCGTCAAAAATTTGACTTCGAAGTGGAACCAAAAATAACAACACTTCTTAAGACATCTCTCTAGATCATCCTGATGCTTTCGGTTTGTCGAGACATGCTTCGGTTCTGAAGAAGAAGTTTGTCAAAGGAGGGTACCCCCCGTGACCTACTTTTGGCTGTGGTGGCGCCACCTGTTGACAAATCCTGACGAAAAACAACAACACTTGTAGGGGACCATGAGTACTTCATACCTACCAAGTTTCATCAAAATCCCTTCAGCTGTTCTGGAGAAGAAGTCGAAAATGTGAAAAGTTTACGACGGACGACGGACGGACGGACGGACGGACGCCGGACGGTGCGCTATGACAATAGCTCACTTGAGCTTCGCTCAGGTGAGCTAATAAAAAGTTCAGTTGGGGAAAGAAAACAGGAAAGTTCTGCAATAATCGCTTTGATTAAATTTTATCTTTTCATAGCCTATGTCTGATACTTTTACAATCATGGACTCGTAAGTAAGTAAAACGCCGTTGTTTTTACAAGCTTTGTGACAAAAGCTATAGATATTTGCGTTGAAACCACCACAACATTGTGTTTAACATTTTTTCGACCATGACATTCCTTTTGTCAGAATGTCACTAATAACTAAAATGATTTCTTGATTGACAAACAAAGAATCATCAAAATATCATTATTGACAAGGTCATCGGCTATGAAAAGATAAAATTGAATCAACACAATCATCACAGTACCTGTTTTCTTTCCACCAAACGAGAGGTATGCCTCCATTTGTGTTCGTGGTTTCACCAACTTTAGTCACGTGATGCTACACAGTGAATGGGAAAGCAGCATGGTTTCGGTGATTTAACCCTTGTCAGTGATCCCCAATCCAAACAATGAGATATGGCCAAAATCTGTAAAAATTACGTCCAAAATATACCGAAAGACGTAGCAAGATGGCTGGGATATGATGCTACAGGACACAGCTTTCAGAAATTTGAAAAAAAAATTGTAACATAAATTTTCAAATGCGTTTGAAGAAACGACCAACCGAAAATGATCGAACTTGGCTACATGTGCCCTCGGGGACTCGAATCGACTTATTGTAAGGTTTACAAACGTTGAACTTCAGCATCATGCATGAGTGAATATGCAAATGAGAATACTTTCCCATGGCACCGAATCTCAATGTGGGATTTACTTTTGCTCATTTGGAGAATGTTTCATAATCTTTGTTTGGTTTTGCATTTTCCATGTTTTGTATAGCAGAAAATTGTGACACATGTGTATTTGGATTCTAATTCTGGCTGGATCTATCGAACTCATGTACGGCTTCCTGCGAGTTCGAATGTCGATCAGAAAGGACAAATGTTTAAGTCACTGTTATATATGATGAGGTTTGGACAAAGTTTATCATGGAATTGAATTCAACATCTCTTTGAAAAGGTTCTAAATAATAAGAGGCAATCTAATAGCCAAGAGAGTATGGTACTAAAAACTGGTGTATAATGAATTGGTTTGAAGTTTTCTTCAAGAAGGTATAGAGTTGGAACCCTTCCGCATTATTAATATAAACACTTATTTCATGTTGCAATGGAGGGCAGTTAAACTAGTTCCCAATGACATTGGATGTTTTTAAGTGTATTGATTACTTCTTTCCAGCTCCGTCGCCTGAATTTAAACATTGATGTGACGTCATTCCTTTGTTTGAACAGTCCGAAATTTATCTTTGACTGTCCAATATCGAATCTAGGTCGCGTTTATTAGAACAAGAGCCCCAGGGGGCACAACGCTCACCTGATACCCATGCACGCTCTAATTGACATACTGACATTGAATACTGATAGTGCCAGTACCAGGATTTTAGCCCACAACCTTTCTAAAAAGATTTTTGCCGGATGCAGAGATGTGGTTTTTTTTCAGACAACCTTTAAAAGTACAAAAAAGAAAAAAAATAGTCACATTTCAAAACAATATGAAAAAAAAAAACGGATAAAGTGGTCCAACGTCATATGCCCAGCTAGTATAGTTCAATTATTCAACATCAAAAATAAAATCATATTGTAAAATTCCACATTAATGTGCAGCAGAAAAAGAATAAAACAATGAAATGATTTCACAAATTAAGTTTATTTAAAATTGAACACAAAACCTTTCATTATTGATAGCTAGCATGCCAGAAATTATAAAGCCTGTGTTTGTGAAACGAGAATGCCCCCGGCGGCATCTTTGTTAGTATAAACGCCATTTTCTGTTAAGTATGTGAGAGGTCAGGGTCAGTGTAGTATTGGTATCAATGGAAAGATCTTGTCACAAGGAATACACATGTACAATATGAAAGCCCTATCAGTAACCATTCAAAAGTTATGCCCAATGTTAAAGTTTTTGAGAAGTACGTGAAAGGTCAAGGTTATGGTCATGAGGTCAAAAATTTTGGTAAATACACATGTGAAATATGAAACCTCTATCAGTACCAGCTTACATTCAAAAGTTATGCCCAATGTTAAAGTTTTTCGGAAAACAGACAGACAAACAGACAGACGGACAGGCCAAAAACATTATGCTCCCGAATCTTCAGGGGCATAAAAAACAAAGATTTTTCCGTTTTGCCTTTATTCACTGAAATCTATGAATTATGCTTTTGAATAATATTGATTTCATCTCAAATACATGAAACATACAGTTAAAATCGTTTTGATCCAATATTCATCAATTCAAGTGAGTTGTGCAGAAATTGTGCCAGTTTGTTTTCCAAAAAAGCAGTGTATTTTGTATCAAACCTCATGACCCAGTGAAGCCACTTGAACAAATAATTTTCAGTAAATATGTTGAAAATTACCATAAAGTTTAAATAATTCAGCGTGATTTTTCGGCTGTAGTATTGTAAAATTCCACATTAATGTGCAGCAGAAAAAGAATAAAACAATGAAATGATTTCACAAATTAAGTTTATTTAAAATTGAACACAAAACCTTTCATTATTGATAGCTAGCATGCCAGAAATTATAAAGCCTGTGTTTGTGAAACGAGAATGCCCCCGGCGGCATCTTTGTTAGTATAAACGCCATTTTCTGTTAAGTATGTGAGAGGTCAGGGTCAGTGTAGTATTGGTATCAATGGAAAGATCTTGTCACAAGGAATACACATGTACAATATGAAAGCCCTATCAGTAACCATTCAAAAGTTATGCCCAATGTTAAAGTTTTTGAGAAGTACGTGAAAGGTCAAGGTTATGGTCATGAGGTCAAAAATTTTGGTAAATACACATGTGAAATATGAAACCTCTATCAGTACCAGCTTACATTCAAAAGTTATGCCCAATGTTAAAGTTTTTCGGAAAACAGACAGACAAACAGACAGACGGACAGGCCAAAAACATTATGCTCCCGAATCTTCAGGGGCATAAAAAAACAAAGATTTTTCCGTTTTGCCTTTATTCACTGAAATCTATGAATTATGCTTTTGAATAATATTGATTTCATCTCAAATACATGAAACATACAGTTAAAATCGTTTTGATCCAATATTCATCAATTCAAGTGAGTTGTGCAGAAATTGTGCCAGTTTGTTTTCCAAAAAAGCAGTGTATTTTGTATCAAACCTCATGACCCAGTGAAGCCACTTGAACAAATAATTTTCAGTAAATATGCTGAAATGCGACGCTTCTTGCCTATGCATACATTTTTGTATTTCAACAGGCGAGAAGGAGCGTCGCATTTCAGCATACGCTGTTCAACAACTCAAGTGGTTTCTCTAAGGTTTCGCAGTTTGAAACAAATTAAAAGGCCCATGAAATTGTTAAGCTTGTCCAACTAGCAGACCTACGACATCGTTATTTACTGTTAACTAATTGTTTTACCTCATCATAGGTCAGTTACACGGACAAGTTGTTAGCGGAGAGAGTTCATGAAATGTATCGGTTGCATTGGATTTGCCGACAAGAAGTTATTTGGTCCGATAAAAACTCATCATGTATCTATTATTTGAACAGATAAAAATTCCCAAATGTCTTAACACAGGATCCTGTCGTTTTATGAGAGAAAATGTTTTATTATTCACAACCTCAGGCCTCTGTGTTCCTCTTAGAAATATTATACATACAAGATGACGAACACAGTGGCTTAAGGTTGTGAATAATAATTTATTTTCTCTATTAAAACAACAGCTTCTGTGGTCCAACATTACATTGGAAGATTTCAGGAACTCTGAACGGAATTATTTGTTTTCAAGAATTTCAGATATTAAGGGAGCAACCAATTATTTTTATTGGGGGGGGGGGGGGGGGGGGGGGGGGGGGGGGGGGGAGGAAGTCTTTTGCCAGCCGGAAAATTTTTTTCGGCCATTTTAAGAGCCGGAAAATTTTTTCCCCCGTCCCTTCGGGCCGGATTTTTTTTTTTGGGGTAATTTTCCAATGTTGAAAATTACCATAAAGTTTAAATAATTCAGCGTGATTTTTCGGCCATATTAAACATCAAACACACAATGAGTTCATCTCTTGCCAGCAGCTCACTTCATTTTAATTTCTTGAATGGCATATGGTGCCTATAATCTGTTTACTAAAATGATACTCAACGGAGACAGGCAATATGGTGCTAATGACTTTTGAATTTGATTTATTCACTCCAAATTGCGTAGAGTTTGTTCCATTTTTAATACTTTGTTTATGATACACAAAAAAGTGTTTACTGGGCAGTGGAACGGTCGGAAGAGAGGGGTGAGAGGCAATTTCGTGATCCGGAAAAAAATTTTCGCCGGCCCTTTGGGCCGGAAAATTTTTTTCCCTAAAATTTCGATCCGGAAATTTTTTTTTTGCAAAGTCTTCCTGCCCCCCCCCCCCCCCCCCCCATAAAAATCAAATGGTTGCTCCCTAAATGTCCTATGCATTCTCAAAATCCAGAAGAAGAGATTACTCATTAGACGTTTCTTCAAGAAATCAGTCCGTAAATTACTTCATCTAAGAGAGTCTAAGACAGAGTAAATTCGAGCAAACTTTATACATGATAACTATTGTTCCAAGTACATGAATGATAACCATAATGAAAGTGTTCCAAGTATAAAAATCTATTCCGTTTGCACTGTATCTCCTGAAATATATCGCAGTACTACTTTGCGGTTTGTATTGCAATGAAGCGCCTAGCGGAATACGATGCGCCTTGGGGACGAAGATGAATTAATGCATATCTAGGTCATTGTCCTGTCAAATAGTTCCGATTATTTTCTTATTATTTTCAACAATTGGTGGAAAATACACACTTTTTTTATCTTGAATTGTCTTCCCGTGATTGTTTACTAGATAGATGAAATAAAATTTTGAATATAGTTTTAAAGTGTGTGAGACATCTACATGTGTGGAAGAATACGTGTGAAAATGGGTCCTCAGATCATAAAATTCGAATAATTCCGGTCCGGAACCAGGTGCATGGCTTTGAAAAAATATTTAAAAAAAGTTGTGTACTTTTAATCTTTACGGCATTTTTTTTTTTTTGTGATTCAAATAAAATTTCTTCATTCAAAAGTAGTATCAATGTGTATAACCCGGTGCGATTTGAGAATTTTTCTCCTATTTTTGGTAAGAAAACATACATTATACCTATGTACAATCTTAAAAAATATTCCTTAAAAATCCAAAAGTGGATATCTTGACAAAATTCTTTCACTTGTAGGGTACCATGCATGAGTACCTCATACCTACAAATTGTCATGACAATCTGAAGAGTGGTTATAGAAAAGAAGCAGAAAATGTATGAAAATCACCCCCCTTCCTTTTTACATAAGAAAAAAATTCATAAAAAATCAAAAAAATAAAATTTAAGCATAAAATACATATCAAAGCATTAAGTAAGTTAAATATGATAAATATGTAGTAAATGAGTGTGTAAAATCATACACTTATTGAGTTATTTAAAGAAAAAGTGCAAAAATGTGCATTTCTGACTAAGTCCGAAAAGACGTCAAAAACGCGTCAAAAATTTGCCTTCGAAGTGGAACCAAAAATAACAACACTTCTTAAGACATCTCTCTAGATCATCCTGATGCTTTCGGTTTGTCGATACATGCTTCGGTTCTGAAGAAGAAGTTTGTCAAAGGAGGGTACCCCCCGTGACCTACTTTTGGCTGTGGTGGCGCCACCTGTTGACAGATCCGGACGAAAAACAACAACACTTGTAGGGGACCATGAGTACTTCATACCTACCAAGTTTCATCAAAATCCCTTCAGCCGTTCTGGAGAAGAAGTTGAAAATGTGAAAAGTTTACGACGACGACGACGACGACGACGACGACGACGACGGACGACGGACGACAGACGCAACACTATGACAATAGCTCACTTGAGCCTATGGCTCAGGTGAGCTAAAAAGGGAAAATAAATTTGTGAGGGGTCCCGCCGGGGTTTGAAGCCACTCCCCATGGGTCCATTGGGCATGGAAAACATACATTATATCCATTGTACAATCTTAAAAATATTCCTTAAAAACCCAAAAGTGGATATCTTGACAAAATTCTTTCACTTGTAGGGTACCATGCATGAGTACCTCATACCTAAAAATTGTCATGACAATCTGAAGAGTGGTTATAGAAAAGAAGCAGAAAATGTATGAAAATCACCCCCCCCCTTCCTTTTTACATAAGAAAAAAATTCATAAAAAATCAAAATGGAACCAAAAATAACAACACTTCTTAAGACATCTCTCTAGATCATCCTGATGCTTTCGGTTTGTCGATACATGCTTCGGTTCTGAAGAAGAAGTTTGTCAAAGGAGGGTACCCCCCGTGACCTACTTTTGGCTGTGGTGGCGCCACCTGTTGACAGATCCGGACGAAAAACAACAACACTTGTAGGGGACCATGAGTACTTCATACCTACCAAGTTTCATCAAAATCCCTTCAGCCGTTCTGGAGAAGAAGTTGAAAATGTGAAAAGTTTACGACGACGACGACGACGACGGACGACGGACGACAGACGCAACACTATGACAATAGCTCACTACGACCTAGATTGAATATTGGACAGTCAAAGGTAAATGTACTTTGACATCTACAGGACAACCATTAAAATCCTTATTTAGAAATCACGTGACAAGAATTCCATGTATCGTGGTACTGACTATTCCAATTTTTGTCATTTTCCGGAGTTGACAAAGTTCAGCACAATCTTATATATCTAGAATTGGCAGTTGTGTCAAAAATGATAATGTAAGAGACACTATAGTTTAGTCCGATTGTTTGTTTGGTTTTATTTTTCGTTCTTAATTTTTTCCATCTTTTTAAGTTTACATTTAATTAAGATTTAGCTCGACTTCGTCTTGTCCGAAAAACCTGACCCAAATCCAGCTTTTGATGGTTATTTTGAAACCCCCTCCCCTGTGCATGTAACCGTCAAAGGCTGGGTTAAGGTCAGGTTTTTCGAACAAGACTACTTCAAAATATCTTTCTGAACTGTTTCTTTCATTTAACTTTGCATATATATATAGTAAGTTGAACGTCTCCATTGATTTCTTTTCGGTACTTTAAAGGCACTATATTATTTCTTGCCGGAAAACGACAATTTTAGAGACACGCCCTTCTATATCTCCAAAGAAGCTTCAACTAAATCGTCATCACGAAAAGTATTCTCGTTGATTTTTTCCCAAAATTTGCATCCGATTTCGTCTTGGTTTACGGAATCTGCGTCATAATTTGTCACACGTTTTTAAATTGAAAATGTAATCTCCGATATCTTCTTTTATAAACGACTCCCTACTGCTAGTAGCGAGAATGTTAGAACCTGGAGTGATTACATTTAGTTACAGTAAATAAAGACAATTAACATAATAAGAACAAAGTCAAAGGTCATGCCACTTTGAATAGTGATCAATGTTTTAAGTAAGATATATGCCTCAAACAATTCATTCTTAAAGATATTGGAAAATTTTCGGTCCTGCAGGCCTTAAACTGTCCAATATCTTTAAGAATGAATTGTTTTCGGCGTATATTCAATACAGAAACTTTGATTTGGCACTTTATCAATTTGACATCGTACATATAATTCAGCTATTTCGGAAACTGGTCATTTCATCCCAAAGTATTATCGAAATTAAAGGAGGTTAACAAATTTTCTTCAAGAAGGTATAGAGTTGCAACCCTTCCACATCATTAATGAATTAAAGATGAACGTTTTTGTCACCGCTTGACCAGATGCCTAAATTTATTTTATATTATCATCTGTATTTATTAGGCAATGAATTAGGTATTCCAGATGAAGCTCAAACTACCACTCTTTTATTCTCAGTGTGAGGCATGTAACCGAGGGTTATCTCTTCTGCCAAGGGTATATTTGTCAGTAACTGACTTTGTCACTGCAGTAATACATATACAATAACATCTCTTTGTTCATAGTGTTGAATTATTAAGATGAGAACTACATTGCATTATGAAAAACTTTCTTTGATACCATATTCTATTGTATGCATTGAGGGGTGGCGTATTAAGTCTAATCTACAATATTGTAAAGTGGTTTGCAAGTTCCTTGGTTATCATAAGTTATTATATGTACCCAAGTATTCAGAAGATTGTTGCACAAAGTGCAACATACCTGCAATGAGCCAGTAAAGCTGCACATGGGCACTTCTTTCGTTGTTAGGTATGTTTGTCCAGCATCCATCGCACTTGAAATAACTCAAAGCCATATTTGTCTGAAAAAAATGTCGGTATTATTATTCAACTTTTAAAAACTGTAACTTAAATAATGTCGAAGGGTTCCAACTCTTAAAAACATGATTCAATAATCCAGTTAAAATTATTTAGGGAGAAATCTCAAAGTACTCTTTTATAATGTTGTTTTCATGTGATTCGAGTGTTCTACAAAATGTTATATTACCGAAATGAAGAAACGGAAGAACAAACAAAAAGGAACTGCATTAAAGAATCAATTCGCTAGACCTGTACCGTTTGATTAAATTTTGTTAACACACATCTTTGAATGAACTATGCATGATAAAGGTTTTACATTCCAGTCATTATTGTCCATATATGCTAAATTTGATATTGACCTTAAGACCATGATATCAAAGACATTGTTCCTCAGCTCAAGCATATGTTTGTATAAGGTATAAACTGTGCTAGTTGAATCTTTGTGTTATTGTGCAGAAGCGCATTTGTCTGAATATGTCAAATCTGATCCACGGTGTGGTAAAAATCAAAATGATTGACTCCAAAAATACCACAACGGCCCAGATACATAAAGCACCCCAAACTCCCTATCTTCGCAGTCGAAGACTATAATTATATGCATTTATCCCCATCATTGTGTAAACAATTACACTTAACATTTTAAAAACATAACATATATGAAATTATGAAGCGAGCTTTAATAATGATGAAAATGGTTCTGCATCTGGAATTGAACTTGGTACAATATTCCTAAGTAAACGCTCTGGGCACAAGACAATTTCATCAATGTCTGTACAGCTTCAACATGTGTTTTGACATACGCCAAAGGAAAATGAATCCCTCCCTTTCAAAGCTATTTGATGCAAGAACATCATATCCTAATGAATATCAGAAATGAAGAAAATCTACCTTCTTAGATACAAAATTATTCAACAATATACAGCTCGTCGTCTTTTATTACATGTATGTATAACAGGGAATATTTATTGAAAATAAAATGATTGAAATTATTAGGAAATGACAATTTAACGATGTCAGAATGATTAATCAATGAATTTCATGTAGCATTTATCATGGAATGAGAGCCTTTTAATGAATTTCCCAGGTGTGTTATTTCAGGCTGATTACCTTGAGCATAGCAATGTATTTCAAGGTGAAGGACGCTATGTAGAGCACCAGCACAGTAACGTCAAGGTAGTTGTACAGAGAGTTAAAATAATTTTGTATACCATCTCCGTATATTTGTTTGATCTCCTGCCATAACATTCCTGAAAGAAATATTTTGTGAAAAGTCAAGCAAACCAAAATAAAACAAAAGAAGAAAAAAAAAAGAAAAAATAAAGAAAGAAAAAGAAAAGAGGTAGTGAGGGGCTCAAGTTGTGATTGGAAAAAATCAAGAAGTAATTTTTCAAGAATTGAAATTGTGTTTTAAAGCATACATATACCGTACATGAACTATTTGAGCGCCTGGAAAAAATAGCAAATTGAAAAAGAAAATGTTAGCGCATTAGTCTTTTTAGAATTACAATCTATCACATCAAAAAGGCTTGAACTTTTAAAACACTGTTATCAGTACTAACTACGCTTAAATAATATATACACAAGCAGCATCTGCAAATTATTTATCAAATCACGAGTTTACTATAATTTTCTATGAGTTCAGAATATTTGTGCTACATAGATCTTACCCAATATCCAGAGGCTGAGACATAAGTTGATTATATCCGGTGTAGACGTCCGTATGGCAAAGTCCTCCGGGAAATGTGAAAATGAAGCATTCCTGTAATTGATTAGAGTCGTCTTTTGCACACACAATGCTCACATTTAATTTGATAAAGGTTATAAACAAAAGTCAAACAAGACAATAACGAAAACAAAACAAGGCAATAAACAATGCAAAACAAACAAACATGCAGAACATATGCTGTCTTTTGTTGATGATACATCTAATGCTTTCCTAATTCAACGAATTTGAATTATGTTTTTCTTTGCCCTATACGTCTAGTGTAGTATATTTGTCAGTGTTTTGCCAAACGGCTGGTCGGTTGCATCAGTTTTTGGACACTTAATTTTCTTCATATGGTGATTTCAAAAAGAAGATAGAGTTCTTATCCTTTTCCAAATAAATGATTTGATCAAATATCAAATATATTGGTTATAGAGGCAACGTACCCTGATTATATGTCTATAACAAATGATGTTGTTTTCTTGAAAAAAGATGTAACATGAGTATGACCATAAAATATGTAGCAATTACCTGTGCCACAGATACTGGTGATGTAGTTCAGGGTAACTGGACAGTCTATGCTTGTGAACAAAGCTCTCAGTCATAGTTGATATAAGAATAAGCACCAAAAATGCCACATAAGACATTGTATGCCCTATAAACTTGACACAGGGATATCTCATCATAGTTCCAATCTGTTTCATAAGAAATATAAATCATATCATCATAACCCACACCAATTATAATCTGGACCCGATACCATAAACTCAGAATTGACGTAAGTCTAAATTTCAATATTCGTTTGTCGCATTAAAATATTGCTGATGACTTGCAATTGTCTTGTTTAGAGTAGAATATCAATACTTGATATTTGTACTGCTTCGTCATACATCGTATTTTAAGACTTTGACTTAAGTCAATTCTTACTTTATGGTGCCGGGCTCAGGTTACATTTCTGTTACCAAACTTCTTGAAATTTCTAAAACGTGGGTCATGTAGCATCATATCCCACCTATGGTCCTACGTCTTTCGGTACATTTTTAACATAATAATTTTCACTTTGGCCATATCACATTGTTTAGATTGAGAATAATTGACTAGGGGTAAGTACCTGAAACGTGCATGTCTGGTCCATAACGATTTTCACACTCTTTGGCCATATTACATTGTTAAGGTTGAGAATAACTGACTAGGGTTATTACCCGAAACGTGCATGTCTGGTCCATGCTGCAAATTTATCTGTTCTTAAATGATGCTTTTGAATTTGAAGACTTTTAACATTTGTAATCATACTGACTGACTGATGGAAAAGGTAAACCAGTACATGTAGTTACCAGAATATATGTAATCAGGTTTTTTATATTTTAATTAATTTGCCCAGTTTACTCAGACTGATCGAATAACACCGAATTTGTGATTCACTCAAGAATGCTATTCTTTGGTAAAAGGGGTAACTTTTTTATGTATCGATTCTGTAATGAATGATAATTTAGAACTGAATGTACCAAATAAAAAACCATGTACCATAAATTATTATAAAGTGATTTTCTACAATTAAAGATGCATATCCTTGAAAAGGCACTTTATGAGTTATGAAATGTACCTGCAAATGATGGATTAAGTCGCACTCAAGAAGCACTCTACAATCAGTTTGATTGGGTGTGAAAATCATTCAGCCGGAAATTATCCCTGACACTTTGGGTGGTTATATTTTCAGTCAGTTTGAGTTTATGAAAAAAGTCTTTTCAACGAAATGTGTCTCCCATTTTCTTACCTTCTCGACCTTGCGACCGAATTACTGATGGGTACTTCTTCGACGTTTATTTTATTTAACTAAAGCGAAGAAATTATTCATCATTAAAGTAAATGGAGAGTTAATGTCTTCTTTTATTAAGATGGTAAATAAAAAAAAATACCTTTGATGTTGGAGCCACACAATACAGTAAGGACAGCACGGGCAGAAGCAGGGTAATGCCAAAAACCATCAGTATCCTGACTAGAAAATGGGCTCTCTCCATGGACCTCAGCTCGCCGTACCAAATACTCACAAGCTTCTGCTGGCAACTCGGATGAGCAACAAACTGAAAACAAAATATTTACTATTATCCTTTATGATGAATGGTTTTTCTCGGCGATAGTGATATTGGAGATATTTTCACCATAAGATGTTGCATAGATTTATCTAATTTTGCTACTGAATGAAACCCTTTGGGAGATTTTGAACTGTGCACTTTTTACAATGTAGACACACAAAATTAGAAAAAAAATCAGTAAGAGGGCGCTTCTAATATAAATTTGGCTGTGTCAGAAAATCACTTTGGCTTGATGTACCTCTGATAGGGTTGATGAAGTTACCATCCGAAAAATGTCTCTTGTGCATTAAATAATGCTCTTCAAGAAAGTGAGTAGGATCACTTCAATTATCATAAACTAGTTGAATCATTTCAAATGTAAAGACATTGTCGCTACTTGGAGTTGAATAAACATTAAAGAAGTTAAAGCTTGAAAAAAGACAAGGAGCAAACCATTTGTGTATTATATACTCCAGTGTTCATCTTATAGATTCTTTTTTCTTGTTGATTTCAATAAAAACGGAAAAACCATCAATGCTGATGTCATAAACTTCTTAATCAATATCCAACTGGATAGCTAAGGGTCCATGTAGTCAGGTGTATATAGATATTACGGAAACCCGAAGAATCCCTTCATCGAGAAACCTTTTGACATCGCCTTTTAATTAGCTAGCAAGGACTTAATATACGTTTTCTTTCGGTTAATATCATCTAATTTCAAAGGAATCGTGAGGATTTATAACCTTTATATCTCATACTTACACAAGGATATTTTTTCTATTATTTTTGTCCTTTTCTTATTTATGGCCACATTATAGCACCAACGACTAATGATCCTCATTGAGGAAGACGAAACTCCTCATCACTTCAGTTAAACATAGTTATGTTGATTGAGAACAATCAAACAAAAGAAAATAGTTCCAGGTAGGTCTTTCATCAGACAATACTTCAAAATAAACGGAACTAATGAAAGGAAGCTAATGGTACTCATAGAATTATAAGGTCTGCTTAGATGGTTCATCATTAGAATCCATTATGTTCGAAATGAAAAAAATGCAATAGCGAATATTTTTTTTTTGTCTTGACGTCAAAAACTGTAAAGACTTATTTCATTATTTTTCAAGATTTTGAAGCAGACATTGCTTACTGATTTTTATGTTGATTTCAAAAGCAAAATCTTTAATACAGAATTGCCACATATGTATGATAATTATACCTTTGAATTTTGAACATTTTTTTTTCTCAAAATTATTTTGATACGATATAAATACTATTTCACTTTGATTTCTGACCGCCAAACAATTTCTCATGTGCTAATAGTTGAGAACTATTAATTGCATTGGGTGTGATAACGTAGAGAGGGCGTAGCTGAAGACATTTGACAAAGCTAATTGGATGTTGCTTTGTCAAACTGGAGAAAACATCAGCGTAACTTTCGGAATAACGTCACTGAAACGGCAAACAAAAAATGATAAATTACTGTTCTCTCGCTTCATGATCTTCTTATTGTTACCTAGAGATTTTCTTATACCCTCATCGGGCGACTCCTTCGTAGCTTAAATTTTCATAAACATAAAAAAAACCGTATGTACACCTCAAGACCAATCAGTCACTTCATATCTAAAAAATAACTGCATGTCAAGTTTTATCACACATCGTACTAATTTCAGCCAATGGCGTTGCAGTATGACGGTCACATGGTGTCCTACACTGACGCCGAAGTAGGTAACTAAATTTTGATCGCCAGAAATGAAAACTTCAAAAAAGTAATATCGGCATGAATTTGTTATAGAATTCCATCCTGCCGTACTCCCCACTCAAAGTAGGGATGTAAATATGTAGGGGATTCGGCCTTTGGCCTCACATACTTTGAGTAGTACATATACACTGTGTTGCATCACGTGACTTAAGCTGGTGAAACCACGAACACAAGATGGAGGCATGCCGCTCGTTTGGGGGAAAGAAAACAGCTACTGTTATTATTGTTATGATTCAATTTTCATTCATTTTCATAGCCGATGTCCTAGTAAAAAATGATATTTTGACGATTCTTTGTTTGTCAATCAAGAAATTATTGTAGTTTTTACAAACATTCTGACGAAAGAATGTCGTGGTCGAAATATGTTAAACACAATGTTGTGGTGGTTTCCATGCACAGATCTACAGCTTTCGTCACAATGTTTGTAAAAACAACGGCGTTTTATCTTCTAACGAGTCAATGATTGTAAAAGTATCAGTTTAGACAAGGATATAGGCTATGAAAAGATAGAATCTAATCAAAGCAATTATTGCAGTTCCTGTTTTCTTTCCTCCAACTGAGCATTTTATTTATTCGTGGTTTCACCAACTTAAGTCACGTGATGCTACACAGTGATATAAGTATGACAGGTACAAAGCCTATGATAAAGGTGGTTTTTATCACAAGGTGATGGATGTTGTATGACTGCAGGAGATGCCCATTCTTCCTGGGTAACTTGTTTGGAAGTTTGCGTCAGCTGATATATATTATGGACTACCTCGTTTAGTTATCTATGTTATTTTTCAGTATTTTCCCTGATTTTTATGCTCTTAAGTTTATGATTTTCGTGTAAGAATTTTGTTAATAACTTATGCATGGCTCTGAATGTTTATGCATTTTACAATACAAAACATATAGATAGTTACATGTACATGGATATTTTAGCCTAGAATCACGTGTCGCAATTATCAAGTAATTATTTGAAAATTAGGAAGAAAATCCATTTTTTTATTAAGATGAAACAGCTTATTTTGAATGACGTTTTTTTCTGTAATGCTGGATAACCTTGAGGTCGTGAATAGATATCGAGCTTTACATTAGAATTACCTTCTTTTCGTTGTAATATATGGCCAATTTAAGACGAGCAAATAGCTCGAACGTTTCGTCCGTTGGATCCCTTTTCTTTTTGTTTAAGACTTTCTCCAGTTCCTCATGGTTCCTCACTTTGTCCAACAGAGAAACAACGTAGTTACTTAGCTGATCTGCCAGCGCCAGGTATTCAGTCTGAAACATCAAGGTGAGATAAATTATGTAAAACATCAAGATTTCACTTAAGATTTAACAGGATCTGTATCCGAAACCCTCTTTTTTTTATAAGATATTACGTGTTGAAAAGCACGACCTTCAAAAATTTATATATGATTTGACATAATTTCAGGAGTCAATTATTTGATGTCATATATAATCAGATTTTTTTAGCTCAAGTGAGCTATTGTCATAGCACGCTGTTTGTCGTCCGTCTGGCGTCCGTCGTAGGTCCGACGTAAACGTTTTACATTTTCGACTTCTCCTCTGCAACTGCTGCACAGAATTTCACGAAAACTCACAAGAAGCAAGTTCTTGTCTTGTGCAGAAAAATTGGTTTGAAATTTTTCTTCATGAAGGTATAGATCTAGAGTTGGAACTATGGTTATTATGATAAACACTAATTTCTTGTTGCAGTGCCGAGCAGTTAAAATCGTTCCCCGTGACTTGATATTTGGAAGTGTAATAATGACTTCTTTCCAGCTCTGTCGCCTGAAAGAAGCTTCGTTTTGGCCCTTTATCGATTTGACACCATAAATATTATTTTGCTATTTCGAAAACTTGTCATTCTATTCATAAGTATCATCAAAATCAAAATAGTTTAACATCTTAGCACCATCCTTCCAATGCTATTTTGAACATATGTTTTATTTGGACATGCGACTGAATCGACACTACAGGAAAATTGGAGCCGCGCTTTCTCAAATGTACAGACCTAAATTAAAAAAAATAAAAAATAAAAGAGGGCGCTACTGAAATGAATTTTGGTGGCTCCGCTGGAAGCATCACTGATGATAATTTAATATTCGAAACACGTGTCTGGTGCAGAAAAATTGGTTTGAAATGTTCTTCATGAAGGTATAGAGTTTGAACACTTCCGTATTGTTAAGGTCCTCTACCAAGTTTGTGTTTCTTCGTGCCGATCGGTCAACAAATATGGCCACCAAGGGCTCTAATCGGCTGACGAATTTTCGACTTCTCTTCTGCAACCGCTGCACAAAATTCACGAAACCGTAGAGGAATGTAGAACACAAGGTCCTCTACCAAGTTTGTGTTTAACGTGACTATCGGTCAACAAATATGGCCACCGAGAATTCTGATTGGCTGACGCATTTTCGACCTCTTCTCTGAAACCGTTGTACAGAATTTTACAAAACCTTAAAGGAAGCAAGTAATTAATGTCCTCTACCAAGTTTGTGTTTTTCGTGTCTATCCGTCAACAAATATGGCTGCCAAGGGCTCTGATTGGTTGACGCATTTTCAACTTCTCTGAAAGCACTACGTAGAATTTCACGATACCTTTAAGGAGCAAATACTCAAGGGCCTCCTATTAATTGTCCTCTATCATTCTTTTGTATGCAACTCCAAGGAATTATCACTATTATAAGGATACACATTCAAAGCGATGCATAAGTAAATGCAATAATCAAATCATCTTTTTTTGTAAGGGAACACAAACGTATTTTTATGGTACTGTAGAGGATATGTAATTAACGACATCGAATGATTATCTGATTTGAATATAAAATATATAAACCTTGAAACATTTTTCAATCCTTGATACAGCCCTCAGTTCTCTTGCAAGCTCAAATGCTGTTATAATTGGATCCTTGCTTGTCAGAGAGATATAAGCACTACTGGCAAGTCCTTTGTAAGCACAAAGTCGGGTTTTCGATAGTCTCAGTTCATCAAAAACGATCTTGTTGCTACACTCTTGACAGTTACAATAATAATGATGAGGCTTCTTGATCGTCTCTCCGCGTAGCAACAACAACTGGACGATTTCAAACTGATTTCTCTCAGATGCAAGAATAAGAGGAGTTATGTTTGAGGAAAACGGCGAATCCTCACTTGTTGTGTTAAAGAAATGGTCTGTCTCTCCTATGCGCTTGTTTTTGGGTTTAGCATCGATGTACTTGGGATGCTTGAGAATCAGCTCAGCGATATGTTCATGTCCGGCGCTGATAGCTATCAGTAAGGCTTCATGGATGTTGGAGATGTTGGACCTTTGAAGCAGAAGCTCAACAACCTGTCATCAAAATAAAAATAACGTTCGAAAGCTTATTCAAATGAGCAGTCGTTTTGTCCTAATTGAAAGCTAGAGTAACTTCTTGTTCGTAAGTATCTGTGACATCAACAAATTCTACGGAAACCTCTCTTAAAAGCTTGCAAATGACAATAGGAAATGATATTACCATACAATTTGTTTACGTCAAAATGATTTACGTCAGTCACAATCTTAAACAAAACAAAAACAAAAACTCCGTTATCAGAAAATATTTAAAAAGATAATTATGTTTTTGTTTCATTTTTATAAAGAAGTGAAATATAAAGCGTAAATTCAAACAACATTAGTGCCAAATTTATTTGTTTATTCTTTCCAAGATTAAAGTAGGAAATTCCAAGATTAAAAGTCGGAAAATAAAAACATATTTATATATATTTGGCAATATTAAATATTAATATAATATTTGGCACTTATATTCAACGCGCATTTCCAATTTCCCTTATTAATAAAGGAATTGATTTGGCTAAAAGGATTCCTTTGGCAGAATTAAGAAAATCTAAAGAAAAACCATCAGTAGACGTATTGCCATTTGTCACAACATTTAATAAATGTAATCCTGAAATTTTTCATGAAGCATGCAAAAATCTAAACCAATTAAAAATGAGTGAAAAACTAGAAAATATATTAAATGAGACAAAATTTGGCACTATTAAATATTGATATAATATTAATATATATAATTGATATATATATTTATATATATTTGGACCCTAATTGGGGAGATATAAATGATTTATATCAAATTTCACAAAATATCCACCCCAACATAAAATATACGATGGAATGTAGCGAAAAAGAAATTCCTCTTGACATTCTAATCAAAATAAATAATCAAACAGTATCAACAGATATATATAGAAAACCAACGGACACACAACAGTACCTCCACTTTAAAAGTCAACACCCCAAAACTTGTCTTAAATCTATACCGTATAATTTGGCAAGAAGAATTTGTACGATTGTCAGTGATACTGAAATTAAAAGAATACGTTTAGATGAACTTCGAAAAGCACTTTTACAACGCGCATTTCCAATTTCCCTTATTAATAAAGGAATTGATTTGGCTAAAAGGATTCCTTTGGCAGAATTAAGAAAAACTAAAGAAAAACCATCAGTAGACGTATTGCCATTTGTCACAACATTTAATAAATGTAATCCTGAAATTTTTCATGAAGCATACAAAAATCTAAACCAATTAAAATGAGTGAAAAACTAGAAAATATATTAAATGAGACAAAACTGATTAAAAGCAAAAGACAACCAAAAAATCTAAAACAGTACTCACAAGTGCCAAATTTGAAGAAGAAAACAATGTAATTACTCAAGGTGTTTTTAAGTGTAAAAACAAAAGGTGTAAGATCTGTGATATCTTAATTGAAGGAAAGTATTTTAAGCTTAAGAATGCAGGTACCTATTTTGAAATTAAGAGAAATTTAACATGCACATCGAAAAATGTTGTTTATGTTTTACAGTGTGATAAATGCAAGGAAGAATACATAGGTTCCACCAAACAGTTAAATCAACGTATTTCTCTTCATAGAAGTAACATTAAATCCCTCAAAATAGGATTCTTTTTGTATCAAAACATATGTTTGAATGTAGTAAAGGGAATTTTAAAGTTATGCCAATTTATCAAACAGATGATTCTTCTATGATTACTATTAAAGAACAGAGTTTTATTGATAGATTTAAACCTATGTTAAATAGAACTTGATAATTTACGCCCACATTTCTTAAAAGATGTTCACTTGACCAATTTATCTGATTCAGCACTTCCTATAGGTACAACTGATAATATCATTTATTTACTTTTAACTTGAAGTAAGCATACGTGACCAAGGAGTGCTTAGTACTTAATCTTATTTACTTATCATGCTTTTTCATCAATTTATTGCATGTACCAATACTTTGTTTCGTACATTATTGTCTGAAGAGGCCTTTGATACGGCCGAAACACGTGTAACAATAGAATATGTGAAAATGATACATCGTTTCTGTGGTGCTTTAACAATTTTCTATTATATTTGGCACTTATACGCTTCCGTGCAATAGATTATCTTTTTGATGCATTTATACTTTCTTATTATTGATTTTAGCTATAAATTTTATTTGCCAAAGCTGCAGCAAATAATGTATATTTAGTGTATTCGAAGCAATGCAGATTTGATGAAATGAGCAAATTCGATTTGTAGGTGCAGATTTATCGATAACAGCCTAACAACTAAATCCTTTAATACGTGCTACTGAGTACAAATATCCCAGGCAGGAAAAATTTATTCATATTGTAAGGGTTGATGGATTCTATGGTCATGTATTTATTAGTGCTCCATATAGACATTTCAACAATCAATGTTCCAAATGGTGTTCGAGGCCGAAAAGATGGAAATCCAAATTCTAAACACTGCGTAATGATCAGGAAGATATGTGTATCAAACATAACTCTTCCCCTAATCCATTTTAGAACTATGACCATCTTCTATTCTATGTATATGGATTTCGAGTAGCACTGATGTAGCATACTAAAAATCTTGTCATTTATCTAAAAGTACAATAGAAGTATCAATTCAACTCATACATTTGAAATCTCGTGCAGTCCTCTACTGTAACATTTTTTGTTGTCCTTATCTAAGACTTTTTTTTTTGAATGATAAATTCTATTTCGTGAAAATACTAGTATGTGCTCTAGCATCGAAAGAAACTATTCAGTTTTGATATATAGGTTCGCTTCGTGAAAAATTGAAAAAATAAATAATAATTTTTCTTCGAATTCATACGTTTCATGTTATCGTAAACCATTTGTTTTTAAATTGAGACAGAAAAGAAAATATCAAAGAAAACTTTTCTCTGGAACAGTTATTTGAGCAGAAGAATATTTTCTGTAATTTAAGATATATTCCAATACAGGATCAGGACATTCTACATTAAGTTTCGCTTTAGAAAATATACTGTAAACATGGAAATTTTCGCGTTGGGATAATGTTCGCGTTATTTTGCAAATCAAGAAATTTCGCGAAAATTTCCCGCGCGCGAAAATATCCCCGCTGCATTCTTACAATTGGAAAGACCTTTTTATCGCGAATATTTCCCCAACGCGTAGCGTCTTGATCTTTGAATCGTGTAATCCCCCCGCGAAAATAACCACGTTTCGTAATCCTTAAACAAATTCTTAATCAAACTTAGGAGTTAAAACACTTGGACGCGAAAAATTAGTTATTATACAATTTCCTTAAATAACTTGCATGTACTTCTTTTGTGTAATAGATTCAGGAAAGTTGACATTTTTCTTTATTTCCCCAGGAAGAGTTTCTTTTATATATTGGATCATTTATTTTTGATACATGTAAAACACTTCTTAATGACGTCATGATATTGAAATAAAATTCTTGTTCTTGTAAAGTAATTGGAACACAATTTCTTAATTACTGAAAAAATAATCCTGTATAAAAGGCACCTTCACAGATAATAATGGCGAGAAATAAACTTAAAAAATATAACAGGATGGAGGGTCTAATCAGAACGGTTATTAATTGAAACTTTCACCTAAATCATGGAACAATGGCGCTATCCTTCTGTATTTGGATAATAATTAAGAATGAAACAGCAGATTTTCAAGTGAAACATTAACATTTTAAAAAGACTGTAGATACCTTAGTGAATATTGATTTTAAAAACTTCAAGTGTGGAATAACTTCTTTGATGTTCTTGTTTTGCATTTTTTTTTCAGGATAAAGGTACATATTAGACTAAATTATTTAACCAATAGTATGCAGAGAGCTGTTTCATATTCATAATAATAACACTGGTGCAAAATTATATATATTCAATTCTATGTATAGGTTAGAAGGTAATTTGAAGTTTCTACATGAATAAGAAGTGGGCGGAGCGTCAGTGTCAGCGAATCAGCTAAGATGGCAACTACCCCAGTAGCGTAGTGGTTAGCGCGCCCGGCTAGCATGCTGAAAATCTGTGTCACGTATTTTTCTGTTCAGCTTTTGTAGGATGCTGAATCCATGACGACCATAAAGACGGTTTCTTCACAGATTCTTCACAAATAAGACGAACCAATTGAGAGCCTGTGATTGGTTTAGCTCAAATGTTTTCATCTATAAAGCGGTAATTTGATAGTAGTTCGTACGCCTTCTGTATTCATATCCTCTTCAGATATCTACTTGTGGAGCCCCTTTGTTTTGCTGTATTGTTTGTAAAATCATCTTACAGTTATGAGGTTATTCGTTACTACAATTCTGCGTTCGTTAGGGACTCTGAGTAACCGGAAAACTTGGGGGATCGTGCGCACGTAATCCGTATAACCACACTATACTCCATACTCCATACCACCACAAGATGGCCGTACACAGTCGGTACAGATTGCCCATTGGTCTCGTTAGTTTATTGTTTAGTCTTTTGTGTTTAATGTTTCAATGTTGTCCACATGTATTTCGTGTTCCTTGTCCATTTTGTGTCTGTCTCTTGCTGTGCATGTTTACTCTGTATTTTTAATGGGGTCTTTTGCTGTGCATTTTTACTCTGTATTTTTAATGGGGTCTTTTGCTATGCATTTCTACTCGGTATTTTTAATGGGGTCTTTTGCTGTGCATGTTTACTCTGTATTTTTAATGGGGTCTTTTGCTGTGCATGTTTACTCTGTATTTTTAATGGGGTCTTTTGCTGTGCATTTCTACTCGGTAATTTTAATGGGGTCTTTTGCTGTGCATTTCTACTCGGTATTTTTAATGGGGTCTTTTGCTGTGCATGTGTACTCTGTATTTTAAATGGGGTCTTTTGCTGTGCATTTCTACTCGGTAATTCTAATGGGGTCTTTTGCTGTGCATGTTTACTCTGTATTTTTAATGGGGTCATTTGCTGTGCATTTCTACTCGGTATTTTTAATGGGGTCTTTTGCTGTGCATGTTTACTCTGTATTTTTAATGGGGTCTTTTGCTGTGCATTTCTATTCGGTATTTTTAATGGGGTCTTTTGCTGTGCTTGTTTACACTGTATTTTTAATGGGGTCTTTTGCTGTGCATTTCTACTCGGTAATTTTAATGGGGTATTTTGCTGTGCATTTCTAGTCGGTAATTTTAATGGAGTCTTTTGCTGTGTATGTTTACTCTGTATTTTTAATGAGATCTTTTGCTGTGCATTTCTACTCGGTAATTCTAATGGGGTCTTTTGCTGTGCATTTCTACTCTGTATTTTTAATGGGGTCTTTTGCTGTGCATGTTTACTCTGTATTTTCAATGGGGTCTTTTGCTGTGCATTTCTACTCTGTATTTTTAATGGGGTCTTTTGCTGTGCATTTCTAGTCGGTAATTTTAATGGGGTATTTTGCTGTGCATTTCTACTCTGTATTTTTAATGGGGTCTTTTGCTGTGCATTTTTACTCGGTAATTTTAATGGGGCCTTTTGCTGTGCATGTTTACTCTGTATCTTAATGGGGTCTTTTGCTGTGCATGTTTACTCGGTATTTTCAATGGGGTCTTTTGCTGTGCATTTCTTCTCGGTAATTTTAATGGGGTCTTTTGCTGTGCATTTCTACTCGGTATTTTTAATGGGGTCTTTTGCTGTGCATGTTTACTCTGTATTTTTAATGGGGTCTTTTGCTGTGCCTTTCTACATGGTATTTTTAATGGGGTCTTTTGCTGTGCATTTCTTCTCGGTAATTTTAATGGGGTCTTTTGCTGTGCATTTCTACTCGGTATTTTTAATGGGGTCTTTTGCTGTGCATGTTTACTCTGTATTTTTAATGGGGTCTTTTGCTGTGCCTTTCTACTTGGTAATTTTAATGGGGTCTTTTGCTGTGCATTTCTACGCGTAATTTTAATGGGGTCTTTTTCTGTGATTGTTTACTCTGTAATTTTAATGGGGTCTTTTGCTGTGCATGTCTACTCTGTATTTTTAATGGGGTCTTTTGCTGTGCATGTTTACTCTGTATTTTCAATGGGGTCTTTTGCTGAGCATGTCTACTCTGTATTTTTAATGAGGTCTTTTGCTGTGCATTTCTACTCGGTAATTTTAATGGGGTCTCTTGCTGTGCATGTCTACTCGGTAATTTTAATGGGGTCTTTTGCTGTGCATGTCTACTCGGTAATTTCAATGAGGTCTTTTGCTGTGCATTTCTACTCGGTAATTTTAATGGGGTCTTTTGCTGTGCATGTCTACTCTGTAATTTTGCTGCGGGTGTTGCTCGGGTGTGGGTGCAACCGAGTGTTGCTGGGGTTTCTAACTTTTCATTTGAAAGAAGATAACGAAGTTTTATTTGTTTCGGAGTACGTTTTCAAATCATGAAAAAAATGGACTTTGCATAACCTCTTGGGAATAAACTAATTTTCGTTTAATTAAAAGATCTACTTGGTGGATGCATGGAGTCGTGTTGGTATATTTAGATGCCTCTCGAATATTGTCCCTAGAGCTTTTAAAACAAGTTTGCTTTATTCAGTGACTATCATAACTATATGTATTGAAATTTTGATTTTTTTTTAAATAAAACAAATTATAAAGCTTTTCTGTCTTCTCTATTGACAAGCAAAAGAAAATCAACACCTGGGTTCTGTTAGATCAACACCTGGGTTCTGTTAGATCAACACCTGGGTTCTGTTAGAACAATAGATAAGGAAGATTATCAAAGAGCTGCCTACCTCCAGATGTTCATTGGTGACTGCCAGTTGTAGTGGGGTCCTGCCGATGATGTCCGTGAAGTCCACATTAAACACCTTGTCCTCTGTCAGAATATTACTGACACTAGGAATGTCTCCATATTCTGTGGCCTCCAGGAAATGCTCCTGTAGCTCTGTTAGCTGGTTAAGATTATTATAAAGATAATACAAATGTATAAATACAATTCAATTAATATAAAAATATTATTAAAAAAGGGGACCGTACTTTAGTACCGAATCAGAATTTAGGATAAGAAAAATAGCAGATATCTTTGTAGGTTTGTAGGTTGAAATACTTAAGGAGGCCGAGTACATGTACAATTAGAAAAACTTGATGACGGTGAAATTTCAATTTCTTTTTCTTAAAATGATGTTTGAAGTACAACAAATAAATAACATGAGTTTAATTAAAATCTCTTGCGCAGAAATATGAAAAAATGAGAAAAATCATTATTTTGCAGTAAAATTCCATAAGGCCTCATTGTAAGATGCCGATTTATCTTTGAGTTGACCCCTACATAATACTGAACCTTCAACTTCTATTTTCATTCCCATAAAATTAATTTTATAATACTGCAATTATATGATCCGAATTTTGTCAAAATACCTTGGGTAGATTTTTCATCATTTTCTAATTAGACACAGCCTCGTTAAATAAATTTAATGAAGAAACAAGACGTATAATTATAATTCAAAATCCCAAAGCCTACCAAACATATAGAAACAAAGAGAACACTGAGGACTATCAAACCGACAAAAATTAAGAAACATAGAAAATGCCCAAACATGAAAAAATAAATTATAGTTTTTGAATTCTGATTTTATATTTTTGAGTATGACTTAATTCACTGATTCTGTCAATCTGTCCGTCCGTCTGTCCTTCAATCAATCTGTCACTCTTTCGTTCCTAGACATTTTATAGTGAAATTTGAATTTGTTCATGGATGTTAATATACCCAAGATAAATACTCAATTCAAATGAAACATAACGAAAATTATCAAAGAATAAGAAACAAAAGGAAACTCTGCATTGTAAACATTTAATTTTGCGGAACAAGTGCCTAATGTAATGTGTATATAAATGAAAACAATATGTACAATCAGAAACAATGCTGAATTAAAGAATTTACAATCAAGAAAATGGGCAGAATCTTATATGAACAAAAACAAAAAGATAACAATTCCAGTGTATAGATTTTTAAGGAATATATTTGACTTACTGAGCTGTTTGAAAATATAGATCTTTCTCCCCCTGCCTTCCATCTTTTGGATCTCCGATCCCTTACAGGTCGAAAAGGCATGGCTGTATGGACAGATATCAGAAATACATCTCACCTGTAGACAAAAACGATAAAGGCATGGCTGTATGGACATATATCAGAAATACATCTCACCTGTATACAAAAACAATAAAGGCATGGCTGTATGGACATATATCAGAAATACATCTCACCTGTAGACAAAAACGATAAAGGCATGGCTGTAAGGACATATATCAGAAATACATCTCACCTGTAGACAAAAACGACAAAGGCATAGTTGTATGGACATATATCAGAAATACATCTCACCTGTAGACAAAAACGACAAAGGCATGGTTGTATGGACATATATCAGAAATACATCTCACCTGTAGACAAAAACGATAAAGGCATGTTGTATTGTCATATATCAGACATACATCTCACCTGTAGACAAAAACGATAAAGGCATGTTGTATTGTCATATATCAGAAATACATCTCACCTGTAAACAAAAACGATAAAGGCATGGCTGTATGTACATATATCAGAAATACATCTCACCTGTAGACAAAAACGATAAAGGAATGGCTGTCTGGACATATATCAGAAATACATCTCACCTGTAGACAAAAACAATAAAGGCATGGCTGTATGAACATATATCAGAAACACATCTCACCTGTAGACAAAAACAATAAAGGCATGGCTGTATGGACATACATTAGAAACACATCTCACATGTAGACAAAAACGACCATTTTAATGAAAAATAAAACTTCAATACAACTGCATCAACAGTACATTTAACGTCAAAATAAAACGACAATAAACAAATTTATGCTGTGAGATCTATAGATAACAAAGTGGGATTGAAAGATTGTTGCAAAAAGAGTTCACCCTAAATAGATGAACGGTTATAAACTTGTTCACTATGGCATCATCGTCATGGCAACTCAGATATATTGTTTAAATTAGCCCGTGACGAGAGTTTGCGTTGTATGAGAATTTGACATAATCTGACGTCATACATAAAAATCTAGTTCTTGTCGCACTTTCTACATGAGAGATGAAGCTAAGTATATATAAATACAAGTGCTATTTATAACCAATTTGACGAGAAGATGTAATCCCTCGGTTATGTCTGACGCTAATGATGAAAAGAATATGAGTATCTGAGAAACGACGGAACTAAGGACTAAACAGTATAAGTATAAATATGATATCAAAAATTCTACAGAATTTATATAATCATAGATCCGAGGTGATAATCCCCGATCGTTGAGTAGAACGTGGCTGATTAACCAATTTGGATTTTGAAATAAGGTCACATTACCGAGTTGCTATGTCATGTATTAAATTTTTGTATCGGGAAGTACATAGGCAGATATAATAATTATGAGTATTATCTATCTTTTATTGTGGTTAAGACAGATATAATAATTATGAGTATTATCTATCTTTTATTGTGGTTAAGACAGATATAATAATTATGAGTATTATCTATCTTTTATTGTGGTTAAGACAGATATAATAATGATGAGTATTATCTATCTTTTATTGTGGTTAAGACAGAAATAATAATTATGAGTATTATCTATCTTTTATTGTGGTTAAGACAGATATGATAATTATGAGTATTATCTATCTTTTCTTGTGGTTAAGACAGATATAATAATTATGAGTATTATCTATCTTTTCTTGTGGTTAAGACAGATATAATAATTATGAGTATTATCTATCTTTTCTTGTAGTTAAGACAGATATAAAAATTATGAGTATTATCTATCTTTTATTGTGGTTAAGACAGATATAAAAATTATGAGTATTATCTATCTTTTATTGTGGTTAAGACAGATATAAAAATTATGAGTATTATCTATCTTTTCTTGTGGTTAAGACAGATATAAAAATTATGAGTATTATCTATCTTTTCTTGTGGTTAAGACAGATATAATAATTATGAGTATTATCTATCTTTTCTTGTGGTTAAGACAGATATGATAATTATGAGTATTATCTATCTTTTATTGTGGTTAAGACAGATATAAAAATTATGAGTATTATCTATCTTTTATTGTGGTTAAGACAGATATAAAAATTATGAGTATTATCTATCTTTTATTGTGGTTAAGACAGATATAAAAATTATGAGTATTATCTATCTGTTATTGTGGTTAAGACAGATATAATAATTATGAGTATTATCTATCTTTTATTGTGGTAAAGACAGATATAATAATTATGAGTATTATCTATCTTTTATTGTGGTTAAGACAGATATAAAAATTATGAGTATTATCTATCTTTTATTGTGGTTAAGACAGATATAATAATTATGAGTATTGTCTATCTTTTCTTGTGGTTAAGACAGATATAATAATTATGAGTATTATCTATCTTTTATTGTAGTAAAGACAGATATAAAAATTATGAGTATTATCTATCTTTTATTGTGGTTAAGACAGATATAAAAATTATGAGTATTATCTATCTTTTATTGTGGTTAAGACAGATATAAAAATTATGAGTATTATCTATCTTTTATTGTGGTTAAGACAGATATAATAATTATGAGTATTATCTATCTTTTATTGTGGTTAAGACAGATATAAAAATTATGAGTATTATCTATCTTTTCTTGTGGTTAAGACAGATATAAAAATTATGAGTATTATCTATCTTTTCTTGTGGTTAAGACAGATATAATAATTATGAGTATTATCTATCTTTTCTTGTGGTTAAGACAGAAATAATAATTATGAGCATTATCTATCTTTTATTGTGGTTAAGACAGATATGATAATTATGAGTATTATCTATCTTTTATTGTGGTTAAGACAGATATAAAAATTATGAGTATTATCTATCTTTTATTGTGGTTAAGACAGATATAAAAATTATGAGTATTATCTATCTGTTATTGTGGTTAAGACAGATATAATAATTATGAGTATTATCTATCTTTTATTGTGGTAAAGACAGATATAATAATTATGAGTATTATCTATCTTTTATTGTGGTTAAGACAGATATAAAAATTATGAGTATTATCTATCTTTTATTGTGGTTAAGACAGATATAAAAATTATGAGTATTATCTATCTTTTATTGTGGTTAAGAAATTGTTCATGGTTGAAGTTGAATTTCCAAAAGCTACATTTGCATTGTGATGAAAAGATGACTGTTTGTCATGTCTTTGACCATTGTTTCTTTTGAGAGCACAATCTTTGATGAATGTTGGAGTCTTATCAGTTGTCATTGTAAATTAGTGATCTGATCTAATGCAGAGAATGTTGGAGTCTGAGCAGTTGTCATTGTGAGTTAGTGATCTGATCTAATGCAGAGAATGTTGGAGTCTGAGCAGTTGTCATTGTGAGTTAGTGATCTGATTCAATGCAGAGATTGTTGGAGTCTTATCAGTTGTCATTGTAAATTAGTGATCTGATCTAATGCAGAGAATGTTGGAGTCTGAGCAGTTGTCATTGTGAGTTAGTGATCTGATCTAATGCAGAGAATGTTGGAGTCTGAGCAGTTGTCACTGTGAGTTAGTGATCTGATCTAATGCAGAGAATGTTGGAGTCTGAGCAGTTGTCATTGTAAATTAGTGATCTGATCTAATGCGGAGAATGTTGTAGTCTGAGCAGTTGTCATTGTGAGTTAGTGATCTGATCTAATTCGGAGAATGTTGGAGTCTGAGCAGTTGTCATTATGAGTTAGTGATCTGATCTAATGCGGAGAATGTTGGAGTCTGAGCAGTTGTCGTCGTGAGTTAGTGATCTCATCTAATGCGGAGAATGTTTGAGTCTGAGCAATTGTCATTGTGAGTTAGTGATCTGATCTAAAGCAGAGAATGTTGGAGTCTGAGCAGTTGTCACTGACAGCTAGTGATCAGATCTAATGCAGAGAATGTTGTAGTCTGAGCAATTGTCATTGTGAGTTAGTGATCTGATCTAATGCGGAGAATGTTGGAGTCTGAGCAGTTGTCATTGTGAGTTAGTGATCTGATCTAAAGCAGAGAATGTTGGAGTATGAGCAGTTGTCATTGCGAGTTAGTGATCTCATCTAATGCGGAGAATGTTGGAGTATGAGCAATTGTCATTGTGAGTTAGTGATCTGATCTAAAGCAGAGAATGTTGGAGTCTGAGCAGTTGTCACTGTGAGTTATTGATCTGATCTAATGCAGAGAATGTTGTAGTCTGAGCAGTTGTCACTGTGAGTTAGTGATCTGATCTAAAGCGGAGAATGTTGCATGTTGGCAAACAGAAGATGCATGCTCATCCTCTGCATTTTGTATCGCTCCCGTTTTGAGATATAACTTTTTATATATGTTCTATATTTGTACAGTGTTCCGTTTGATGACTTCGTATTTCGTTATTGTCTCTTCTCATAAGCATCTAATTCTTTTGTATGTTTCACATTGTATATTTAAACATATACATAATCGGCTTTTTCCGTTTGATTATGCACAAAGATACGAGTATAGTGATAAACAGTATTAATGTTATATAAAAGAACGTATCATATGGCACATCTTATTCTTTAAACAAACAGAGAACAGATCCTCTATAAATGGCTTTATGTAAGATACTTGATACACATTTAATTAGAACTTTGATGTCTGGAAACCCCCAGGAATTGAGTAATTCATGATAAAGTAATCTCACCATTTTTTTCTGATTTAATCTAATCTTCAAAATGGCTAAAATAAATAAGCAAATGCTACCGTAGCATGGTCATGGCATCGAATTTCGTAGATAAGGTGTCAAACGTCTTCAAATTCAATAGCATCATTTAAGACCAGATAAATTTACAGCATGGACCAGACATGCACGTTTCGGGTACTAAACCCTCGTCAGTGATCCTCAGTCTAAACAATGTAAAATGACCAAAAAGTATGAAAATAATTATGTCCAAAAATGTACCAAAGGACGTAGCAGAATCGGTGGGATATAATGATACAGGACCCACGTTTTAGAAATTTCAAGAAATTTTGTAACATAAAATTTCAAATGCGTTAAAGAGACAGACGACCAACCGAAGTTGATCGAACTTGGCTACATGTGCCCTCGGGGACTCTTGGTCCACCAGCAGTGACACTCACCAAGTAGTTCAAAAAACAGAAACAGAAATTAAAGTACAATAGATATTATCAAATTCCTCCAGAAGCCTTAAACCAACGAGCACACAATACCAAATGTATATGCGAAATCAAGCTAAAGATAGGACATGCAGTCTTCATTGTGGACAAAAGGAAATTTTGAAGAGAAATAAGACAGATTGAACATTTCGTTTTATCTTGACACAACTTACATTTTATATAACTGTAGTTAATGAACAAGTGAAGTATTTACATTACTTAAGGCATTTCCTAATAAGGCACTTCCAAATATCCGACATAGCAGATGTTAGCGAACTTTTACATTAAGACGTCACAATCAATGGCCTTGCAAGTGCCTTGACAGGTCATTTGATTTTTACGTCATAACGTATCAATCCGTCAACAGGTGCAATATCAGACATTTCGCGATCCCGAAATTAATAATTGCCTACATCTGTAGGGGAATCATTCGGTACCTATCTTGTTTCATATATTTGAATATATTCGGCATTTGTTATTTTTTTCAATAAAGAATATGATAATTATACTTAATGTGGGTTTTTAATATTTCATGACTAAGTGCTTTATGTTCCTTTACGTACCTATATTTACTTTTATGATTTGTGACTGAAATTCACAAAAGCCAATCCAGAATCCCAATTTCTTAATTCATAGGTATAAAAAAGGAGACATGGAAAACCAAATAAAACAAACAAAAGATTTACGAAGGATAAAAATTGAATCTCAGTAGCACGGAGAGTGATACAATATACAAGTATGGTTCGCGTTCGTTCATTGTGATTACAGTACATACATAATATGGAATTGTTCCAACTCTCTACCTTCTTGAAGGAAATTTCAAACCAATTGTAAATTCACCAGTTTCGGATATTTAAAAATCCTCATTAGTGATGCTTCTATCCAAAGTGATTTTCAGACACATCCAAAATTCATTTTAGTTGCGCCCTCTGGTTTCATTCTTTTGACTTCTAAAAATGTGTGCAATTTCTTTGCAGAAAGTGCGCGACTCTACATTTGCTGTAGGGTCGACTCAGTAGCATAGTTGATTAGAATCGATGACCAAAATAGCATTGAACGGATGATGCTCAGATGTTAGTTTGGATGAAATGGGTTAATAACCCGAAACGTGCAAGTCTTGTCCATGCTGCAAATTAATCTGTTTTTAAATGATGCCATCGAATTTGAAAACGTTTAATATTCAGTACCACTTGGTGATTGTCACTGTTGGTGGACCAGGAGTCCCCGAGGGCATTTGTAGTCAAGTTCGATCAACTTCGGTTGATCGCTTCTTGAACGAATTCGAAAATTTCTGTTATCAAAATTTCTTGAAATTTCGAAAACGTGGGTCCTGTAGCTCTTTCGGTACATTTTTGGACATAATAACTTTCTCGCTCTTTGGTCATATCACATTGTTTAGATAGAGGATTACTGACGAGGGTTAAGGTTGAAAACCCAAAACTGTCTACTTCCACTCAAAATTACGCTGTTTTCCGATGACTAATAATATGCTTATTGTATACTGATATTCGGTAACGATCGTTAAACCTGTGATGTACCGACAAACTCAGCTGTAAAATACAAATTGTTTATATCAACATGTTTGCATTTTCTTTACATTTTCATCTGCAAGACTCCATTCTCATTCATTTGATCCAAAACACGACTACAATAGTCCAGTTAAATGCTTTGAATTAGAGTCACACATAATTAATTTTTTTGTCATCAAAGTTCTTTTTGCTAATATCCCTTTTGTTTCAAAATGACCGTTCCAGAAAGACTTTTTCAAAAAATATGATTATACATTAATGAGGTTTTCTCGAAAAAATTATCTCATAAATTTTCGACGCCAAATTTTTGGGAGTCCCCTAATGGCACCGTCGTCAACTTTTGTTACATCGATGTCAACTTTTGCTACGTCAATGTATCAAATTGTAATGTGATAGAAAATGTACTTGTACACCATTCATTCTTTAGTTATGTATCGATTACCTTAAGTTCCAGAAACGTGCATGTCTGGTCCATGCTGCAAATTTAATAGTATCGAATTTGAAGACGTTTAACATGACTAGTCTTCGAAATGGCAAAATCGTATGTATGATGTCGAAATAGCAAAATATTGTATATGATGTCAATTTGATAAAAGGCCAAAACAAAGCTTCTTTTAGGCGACAGAGCGGGAAAGAAGAAATTATTACACTTCAAACATCAAGTCATGGGAACGAGTTTAAATGCTCCACACTGCAGCAAGAAATAAGAGTTTATAATCATAATACGGAAATGTTCCAACTCTTTACCCTCTTAAAGATAAATTCAAACAAATAATAAATTCACCAGACACGTGTTTTGGATATTAGATTCTCATCAGTGATGCTACCAGTCAAAGAGATATCAGAGATGCTTACATGTATGCCACAGACTCAAATAAGATCATCACAGATATCCGTGTCTTTTTTACGTCTTTATGTAACATTTGTAAGATGCTTATTTGTTGTGCTATATATGTTAAGCAAAATTTAGCTACACAATTAAGCAGAGGAAATTTTGGCAGATTGAGCTGAAGCAAATAGAAACCTAACTTAAAACAATTTTAACTTAAAATAGTTTATTTCTGAAAGGAAATTACGTAATATTGAAGATTTGGATAATGTTGAAAGAGATTTACTTGTATTACCGTTATTGAAAGCAATGATTATCTTATCTTGAAAATGAATCATTTAGAAATTAAAATCTGCATGGACTTTGTAGTCTAGTGCCTTTTCGAAGGCAAACATAATTCAAATTCTGCTAGCAATATAAATGAATTATTCAAATCCAAATCAACAGACTCTTTAATGCATAGGAACAAAGTTATTACAGCGTTTTATTTCATTAAATCAACTGCAGTGCATGGTATTACTTTCTCCCACATTAGATTCCAAGCGATCGAACTGTATGTAATGTATTATCAATAAGCTGTTTGACAAGTAAAAAAAAAATACCCAACTACTTCTGAAAGAGTTTACTTTTTACTAAAATAAGTTAAGTTTTCATTTAATGTTTGATCCGGTTTATCATGAGCTCATATGATTCTAGATTTATTAAAGTGTAATTAAACCTCATTATCTGAATAACAGTTGCTGCAAGGGAAAACACATGTATCAGAATTGTCAATATTAAAATATATGTTCTAAAGTACCAATTTTATTGTACTGGACACGTGTTTAAAGGAAGAAAAGTCCAAAACGATTCGGTTGCAGCATCCACAGTAAAATAGCGAAGTACCAAAATTCGAAAACAGAGCAGACAAGCACAGCAAGAGACACCAAAAGGACAATGGGAATAATACAATACAGACATCAACAAAACTCCAAACACAGAAGACTACGCATAAAGCGGCGAGGCCAATGGGCAACAACGGCTATCTACCATATTAGTGGCATTGGTGTAGATATGCGGACTACATGCGAACAACCCTCCTTCTTGTCCGATTACCTAGATATCTCTCGAAGAACAAAAACGGGACAGAAAAATGCAGGGGCTCAAGAAACAAAAAAAAAAAGCTTGTGAATATTTGGTGTGGCGAGCTGAGGTCCATGGAGAGAGCCCATTTCCTAGTCAGGATACTGATGGTCTTTGGCATTACCCTGCTTCTGCCCGTGTTGTCCTTACTGTATCGTGTGGCTCCGACATCAAAGGTAATTTTTTTTATTTACCATCTTCATTCAATGAGTTAAAGAAGATCCTGCGATAATCTTAACAGCACTCACAATAGAGCACAAATTTGAGCTCGACGAACTCCTAGCGCGCTAGAGGTGGGACCAGGTGCCCGGGAGGAATAAGCATCCACTGTTGGCTAGCTCTAGTTTACTGGATGAGTTGAAAATGTAGAAAACGTATATGTGTATAACGGTAGCCAGGAAATATCCCCGTCAAGCTAGGGAAAGTTTACTATATTGAATTCAAAATCATTTCGTTTGTCATATACACTAGTATTTACAAATCTTTCCGAGCACAATTTTGTTTTTAAGGTCTTAAAATGTTGTTTCTGTGTTTGTTACGTTTGCTTTATTGAGTGTCATTTCAGTCGGGTAAATTTCATTCTCTATTTTTCAAAAACAGGTTTGTCAATCCAGGTACCTCGAAGTACAGATCAAATATTTCAAATCATTAATTTGTTTTTTCTTTTTTGGTTTTGAAGAATTTGGACAAATTCTTTTTCATAAGTGTATAAAATAAATCTGCAAAAAGAGGCGCACAGTAAATACCCATAGGAATCCCTACAACCTGTCTGTAGAGATTCTCACAAAATCAAACATAAATGTTGTCCAAGAGGAAAGACATGGTATAACACAGGTCAAAGTACCTAGTAAAAGTACCTAAAACGATTAAGTTAGAATAATTGTATACAAATTATCTGGAGGATCTTCAGTAAAAGAACCACTTATAATGAACACAATTCGGTAAAATGGACTTGCAATACAAAGTGCCATAAAAATATCTAAAGTGACTTGTGTATTAAATGAATTTATTCAGAAAACTTCAAAACTTTAAGGATCCGATCAAGAAGGAGTTAAGAAACCGTAGTGTCTAGATCTTAATACGGACCAGAATTCTTCAATTATTTTGTGTGTGTCATAGACAAAACAGGGCATTACAAGTGTTGTTTATCATAATCCTAGGGAATAATAAAAACATGTACATTACCTACTAGCCATAAGAAAAATACTAGATATAAATCGACAAGTCTACTTTATTTCAATATAGTTTTATGATGATATTTGCCGTTATCGATAATCAGTCATAAACACGTGCACTGTACCACACGCTTGCCTATAATTTTACTCTGAATGAATAATACAAAGGAAGCATTGAACTACACTTTGTTCATCATGGAAGCTCATTTCACCCTTGCTCGTTTCTTAACATTATTCGTAATTGACTGTCCACTTTAATACAGCGATATGTTTTGCTGTCCCACATTTGAACACGTGACCTAGAATCCGCGTGTAAAGCTGTGACCCACCATATGGATCTAGGAATTAGCGTATTGATTTTATCTAGGGTATTTTTTTAAATACAGCTTTTCAAATATTTATTCTTTTGGGTATCTCGAATTGACCTCCAGTATCATTCATGAGATATCATGTGTTCAAATACACTTAGTATACACATCTTCATTTACTCTTCACGATTTTCTACCATTCAAACCTGATCGACAGTTTCTCTTCATATTCTAATGCCTTCGCTGTTTTAGCATATTAGATTTACCCCTTGGGAAGGAATAAATAGAAAGATATGTCATGTTAATGTAGCGCATTGAATAATACAAATGATCGAACCTAAAAGAACTATTTATATATTATATTTCACGTATTAAATAATTAATAATGCTATGAAAAGCTAAAGTAATATCGTGATATACTTGTGAGCATCCTTAATGTCAGTGACATCATGAAGGAGTAGTTGTTATAAAGATAATGACATTATGACTATACAGCTGTTACTTCTTCTCACTTGTCAGTCTATGGACATATAAGATTTCACTATCCTTGCTGGCATCTCGTGTTCTTTGTTGTCTACAGTTGGACGTAAAAGAATTTATTTTGTATCCCATGAAATCTTTTTTTCTCAATTGTCATTAATCCAATGGAAATCTAAAGTTTTAGGTGAATAATTCACGTTCTTTGTTTGCACCTCGGTAACATTTCTCCTGTTGCTCTTTAACGACGACACCACTTTAACATGACAGCGCATATACGATTCCAATGCGAAATCGCCCATGTGTACGATTTCACTTACACCCAATACTCATATTTTCACCACCAAAGGTTAAATTCTAAGTACATACCAATAGTGCATCTTGTTTAGACAACAGCAAGATTAAAACACTTAAAATGCATACAAAATCAGTAACGAGCCCCCATCGGATTTGGCGGTAGGGGAACTAATTAAGAGAGACACCTACACCAAACCGACAAACCAACGGAGTAAGCGATAAAACCGAGAAGTCTTGTTTATATGAAATCCGTTTTTAACCAAATCAGAACATGATAAATCAGGTTCCAGTACAGAAGAGTAAAACAAAAGCTCATGATGACTTTCAGATATGTAACGTAAAGCACATACATGTAAGATCTGTTCATTTTGTTTTTCTCACATAGCAAACATGTTTTCCTCTCAGGAAGAAATAATCTCGATTCTCGAATAGAATCTATCGTAGATATAACAGTAACGTTTTAGGTAATTATGAAGGCCAAAGGCTCAAGTGAGCTATTGTCATAGCAATCCGTCTGTCGTCCGTCGTCGTAAACTTTTCACATTTTCAACTTCTTCTCCAGAACCATTGAAGGGATTTGGATGAAACTTGGTAGGCATGAAGTACTAATGGTCCCCTACAAGTGTTGTTGTTTTTGGTCTTCATTAAATTTTCAGTATTTTTCATATATATTTAATACAAAAACAAAAACAAAACTCAAAAAACAAAAATCAAACAAATAAACAAAACCGAACAAAAACAAATGCAAACAAACCCTCCTCTAGTCATTTAGCTACTAATGAGAGAGACCTAGGTGCAAAATTGGTCTGACAGTTCCTTAAAAATTTCAACAATTCTGTAAACGTGTGGGACGGACAATTTTAAGCTAATTACAGATAGTCCGTGAAACTACCTTATTCCTGCTATATGATGACGTTGCATTCTGACGTCATGACGTATTAGTCGTAACATGTAAAAGTTGGCAGTCAGATGAAACGGTTTCAAGTCGTCTATAATCAAGTAAAGCATGATTCAACGGATTCAATTAGATTGTTAAATTCGTATATACAGCTGAAAACGGGTTGTCCAATAATCCTCCGCCCAGGTAGATCGGAAGTGATTCCGAATTACATGGGTTGTTTAGTAAGCCCCGAGACTCTGGCGAAACCGCTCAGCTGAGTTTGTATGTTATACAGAATTTGAACAGATGTAAGATTGGACACCGGTATTTTTATGTCTCCCTCCCCCCAACGGGGAGGAGACATATTGGTTTTGCCTTCGTCGTCCGTCTGTCTGTCCGTCTGTCCGTCTGTCATACATCGTGTCCGGGCTATATCTCCTGAACCGTTTGCCCGATCACTTTCATATTTTAGTATGTTGTTGCTTATGACCCGAAGGTTTCACATCACCTTGACCCAAGGTCATGTGACCAAAGTCAAGGTCACTTAGTGCATTTTTATTGAAATTATGCATTCATTCCTGTCCGGGCTATATCTCTTGAACCCTTTGCCGGATCACTTTCACATTTTAGTATGTTGTTGCTTATGACCCGTAGGTTTCACATCACCTTGACCCAAGGTCATGTGACCAAGGTCAAGGTCACTTAGTGTATTTTTAATGAAACTGTACATACATTCCATTCCGTGCTTTATCCCTTGAACCGTTTGCCAGAAGACTTTCATATTTTAGTATGTTGTTGCTTATGACCCAAAGGTTTCACATCACCATGACCCAAGGTCATGTGACCAAGGTCACTACGTGCATTTTTAATGAAATTATGCATACATTCCTGTACGAGCTATACCTCTTGAACCATTTGCTGGATCACTTTCATACCTAGGTATGTTGTTGCTTATGACCCGTAGGTTTCACATCACCTTGACCCAAGGTCATTTGACCAAGATCAAGGTCACTTAGTGCATTTTTAATGATATTCTGCATACATTCTTGTCCGGGCTGTATCTCTTGAACCGTTTGCCGGATCACTTTCATATTTTAGTATGTTGTTGCTTATCACGTAAAGGTTTCACATCACGTTGACTCAATGTCATGTGACCAAAGTCAAGGTCAATTAGTATATTTTGAATGAAATTGTATTTGTTACATGTATTTTGTCCAGGCTTAATCTTTTGAACCGTGATCGGATCACGTCATATTTTAGTATGATGTTGCTGATGACCCAAAGGTTTCACACCTCCTTGATCAAAGGTCATATGACTAAGGTCAAGTATTACATTTTTTAATGAAATTGTAAATGCTATTGATTTTGTGCTATATCTGTGGAATCGTAAACTGGATCACTCTTATACTATAGTATGCTGTTGCTCAGGATTGGAGGGTTTCTTATCACCTTGACCCAAGGTCATGTGCCCAAGGTCAAGATCATTTAGTTCTTTTTAATGAAATTGTACATACTAATATTGTCTGGGCTATATCTCCTGAACCCTTCTTACAATTGTTTTCATATTTTAGTATGTTGTTTCTAAGGACTAAATGTTTCTTATCACATTGTCCCAACGTCACATGGTTAAGATAGCTTCTTACTTTGGTAATGAATTTGTATATGCTAAGCATGTCCAGGCTGAAATTGTTTATGCTAATAATGTTTAGGCTTTATATTTTGAACCGTGTATCCAATCACTAATTCAGTTTTTTGTTGCTCATGATCCATACAATGTTAAACGTCTTCAAATTCAATAGCATCATTTAAAAGCAGATAAGTTTGCGGCATGGACCAGACATGCATGTTTCGGGTACTTAAC
The DNA here is from genome assembly GCA_028142955.1 of Pinctada fucata. NCBI lineage: Eukaryota > Metazoa > Mollusca > Bivalvia > Pterioida > Pteriidae > Pinctada > Pinctada fucata. Next base: position 28,155,446 of record AP027115.1, read on the forward strand.
CCTCGTCAGTGAGTGTAGGTTTCAGATCACCTATATCCAAGGTCATGTGACCAAAGTCAATTTCTTTAAATATGCTTATAATGAAATTGTATATGCCAATCATGCTTGGCCTTTACCTCAAACAATGTAATGAATCACTTTCATGTTTTAGTATGATGTTGCCCATGACTCAAAGGTTTCACATCATTTTGCAGTTTGGCCTAAGGTCAAAGTAACTTAGAGGGAGGGGGGAGACATCTGTTTTTTTATGAAAAACATTTTGTTTAATTTTCTATTAATTTACACGTGTTATCTTCAGGAGGACTACATCCATGCCTGCGGCGCGGACTGCGTCCTCTATCAATTGTCACTGTATAGTATCGAGTGATATCAAATACTGTTGAAATATAACGGTGCATCTTTTTATCTTAGAATAATTTTATTCAAAGTAGATTATTCTTTCATTTCAGATATTATGCATAACTTAGAATATCTTAATCAATACAATCTTCCTTCTATTCCAAGATAAAAGAATTATTCAGTCAAATATTAGAACAAGAAAGTATTATTCAAAGATGAAGTTGGTTCTTTGACCTATGTGTTTTGTTATACAATTCCATGATGCGGATAACTGTAAGTTTTAAACATGCCTTTCTGTATGAAATGTTACGTCTTCAAATTCATAGCAATTTTTAAGAACAGATAAATTTGCAGCATGGACCAGACATGCACGTTTCGGGTACTAGTCCCTCGTCAGTGACTTCAATGCAAACAATGAAATATGGAAAAAAAAAATAATAAATAAAAAAACGCAATGACGTAGCAGAATTGATGTGATATGATGTTACAGGACCCACTTTTCAGAAGTATCGAGAAAATTTTGTGAACACAAATTTTCCAATGCGTTTGAAGATACGATCAACCGAAGTTGATCTGACTTGGCTACATGTGCCCTCAGATTTTGAATTGAATTCAGTTCTTCATGTCAATACATTACTAGTAATTTATGCATGGTCTTTCTGTCCTCTCCCCCTTGTCTTTCACCCACCACGCCCTCCCGAAAATTATATGTAGAAAAGATTCTGTGAAATTAGGAGAAAATCATTATGAAGCGATCCCTCGACATTATGTAATAGAGTTAAATTTCATCGGGACCAGGAATTCGTTCGACCATAACCAAGTCAAAGTCAAAACTATATATATATCTTGCCTAAACAAACCCGAATGCCTTTGATTATTTGAAATGTTTTTGGGGATGTGGGTGGAGGGGGTTCTATTGTTAAAACACAATAGACAAAAATAATTTTATGTTTTCAAAATTTAAATTTGAAGGAGTATGTTGAAATCCTATGCATCAATGTTAGTTCTTACTATTTAATCGCAACGTCTAAAAATAATTGCTTGTGTATAACATTCTTTACATTTCCATGGTTTGAATTTTACGTAGGAACGTTTGAATTTTACGTAGAAACGTTTGAATAGTACGTAGGAACGTTTGAATTTTAAGTAGGAACGTTCGAATGTTAAGTAGGAACTCTTTCAACAAATTTCAACGTTTTAATTTTAGGTAGGAACTCTTCAAATGTAAACACCAAAGATGTACCTATCAGCTGTTCAGTCTCAAAGTCCATTGGAACTGTTGCGAACCTCGGGATGAACCATATCCATTGCTGCATCTGAGTTATACCATGTATGCACGTTTAACGTCTTTAAATTCAACAACATCATTTATGCAGCATGGACCAGACATATCGAAAATCAAATTTATAGAAGCACTTCCTTATTTCTATCACCAGTTAAAAGACCATTTTTGTACTAAACGTCATGAAAGTTTGATCCCTTATCAACACATCAGTTTTTTTTTTTTAACATAAGTGTGGAAATGAAATTACATACAAATTTCAGAACGAAAGATGAATTGTAGACATATTCTTCCATTTCCTTTGTTACTAAATTTTGAATAATTTATCAAAAAGTATCACAACCGTCTTTATTTCAATGTTTTTTAAATATGAAATTTGATTATCTAAAATTATGAAAAAAATATTAGATGAAAACATAATCGATATATGGAGACAGAAATATCAAGCACATACCAGCATGATAAATCACATATTCAATATTCATTTGCTGCAGAACAACCTGAAATCAACAATAAATATTAATAAGACATTATGTTAGACTCACCTGTAATTTGCAGGCTTCTATCTCTTACAGAACTCTACCAGGGATATGACTATGACTATGGTCATATATGTAAATCACGTCGTTTTGTACCCAGAAGAAAAGCACATTTAATCAATATTTTACCTGTATGATTGTAGGATGTTTTACAGAGATGAAGAGAATGGAGATTAATCTAAACAATAGGTGTCCGTCTCATTAGTCAGTACTTAATTTTTCCCAGTCCTTTATTCTATTGAAGATATATAGCATGGATTTCTTTTGTTATCTTACTAAGATAATGATAACACTATATATCTATTGTTATCTCATTAAGTTAATTATACGTGTACAATGTAATGACCACATCATTGAATTATAGTTATCATCGCGTTCGATTAGATAATGATTTGTTTTACACCTCTAGGTTTATATACAATAGGGAAAAAGCGACCGATCGCAAATCTAAAGCTTAAACCAACACATTTCTATATGAACGGATCAACAAAAAATCTGTATATTTCTGACATTCGAACTCGAACCATATAGAATAACTAAATAGAAATTATCGAATGGGAAAAACTGCAGTTTATGCTACGTATTTCGAAAACCAACCGCCCAGGGCCTCATCGGCATAAATTTAGAATGTGGCGATGACAATAAAAGGAATCGAACCTTTAACCCGGTGACATATTGTAGCCGACGAACACTTTTACCTTGCGATTTTCGCTGCAAGCCGTCGCAATTTTTTTTTACTCGGGAACATATCGTAGTCGTTGAAGACTTTTACCCGGCGACATCGTAACCGTTATATTATTCAACGATAGAAAAATATCTTCATTTATCACATGATACACCCGTTATGTAGTTTCATAAAGCCATTTCATAAATATATGATATGATAACACGTTAAATATAGCTCTGCTTGAATACGATTGGTCAAATTTGGAACCTCATCACATAAACCTTGACATATGTGACCTTTCAAATATCGGTCAACTGTTAAATTCAGACCCGGAGTCAATATCAATGATTAAAATTGTTGTTGTTGAATTAATTCTTGCATTAAAATACTATTCAAAATTGAAATACTTTTCTCTTACGCACAGAATATCTGTGCAACGGGGACACTACTTCTCATGGCGTAGCAGACGACTTCTACATTACGGCGTGGTTCGCCTCTATAGTTCTCGGAAACGTTGATTTCACGTTAGAAATACACATTTTTAGGCAAAATCATGTGATAAAAAGAATCTCAAATGAAATTTCATTTCATACGATGTATTATGAAACTCGTTGTGCGTTTTATATCCCCTCGCCAAGGCTCGGGGATATAAAACCCACAACTCGTTTCATAATACATCGTATGAAATGAAAATTCATTTGAGATCCTATATCTATGTAATTATTCAAGGATAGAAATTGAATTTCTTCATATTCGTCTCTTGTGTGAATAAGTTACGATGTCATAACTGTTCGTATTTTTGGGAACGTCTCCTTCTCTTACATCATTGTGTCGTAAAAAGACCTTTACATTCGTTTCTTAAGCTCCAAATTTACAATACCAAATGGTTGGTTGATTGGTTCAAAGATCTTCTTGTACTGAGTTGGGCCCTCAAAATCTGTCTGAAATTTCTGTTTAACGTTTGTCGTAAGACCTGTTTTACCCATTTCTTAACCAATATTGTGAGAAACTTCCAATAGTAGATATGATCGAAGTTAGATGTTAAATTGTCCAGGAAGATATTAATTATGGTCTCCCAATGGGGTAACAACTGAATGCATCTAAATGTTTTCTGAAATAGGTAATGGCCTTATTGGAGATGATCTCCTAAATCCTCAATGACCAACACATAAGTATTTAGCATACATTCATTTGTTACCATCAGCATTCTCAGTTGTTGAGGCTCTAGGAATTTAATTGTTTAAAAATTGAAGAGTTCCATCTAAAAGGTACTCAAATAAATAAAGTAAAACAGGCGGGTCAAGAAAGTTGCCAACTTCCGTAGGAATATTTGTACAGCAGGGAATCATACAAGTGTGTAAACAACTACTTAAATGCGCGAATGGGAAAAACACGAGAAAAATCAAGCCAAATGTTAATCAAGATTAAATGCAAAAGTCTTGTGGCCATATACATCGATCTGCCTTAATGCACTATAAAACAAAGAAATAGGTAGTAATTTATTCATAATCATGCATGTCGTGATACTGTATCCTTACCAGTGGTGCCTCAAGAAGAATACAAAGGCATGGCGGAGAAAGTTAGGATTTTTTCTTCCACAAATAGCGTTCGAATAAATAAGATAAAGTTTCAAAAGGTTATGTTAGATGAAGATCAATGCCAAAGACGTCATAAGCAAGATTGTTCAAGTTAAAAGCAGTTATACTGACGACATCCTCAGCTATTGGAAAATGGAATCGCATAAAGTTATTAAAATCGTCTCATTTTCATTTCAGTAGAAAGAGAAAGTTTAAATACTTGTACATATAGAGGTATCTTATACTATTGCATCTTGCGTAAATAAAACCTGCGAATATTTCTTGATCAAATAAAGTAAATGATATTATAAATTGATATATGGTTAAGATGATGAAATACTCAGCGAAAATGTAATTTATTTTGTCGAGAGCCAAAGGAATCAGTCTCTAGAATCAGATACAGTAGGAATAGATACCAATGAAAAGTAGAGAATACTGTAGCTAATACCTCTGTACCTACTTCAATGACATTTTCTTTCACTTGTGGCACCTTCAAATGGTTTGTTTTTCTAATCGTTTGTTTTTTTTTCTTTGTTTGTTTGTTGTTGTTTTTTTTTTATAAATATGATGTATTTTGTCTACTGCTGTTGTTTTGATCTTTAGTGAGCATGGTCATGGTAATATAGTATTGCCAGATAAATGTTCTTCTTCTTCGTATCCTCAGTGATACAAGTTGTGACTAGCATTAGGCACGGTCCATTTGATATTCTGGGGGGGGGGGGGGCTTGGGTTTTTTTCGAAAAAAATAATTTTGCTCTCAATTTTGATGAAAAAAATTAATTTGCTTATGGTGTGACAGAAAAAAAATAATCTTGCTCTTACAAATAATCTGAATTTGAAGAATTACCATAAAATTTCGCTAAAATTCTTGAAAATTTTCCGGCTCGCTTCGCTCGCCGCAGTTTTCAAATTGTATCAAAAAATTTTTGGCTCGCTTCGCTCGCCATAGTTTTCTATCAAAACATTATTTACTAATAGCAAACTTCATATATTTGAAGATATCAAAAGTTATACATGTATGTGAATGGAAAGGGGCTAAATATATTATAAATATTTATGTAAATGCTATTTTTCCATGCTGCATGTATCCCATAGAGTCTAACTTTATGTTCTTGTAAGCTTGGTAGGAGAACTTCAGTTATTCACCAATTAACTTACCATTCTTAGCAACATTTAAAAATTTGTCTAGGAGACCTTCCCCTCAGACCCTTTTATACATGTTATATACATGTACCTTATATAAAATATTGAGAATTGTATTGTAAAAATCTTTTATCTCTCTGTTTAAAAGTGGATTGCCTTGAATAAGAATAAATTAATATATTAATATTTAGAGTTTTGAGTTAAACTATTAATAATTTCTATTGATAAAACACAAACATTCTTAATAGGCGCATCACTTTGTTAAAATAAAAATTCCTTGCTCCAACTTTGCAAGAAAAAAATAATTTTGCCCCGGTCCGGGGCGAAAAAATAATCTTGCTCCGACAAAAAACCCAAGCCCCCCCCCCCCCCCCCCCCCCCTGAATATCAAATGGACCATGCCTTAGAAAATTATAATGAAAAGTCTATCTTTACTTTAATGATAAAATAGAATAATGAAATAGTGTCCTCCGTAGGGAAGTTTAATGTAATAAATAACAATGAACACTCTCTATCCACAAAGTTTCGGCCACTCGGCCTTTATCAAGTGGAAAAAGCACGAATACAAAAGAATTCTTTTGTATTCAAAAAAGATCTTTTGTATTCGTGCTTTTCCACTTGATAAAGGCCGAGTGGCCGAAAATTTGTGGATAGAGAGTGTTCATTGTTACTTATTAAAATAGAATAGTCACTGTTTAATAGTAGGTATCTTTTTGTTCAATCATACAATTTGATCTACAAAACTTCAATGAAAGATTATACTTAAAGCAGTGAAGCTTTATAATATTTCTATGCATATTTATCGAAAATTTATTTGATAAATGGCAAATGCGTGACAAAAAAGTCATTACCACGAGCGTATGTAACTCATTATTCAATATCAAACATATATGTCCTCAGTAATAATGTAAAAAGCCTACATATATCCAGTATTTAACGAGATCTGCGAGTTAATGTTTTCTTTGAAATGTGGAAATGTTTTCATAAGTAGACAAAAATTTATGTTTATAATCCGATATATGATTTTTGTTTCTTAGATAATTATTGTATTTTTTTTTTTTGCGTACCTAGGTCTTACTTAAAATTACCCAAGGTAAATATATCAAGGAATGGCGTTAGACAGAGATGTAGAAAGTATTATATAACGTCTCAACAAGACTATAACCTAAACAAACGATGCCCGGTAAAAACTGCATTAGAATTCACTGAAGGGGGATAAAACAGTTCTCAATGTATTCAATGGATAATGATTCCATTACTGGGGCACCCATTTATGGAATTCTGAGACTTAATTCACAGCATAGATAAAATAAAAAGAAAAATAGTGAAAATCTTCGACAAAGTTCGATATTGAAAAAATGGTTTCTTTCAGATTTATGAGGCCGTACAATTTACACTGAATTCTACGGGAAAAAGTTCAAATTTCTCAACAGAATGATGGGGCATAAAATATCGATTGGTCAAAAAATTACTAAAAAATATATTTAATCAAATTTCGCTGAAAAATCAAAAGTTCACCGATTAATTTTTCTGCAATAATTTTCCTCCTTTTTCGTCAAGGTGAGATAATTCCTAAACACTGCCCTTTTCATAATATTTCTTTATTTCAATATCCACAAAATCTTGAATATTTCATATGACACAGAAATATATCAAATGATGAAACCACCTCATTTCAAGGTCTTTTGGTATAATTTCCTTCATTACCCATTGAATTCTATTGAATTCTATTTCATTTTCATTGAACATAAAGAGGAATGAAACAAGTTGAAACTAAAATTATGAAACAGTATTTCTATATATCTATCGTAACAACCTTATGTGTATCGCCTTCCCCTTATGTCTTCAGTATCTAAATTCTAAGAATTTGTCCAAAAAAAAAAAAGAGTCCATATACAAAAGCTCTCAATTTAATATAACTGGTGCTACGTGAGTCGTAAAAACCCTATGAAAAACACTTTGGCTGAAAGCATTCCTGTTGCAGTGTGGAGCAGTTAAACTCGTTCCCCGTGACAATTTGGTGTTCTATTGTGAGTGCTTTAACTTTGGAATTGTCGTGAGGATCTTCTTCATCGCATAGATGTTATCCAAGTGTATTAATTACTTCTATCCAGCTCTGTCGCGTGAAAGCAGCTTTGTTTTGGCACCTTATCAATTTGTCATCATAAATATTATTTGGCTATTTCGGAAACTTGTCATTTCATCCAAAAATATTGTCGAAATTAAAGGAGATTATAAAACATTTTAGCAGCACCCCTTATAGAAACCCCAACCTGTCCATACCGAAAGGCCTCACAGAACTGCATCAAAGAAATTCACATTATTTAAATCTTTGAAATTTCTTCTTTTCTTCTGTGAAAACGTATTACAAAAAAAAAAAAAAACTGGAAAGGCAAAAGAAATACGTTCCGATTTATCGACTTTATATATTAGAATTCATTATTTATAGGCTATGAAATTATTTGAAATTTCCTATATCGTTTCATGTTTGAGAGATGTAATAATGGTAAACACTGAAATATCTTTATAATCAATATGCAGAGATATAAATGAAGTTGCGATTATATGTCACCGGCGATAAAATGTAAATCTTTGAAGCTGTGAAAGCAGGAAATAAACTTCAATGCACACCAAAAGATACACTTATTTTCGAAATTTCGTCATAGCAAATTAAGGTTCCCCATCATTTACAGTAGGGTGTTTTTCCATGTATGTTAACGTAATATCAACTATACTATTTTCTGAAAGATAATAAAGGCCATGGTACAGATCAAAGGTAACAACTTTTAAAGCATAAATTGTCATATTTTTCTTTATAATATGTATGAATTACCGAAGTAATACAACAGTTTTCCTGAAAGTTTTATATCTGTACTCACGACATTATCGCCTTTTAGGAAATATATATATATATAGTTCCTAGTACCTTTAGTTACAAGAAATAAAAATAACCGTGCTTTACAATGAAGATGATAAAATCACTATGTAAAAAATATCCTTATTGTGCAAGGTATACCTAAAACGTATTTATGTATATATATTTTTTTTCCCCGGACTAGTTCGAACGAATTAAAGTGCGTTAATCACGTCTCGTGCACGCCGTCTAAATTTCTATGGACTGTCAGCAATTCCGCCATTGCCGTATAATGATATAGAATGTAAAAGGAGTCGTGAAACGACAATTTTCGGCAAAAAAAAAACAAAAACAAACAAACAAAACAAAAAAAGTAAGAAAACAAAAGAAAGAAAAAGGAAACAGAGATTGTGTGGTCCTCGAGCCTCACCATCTATGGGCTTGATCAACCCGACAAATTTCTGTAGACGGTCAGTAACAAATCTAATAACTAATAATGATTCACGTTATCTATCCATACAACATGATGTAGCCAAGACAAACAAAAATCCAATATAAGCAGTGCTATCTGGTTTCATAAAATGAATATTGATTTTATGAATATTTATTGCAAATAATGTCCATTGTCAACAACTTGATACTAACATCTTCAAGGACATCATAATTCTAAGACAATTCTTAAAAGATTTCTTAAATGTTTTCTATGCAGACAAGTAAACTTTACGTAAGTTTTTTTTCTAAATAATTAAAACGAAAATCATCTTTCCTTAGAAATGCATGAACTATACATTTTGCTTATTACAAAGCGCAAAAGAATCAGCGAGTTATTTTCATAGCAGAAAGTGGTATCATCGGTCCCTCACACTTGAATGACAAAATTACAAAATTACAAGCCTCTGAGTAAGAAAGTAAGTAATAAATTAGCAATTCAGAAATATATAAGAAAAGAGAGAATCTCCTACAAGACCCGGTTGCAGCAGCAGCACCTATAGCAAAAGGCCAAAACACTCCATGTGAAAAAACAGAGAAGACAAACACAGCAAGGGAGGCAAAAGGAACAGCAAACACGACATCCAAACACCAAACACAAAAGACCACACATAAACCAACGAGACTATGTTTACAAAATAACCTAACATGGATATCGAAATGCAAGCTGTAAAGGGAGAGCTATTCATTGAGGAAGATACTTTTTAGTTTTATATTAATTGACCAAATTTAGTCATAGAGAATTAGATACATTTCAAGTCTTTGTGGAAAGACAGTGAACTAATAGGCGAACGACATCCTTGTGGACTAGCAATAAATCGACAAGTGTCATGTTATGTCTAAGTGAAACATATTAAACATTCAGCATATCCGGATAAACCGCTCTCCGGTTTTAATATTGTTTTCTCGATACATATGCATAAGAGAGGTAGAGCAAATTGCCATATGATCACAAAGTATGTGAACATGGCCATTCAGGTAAAAATTAATAGATAAATCAATAATGTTGCAGATGCGACTTTTTATGTTGTACTATTGATGCTATTTTTCTAGATTTTCTTTAATTTTAACATGGGAATATCTTTTTTATGTCAAGTATTTACCTGTCTCAAATTAGCCACAAAATGATGCGCTCATACTTTGAAGAAATTCATACTGCCCGTCAGAGATTTTTGTGCGTTTATAATTCAACAAAATCTCGTAAAGGGGTATACATATAATGATATGGATTGCATTTATCGACGATTATGCTGACAAGTGAGTCCTGTAGCATTATATCCCACCCATCCTGCTACGTCTTTTGGTATTATTTAGGACATAATTTTCAGTCTTTGGCCATCTTACATTGTTTAGATTGAAACGTGCATATCTGGTCCATGCTGAAATTTGATCTGTTCCTTATAATACGGAAGTGTTCCAACTCTATAATTTAGTGAAGAAAATTTCAAACCAATTTTCATGCACCAGACATGTGTTTTGAACATAAAATTCTCATCAGTGATGCTTCAGCCAAAGTGCTTTTCATGCGCCACCCAAATTCATTTCACTAGCGCCCTCTGGTTTTATTTTCAGAATTTAAATTTATGCGTTTAATTTACAGAGAATGCGCGGCTCCAAATTTCCTGCAGGGTCGATTCAGTAGAATGTTAAACGTCTTCAAATTCAATAGCATCATTTAAGAACAGATGAATATCCAAATAAAATCTATGTTCAAAATAGCATTTGAGGGATGGTGCTAAGATGTTAATCCCCTTTAATTTCAAAGATATTTTTCGACGAAATGGCAAGTTTCCGAAATAGCAAAAATATATATATTTGATGTCAAATTGATAGAGGTCCAAAACAAAGCTTCTTTCAGGCAACAGAGCTGGAAAGAAGTAATTAATGATTTTATGCATGCGGAATGCCTCTCAAAATAAAAAAAAAACACACACACAAAAAAACCCTTATCACTAATATCCGCCCGATGGGTGGAAAACTAGATGTAAACATGGTCATCTAATCTCGTGTAAAGACCCACTTTTTGTCTATTACGTCATAGCCACTGCACGTAATTTCGCGAACACTTACTGGAAGTTTGGATCCGTGAGTAAAAGTGAAACTCAAAGTCAAACAGGGAATCCAAACGTCGTAATGAATAGACAATCAAAACATAGCAAAATACAAAAAGAATCAATTAAGGAGAAGATAACCAATTCTGAAAAAAAAAAACGCAACGAACTCTTACAAGATGAAAAAAAGAAAGAACGGAAACAATACAATCACATCTAAACTACAATATCTTAATAAATATCCAAATAGTTCGATGTGAAACAACATTCACCATAGATGGCACCACTCAAATGAAGCAATGCAGTTGCGCCCTTCAAATTTAAAAATGGTTCAAATAGATAAAAATAAACAATTAATTGCTGTCGTACGTTGGTCATGTGTCCAAATGTTAAACGTTTTCAAATTCAATAGCATCATTTAAGAACAGATAAGTTTCAGCATGGACCAGACATGCACGTTTCTAGTACTCAACTTCGTCAGTGATCGTCAGTCTAAACAATGTAATATTACCAAAGAGTGTGAAAGTTATTATGTCCAAAAATGTACCGAAAGACGTAGCAGAATCATGGGTGGGATATGATGCAACAGGACCCACGTTTTAGAAATTTCAAAGTCGGATAAGTTATTCTGACAATTCAGAGGACGTAATCCGTCCAAAAAAAAAAAGAAATAGAACTATGTGTCTCTATTCGATGAAAAAGACTTTTGTATCGCCTGACGAAATAAATGCATGGTTCTTATGGTTCCTGGAGCTGATCCATCAAATACGATAATTGTAGATTAATTTGATTTGATGCAAGATTTTGAGTGTTCTACCGCCGCTGCATGGAACTTCGTGAAACATTGTGAGGAGCAATCATCCAAACTCGGTTACAAAACAAGTGCATCACGATATACCCCCACCATTAATGGCGGAGGTATAAAAAATTGTGATTCGAAAGGATTCATCGAAAAAGATTGCTGGCAATGGAACATTTTGAACATCTTTCCGGCATCAGCTCCACAAAATTCCATTATATTTACACCATGTTTTAGCTTTTCTACAGCTACCTACATGTAGGTACCAGAATTTCGAATACCACGGGACCCAGATGAGGGGAAAAAGGCCCACTGTTTTAAGTACAATTATATTGAAATGAATTTACTAAATGACTGTCTTTGAAAGACCTTCATAGAAACATGCAGTTGTATCGAAGAAGTAATTTTCCAAAAATTAAAATCAAAACTAAAATCAAAATTTGCCAACAATAAAATTATGATGTCAAAAATGTATCTTTATCTATAATTAATAACTTTTGTTTTTGAATCATATTTTTTATTACATATAAGGTGGTCCATATCAAACCTAGCTATCATAATTCCTTCCCAAGATGTGATAATCATATTCATAAGAGTTGGATTTCTCACAGTGTCACATTAATTAATCTCATTTATATATGAGATCGTATTTGGTATCAGACACTTACATTGCTAAGGTATGAAACATTTGATACTTCAGTCATGCGTATATATCACGTCCGAAGACATTAATCATCTGCTACAGACATTTGAACTCTCTTATGAAGGCAAGTCGTAGTTAGAAGAGCCAAGGTCATATATAGTGTACGAGGAGAAATTGAAGTATAAATTGTGTATTCAAAGCAGAATTCATATTTCTCACGAATATAATTTTGGTCTATTCCACGTCGATTTTGATTGTATTATGACAGCAACAAGATCTTTTGTAATATGAATTATACAAAGCTCAAAAAGAAAATGAAAGCCTACAGTGATCATATTTTGAATTATAAAAAAAGTATCAAAAGTTTATCTCACTGAAGACGACCAAAATGTTCCAACTGCCATTTGCTTCTTGACAAACTCGATCGCTGTAGACTTTTTCGATGCAACCCCACAGGACTCATCTTGCTTATACACAAGTAGGATGAATCTAGATCTGAAGAAGGATACATTATCACAATGTCTTTGTTTTGTATGCGGTTCAATATTTATCATTTCTATCACCTAAGAATCATGAAAACTTTTAATCATCCTAATGAGTTAAAGATGATCCTGACGATAATCTCAACAGCACTCACAATTTAGAGCACCAAATTCAGCAACGACGGACCCCTAGCAAGCTAGAGGTGGGACCAGGTGCCCGGGAGGAGCAAGCATCCCCTGTTGGCTAGCCGCACCCGCCGTCGATGTTCATGTACGAAAATAAAAACAATATATAAAATACATGCATTGCACTGTCTGAGGTTATATCTATATAGAAAGTGCTATTAGTCTAGTCAATCTAGGCATTAAAATTGGTCAACCTGGAACAAATTGCAAAAGAATCACTACATGTGTAATAATGTTGCTGTATATGTCCTGTATAACATACAAAAAGTCCGGAGCAAAATACCCAGGCAAAAGTGCTTTTTTGTGTAAAACAAAGAAAAATTTAATAAAAATCGCAGAAAACTGGAAACAATTCCTCATTTATTCCAGCGACAATATTTCTGCTATAAATAAATGTCGTTTAACGTTGTCTGGAACACTCTTTTGCATAGTCCAAATTTCACATAAAAATTCATTTCAAAAAATGTTTTTTTGGGGGCCAAAAAGAAGGTTTTTTGTAGAAAAATCAAGAAATTTGAATGTCCTGCATAACAAACAAAACGTCCGGAGCAAAATACCCAAGCAAAAGTGCTTTTTTTGTAAAATAAAGAAAAATTTAATGAATATCGCCTAAAACTGGAAACGATCCCTCATTTATTCCAGCGACAGTATTCCTGCTGTGAATCAATGTGGTTTAGTATTGTCTAGAAGGCTCTTTCGCCTAGTACAAATTTTATATAAAAATTCACTTTAAAAATTGTGGTTTTGGGTCAAAAAGTAGGTTTTTCGTACAAAATTCAAGAATTTTGAGAAATCTACAGAGTTTGATTTAAACTGATGAACCTGAAACTAACTGAAAGAGAATAACTAAAAGTGTAAAAATGTTGCTGTATATATCCTGTATAACATACAAAAAGTCCGGAGCAAAATACCGATGCAAAAGTACTTTTTTTGTAAAACAAATAAATATTTAATGAAAATCACCGAAAACTGGAAACAATCCCTCATCTATTCCAGCGACAATATTTCTGCTGTAAATCAATGTTGTTTAATATTGTCTGGAATGCTCTTTCGCATAGTCCAAATTTCAAATAAAAATTCATGATAAATATGTGGTTTTTTTGGGTCAAAAATTAGGTTTTTCACACAGAATTCAAGAATTTTGAGAAATCTACATCGTTTGATTGTGACTAGTGAAGCTGCTGGAACAAACTGTAAAAGAATAACTTAATGTGTAAACATGTTGCTGTATACAAAAAGTCCGGAGCAAAATACCCAGGTAAAAGTGCTTTTTTGTAAAAACAAAGAAAAATTTCAAGAAAATCACTAAAAAGTGGAAACAATCTCTCATTTATTCCAGGGACAATATTTCTGATGTAAATCAATGTGGTTTAACGTTGTCTGGAATGCTCTTTGGCATAGTCCAAGTTTCAAATAAAAATTAATCATAAATATGTGGTTTTTTGGTCAAAAAGTATGTTTTTCTTAGAAAATTCAGGAATTTTGATAAGTATACAAAGTTCATTTTAATTGGTGAACCTGGAACCTATTACAAAGAATCATTTAATGTCTGAAAATGTTGCTGTCAATACCCTGTATACTAGTAACATACAAAAAGTCTGGATCGAATTTCAAATTGAAATAATTTCAATATTGTGTTTTCGGGTCAAACAATTTTGAGTTTTTCTTAGAAAATAACTGTTTTTTGAGAAATCGATATAGTTTTCTTAATAAAAGTCTTTTCTTGAAATAGACTGATTTGTCTAGTTTCTAATAGTCAATAAGATGAAAGCAAAATTCTAAGCTCAATGAAAATAAGCAAGGTATTTATACTTATAGATAATACTGTACATGTATAAAGAAATCTTTTTTTTAAGTAAAGGTATCCGATTTTTGAAAAAAAAAGTTATTGGGACAAGTCAGCTATTTCAAAGGAATTTGGGTAAGTCAGGTATTACTTGTGTTTAAAAACGTTCGTCCAGAATCAACTTGTTTCAAAAGAAAAGTATACTCTCATAGCCATACCAAACGTGAATCAAAGAGTTTTTAAAAAAGATCATAAAAGTTGGGCAAACAAGGGTGTACTAACGCAAGGCTGAGTAGGTCCGTGTCTAATCATTGTTTTGAGTCAGAATTTTTTCAACAAAACCTTATTTGCAAAATTTGAAGGATGGAACATTGATCAGGCCAAAAAAGATATATGTGTGTTTCCCAAGAACCTAAATACGTATAAAACGGGATAAAAAACGTGTAACTTATAAATATGCCAAGTATATGAGAGTTCATGAATATCGACGTGGACATTAATCTTGGAGATAGAAAAATGAACTTGTACCACAAATACAAAGGATAGAAAATGATTTTCAAAGATTGGAAGAGTATCTTCATCATTTCATAAACATTAGAAAGCAGTCTGACGCTAGCTTAAAATGAAATTGTTTGTTCTCCCTCGCCTGACCGAATAAGAAAAGACGTCAAGCCCCCTCCCCCCTCTCTCTTTCCAAAATCCAACTCCAAATATTGTCGAGAATTCCGATTTTTCTCCGAGGTAAAAATTTTATAAGCCACGCCAACGGAATTCATCTTCTATAATTTGTATTACTCAATGTAAATACATCAACTATCACTATCATTTCAAAAATACGTTATGCTGAATTTGAAAATAAAGGGCCTTGAACACTCAGATAGTGGAACACTCAGACCGTGGAACATTCAGACCGTGGAATATCAGACCCGTAATCTTTCCACTCGGACCGTAAACATTTGTCTACTCGTCCAGTTACAAGGATAACCCGGACAAAAGCATATTTAATTTGTATTGTATAAAGTTATTTGAAAGAATACAAATGTACTGTGCTGTCTTGTTTGAGTGGTCATTTAACAGTGATGAGGTTGTTTTACACTCTAATTGTGCGTTCTTCGAGACCTTCTGGTAACCGGAAAAGTGGAGGAGTTGTGCACACCTAATCCGGATAACCACACCAATTGCTACTTGCGTAGAAAATGCCCGTCCTAAGTCGGCACCGGTTACCCAATGATCTCGTTGATTTATGTGTGGTCTTATTTCTTTGATGTTTCTGTGCCGAGTGTCTCTTTTTAGTATCCCGCAGTGCTCGTTTTTGTGTTTTCGCATCGGTTGTTTGATGTTTTGCTGTTGGTGCAGCAATAGGGTCTGGTTAGATATCCCCTCTCTTCCTTCATGTTCACACGCATCGATCATAAATCTTTACATAAAGTTCGCCATACAGTATGAAAATTATCTGTTTACTTATTTCAAATCATGTTTTATACGATGATCATGAAAACAAAATCTTTCAGCTTTACTTTCAAATTTGACTTTGTTGAACATATCAATACGGTCCGAGTGTCCCACTCGAAACATCTGTACGGGCCGATTGATCCTAATCTTATATGTAGAGAGGACCAATGACGGGCCGAGTGTTCAACAGGCCGACTTACCCAGATATATGGATTCATGTCTTTTAGTATTTTAATTCGTCTAGCAGGGGTATACACCATAAAACAGGTGACATACAAAATTCAGACCCCCCCCCCCCCCACACACACACAAAAGGATACAAAATGAAAATGAAGAATGATATGAAGAAATTAAGCATAATTCAAAAAGTAATATACATGTAGATCTATAATGAAATAGACAGAAATAAAGAAAGAAATGTACATAGCCGACTGAATAGATGCCGCTGTTTTGAACTGTTCAGAGATGGTATCAGGTGAGCGTTACAGACGAGAAACTTCACATTTTTAAAAGTAAATGATGTGTAACGTGAGAGTTACGTATATACGCATAGAATTTGAACAAATATTTCGTTTCTGTCATCATAAATAACTATTTAGAACGAGAAGAAAACAAATATGTCATATTTTATACCTTTGTCACTTACATTTATGTTCCATCTTTTCAACAAATAAAAGTGTTTTCTTTTATGAAATGTAATATTGTTTTCTTTTCATATCTAATGCGACGTTTATGTGAACGTGTGTACGCATATGTGAAAACAGTAATCAGAGTTGCCTCCCGTTCGAAGTAAGGCGGCGCGTCTGTAACAATCCAGTTTTGCATTATTTCCGACACCTAAAAAGTACATTTTGCCTGGACGGATTTTTCCGGACTTTTTTTCTCATAATCTACATGATGAAAGCTGACGAAAAATGGAAGTAACAATTCTTTTGCAATTAGTTCCACCTTCAACCTTAGATTGACTAGACTATATGGCGACCTTGTCAGGGAAACTATTCAAAACACTTGCTGTCAAACACTAAAGGTTAACATGTGAGATTAACGAACGAAAATCAATTTTCGCAAGCGAATCGTGATCGTCAGTTATGTTTACTTTTTTTCTTTCTGCGCAATAAGATATCTTAGTTCAGATCATCACCGCCCCTTTAGCCATTGATTTTTCCATCAAGGCTGGTAGCATTGTGATTAATGGTCTTAATCATTACATCTAAATCTTTACATTTTTCATATGTTTTCAAGTCATGTAAATTAATCCAAATCAAATGTTGATAGCCTTTTAAATCAATGTAAAAATTACTCGAATTTCCTCTCAAAATACTAATTCCTTAAAATTTACATTCCCCTTTTGGAAATCCAGATCAGAACAATCTAGGACAATTTCCTGCGAGGGAAACAATCCGGACCAGGGAAGAGGCTCATGTTTGGTTTTATGGCAAATCATATGTAAAAATGAGAGATATAAATTTCGAGGGAGTGTGTTCAAAGAATCACGATATTCCTATTACATGATTTATGCAAAATCCCATATGGTAAACGAATGGTAAACGTCTTCAAATTCAAAAAGCATCATTTAAAAGCAGATTTTACAGCATGGACCAGACATGCACGTTTCGGATATTTAACCCTTGTCAGTGATCCTCAATCCGAACAATGAAATATGGCCAAAATCTGAAAATACACTCCATAAAATACCGACAGACGTAGCAAGATGACTGGGATATGATGCTACAGGACAGAGGTTTGGAAATTTGAGAAAATTTTGTAAACAGAAATTTTCGAATGCGTTTGAAGAAACAACCAAGCGAAATTGATGGTACTTTGGAAGCTTTATTATACGAGCATGTTTACTACGGCAGCATTTTTGTTTGACTGTATTACTATGAACCAATTACAATTTATGTATCGCCGCATTATTAAAGTTTGATTTGAATGACGCCGCCTATAACGGAGTTCTTTTTACACTCAGAAAGTGAATATTAAATTTATGCCAGTTATTGGTCACGTGATGAACTGTTGCCCTCGCATATAAATTCTACAATCAAAATTATAAAAGTTATTTCATTGATCACTACTTCGGGCCTCGGGTAAATGTATTTATCTACGTTGCATTTTACGACTGGGGTAAAGTGCTTGTATGACTGGGGTAAAGGCAGGTGTATGCCTTTCTGATTGGTCAGTTTCTATGGTCAGTGATATGCACGGGTGGTACATACAGGTGTACAGAGTGTTCGTCATTCACGCCTTTGCCACGTACCAGTTCGGTACTTGTTCTATACTGAAACAAATTATGAGCGACGAGGAGCGCCCTGAACATTCTAATCCTTTACCTGTTCATAACGTTAGAACTGACCATTCTTCGGAGGAAAGTTCAGCCTTTGCTGCATTTGATTTATTTAGAGGTTATTTGGACTCTAAGTTCTCTTCGTTCAAAAGAGAATTTTCCGAGTTGTCGGAGCTCAGGAAGGACGAAATAGTCAAGAAAATCAAAACTGACCATTCCTACAAGTTTAAGTTCACTGGGAACCAGAAGCAGTATGAGTTTAATGACACTATTATTGATTTTTTCGCTAAAATTGGCCGTGCTTCTGACGACAGGGACTTCCGCACAGTTTCGGACCTATGTAAATCCGCCACTGAACAACTGCGTAAACGCAACAAATGTATTAAATTGGCAGACAAGTCACCCGGAGGCTGGGACACGGTCAGAGAGTACTTATCTGACGAACTTGCATCCGATTCTGACGACGAGAAACGCATGCGCTCCGCCGAGTATAGAGCCATTCGAGCGAGAAAGCAACGCCGTAAGACGTCCAGCTTCATTCAGGACCGTCAGGACCGTGATCGTATTAAGCCCAACCCTACTTATGGAACGGGGATCAGACCTAAAGCTTCTGCTACCTATCCTAATCCAGACAGTAATTTTCGTGGCTTCAGGAGGATCGGAGCCCAGCCCTCTGATATCTGTTTCGCATGTAACGAATCCGGGCATTGGAGGAAGGACTGCCCAAAGACCTCAGATCGTCAGTCAAAGCAGCAGTGATATAAATGATAAGTACTTTGATACTTCCTCTTTACATGACATATTGATTAATAGTGAAAATCATATTTCTTGTGAAATTGATTTTGATCAGAAAAGTGACAATGTTAAAGGTAGATTACATAATCATTTATCTTTTTGGAAAACTATTCAAGCTAATGATTTTGTACTGAATATCATTGAAAATGGTTATTCTATACCTTTTGTAGTTACACCCCCCGCGATGGTTCGTAAGAATAATAGATCAGCAATGGAAAATGTTGACTTTGTAACTGAAGCTGTGTCAGATTTACTCAGTAAAAAGTGTATAATCAAGGTCAAATCTACCCTAAAGTTGTCAGTCCTCTTACTGTAGCACTTAACAAATCTGGTAAAAAGAGGCTTATTCTAGATCTTCACGAGTTAAACCGGTATGTTTGGAAGGCCAAAGTCAAGTTCGAAGATTACAAGGTCGCGCTTACATATTTTCAAGGTCAACATTTTATGTTCAAATTTGACTTGAAATCCGGGTATCACCATATCGACATAGCCGAATGGTGCCGTACTTATCTTGGGTTTTGTTGGCAAGGTCAGAACTACGTTTTTACCGTTTTACCATTTGGATTGACGTCAGCTCCATACGTGTTCACCAAATGCTTGCGACCTATGGTTAAGTTCTGGCGTGAACATGGTCTGAATATCGTTTTATATCTCGATGACGGTTGGTGCATTAATAGTACCTATCAGAATACATTATCAGACGCCCAGTTTGTTTTTCGTTCGCTAAGAGAAGCAGGATTTTTGGTCAACATTGAAAAATCCGTTTTTGTTCCTTCTCAGTCTATTTCCTGGTTAGGTCTGTGTTGGGATTCTAGTACTTATAGTATAAGCATTCCCGAGCGTCGCATTTTGGAACTTTTAGAGGGTATAGATAGTATTCTCTCTAATTTATGTTCGGTCACTGCTCGTCGTCTAGCTAGGGTAGGGGGTCGAGTAATTTCTATGATGCCTGTTATTGGGAATGTGGCACGTATCAAAACAAGGTTTTTGTTTAGGTGCATCGAAGCGCGACTGTCCTGGGATAGAGAGTTTTGTTTGTGTGATCAGGCAGTGATCGGTGAGTTGTGGTTTTGGAGGTCAAGCTCGGTTAGCTTAAACACAAAGAGGTTATGCTCCGATGACTTACCTTCTGTAGTTGTTTTCACAGATGCAAGTAGTTTTGCTTGTGCAGCCTATACACAGTTTTCTGCATTTGACATTTTTCATTATATGTGGAATGATTCGGAAATTTCTATGAGTTCTACTTGGCGAGAACTGAAAGCAATTGAATTGTATCTTATAGAGTTTCAGAATCGTATCCAGGGGAAGCATGTTAAATGTTTTACGGACAGTAAGTGTGCGGCTTCCATTGTTAGTATCGGAAGTTCCAAGCCTCATTTACATAGGCTCGCTATCTCTGTTTTTTCGATTTGCGCTCGCAATTCTATAGACTTGGATGTACAATGGATTCCCCGGTCTTTGAATACAGTAGCGGATTCATTCAGTAAGATTTTTGATTTCGATGACTGGGGAGTGTCTACAGAATTTTTTCAATTTGTCGACAAATTGTTTGGTCCACATTCTTTTGATAGATTTGCAAATAGTCAAAACTGTAAGCTTCCTTTGTTTTCCTCTAGATTTGCGACGCCAGGAACTTCCGGTATAGACGCCTTTTCTATGGACTGGAGTGGGCACAACAATTGGTTAGTCCCCCTCCTGTCCTCGTTTCAAAGGTCATTAGGCATTGTGTCACATGTAAAGCCCTTGGAACCCTGGTAGTTCCCAAATGGCCATCCGCCCCCTTCTGGCCACTCATTTTTAAGAACTGTTGGCAGACACACTCCTACATTTCTGATGTTTTAGAATTTACAGAACCATATGATATTTTTGTACCAGGCTCAGATAAAAATTCCATTTTTGGATCTGACAATTTCTCGAGTCATGTCATTGTAACTAGAATCGTTCCGCTTGATGTTGAAAACAAGTTATGATTTGATATCATTTGTGTTTCTTAATTTAGATTTTCTCGATTACGAACATATATGTGATTCTAAAGATTATAGAATCTTGTATTATGCATGCTGAATGAATATATTTGCAACAAACTGTTCTTTTGTTTTGATCTTGTTAAAAAAAAAAAAAAAAAAAGGCAGTTGTGATTACATGATTCGTTTCATTGATGAATTATTACTTTTTGGGTAACCACTTGGTTCCCAGATTTTGTCGCCACTTGGCGGACATTAGACACGGATGTATGATTACATTTCGGGTAACCACTTGGTTCCCAGGTTTTACAGTCGCCACTTGGCTGATCTGATCGATATATGTAGGGTAACCATTTGGTTCCCAAGCTTTAATATCTGTGAAGCAAATTTATATGCATGGTATGGTGCACCATTTGTGCAGTAAGATTTATGACTCTACATCGAGTGTTGTTTTAAATTTTGATGATCAAAAATATTTATCGAAGGTTTTTTCCTTTACGAATTACAGATGCATTTCGACTTGGTGATTGGACTCGTTATCTTCAAGAAGACAATTCGGCCTTGGGAGATTTGGCCGCTACACTTCCTACTTTAATTTTGAAGTCGAAATCTGATAGCACTTTCAAAAACTACAACAGCAATTTCAAGCAATGGTGTAAATGGTGTTCAGACTATGGTGTTTCTCCTTTACCGTCTACTGGTTATTACGTTAGTCTTTATATAAATCATCTTGTGAGAAAGGGATGTGGTGCGTCAAAATTGGATCAAACCATATATAGCATAAAATGGGCACACGAGATAGCTGGTTTTTCGAACCCTTGCGATTCCTTTCTTGTGAGAAGCTCGATTCAAGGTGCAAAAAGATTATTAGGCAGACAATCAATTCCGAAAGAACCTATTTCTCCTAACATTTTGCAAAGTATGGTGAAACATTTTGGCCAAAATTCTAATCTTTATGACAAACGTACTGTTGCCATGTGTGTTACTGCATACTCTGGTTTTTTGAGATTTTCCGAATTGGTGAACTTGAAATGTTCAGATATTGAGTTTCATGATCAGTATATGACCTTGTTTATTGAAAAAAGTAAGACTGATCAATTAAGAGAAGGTCGTCGGATTTTTATAGCTAAATTAGATTCTATAGCATGTCCGGTTCAAATTCTGAAAGACTACATGTCTCTAGCCAAGCTCGATACTTCAAACTCTGGTTTTCTTTTCAGACAATTGTCTTTTTGTAAAAAGACCTCTACTTATCAATTACGCAAGGTAGGCAAATTATCGTATACCAGAGTAAGAGACCTTCTTCTTGAAAAGTTAGTCTTTCTGGGTTTGGACCCGACAGTATTCGGATTACACTCCCTGAGATCGGGTGGTGCTACAGCAGCTGCCAATGCTGGCATTTCGGATAGATTGTTTAAGAAGCATGGCAGATGGAAATCTGACAAAGCCAAAGATGGCTACGTTAAAGAAAATTTACCTTCTTTATTGTCTGTTTCTTTAAATTTGGGTCTTTAAATTATTGAATTCATTAAATACTAGTACATATTGTATATAATATTGTTTTCATTTTTCCCGTTCTTTGTTTTTCATGCTGCGTGCGTGGCAAGAGGCGACTCCCATTTGGTGTTGTGTTAAGTTGATAAATATTTTATTGTCGTTTGAGCAGAGCGAATTAGACAATAAATGTATTTATCTACGTTGCATTTTACGACTGGGGTAAAGTGCTTGTATGACTGGGGTAAAGGCAGGTGTATGCCTTTCTGATTGGTCAGTTTCTATGGTCAGTGATATGCACGGGTGGTACATACAGGTGTACAGAGTGTTCGTCATTCACGCCTTTGCCACGTACCAGTTCGGTACTTGTTCTATACTGAAATAAATTTACACTAGATTTATACTTGTCTTTTTTACTTTCAGATTTGAAGAATATTGACGGCAAAACTTCGCGTTGTCTTTGTTCATATTTATTTCTATGAATAAATCTTCATGCTGCGTGCGTGGCAAGAGGCGACTCCCATTTGGTGTTGTGTTAAGTTGATAAATATTTTATTGTCGTTTGAGCAGAGCGAATTAGACAATAACAGATTCCCAGATCATTTACACTACCTCAGGACAATAGTTTGAGGTGAGTTTAGCGTGACCCGTTCGTGGGTTCCGACGATAGGTAAGGTAAGGTAGATAAAGTAAGGTAAGGTAAGGTAAGGTAGGTAAGGTAGGTAAGGTTAGGAGGAGATCACCAATATAACGGCGCTGCAGTGATCATAGCGGGGCACATACGAGAAAAGGGGAACAAACAAACGGGGACAAAGAGAACAATAACATCACATTATTGAAGTATGAAGCACAACAGAGTACAGTTCAAACTATTGTCCCGAGGTAGTGTAAATGACCTGGGAAACTGTTACCCGAGGCCCCAAGTAGCCATGAAATAACTTTTATTATTACCCAATTGATTGTAGGATTTATATGGGAGGGCAACAGGTGAGTTTAGCTTGACCGACCGTGGGTTCAGACGATGTACCTTACCTTACCTACATACCTACCTTACCTTACCTTAATTAACTTACCTTACCTTACCTACATTACCTACCTTACCTTAATTACCTTACCCATCCTTACCTTGATTACCTTACCTTAATTACCTTACCTTACCTACATCACCTACCTTACCTTACCTTAATTACCTTACCTACATTACCTACCTTACCTTACCTTATCTTACCTTCCTTACCTACATTAGTGAATGTACTTTCAGAAAGAAATGATACTTACAATATAAATGTTACATGTATCATCATCTATCATGTTTCAAACTTGTTTTGTCGATATATCCCTGTTCTGCCATGATATCTGATATCTTGTTAACGGTGCCAGTCACTCGATCTAGTTTTCACGAACATATCGTCACCTTGAGTGAGTAAGAGGTTTCATTTTACTCGGAGTTTGCCTCGTCTTTGCACTAGTACTGTGTGAATCTTTCCGAAGATCACGCCTGTGGCACCGAATCATCGTCCTATGATTTACATTTCTATCGGCGATGTCCTGAGAAATTCAAGCAAAGTATTGAAAAATCGATTATGCAAGAGACAAAATGAAAATTGATTTAAAAAACAAATCGATTCAGATGGAAGGCGGCAAATGAAGAGGGCACGATTAATTGTTTTTATAGCTTAGGCCAAAGTAATTCAAAAATATTTGTTTTACGTCCTTATGATTATCTGCAAGGTACCCTCTCATCAGGCGAGAGAAAAATGAGACACTCACACGCATCATCATTCAGAATTTTCTGATAAGAGACGGAAAAAGGAGAACAATTAGAACCCTTCTCACAAGTAATATATATATTGTCATGTTGTGATGGTTTATGAAAATTCTTGTCTTTAAAGTACTGTAAAAGGATCTGGTTTCATTTGAAGTGACTTTTTTCTGGGTATCAAATGGATTTGTGTGTGTGTGTGTGTTTTTTTTTTTCTGAACAATTCTCAATAAAGTAATCCTCCAGGGAACGAAAAACAAAACATTTACTTACTATGTCCTTATGCATAATTAATTTTCAATACGAAAATGAAATATTTTTAAACTAAAGAATGCAAATCAAAGATTTAAAAGGAAAAAAAAGTTTATTTCTAATGATTCTTATGATTTTGTCTTGCCTTCTCGACTTTGAGACTGAATAACTGATAGGTACTTTTTATGTTCATCCGAAATTATTTTCCATTTAAAACTATGGGAGGCATCTCCGACAGCACTCGGTTACAGTACTAAGCGCAAAAAAGGAAAGACTTGACAAGAAAAGTTTGGGTTTTCTCTGATGTACTTTAACACTATAAACTATATATGGCGAGAATTTATAAAATATTGCCCATTGCCCAATTTCACAAAAATTCTTACGAAACAATTTCAGGAATTTTCGTAACTTTTATCAAGGAATAAAATAATGTAATGTTTTTCTAATTAGACTGTATTATGTTTTCTAATATAATTTTTACATACATATAATTCGGAAAAAAAACTTAGCTAATTCTAGTTAGAAAGTAGAACTACGTGTAAGCAATCAAAAGTTACGAAAAGTCTTGAAAATTTTCTTAATTTTTTTGTGAAACAGGCTGCATGTGTCAGTTATGTGGTGTTGTAATCTACGTCAGATTGTGATGTGGTGTGGTAATCTACGTCTGATTGTGATGTGGTGTAGTAATCTACGTCTGATTGTGATGTGGTATGGTAATCTACGTCTGATTGTGATGTGGTGTGGTAATCTACGTCTGATTGTGATGTGGTGTAGTAATCTACGTCTGATTGTGATGTGGTGTTGTAATCTACGTCAGATTGTGATGTGGTGTAGTAATCTACGTCTGATTGTGATGTGGTGTGGTAATCTACGTCTGATTGTGATGTGGTGTGGTAATCTACGTCTGATTGTGATGTGGTGTGGTAATCTACGTCTGATTGTGATGTGGTGTGGTAATCTACGTCTGATTGTGATGTGGTGTAGTAATCTACGTCTGATTGTGATGTGGTGTTGTAATCTATGTCAGATTGTGATGAGGTGTGGTGATCTACGTCTGATTGTGATGTGGTGTAGTAATCTACGTCTGATTGTGATGTGGTGCAGTAATCTACGTCTGATTGTGATGTGGTGTAGTAATCTACGTCTGATTGTGATGTGGTGTGGTAATCTATGTCTGATTGTGGTGTGGTGTGTTAATCTACGTCTGATTGTGATGTGGTGTGGTAATCTACGTCTGATTGTGATGTGGTGTGGTAATCTACGTCTGATTGTTATGTGGTGTAGTTATCTACGTCTGATTGTGATGTGGTGTAGTAATCTACGTCTGATTGTGATGTGGTGTAGTAATCTACGTCTGATTGTGATGTGGTGTGGTAATCTACGTCTGATTGTGGTGTGGTGTGGTAATCTACGTCTGATTGTGGTGTGGTAATCTACGTCTGATTGTGGTGTGGTGTAGTAATCTACGTCTGATTGTTATGTGGTGTAGTAATCTACGCCTGATTGTGATGTGGTGTAGTAATCTACGTCTGATTGTGATGTGGTGTAGTAATCTACGTCTGATTGTTATATGGTGTAGTAATCTACGCCTGATTGTGATGTGGTGTGGTAATCTACGTCTGATTGTGATGTGGTGTGGTAATCTACGTCTGATTGTGATGTGGTGTGGTAATCTACGTCTGATTGTGATGTGGTGTGGTAATCTACGTCTGATTGTGATGTGGTGTAGTAATCTACGTCTGATTGTGGTGTGGTGTGGTAATCTACGTCCGATTGTGATGTGGTGTGGTAATCTACGTCTGATTGTGATGTGGTGTGGTAATCTACGTCTGATTGTGGTGTGGTGTAGTAATCTACGTCTGATTGTGATGTGGTGTGGTAATCTACGTCTGATTGTGATGTGGTGTAGTAATTTACGTCTGATTGTGATGTGATGTGGTAATCTACGTCTGGTTGTTATGTGGTGTAGTAATCTACGCCTGATTGTGATGTGGTGTAGTAATCTACGTCTGATTGTGATTTGGTGTAGTAATCTACGTCTGATTGTGATGTGGTGTGGTAATCTACGTCTGATTGTGATGAGGTGTAGTAATCTACGTCTGATTATGATGTGGTGTGGTAATCTACGTCTGATTGTGATGAGGTGTAGTAATCTACGTCTGATTGTGATGTGGTAATCTACGTCTGATTGTGGTGCGGTGTGGTAATCTACGTCTGATTGTTGTGTGGTGTGGTAATCTACGTCTGATTGTGGTGTGGTGTGGTAATATACGTCTGATTGTGATGTGGTGTGGTAATCTACGTCTGATTGTGATGTGGTGTAGTAATCTACGTCTGATTGTGGTGTGGTGTGGTAATCTACGTCTGATTGTGATGTGGTGTGGTAATCTACGTCTGATTGTGATGTGGTGTGGTAATCTACGTCTGATTGTGGTGTGGTGTGGTAATCTACGTCTGATTGTGATGTGGTGTAGTAATCTACGCCTGATTGTGATGTGGTGTGGTAATCTACGTCTGATTGTGATGTGGTGTAGTAATCTACGTCTGATTGTGATGTGGTGTGGTAATCTACGTTTGATTGTGATGTACTGTGGTAATCTACGTCTGATTGTGATGTGGTGTAGTAATCTACGTCTTATTGTGATGTGGTGAGATTGTTCCCTTTTTGTCGTCAGGTGAAAGTGTGGTCCGCTGTTGTCACTGTAGGGTCGTCGTATTTGGGAACTGCAGCTTGTTTCACAAAAATACAATTTTTTAAGGAATTTTCGGGACTTTTGATCGCTTAGTAATTCTTTTTTTGTATAAAAATCGCGATAATTTTTGTCTGAATTTATAATTTAGTATGTAAAAATGATATATAAGAAAACATAACACAATCTTATTAGAAAAACTTTACATTATTTTATTCCATCATGAAAGTTACGAAAATTCCTAAATTTTTTCGTAAGAACTTTTGTGAAAATGGACACTGCTCATTATCGCTGAGCTTTTGACGACTTCATTTATATGTACATAGAATGGGTGTTCAAAGATAAATAACATACATATATAATCCATATGATTCATGACCCATTTATACATGTACCTATGGTACGACATTACACAATTTTTCAAGGTAAAATGTGAAAGACGAAAGTATCAAATCGTGACAGAATTTGATCTTATATTTCTCCTTTTTAATAAAATCAAAGATTGCTTTTGATGAAAAGTGAAAATTAAATTTCTGTCAGTTTCTGTTGTATCATGTCTGAGTTAGTTTCTGGTCATGAAATTACATCTTTGTTTAGGCCATAGAAATTTAATGTTTTGTTTTATGTCCGCAGGGAATTCCTCAGATAAAAACACGCACACACAAACATGCATTTTCCATTAAAAAACATATCAGTATACGACCTTGGATACAACAAAATGCATATATCATCATAAATACCAGGAGGTAATAGTAGTTTTTTTTCTAAAAATAAGATATTTTTCTCTTATATTTTCAGTTTTTCTTTCCAAATCCCTTCATATTGATCGTGTGTTTGTGTGTTTTCATGCCTGGCGGGAAGGTACCTTTCAGAAAAAGTTAGGGATGTAAATCAAAACATCACATTACTGTGGCCTTATAGAAATGGACAAACAGCATGCTCGAATCTACAGGGGTTGGAGGGGGGGGGGGGGGGGGGTCCAGGACTCTCCCCATGAATTCTCATTGAAAATACAATATTGAACCTTGTGTAATTCAGTTGTTCTAAAAGTTCTTTCGAACGTTTTAACATGGACCAGACATGCATATTTCGGGTACTTAATATGACATAAGTCAGTGACATTAGTTTGATACCGCTTATAGAGTAGCTTGCTTCGCAATTCTTTAGTAGACAAGTTTTAAAGAATGGTAACTGAACGATCCAGCTATAAAGCGATATGTAAAGGGGGGGGGGGCGGACATGATGCAAGAGAGCCAATGTCACTAAAGATGCCAAACAACAAACTTATGACAGTAAAAAAGGATAATCTCATATCAGCTTCACATAAATAATTGCGCGTCATACCATAAATCATTTAGAAATTGTAAATGAGATAGGGTATACCATCGATTTTTTTTACAACGTTGACTAATTACTTACTTAATGTACGGGTTTGCGAAATTCTCTACAGCTAGTGCAGATAAGTCGTGGAAATCTAAAGAGCTGCGAAGGGACCGACACCGAATGAAAGGCTGTTACGATACATGTGAGCTAAAAGCAACAGTAAATCACATTAGTCTAGCTGAATAACAATTGTGGGTAATAAGTAATCTTACTTTTATTTGTCCAAAATGTTTTACGGTAATAGCTGAGTATTTAGGAAAAAGGGTGAACTACTGCCAATTTTTAGCCTTTCATATATAAAAAAAGTCTGGCAGTATATGAACCCCTGGATATTTTCACTAAAAAAAATGAAAGATTCAGTATTTTATCTTCAACTGAATATGTTGGTAACAGGCGGGAGAAAAAGCCTAGTTTGAAAGAGTTTGAACTAACAACGTTTAGGGTACAAGGAAGCACCTGTCGAGGATCACATACATGACGTGTTATATATCTTTATATCCCTCCATATAAAAACTCTTCAGTGTGGGAGGTGACAGCAAAGTATCACACGTGTATGTCTTTAAACCTTATACCTTAAGCTTAGGTATTATAAATACAATGCCGGTATGTTAAGTCTCCTGCAACCTTGTTGTCAAGAGATTATGACTAAATAACCCTGTTTCTATGATGAGAAGGGGTAATAGCTAGGAAGCATGTTATGCGCTCTCCTGAGCGAAGCTCAAGTGAGCTATTGTCATAGCGCACCATCCGTCTTCCGTCTGTCCGTCCGTCGTCGTCGTCCGGCGTAAACTTTAAACATTTTCGACATCTCCTTGCAACCGCTGCACAGAATTTCACGAAAAGGAAGCAAGAACTCGTGGTCCTCTACCAAGTTTGTGTTTTTAGGGCTCTGATCGGTCAACAAATATGGCCGCTGAGAGCTCTCTTTGGCTGACGCATTTTCGACTTCTCTTCTGCAACGTCTGCACAGAATTTCACAAACCTTAGAGGTAGCAAGTCCTAATGGTCCTCTACCAAGTTTGTGTCTTTTGTACCGATCGTTCAACAAATATGGCCGCCAAGGGCTCTGATAGGCTGACACCTTTTCGACTTCTCCTCTGCAACCGCCGCACAGAATTTCACGACACCTTACAGCTAGGAAGCAATTACTCACAGTCCTCTTCGTATTGTATTTTTTTCGCATTTTTGGAGTTCCCTCCTTTGTTGAAGAACACCCATAGAGGTAAAAAGTGTGCAAAATACCTTAATAGAATACTAAAATGAATTACTTTTAACTACAATATGCCTTAAATAAAAAGAACTTCCCTTAACTAAGATAAAAAAAAAACCAGAGGAACTAAACGATAGAATAGTAAGAAAGTGTGGAAACGTGATTTTGAATTCTATAACCTAGCATATTTACAGTAAGAGAGATGGACATAGCTAAAAGGTAGGGATAGTAAAAGGAGAACAAAATCTACATTAAAATATATGTACACAAAATGTGCCTTGGGCCATAAACGCTATAATAGTACATAGTTTGGCAAGGCAGCAGGGTATTACTGTTTAATTTCGCATACTTAGCCGTCCGTAAAATATGTGCCGCAGTGTGCTCCCTTGTGCAATGAGTACTTTATATGTTGCACATATTGTTAAAATTTGTTTCTATTAAAACTGGTGTAAACTCTACCAAGTTTGTATTTTCGTGCCGATCGGTCTACAAATATGGCCGCCAAGGGTTCTGATTGGCCGACACATTTTTTACTTCTCCTTTTCAACCATAGAATGTCATGAAACCTTGCAGGAAGGAAGTACTCACGGTCCCATACCAAGTTTGTATTTTTCTTGCCGATCGGTCATTAAATATAGCCGCTGAGAGTTCTGATTAGCTGACGCATTTTCTCGACTTCTCCTCTGCAACGTCTGCACATAATTTCACTAAACCTTACAGGAAGCAAGCAGTCACGGTCCTCTACCAAGTATGTGTTTTTCTTGCCGATCGGTAAAAAAATATGGCCGCCAAAGAAGTCGGCTCTGATTGGCTGACACATTTTTTACTTCTCCTTTGCAACTGCTGCACATAATTTCATGAAACCTTACAGGAAGGAAGTACTCAAGGTCCTCTAACAAGTAAGGTTTTTTTTGTGCCGATTGGTAAATAGATATGCCCATCAAGGGCTCTGATTGACTGACGCATTTTCAATATCAACATCTCCAAAACTGATACTCATTATTTCACGAAAGCAAGTATACATGGGCTTCCACCAAATTGTCCACTATCATTCTTTTGTTTGCAACTCATGTGAGCGATGTGGCCCCCTTGGGCCTCTTGTCATTTGAGTTTTAGAAATTTGGAACAATTGATTGTAAATCATAGAATTCATTAAAACTTCATTTCATTGGAAAATCTTACAAAAGTGATTATTTAGTTTAATATATTTTAACGTTTCGTTTTAAATATTTTGTGGTTAGTTTACTGCGTTGGCAGATGGATGCGTTATATATATCCGAACAAGCCCCGCTCACTTAGCAATATATAAACCCAAAATATAAGAAAATAAATATTAAATTTCCAACATATAGTGACTGTATATAATTGTATATTGATTTTATGTTACCTAATGAACATTGTTTACAATGTTGTTATTCACTTACTTCTGTATCCTGTATTAACGTGTACTACATCTGTCTGAATAAAAGGGAATGCTTTACAGTGGGCGAAATAATGACGGACTTTGTTTATGCTCCAACACTTCTTTGATATATTGCCATTAGATAAGAGTTAAATGACAAAACAAGAATAATAGCATATATATTTTTAACTTGGATCTCATCTGAAACATTCGTAACAGCCAATTACATAAACACCACCTTTCTGGATCCCAGTGGTAACAAATATTAAAATAGGTGCATTCGTTTTTTTTTAACTTGATCTTGTGACCTTGACTTTGTGGAATATGAACTTCAAGGTCTTGACACACCCTTTGATCTTGAGGAACAATTCGAAATCGTATTTAAATCTATGAGCTTAATAATAGTTACAATTCAGACACTAATGATGGACAGACACAAACTTTGATCACACGGTGTATGATGGTGTATGATAATTAAATGTACAACAGTACACCAAAAATATCCATCAAAAACCAAACTTAAGTACGATTATGCATGAAGTTGAAGAAGTTTGGTGTCAATAGGAAATGTTGGTATCCATGAAAAGGTCTTGTAACAAGGAATACATATCCCTTTCCATTCAAAAGTTTTGGCCAAGATTAAAGTTTTTGCAGACAAACAGACGAAAGGACTGGACAAAAACTATATGCTCCGAATCTTCGATTACGGGGGCATAAAAATCATTTGAAACTCTCGATAGATACAACTGCTGGGTAATTCATGATCAGCAGTATAACATACAGTTTGCTCAATTGATCCAAGAAGAGAAACATAAATAGACATTATAGAATATTTTAAAGAACCAGAATTCTCTGATGAGACTGAAGCTCTCCAGGATGTTTGCTTGAACATGTTGAATTAATCTAAGTGACACATCCATTTTCCAAGACCCTTGGGATCAGGTGCTAAAACAAAATACAAGACAAGAGAATGATTAATGTAATGAAAAAGAACTAACTCTCTATCAATTATACTTTCAGAGAATTCAATTGGGTGTTCACAACATTACATGATAAGAGTCACTGTTTACATGTGTTGGAGAAAATATAGAAAATAACTGTATAGGAGAATAACTGTATAGGAGAAAATAACTGTATAGGGGAATAACTGTATAGGAGGAAATAACTGTATAGGGGAATAACTGTATAAGAGGAAATAACTGTATAGGGGAATAACTGCATAAGAGGAAATAACTGTATAGGGGAATAACTGTATAAGAGGAAATAACTGTATAGGGGAATAACTGTATAAGAGGAAATAACTGTATAGGGGAATAACTGTATAGGAGGAAATAACTGTATAGGGGAATAACTGTATAAGAGGAAATAACTGTATAGGGGAATAACTGTATAAGAGGAAATAACTGTATAGGGGAATAACTGCATAAGAGGAAATAACTGTATAGGGGAATAACTGTATAAGAGGAAATAACTGTATAGGGGAATAACTGTATAAGAGGAAATAACTGTATAGGGGAATAACTGTATAAGAGGAATTAACTGTATAGGGGAATATCTGTATAAGAGGAATTAACTGTAAAGGGGAATAACTGTATAAGAGGAAATAACTGTATAGGGGAATAACTGTATAGGAGGAAATAACTGTATAGGGGAATAACTGTATAAGAGGAAATAACTGTATAGGGGAATAACTGTATAAGAGGAATTAACTGTATAGGGGAATAACTGTATAAGAGGAATTAACTGTATAGGAGAAAATAACTGTACAGGAGAAAATAAGCACACCCATTTTCAAAGACCCTGGGGTCAGGGGTTCAAACAAAATACAAGGTGCACACCTTGACCACAGACTGAAAATAATGCAAAAAGAATTATCTTTCTATCAACTATACTCTCTGAGAATTAGTGTTCACAAGATTACATAGAGTTATACAGGAGAAAATGACCCCACCCATTTTCCAAGACCATGGGGGTCAATGGTTAAAACAAAATACAAGGTGCACATCTAGACCATAGACTGAGAATAATGCAAAAAAAAATTATCGTTCTATTGATTATACTTTCTTAGAAATGGTGCTCATGAGATTACATAGAGTTATATAGGAGAAAATGACCCCAACAAGACCCTGTGAGTCAGGGGTTCAAACAAAATATCAGGTGCACAACTAGACCACAGGCCCACTATAGTGCAAAAAGGATTTATTTTGTACTATTCACAGATTTAGAGGCTTCGCGCTCACAAGAAAAGTTTAACAAATGGACAGACAGACAGACAGGCGCCGAACACAGGGCGATCGCATAAGCTCGACTGGTCTTTGACCAGTTGAGCTAAAAACCCTTGACCTTTGACCTGATCATTCTTTTTTCTTTGAAAAATGTTGATATCCTTATCAGTCTAAATTCTGCAAACAAGGTTTCATTAGAACATTTTATACATTTTGTATGACATTGACCCATGATGGTAGCACTCTACCAACCGTATCCAACCTACAAGGGTATAGGGCTGTACTGTCAGTACTTTACAATGATACATAAGTTTTATGCAAAGTGTTATGAAAATTTAATCATGGTCACGAGTAATATTTTCTAGCATAAAAATGTCAAATCTACTTAAAGCTTTCCATTGATAAATGATGATATCATACAACATAAATCAGTCATTAGGAATCAGATTCATTCAATATGAAAACAAAAACATCAAACAAATCTGGAAGATTAAGTTCTTTGTAAATCAAAGCACCGTATAATGATCAATCATTAAATCTTATCATATATATCTATTAAGTATTATTAAAATTACTTTTGTGGTTTTGGATAAGAAATAAAACAATTTTAAACAAATAACAATCAACAACTAATGGATTGATGATAGGTACAGCTCTTTGTGTCATGGGACTTGATGTCATAAGCGAGTTCGGTGGCCAACTATAGTTCTACTTTGGGATCTATAGTTCAGTAGAACATAGAGTAGTCTACCGGAAGAAGACTTTAAATTAAATTCTAGATATGAATGAGTGCTGGATGTCTCGTTCAAGATGGCAGATCAATGCATAATGTCTGAATTATAGAGATCCTCTAATTCGATAATTTTCCTTTAGATTTAAGAGAAAATAATGATTTAATGAATTTATCTGATAGAATATTGGAAATTAGTGTTTTAATTACATTGTATTTTAGTAGGTCAACATTAATCATAATTATGTATGTGAGCCAAGTTTTTGAAGAAGGGTAACTAGAGTTCTGCTAGATTGCGTTTGACTGATCTCATTTAGAGCATGCGCAACAAATATTTCTGTTTAGATATCTATAGTTGACCAACCAAACTCTCTCATATACACAATGACAAAATCAATCTCTATTCATTCAATTATCGTTTTTACTTTTTGGCTATGCCAAGTGTACAAGTAAAATTTTGGTGGAAAAAATTATTATGCAATGGATAATTCAAAATATAATAGAACACATAATTAACCAATGGAATGAAAGCAAAATCAAACAAGGATAGCAGCCCTAAAGGAATGTTGTATAAAATACAAAATGATTATATGGCAGAAGAAACAAATGTAAAATTAAGCACTTTTCCAGGAATTCTGCATAAATCGAGTATTCTATTAGCACTTACCAGAATTCAAACACAAATCATGGGTAGGAGCACCATAAGTATAAAAGATCTAGCACTACTGTCCTGTTCAAGAAATCCAGAGCACCCTGTTTTGGCAATTTATTCTGTAGTCTAAAGAATTATCTTATTGATTATTGTTTCCGAGAATTAACCTCCTTTAGTCGTAACTGAAAATTAACTCCAACTTACCACATCAGCTGCCTTCAAACCGCAATATGAAAAATGAAATGTCTACAGGAAATTACCATGTTAATTTCAAGCCAAGGCCATATTGTTCACCGTGTCAACAATAGTAAACAGTGATGTCAAAGCGTCTGATGTCACGCATTTTCAGTGATTTTATAACCATAGAAAATACCCATAGACTTATCATTTTCCATCATATTTCTAACTTAATTGATGTACAGCCAAAACAATTGTATTTTCTTTTATGACTAAAAGAGTGCTATAAAATTGATATCTTTTGGGAAGATGGCAATATCATATTTTAGAGAAAACCAGAAAAACAGTGTGCTCTGGATTTAGTGAACAGGACAGTAGGCTTGACTGAATCATGTATAAAGCTCTGTTTTTATGAAAAAAGCATGACAAATAAATGCTAGTAACATAAACATATACAAACATCATATTATATAGTGTTATACACTGCAGTTGACATACACCAAACAAGATAAAACATAAAGGGGTAAGAACTGAGGGTATTCCCATCTATGATATTCTGTCATTTAAGTGATATTTACTTATTAATTTGTAGCCATTAATACACAGCCAATTGTGTGAAATTTACAAGAATTTTACATAAAAGATAACATGAAATTTATGTGAAACAAGTACGAACATGAAATTTACATGAAAATTTTGACATGAAATTCATGTGAAATTTCTGAAATGAATTTTATGTAAATTCAATTTTGCATGAAGGCCACAAAGAAAACTTTATGTGAAATTCATGTGAAGTAAATTTATGAGAAATTCATGTGAAATTATTTTCACATTAATCTTATGTGAAATTATATTTTCACATGAATTTTCATATGAAGTTTACATGATGTTCATTTCATATGAATTTCATGTGAGGCACAATTAGCTGTGTAAAACTACACAGATTCCTGGAAATTGACCACAGGATTACTTTTGTTAAAGTGCAAGTCTTTTGAACAACAGGTTTTGGTAGACTGCCATGTAACTTACTTAAACAGTCATGTACTAAATGTAGATAATAAAGAGGATCATACTGAACTAAACTCTGATAAATCAATTATGCAAAATTCCTAAAACATCATCAAAAAATGTAACTTGACAATTTCAAACCTAATATTTTGTTACATTGAGAATTTTACACTTAAAATGTGTGCATAATACATGTATATAAACTAAGTGACTTTATTCAGATTATCTCCCATGTTATGGGTCTGTTTCCATAACTAATTACAGTATAAGTAATATAAATATGACAATTGACATATATGACATTGTGCACATTACAACAATGTTTGTAACATGCGTGCCCTTTTTTGTGGTGTCTGTTATGTGTAGGTGAAGTCATACTCAACACAATGTCAAGGTCATGACCACACGGTCAAACCTTGGTAACAATTAAAAGAATGGTCTTATTGACTGTCACATAAAATGTATCCATTCCAAAGTCCTGCATGGAAGTCTAAGATTGCGTTAAAACGGAACAAATACAGTGCATCACATTATCTTCAAAATACTGGCACATAATAGGGTTTTTTTCTATGAGAATGTAAATGTCATGTAAATGAAATTGCAGAAGACCTTCAAATATTATGTCAAATGAAAAATAAAATGCCCTTCAAGTTATTTTTCAAGTAATTATTCAACATGAACTATAATAATGAATTTCAAACCTATATGTGTAAATATGTTATACAAAGTCAACACAGAAAATCTTATTCAATGGTGTCAAAAGTAATATATCAAATGAAAAAAAAGAAATGCCCTGATTATTAATGTAATCATTCAACAGATATAAATATGTAATCTGGTTTTTTTTTTGTCAAAAATATGTAACTGTCATGTGCATGTGTAAGTGTAGAAAACCTTCAAATATGATTGAAAATGAAAAATTCTAAAAATATCATTCAAGAAATTAATGAACAGATACTAAAATAATCTTTTCTAGAAAATCTTCATACATGTCATCAAATGAAAAATGAAATGCCCTATTCATTTACCCAATTATTCAACAGTTAAGAAAAAAAATCTACTTGAAATCTATTATTGACTTTCTATGTTTCAATCTAACGGCACATCAATTTTACAATACAGTAGTTTATGCCTGACAGTTCCTACCAGCATACTGCCCTTATACATAGTGGCTACAGAAGAGCCGTGTATGGAATTCTCTGAATGTCCGTCGTCCGCATACAGCTCCGTGATGTGACTCGCTGACGTCCCTGTTTTATCAAGGTGAATCAGAGTTGCCTAAAATACAAGTCGAAACTTCATTATGGAATTTTTAAAAAAAATTAAGTTACACCAATTTAAACTTGGTGCTCCTTATCTACAGGGGGGGGGGGGGGGGGGGGGGGGAGGAGGCATACTCAAAGAAAGAAAGAAAGTGATGAAATATTTTGTTTCGCTTTCGCTTCTACCTCTGTGGATACCATATAGGGATATTGTACAGAAAAACACACACACACCCTCATAAACACTCACAATTATTTTCCACTCCTGAAATTGCAGAAGTTCACTTCAAATTGAATAACATCTCAGTAATCTTGAATACAATAAAATGCCAATACCATTATTAATACATTGTATTGAGAAATAATATTGCCTTGTTCAAAAACCAAAATAAGAATTAACCACCAAATGTAAAGAAAGTTTCTTTTCCTGCGTTGTTTCAGTTCACGGGAACAATTCAGTCATGTTGATCATGTGTTTGTTTGTTTTCATACCTGGCAGGAGGGTACGTACCTTTCAGATAAAGTTTCAGAAGCAAAACAAAATATTTAATCACTATAGCAAAATGTACATGTGTCTTCTACAATTGACTATTTATTTATTTCCTATATTTATTTATTTCCTTTATATATACAGGATAGCACATTTAGCTACAAAATGAACTAGTTTACAATGTGGTCCTGCCCTAAAAATATGAACATATGAAGGAAATTAAGTCCATTATATCACCTTAATGAGATAAAACGTAAATATCGCAGTTCATTTACAAAAATACATACATGTAAAACATCATCAATATAGTAATTCAAGAGTCAAAGTAATGCTTCAGATACCCGTTTTTAAAAGATGACAATGTTGTAGAGTTTCTAATAAAATCAGGCAAAGAGTTCCATAAAGATGCACCCGAAATGATAAAAGATCTTCTAAAATATTCTGTTCTTGCTCTCTTGACATAAATAAGATTTACTGCTCTCTGTCTTGTGTTTCTTGTATGTATTTCATTTACAAAGCTAAAAACATTCAAATATTCAGGTGTGAGCCCAAGTAAAACTTTAAAAACAAGAATAGACTCTCTATAAATAAAGTAATCAGATAAAACACTATCAACAACTTAGTAATTTAGAATATTCTGAATGGATCTAAAACTATACTAGAAATCTTTCTACGAATACATTTTAACAATCATTACCTGAGATAGGCCTGGTTTATAAGGATATGTAAGTTTAACTTACCTGAGATGGGCCTAGTTTATCAGGATATGTACATTTAACTAACCTGAGATGGGCCTGGTTTATCAGGATATGTACATTAAACTAGCCTGAGATGGGCCTAGTTTATCAGGACATGTACATTTAACTAACCTGAGATGGGCCTGGTTTATCAGGATATGTACATTTAACTAAGCTGAGATGGGCCTAGTTTACCAGGACATGTACATTTAACTAACCTGAGATGGGCCTAGTTTATCAGAACATGTACATTTAACTATCCTGAGATGGGCCTAGTTTATCAGGACATGTACATTTAACTAACCTGAGATGGGCCTAGTTTATCAGGATATGTACATTTAACTAACCTGATATGGGCCTAGTTTATCAGGATATGCAAGTTACACTAACCTGAGATGGGCCTAGTCTATCAGGATATGTAAGTTTAACTTACCTGAGATGGAGCCGGTTTATCAGGATATGTACATTTAACTAACATGAGATGGGCCCAGTCTATCAGGATATGTAAGTTTAACTAACCTGAGATGGGCCTGGTTTATCAGGATATGTACATTTAACTAACCTGAGATGGGCCTAGTTTATCAGGATATGCAAGTTTAACTAACCTGAGATGGGCCTAGTCTATCAGGATATGTAAGTTTAACTTACCTGAGATGGAGCCGGTTTATCAGGATATGAAAGTTTGACTAACCTGAGATGGGCCTAGTTTATCAGGATATGTAAGTTTAACTTACCTGAGATGGGCCTAGTTTATCAGGATATGTACATTCAACTTACCTGAGATGGGCCCGGTTTATCAGGATATGTAAGTTTAACTTACCTGAGATGGGCCCGGTCTATCAGGATATGTACATTTAACTTACCTGAGATGAACCCAGTTTATCAGGATATGTAAGTTTAACTTACCTGAGATGGGCCTAGTTTATCAGGAAATGTACATTTAACTTACCTGAGATGGGCCCGGTTTATCAACATATGCAAGTTTAACTTACCTGAGATGGGCCCGGTCTATAAGGATATGTACATTTAACTTACCTGAGATGGGCCCGGTTTATCAGGATATGTAAGTTTAACTTACCTGAGATGGGCCCTGTTTATCAGGATATGTAAGTTTAACTTACCTGAGATGGGCCTGGTCTATCAGGATATGTACATTTAACTTACCTGAGATGGGAGTGGTATATCAGGATATGTAAGTTTAAATTACCTCAGATGAGCCTAGTTTATCAGGATATGTAAGTTTAACTTAATTCAGATGAGCCTAGCTTATCAGGATATGTAAATTTAACTTACCTGAGATGGGCCTGGTTTTTAAGGATATGTAAGTTCAACTTACCTGAGATTGGCCTGGTTTATAAGGATACGTAAGTTTAACTTACCTGAGATGGGCCTGGTCTATCAGGATATGCAAGTTTAACTTATCTGAGATGGGCCTGGTTTATAAGGATATGCAAGTTTAACTAACCTGAGATGGGCCCAGTCTATCAGGATATGTAAGTTTAAATTACCTGAGATGGAGCCGGTTTATCAGGATATGTAAGTTTAAGTAACCTGAGATGGGCCTAGTCTATCAGGATATGTAAGTTTAACTTACCTGAGATGGAGCCGGTTTATCAGGATATGTAAGTTTAAGTAACCTGAGATGGGCCTAGTCTATCAGGATATGTAAGTTTAACTTACCTGAGATGGAGCCGGTTTATCAGGATATGTAAGTTTAAGTAACCTGAGATGGGCCTAGTCTATCAGGATATGTAAGTTTAACTTACCTGAGATGGGCCTGGTTTATAAGGATATGTAAGTTTAAGTAACCTGAGATGGGCCTAGTCTATCAGGATATGTAAGTTTAAATTACCTGAGATGGAGCCAGTTTATCAGGATATGTACATTTAACTAACCTGAGATGGGCCTGGTCTATCAGGATATGTAAGTTTAACTTACCTGAGATGTAGCCAGTTTATCAGGATATGTAAGTTTAACTAACCTGAGATGGGCCTAGTCTATCAGGATATGTAAGTTTAACTTACCTGAGATGTAGCCAGTTTATCAGGATATGTAAGTTTAACTTACCTGAGATGGGCCTAGTCTATCAGGATATGTAAGTTTAACGTACCTGAGATGGAGCCGGTTTATCAGGACATGTAAACTTACCTGAGATGGAGCTGGTTTATCAGGATATGTTAGATGTTCCAGGACTTGGTAAGCTATAGGATGATTCCCTGTAATAAGATTTCCTGAGACTGGATCCACAATTACATTGTCTGGTAATGTATTTATGGAAATAACCTAAAATATAATGGTACCGAATTAAAATATTTATCATAAGAATAATTGTAAGTGTTATATTTCATTTGCAAAAATTTGACCCTTTTGTTGAAATTCTTAAGATATGTAAATTGGATAAAAGTAACCTTGCCCTTAACCTTATGACCTTAAAATTTGATAGTTATTGTTCTCAGACCATTCATGAAATATCAAATCTCTATTTTCAAAACTTTTCAAGTTATTGTCTTACAACAACAGTGTGTATCCATACAAGTCCCAGTTTATCCCATTAAATGAACTTAACAATATAATCTTGATTTGTAATCTTTTGACCTAAAATAATAGGCATCTTCCTCAAAATGAGGCCATAATTAAAAAAATTGATTGTTTCCCCTCGCCCCGACCGGGTCAGGAAAAACGTCGCCGAGTCAGTTTTATTGTGGCCAAAACGTCCAGTATTTTTTTCTTCCAGAAATTGAATCAGGACTATGTCCGTTTTCAATTTTTAATGTTGCCATACCAAGACCCCCCCTGACTCTCCATTCCTGTAGCTTTAAACCATCGTCAGTCATGTAACTGAAACATCTATAATTATGATTTTCTCCTGTAAATTGTAAATAATTTGATTACATTTTCTGCACTAATTTGATTACATTTTCCGCACTGTAAGATTTTGAGAACAATGATTCATAGATAATGATTGACAAGTGCTCGGTCTAGGGACGTAACAAGCATGTGGTGTTCGAATTCTGCGGATGTAATGTTTCTGAAGCGGTTTTGGGGGTTTCAGTGCTCACTTCTTAAATCATGAATATTACAATAAATTCTTGATGTTGTTCGTATAATTTTTTTTCACATACACTGTTTACATAGAGAAAGAAAGAAAAGTATATGCACTTATTTCATCCGATATCACACATGCAAATATGCCGGCCATTTATTGTACGTGACCTGTGGTCAATATCTATACAATTTTTGTGAGATTTATTTACATGGCGTCAAAAAAGTTGAGATGTGATCGTTCTATTGTGCATCTTATACTTGAAGATTAGACGTTACGCCTTGCTGAAACACTTGACCCACCTGTTGCGGAAATATTTAGCATGTATCTTGGGACAATTTCTTTTATATAGAATTGATTTCATGGCACAACGTAACCTTCTATTGAACATGTTCATTAAAATAAACAGACATTTCATACTTAACCAGCAATAGAAATTGAGACACAACGGATATTTTTACGGAAAGTAGGAAGCGACTTTTCCAGAAGCAAGAGGCAAGAAATCCCCGCCTGCTGGCTCTTGGTATATACATGTTTGTATCTTATCATTTAGAAACACAGAGTTTTGACCTATCGGGTCCTATTGATGACATACATGCCGCTGTAAAGTGCTCAATAATATGCAATTTGGATTCAAACAACTTTAAACATATGTGATACATGTAGTTCTGATAGGAAAAAAATAGTACCTGCCTGCCGGGTCACTTGGAAAAATAGACCCAGGGCGAGGGGAAACAAACAATTTTTTAAT
This sequence comes from Pinctada fucata, assembly GCA_028142955.1. Taxonomy (NCBI): domain Eukaryota; kingdom Metazoa; phylum Mollusca; class Bivalvia; order Pterioida; family Pteriidae; genus Pinctada; species Pinctada fucata. The sequence continues at coordinate 28,198,046 of AP027115.1, forward strand.
TGTGGCCTAAAATGAAAAAAAAAAAAGTGAAATAGAAATGCTTTTATTAGCATCTTTGTAAAAAAAAGTAGGTCAAACTCTAAGGTCAACATCACAAAGTAAAAAGTTTGGGTACCAATAGAAAGGTCTTGCAACAAGGAATATACATGTAACATATGAAAGCCACATCAATTGCTATGCAAGAATAATGGACAAGATTAAAGTTTGTTCAAAGCACAGTAGGTTATATATGAAACTAATAGCTGGTTTTCCAGTAGATTCATACTGTGGACAGATACAAGACATCACAAAATTTGGTGATACTTTCATTATGTTCAAAATAGAAAGCATGACAATGTATAGTCAGCAGCATCAGATATGACACCACAATTCTTCAAAATTTTGCCAAATGATGTGATGCCTGGTGCATATAAAACCAAGGTTTAAAACGGTCATAAATATTTTCTGGAAAATGGGCTATCGTGCAATTACATTATAACCAAAGTATCAATGATGAACGGCAAGAAAAGATTATTCCTATAAAATTCCTGCATCCACTGTTTGATAATCATGGATAATTTTGTTTGTTTGTTTGTTTAAATTCCCAACCATAGACAGTCGGTCCTTTCAAAGTGGATACTAATAATGATAATGACAATAACTTACATTAAGAAGCGTGAGGTAATCATTGTTTTCCCTCTTGTATACTCTGATTTCTCTGCTCATGGGAAAGCAAACATAAACCAACCTGGTAAAAATAGAAACTAGAAATATAATAGTGTTTTAACTCCCTCTCTTTCTATTAATGGGAGCAATATAATTGCATATTCCTATCAACATGTAAATGAATTATGAAAATGAATTAGTGAAGTATTATCTAAATTCGTAAAGGAATCAAAAAGTAATTGTCTGAACATGATTTTACGTTAACTTTTCACTTTGACCTTTCCCTTGAAGATATAATTTGAAGAAGGGACATACATGTGGTAATTCTAATCAACAATCTCTCTAAAAGGAGGGAAGGAAAAATAAAAGACATAAGTCTCAAAATTTCTCTTAGATGACTGGAAATTCATAGAAAATTCAAGTTGTACTTCAAACTAACTTTTTCAACAGATTGACCAAATGTACAATAACCCTCAATTTTTGAGCTGTCTTACTACATGTATTTAACTGGACAACTTCTACTGTCCTGTTCACTTAATCGAGAGCACCCTGTTTTGGCGATTGTCTCTGAAATATACACATGATACAGTTGTCATCTTATCAATTGATATCCAGTCTATAGAACTCTTTTAGTCGTAACAGGAAATGCCCCCCATTTGATTGTGGGTAGCTTAGTTTAAAAAATATGATGGAAAATAAAATGTCTATGGGGATTTTCTATAGTAAAAATGACTAAAATGCACGAAATCACTGTTTACCATTGTTGATACGGAGAACAAGATGGCGGCGGGATGAAATTAACATTGGAATTTCCAGTATACATCTTATTTTTCGTATGGCAGGTTAAATACAGTTGAAAAGGTTAAAGGTGGTCAATCTACGGAGACAATAAATATTTGGAAAATTCCGAAGACAGCTGAGAAAATCACCAAAACAGGGTGCTCTGGATTTAGTAAACAGGACAGTATTTTAATTCATACGTTTATTGTCTCTACGACCTACTTTTTGTCCCTGGATAGTTGAATTCCATTGGCCATAAGCAATCCATCTTCCACCTCGGTGTAACTTTTACCATCATAATAGTAAATACCACCCCAACCCATCTGTAGGTACATCTCCATCGAGTGACCAAGATGGGATCGGTAATGACTGTACTTAGTGAAATAGAATGTATCCACTCCTGTTACTGTCACGTCATTGGCTCTGTAAATGTATACATCTATGTAAGTGGAAGTAAATAGTTGCCATAAAACAAAGGTAATCACAGATTACGAAGCTCACCTCGTGGCAGCAAAATTCAATTTTAACATATTTCTAAGTACATGTATATTGGCTTTTACAGGCAAAATCATTCAAGCAGAAAAAGTAGGTCAAGGTCATTTTACGGAAGCTTGATCAAAGATACATCCAATATGCAAGTTTGGAAGATGTAGGTCAGAGGCAGCATCTGATGCATAGGTTCACCTCAGCATCCCAAGATGGATCACTTGTGCAAGTTTGGTTACTAGCATCAGTACTTTGCCAAATACTGAGCTACCCCAAACTTCTTAACCAGACGGGGACGCGGACACAGAGGCGGACACGTGGGTGTATTATAAGCATAAGCTCATTAAATTCGTCGATAATGCATACAATTGTTATGTGCAAGGAGCCATAACTCCTGCAACAATACTACCCAGTACTGAACAAATTTATTTCAATAATGAGTATCCTTATTACATTATATGCCACATTTAATTCCTGCCAATTCAATTCTAAGGTACATGTATAGAAGGAGCAGTGATAATATGAATCAATGTAAAATATATATTCTAAAAGGGCCATTTTTCTGGCAATGGTCTATTGAATATGATTTTCTCCCACTGTACATGTGGACTGCCATATCCATGGGAAAAGATATCTTTGCCTTACCCATATGGGGTAAGACTACAAGACTCTTTCATTGTCATCTATGAAAGATACATCAGTTCCACCTAAGGGGTCTCAAATCATGTAAAACCGAGGCTTGCGGAGGGTTCTGTAAAATTTTGAGACCCCGAGTGGAAACAATGTATCTTTCATGGAAGAACATCAAAGAGTATTTTTCCCTCATATCTATAGGCCAAAGTCAATACTGAAAGAAAAGAAACGAAATTTGAAAAAATATCAAGTTGATCAAATTGCAATTATTTTGTGAAATTCGAATTCAGCACCCCAAAAAATGGTTTATTCCATAAGTATAAACTACGAATATTAGGCTTTTCAAAACATAACGCTAGAATACATTGAAAATGATTTTAAAATCGATGTTTTATTGCAAATCACCGTTAGATTGTTTATTTTGAAGGCTGAATTCATGACGTAATAATAGTGTAAACAAACGAAACAATAGCGTCATGTGATATGAGATACAGCTATCACATGATGATGTATGTGATACAGATGTCACTCACATACATGTAGCTGTATCTCATGGGCCTTCGATCTCTGCGCACGAACACTTACGCGGATATGAGAGAAAACATTTTCATGTGCCTTTTAACTGTAACGTTAATTGTGACGACATAAGCTGTGTCAGCCTATTAAATATGAAAACGAATCATAAAATCTCATTTTTCAGTGCTTTTAGACAGTGGGAGAAAAACAATCAATCACTAGATGTGATCAGGGACATGGAAATGCATCCCTTGTGCCAAGGATTCTCTTTTGTCCATGACTCGGCAAGCCTTGTCATGGAACAAGCAAATCCTGGACACTCGGGTTGGATTTCATTGTCAGTGATCACATCTGGTGATACATTCTATTAATTTCCCTCATGCAGTTCTCCTTATTGATTTTTTTCAGGTTTGATGAAATTCCAAAAAACAATATAGAAATTTACTTCATATTACGATCAGAAAGTTATGGAGTAGAGATTTTATATAACACCTAACATCCACTTTTAAATTATGTAGTAATGAAGTTTTCTCTTGGAAAATATATGTTGTTGAACGACACATTTTCCACACAATATTCCCACAAAAACTGATGTTATATTTGATCAAATTTCGGAGCTTAATCCGCTTACATTCTTCTAATACACATTGTGGCGTATCACGTGATGTGCATATAATCTCTTACGATCCCCTTTGATTAAACAAGGTAAATACTGTCTAAATCTACTTTATATGAAACTAGTTTACGCCTATCACATGAGCATCATTATTATAAATATGATAGTAATCTTTTCTGGTCAAGAACAGAGGAATATTCAGAGAACACTTAAACAGAAAATTTTCTATTTTGTTTACATGTTATGATATGGTGCACGTAAATAAACAAAACTTTCTGTTCAAGTGTTCTCTGGGCATACCTCTATTCTTGACCAGAATAGATAACCATCATATAATTTATAACAATGATCGTATGATAGGCCTAAAATAAATTCATATAATGTAGATTTAGACAGCATTTACCTTGTTAACCGAAGGGGATTCCCATGCAAGAGATTATTTTCATATCACGTGATACGCTACAGTGTAATACATGTGTAAAGTAAATAATCATGAAAACAATGATGAAATAAACAAAGATTTTTTTACACATACGTACGAAGTTTGAGACATACGTACATATGCTTAAAGGTTTTAAAGGTCCGATGATGTTTCAGCTCTTTCTTGCCTGGGATATATTCAAACTTCTCTATGACATCATGTCGTAATGGGTGACTCACTACATATATATAAACTTTCCCTGTAATACAATATACTGTATAAGCATAAATTTTTGCAAGGGACTGATTTTCCCTATTTTCAAGAGCTAATTAAAATGTGAAAATATGGAAAATATGGAAAATATGTATGATTAATACTCACTTATGTCCTCACAAAAACAGCGTACCTTAAAGAATTTTGATATGTGATTTGCAAATGATTTGCAAGTATGAGAACTAACTAGCGTTGTTAGGATAGTTGGGGACGTCGCTGCTATCGTCGCTAAGATATCAAGGTCACCGACTATCGATTCTATTTTTGAGAATCAATTTTTGCAAAATGTTCTCTCTTCGCGCAAAATGACACTAGAAATATAAGGGAATGGGAGACGAGACTACGGCCACCAGCACAGACATGTAAGAAGAGAATAGTATCCAATGCATGTATAAATCTAATCAAAGTGTATTTTTAAATTGTGTCCAAAGTTGTACGGAAATAAAGATACTGTCCTCCTAAATTTAGGCGATTATCAATCGAAAAATGCTCCTCTGATTGTGTCTGATAATCAATAGTAAATTTGATCCGATTTTACAACCCTAATGAAAACATATATATTTGTTACCTTTATCTACAATTCCGTCAATACCATGAGGATAGAAATCACTCTGGTTAAAATCTGCTCCAGTAATAGTTAGCTCTACAGCTTCTTTATCTGGATTATTGAAATCAAATAAAAACATTCGTCCTTTCAGCTGAATATCATCATTGTACTGCCTCATTATATTGCCCTCTACATTCATCCTAATTCCCTGAAAAAATAAACCTAGTCCTAAATATATGTACACACATAATTTTTTACCTTAATCAAGCCTTTTTTGTATATCAACTCAGATATCTAATTGATCAATAAATAATTTCAATGGATTGGTAATGAATAAAACGTGCAAATTTTACTATATGTATCCCCTTAAAGCAACATACTTGATACTATATGTCCAGAATTACCGTGACATTTGACCTCTTAGACCTCTATTGACAGCTAACCCCACCCAGACTAAGAGTGCTTGATTTTATCCTATATACATGTATGCTGATTGTTTACAATGGTATAGTTTACAGAAGGCTCTTCTCATATAATCATCCATTATATCATTAACCTTGACCTTTAACTTTGGAAAAGAGATGTGTATAATGAATATTGATTTGGTTTAATAGCTAATATTTGTAAAGATCTGATAAATCTTCATAGACTAAATTGTTTTAGATGGTTTTTCATTTATGTATTATTCGAGGTGACATTTACCTTGACCTCTGACCTTGAAAATATGTAGGATTAATAGAGCAGTTGCATTTAGTTTACTTCTTACTTTACTTCTACTTTTACCTCACCTCTACGCTTCAGTGGTCACTGTGGTTAGGGATTAGGCCGTGGTATTTAAAATTCGTTTTCCACCCTGGCGTTTCAAAAAAAGACACCCTCCAGTTAGGCGAAAACACACAAACATACAATTTTTGTATTGTTGTCAATGACATGTATTATTCTGAAATTTTATTTAAGGCACATATCCACTGTACAAGTCAGGGGAGACGGGAATGTGAGCCATTATAGCTAAGTCTTGGTTTAAATAGATCTATTTGAGCCGTTTTTCATTTCGAGTAATAAAGCCGTAGTGGAACTTTTTTTTCAGTATGACAGGATACCTTTGGCAATCTCGAATTAATTGTGAGTGTATGCTTTTAACCTGGTATTTTGTCTTGAAAGGTACCAGTCCGCACACGTTAAACAGAATATTTCACAGCCATGGCTTTGCATTGTTCAATACACACCTGTCCTGAGGCGATCCAACTACAGTTACCTTTTAAAGCTGACCTGTCACTTTTTGACCATTTAAATGTGAAAGTATAATCATCAGACGGACGGACATGCAGACGGAAAGATCATTTATTTATGTAGCAAAAATTACAATCAATTATGCTTAATGTTTCTTCGTCCGAAAAGGGGAAATTTACATAAAATGTACCCGCAAGTTTTATGTCTAAGATATGAAATGTACCCGCAAAATGTCAGGGTAGGTCAGCTTTAAAAGTTAACTGTAGTCGTCAATACTCGAGACCAAGATTATGTAACCCCTAACTGCAGTGACCACTGAAGCGTACACAGGAAAAAATGCAACATACGTTAAACATACGTTTGCCTAAACGTGAGCTAAACATACGTTAAACGTATGTTTAACGTATGATTTTTTAAACATATGTTTAACGTACGTCCGTGAACATACGACAAACATACGTTAAACATACGTTATGAAACATAAGTTCAAGAAAACATACGTTTAACATACGTTTGTACAAACATGTGAGCAACGTATATTCTACATATGGGGGGAGACAAGGGAGTTCCTTTTTCCCCCCTCCCACCCCCTTACCCCCCTCCTTTTCACCTTTCCCCTCCCTGCCCCTTTTCTCCCTCCTTCCAGTCTCCTTCCTCTCCTCCCCCCTCCTTCCTTCCCCTCTCTCCCTCCTCCTGCCCCCTCCCTTTCACCCTGTCCACCCCCTCACATGTTTTGTATTTTGTGTTGTAAATGCTGCAGTGCTGATTGGGAAAGGGGGGTGTCCTAAAATTATTCAGGGGTGGGAGATTTAAGGCACTACCAGCTGGGGAAAGGGTGGGGGGGCTCTGGGGCCCAATAGTAAAATAGCGATATACTGCAGTTTATCTTATAATGTAAAACGAAAGTACAGATGTTTATTTTTAGATTCCATCCTCATAATTTGTTGAGTCAAAATGCATGAGTGAACTTAAATTACATATAAATACCTGTTTTCTCTCTTTCTATAAATGTTATTCTATGTCAAGATGTTATGCTTTAATCATGCCAGCCTGTTATCTACCTTCTGTTCATATAAATTAACTCAGGCCTACATGACTCCAGCCATGTTGTTGTCGTGGTTTGTATATTCCACCTTTAGGTAGGTGCACCCACGAATTGTGGTAGATAATGGTATAGGGTAAATAGGGTAAATTCTTACTATAAAGGTGTGGTTATCCCGATACATACATAGTACCGTCAGCAGAGCAGTAGCAGATCAAGCGTAAGGCAGGTGAAGGTAAACCTTCAAGTTCAAGAGGCTATGAAGCACCCCAAAAGGGGAACGGCCTGGCCAGAGTACTCTGGAACAGGCAGTTGGCGAATGAGTTCCCCGCAATAAATGTAACATCAATACAGCCAACTGGCCCAATAGAGGGTTGCCGGGTGCCCAAACAGAAAGAAAGAAATCAAAAGGATGACAGGGGCGGATCCAGAACCCCAATTACCGGGGGGCACACTCAATTATTATGGAAATCACATGCGAGGCCCGAATGCCCGAGTGGGGGGGGGGGGGGGGGGTATGGGAGGGGGTTTCCCCCTCCCATTTGGTGGGGGTTCGGGGGGCCTCCCCCGAGAAAATTTTGAAAAAATAAAGCAATTTGGTGGCATCTGAAGCGTATTTGAACTGAATTTAGAAGGGATTTGGCGCCCATGATTCAGTCAATGTCAGTAACAATAATTAGTATTTATATAGAATATATTTGAAAATTTTCGAAATGTTCTGATGCTGTACTGTTCTTGCACGGCATGCAGAAGTCAACATGTTCAGGACTTTTTAAAGAAACGGGCGGATCAGGAGAAGTTTTGAAAGGGCAGAGAGGTCAGCCCATGGGAGGGAGGGGTGTCCAGCCATATATAAATTCTCGTAAAACTAAAAAATCAGCATTTTATGCAAATTCCAGGCAGGACTTGACCCCCCTAACCACTCTAGATCCGCGCTTGTTTGTTAATATTTGTATAAAGGTGAAGAAAATAAGTAATTACAGGGTTTTTTTCTAGCCCCTGATGTCAGGGGCCTGGGCCGATGAAATTTTGCAACATTTTAATCTAAATTGGGAAATAAACTTCAAACAACAAAAAGATACAGTTATGCAAATTATCCCTTATCATATCAATTGTCTATATTTTGAATCCCTACTAGAGCATGTTTGTTCTACTTTCGTTTTCCTTTCAGTTAAATCAGATACGTAAATTGGAAATGAATTTCTCGTTTTGGAGAAAAGATTGAACTGGGAATTTTTAGGTCTTAAATTGGGGAATAGTACCTCTTTTTACCGAATTTCGGCCCCATACAGACCCTTTACAAAATTCCCTTGTAAATGATAAATTTCCTTGACAAACTAGAGATCACGGGTGCCCCATTCCCTGCATCGTCCAGATTGAAAGGTTTAATTATTTCTTGGCAGTTCTATCATTATTATATTTTTTATTTACCTAGGGGCTTAACCAAAAATGTAATCACGATAACTTCGATTCTAAAAATAAAGAAAAACATGCATTTTTATCTTTTCAAAATTCTTGGAGGTAGCCGGTTTAAATATGGCCAAAGCAATTTCAATTGTTCATTTTAAAAAGATTGATCACGGCCTCAAATTTAGAGTTAAAAAAATGAAAGTTTTATAGGAGGCTCATCGAAGATTTGGTCAAGAAATATGTGTGTTAAATATGCCTTGCATAGGATATAAAGTTCCCGATTCATCCCTCAGATAAAGAAAATTCGATATGAACATGATTCAGTGTAGGTTGTTTCCGAAACGTGCGTACGTCCACGTACAGACAATGGACATGACTATCTATCCCCGAGAAATTTTTGGAAAATTTACTCAAATCGGTGGTTTCTGAGGTGTTTTGGGGCTATTTCTGACTAGTTTCATAGATTTATTACGAAAACAGTAGTTTAATGCTTCCAAAAGCATGTCATAAGTGCCCCTTCTTTGGGCACTGCCGGGGGGGGGGGGGGTCGCCCCCTCCCCCCCGGCTGAATCCGCCACTGGATGAAGGGTACAAGATCCCACTCTAACATTTATTTTGATTCGCCATAGTTCTATTAGTTAAGTCTTCATTCTTTACTAAAACTATCAAATGCCACTTCTCAATTCACCCCTGTCTTCTACCAGGGACGTATACATATGTATATATACGTCCCTGCTTCTACGTAGCGAAACAAAACGGCGCGAAGTAGCACGTGCGCGAAGCAGACGACAAAATGACAAAATGGCCAGAGCGAAGTGTAGAAGCTACAAATGATCAAAGATAAAAGAAGTTTTTACGGTCAACTTTACAGTTCCAGATGCAGTACCTGGATAACTTAACGTAATGGCACATTGTTTAGATCAATATGGTAATTAACGTCTTCCTATGTGAAATACAGTACTATATCCATGAAATTTTAGTTCGAATTTGTTCTGACTTTAGATATTGATAAATATAATCGATCATTAACAAGGTGGAGGACGTTATTATAATTCAGATGGAATATAACCATTTTTCATAATGGGGAAAATTAAACCACAGGTGTCTGACACACTTTACAGTCTGTCAAATTCTCTTAAGAGCTTGTGTTTTATGTAGGCAGTGGCTCCAGATTACGAGCGTTCTGTATCTTTAAAAGTTTAGACCTATGTCTCGGTGTACGAATAAGTTTCTGATTTGCCTGTGACTCAAGTGACTCGGGTGATGTGTCCATAACAGAGAAAGAAGTTGGGTTTTTTTGTAATTATTTCAAGGTATATGAGCTTATTCTGCATACTCAGTAATTACGTATTTTCTTTGCTCTCAATCATTATAGTGATCAGTAATAGACACGTACTTGTCAGCTTAAGTGAGTAGTGACGTTCCATCGCTCAAGCAGAAGTTGAAGTTTTTGAAAGTTGCGAGAAGATAACAAATATGTACATGTAGATGCAACTGCTTTTTACTTATTCGCTTTTGCGAATATGTCACAAAAAAGATAAAATTTGAACATAAGATGAAAAAAAAAACCTAACCTATGCAGAAGCTAACTACGATACGCGTTCGTACGCGGAGACGCAGCTCCACAGTTACGAATGTTCATATCTGGAGCCACTGCCTTTTATGTATTCTCAAAAGTGAAGGCCATGGAGAAATTTTTGCAATTTTCAAATGTCTGTAGTGAGCTGCGCAGGCAGTAAAGTTTGCATGTGGGTGTACATCATTACTGTCCGTGCCGCTCACTGAGATGGATGTATTGATAATTGTTTAAGTTTGTTCATTTTTGGCCAGATTGCAAAGCAATTCCGGTCTATAGATTGACGATGTCCGTCCATCCGTCTGCCGTCAACATTTTGGTTAAAGTTTCTGGTTGAGGCAAAATCTAAGGGACTATATGCAGTAGAAACTTTATATTATACATGAAGCTTGCCTATCACAAGGCCTTTCAATTTATGCCGTAACATTTGACCTAACGACCTTGACCTTGGACTTTGACCTAGTTAAAGATTTTGGTTAAAGTTCCTGGTTGAGGCAAAATCTAAGGAACTGTATGCAATATAAACTTTATATTATGCATGAAGCTTGTCCATCACAAGACCTTTCAATTTATGCCGTAACATTTGACCTAGTGACCTTGGACTTTGACCTAGTTAAAGATTTTGGTTAAATTTCTGGTTGAAGCAAAATCTATGGAACTGTATGCAGTAGAAACCTCATATTATACGGTACATTTACCCGTAGGTTGCCCATGACAAGACCTTTCAATTTATGCCGTAACATTTGACCTAGTGACCTTGACCATGTTAAAGATTTTGGTTAAAGTTTCTTGTTTAAGCAAAATCTATTGAACTGTATGCAGTATAAACCTTATATTATACATTTAGGTTGCCCATGACGAGACCTTTCAATTTATGCCGTAACATTTGACCTAGTGACCTTGACCTTGGACTTTGACCTAGTTAAAGATTTTGGTTAAAGTTTCTTGATTAAGCAAAATCTAAGGAACTGTATGCAGTAGAAACTTTATATTATACATGTAGGTTGCCAATGACGAGACCTAAATTTATGTTGTAACATTTGACATTGTGACCTTGACCTTGGACTTTGACCTAATTAAAGATTTTGGTTAAAGTTTCTGGTTTGAGCAAAATCTAAGGAACTGTATGCAGTAGAAACTTTATATTGTACATGTCAGGTCTTGCTTCTGACAAGACCTCTCAATGTATGCTGTAATATTTGACCTAGTGACCTTGACCCAATTGGTGACAAAAACTTACTTTGCAATCCGGCCATACCGTCTTTAGTGGTGTTTTATGTTGAATTATGATAACTAAATTTTTACGTCTTTTTCGACTTTGGCCGAAAAAAAAGTCTGGAAAATCTGGTGATTCTGAACCACGGTCAGACTTTTCGGTTAACGGTCACATCCTTATGCAGTGGTTTTTTGTGTCGCCTGCAAAACATAGCGACACCTAGGGATCACTTTATCTGCCCGTCCGTCCGTCTGTCTGTCTGTCACACTAAGGGTGTCACAGCCCAGAACTTTAAATTGGTAAGTGATAGGGCTTTGATATTTCATATGTGTATTCCTTGTGACAAGACCTATCTACACATACCATAATTTTTTACTTGTGACCTTGACCTAGATATTTGACCTACTTTAAAAAAAATGATTGGCTATATCTTTTGATTGGTAAGTGATATGACTTTGATATTTCACAAATGTATATCTTTTGACAAGACCTTTCTACACATACTATAATTTTTATGCCCCCGGAATCAAATATTAGGGGGCATTTAGTTTTTGGCCTGTTCGTCTGTCTGTCTGTTTGTCCGAAAAACTTTAAGATTGGACATAACTTTTGAATGGGAAGTGATAGGGCTTTCATATTTCACATGTGTATTCCTTATGAGAAGACCTTTCCATTGATACCAAAATTTTTGACCTCGTGACCTTGACCTTTGACCTACTTTTCAAAAACTTTAACATTGGGCATAACTTTTGAATGGGAAGTTATAGGGCTTTTATATTTCATATGTGTATTCCTTGTGACAAGACCTTTCCATTGATTCCAAAATTTTTGACCTCGTGACCTTGACCTTGACCTTTGACCTACTTTTCAAAAACTTTAACATTGGGCATAACTTTTGAATGGGAAGTGATAGGGCTTTCAAATTTCACATGTGTATTCCTTGTGACAAGACCTTTACATTGATACCAAAATTTTTGACCTCGTGACCTTGACCTTTGACCTACTTTTCAAAAACTTTAACATTGGGCATTACTTTTGAATGGGAAGTGATCGGGCTTTCATATTTCACATGTGTATTCCTTGTGACAAGACCTTTCCTTTGATACCAAATTTTTTGACCTCATGACCTTGACCTTTGACCTACTTTTCAAAAACTTTAACATTTGGCATAACTTTTGAATGGTAAGTGATACGGCTTTCATATTTCATATGTGTATTCCTTGTGACAAGACCTTTCCATTGATACCAAAATTTTTGACCTCGTGACCTTGACCTTTGACCTTTTAACCCAGTGACCTCACATACATGTTCTTAACAGAAAATAGTGTTCATACTAACAAAGATGCCACCGGGGGCATTTGTGTTTCACAAACACAGGCTTTATTATTATGATAAAACCTTTCTTGATTCTTTTCATTTTAAATGTGTGATCATGTGACCTTGATTATGAAGGTGACTATGAATTGGCATAATGTTGAACAGTTATGTGCCAATGGATCTGATACTTTTGATGCATTATTACTTCATTTCCACAACTGTCAACAGAATGACATTGTTACAATAGGAAGCAAATACTAAAGTCCTACACCAATTTAAATATGCCCATCATTATAAAAGACATTTCGGTATGGTGCTGTCTATCCATCCTTCTGTTAGTCGGTTCTTTCCCTTACCTTGCAGATGCAATAATGCCAAAACGGTCAGCTTTAATTTTATTGTGGAAATTGCCTATGGCAAGACAAAGAACCCTATTGATTTTGGAGGTGAAAGGTCAAGGTCATTTTGGGCTTTTTATGCCCCTGGAATCAAAGATTCGGGGGCATATATTTTTTTTGGATGTCCGTCTGTTTGTCTGTTTGTATGTCTGTTTGTCCGAAAAACTTTAAGATTGGACATAACTTTTGAATGGGAAGTGATAGGGCTTTCATATTTCACATGTGTATTCCTTGTGACAAGACCTTTCCATTGATTCCAAAATTTTTGACCTCTTGACCTTGACCTTTGATCTACTTTTCAAAAACTTTAACATTGGGCATAACTTTTGAATGGGAAGTGATAGGGCTTTCATATTTCACATGTGTATTCCTTGTGACAAGACCTTTCCATTGATACCAAAATTTTTGACCTCATGACCTTGACCTTTGACCTTTTAACCCAGTGACCTCACATACAAGTACTTAACAGAAAATAGTGTTCATACTAACAAAGATGCCACCGGGGGCATTCGTGTTTCACAAACACAGGCTTTATTTTTTTTTGGTTTTGGGTTTTTTTGGTGAAAATCTTTTTCAACATCTACTTTTGGTTGAAATGAATTCCATTCGAAACTATAAATACTTCAAATACATGTAGAAATAATTATTGAATGTGTTTTTAAGCCCGTATTTGGTCAGAATCAGAGATGTGGGGGTATATTATAGTTTTTGGCCTGTATGTCTGTTTCGTCGTGGGAAAAACTCTATAAAACTCAATAAAAACTTTTGAATGAACTAGAATTTGACCCTGAGTATGACCTACATTAGAACTGTTTTACTGTTAAAGACGTTGACAGGGCATTCAGTTTCACAAACACATTGGTGGTGCCGCTGGAGCGCAGCCCAAGGTTTCAAGTACAACCCTTCCACAGAGTCAGTCTGACAAAAGTTCCAACAAATGACATCATTTGATTGATTGCAGTTTGATGTGACAATTAAACTTTTTAAATTACATTTTAGAATTTATGACTGAACTAACAATATTTGTATGAAGTTGTGGAAGGATAAGTCTTTTCACTGTATTTTGAATTTATCTTTTATAGATTATAAGGAAAGACTCCAGTCCAGATGTCCTGGTAGTTAAGTACCGTTCCATGTAAGAATCAGAAAATCCTTATTTATGCTTGGCACATGCAATGTTATGAAACTTTACCAAAACTGGATAAGTTATTCACATTACAAGTACAAATAAATTCCTAAAGGGAAAAGGGTCAATTTTTTGTTAATTTTGAATAAATCGCAATTTCAAATTCACTGTAGAAGAACTTTTTCCTTATGTTTTCTATAGAAATATACCCAACTTTGCTTGATTGTATAAAAAAAAGGCAACACCATTTTACGAAAATTCTTTTAGAATGGTAAAGTTCGAGATCGATTCTACGACAATTAAAAATAAAATAGTATAAAAAATCATAAATGTGATCGTTTTCAGTAAAGAAATATTCAACTTTTGTGTGCCGAATAGTACTAGAGTTATCGTTCTTAATGGAAGAGGGCGTTGTTACGAAGGTAAACAATATGGCGGCACCCTGTTCCCGCATGTGTTTCCTGCAAATCGGAGTGCAGTTTCTATATATTATGTCCTCTGGAAACGCAGAGGGTGAAATTATATGACTGTGATAAATCGATCTCATCGTATTTGAAGCAGCGTGTTGGTCTGAAATGTGGCACGGGAACGATTTCAACGCGGAAATATCTTCGGAGGGCAATCTCGTAAGAGTCGTTTGTTTACGGATGGGACATTTCATTTACAACAAAAATCTAACCGTTTGCCCAGGCTATAGGGAGAGACTTGGCATTTACTGTAGACAGCCATTAATGTGCCAATAACCAGGCCATACAGGGAAGATGAAGCCTTTCTATTCAGCAGGTTGGGGAAAGGTACCGATCGAGCTAATATACCTCGATCAAGCTAATGTACCTCGATCGGGCTAATCAATCTGACTTTTTTATTCAGAAAAAAGTACTTTTTACCTCCAAATCATATTTGGGTGCAAAATCGCACCAGTTTTTATATCAAGAAATAATATTTAAAAGGCAAGTATGCCTGAAAACTTTTTAGATTTCGAGAAATCTCACCCAATATATTCAGAAAAGTGGAGGTATATTTTCTCAGTAACTATTCACTTTTCAGGTATGTCTCTTTTGTAAACATAACTTCTTTTATAAAGAACTGATGCGATTTTGCTCAAAAGAATAATTTTGAGAATGTTTTCATTTTTTACTACTGAAAATATTCAGATTGATTAGCCCAATCGAGGTATATTAGCCCAATCGAGGTATATTAGCTCGATCGGTGCCTTTCCCCAACCTGTTCAGTAAACATTGACATGGCAGAGTATGATCGACTCTAGTCTATGAGAAGAGTGACTGCCCTGACTCCAATTGCCAGTAGGGACCGGTAAGATATAAATTCACAAAAACATGGTCGATATTTGATTTCTTCTTCTTCATAAGTCGACAATTATAAACTTTAACTTGCGCAAAAAAAAATTTAATTATTTTATTCAGTGGCGGATTCAGGGGGATGCGTAGGGGGCGTCCACAACCTCCCTCCACGGCACTGACCAAAACTTTTCCAAATACAGGTATATTTTGGTCCATTTTCGGTACAAATTGGCAAAATTTGCCCCTTGACCCCCGGCAAAGGGGGCGCTGGATCCGCCACTGTTACATGTATTGGGGTGCTTTGATGATAACCCTATACAACTTCTAGTCATAGAGTGTATATATATGCTCAGTAATTTACAAATTGTCTGTGAAAATCAAACTGATTTGTCTTTGAAGATGTGAAATCACCCATAATATATCCACTTGGATACATTGTACTGATTTTATTTACAGGCCCATGTAGACAGTGGCATATGCATTAAGACGATAGATCTACATCTAAGTCGATAAATGCTGAGCGCAAATTACAGGTCAGTTAAAATTAATTTCCAGCACTATTCTGTAGTAGAGGTTAGCCTACAGAATAAATAGGAAACTGTATATGCCAGACTTAAACCTCATCTTGTTCTAGGTAGATAATTTATTATACATGCAGTTACAGATATACATAGATATGTACATGATGTGTCAGTACAACATGTAACAAATTACAATGATCTTTAATGAGCTTAGGTTATATTTACGTATTATAATAATACTGTATTATTTGTATATCGTGATTCGGATTTGAAAAAAAAAGATATGTATCATGGTATGCTATACTGGTGAACTGCATGCTCTTGTAGTCAATGAAACAACTGTTGTCCTCACCAGGAATCAAAGTTAGGTCGCCGGCTTAAGAGGCGAGCGCTCTGACCACTGAGCCAAAGGTTAATCTCCAATAAATTGCCAAGTTATCTGGGCCCTATATATGGCCACTACACTGCACCGGATGCTTCTGTAAAACTTTCGTTAATATTTGACACATTGATGTATCATTATAACATACAGGTTTTGTCTAACAATTTTTGTCGGAGTAAAATATGGGTCTTGTCTGACAATTTTTGACCGTGTAATTGCCCTTGAACTTCGAAAATTCATGAAAATCTTGATTTCCATGCATTTTCTATTCAAAGGTTTGATAGATTCAAATTATATTTGATATACAAGTGTATTGTGGTAATATACACGTCAAGTTTGAATATATGGTTCTGGTCCAACAACATGAACAAGTTTTGACACAATTATTGCCAAGACTACTTAAGGGTGAAGGCTGCCAGCGGGGGCATTTGTGCCGCCCCTACGTATCTACTTTAACATCAGTTTGTGGATACTGTTTGAAATACATAAATAAAATTCAATGACAAATTATGCGCACTTATACACTGTCACTATGGTACGTGAAAAATGAGTAATAAAACACGAACGTCTGTTTCCTATATGGTTATTGGAAAGTGCAATACGAAATAGATTCAATTGTACTGCAGTGACTTCGTACTATACAAATGGTACTCTCAAAAGATCAATAAACCAAATATTCGGAAATGAATTGAAAAGTGGTTTTGAATATGTATTTTGGGTATTTGTCAGCTTTAATGAATAATATAAAGTTGGCACCACCCTCAGGGGCAGATCCAGGATTTTAAGGGGGGGGGGGAGAGCGTTCCCCCAAATCCTAAAGGAGGCGAAGGGTCGGGGTGCCGTCCAGGGGGTTCTAGGGTCCGAAGCCCCCAAGACAAAATAATTTTTACACTTTTGAAACTTAAAACTCATCAATACTTTGATAGATTGTATGGAAAATAGCAATAATATTGACAGTGGTAGTCAGGACTATCAGATTTTAGAATATCTGGTAATGTATTCCTCATTTCAGCAATTTTAGTAGAGGCATACTGCGATCCTCATCCCCCTCCCCCCTAGATCTGCAAATGACCACATCTGTCAAAGGTGTGGAGAATGCTGATAATTGTTAATTGTGGGTATTGAGGGCAGGATCAAATTAAGATTATCCTTGCAATATGCTAAATGACCCAAAGAAATCAGAGGTGCATACATGTATACATTTAGGACCTGAAATTGTACAAGGGAGTTAATCAAATATATTGTAGAATAATTCCTATGCTTGTCACATGTAAAATTATGTACAATCATGTATATCTACGGTAATATGAATGCCAAATGTTCATACCAGGTATTAATGTGTGATCACAATGCATGCTGGGAACAATTAAATTCTCATATAAACACAAAGTGCGTACTGTAAAACGAGAATTTTTAGCGCAAACATATTTTAGCGCAATGAGGGCTAAAAACCTTTTGGCGCAAACTTAATTTAGCGCATTGACACAACCGGTCAATAAAATTAGCGCACAGTGACTTTAGGACTTTGTTTCTCAGACATCGCCGGTAGCAAATTGCCGTTGATGAATCGTATTTTTTGTTACGTCAGACAAAAAATATCCGTCGTGTCTTATGTTCGGACGATCGTTGGTAATACGAAATAATCATCAATTCTATTAAGACTTATGAAAGAAAATAACGCTGTTCTGTAACATGGATGAATATATATCTTCCCAATTTTTCAACTTGGCGTAACGAATCATTTTACGGCAACGGCGTTAACATCCCGATTGTATTCACGTTGTGTAGATAATTCCTTTTAAAGACTGCACATCTAATGTACATGTTCACAGCGATATACATAGAGGTATTGACTACATGCCGGCATGTGTCTTGGACAATTGAATTGACTATTCGTATGCTTGTATTAATGTTTGTAAACTTTTCTTTATAGATCTCTTTTTTACCGTATATGTACCTTGTGTTATAAAGTACTGTGTTTTCACACAAATGTTACGCCATCTAAATATAAGCGAGAGAGAAGTCTTCTCGTTAGTTGTCTAATTGGTTGGAATGAAAATTTGTTCCGATTAAATGCAACTTCAGTTTTTTGTTGTTGTTGTTGTTTTTTTGTTTTTTTGTTTTTTTTTTTTTTTTTGTTAAAGAATAATCTCGTCCGACTCTTTTTATATTTCATGATTGGTTATTACGACACGTAGACAATCATGATCTACTCAGTACAAAATGTACATGTAAATCACGGCCCGTGTATTATCATGATCTACCCAAGCGCTAGCATTAATCCAATTATCTAATTAGCTATAAAAACAACAAGCGTTGCCGGATAGACCATGCCGTGGACACGGTATAATGCACTTTGAATAGAAGGTCGAATACTTTCTTATTGAAATTTGATGTTGCATCTGAAAATTTTAGCGCACTACTTAATTTAGCGCAACCATACCTTTGCGCTAATGGCGCTAAAATAAATCGAGCGCTAAATATTCTCGTTTTACAGTACTATGTATTTCTTTAAATGGGTGTGGTCATTTTCTCCTATGTAACTCTAAGTAATCTTGTGAGCACCAATGCTCAGAAAGTATAATTGATAGATACTTAATTCTTCTTCCATTACATTAATCATTCTCTGGTCTTGTATTTTATTTTTGCCCCGAATCCCCAGGGTCTTTGAAAATGAGAGTGTTACTAAGATTATCTAAAGCAAACAACCAATAGAGCTTCAGTCCCATCAGAGACTTCTGTTTGTGTCATACTATCATGGTAATTTTATGGCTTATTTTTTAGGAATCACAGATAAGCTATCTATCTCAACATTCAAACTGGAGTGAGACTTCCAAAAATGTGTTACAGGAGAAAAACCTAGAGCATTCTAACAGCTGTTTCTCCATTTGAGTGACCAAAATATGTGCCCTCTTCGTTCCCAACTGAAAACAGAATGGACATCAGTATCTGGCAGAACACAAATGTACTACAAAAGGACAGCATTTACTGGAATTGATTGCTCCAAGACTGATTGCCTAAGGAGAACTGAATTCAACCCAACTTGTCCCAAGGGTCAAGATGACATGATTGCACTATATAAAAATGTACCTAAATTCAGACAACAATACATGTATATTGCAAAGTCAACTTTTATCAGTTTTGGCCAATAGATACTCAAAGAATGATATTGATGAGCATCATCCCAACATTTCAAATTACAAATATAAATATCAAACTAAAAAACTGTCAAGTTACTGAGACTTCTGGACTTTTGTTTGAAACTGTGAAAAAACTTCAAATCATGTTTCTTGTTATATTAATTGCCATCATTCAATAAATGTAAGTGTTTCTCTCACATATCTCATGTACTACATATATCTTTATATGCAAGAACTTTGATATCCTTCATCATGCATTGAAGTATATGTAATCTGATCTATTTGATTTGATGATATCTTTTTTGAGCTTGTTTTCAATCAGACTGTATATATATTTCATAGTTTGACCTTGAGGTTTGACCTTGACCTTGAAAAATGTACATGTAATTAGGAGTTAATTTCTACTGTACAAATACTATATGGCATTTTACATTCAAACTTTGCATAGAGAAAGGAAATAAGAAGTTGACTTTTTTCAGGTATTGGCCTTGACCTGGCCATTTTTCCTTGACTTTGAAGATGCAATTTTGAATTTGACTTTACCATAGTCACGTACCGATAATATATTGCATATCATATTTAAACATTGCATGGAGATAGATCTAATCGAGTAGACGGGATTTCAGGCATTGACATTAAGATTTGACCTTGAACTTTTAATTAGACTATTTTGTACCAATATTACATGCATATGAAACCAAGAGTATTTTATTCTCCAATTTTAGATAGCATATGAAAATTAAACATGGAGGTAGAACATGATAATTGAGCTTGATTTCATGTATTGTCATTGACCTTGACAGTTTTAATATGAACTGGACATACGCCATTACTCAATGCAGTATGACTTTAAAACTTCTCATAGAGGTAGAAATTGATTAGTGGAACCAATTTCTGGTACTGAAGTTAACCTTGAGGATTGACCTTGTCCTTGAAGATATGATTTTAAATTTGACTTTTAAAAGTGTGTCAAAACTATGTAGATTCTCACTTTGAAACTTTGAATGGAGATATTATTATTGCACTCTGTTGCTTTCAAAACACTATCTGCTGAAAGAAATTCTGCCATTACTACTGTCTTTAGCAGTGTCATGTTTCCCATTGTGATCTTTATGTTTCAAATGCTCAGTATACTATTACATGAAAAAATCATTTGAGATCCTATATATATATATCATTCAGTAGTCATATAAGATCATAGAATTTACATTTATGTGAAAGATACTTTTAAATTCGATTAGTTCCTTGATAATATGTGTTCATTTAGCAATAGTATTCACTAGTAAATACTGATGGAGGATGTGGAAGCAACTATTAGGGATCACTATGTTTTGTCTCTCTGTCTGTCAAATAGTCACACTTTCACATATTTTGATTAACCTAGCTTAATATTGAAAGACAACTGCAAATAAAGATCAAGGTTATTTTCAAGGTTCATTCACATATATTAATCAGAGGACATATCTATTCTTAAACAAAAAATGTAAAAATGGTTGCTATGGTAACATTATTGAATGTATTTTCATCACATATTACAATACATAAGATTAATGATTACTACTTCTTTGCATTGTTCAAGTCCACCAATGTACCGGTGAAAACATTGTATTAAGTTACGAATTAATTTATCTTTTGGTTAAAATATGTACTATATTTTGTCTTGAATGATTCATTCCTTTTTGGCACTAACTTATGAAAATGATAAAGATTTCATTTTCATACTAATTCATTTAACTTTCATTTCCATTTTCCTTCTTATAGACCAAAATTAGCAATATTTTGTGTGAAAAAGACCAGCTAATTCTTACATGTCTTATTGTTTTATTTTGGTTGCTATGGTAACCATTTTCTAAATTTCGACATAGATTTCATATCTTTCACGTAATTATACATGGAATCATTGAAGACTGATGAGAATATATATGTTTTTACATTTAATTAAATCATTTTTGCCAAAATGCTATAGTCAGTGTTGTAGCAACCATAAAATTATTGCTTATTTTGGTAAAAAATCATTTTTTTTGATTTTCTGTAATTTTCCACCACGCAATTTTTCATACTATTTTATTGCTATTTTAAGTAGAGTAAAGTGCATTCTTTATCGTATATTACTTTAAATTGTGTAATCTTTTTGCCAATTTTTTAAAATACAACTTGAAAATTAGCATTTTTGATGAATTTCTGAAAAATCACAAAAATCGAAAATTGGCATTTTTCAGATTTCTATAATTTCTATGTTTTGTCACCAAATATCCAAATGTTGTATATTTATACTAAACCAAGTTACATGCTTTACCATTAATGAAAGTTTTATATAAATTGATTATGATAACATTAAAAAGAATTAGATTCAAAATGGCTGGATTTTGCTATTTTACTACTATGATAGAGAGCCCAGAGCTCAAGAAAAAGAAATCCCGTTTCCTTGGTTACCGGACGTATAATAAAAAAATGAATAACATTTGTTTGCATAAGGGTAGAAGTCAATTAGGTATGTGAAGTTTCAACAAAATCTAGAACCTTGATGTGCCAAATTATTTTGATCCTTACATGGAACAGTACTTAAGTTCTTGAATATGTACAGATGTTCATGGAAATAAGGAGTACCCTACCTCCCACTTCAATGACATGTTTTGCGTAAGTATCCACATGTAAAAAACTACAATGAACACATTTTCATTGCAGGGTTCATTTTAATTTGGGAATTGGGGGGGGGTGTGACTGTCCCTTTCCCATTTGGGAAAATTTGCAAAATTTTTCTGAAATTGGGAACATCTTTATACAAATTCTCACCACAGTATAACCCTAAAGTGTCATTTATTATCCCCTCGCAACTCTGCTGCAGAGGGGATATATAGCATGAGAACATCAAACCTTCCACAAATGTTTCCCATGGGGAGAGGATAAACCCTATTGATTTTTAAGGTCAAAGGTCAAGGTAACAGTGGACTTAGCCTTAAAATCCTTGAGGACAGCATAGAAGCCAAAGAAATCATCATGGAAACATCAAACCTACCACAAATGTTCCCCATGGGAAGAGGATGAACCCTATTGATTTTCAAGGTCAAAAGTCAAGGTCACAGTGGACATAGGCTTAAAATCCTTGTGAACAGCATAGAAGCCAAAGGAATCATCATAGAAACATCAAACCTTCCACAAATGTTCACCTTAGAGAGAGGATGAACCCTATTGATTTTCAAGGGTCAAAGGTCAAGGTCACAGTGGACTTCAACTTAAGATTATTTTGCTGATTGCAAAGAAGATGCAATTGCGAGGGGATCCAATGCTTGTGTTGCCTTTATTACATTTGTAACACTGCTTATCCATTGATTTGCTTGAACTGAGGAATGAATAAAAAACTTAAAGATGCACTTAGAAATAGGATCTTTTGTGCTGACCTCAAGGATTTGAGTCTTGTTTTCTTGGGTGATTTTTTCCCATGGGGAGAGGATAAACCCTATTGATTTTTAAGGTCAAAGGTCAAGGTAACAGTGGACTTCGGCTTAAAATCCTTGTGAACAGCATAGAAGCCAAAGAAATCATCATGGAAACATCAAACCTACCACAAATGTTCCCCATGGGAAGAGGATGATCCCTATTGATTTTTAAGGTCAAAAGTCAAGGTCACAGTGGACTTAGGCTTAAAATCCTTGTGAACAGTATAGAAGCCAAAGGAATCATCATAGAAACATCAAACTTTCCACAAATGTTCACCTTAGAGAGATTGATTTTCAAAA
This sequence comes from Pinctada fucata, assembly GCA_028142955.1. NCBI lineage: Eukaryota > Metazoa > Mollusca > Bivalvia > Pterioida > Pteriidae > Pinctada > Pinctada fucata. Next base: position 28,221,359 of record AP027115.1, read on the forward strand.
GGGTCAAAGGACAAGGTCACAGTGGACTTCAGTTTAAGATTATTTTGCTGATTGCAAAGAAGATGCAATTGCCAGGGGATCCAACGCTTACGTTGCCTTTATTACATTTGTAACACTGCTTATCCATTGATTTGCTTGAACTGAGGAATGAATAAAAAACTTAAAGATGCACTTAGAAATAGGATCTTTTGTGCTGACTTCAAAGATTTGAGTCTTGTTTTCTCGGGTGATTTTTTCATAATTCCTCTTTGGGAATTTAAGAGTGATTTTTTGGGATAAAAAGAAGATACTCGGCCGCAAAACAAGGGAAAAAACCACTGCATTGGCTTTTGTTTCTCCCTCCTTTGCGAAAGTGCGGGGATATTGAAACTGGTTTGACCATCCATCTGTCAGTCACAAAAACTTTAACCTTGGTCACAACTTTTGATTTGTAAGTGATAGGGATTTATATTTCACATGTGCATTCCTTGTGACAACACCTTTCTGTTGATTCCATAAGTTTTGACCTTTTGACCTTGACCTTGGAGTTTGACGCACTTAAAAAAATTTAACTTGAGCATAACTTTTGAATGATAAGATTTTCCATGTTGAATACCAGAGCCTCAGGCAACTACATGTAGAATGATATTCCAATAATTTGGGTTGCCTAATGTGACGTCACTTCTAAAGATTGAAAGTAGGGTGCATTAACCAACATTAGAACACTTCTGATTCTGTGACAATGTTTGTGCGAATAAAGGATGTCTATATATAATATATAGCAAGACAGGGCCAAGACTGTAAATATAAGTAATAACTGTCTTACTTTTGGTGTTCATGGATGTATCATTCTGGTTGGCACACATGCAAATTTTCCGACAATCGCTTCACAATTCAGGGAATTCGCATGTGACCAATCAGAATTATACTTGTATATATACATAAAGACCAAAAGTAAGACAGTCATTTTTAGCTCACCTGGGTGAAGCTTAAGTGAGCTATTGCGATAACAGGCCGTCTGTTGTCCAGCGTAAAATTTTTACATTTTGACATCTCAGAACTGAAGCACATAATTTCTTTAAACCTTATAGGAAGCAAATACTCAAGGGCTTCCTTCAAACTGTCCAATAACATTGTTTGCAACTCAGGTGAGCGATTTGGCCCCCTTCGGCCTCTTGTTAAAATAAATTTTCTAAAATAAAGTACACTTAACTCATAAACAATACAGTTGCTGTAATATTGTAAATATGTTATTGTGCTAAAAAGAGTTTCATTGTTTCATTGATTTAACTGTTACAGAAGAATGACAGACTACATACCCTGGCTGAGATTATTGTATACAGAAATGATTGGTTTCCAAAGCCACTGTTCGGAACACAATATTTTGATAGGCAATCTAAAGGTGGTGTCCCAGCGTGCAACAACAAGTGCAATTTTAACTTTTGTTGAACCAGTAGTTGATATGGACAGGTAAAATTTGAAACTTTTTTATTTATCTAAAAATGTATACATAACTTATTATCCCCTGGTGCTGTTATATACAATCGCTGCAGTGTGTCCATGCCTTTTTGAAAATTCATGAAGCTTTTTTAAATCAAGCTAATATAGAGAAAAATAAACTTTCTATTGTGAGCTCTGTTGTCTGCTGACTGTAATTGGAATTTTTGACTGTATGTCAAGGTTCAAAGTTAATTTCAGACTGTATGGCATGGTTCAAAGTTATTTTATGACTTTCTGTCAAGGTTCAAGGTTAACTGTATGTCTAGGTTCATAGATAATTTCTGATTGTATGTCATGGTTCAAGGTTAACTTTATGTCAAGGTTCAAAGATAATTTCTAACTGTATGTCATGGTTCAAAGTTAACTGCATGTCAAGGTTCAAAGGGAATTTCTAACTGTAGGCCAAGGTTCAAAGTTAATTTCAGACTGTAGGGCATGGTTCAAAGTTAATTTCTGACTGTATGTCAAGGTTCAAGGTTAATTGTATGTCAAAGTTTAAAGATAATTTCTGATTGTATGTCATGGTTCAAGATAAACTGTATGTCAAGGTTCAAAGATGATTTCTGATTGTATGTCATGGTTCAAGGTTAACTGTATGTCATGGTTCAAAGATAATTTCTGACTGTATGTCAAGGTTCAAAGTTTACTGTATGTCAAGGCTCAAAGGGAATTTCTAACTGTAGGTCAAGGTTCAAATTTAATTTCTGACTGTATGTCAAGGTTCAAAGTTAATTTCTGACTGTATGTCAATGTTCAAAGTTAACTGTATGTCAAGGTTCAAAGATAATATCTAACTGTTTGTCAATGTTCAAGATTAACTGTATGTCAAGGTTCAAAGATAATTTCTAACTTTATGTCAGGGTTCAAAGATAATTTCTAACTGTATGTCAAGGTTCAAAGTTAACTGTGTGTCAAGGTTCAAAGATAATTTCTAACTGTATGTCAAGGTTCAAAATTAACTGTATGTCAAGGTTCAAAGGGAATTTCTAACTGTAGGTCAAGGTTCAAAGTTAATATCTGACTATTTGTCAAGGTCCAAAGTTAATTTCTGACTGTATGTCAAGGTTCAAAGTTAACTGTATGTCAAGGTTCAAAGGGAATTTCTGACTGTTTGTCAAGGTTCAAAGGGAATTTCTGGCTGTTTGTCAAGGTTCAAAGTTAATTTCTGACTGTATATCAAGGTTCAAAGTTACTGGTCAGTTTTGTAGGGGAACTAGAAGCTGCATCCTTGACTAACACTACAGTGGGGATATTTGTCCCTCATCATATTTAGGGCAGTTCTATTGTTGACAAACTCAATGAGACAAATGTTTACAGTATTTGAATTAGATTGAAATGAAATAACCAGACTGAGTCTAAGTGCTATATATTTCTTACCTATGTTTATTTTTATTATCTCTAAATTTCAGATGCCATTCAACTTGCTTCAATATGGAATCTACTTAGTTCAAAATGTAATGGAAATGGACACTATATAGACTTCAATTTTATAGACTCTAGTTTTATCTTTGTTGAATGTATAATTATTGACACTTCTACAGAATTTTAATTTATATACAGTCCCACCTGTGTTAACGGACACCTTTATATACCGGACAACTGTACATAACGGACAATTTCAGTTCCCCCCAACGTTTTTTGTGTTATAAATGTCTTTTGTATAGCGGACACCTCCGTTCTCCGGACAACGGACACCCTTCTGGTACCCCAATCGGTGTTTATAACCTCCTATAACGGACATAATTATCTCGGTTCCGCCTCTGATAACGCACAATGTCTTTGTAAAATCCTTCGATCCGCGTCCTTTTCTATCGTGGCTTCACAAATTAATGGTAATTAGAAGACGGGTAATTAGTAGTGTATGTTTACCTGTGTATACATTAATTAAAACAAGAACATATAAACAGAGGCTTTGACGCTTGATGAAGGGTGTAATAATGGAAAATCGCAAGAGTACAAGAACTCGTACCCGCAATAGAAATTAAGCCTTCGTTTCACAATAGAAAGTTTATATCCCGACTTCATTTATTGTATAGCTACTGACCACACGCCGGCACGCGTCACGGACAATTGAACGATCGATATTTTTTCAATGAGTTCGACATACTCTTTTCTCTCTCGGTCTTTTTATAAATGTAAACAGCATATGTATACTAATAATTATGCTGAACAACATCAGGAATTTATTGTAATATTTCAGATTCGATTGATAATGACGTTAATGATTTTAGAGGTATTCACGGACCGCCGACACGCAACAAATGTCTGTTTAATCCTTACATAACGTTATCCGTAAATGTAAGCCAGTAAGGATTTAAACTTACGTTTTATCAACAATGTTTTATGTACCCGAGTACATACATGTAATTCGATCAACTAGCGGTTTAATGTCAATCAATCTAGCCTTGGCTTCCGTATACACGCTGTACGCTGTCCTACTCACGGGCCCTCCTGAAGAAGTGAGGGGTCTTTAAACATGTAAATCGCGGGGATTTCAATAGGCAAGATGAGAAACCGCAATTCATTCCGAGCCTTGTACGTGACATGGCGCTCATGTACTTATTTGTCATGAATTACGTCTCCCCTTTCTCATAAACTGAATTGGAGGAAAGTGGCATTTTAAAACTTTACTTCCCAGTTTACTTAGGGAAATACTCTCTTACGTAAAAAAATGTTTGCAAAACTTAATGCTTTACTTATATTGCAAGAGTACTCTTGATTAAAAAATATACTACCTTCCTTAATTTCCTTTTTTTTTTGTAGTCTCAATTATATGAGAAACATGTATTTAAATCTACATGACCCAATTACATGTATTAGTACATGTATTCTGTTTTATTATTAATTTACCTTGTAAAACTACTTATCAAAAATTGATGGAAATTATTGCAAACTGTATATCAAACTGAACCTCTCCATAAAGGACACCTCTCTATAAAGGACAATATTTGATTTTCCCCGAGCCGTCCGTTATAGACAGGTTAGACTGTATTTATATATTAAAGTATTTTAATTTCACTTTTAAGTATTCAATTGTAAGATAATCAAAGTAATGAATAGTTAAAACATTATCTGTTATTGAAGATGAAATCATGAATAAACTTTTTAGATAATAAAACATGCATCTTTTTCAACTCATTCTTTTCAACTAGATAGGAATTTCATGAAATGCTAATGTTTGCAAAAGGAAAGATCACAGAATACAGAGATGCTATAACAGACTCATAAGAAATGATGCTAAACTGATTAGCCTTGATATGTTGTAAAACATATGTTCAGAGCCAAGATTGCCTTATATTGTGTGTGAACAAAACCCAGATGGTCATTTCTTAAATAAACTTTGTTTCTTAAAGATATTTCAGAAGATACATTAAGGAAACAAAAAAGTTGGTACAACATGCAAGGACCTTGAGTTTAGTACACACAAAAAAATTCCAATGGAGAAATACATATATGGTATAGAGCCTTGGATTCTAATTACTTGCATTCATTTTGAAAGACCATGTGTTCAAATGAACGTACCTTTCGATGTGATGACCTAAACGTATATTAAACGTACGTTTTACTTTTCATGTTATGACCCAAACGTATAATGAACATATGGTTAACGTACGTTTAACGTGAATATTGAAACGTACGTGAAACGTATCGGGCCCTTTTTTACGTTAAACGTACGTTTGTGAACTCAAGGTAAACGTACGTTTAACGTATGAGTATCATACGTTGCATTTTTTCCAGTGTAGAGGAGAGGTAAAAGTAGTGGTAAAGTAAACTAAATGCAACTGCTCTAATACTCACTTATGGGGGAATGTTTGTGAAAGGTGAGGATTTTAAATGTATGCAGTCGTTTTCTATTCATTTCATAGTGTTTGTCAAATAATGTTCATTGTGACCTTGACCTTTGACCATTGACAGTTATTTACACAGAGGAGCTTCTCATTTATCATTTGTAAAGATTCACTAACACAATATACTCACAAAGAATCACACATATTAGTGAAAGAGGATACTAACTTTACCTTCCATACTTTGACAAAGTGTGACAAAGATTTGGAACAAACTGATGAAAGTGATAACTTAACCATATTTTCTATAGATACATATTATATATTTCATTTATCATAATTTTTCCATGCCAAAATTAATGGAGAAAGAGGCTTCAGAGACTGTAAATATGTTATAACATGATAAAATGAAAGTAAAGATACTTTTTAAGTACATACAGAAGTGACAAAGGCCAGTCCGTCTGGTGAAGTGTATATATGCTCTGATCCATGCTCTAGTTCATAAAATATATGATAAAAAATATATAATATCATGTTACACATAGCATTTCATGTTATACATAGCATTGTATATGGTAAATGTATCATGCACTTAGAAGTTTAGGCAATACAAAGTCATTAAATAACTGACACTAATCAATTATGAAATGGTATTCAGAACATTTGTGGTAGAGATGGGGAGGCAAGCATAACAAATAAAGGCAACGCAAGCATAGCATCCCCTCACAATTTGCATGTAGACTATATCACTGAGCAAAATGATTTAAGCCAAAATCTACAGTGACCTTGACCTTTGCCCTTGAAAATCTATAGGGTTCATCCTCTCCCCATGGGAAACATTTGTGGAAGGTTTGATGTTTCTATGATGATTGCTTTGTCATATATGCTGTTCACAAGGATTTCAAGCATAAGTCCACAGTGACCTTGACCTTTGACCCTTGACCTCGAAAATAAATAGGATTCATCCTCTTCCCATAGGGAACATTTGTGGAAGGTTTGATGTTTCTATCATCATTACTTTGTCTTCTTTGCTGTCCATAAGAATCTAGACACACCCACACACTAACACACCCTCACACGTTTAACAAACAAAGACGTCCTCAGACACACGGCAGCAATGCTATATCCCCTCCACAACAGAGTTGCGAGAGGATTATAATTTTCAAAAACCCAACTGATTATGAACAGATTGACGAAATAAAAAGAAGGTAATTGTTTACAATTTTTCATTAAGGTATTAGGGGTATAATAACAATATCATGGAAAAGCGAGAAATTTTGTACTTCCATATCTTACAAATTTCTAGATTTTTGATATTTTTTTAATGTTTCATTCAACTGGCCATGAAAATGTATGGTCCCGAACATTGCTGAAGTTTTGCGTCTTCGGCCAACTTTGTGGCATGGTATTTAATTTTTCTGTTCAAAACAACAGTTCCAGTAGAGTATTATACCCCTAATGCCTTAAATTGGTTTACAGATTTTTTTTTACAAAAAGGCATTTCTGTTGATTGAATTAATGTTAAGATGAATTATAACTGAAAAACGATAACTTTAACGATTTTCTCTCTATAATTTACGATAAAACCATGATAGCTATATTGATGACACGTATGTTACATAACATATGTAATGTACTTACCAACACCTTTCACAAGCCTACATGGTCCAGGTTTATGGTTAAATACTGACTTGTTAAAGTCCATCAACCATCTACAAATATAATATAATATGTGCGATATATATATCAAATTTTGTTATTATCGCTGCCATAGTATTTGTTAATGATACAATGTTGTAAAAGTAAAAGTAATTCAAATCACCTGTACAGTGGTCCTTGCACCCCCATGCGCCGGTACAATTATACGCTAGTTGCGGTCTGTACCAGAACGGAAGAAGAAGAAGAGAATCTGTCAATCTACTACATACACATGTAGATAAACAAGAGGCTCATATCGCTCAACTGAGTTGCACACAAAAGAATGACAGTGGACGATTTGTAGGAGGCCCTTGAGTTTTTGCTACCTTAAGGTTACGAGAAAATTTCTATGTAGTGGTTGCAGAGAAGTTGAAAATGCATCAGCCAATCAGAGCCCTTGGCAGCCATATTTTTTTGACTGATCGACAAAAGAAACACAAACTTAGTAGAGGACCTTGAGTACTTGCTCCCTGATAGGTTTCATGAAATTATGTGCAGTGGTTGCACAAGAGAAGTCGAAATAGAGTCTGAATTCCTTGCAACGGTTGCAGGGAAGAAGTAAAAAATGCGACAGCCAATCAGAGCCCTGTCAGCCATATTTGTAGATTCATCTGCACGAAAAACACAAACTTGGAAGAGGACCTTGTGTACTTGCTTCCTGTAAGGTTTCATGAAATTCTGTGCAGCAGTTTCAGAGGAGAAGTTGAAAATGTGTCAGCCAACTGTGCATATTTTCCTCCACATACATTTGTATTGGCCCTGACCAAGTTCCCCCACAAGTGAAAAAACACACATGCTCCTGTAGAGAGATGGTTTGAATCTGCCTGGCTAATCACAGTGCAGAATAATTATATGATTACTTTAAATCATGAATCTACAGTGGAAGAACTTACAGAAAGCGTGCCACATGTTGTCCCACAAACAAGATGATGCTCACCACTAATACCTTGATGTACATAGTGGACACTGTGTACTTGATTCAGTCTTATCTAAATGATACTGAAAAAGAAAATACACATAAGGGAAGTACATGTACATGTAACAAATGCAAATAATGCAGCTCTGTCACCTGAAAGAAGCTTTGTTTTGGCCTTTTATCAATGTGACATCATATAATTTTTTTTTGCTAATTCGGAAACTAGCCATCTCACCGATATCTTCGAAATTAAAGGAGTTTAACATCTTAGCTTCATCCCTCCAATGCTATTTTGAACATAGATTTTATTTGGATATGCTACTGAATCGACCCTACAGGAAATTTTGAGCCGCGCACTCTCTGTAATGTAAATGTAAAAATCTAACTTCAAAAAAATAAAGAGGGCGCTACTGAAATTATTTTTGGTGGCTCCGCTGAAAGCATCACTGATGAGAATTTAATATTTGAAACACGTGTCTGGTGCATGTAAATTGGTTTGGAATTTTCTTCAAGAAGGTAGAGAGTTGGAACCCTTCGACATTTTACAATGGTATTAAAGTTATATTAAATTTAACTTGATGTTCATAAAATTAAAACTGTACTGGGCTGCATTCCATTATGCGGACGTTCAAGAAAGATCCCATTCTGATAATGAATCGCTTCAAAATAGCAACAGTGGAAAGAGCAATTGATATCCACAAAATCCAAAAATAAAGTCATTATTGGTGTTGAAATATTATAGGTCTAATTTTACTTATTTTTTCAAATGTTCACCATTTCTTTTTACATTTTGCCGAAATTTCCAATTAAAATAAAAATTCCGAGCACTGTAAGGAGATGCTATTTTTAGCAATTAGGAATCCTTCTTCTCTATAATTGCTAAAAATAGTATCTCTGAAACTAACCATAATAGATATAGATTAATTGACATATTTCTAGAGCTTGGCTCTGATTGATCCCTGACGTCACAACACACTTGCACATTTGACATAAGCAAGGCGATGAAACAGTCTTGCAGGAGTCGATTTTAAAATAGCGATAACGTCATTAATTTCTACAGCATGTCACAAGAAAAGGAAAGAAGTTGCATTTTGTCGGTCAATAAAATATCCAATATAAGGTTAAGGCATATCAATTTAAACGATTCGCGAGGAATTTATGCCTATTTAACACCTGCGGTAAACTTGACTAAAAATCTGTCAATCTAAGACAGAAAATATGCAGGAATCAGCTGCAATGAATTAAGGTGGGTCCCTACTCGTGAATCTAACAGATGAATTTTGTATTTTAAGGTTATTTTCTATACATAATAGTCAAAATGACATAATGAACACAGACATAGATAGGTAATTTTGTTTTCATTAAAGATATAGTACATTAAAGAAAGGTACCCTAACACTTAAAAATTGAGAAATATCAAATATCCATCATATGCTTTTGAACCCTCCAAATTCAGTGATGATACGAAAGTGTTTTATTTTATGACAACAAGTCATATAGAAGAAATACAACACATCAAATGATATTGTAACATAAATCTAAGTATGATATATCTCCAAACATTAGGGTACCCTCTTTTAACTTCATAACATTTTTGACCAAGAATATGTACTAAATCCAACTTTTTGCATAAAAAACAGATGATTTTTTTTCATTTTGTAATATTTCATAAAATTATGTATGTAGATGAAGAAAAAATCACATACAGGTACACAATTTTTGAAATGATCAAGGTATGGCTCCAAACATAGGGGTACCCCCTTATAATGTTATCATATTTTCGTCAAATAATATATAGTATATCACATTTTTGTGCAAAAAACAACAGATGGAATTTCTTCAAATTGGATCATTTTATACGATAATGTATATAGATGGTGAAAAAATCGCATACAGGTATACAATTTTATGAATGATCAAGATATGGCTACAAACATAAGGGTACCCCCTTATCATTTCATCACATTTTCAACTAAGAAATTATACTATATGATTGGTGTTGTAGTAGTTATTGAACAGTAAGTAGGACGAATCTACCCCACCGGAAGCAGAGTAGGAGAGATGCGCACAAGACGATATGCTGGCCAGCAGGATACAGACCTCGTGCACCTAGAGGTAAGCCATATATATAGTTTACCCCTCTTCCCTGCCCAGTACTCCCGTTAGACAGTTAAATACCTCCACTCGGATTACTTCACTGGCGACGAGGATTAAAAACAAACAGTAAAAAGTTGGAAAAACTCGTTCCAGTGGGGGAGCCTTTGATGGGGGCTTCCCGCCATCTGACAATGGGGTCTCGTGACCCGACGTGAATTCTCGCCCGCCATTTTGTTTTTATTTTGTTTACTTCCGTTTTACGCGAGCTTGTAGGGGTCGAGTAAAAAGTAGTACCCTACCAGCCCAGCGTTATTTCTGTAAATAATCATTGTTTTTGTGAATTAATTTGTTTATTCCTGTGTTCTTTGTTTGTTTACACTTGTAGTATTCATGGACAAGTGCATCAAACCCTCTATCGACCTGCTTAGTGAAAGTGAGCCTCCCACGGGGGTCGACTCAAAAGTGACTAGAGTCCAATCAGGTTCACCCGGCAGTGGGGTCTGGGGACCTGACAAGGTCAATGATGCACTTAATGCACTGCAGTCTACTTGTACAGATCAGACTGCGAATTTCTGTCCAAGGTTGGAGGCATGTCGCAATAAGCTGGACGATTTTCACTATGCCCGAGAAAGGTCAGTTAAGAGAATAGAAGCGTGCATTGAAGCACGCGCAGAGGCGCGAGAAGCGCAAATAGAGGCGCAAATGATGGATCAGACAAGGTCTTGGAGACAACTTGAAAATAAAATTGACCAAAAGATTGACCAATTGATGCACTTGATGTCGAGCCATTTCCTGTCACCTGATAAGATGGCAGTGGACCCTGTGAGTACAGGGACCTCGGGGTCCGGGGGTAACTCCAGGGTGGCCAGGCCCCTGACCCAGGTAAAATGTCCCCAATGGTAAGCGGGGGGCAAGGGGTGCCTAGTGGATTAGTGCAAAACCAAGGTCATGGTAAATCCCTAGGGGCAATTGGAACATTGCCAGCCCAGTTGGGGCAGTCACAGGGGTTTAATGTTGCGAGTGGTTCACATGGTTTTGACCCAAGTAGGCAATCACAGGGGCATGGCACTGCTACAAATATATCAGGCTCTAATGAAATAAACAATCACTATGGTGTTGCAGGGATTACGGATGCCCAAAAGGGGCAATTACAGGGATTACAAAGTAGTTTTGCACAAGGACAAGGTCATGACCCATCAGTAGTGATGATGGGGGCCCAGACGGGGCCATATAGTAGTAGCTATCCATATATGGGAGTTGAAGGTCACATGGAATCTCCAGGGGAAAATGGGGTTATGGTAGCCCAGCAGGGGCAATGGCGGGGGTACAGTCCTGAGTTTAATATCCCATTTCCTGGATATCAAGGTCAGTCCCTGGAGGGAGTAGGGACTATGGCAGCCCAGCAGGGGTATGGCCCTGGAGTATACACTCCGCATATGGAAGAAACGGTTCGTCAAAGGCAAATGACGCAATTGTCTAGTTGTCACCCATCCTGGGATCAAGGTCAAGGGTATGTGGTACCCTTGCAGGATGGGCAGTGCACGATGGGCTCGGTAGGCAATGAAGCCACTATGATAAGTCCAGTTGGTATGAGTTATATGGGGTCACATGGTGAAAGTGACCGTGGATCACAGGGGCCCGGAGCGTCCCTGTCGTGTGGATTCGAGCAGTGTATGGGTACGAATCCCACCCCGTCTGTTGTTGATTGTGAATCAGGGAGGCCTGGAGTGCCCCACCTGTTGGGATTAAGGCAGAATGATAATCCCACCCCTTTTGTAGGTGACTATGAGTCACAGGGGCCTGGAGCGCCCTACCCGTTGGGATTATGTGAGAATCCCGACCCCATAAGTTCGATGCCCTACACTATCTCCTCGCAGTCTGGAGGATTGTCTAGTGTAGGAGGACCTAAAACACGGGGGCACGAAGCACCCTCATTGTTGGGAGCTGGACCAAGTTTCGGATATGGCCCTGGCCCGTGTAATGGTATACCTGGGGAGTTAACTGTCGTGGGTAGTGATGGATCACAGGGACTTGGTGTGTCCTATGGGATGTGGTCTGGGCAAGGAATAGGTAATAGCCCCGCCCAATTAGAAGTCTCCCCCGAGGTAGAGCCTAGAGATCCCCCTGTCCAATATGGTGAAAGGAGGATGCGTAGTCGTGCACCAGACCGTAGTGCACGCTCCGATAGAAGTCGGTATTGTAGTCCCAGCCCTGGGTATAGGGAAGAGGTAAAGAGGGCCAATGAAGGCAGTTCGCAAGTGGTTGGCGAATCTGGTAATGAAGGACATCTAGGTAGAGAATGCCCTGTTACGTGTGGTCCTATTCCCTATGTGAAAGGTCACTCAGCCTCAAATGAGTCTAAAGGTGGTGAGAGGGTTGTGAATACCCTCCTTGGTGTGAACACATTGGAGAGTGAGAGTAAAATTCCTCACGCAAGAGTCAAGGTCAATGGCGAATTAGAGGTCAATGCCATTGTTGGTACAGGGTCAAGCATAACCCTAATTTCAAACCGAGTGTACGACAGGTTGTCAAGGAAACCGAAGGTCAAGGGTCATACAGAATTCGAAACTGCTAGAGGCAGTGTTATGCTCACAGAGGAGCTTGAGGCAATCCCCTTAAGGATGGATAAGTTTGAAACCAAGTATGTGGTTTACAAGGGAGACATAGTGTGTGACATGATCTTAGGCCTTGATCTCCTATCAAGAGCAGGTGCAGTTATTAGTTTTGGCACTAGCAACGTCAAGGCTATGGCTGAAAGCACACCTCTCAGTGGGTCAGGTCAGGGTCAGGTTGACCCCAAGGTCAGTAAGAATTTGAAGGAGGATGAGTCTCCTCCTGTAGACCCTATGAAACTCACCCAAGATAGAAACCAGACTGAACAAAGCTCCAAGGTTGACCCCAAAGTCAGTGAGGGTGTGAAGGAGGAAGAGTGTTCAGTGATTTTTTTCAGTAATTTGGGAATGGGGTCGGGGCCCGTGCAATTGGGAAAATTAACGACGTTTGGGAATATTTTGGGAAGTACTTATATAAAAGTTAAATGACAGTTTATACAATCAAAAGTTCAGAATTGAATGTTTAATCAGATAATTTTCTTTTAAATATGATTTAATTTCTTATGCTTATAACAATATGGCAAATGATTAGTAAATTTGCTACTTTTGAACCAGTAAATTTCACTAATTTCAGTTATTATTTCATCTCTATGTGATTGGGAAATTTTAGAGCCACATTTGGGAAAAAAAGATACTATTTCTCATTGGGAATGGGGCCGAATAACGGCCCCAAAAAGGGGCAAAAAAAATCCCTGGTGTTCCCCTGTTGACCCTACGAAATTCACCCAAGTTGGTAACCTGGCTGAACAACTCTCATTCAGACACTGGTACATGTACTTCGTACTTACCTCCCACAAGTGATGCACCGCCTACTGACAATGTGAAGAAAAAGGTCACTGAACATGTACCTGATAACTCGTACTTGCCTCCCACGAGTGATGCACCACTGACCGACACTGCGAAGAAAAAGGTCTCACATTTTCCTAATAGAAGGATTGACCCATGGGAAGAGCCGATGGAGGCCAAGACAGTTTCATGTGACGCATGCAGTGGGTCTACATGTAGGTTCCACCCAAAGCCAAAAGGTACCACCAGGGAGTATGCAGAATCACTGCGTACTCATAAATGCCCTCCATGCTTTCCCAAGGTAAACCGGGCACATGCGTAAACCCCCCTCCCGATCCCCAACACACCTTGTCCCTATACATGCTATACCTAGAAGGTTCCCGTCTCTAACCCCCATCCCTCAAAGGGACCCCCTAATCCCCTACCACGGATAGATATTATGGGTACAGTACCCATTTCTCCTTGATCATTCGCCCCATGTCTGTTATGGGCTTTAGACCCATTTCCTACTCCCTGCCCCAGCAATTCCCCCTCCCACTATTTCCCCTATCCGAACGTCCTTTTTTTTCTAAAAGGGGGAAGGGATTTGGGAATTGTTTGACCTTTTTAGGGTCATTCCTTGCCCCTCTATAATATGTAAATATTACAACAGAAGGTACTGTTGGATGTTTCAGGGGCTGTAAATATGTTGTGTTGGTGTTGTTACATGTATTCTTTATTTGTGTGTTCCTTAACTCATAGTAACTAACAAGGGTATATCTTTGGCTTTAGCCCTCCTTTTGAGGGCGATCTAAAACGTGCAATTAATACCTGCAATTCCAATACTCCCCCTTTCCAGTAGGTAATCCAGTCCTTATCAACAAAAGGGGGAAGGGTGTAGTAGTTATTGAACAGTAAGTAGGACGAATCTACCCCACCGGAAGCAGAGTAGGAGAGATGCGCACAAGACGATATGCTGGCCATCAGGATACAGACCTTGTGCACCTAGAGGTAAGCCATATATATAGTTTACCCCTCTTCCCTGCCCAGTACTCCCGGTAGACAGTTAAATACCTCCACTCGGATTACTTCAGTGTGGACATTGATGGATTGCACCATCTTTTGATTCTTCTGGCATTTAAGATCTTCTGTCTTTGTTTTTCAATGCGCTGGCTCGTCCCTCACCAGCCATTGTAAAACGTTATATGCAGACTGCTGCATATAAGGAAAACCTATAACGGTTCGAGTAGGGAGACACCTTAAGACAGGAAAATAACTGAATAAGAAAATAGCGTCTTCGTTGCACTGTAACTACTTTAAATAGACATGTCAATGAATCTCAAACGAGATTGGTTTTCATCTCTGTTTCTGTTCTCAGTAACATTAGAAAAGGTCCAGTGCAAGAATTGAGTTTACCAGTTTATATCCCGGGTAGTTTACATTGGATCGTTCTAATTCTTCAACCCTGTCTGAAGTTGATCAGTCTCTAAGATACATTGAAGATATATTAAATGCAAAATACAAATATCAATTAATGTTGAATACTTGGAGAAAGTTTAATAATCCAGTCTTAAGCTGCTCTTTAAAGTCTTTTAGACGTCGATCTCGTCTTCTTTGGGCGGCGCTGTCCATGAAAATGAAAGTAAAACTATTTTTCGAAGAAATACGGAGCAGAAAATCCGTATATATACATATTTCACGATTGCAAATGAGATAAAGCAGATCCTGGCGACAATCTCAACAGCACTCACAATAGAGCACCAAACTGAGCATCGATGGACCCCCAGCAAGCTAGAGATTGGACCAGGTGCCTGGGAGGAGTAAGCACCCCTGTTTGGCTAGCCGCATTTCAAATAATGTACCAGTACATAACACTGTCACAGGCTGTAAAAACGCCTGGTATGTGGTCATACACATACAGTACGCACACATACCAGGCGCTTTTCTTTTACAGCCTATAGTACAAAACATCAAAATGAAAAACAAATGTTTATTTTTAAATCAAAATAAAAACACAAGAAGTACAAATTAAACATACGCAGATCAAATAAAACCCGGCTCTAGAAATCTGAACTTAAAATCTTCATTAATATTTTTTTTTTTTTTGATTAATTTTAATTTTTATCGTGAAAAATTTTCCGGCAGCCTTTGATAGATCTTATTCTCTTGTTACTATTGATCAATTATCATCACATTGTATCCAAACGCTTAGCAAGAAAATTCATTCTCTATTTTCATCACGTTTTTTTTTTTTTGGTTTTGTTTTGTTTTGTTTTGTTTTGTTTTGTTTTGTTTTTTTGTTTTTTGGACAAACACCCGATCGATCTTTAGTTTTTGGTAAGTTATAAGTAAACAATTGAAAAAAAAACTCCAATGTACATTTCAGAAGGATATTATAATAAACTAGCTTTATGAAGACGAAAATGCATGGAGCGAAAGCATTGGCGAATATTACAACATTGGACTCAAAAAACGAGACATGCTGAACTGAAAAAATAAGCGGATATCTTATAAGGACAATAAATACAAAACACAAAAGATATGTACCGAAGGAACGGCGAACATAAAGACAAAGAGTTCACTCATATTTTAAAAGGTATTATTCAAAAGGATAAGAGTTTTTAAAGACACGGACTTAAAAAAAGCATGCTCAGCTCTAAGGGATTGATGTTCAAAGCGAGCGTACAACGTTGTTCAAAATGAAGAGAACACCAATACCTTTTCCCGACTTCTAGATAGACGCATGAATTTGTAAACGAGAATAATCGGTTGAGATGTGTTTCAATTACTTTAATATTTACAGTATCCATCAGCATTACATGTAAGAGAATAAGAACACTTTTGATTCAATTCAACACCAGTACGCAGCCCTTGTAGAACGAACTTGTCGACCCTATCAAATTCCCGGTAACACAAAACATTTTCGAAATATGTTTGTATGGTTTCAAACGGGTTCTGTCGAAACATTTCTGTCAAAATGCTACGAGAAAATTTTTAAAACACTGTGCAGTTGTATATAATGTTTTAAAACGTTTTTAAAACAACTTTTAAGACCGCTGAACAAAATGAAATGTTTCCAAAAATGTTTTTAAAATTGATATTTCTGGAACCATACAAAATCACGTTTCTATAACATTTACTGCAATATTTTTGACATTTTTTTAAAAACATAATTATGTTAACTGGGTTCATCATCTGAATCATGGCAAGGTTCCACATCATGCGTTATTTCATTTACTTTATTTGCGAAATATACCACTCACTTCAAAATACAGAGATTGTCTAAGAATGATCTGCGAACATAAGGTCTTCCAGCAAATTGTCGGAATTCCAATGGAGACCAATTGTGCCCCACTCCTTGCCGACATTTTCCTTTACTCGTACGAAGCTGAATTCATTCAATCTTTGGTCTCTGAAGGGAAAAGATACTTAGCTTCTGACTTCAACTTCACTTACAGACACATAGACGATGTGTTGCCCATCAATAATCCAAAATTCGCGGATTACCTGAGCAGTATCTATCCTTCGGAGCTTGAAGTCAAAGAAACTACAGAGACAAATAATTCAGCATCCTATTTGGACATAATGTTGTCCTACGACACTGATGGTCACATGAACACCTCACTCTATGACAAACGTGACGACTTCAATTTCAGCATTACGAACTTTCCTTTTCTGAGTAGCAACATCCCTTCATCGCCTGCTTATGGCGTGTTCATATCTCAGTTGATACGCTATGCCAGAGCAAGTACCAAATATACGGATTTTGTTCTGTCAGCTAGGCGTCTTTCAGATAAGCTTCTCAGTCAGGGATATGTTTGTGACCGACTAACATCGTCACTGAGGAAGTTCTACGGTCTATATGGGGAACTCGTCATACACTATGATGTCCCACTATCCAGAATGGTGGATGATATTCTGACCATTTGAACCATCCAACCAAAGATTGTACTCTATATCTTCCAAAATGGAAGTAACCGGATGTGACAGTTCTACCGAATTGAAGCGACGGGTGTTGCATGCAAGCAGGAGATGCTTACTCTTCCTGGACACCTGGTCTCACTCTCATATCGGGAGTTCGCTTCTTTTCATATGGTGGAGGTTTTTGTTTTTGTTTGCTTTGGTTCCTGTTTTATCCTGATTTTGTATGCCTTCGGTTTCTGATTTTCTGAATTATCGATTTTGTACTGTGGACAGGGATATTGTCATTATCCATATTTGTCATACATTAGTCACAGCTATACATTCTTAACAAATACTCTAAAACAGAACCAAGACGTCATGTACCACAGGGGCGAGGTATCATAGCTTGGTCACAAACCCTTTCCATAGCACAAAACCTTTTCTCTAGAATTATCTTATAAAAACCCCAAGGAAGGACACTCTCTTTGTACACGATCGTGGTTTTCTCTTTTTCCTTCCTGCAGGCTGATCCCACTGGGTGAATCCAGATTGCTTGTTTAAACTTGAAGCCACGATCGTGTACAAAATAGATATATACGAGTAGCTATCATATAGGAAGTGTCCACCGTTGGGGTTCATAGTGTCTTTTTCTAACTTTCAATTCTGAATCATTAAAAGTTAGCACATGACTAACAGTGTGCTCACTTTTAATGATTCAGAATTGAAAGTTAGAAAAAGACACTAGTGTAGACTTGTAGAGGAAAGGGTTGTGCCAAGGAAAGGGTTTGTGATCAAGCTATATATGATACCTCACCCTCATTTTTGTCTTTGTGGAGTTCATAAAAATGTGGGAAAATGACAAGAATGTGAACGTTAAGTTAAATTTTAAATTTTATCATTTTCTTTTCTATTGTTCAATTACTGCATTTCATGAAGTACCACTGATGAGGATTTACTATCAGATATCAGAAACACGTGTCTGGTTTGAAATTATATTCAAGAAGTAAAGAATTGGAACACTTTCATTATTATTGGGCATAATATTATTTACGCAATGTGGCTTAATAGGATTCTTCTCCCTTCTTTGTGTTTCATTTTGTTCTTGCTTGTCCACTCTGAGTTTTGCTGTGGTTGTTGCGACCAGCTCTTATCGGAAATCCCACCTTTTCCTTTAGAAATCATGGAAACAGAACCTCCATATTCTGCATTCTATATACATTTAATTGTAATACGTTTTCTCTGTTAAAAGTTAAGACATGCTCAAAATTTCGATGCAAAATAAAGGCACAAAAAGATAGTTACTTGATGTGAAATGCTCAATTAACAAAGCGGATGAAGTGAAAATAAGGATATAATTACCTAAGTGGCTTGCCAGAAATACCAGAATCTTTATAGAGATACTTCTCCATGATTTTTATCGGAATATGTTTTCAGCCAGAATTGATGGGCTTGAATATGCAGAAGGAGATATGTTTGTATTTAATGCTGTAAATCTGGTCTAATTCTGTCAATGTATCAAAGAATAACATGTAATTTAACTATTTCCGAACGATAATTCGGCATATAAAGCGTACGGAAAATGAAGAACATTCCTGAAGAGTTCTCAAACGAATGAATCCGTATCTACATGTATAGTTGTGATTGGACCTGCTTTTCAAACAAGAAGTACATATGTAACAGTCAATGTTTACAGTCATGTATTGTGAAGAAAATAAGGGAGTTTTGCCTTAATTCATTTTTCAGGTATGTAATTTTTATCTTTTTTGAAGGAGATTGAGCCTTGTTTTACTATAAATTTTAAGTTGCATTTTATTATTCAAATCCTCTTCCGAGAATAAAATGTCTTTTCTTAATTTTATCAACTTTGTATTTTCCTTGTGAGTTTTCCATATAACTTCTGAATTTGGAAATGTATCTACCAACATATTGATATGAAATTTAAATCTTATATAGATTTTTTTTTGGGTTCCATTTCTTTTATTCTCAACGAAGTTAGAGAACAGTAAAACTTTTACGTAGATATTTGGGTAGAATAGAATGTATGATGACTGTCAAAGTAAAGTACCTTACATGTACAACGGTTTAATATTCTAGATGGGAGAACCAAAACTGAAAAAGCTAGCTTGCTTATCAAGAAATTTTGGTCGTTATGACGATGAAGTAATGCCTGTTGAATTCAAGTCATTGAAAGTTCTCCGTTCACCATATCGTGAAAAAGTTAAAGTCGCCGATTCACCTAGCTACAGGGTCATACTAAAGAAGAAGAAGAAAGAGTGGAATCCGCTGTCCTCCTTACAAGAACAGGGATGTAGGTAGGATTGCTTTTATAAATCATCATGAAATAATCATCACAGCGGAACACACACTAAAAGAAATAGAACAAAGTGAGGGAGACAAACCAAAACAATGACATTGTATAATTGAAACATGACTGACAACACAATATTATTATTATATATATATAATGCACAACCAATGTTATTCCCTGAGATGAACTATTGAAGTGGATCGAGCGTGTTGCATTTCTGCATGTAAACGCTCGTGACGTCACAATGTACAAGCTCTACAAAAACATGCAGCAGGGGCTGTCATAACCTGCAAACTGAACCCGCGGTGAACTAAGCTTTGGAGTTAAAAGGAGGGGACCCGGAAAAATTTACATTGCATCACACCGTAACAAAACACAAATAAAGACACGTATTATATTATATGAATAATCTCCACAAAGTCACAGCGTAAAATGAAATTCATTAAAGGCTTATAGGCGGCGCCAATCAATGAGTAAGCATTGTTACTTTAATTGTTTTTGATTCAAAATTTGAAAGAAAATACTTGTTTTTATCAAAAGGAAGGACGGGATCTCCATCAAAACTCGGTTGCAGTTTCTAATGGCAAGAAGAAAGGAGGGGATCTCTAACAACACTCGGTTGCAACACCCACATCAAAACCCTAAAACATCCAATGCAAAACACAGAGAAGACACCCACAGAAAGAAACGCAAAAGGGATAAGGAACACCAACTCATACCATAGAAAAAATGAAACACAAAAAACACACATAAACCCAAGAGACAAACTCACACCATAGAAACATGAAACAC
Source organism: Pinctada fucata (assembly GCA_028142955.1). NCBI lineage: Eukaryota > Metazoa > Mollusca > Bivalvia > Pterioida > Pteriidae > Pinctada > Pinctada fucata. The sequence goes on from AP027115.1 coordinate 28,241,714, forward strand.
AAAAGACCACACATAAACCAACGAGACTAATGGGTAACCGCTGCCGATTTAGGAAGGTCACCTGTCATGCTTGATATACCCCAAGGTTGCCAGATGCAACAAACCGCGACCCACTTTTCGTATATATATTACGTAAGATATCCGGTAGGGGCTGTAAGAGAGAAGCTAATTTCAAATTTGGTATGAAGATCCAGTATGAATTCATCTATCGCGAAATATACAAAAGAAAAAGGACTTTGACTTTGATTAGCCTATTTCTGAAGTCTTAAAACGAAACAGTAACTTGTCGATTTTTCAATGAACGCCGAGTTAAGACCCTTTACATAACCCATAGTTACATCAAACATCTTGGAAACAAGATAAATTCCTGTGTAGCAATATAATCCGTGAACTGAGGAAAAACAACGAGCACCCGACACTGACTTTGAACGGACATTCTTTATATAAAAGTAATCGATGTGTTTCACCGAATTGCGTGCGCACAATCTTCACACTGGATGGATGCGGTCTCTGACAATAATTGGTTGCAGCACCCACAGCAAAGCATCCCTTAGAAATTGGACATAGGGACTATGTACAACCCATGTTCTGCTGGCTGAAGTGAACTCATAGTCGATCACCAGAGAAGTCTGACCGAATTTAAAACAAAGGAGGGAATCTCAGTCAACACCAGGCTGCAACATCCACAGCAAAACCAAAAACACCCTAAGCAAAAAACATAGAGCAGACAAGCACAGGAAGAGAAGCGAAAGAGACAAGGAACACCGACTCACACCATAGAAACATGAAACATAAACGACTACACATTAACCAACGAGACCAATGGGCAACCGGTGCCAACTTAGGACGGTCATCTGCCACGGAAATAACAGAAGGTGTGGTTATCCTGGATTACTTGCGCACAACCCTCCCACTTTTCCGATTAAGTAACTGAGAACTGCTTAGAACGATCTAAAATATACACAAGAACAAAACGAATCGCGTTAGCGTTGAACTTTTTTCTTTCATATATGAATATCGGACCGCTTTAATATATATATCATCCCAATATACCATCTCAACATCCAAAGGTCACTTATGCCAGTTTGCTTACTGTAGCATCAGTTCTTTGTCAGATACTACGCCACCTTAAACTGTTTAACCAACTCAAGCAGAAAATGTAGATGCACATGTTGAAAATTGTGATTCCAATGAAAGGAAGGTTGTGCGCATATATTCCGGACAACTTCAATATTGTCGTTTTAATTTGTTTATCATTGGAGTAAATTATCCTACTCATTTAGTTATAGGAATGTTCTATAATCTCCTTTGGATTTTATAACGTTTTTCACAACTGTACATCTACATGTCGCCGTTGCGTGGTTTGTTCGTTCGTGCTCTCTGTGTCCTCGTTATCGTTTGTCGTCAATAATGCGAAGGGTTACAACTCTATACCTTCTTGAAGAAAATTCCAAACCAATATGCAATTATATGCATTTTATATGCACCAGACATGTGTGTCGGATATTCAATCCTCATTTGTGATGCTTCCAGCTAAATTAAAGTTCTTTTCATAAGCCGCCAAAATTCATTGAGATAACACACTCTGGTTTTATTTTAGAATTTAAATTTGTGTATTTACTGAACAGAGAGAACGCGGCTCCAAATTTCCTGTAGGGTCGATTGAGTAGCATATCCAAATAAAATCTATTTTCAAAATAGCATTGGAGTGATGGTGCTAAGATGTTAACCTCCTTTAATTTCGATAATATTTTGGATGAAATGACAAGTTTCCGAAATAGCCAAATAATATGTATGTTGTCAAACTGATAATGTGCTAAAACAAAACTTCTATCAGGTGACAGAGCTGGAAAGAAATAATTGATACACTTTAAAGATCCAATGTCACGGGGAACGAGTTTAACTGCTCCGCACTGCAATAGGAAAAGTGATCCTCAATTTGATCAAGTGCATGCCTGAACAATTGTTTTAGTTTTGCACTGTTAAAAGACCCCCAACCCCCAAAACTTAAGATCAAATTGTCTAATTATCATAATTATTTTACCTGGAGTGAGTGAATGAAAGTCAAACACAAAAACCTGAATTCAGAATTGAGGAGATCCCCAAGAGCGAGGACAGAGGAGAAGAGAAAAGACAGACAAACAGACGAAAATAATATAATTTGTTTTTAAACAATTTGAGTTTGATACAATAAATGTACTTAAAACCGAAAATTAGGTCAAATAAGTGTCCTTAATTTGTGTTTTGTTACGGGTATGCAACACGCAGCAAGTGCATTTATTGTATATGTATTGCTTGCGCGATTAATGCACTTGCTGTGTGTTACACGTACATACCCGTAACAAATCACAAATAAGGACATTTATACTATATATGCACCACAATTGTCAGTTTCATTCTCTGAAATCGCGTTTTCCAGATAAACGGCGACGTTAAGATGTATGTCACCGCGGGTTCAGTTTGCAGGTTAGAGCAGCCGCCGCTGAAGTTTTCTGCAGAGTTTATGCATTACGTCACGACCGTTTTATACAGAGTACAGCACGTTCCTTTCAATAGTTTCATCCGAGGGAATTTCATTGCTTGTGCATATATATTGAGTTATTCACAACGATCATAAAGATATGACCTTGATATGTGATAGCGATTATTTATTGACAAATGCATGATTTAAAAAGGACGCATGTTTAAAACTACGTACAAGTACATATTCAATTTGCGTGCAATGCTGAGGCGCATGTACAATATCAATCGCAACTTTCTATACGTATAATGTGTTTTGCATTCTATACTGTCCAGCCACCTGTTGATGACATATTTTTGTTCACTGTGTAAACCACAAAACATCTTCAACAACAACATGTTTGCTGTCCATTTAGGGAAAATGTTGATTTTTATTTTTATGTAGCTATATAATTATCAACAAAATAATGAAACATTATTAGGAATAATGAATGTTGATATTGGGCATCAAGTGCATTATAACATGCAGTCAATAATTAACCGATTTGCACAGCACTCAATAGGATTTTTACTCCCATGTGACCTATGACTATTTATTTACTCAATGGAAAAGCCAATTAGATAATAAGGACCATTATTGCGTAACGTTTCATCGAAAATTACCGTGAAAAGCCATCAGCAAAATCACGTCATCTTCTTACATTTCCAAATGCATTTATTTTGTCTCCAACTGGAATGTCGGTAATCTCCACCCGGACAGTTTCTTGCATGTTTGTTTGGTTTTTTAACGAGAGCGTCACTGACGTAAATGATTTAACAATTTACGACAAATTCAGTATTCAGTTCAGTAAGGAAATAATAAGAATGAAACTAATTCCCAGAAAGTACTACAGTGATCAAAGAGGAGCATCCACCTACAACATCATGAACAACACCTTAAACCACACCTACTTACAATTACATACCGTATAACCAGAAATTTTCGCGAGATACTAATTTTCGCTATATTCGCGAGTGATTTGGAATCGCGAAAAATTATCCTCACGAAAAATTGTGTTTGATAAGGTATAACATCAATTGGTATATTAGTGCCATTTTGGTTTTACTGTACATGTGTCATTCTTCATATATCCCGAAGTAAATGGAGTGTATTCTTAAGATAGAAATAACTGAAACTTCAATAATGGAAGGTACAAAACAGTGAGGTCATATGTACATATTTATTTGTAATTTCGGAATCGCGAAAAATTGTACTTGCAAAAATAAAGGTACCCTATTTTACCATGAAATCGCGAAATTTGATACTCGCGAAAATTTCTGGTTATACGGTACTTTATTTCAATACAAAATTTTGTTTACTTGTCAAATTGTTTTCTATTGCGTGAAAATATTTCATTCAGTTTTATTTATTTATATATTTATTTATTTTTTATTTTATTTTTTTTTTTTTGCTTTTGTTTTGTTTTGCTGGTCAGATGCTGTTTTTTTATCTCTTTAATTTTTTCTGCTGTTACACAGATTGGGACTGAACTGATAAAAAGTGTGTAACGTTCAAACTTTAACCAAAGATAGAAAGAAGTATTGATGCAGGCACAATGTGTTAAGAATCTGCTGGTGGGTTACACCCAAGTGAGAACATTTCTATCGTTTTGTTAGGTCAATACACCCATTTCTCTATCATCTAACTTTGCCATTTACATTATTCCTTAATTACTGAATAAACTTGCCTTTTTCAACACAGAGTGCTGTGAAAATTTCATTTACTGCTGTAAATTATTCAAGGAATCACACATGTGAGTATCCTAACAGAAACTTTTCACAAATTCATTCTCTAGATTATAAGTATCGCATTTTTTTTTTGTAAACTGCGCTTCGAGAAGTTTTGTTGCTTTTTGAAACTCGCCTTTTAAAGGAATTAATCGACAAAAGAATGTCGTTGTCAAAAGTGACAAACATCTATCGTTTAACCTCTAATTTTTTTTATATATATACATGTATTTTTAAAAATAACACTTCGTATTACTAGTAATGATTGTAAAATAAAGAGTAGATAAGACTAAACAAGCGAAAAATTTAATTAAGTTATTTCTATTATAATTATAGTGTAGATACGATCATAGCAGGGAAAATATCATTATGCTATGCTAAAATACGCTCTGCAAAACAATTGCATGCGTACATGTACAATCTTAACGATGGACGAACCTCTGTTATAGACTCATTGAATTTTCGAAAAAGAAGTCAAGTGATTTTTTATACGGATGTTGCTCTCGGTGGATCTCTTACAAAAGTTCCCCGCAAGGGGTTTGACACCAAGTGTTTTAAATATTTTACACTTGCGTCGTCGCCATATCACTTTCTACATATATAGAAATAACCTCAGACAGAGCATGGTTTTAGATATTTTCATTTTCGCGCATGAAAATCGAGGGCGGGTGTGGCTAGCCAAACAGGGGATGCTTACTCCTCCCGGGCACCTGGTCCTACCTCTAGCTTGCCAGGGGTCCGTCGATGCTCAATTTGTTGCTCTATTGTGAGTGCTGTTTAGATTGTCGTCAGGATCTTCGTTATCTCATGGGAACATCTTACACGTCTTGCGATCTCTGCTTCATAGGTCAATGTCACTTTCCTTTTTGTTATTATTCCAACAATTTCACGTTACATTTTTGATTGTGTTAATTACTCCAAAGTACTGAATTGATTGTTTTCTACTACACTGTATTCTTTAACCAACTCTCTGCATAAAGGTATTTTTAGTGTCAATGTCTATGGCACGTGTGGGTTTTGTACGATGGTTCTTTCAAGTATTTGTTTGATCTTTCCATCGTGCTTGTTTGATAATTCTCTGTGACATGGTATTCTGTGATATCCCTCTCTGTGTCACATTATTCTTTCATATTGCTTATGATACGGGTTTTCGTCGATGGTTCCCTTAATGCCATGGTGTTTGTCTTGTCGTTTCTTAGTTATTTATATGGTGCACTGATCTCTGCTGGTGGATTGTTTAGTCCCCGAAGATATCGTTTGTCAAGTTTCACAGTGTTTCGGCACTTGACTTGAAATATATTTGTAACTTCTCTGTCACAAAATTTGATGAATGGTTTTCTAAGCTCTGTCCTTAACAGATAGCTTGACAGAAATATTAAGTCAAGTTTAGACTTTTGCTCTTCATAGTTTAATATTATATAGACTCCTTCCTTTTCGGCCTCGATTATCACTGATCAGACTAACTTGTTGAAATGCGCATATCGTGCACTGAAATTTTATGATATACATGTATCATATATGTCAATACATGTATTGACAATTTAAGGAGGTATTGAACACTTTGACGCCAAATTCAATTTTTCTCAAAATTTCTGAAATTATTCATTTCTTGTCTGTCCTTCATCATACAAACTTACATTTGATTCTATCCACAGGAAAAATTTCTATGAGAAATTAAAATATGCATTTTTCAACGTATCCGTGAATTTCTTGATGACGTCATAATATTAAAAGTGTCATTCCAGTTCTCTTAATGCTATTGGTAATTAATTTTGATTTAACTTCTAAAATATTCATAAATGTATTGCTCTTACATAAGGAAAAGATTAAATGAATTGTGTCATAAACAAAGGCAGGATACTAGAATAATAGATGACACAGTCGCGCAAAAAATTGCAATTTCGAGCCAATTGACTTTAGTTGATAGGTGATTATTACGAATTCTGTGGATCAATCCTTGTCAAAAACAAAAAAAAGATCAACAATGTACAGAGATGATTTCACGATTAAACGAGAAAAATTAAATTTGGGATAAAAATTTAACGAAGCTTTTTATTTTCCAATTTTTTCTTCCAAATTCGTCCATTTTCAATGAAGTAACATCCGCTTCCTTGTTATGTAAATTGGTCAACGAATACACTAAAATAAGAATTGAATTTTCTATTTTATACATGTAAAGTTTCAATGCAATACGTTTTGTATTAATGTTTTAATGGCATTTTGAATGCGATCGTTTGTGACGCCATTTTCCCCCGATAACGTCGAAATGACGTCGTGGTTGGCTCATGGATAAAACTTCCAAAATCCACAATTTTGAAAATCGCTATAATTTCTTCAAATTACGTCGGAAATTATTCAAACTTCATCAGAATACTCAAATATGTATATCAATCAGTGTATTAAATGTTTTAAGAAAGTAAGGACTGTACTTTTCCTAGGAAGTGAGAAAAACAAATAATGCTGCCGCCATCTTGGTGTTGAATCCCTCCTTAAGAATTCTCCTAATCATTCCTTTGACTTTAATTCTTATCACAATTAAAGACTAGCTTATATCTGATCGTGGACAATGCAATATGATAAACAATCTTTAAGACAAAATATTAAGGTTTTTCTAGGTCTTTCGTGTATTTCTTTTGACAATAACGTTCTTTCACATCATTCTGATTACTTTCACCAAATTGGCTGTTATAACTGAAACCTTTCTTGTCTTCACCTCGTTTCTATTTCTGTTTCTATAATGAGAGTGACCATTGGTCAACTATTAAAACTGGGGTCTACTTATTGATTGTGATCTTAAGTCAGAAATTCCCGACGGAAGCTATATACAATCGGTTGATGAAGCAAGAAATTAGTTTTTTGTCACTCATGTCATAAAGTTACTTCTAATTAACTGACATTTGGTGACTGGATTTATATTTCTCACTAAAAATGTTTTAAAGAACAAAAAGGTAAAACACTTCAGTGATGGAATTCAGTTTTTGCAAGTGAAAAATGCATTGCTAGATTTGGATAAAAATGTAAAAACTGATGAAGACTTTGTGTCATATCTGTGTCAAGAACAGTTTTTTCCGATCTAATAGAACAATTTGCTATTTTGAACTGTTGATAGAATAATTGTTGCTGGACGTCGAATAAGAAATTAACATTTGATTCCTTTGACCATTGTATTGGATACCGATGCATTACAATCGTGTAGGGAGGAGAGGGGCGACTGGGGGAAAAGACAGCGATGATGATATTGGGGAGATACAGAGCTTCTGGTAAGACTCCATCATATCGACTTCTAAAAAACCTCTAAAATCTAATACAATATAACAATAGTTTTATAGATTACCGGTATACGTCTGGTTGGTTAATGTAAAGTCTTTTGTGTTAAATGTTTTAATCCCAGTGTTATGTATGTGGTTTCCCTCTTCACTTTTGCGTCTCTTCTTGTTTCTCTTCTCTGTGTCTTTGCATAGGGTATTTTGATATGTTGCTGTAGGTACTGCTACTGAGATCTGCTTTTTTGTCTTCTCTGTGTCTTTGCATGGAGTATTTTGATATGTTGCTGTAGGTACTGCTACTGAGATCTGCTTTTTTGTCTTCTCTGTGTCTTTGCATGGGGTATTTTGATATGTTGCTGTAGGTACTGCCACCGAGATCTGCTTTTTTGTCTTCTCTGTGTCTTTGCATGGGGTATTTTGATATGTTGCTGTAGGTACTGCTACTGAGATCTGCTTGTTTGTCCTCTCTGTGTCTTTGCATGAGGTATTTTTATATGTTGCTGTAGGTACTGCCACCGAGATCTGCTTTTTTGTCTTCTCTGTGTCTTTGCATGGAGTATTTTGATATGTTGCTGTAGGTACTGCCACCGAGATCTGCTTTTTTTCTTCTCTGTGTCTTTGCATGGATTATTTTGATATGTTGCTGTAGGTACTGCCACCGAGATCTGCTTTTTGTCTTCTCTGTGTCTTTGCATGGGGTATTTTGATATGTTGTTGTAGGTACTGCTACCGAGATCTGCTTTTTTGTCTTCTCTGTGTCTTTGCATGGATTATTTTGAAATGTTGCTGTAGGTACTGCCACCGAGATCTGCTTTTTTGTCTTCTCTGTGTCTTTGCATGGGGAATTTCGAAATGTTGCTGTAGGTACTGCCACCGAGATCTGCTTTTTGTCTTCTCTGTGTCTTTTGCATGGGATATTTTGATATGTTGTTGTAGGTACTGCCACCGAGATCTGCTTTTTGTCTTCTCTGGGTCTTTGCATGGGATATTTTGATATGTTGTTGTAGGTACTGCTACCGAGATATGCTTTTTTGTCTTCTCTGTGTCTGTGCATGAATTATTTTGATATGTTGCTGTAGGTACTGCCACCGAGATCTGCTTTTTGTCTTCTCTGTGTCTTTGCATTGGGTATTTTGATATGTTGCTGTAGGTACTGCCACCGAGGTCTGCTTTTTGTCTTCTCTGTGTCTTTTGCATGGGATATTTTGATATGTTGTTGTAGGTACTGCCATCGAGATCTGCTTTTTGTCTTCTCCGTGTCTTTGCATGGATTATTTTGATATGTTGCTGTAGGTACTGCCACCGAGATCTGCTTTTTGTCTTTTCTGTGTCTTTTGCATGGGGTATTTTGATATGTTGCTGTAGGTACTGCCACCGAGATCTGCTTTTTTGTCTTCTCTGTGTCTTTTGCATGGGATATTTTGATATGTTGCTGTAGGTACTGCCACCGAGATCTGCTTTTTGTCTTCTCTGTGTCTTTGCATGGGGTATTTTGATATGTTGCTGTAGGTACTGCCACCGACATCTGCTTTTTTGTCTTCTCTGTGTCTTTGCATGGGATATTTTGATATGTTGCTGTAGGTACTGCTACTGAGATCTGCTATTTTTTGTCTTCTCTGTGTCTTTGCATGGGGTATTTTGATATGTTGCTGTAGGCACTGCCACCGAGATCTGCTTTTTTTTCTTCTCTGTGTCTTTGCATGGGGTATTTTGATATGTTGCTGTAGGTACTGCCACCGAGATCTGCTTTTTTGTCTTCTCTGTGTCTTTGCATGGGATATTTTGATATGTTGCTGTAGGTACTGCCACCGAGATCTGCTTTTTTGTCTTCTCTGTGTCTTTGCATGGGGTATTTTGATATGTTGCTGTAGGTGCTACAACCAAGTTCTGCTTGAGATCCACGCCAATCTCTTTCATTATATACCAAAATACGTTCTAATTGATACCGGTATGTTCAAGCAGTTTCATTACAGATACATTTGGCATATCCAACTGTCCTGAGATTAACGTCTTGTTTGATACATGATACTATAAAACCCTACTCAAGTAACGTGTTTTTCTGTAATTGTATATGTTTGCCATCTGACGTACTAATATGATGCCCCTTCTAAGGATTTGATTAAGTTCTATTGTTTCACAGTAATGCATATCAAGACATGTTTAACACTGCTTTGACTATTTATTGATTTGTTTAATATCGCAGTGTCTTTGTATTGATGAATGAAAATTAAACTAGTTGCAAAATATCATATTAACGAAGAAAATAATTACTTCACTTTAGAATACTATTCTATCGTGGAAAGTGATGTCATTTAATCAATTTGGTGTCTTAACTTACCTCAACTTAATTTTTGTTATATGTATTGAAGAATTTTCACCTGATCTTATCAAATGTCATATTATCATCGTATCAAATATGTAATTTGAATATTTACCGGTAGTACTTTTGAAGGCGATCAAAATAAAAAAGAAATACCTAATACATTTTCATCTATGGCTGAAATGAATAAACACGACAGAGAAGCACACAGGACTGTTCTGCATTAAAGTACTAGAAATAATTGTTAAGAATTTTCTTAGAAGAATTCAAATGAGTGAATTCGAATATTTAAAAAAAAACGTAGATTTGCTGTAGGAAAGTCTTACAATTCTTTATACAAGTATGAAATTTGAATTTTTGGAGGAGTAAAATCAGGAATTGAATAACAATTTATTATTAATCTTAGAAAGAAACCTTTTTCAAATGTTATAGTTATCGGCTTTACAAATATATTTCATCCTTTTAAATCATTGCTTATTATCAAACTACACGTGAAATATTGTGACGCCAATACTCAATACTTTTACTCAAACAGAATTCTTCCTATTTCTCTTAGCGTTCGAAAAATGTAACGAATACTTTCATTAAAAACTTTCGATTTTCAAGAAAATAAAAATGTTTCCAGTGAGACTTGTTTTATCTCCCTCATGCATAGCTTTGTCCATAGCTAGTTTCTTTTGGTGATATTTAAAAGTCATGTTTATTCAATATTCTCCTCAAACATTAAAATGTTGATGGAATGGAGCATGGTGATTGGACTTTTAGTGCACTAACTAATACTTATGTGTTTTGAAATCTAATATTGCATTCACAAGAACGGTACATTTTGCATTCAGTTTTAGTGATATCTGGAGTTACTTCCCTCTTGAAAACGTACCTGACATAAACTCATTGAGACGTCACAAAAATCTGTTGAAGCAAGCGTAAAATCAAGGGGAAACAATTGTTACTTACGTGTCATTTTTATAGGAATCTTATTGCGTCACATCGATCGAATTTGACAAGCTTTCATTGAGCTGTTGCTACGGGTGTTGTAATAATGCAGAGAGGAGACGCTGAATCTCCCCAGACACCTGGTCTCACTTCGGAATGTTTTTCATTCCGGGGTTCGCAACTGTTCCAATGTAAATTCTAATGATTTCGGCTTACCTTCTCAACTTTACGACTGAATAACTGATGGGTACTTCTTTGATGTTTATTACATCAGGTACGACCCAAAGTAGAAAATCACTCTGTAAATCGAAAAGACAGATATCCGATGGTGGATTTATAGTCTCGGCGCAACATTTTGCATTTTTTTTTTGTCATTCTGCTTTTATAAAAACGTACACATTCCATAAATTTTAGCGAATTTACACGACAATATATCTCCAATACAGTCGAATGTTTAACGTCTTCAGTTTCAATAGCATCATTTAAGACAAGATAATTTTGCAGCATGGACCAGATATGCACGTTTAAGATACTTAACCCTCATCAGTGATCTTCAATCTAAAACAATGGCCAGAGAGTGTGAAAGTTAATATGTCCTAAAATGTACCGAAGATGTAATCTATCGTGTTATTAGTCCCCTAACGGCTCTCCGGGTGGGACGGTTAGTTTCCATCCCATTTGTTTGTCCGTCCGTCCGTCTGTCTGTCTGTCGGTCACACTTTAGTTTTCCGGTCTTTTTTGTTGTTGTTGCATATAATTAACTAATGTTTGGTATGGGTATATATCTCAATGTGATACAGATCAAGTTTGAGTTTGGATTCGATTGACCTATTTCCACAATAGTTTTGACCCTTGCACTTAGCGAATTTCATGAAATTTTCAGTTTTCCAGAATTTTCTTGACTGTTATTGCACATAATGAACTGATTGTTGGTATATGAATACATCTTAGTGTGATACAGATCACGTTTAAGTTGGGGTTTGATTTACCCAGTACTTTAAAAAAAATAGGGTCCCTTGACTTGGGAAATTGTGTAAAAATTTCAGTTTTTAAGACCTTTTCTGTCACTGCATTTTTGTGTGGGCATTCATCTTTTGGTACAATAACAGGTCAAGTGAAAATTTATGTTTAATTGAAGCGTTCTTTCAGAGTTGAAGGACATGCATAGATTTTTGCCGGTAAGGGACTGCAACGGGGTCTTGTTGGAGATCTCTTCCCTTCTTTTATATCGCTCAGCGATCAAAGATTTATTCCATAATCAGTTTGCTTACTGTGCATAAGATTTTCCCTGTCTTGTATACTCTATTTTTCCATACTGATATTTTATCTTTTATTGATATATACTTAGTAAGAATTCAATTATTTTTTTGTTCCGCGAAACTAGATCAAGTTTACTGGTTCAATATCATAGCAGTGTTTCCTGTCTTTGCTTTGTTTATTAGTTTGTAGTCATTAATGTTTAATTATGAAGGTAATTGTTTATCTATAGTAGGAGGAATAACTCATAGTATAAACAGCACCCTTGATACGCTCACAGTGTGTAACGTGGCAGGTCCGCTTAATATTCCTTATGCTATGGTCATAAAAGGGGGTCAGTTATGTCCTAATACTAATTATCCTACTTCCTTCCCGTTAACTGGAGTCTGAAAATATGGCCTTTTCGGTAATTATATTATTTATATATGGTACTCTATACATTACCAGCACAATTTTCTTTAGTCTATGTCAAACATCTCAAGTTTAGTATCAATATAATGTAGAATCCTTAGGTTTAAAAAAAAAGGAAGTTTTAAAAGATGGAATATATGGAATAAATCTGGAACAAATAATGATCGTGAAAGTGAATTAGATTAGCTTGGAATCAGATTCCCGAAATTTTAATGTGTAAAATTAATCATCATTTGCAAGATGAAAAGAAAAAAAGAATAATGTTGGAGTAAATATAATGTTGGGAAATTATTGGGATGTTTTGGATACTTCTATTAAGATAAGGTACATGGTATGACAGACGAATACGAGGATTTATATAACGCCATGTAAGTACATGTAATATGTTGTTTATTTTTATTGTAGCCATGTTGTGTTCAGAGTAGAATTCATGAATAATTCACACATGAATCACATAGTGACGTCTTCATGTAGAAATTCAAATCTGACCGACTATTGGTTTTCCTTTAAACAATTGAAGAACGGATTTAAAGGTCGGAGTTACTTTTCGACGAAAGTTTTTGATCACCAGGGTTTTCAACTAAATGTTAAACGTCTTCAAATTCAATAGCATCTTTTAAGACCTGATAAATTTACAGCATGGACCAGACATGTATGTTATCACCTGGATTTTATCTTTCATTTTGGAGTACTATTACAGTCTATAACACGGAAGTCTCTTTAGAATTACTGTTACAATTTTTGACTCATTGTAAGTTCCTACTAGTAACCATGTTCTTAGTCGAAAGAACCACCTTCAGAATTGAAATCCTCAAAATTTCGCCAATGTTTACTTCAATTGTATGATGTGTCCTTCAATTTCAAAATCTTGTAAACTTTTTCAAAGAAGAGTCGTTTTTTCATCTGCATATAAAGCGAAAATCAATTACTTGCAAATTATCACTTGTCAACATAACCACTTCATATTTACATTTTCCGTCTTGAGTTACTAAAATCAAAGCGTTGATCTCAATAAATTCGTTCAGGTCTACGGGGCCGAATGTCACTTATATAAAAGTTCTCTCTCCTCAACTGATATACAAATCAAGAAATTTATTGACTTGAGCAAAGAATTTTTTCTGCCTTATGAAACAAAGAGAGAAACGTCATTCCTTTGGATTTCATCAGAATCGCAATTAAAAAATAGCGTACATCTTTTATCGTGGACACTGCAATCTAACAAGACTTGAGAAACGTCTATCAAATTCGTATGTCTTTCGGTTGCAGTTCTTGGAATCAGGTTTCGGTTTTTGTGGTTGACTTTCATTCAAAAATATTAGACTTGGTGAAACTTAATACTGCAGATCCTAGGGATTTCTATGTGTACAAACTGTGCGCCTCCTGTTCAATTCGACTTTGCATCGTTATGAAAAGTGGTTTATATGATATTATTAAGAAGGAAGCAAAGCACATTTTAGACACTAGAATAAATGTGCTGTGTATACATCTTTTCAAGAATTTGTCGATGACGATTGTAAAACAAGTATCTTCACAGCTATTTTCCTCCACTCTTTCGCTGTTTTCACCTTCGTAAATTCACCAACAACATAGTATCATATAATAAAGGTACTTTTGACCGAAAGGAGCTGATAAGATAAGGCGTAAAATCTGCCCTGAAAATGTGGAATTTTCAAAAAATGGGAACTTCAAAATGGGACCCTTTTTCAAAATGGGAACTTCAAAAAAATTCTTTCACAAAATTGATGCCAGTTCTTGGTTTCATCATAATCAGCAGTTGCATAAGATTTATCATGCATAGCTTTTCCCAAATTTTGGGGCAAATATGTCTTTTTTCTATAGAAACCAATGGAAATGGAAAAGTTTTTTAAAACATTGTTCCCCCTCAGCTACAGAACGCCACTTTTACAGAAGGTGTATGTCACTAATACACATCTTTTGACAAAGTGGGGTTCTGTAGCTAAGGGGGGAACGATGCCCCAGAGACGAAAAACTGAAAAAGGGAGGGTGGGGAGCTTTTTACAAATCTGTGTTTAGGCCATAATATAAGCTTAATTTAATTTTTTCCCTTTTAAAGTCATTCATTTATTTATTCTAAACATGTTCACATGAAAATGCACAAGATTTTTGAATGAAATAAACAGGAGTTAGCACTTTATTTCTACACAATGTGTATTTCGCGGTAAAATGCCTACTTTGTAGTCAATGAATACAAAATACAACCATATTTCAGATTCAAGATTTTAAAATTTATGGAAAAAATTGAGACCAGTCTTTTGAATTTAATTTCTAATATCTTGTTTAGACTATGACTATCTTTTAAAGTTTATAGATATCCATATTAGCCAGATTGTTCTTAATTTTCAACGTTTTTTAATCGATATTAGCTTCTTTTCAACATGGCTACCCCCTACTCTTTAGACTGTTATTTAAGTATCTAGAAATAAGCTTACCAAAATAAAAGTTGTATGAGGAATCTCCAAATACATTGCATTTTAGTAATTATCAAGTTTTTCTTGCATACAGATCATTGTGTAGAAGAAATACTTGATGAGATTCAGGGATAAATACAGCCCTTATCTTATCAGCTCCTTATTATTTTTACATAGGCAAACCTTCACATTTCACTTGCAAATATCAATATCGGATATTGAAATCATCTAAAATTTACAAAATCCCAAACATTCTTTGGTTATATGCAATGACAATTTCCAAACGCTACTGCAAGACAATATCATGGTGCATGTATAATTTTACATTTTCTCATTTTGTTTGACAGATTTTGTCATACAAATTTCTACTACAAGCTTAAAGAGAAAACAAGAGTATTACTGATTTATGGTTTGGGTTGTGACTATAGGGAGATAACCCTATTTTCATATCACCTATTATTTAAAACCGACATAAACGATCAATGACAAAACCTAGGTTTGTTACAGTGATTCAGGAAAAAATAATACACCTTGAAATTTTCATTGTTGAATGGGTATTTTGGGGGGGAAATGCATAATTTTCAATGAAAAATCGCCGAAAATAGGAAAAAATGGTCCTTTTAGCATGAGTTGTGCCTCTAAAGATTCAAACATAAGAAAATATACTATCCATTATTCTTTTTAAAAGTGAGATAATTATAAATTCGAAATTCGAGTTAAACTCTGTGTTTTTGGACCAAAATGTTGAATTTTGCATAAATTATTGTGCTATTAATAGAAACAGTGATTTTGCTCAAAAACTAATTCGGGTACATATTGGTTCAACTGCTTCAGTATAATGCAAATTGTGCAACTGTCGACTTTCTAGCTATTTATAAATATTACGAGTTGTTGCCATGGCAACCAGCAAAATCGTATTTAAAAGAAAATACTCTCATTAGAACTGTTTATTTGACCAGAATTTCTCAAAATAGGGTTTAATTCATAAACATGCTTTAATAATCCCGAAATATAAGTGAATGAATTTTTGAAATTCAATGCATAGCATAGGTATGTAAAGTTATGATGTGGTATTCTCTAAAAAGACGAAAATGTTAAAATGGGCCAAAATGGACGTTTATAGAAAAAGAAAAAAACAAGAGGGGCACATTTATATTTTTTTGTCTGAATAATTCGAGGAGATGTTCCTCTACACGTGGACATATCCATCTTTCTTCTACCTCATTTCTATTAAAAGTTGCCACCCTGATCTTAAGTGATTGAACGAGTATCCGGAACATGTATGTCTGATACAATGTAATTCTTGTCCAAAATGTGCAGCGGATTTATGATTTCGTTTTATTTTACGAATATAAATAACGTTTGGTTGATCATGGGTGTATCTACGAGCACATTGTTTAAGGTATAACATGTTTATAGTCACATGTAAGATAACCATAACTTTTTCATAACGCGTTTGTCAACAATATCTTGGTTTGAAAGATGTAAAATGAATACAGAAAGAAACAAATGGGAGAACTGTTACGAATAGAATTTCTCAAATCGAGGAGATTCAGTGATAATAATCCCACTTAAGATATACAACTTTACAAACATTAATAGGTCATTTCTTAATAAAGCAAAGAGATAGAAATGAATTATTGGACGCGAGGCTCCCATGGGGAATTTTGTTATGCTTTGAATCCAGAAGTTTTATATCATCTGACAAAATCTTGGAGCCCTGTTCCGATCACTTGTCATCACATATTTAACTATATATGACACCTCCTTGTCTGATGGAATCCCGACATATCAAGTGTTTTACTTGATCCTATATTTCTTATTGGGAATATGTGATTGAATAGAGAACTAGCTTGTGTTGTATGATAAGGGAATTAAGAACAAAAATATGTGGTGATGAGGAGGTACTCAGTGCTAGAAGATGCACATTCGTCATTTGAAAGGTATATTGTTCTATAGGAAATTGAATTCATTGTTCTAAAGAAAGTAACTCTTTTGTTCTTACAAATATACCAATGTTGTTCTCTAAAATAGATAAACTCTGTATATCTATGAAAAAAATACCTCTTTCATTCATTATAATTTAACATTTATTGTGTCAAAGTTAGATTTTGTTTTTGCATCGGCAGAACAGTAATGAAGGCCATCATAATTTCGATGAATAATGAGAAGATAAAGACAGATGAATATATTAGTTAAGAATAAGAATCAGTGTTATAGCAATAATATACAATAATGGACTTTTAACTCAGTGTATATGATGTGATATTGACTCACTGTGAAAATAATGACCGAGGCAAAGCCGAGGACAATATTTTCACAATAAGTCAATATCACATCATATATAATGAGTTAAAAGTCCATTACTGTTTTATTCTTTAATTTCATTCAGGAGCGTCGACGACGTTATCAGCTAATCAGAGCGTCGCTATTTATAGTTTATAGAATAATACGACTTATATTGTAATTATTACTGTTAAACAATTAGCTATCTGATTTTAAAAGCTTATATGCAATGAAAAAAAAATTTTTAGATGTAGAATTTTAAAACAATCAGGCAAAAAGGAATCTTAAAGAACCATTGTATATATAAATTGTACTCCAATCTTGAAAACAACATCTTTTCATTTTGAGTTGCCGCATACTATAAATAAAATGAATATGTACAAGGTCCCAAAGCGATCTCTATATAATATTGATTATCATTGGTCTCATTTGTATGTTGTCATAAATCTATGTCCAATCATAAATTTGTCTTGTCTCTGCATCTATAATAGGTTTGTCTGGGTTTTTGTCGCTTTATATTTAGTAAGTTAGTATATTTGCGGAGAGAAATCCTATGTAAAATACATACAATTACTTCTTTCTAACTAATGTAAAGAAAATAATATCTTTTTAATAATGGCCACAAACAGATATCCTCTATTTTTATTTTTGACAATTACACTTCTTTTTTTGCTATTTCGGAAACTTGTCATTTCAGCGAAAAACATCATCGAAATTAAAGGAGGCAAACATCTTAGCACCATCCCTACAATTCTATTTTGAACATGGGTTTTATTTGGATTTGCTACTGAATCGACCCTACAGGAAATTTGGAGACGTACACCATCTGTAAAGTAAATGCAGAAATTTAAATTTTAAAAATTCTAAAAATTATTTGGGCGGCGCATGAAAAGCGCTTTGGTTGGAAGCATCACTGATGAGAATTTTATATTCAAATGTCTGGTGTATGAAAATTGGTTTGAAATTTCTTCAAGATTGTATGGAGTTGGAACACTTTTGTATTATTGTAATGTTTCATTGATGAACATTGACACTTGATAAGAATTAATAAAACATATTTCAAGTCCCTTTTTGTGAATTCTTGGATATGCTTTAAATGATACAACGGAAAGCTAGGCGCAATTTGTCATGTTCAAAGGCACAGTCAAGTGACGGTTTTTAGACATTCTTGCAGAGCGCAAACAACAGTTACAAAGTCTTTTATATAATCGCCTTTGGGAGTTTGGCATATTTGACAAAATCTGCAGTCCATACGCAATAATAATTGATAATGGCTTTATAAACTGACACAGAAATAGGCGAAAATTCGCTAATAAGTTCACGGTTGAAATCAAGAGTTCCGGTGGGTTTCTTATGTCACCGTCAAAGACTTTCTGTTTATATAGCAACCTCTTCTATGTATTAGAACAATTCTGAGAGTTGTGCGTGAATCAGGATCTGTGTTAAATGTCTCCAAATTCAATAGCACCATTTAAGTACAGATAAATTTACAGCATGGACCAGACATACACGTTTTGGGTACTTAACTCTTTTCAGTGATCCTCAATCTAAACAATGTAATACGGCCAACGAGTGTGAAAGTTATTGATATTTCCACAAATGTACAAAAAAAAAACGTAGCAGGATGGGTTTGATATAATGCCCACGTTTTAGAAATTTCGATAGCAGAAATTTTCGAATCCGTTGAAGAAATGATCAACCGAAGTTGATCGAATTTGGCTACATGTGCTATCGGGGACTCCTGGTCCACAACAAGAAACACTAACCAAGTGGTAGAAATGTTTAATGTCTTCAAATGCAATAACATAATTTAAGTAGAGATAAATTTGAAGCATGGACAAGACATGCACAGTATCTTAATCAGGGTTTTCATACCAACGAATATGACAGATGACCGTGCAAAGTATATTAGTCTCACTCCTTTCACGTGTAGTCATTTATGTTTTAGTCGTACCTTTGTTCTTTTGTTGTTAATGTGATGTTTGGTATGATGATTCTCGTTAGTCTTTGGCTCGGTGTTTTGTTGGTTTCGGTCTTTAGCATAATATCAATGATTTGTCTTCTTGGAGATCATTGCCTTGGTAATATTATGTAACGTAAAGTTCTACATAGTTACTATAATTTCAGGATTTTACTTAAACATTAATTCCCTCGAAATTAGTTTTATATAGTATATCCCTGTTGTAAATTATTTATATTTTTATATGCACACAACAGATGGTGATTTTGTTAGATTGTTCTTATATATGCAATATCTCTTTTCTATACAAAAGGGTTCGGAGACCTTTTTATGATAGGAAATTATAATTTGGCGATATGTGCAAATATTCCGTCCCTTATGCTCAACTGCAAATATTCATCTCTCAATGGTTATTCTTTACTGCATTGCACTAACATATTTCCTCTCGTTATTTTCCGCAAAATAACATTAAGTAATATCACTGAAATGTCAATGATCGATTCAAGGGCCATAATCGAAAACGCTCTATTTTATATTGTCTCATATTACAATCCATTATATCATTATCAATGTTATAAGTGGCCTTGTGTAAACATTATAAGAGCCCGCTTATGCCTTTGATTGGCAATTTTGCTATTCCACTAAGTATACATTTCAAAGATTAATGTCGTCTCTATAATAATTTCTCTGAGTCTTTCCTTTTTTGGTGCATTGTTTATGATATGAGTTTGACTCCTATTTTCTGTCTATCATTTGAAGCCTAGGTTAGATAAAGTTTGGCACTGGAATATTTTTCTATGATTATGATTGCGAGATATTTACTACATAAATGTGAATCATTGTACAGATTTCATTGAGCCTTACAAACAAATTTATTCATTTAATTGGTAAATGCGAAAAATACACTGTTAGAATGTATCATATTAAAATATCTATTCAATAATAATAATAATAATTAAGTGCATCATATGCGTATTTAAACAGACAATGTATCGTTATTAATGATCGAAGCCAAAAGAGAGGAAATCCAAAGGGGAAATACACGAATTTCTTAACATGACCTAAATATATCCCAAAGAGCAGATATACAGAGTTATACTATGAGGGCGATTCTAATGAGTTTCGGAATATAATTCATTTAAGAAATGACTGTCTTACTTTTGGTGTTCATGGGTGTATAATTCTGGTTGGACACGTGCACATTTTTCGAGAATCGCTTCGCGACAGTCATTACTTATATTTACATTTATTCTAAATATCGGTCATTTTTATTTGTATGCATTTCGCACATTTTGCCTGTTATAGCGTCGAATGAATTTGAACGTCGGTAAATTTTCCCTATATGCAAAACTTGAACGTGACGTCACAATAGCAACACAAGTTATTGGAATATAATTCTAGTTGCCTAATGGCGTTCAACAAGGGGAATATACTAGTAATGTAAATATTAAATGATGTACCAGGAAAAATACTAATATAAGTCAGTGCAATAGCACAGTACAACTAGAGCGAACGATATCCTCGGGTACTAAAAGTCTATCAATATTCATGCTTGGTTTTTTTCTATTCATTTGTATTCCAAACGATGCATGTACATGCATAAAAACTGCACGTAGGGAAGCGTAAAGAATGACGCATTGTCTTGATAGTAATTACCAGTCTTGTTCTATAGGAGGTGGATAGGGTAAAATCCATATACTGTTAAAATACTATAGATATCTTTTTGTTTTAACAGTTTCATCCATATACTTAACGGATAGGAGGTACGAAAATCTGAAAATGCGTTTATACTATTTGTCTTTTTTTCTGACGTCATAAAAGTATGGTGGATGTTGATATAACAGAGATAGACGACACTTATCCATGCCTACCATTGCAGACTTCTCCCAAGATGAATCCAAACTATGAATCTGACTGACATTTTGTTAGGATTTCTATAATGCTTTATATGCTATCACAACAATAACGGAGCGTTCGTTATTCACATGATAACAAGCATTTATTGCACTCTTGGTGATCATAATGCCAGATCTGTATTTTCTCTCTAAGCACATGGAGAGTTATACATTCGGATTGATGATATTTTGCGATATTATAGTCTAAAAATAGAAAAATCTTGGGAAGTTGAAAATGAAATGCTTACTTCGAGTATGAACTCCCAAATCTAAAAACATTGTTGAACACATCCTATTCATTAGTTTATTTAACCCTTTATCTGCTACATTCAATCAATTACCGGTTCATTCTCTAAACATTGTACAATTTTTGTAGCTTCAATTAAACAGCAATTGACGAATAATATACCACACAAAACCAACAAATTTACACGTATCTTCTCAAAATATTGTTACGTTAAGCGTCAATTTAACAACTTTTTTTACACTTTACCCACAATTTATACTTTGCATGTACGTTTTCCGAGACTATTAAGGCACTACATGCATAATGAACCACCTCCGCTTCGTTTTGACTGTGAACATCTTTAATTCCGACCCCACAAATACTCTACATCTCGAGTTGAATGGTTAAGATGAAAACAATCAAAAAGCAAGGAATATTTTATTTATGCTGTTACTAGATAATAAAAACTTCTTAGTAATGGGGTTGCATAGTAATCCTTTTTTATGTGTCTAATACCTTAAGACATATTTTCTCTTCATTAGAGTCTGGTTGATACAGTTGATATGTTCAGCGCTTCATAGAAAATGTATTGTATTTTAATTCAAATGAACCTCAGGACTTCCACTTGCATTATTAATATTTCCAAACGAGAAGTTGCTATCTGTCTTTATACGTAATATTATGCACACTATATACGATATATTTGATTTCTGATGGATGCCTCGAGCATTCAATACGTTTGAGTGCACTCAATTAGGTAAAACTGGTTATAAGACATTCAAGCATATGCTAAAGGGGAAATATCTCATATTTTGCCGAGCAAGGTAAAACGCAGAGAGACAACCATCCATCATGTACATGCAATATGTGTCTTAATCCAGATAGAGGACTTTGATGAAACATCTGAAATTCTCCCCTTAGGAACCCGTAAATAACTCATTATATTCTGCAGGGTTGTGTGTATCAATTTTCATAGTTTAGAATACCTCGATTTTATGCATTATGAGAGCTATTATGAAGTTTGGTCTGGCAAAAACTGGCAAAAAAGTTTGCTGAAGCATTTTTGCCAGAATATCTTTTCGTTCCTGACAAAATTCTTTCTGATGTTTTACCTAAGTTCTGAATGATTTTCCCCTTTCAAACTGTCCAAATCAAATCATCCCCTCCATTTACGGTTTACAATGTTAAACGTCTTCAAATTCATTAGCATCATTTAAAAGCAGATAAATTTGCAGCATGGACCAGACATGCACGTTTCGGGTACTTAACCCTCGTCAGTGATCCTCAATCTAAACAATGTAATGGCATGAAAGCAAGCATTTAAATGATTTTGAATACCACAAACTGGAAAAGTTAACGCAATCGAAAATCACTGTTATCAAATTTTCTAAAACGTGGGTCATGTAGCATCATATTCCACCCATCCTGCTTAAATGTTTGGACATAATGACTTTCACACTCTACGACTATATGGCATTATTTAGATTGAGGATCACTGACGAGGGTTACATGTAAGTACCCTAACGTGCATGTCAGGTCCATGCTGCAAAATTATCTGTTCTTAAATGATGCTATTGAATTTGAAGACGTTTAACATTGTTTGTACCTAGATCATTTCAGGTCAAATAAAAGAGGTATGTATCTCCCTTGAGCAAGTAGTCTATGAAAACAATCCTTACTCCCATCAATCCAAATGAGTCAACTTCATATTTTAATTCGACAAAAGTCGCTTAATGATCCAATGTAAATCATTAAAACAGTATAGTTTCTTAATTCCATAGGGTTCAGATTTGAATAGACAGAAGCATATGGATATACTTTTGAATTATTCATATTTATTTCAAAAGTTTTCTTTTTAGTTTTCAGAGCCTAGAGATAATAACAGTGGTCAAATCATTCATGAAATTTAACCCAGATAATGAAAAAAAAATGACATTCAGTTTCACCAATATAAGTGGACTGTAGAAGTATGGGGAAAACCATTGCAACGGTTCCTTATCTGAAAACCGTCCAGCTCACGGCATGTGCATTATAAATAAATTTCATGACCAAGTCAATTCAACCTGGGATTATAAAAAATGTATGACGAAGTCTATTGTTAACTTGACATAATTCTGTCTTATATGTCTGTATATATTCCGCCAGTCATTCAGAGCTTGGAATCTGAGATTTCTCATTGGCTTTCGGATATTTCTATGAAAAAAATCAGTATGTTGATAGTTGATTAGCCTAGATTAAAGTACCATGCATAATTCCAGTGGTTCTACCTAATGACTAAGCTTCAGTATAGACTATATGCATTGCATCTTTTATCATCACTGAAAACGGATATGCGTTTTAATCAAGGACCATATAGGATAGTTTAACTCCAGTTAGCTGACCCAAGAGTGTACTTATCAATGGATTAATCACAAATCTGCATATACTTATGTGTATAGCTGAAACGGAATTTTGTGCTTTATTGGAAATGGATATATGATCTAATCTGAATAATTAATTGATGGAATTTTGGATTTTAAAAACCCATTGAAACCATGCATGATTACACAAAGTAAGATTTTATGATTAGCTCTGAGTATGACGGTAAAGATTCAGAAATAGAAATGTAAAACAATACATAAAAGAAGCCCTATTCAAAATAGAAATTAATTCAAAATGGATTTGAAAATGAAGGCGGTACATGAATAATAGACTTTAAAGTTTTGAATCCAAGAGACTACGTGTTTACAGCAGGACACAGTCTCAAATTATTTGTTAGGTCTGTTTCTTGATGGTCCAGAAGTTTTCATACACAATGAATTGAAACCGCTAGAAATTATACTAAAAGATAGATATCAATACTTTCGTAAAACACTTTCTAATAGATATTAGTATGCAATTGTTTTTTAATCAGAAGGTATTGGTTATAAATTTCAAATGAAAATCAGAGTTGCTCCATTGTTAAACATTTTATAAAAGCAAGAGATTGCCGAATCGACCTTACAAACTCTATTAGAAGCATTAAGATTAGATAACGTTAATTTCCTTTCATATTCCTTCCTCCTTTTTATTTGGACCTTTCTGTTGCCGTGTTATCTTTTTCCTAAACCTTAGGATTTCTCTTACTATGGGAACTTGAAGTGGGATCACATGAGATAGGAATGTACCCACCTTTTCAAGTAGTTTGGTTACATGTAGACTTTGGTTCAGAAGGTTTATATTGCCCCATTTATGTTCAACTATTCATTATAAATCTAGTTACACACGATTTGTTTTTGTTGATCTCTGACGTACATGTCTGTTAAGATTAGCTAGTCTGCTTCTTCGCGAGGACAGGAGTGAACCACATTGTTTTTTCATTATACAAAATTCTTATAAAGTGAACAATATGTCTTTTCACAACATGATGTTTGAACATTCCATAGACATAAAGAAAGACTAAAGGCTTTGACTAAGATTCCACATGAGCTCACTGAAATATGATGATAACAAAACTAGAATTTTACATCATCACATATCTTCATAGAATTTAATTTATCTATTAATAAAAGTAAACCCCTTTTCTCATAATATGGACAAACCATCGATACTTGACATTTATATGTGAAACAGACTGATTCATTGCTCAAATAATGTAATGGGGTACTCAGATAAAATCATGGATTTAAAAAATAACAAAATCACGTTCTTCATGCGTAGGCTATAGCAGACGTCGGCGTTTGATATCAAATGCATTGTGCATTGTTTGAAGTCCTATTTCAGGGTGAATATATATGAAACCCAAATTTATTGCCAAGATACAGACGTTAGTAAAGGATCAAATCCTTTCAATTTGATATCAAATAAAGCCGCCAAATAAAGAAAAGATCAGAAACAATTGAATTTGGGGCTTAATAATAAGATTTTATCCATAAACGGTCGAAGCACGATAAAATCCTAATGTATTGTCTCTAAAAGATAATATAACAGCTCACTTTGCATTGCTCCTCTGGGATTAGGCATTACGATCATATAGTCAAATTTCCAGTTGGAATTTGCCCTTGCAAAACTTGGTTTTTAGTAAAGTGTACTATTTTAGGACGATCGACTGTAGAAATTTATTTTTTGTTTTGTTTTTGGGATCAGTCCGTTTCGTAGGATTTTTTCCTTGGCTAACGGGCTTAGATAAACAATAAATGATGGCTGTAGAAATGAAAAGTATGACACAGTGTTATTCATAGGGGCATTATAAAACCAGAAACAGCATGGAAAATTATCTGTTCTTTTGAAAATCGCAATGATACAACAATCAATTAAATTAATTTTAATTAAGTTATGCAACGATAACTCGACACAATAAAAGAATAAAAAGGATATGTACGCATGTAAATGTAACAGGGGGAGGGAGATGTCCTAAGTCATTTGCAATATACTCTTAAGATTTTAATTCTTTTTCATTTGTTTTGCTACGGCGTAGAACCTCTACAGAAATAGTAAATTCAGAATAATTTGTAAGATACGAGTAATAATCCGGAAGTGTTCCAACTCTTTACCTTCTTGAAGAAAATTTCGAACCTATTTTGATGCAAAAGACACGTGTTTCGGATAGTAAATTCTTACTAGTAGAACTTATTAAATGCCTTTTGATTTTCTGACACAGACAAACGTATTTCAATAGCACAATCTTGTATATTTTTTTAACTTTGAATTTCTGTATTTACTTTGCAGAGAGTGCACGGCTCAACATTCTGTGTAGTGTCGATTCAGTAGCATAGTTAAAATGGTACTGGAGGGATGGTGTTAAGCTAGATGTTAACCTCCTTTAATTTCAATGATATTTTTGGATGAAATGACAGGTTTCCGAATTAGCAAAGTAATATATATGATGTCGAATTGATAAAGGGTTAAAACAAAGCTTCTATCAGGCGACAGAGCTTGGAATAAGTAATAATCATACCATAAAGATCCAGTCACGTGGACCAAGTTTAAAGTTGTAGACCCTGTAATCGTCAAATATTGGATGAAATTTAACTTGTAGAATACAAACTGTATTTTTCTAGCATTACCAAAATTAATAACTTTCCGTAAATAACAAAATTTTTGCAACCAAGCTCCTCAAGATGACAAAATAAAAAGATAATTTATAAATATTTGTAAATATTTCTGGCTCACAATATTTACACCGAAAATGGAAAACCCCAAGTTACGCATGCGCATTACCATGATTACAAATTCAAAATAATAAAGACATAGATTATTCAACTTGATTTAGGGTAAATAAGGGTAGATTTTCACAGATTATTAAGTCGGCAGTTAACAAACTTTCAACCCTTTCCAGATTGATGACTAGAGAGCTTCGTGAGATAAAGTTCACCTTTTTTATAGTCATTGTGATTGTAAACATTATGAATTCGCTTGGAAAACGCATGTTATGTTTATATATCCTGGACAAGTGAACTTTATGTAGGTGTCTTTACCGAATAAAACAAAAATAATGAAATAAATTAATATACTCTATTTTCTAGATAATACAGGGAATACATCTTTAACTGCTCCACACTGCAAAAGGAAATAAGTGTTTATAATAATAATACGGAGGTGTTCCAATTCTTTACCTTCTTGAGGAAAATTTCAAACCAATTTTGATGCCAGACATGTATTTTAGATAGCAAATCTTCAACCGTGGTACTTATTTAATGCCGATGTGATTTTCTGACTTAGTCAAACGTATTTTGATAGCGCCCTCTCGTTTTACATTCTGAATTCAAATTGTGCATTTACTTTGCAGAGAGTGTCTAGTGTAAGTTTTAGGTACAAGCCGAAAGATCATTTCATAATTTTCTTTTTCACACCAACATTTCACTTGCCATGTGCGATGTAGGTAGGGTGTGTCTAGTTTTTATCAAACAACCGTCAACTCCGAGATTATAGTACACCTGATGGATGTCGGGAAAAGAATGCATAGGAAGTCACTTTTAGCTCCCTTATTCTGCACAAAGGTGTGTGAGTGCATCTTTTAACAGGTATAATTGTTTACTTTAATACCTGTATGATATTCGAACTCGTGGAAGGCTGCTGGATAAGGTACATGTACTTATTTTAGTTCAACCGAAATTTAGATGAAACATGGCAAAAATGGACCAAATAATGAATCAGCATAATGATGAATTAGTGCACTTGACTCATTTTTCATTATAGTGCATAAGAGTGAAATGAATGAGTGCAGTCTAGACATAGCGCAAACTAAACAGCGCTAAATCCGCTAAAATATGGATCCCGCTAAGATATGGATCCCGCTTAATATGGATCCCGCTAAGATATGGATCCCGCTAAAATATGGATCCCGCTAAGATATGGATCCAGCTAAGATATGGATCCCGCTAAGATATGGATCCCGCTGAGATATGGATCCCGCTAAAATATGGATCCCGCTAAGATATGGATCCCGCTAAAATATGGATCCCGCTTAGATATGGATCCCGCTAAGATATGGATCCCGCTAAAATATAGATCCCGCTAAGATATGGATCCCGCTAAAATATGGATTCCGCTAAGATATGGATCCCGCTAAGATATGGATCCCGCTAAGATATGGATCCCGCTAAGATATGGATCCCGCTAAGATATGGATCCCGCTAAAATATGGATCCCGCTTAGATATGGATCCCGCTAAGATATGGATCTCGCTAAAATATGGATCCCGCTAAGATATGGATCCCGCTAAAATATGGATCCCGCTAAGATATGGATCCCGCTAAGATATGGATCTCGCTAAAATATGGATCCCGCTAAGATATGGATCCCGCTAAGATATGGATCCCGCTAAGATATGGATCCCGCTAAGATATGGCTAAAATATGGATCCCGCTAAGATATGGATCCCGCTAAGATATGGATCCCGCTAAAATATGGATCCCGCTAAGATATGTATCCCGCTAAAATATGGATCCCGCTAAGATATGGATCCCGCTAAGACATGGATCCCGCTAAAATATGGATCCCGCTTAAAAATGGATCCCGCTAAAATATGGATCCCGCTAAGATATGGATCCCGCTAAGATATGTATCCCGCTAAAATATGGATCCCGCTAAGATATGGATCCCGCTAAAATATGGATCCCGATAAGATATGGATCCCGCTAAAATATGGATCCCGCTAAGATATGGATCCCGCTAAAATATGGATCCCGCTTAAATATGGATCCCGCTTAAATATGGATCCCGCTAAGATATGGATCCCGCCAAAATATGGATCCCGCTTAAATATGGATCCCGCTAAGATATGGATCCCGCTACAATATGGATCCCGCTAAAATATGGATCCCGCTAAGATATGGATCCCGCTAAAATAGGAACACATACAGCAACTACTTCGGTTTATTAAACGTCTTAATTGTCCAATGCTTCATTAATGTGGCTCTTCATTTTGTTTTATCTTTTCCTAAGAGCATGGAATATAACTCGATGAAAAGGTATGTGTTACTTTTCAACACAAGTCCATGGAGTCTTGTAGGATTAGCTGTACCCACTTTAACATGGTTGTTGTATTGTGGTCATACATTTGACTTATATCTATTTCAAAGATTCATAGTCTTGCGGAAATCGCATATCAAATACATTCTATAACATATTTTGGACATTCACTTGTCTCTTTAGAGTGTAAGCAAGCATGTCAGTGTTATTTATGTGCAAATGACTTGTAGCAAAGAGAATATATAATTGATGAATTATACGGGTGAGTAGACATTGTTCCACATTGAGCTTGGTCAGACAATTTTTTTCAGCTAAAAAATTCCTCCTCCTGCCAACTCGATGCATTATGTATCTAATGTAGATTAAATTATTCTGTTTGAAGTTTACAAAAATAATTAGTATCATAGCAGTAAGTTAGTACAATTAGTGCATATACATACAAAAGGCTATTGCTCGGCAATCAAACTGCTTGCATGCAGTGTCTATTGTATAATGCCAATGAATATTCAGAGCGTACCAGCATTTTATGGCCATGATCACACAATAAGGCGTTAAAGGTGCAAGAAGATGTAGTCCTAGGCATTGGGTAACCAGGAATAAGGCCAGATAATTATGCAATACCTTAATTATAGCCCAATCTTCAGAAAATTTCCCCCTCCTTTAAAATGAATTATCAGATTTACTTAAAACTACGTATATATAAGATGGAATATTTAATATTCTAGTCACTAGTAAACATACACTCCCACGTGCTTGGCACATATATATGTACCATGAATCATCAAAACGGATAAAACTGTCCTTAACATTTTTATCT
Organism: Pinctada fucata; assembly: GCA_028142955.1. Classification (NCBI taxonomy): domain Eukaryota; kingdom Metazoa; phylum Mollusca; class Bivalvia; order Pterioida; family Pteriidae; genus Pinctada; species Pinctada fucata. The sequence continues at coordinate 28,271,172 of AP027115.1, forward strand.
TCATGAGAATATCTATTTATTTATCTCTTTATCTATATACGTATACATTTCTTTATTCATTTTTTATTTACTTGCTTTGTATTATTAATATGGTAATATCATAAAATTAAAATAATGGCATAGGGAATGAAGTTTATTTTTGCATTTTGTCACTTGCAGAACAAAGCATGAAATGTATACATGTGGCTCATCTGTTTATGTATTGTGAACCTCATCCTATTTTCTCATAATCAAGATTTGTAAATAACAACGTTATACACAAATAAAAAGATAGATGATCATGTTAACTTTATTTTCTAACAAGCTATCGGGATGAGTCAAAACTAAAAGCACAACTTAAAAAGGACAGTCAAATATCCATAAAAAGGAAACATACATAATTATTGAGTACAAACTAATGAAACAAGTCCTATAGCGTCTGTATTTGTCCTGATACATGAACCGCACATACTATTATCAAACAAAAGAGCTCCATCTTTCTTCCTCGATGATTTTTCTCGCTTTCTGCACATTCTTTGATTGGTGTCTTACTTTGCGTCGCTATTAAAATGTGTACATCTGTAAGAGACCACGCCTCTTCTTTCATTGATATAATACGCTAATTTCAAAGTGTTTCGACAACAGACTTTAAATTGTAAATTCTCCGTCGTAACCAGATTTGACCAAAATTATGCTGTGTACCTTATGCAAACAAAAAAGTAAATACACAAATTTAAATTCTAAAAACAAAACCAGAGGGCGCTAGTGAAATGAATTTGGGCGGCTTATGAAAAGCAATTTTGCTGGAAACATCACTGATGAGAATTTGATATTCGAAACACGTGTCTGGTGCATATTGAATTGGTTTGAAAATTTCTTCAAGAAGGTATAGAGTTGGAATCCTTCATCATTATTAATATAAGTAATTATTTCCTGTAGCAGCCTGCAGCAGTTTAACACATTCCCCGTGACACTGGATGTTTTAACTGTATTAATTACTTCTTTCTAGCTCTGTCGTCTGAAAGCTTTGTGTTTGGCACTTCATCAATTTGACATCATAGTATTTGGCTACTTTGGAAACTTTGCATCCCATAATATTATCGAAATTAAAGGAAATTAAAATCTAAGCACCACTCCTCCAATGCTATTTTGAACATAGATTATATTTGGATATGCTACTGAATCGACCCTACAGGAAATATGGAACCGCGCACTCTCTTTAACGTAAATACACAAATTTAAATTTTAAAGGTAAAACCATGGCGCTAGTGAAATAAATTTGGCCGGCTTTAAAAAGCACTTTGGCTGGAAACATCAATGATAAGAATTTAATATTTGAAACACGTGTCTGGTGCATAATAAATTGGTCTGAAATTTTCTTCAAGAAGGTATAGAGTTGGAACCCTTCCGCATTATCTGGCTCTGTGACTCTCACTCAATGATATATTAAATGAAGAATTTTTATATCATAAAGTGCTTGAATATTACAGATTACGTCTGATTCATTTTAATTTCCCTTTGTATTTATAACAATTGATAACTAATGAGTTAGTTAGGTCGCTGTAATTGTTTATATCATGATTCGTTATTGGGATTTGTAATCAAACACGAGACAAATCTAATTAGTATTACCTAGTCTGTGTATCTGGTGTATCCAAACAGAGATATAACCTGGTCAGTAACTCTCTCTGGGTTAATGTCTATTGTTGCATTTGGGTATTCAGGGAATGTTATTATTACGTTATGTATTTATGGGTTAGTTCTGGTTTACAATGATCGCAGACGTGGGATTCTCGGAAAATAAGTACATTTAACATTCGTACGATTGTCAATATAAAAAATATTTTAGATATATTAGAAGTACCTAACAGTTATTCAGTCTCAAAAGTCGAGAAGGCAGGACCAAATCGTGAGAATTCCCATCGGAACAGCTGCGAACCCCGGAATGAAAAACACTCCGAAGTGAGACCACGTGCCCGGGGAGAGTCAGCATCTCCTGATTGCATGCAACACCCGTCGCAACAGCTCTATGGAAACCTGTTAAATTCGGTGATTGTCTCGATGTACATTTTGAAGTACGGATCAGGTAAGTATGTCTTGTTTGGTGGTGATGACTACAGCCATTCAATCACATGTAGAATGTCACCTATCATTCTGGAAAGGGGAATCTGATATGCTTTTATTATATCCCCGTAGCGACCGAAGAACTTCCTCAATAATGATTTCAGCCGTTGTGTGATATATCCATAAACCATGAGCATTTCAACAACTAGTATTATTTCATCAATGATAATGTATACTGTATAATTATGAATAGCGTGTTTATAAACATTATCTAAAATTCATACAAAAGAAAGGAGGGGATCTCCAACAACACTCGACTGCACCATCCATAGCAAAACTCCAAAGCACTGAATACAAAAACACAGAGCAGACACCTACAGAAAGAGACGCAAAAGGGACAAGGAACACCAACTCACACCATAGAAAAATGAAACACAAAAGACCACACATATACCAGCGAGACCAACTCTTAGGACTAATGACGGCCATCTGCCACGCAAGTAGCTCCGGATTACGTGCACACAAAGAATTATCTAAGGACATAGCCATGCCTTCATAGAGATACCCTTTATATCCTAATAGTTTGAATAGTTTATCCGATTTGGTGACGGAAAAGTTACTAATTTATTCCAGTTCAAGTGCCCGAGCACTGTCAAACTAGGTGAACGATACCATCGGGACAAAGAGTCCACAGCAGAGATACCATTCTAGTGTTTGAAATTGCCAGACTGAGTATTGAAATATAAGACCTTTTAAAATAATTTCAGTGCACCATATGCACATTTCAGTAATTAGCGTCTTATCGTGATGAACGAGGCCAAAATAGAGAAAATCTAAATAATAAATATATGTACCGGTATATGAAGATGTGTAATTCTACACATTACTTAAAATTGTGGATCGTATCGACTGAAATATACTTACATTTATATTAATAATTATACATCTATGATTTAAGGGGAAATTGTACAAACAGACTTACAACATAAAGAAAATATGCTCAGTTCAGTTAATGATTTTATTTTTTAAAGAATTTGAGTTTGTTTGAGGGTTTGGATAGGGCGTGGTGGGACGAGGTTCAAATTCAATCAGTCTCCACACTTACCACTGATCGATTCCATTTCGTAAACTTAATTGACTAATGCTGCAATCTTGCTACATATATGACAAAATTCTTCCATAAATGTTAAACGTCTTCAAATTCAATAGCATCATTTAAGAACAGATAAATTTGCAGCATGTACCAGACATGCACGTTTTTGGTACTTAACCCTCGTCAGTGATCCTAATTCTTAATAATGTAATATGGCTAATGAGTGTGAAAGTTATCATGTCCAAAAATATACCAAAATACGTATTAGAATGGGATGGATATGATGCTAGAAAGCCCAGGTTTTAGACATTTCAAGAAATTTTGATAACAGAAATTTTCGAATGAGCGATCAACTTGCATTGGCTACATGTGCCCTCGGGGACTCCTGGTCCACCAGCAGTGACACTCACCAAGTAGTACAAATGTTAAACGTCTTCAAATTCAATAGCATCATTTAAGAACAGATAAATTGCAGCATGTACCAGACATGCACGTTTCGGGTACTTAACCCTTCTCAGTGATCTTCAGTCTTTACAATGTAATATCGCCAAAGAGTCTGAAAGTAATTATGCCCGAAAAATGCATCGAAATACGTAGTAGATACAAGATATTGTGGTGGCATTATACTGCTGTATGAAATATCAAAAATCAATTTCTTTTTCTGGAATGCCATTATCGTTAGTCCTATTATTGTAGGTGAGTTATCTCTCTTTATACGATGTTTGCAATCCAATATACGGTCATATTGGAATTCAACAGGAAAAAATAGAGGAATCATGCATGTATCACATATCTCTCAAAGTTTTATTGAGAGGGAAATTATCATATTGAAATAAATGTTCTATCATTATGATTTAGTGCTCAATAGGCGCATTTGAACAAACAATGTATCATCAGTGATAATCGAGGACTAAAGGGAGGAAATCCAAATTGTAAATCTATATAAGGGAAATTCTAAACAGGCCTAAAATATATGCAAAAGAGTTTTGCCTTAGTTTCAAATTAATTTATCATATTTAGTATTAGAAAATTATCAAACATATTTCAAGTCAGTGAAGAAGAACAGTAGTACTAGGCGAACGATATCCCCGAGTACAAATACCGTCCTAGAGGTTGAAATGATCATATTAAATATATATGTTCTATCGTAATAACTTAGTGCACCATATGCTCATGTCACGGAGTTTCCAGAGGCCGAAAGAGAAGAATTAAATCAAATATATGAAGAACGAAAATCTAAACATGACCTAAAAAGTACAGAAATTAACAGAGCTTATGCCAACTTCAATACTTGACAAATGACAAGGAAATCTATGTCGTAAAAACGTACAGAAAATAACCCTGACTGAACGAGAAACAGCATCTGAAAACTTGTAGATTTTTAATGCAATTTAATTCATAGCATTCAAACAATCGGAGTAAGCCATTCAATAATTAAGAGATCTCAAACACAAACGTGTTGCAATGATTACAGCGTTAACGTACGTATGGTACGAGAAAAAGTGGATAGCATTTAAAATACAATATTTACATTGCAAGTTTATTTCCCATGTTAAACGCCTATTCAATTTTTACGTTCATTTCACGATGAACACAGGTTGGCCCCAATCACATAACGTGCGCGCAAGATGTTCAAACAGTGGGCGGGGCTTACTGATGTTGAATTTGCGATCAGGAGGAGATTCCCAACCTGTGTAAGGAAATGAGACGATATAAAAGAGAAGAAACAGACGGGGACAACCAAAAAAATCCTTTAAATCATTGAAATATGTATAACAACTCTATGTACGTGTGTATCAGCAGTTTCCACAGAGTTCATGTGTACTTCAATGTAGATGGCGCTACCGAATTGAATTTATGCGGCGCTGACTACTCTGATATTATAAATAAGGTTTTATTCTCTTTAAACATGCTAAATTGTTTATAAAAAGTTAAAATTCATCAGAAAAACGTTTTAGCAGATATTTGCAACATTGTGAAAACGTTGTAATACATTTAGTACATTTTTAAATGTGAACTTCCACAGAGTTCACATGTACTTGAATGTAGATGGCGCTACTGAATTGAATTTATGCAGCACTGAATTTTCTAATTGTAAATAAGGCCTTATTTTCCTTAAAAATGTTTACGAAAAATTCAGACTCATCGTGAAAACATTTCTAAAATAAAAATTATTCGGTAATTTATAATATCAAACCGTATATTTTGGTACTTTGCAATGGAATATTTCTTGCCCTTCCTGGTAGGGAGAATTGACACACGTGAAACATTTACATCTTAATTTTCACTTAATTTGTATAAACAATTCGAGGATGTTTTCAAAGATGTTTTACATCTGAATGTTTCTGAATGTAAACATAAGAATTCGCGGTTCTCGAAAGATTTGCTCCTGTCGAACCAGAGTGTAAAAGCCATGAACGCAAAAAATAAGACACTCGTTCTTTAAATGTCAACAAATGTTTAACGTTTAAATTCATTAGCATCATTTTTACAGCATGGACCAGACATGCACGTTTCGGTAATAAACCCTCGTCAGTGATTTTCATTCTAAACAATGTAATATGACCAAAATCTGAGAAAATTACGTCCTAAATATACCGAAAAACGTAGCAAAATGGCTGGGATATGATGCTACAGGACCGAGGTTTTAGAAAATCTGACAATATCGAGGATGGATTTTTTTATTTTATTTTCTAAATGTACATAACATAAACATCTATAATTGGATGCTTTAATATCAAATATATTTTTATTCTATGTGCTATCTTTACATTATAAATGGAATAATGAAACGCATTTCTCACATCGATGATCATATATTTCTCCTGGAATTACGAAGAGGGTATATGTTGTCATGGAAACGATGTACTATACACCTATGTTGTTTTTATGGTTTGTAAGAATGCCCCTCATTAAATCTTTCACCATGCTTAAATGTACTTAGAAAATTTTCTCTAAAGAAAATCACTTCTTTGATCTTAATAAGTAATCTAATTTAAATCAAATCTCGTAGGAGGTCCAGTATTTTTCTGTATGTACAATGTATTTGAACAGTTTCCAGATTTTATTGGAAAGAACAGGTTCCTTAATTATTACTGGTCTTTTCTCTATGAAGGTGTACACTTGTCATATAACTATATGGGTTTTGCTTAGCCATAAGAGTATTTATACTTAAAATATCGATAAAGGTATCTCTCTACTTGTTTTAGTCTATGAGTCAGTCTACCTTTTGTCTTAATAAATGAACGGTTCCGTAGCAGCTCATCCTGATAACCACACCATTCCTCTCCTTTTGTGACTGGTCTATTGATTGGCTCCGGTTGTCCATGTATCTGTTGTATACATGTGATGTTTTATAGTTCCTGTAGCTTTTACTTCATTCAAATGCGACATTCCCATCTAAAGACGTGAGGCAAGGTAACATGAAGAAGTTAGGCATCTCTGCTTCTCGACAAAAATGCTTTTTATTCAACTAACCATTTGATCTTCCAAAAGTCACTGGCTAGACCCCACTCTTCGTCTAGCAAGTTCCTGATCTTACAAAAACTCATGATCGAGAATGTGTACCAACTTCCTCTAAGTTCAGATTTATATCATTCTATCAGCCAAAGACAAAATGTTTGATATCCTGAATGTCTTCCTTTATCTTATATACATAAAGATGAAAAGGAATACACAATGAATTCCGATCAGTACATGCCAATGGCTAACACGAATACAAGATCTTTCTCTTGTCTTATTCGATTCCGGGATAGATTATTTGATATAGAGGGGGCTGAATATTTACTGCTGACAAATGACCAAATATTTATACTGACCAAATGTCATGCTTATATATCCAGGTGAATGTAATCATACAAATGTTAGAGTCTACAAGGTGTACACACTCAAGTATTAACATACGTTCGCAAAATACCATCCATAAAATAAGGATGTACGTACATGATACGAAGCAAATTCCTTAAAAATTCTTTACAACTTGGCCAAAATATTTTCTGTTCCGAAATTGAAAAATGAGTTTCTGCATTATTTCTTGTCTATGTTTGTTTAATCACTTTGTCTTAAGGCCGATGGGAACTTTCGCGCATCCGGTTCAGATTTTACAATGCGTCGCCGGTTTCCTAAGTAGCAATAACAGGTGGTCGCAGGTACAGAAAATGAGATTATTTTAGACAAATATGGTGATATTTCACAGTTTAAAGGGGCATTTTGCCAAATTTGTCTATTTTGCGACACAAAGAAGCCATCTTAAAGCGTAATTTAACCACAAAATCGTAAGTTCTAAAAATTTCTGTCATTTAAGTTACACGAGGAAATTCGGAGTTGTGTTTGACGGACTTTTGGTTTAATTCCATTAAAATTTCTCTCAGCATGTTGGTTGAGGTGATACATCCTGGCTTAGATGATCGGAAATGTATGACAGTCAGAATTTGAGCTGTGCATGGTCCATGTCAAACACTTCAACAGGCTGGGTAACTTGTGAAGGGGTTGGGAAGGGGTTAAGTTAACATGGATAATTATTCCAGCATGTCAGCTCTTGAACTGTGGGCTGCTCTCAGCAGCTCTGTCATTGACAGGGCCAAGATTTCAACGTGTTAAATTAAAGTGCATGTTTCATATATTGTTCTGGATTTGTTATGAATATTATGATTATTTACTTATAGTTGTACATTCAAATAATTTGATAAACATGGTTTGAGTATCTTATAGTAACATGTATAAGGACTGAATGATCCTATCATTACTGGTAAAGACTGTGTAACTCTGTGTCTATATAAAGACATATGTACTGACTTGATTGGCACAATTGGACCCACAGTGAATTGTGAGGCAGTTGGAGACTCTAAGATACAGATTGATAGAATCCCTAAATGCATGTAAAAAACAACAACAACACCATAAAAAAATTAAATAAATAAATAAACAAACTAAGAATGTTGCTCAGCATCTAAACTCTTGAACGTATGGAGTTTATAAATGATTCATATTATGTCCATGAAGTCTTCTGTCATGAATTTTCATGAAACGTATGGAAATTTCATTTTCATGGCAATGTTCCTATTCAAGAAGTACATTGATTTACTAGTTATACATTATATTTGAGGAAAGGCTTCATCTATTGGTTTTGAAAAAAAACATTACTATTTATAAGAATTATCTATTCATAATTACACATGAGATTTCAAGAAATTTTGCATGAACATGATTGAAGTAAGTGTTATAACAAAATTATTGATGTTTCAAATGAGGGGTATATATATTCAAGATGCAGTCATATATAATTGATGAGGGTAGGTTTCTTCTTTACTAAATAAAGAGTTTAGTGACTTTTCATAAACTTAATATATGTTTGTTTTTATTTATGAGATAAAAATAGCATATTTACAGATTTGATTCTACAAAATTTTGCATGAAAGTGAACATATTTACTACAAAATTGATGTTTTATATAAGGGGGTATATGTATTCAAGGTGCAATTGAATACAATAAGTGAGGGATGGCTTCTATTATTGTGACTTCTTTAAAACTTAATATATCATTCCTATTATTTATGAAATAAAGTTTACATCATAACACATAGATTTGAAAAATTTTTGCATGAAAGTGAACATTTTTACGACAAAATTGATGCTCAAAATAAGGGGGTATACATATGCAATATACAATTGCACACAAATACTGTGGAAAGGCTTCTTTTAATAAGCCTTTTTATAGACCTGATATAGTTCTTAATATTTATGCAAGTTAAAGTAAGTCTTAACTCCTTTGGTTTTGAGAAATTGTAATGAAAGTGAACATATTTACTAAATAAATTGATGTTTTAATTAAGGGGGTATATGTATTCAAGGTGCAATCATATTCAATACGTGAGGGGAGGCTTCTTCTATTGCTACTTTTTTGAAACATAATATATTATTTCTATTATTCATGAAATAAAGTATACATCATTACACATAGTTTTAAAGAATTTTGCATGAAAGTGAAATGTTTACAACAAAATTGATGTTTGAAATAAGGGGGTATACATATTCAATATACAATTGTACACAAATACTCTGGGTGGGCTTCTTCTAATAAGTCTTTTTATAGACCTAAGATATAGTTCTTAATATTATGGCAAATAAAAGTATACCTTAACACCTTAGATTTTGAGAAATTGGCAAGAAAGTGAACATATTTACTAAATGAATTGACGTTTTAATTAAGGGGGTATATGTATTCTTAGTGCAGTCATATACAATAGGTGAGGGGAGGCTTCTTCTATTGCTACTTTTTTGAAACATAATATATAATTCCTATTATTTATGAAATAAAGTATACATTATTACACATAGATTTAAAGAAATTTTGCATGAAATTGAAAAATTTTACAACAAAATTGATGTTTGATATAAGGGGGTATACATATTCAATATACAATTGTTCACAAATACTCTGGGTAGGCTTCTTCTAGTAAGTCTTTTTATAGACCTAAGATATAGTTCTTAATATTAATGCAAATAAAACTATACCTTAACAACTTAGATTTTGAGAAATTGGCAATAAAGTGAAAAATCATTACTTTTTTTCAATGAACGTTATGGTTTAAAAATACCAAAATTTCATTTTATCATGAGAAATTCCTACAATTTTTCTATTAAGAATGTATACTGAATTATTTTCCATAAAACTGATGTAAAAGAAAATGTTTCAGAACATTCATCACTAAATAAGTGTACATGTTATAACTATATTATGTATTTGTTGAAAATAGCCATTTTGTATTTTCAAAGGGTGGCCTTGAACTGTATTTTTTAAGAAAATATGTGGTTGATCTCTTAGATTAAGGTTTCAATTGCAAGATATTAAGTTGTTCTTTCATTTTTATCCAAAAAAATACAGGGTAAACAGGCTAATTTCAAAAGTATCCATCGGCCTTAATATCGAACACAGAAATGAAAAAATAAACAACTTGGTATTGAATATAGAAATGTATGAAGTATAGGATTGTTAAATCTGTTCACCTTATTTTATACAAGCACGAGAAGATGCTTTAGTGATATGTCTTTTGCCATTTTGAAACAAAAGTGAATATTGTTTTGTCTTTCAGCTGCTTTTATATTGTTTTTTACCCGTTAAAAGCAAAGACGTCAAAAGTTTGTGGATGTTGAATGGTTCTGGTTTGAAATGATTCTTATGTGTGTTTCGCTGTTTTTGAAGCCGTTTGTCCGTTGCACTTTGCTACCATCTTGAGTGTGTGTTCCACTGGGCTTTGCACTGAGCTGTCTTGCTGTATATCTTTTCCATGTCCATTGTATTAAATATTGTTCACGAGAATTAAAGCAAGTAAACTAATTGCTATACCGGTATAACGAGAAGTTTTGAAACTATTGACAAAAGTCATATTCAACTAATAATTAACAGAAGTCGGAGAGCCTCTTTGAACTTTGTCGTTGTTGTCGATATTGGTTTTTTTATGGGTAGGAGAGAGGGGGGTGTAGCAGGGACTGTTCTTCTTCTTTTTTAAATACATCTGCATAGTCATGGAATCAAACATGTATATATACCTCAACTAACGTCACACGGATAGCTTCAGCTTTGTTTTAGCCGATCAGAGATTGGAACAAAGTCATGAACTTCAACTTTTCTAGGATAAATGGATTTATAGAATTTTGAACTTGATATCGTCCAACAGTTGTCCTCTTCTGTCATATGTACTGTGTAACAACAAAGTAATAAAATGTTATTCGTACTCGAGATACATGTATCTGCTGCCTGTTTCACAAAAATACTTACGAAAATTTTTAGGAATTTTCGTAACGTTCATCATCAAATAAAAGGTTAAAATGTTTTTTAATTAGAATTATATTGTCTTTCTAATATCAGTTCTACACACTACTGTCCAAGCAGCTCATTTCAGAAATCGGAAAATTGAACTTTTCTCTACATTGTCGGCATATTTTTCGACCAATACTATGCTCAAAGTGAAAGAAAGTTATTTTAGATGGGGAGATTTCCATGTTAATTTTAACGTGACGTCGTCGACGTTCTCCATAGACTCAGTGTTAGCCATCGGCGACGTCGCACAAAAATTTAAAACAAAGAAAACTCCCTATCTACAACTGTTTTCTTTCACTGTGAGCGTTGTATTAGTCGTAGGTACACATCATATACCGTTAGTTATGAGAGTTCGAGATCTATCCCCCTATATAAGTTTTATTCACAATATTTGCCGACAAAATAGAGAAAACTTCATTTTTCCGATTTCTGAAGTGAGCTGCGCGGACTGTAGATATAAATTCATAAACATCTCGATTTTTAGTTTATAAGAAGTACTAAGCGATCAAAAGTTACGAAAATCCCTAAGAATTGTCGTAAGTATTTTGTGAAACAGGCTACTGATTATTTTAAAAGTGAAATGAGGAGAGGGTAGTAGTGACTGGTGTTATATGATTATGAATATCTGTAATAGAAATAATTAAGTTTTGGGGTGAAAGTCTTTTGAGTGCAATGACGGTGTGCGGGAAATGAAATGGCTATGACGTGGACATATGACTGCAAGGGTGAAAACAAAACCTTACAAATAATTGGAGTGGAGAAAGAGCGAATTCTTACATGTGACAGTCTGATGGCTGATCTAATACAATCTGACAGATCTCAGAAATTAACATCGATCGAAATGTCTATAAATGGACGAAATGGCTAAAGCTGCAGTCATTTCGTCAATAATTCACTTCGAACTTAGGACTTCATTGCGACATATCCAGAAATAGAAAAATTGCTTAATGACAAAAGAACTCGGAGACTCACATTAGATACAATTGTACATTACCGATGATCTGATTTAAGTTGACCACATTGGAGAACTTGAGAGATGTCCCTTTTATAATTTCTTACATCTTAGTGCATACGAGAGAAATAATTCGAATATTAACCGGATGTACATGCATATATGTACGTTTGACATTTACCCTCATGACGTATACAACATGTCAGATATTCTTTCATCATCCAACTCCTGTTTCAGATGACGTGCTGCAACAATGATTTATTATGTCTCCCCGTACCGCATGATCACATGAAGTCGTGAGAAAAGTATTAATATTTATTTATTCATACTCTTTTTTTTTCTTTTTTTTTTTTCTTTTTTTTTTTTTTGTTATTATGTACAAATACGTAGGTAGAGACGTTTTTACTCTATACGTATACTCAGTTTGAAATCGATATAGGCATGTTATCAATTTTTTAAAAATGCTTATCATAAGCAATTTGCCTTGGTGAGCAGAACAGTGCGAGGGGGACACCGACGTAGTTTTACCCTTTTTATGGACACTTTCTTATGCTACACATCTACAACCATGATACACAATTGATCAAACTTTTCAATGTAATTGACCACATAAGACTAAGCTCATTAATATATTCGTTAGGTGTTGATAAGAGAACATGTCTATTAATGATAATGAGAGACCCTCCCTGCATGAATGCTCGGATCTCGTTCATTCTTATCGTCTTCAATAAATAGGTAGAGTATTTTCCATATCTAGAATATGTATTTATGTTCTTTTTGTAAATGTGAGACAAGCATAGGGAAATACTTTCGATTCAAACAGATAGAGGATAAATGACGTTCTACAAATCTATCGAAATTATATGTATATCTTTGAAAAGCTATTGGGACACTTTTCATTTAAAATATTCAATGATTTCAACTCCTCATCTCACCCTAAATCCGCCCTTATTTACGGTACACGGTATGAATAATTTTGGGGTTGCATTAATATAATCAACCTGGGTGTCCACTGCCTGGTCATCATGGCGTCGTTTGGACAGTTAGGAAAACTAGGACTCGTTCAAAAAGCCGATTCTCTGTTGTCACTTACAGAAGACACCATAAGTCCCAGACCTGAAATTAAGTTGGTGGAAAAGACCAAAGACCAGGGGTAAAATTTTAATTGAAACTGATTTTTTCCCGAAATATTTAGCAGTACTTAGTGTTTACAGTAATGTTAAAGACTAGTTAAGAGATAACTTTTAGAAATATCAAGTGAACAAGTGATGCGATTCCGTCTCCGTATCAAATAGCATGAGTTAGATCTAATTAGTTTGTATTATGACTATTTGTTAGTCTGAAAAGAAAAAAAAAAACAACGAAATTAATTTCATGTGCTATAGCCTATCTATTTGATCTTTTAAGTAGAGCTCAAGTAGTATTTCTCCTTTTATCAATCTATAAAAGAGAGGGTGAGAGTTCTTGGTTTTGTTCTGTTTTGTTTTGTTTTTGTTTTTTTTTTTTTATCATAATCCATTTATCTTTAAAGAAATCAGTAAAAATTGTTGGATATTGATATATATCCAGTGTCTTGGCAATATCCTTTTGGGTGGTAATGTATATAGAGCCGCGGACTCTATTGTGAGTGACCATTCGAGTCTCATATTCCTCAATAGAACATAAAAATTGCTGTCAATAACAATAGTAAATCACAAGTGTTCACAATGCCTGGGTACTTTACTGTTTATCACAGTACATTAAACCATTATTTCTTTCTGTAAATCTGATCAAAGTTTCGGTTTGTTGCCATAGAAACACAAATTCGTTTATTTTAGACATGACATTTGATAAATGTTAGTTTCATGTAACTGGCAATAAAAGTTTTTTCCTGTGCCGGTCAGCTGGTTTTACCGAGATGAGCCTCTCTTTTTATGATCAAATTTCTGAGGAAATCTGTTAAATATCATTTTTCAAATTGCCATCTTTCTGAAAAGAGGATTATAGTGTAGGTGATAAGAATAATCCAAGAATTCTCAGTTTAGCAGCAAAACTTTCATGAAAATCTGTATGTTTTCGTAACTGCTTAGGAAAAAAAGTGATAATTTATGTCATGCCTCCGATATTTAAGTGGATTATCTACCAGGAAATGTGATCAAAAACCACCATAAAAAGTACGAGTAAAGTCCGTAATATGAATCGGATGCATAGGTGAGTAGTGCTCATTTTCTGTAATTGATTTTGGTTAACCATTGTTAGATATTCTACATTTTGTATTCTTGCTAAAACCATATGTACCTGTATGTCTGTCATGTTGTCTTTCGGTCATTATTCCAGATCTAATTTTTATTTTATCCTAATATATTACCTCAGAATTTATTTAAAGCATGTGACATTGTAACGTGAACTTCGAGCGAAAAGTATCATCTACGGGGTTCGCCTCTGATTTACACAGAGATACGTATCTATATATTGAATTTTCCTTATGACTGTCTGTCAATATGTGATTATATATGTTGAATCAAAATGTACATGAAATGATTTATTGAACAACAAAATGAATTAACGAAATGGTTTGCCAATATGAATTATGGCGTGCCAAAATGTATGTACCGTCCTACCACCTATGTGACGTACCCTAACTTGTTTGACCTACCACACGATGTGACCTGCCAAACGATATGACCTGCCAAACTGTGGTACGTACAAACGTACTGGCTAACCAATGCACTTGACGTGCCAATGCTTTTACTAAGCAATCTAGACTTTATGTCTACCTAGCCAGTCACTCTAATACGGTAAATTAGCTCTGTTCGGGCTATGGCTCTATTCGGGCCTTTACCGTATTGAGGAAACAAAAATAATACCGTACCGATCAGGTCTTCTTGTCCCAAGTTGACAGCGATAGTAACACAACCGAAGTGAAGTGAGAAATGAAGGAACTTGGCTTATATATAAGGACGGGTCCAAGTAAAATAGGGGTGATAGGGATATCTGGACGATTCCAAATTATAACTAATGTCAGATGAACGTTTACATCAATCACATGGTATTCACAAGCATTTCTGTGAGTAAGACTGATTTTGTTACACTACCCACGCCTCCGATTACATTCGCCCCCGAATGTCAAAAACTTAAAGGAACAAAATCTATTCTTTTTTCACTGCCATTTTTTCCTCTTATTTTTTTTTAAATAATAACAACAATATGCAGTATCAACAAATAAAATAAAATAAAGTACAAAAAAAATGTGTAACAACAAATGAAAGATCTTAACAAAATGATTGTCATTTGGAAACAGGATGTCTGTCACTGCTTAATCACAAAAATCATGTCATCATGAGAGGTAATGTCATTTACATATTAAAGAATTCCTCCACCTCCTTTATAACTTCTACAGAACGTCCGCCCTCCGTATATTTCGTGACAGTCACCTCCTTCATACGTTTTCTGTACTTATTGCACTGTACACCTACACTTTTGGTCTGCACAATGTCTGACTGAGTGGCAACACTCTCATGATCAGAAGCGATCTGCACACCAACGTCACACAATTTAGCCTGCTTAGGCGGAGGTGCAACCACTGGCGCATCCGGAGCATGTCTGACTACAGTTCGGCCAGATGCAACAGGTGATGGTGTTGTCGCCTTGCGCACAACACGGCCAACAATCAAATCAGCAGCACCTTCATCATCCCTGTCACTATCATCACTGGAAGAGTCAGATCCCTCGTCAGCTGACGAGTCATTAGCATGATCAAGAAGCTCTCCAGGATCTTGTGTATGCCAGTCGGATTCTTCTCCAGTCTTCTCTGTAGAGGTGCTGGGGACATCCTTCTTTCCGAGAGGAGTAAGAGGCGGAATAAGTCCTTTGTGTGCACGGTTCTTATGTCTCTTAACATTTGAGGGTTTATTGGACTTAAAGTCACACACATCACATGCATATTCAGTCAATTTACGTGTTTTTATACCTCTGTCTGACTTAGTAAAACTATCAATTGGTTCTACCATACCAACACTTGTATTTGGTAATATCTGACCAGATTTGTCATGGACTGAACAAAGTGCTAAGATCTCATTTCTAGCAGGTACATGTAATGACTCGTCTAAATAAACTCTATAACAACCAACATTTCCTTCCACGAACAAGTCGATGCAATGATTAAATTTTATGGTTTTGTGTGCTATGTCAACTGAACAATTGTGATTCATCATGAAGTCAAGCCCCAATATACCGTCTACTCCTATGTCTGCTACAATAAACTTCTGAGTCATTGAAAAACTACCTATCTTTATAGGCAAAATGGTCGTCCCAAGTACTGACAGTGCTGAACCATCAGCAATGAGGATATCAGCATTCAATGATTCCAATGGCGCATCACCAACATGTCTAGGTGCAATAAGACTAACAGTTGCCCCTGTGTCAACCAGTAACTTAACACTTGTGCCATTTATGTCAGCATGTATATAGAGACCCGATTGTCCGACCTTACTGGCTATGTCCATAGACCCGACATACAACTTATTTCGTTCACCCTTTGAATTGTTCGTACCTGTATTGGTCTTGCCTTGATTTTGTTGATTCTCAAGAGCAAGGAATTTACGACATTTCTTTTTTATATGCCCGTCCTTCCCACAAAAATAGCACTTAAATCTAGGTTTACCCACTTGAGAAGGCAATGTCTGACCACCTGTTTGTTGGCCTAACTTTTGATTGTCCTTAATTTCTTTTATTTCCCTACGCATTTCGCTTAAGGCCTTGTTGGTATCCTCAAGCATTTTACGTACTAACGAGCTATCGCATGGTGCTTCGGCATCCGTACGCAGAACAAAGCCACCAACTTCCTCTCATTTCTTATCTGCTTTATTAAAAGCATCAAGTTCTACAGCTAAACATATAGCTTCATTTAAGTTCTTAGGCCTTGACTGTTTAATGCGTAGTCTCATGTCAGAGCTATGTAGGGAGTCTATGAAGTATTCAGTAGCTAATGTTTCTCTGACATCATTAGGGGCCTTGGCGTATGCCAGGTTGGTAAGCCTTCGTATGTCCTGACCTAATTCGGGTATGGACTCTGAGGCTTTTTGCTTTCTATCCTTAAGTTGCGCCCTATAGAGATCCATTTGATTGGAAGGCGCATATCTGTCTTCAAGGGCTTAGATAAGTCATTGTAATTTTTACGGGACTGTACTGGTAAATTACCCAAAACAGCTTGTGCCCCCTCCCTTAGAGCGACTGCCAAATATAGACCTTTCTCATCCTCTGACCTCTCATTTAATTGCGCACAAATATCAAAGTGCGACTTGAAGTCAATCCAAGATGACTTGCCATTGTACGTAGCAGGTTTTACAATATTTTTGCGATACCTGCTATACGTGGTGTCTGCACTATTTGACAATAATTGACCCTGTGACTGTGTACTCTGTTGAGATGCGCCGTGTGCGTTCCCAAGTCCGTCATTTGAATTTACATTGGTCCGTGTATTACTTATATTTGGATCCCTACTGTTTGGTCCGACTTGTCCCGTACCCGTACTAAATGTAACACGCCTATTCTGTGGAGATATATTTCTCCGTCGTGAGGTCGTACTTTGGCTTGTACTTTGTCGACTAACAATGGGTGTTGATTGTCGTGATATCTGATTTGCTAGACATGACAAGTCATACTCTAATTGTGTAATCTCGTTCGTCAAGTCATGTATCCTATCCATTCTGAACTAAATATTTTAATACACGTATATATTAGAAAGAACCACCGCTTGCCACCAAAATATGTAACGTGAACTTCGAGCGAAAAGTATTATCTACGGGGTTCGCCTCTGATTTACACAGAGATACGTGTATAATATCTATATATTGAATTTTCTGTCTGTCAATATGTGATTATATATGTTGAATCAAAATGTACATGAAATGATTTATTGAACAACAAAATGAATTAACGAAATGGTTTGCCAATATGAATTATGGCGTGCCAAAATGTATGTACCGTCCTACCACCTATGTGACGTACCCTAACTTGTTTGACCTACCACACGATGTGACCTGCCAAACGATATGACCTGCCAAACTGTGGTACGTACAAACGTACTGGCTAACCAAATTGACGTGCCAATGCTTTTACTAAGCAATCTAGACTTTATGTCTACCTAGCCAGTCACTCTAATACGGTAAATTAGCTCTGTTCGGGCTATGGCTCTATTCGGGCCTTTACCGTATTGAGTAAACAAAAATAATACCGTACCGATCAGGTCTTCTTGTCCCAAGTTGACAGCGATAGTAACACAACCGAAGTGAAGTGAGAAATGAAGGAACTTGGCTTATATATAAGGACGGGTCCAAGTAAAATAGGGGTGATAGGGATGTCTGGACGATTCCAAATTATAACTAATGTCAGATGAACGTTTACATCAATCACATGGTATTTACAAGCATTTCTGTGAGTAAGACTGATTTTGTTACAACATTGACCTTAGGCACGGTCCATTTGATATTCAGGGGGGGGGGGGGGGGGCTTGGGGTTTTTTTTTTTGTCGGAGCAAGATTATTTTTTTAGCCCCGCACCGGGGCAAAATTATTTTTTTCTTGCAAAGTTGAAGCAAGGACATTTTTTTTATAACAATTGATGTAATTTATATTAAGAATGTTTGTGTTTTTTCCATAGAAATTCTTTATTTTTACTTAAATTACTTTAAACATTACTTTATTTTTATGTAAAACTTGTATTCACTTCTAAACTGAGAGAGATAAAAGATTTTTACAATATGTGATATATAATTTTCATTATACAAAATGTATATAAAGTCATGTAATATGTATGAGGGCCTGATGCAAGTTTTTACATGTAGAAATGAAAACTTGTGAAAAACTTAATTAAATTCTCCTTCCAAGCTTGTATATAAAATTAGACACTATGGTGATACATGTATCTATAAATAGTAATTAATTATATTGATAGTGTATTTAAGCATTTTAATTGTTTCAGTCACATGCATATACTTTTGATATTTTCAAATATGAACTTACCATTACAGAAGAAAACGATGGCGAGCGAATTCTGGGGGGGGGGGGGGGGCTTGGGTTTTTTTTTTCGAAAAAAATAATTTTGCTCTGAATTTTGATGAAAAAAATAAATTTGCTTATGGTGTGACAGAAAAAAATAATCTTGCTCTTACAAGTAACCTGAATTTGAAGAACAACCATAAATTTCACTTAAAATTCCTGAAAATTTTTCGGCTCGCTTCGCTCGCCGCAGTTTTTACTTTCTAAAAAAAACAATTTTTGGCTCGCTTCACTCACCATAGTTTTCTTCTGTAATGGCAAGTTCATATTTGAAAATATCAAAAGAATACATATGACTGAAAAAATTAAAATGCTTAAATACATTATCAATATAATTTATTACTATTAATATGATTAATAGATACATGTATCGCCATAGTGTCAAATTTCGTATCCAAGCTTGGAAGGAGAATTTCAATAAGTAATTCACTAGTTTTCATTTCTACATGTAAAAACTTGCATCAGGCCCTAGCTTTTACATGATACATGACCTTATATACATTTTGTTTACTAAAAATTATATATCGCATATTGTAAAAATCTTTCATCTCTCTCAGTCTAGAAGTGAATACAAGTTTTACATAAAAATAATGTTTGGAGTAATTTAAGTTAAAATAAAGAATTTCTATTGAAATGAAAAAAATGATCTTGCTCCGACAAAAAACCCAAGTCCCCCCCCCCCCCTCATACTGAATTTAAGCAAAATTATGAAACACCCGAAATTTAACATGACTGAACATTTGAAATGTTTTTGTCATGAACTGAGCCTTAAGTATCTTATATGAGATACATCTGCATATAATAAGGTTTATGTAAAGTAGCTCGTGAGAGCGTATGTTTTCCCTATATGATCACTTTTGTAAAATTTTCTTGCTTATCAACTTTGAACTTTTATTTAAAACTTTTCAAATAGACCCAAGATTGTAAGGATATCTTTTTGAACCTTTTATAAAAACTTTTCAAATAGACCCTTGATTGTAGGGTTATCTTTATCGTCTATAGATTCGAATGACCCCAATTCTTAACATTACACCCTATGGAAAAATCCAAAAACTCTTTTTAAATTGCAGAAAGTAACCAACAAAATATTTGAAATCTGTATTATCTTTACCCTATGTGCATTAATATGAAAAGAAAATATTGGGTATCCATGAATAATTTTTCCCGATTTTGGAGAGGTACAATCTTCTTTGTATTGTATTGTACCTTAAGGTATCCGATGTACAATAGGGCATTTTCCCATGCTTGGTAAGGTACTATAAAGTATATATTTTCTGAAAGGTTAAAATGCCCACTGCTCAGAAATGATAATTTTGGGGCCAGAAAAACAAAGGGGAATAACTGTTGAAGCATTCATGTTGTCTATTTTCTCTGTATAACATATGCAAAATAACAAAGATAAACAAGAATTTGTCCCCTTTGATTTTTTTTTGACCTGTGAGTCTTATATCTGTACTCAGGGCATCATTACCTTTCAGAAAATATATAGTTTATTGTACCTTACCAGGGATAAAATTTACCATACTTTACAATGGAGATGATTAAAACGCTATGTAAAAATGCGGACTCTATTGTACAACGGATACCTTAAATTGTTTAAAGTGGATGTGTATCGGGTTAAACGATAGGACATGGTGAAAAAATCACCATTGATATTTGATCATACAACAACATAAATTGATAAAAAAAAGTTCATCTTACTTGGGGGGGGGGAGGGTTGGAAAAAAGTCATATTTACAAGATCTGAAAAGCATATGGAAAGGAAATTCGAGCATCTACAAGAAATGCTATGGAAGTAAACAAGTACAGTGTTTTCCAAGCATTTAAGGATTTTTTAGTCTTTGCTTTGCATTGGTGTATGCAGGCAGTTGGTCATGACTTAAATTCTGCTCAGCACGAAATGCTGCTCGATGAATTATTCCATGACCAACTATCTGCATACACAAATTCAAAGCAAAAATTGAAAAAAAAAAACAATTCTATTTAGGTACATTTATTTTTCGCGTGACGTCATGTACTTATTGCAGTTGATGCAAAGCAAGAGCTCTATATACTTGCATATAAAGGAAACGCAGTTCATGTATAACTATTAGTGAACAGAAGTCAATGGATAACACTATATACATACATATGTCTGTTTTTGGAGTAAAAATCTGCTAAATGGGAAATATGTGGAACAACAACTCAGTATAAGTTCTCCTACATTATAAGAATCTTATATGGGATGTATTTAAGCAAGAACACGGCATAGAATTGATAATGAGTTGATTTTCCCCTACAAATGTGTTTATTGTTCATAATCTTCGTCTTTAAACTGACGATCAAGAAGGCCGCCTTGGGGCAGGATTGGAAACTAGGTCTGAAGAAGGAAATCCCGACTCAATCTTGTCATTAACAGATAATATAATTAGCCCAAGGCCAAATAATCAATGTAATGATTCAGAAATCTGGGAAAGAAAACTAATTACAACGTAAGATTCCTTCACATCTGAAGTTTAGGATGAGGAAATAGACGGATATCTTATTAAAGCTTTTACCCTTGCTTTCCCATGAGACTGATAAAATCGTCGTTTGTATTTTTTAATTAGTTTTAAATATATTCTACCCTCTTTATAAAAAGATGAATAAAGTGATTAATCACAATTTAGGTTTGATTATTGAAAAATGATTTTATATCTTAAAAAATTAGGAGAGTCGAGACTTGATTGATGACCTGTCAACCAGCTTTTGCTTTGAAATTTGCATGCAACACTTTAAATCACCCTTACCTTTCAGAAGAAATTGAAATAAATTAGGTAAGTAAGTGTTTAAGAAGTTCGTTAGAAAATAAATATGATATCTAAAACATATTTCGAGACTAGAGCAAACCCCTCCCCCGTCCCTCTTATAGGGATTGGATAATTAACGTATGATATGATAAAAAAATATGATGAAAAATATGATGAAAAAAAAAAACAAAGGAAAATATGATAAAAAGACAAAACAAATGTTTTTGCTTTTTTGTCTTTTTTTTTAAGGAAACATTCATTATCTATTGATTAAGCTTAATGTTAAGGTCAGAAAAGTGTTTTTTAATAGACATGAGACTATTAAATGTCATGATAGGGAATGTGAAATCTAAATAAAATCTAAAAAAGATTATTTGAAATTTGAGAAAAAGTATCTAAATTAATAAAGAAATTTACAAAGCAGATTGTATATGAAATCATGTACGAGGGCTGATTGATATGTTATGAGCCTCGGTTTTCTCAGATGCAAAAGGTATAATCTGCTGATAGATTATCTCCAAAAAGGACAAACAATCAATGACACATACTATGCTTCACTTCTGACACAATTACGGGAAAATATTAAACTTAAGCACCATGGAAAGCTCACTAAAGGTGTGATGTTCCATCATGACAATGCTCCTTTTCACAAGTTTGTCACTGCAATGGCCGCCATTCATAATTGTGGCTTTCATTTGATTGAGCATCCGCCCTGCTCCATCAGACTTTCTTCTATTCCCAAAACTGAAAGCAGCTATTTCTGGCACCCACTTTCAGTCCGATGATGACGTCATACTTGCAGTTGATGGCTTTCTGACCAGTCAAGATTTAAGGAATCATTGTAATATTTTTTTGCGCAGGATGAATAGGTTTTCCCTCGATCCTCGATCAACCAAAACATTATTACATTGATTAGTTATCATTTCATTTAGTCGCGTTTCAACGCATATTTGCAGCTTTGAAATGGTGTTGCCAACGACGTTAATTATGACGTTGCTAAGCGCGTACTTCCGGTTTGGGTTGATGCAGGTATCAACGCAATTTCTCGGCCAATCAGAATCTTCATTTCTTAATAGTAACGATGGAAATTAAATGATAAGAAGTTCTTTCAACGTGGTACTGAGGCCCTAAAACACCGGTGGCAAAAGTGTAAAAGTGTATAGATAGTGATGGGGATGATGTAAAACAACTAATGCAAAATGCCTGATCAAATTCAAATTCTCACAACATATCAATCGACCCTCGTATTTTCTACAGCTTTGCTTCTTCAAAATCGTATTATGTATTGGCTATTAAATAATGAGCATCAGTGAATGACAATCAAACAGACAGACAATAACAGAGTTCCATAGAAAGAATTACAATTCATTTTAGATCCATTTAGTTCATTTGATAGGTTTGCAAATTACAATTTTGAGAGAATGCATGTATAATTATTGTATGAAATGTAGTGACTTTACAGTATATTTAGGAAACATCTTGGCACCGTTATATTACCGAGTCGAACACTCACAACTCTTCACATGACCACGTCTTGCATCTCTCCTCTATAAACCAATATGCCGGGCTTTACATAAACATCATGGTGGATTTAGCAATTCACTCTCTATTCCTTCTGATATTGTTTACAATAGAAATGTTCATTACATCAAACCGTATTATTCGGAGAATGAGTTCCCGTGCTTGGTTCGAAAATTCTACACTTGAGTGAACCATGAGGGATAGATAATCCTATTACTGCAGTTACGATACTATACTATACCGATGTGGCTTAATAGTCATTCATCGTGGCCCTGTCCCCTGTCGGTTTACATGTCCTTCCTTTGTTGACAGTAAAAGAGCTCTGAATTAGATTTTGCCAGTAAATATTCTTAGAGGAAAGGCGATGGGCGAACATTATTTAACTTGATAATGACATTTGTCTAGACTTTCTTTTTAAGCATAGATTTATACAGAAGACTGAGGATAAGTAAGGGGATTAGAATACATGTGAATCATTGAACATGAGACTTGGTGTAAAAGTCATGAAGCGGCATTTCTTTCGCCGAGACCAATGTGCAAGTTCATTAATTTTCTCTATCTAGAAAGAGCGTTTTGCTCGAGTTCTGAAAAAAAGCTAGGGTAACTTTAAAATCATGAGAACGAAAATCATTTTTAAAATTGATATATCGGTTCGTTGTATGTCTGAAAAGTTGATCAAGTAAAAAACCGCGCAGGAAATGTAATTTCAGACAAAACTTAATCAATTGAAACTGCTCAAAGTAAGAAAATCCCATCCTGGACTCTCTTCATCGCAACATCATATGGCGGAAATCATTTTCAATAGGACAATAGATAAACTCGGAAAAAATGTCATTGATGGGCGTCTTAATTTTAAAAATACTTAGTCTTCAGGCCGAACAGAAAAAATGAGTCCATGCTTCCATGTGGCTTAACATTTTCGTATGTGTTAATAAGACATGTCAACATCAAGTTAAGTACTGATCAGCAGTGTACATGTATCATGAAATGATGCGTGCGCAGGGCAATATGTATGAGACCATATTCGGCACTGGCTTACAATATGAAATTGCCGTCATTGTTATTTTACTACGCCACATCCTCGCAATGATGAAGCCGAAGGCATTCCTGAAGTATGGTATGTCGTCATAGTAATGTCATTCTGAAGAGCGTTTTGTAAAGATTTCTAATGCGCATTTTAAAAGATTCAAGGTCAGAATTCAGGGACGAGTATGTAGACGTTGAGTATGTTGAAAAACATCTTACTGTAGAAACATTAATGAGATTCAAGTCAAAAGACTTTTCACTAACCTGATAATCTTGTCAAACGAATTGAGGAAGAGTTCATTGGCTTGTGTTGAAAGAAAGACATTGCCTGTACATTGCTACCTCAATAATGTAGTCACAGAGGACGGGGTGTACTTCGCAGACTTTTGCGGACAAACAAAAGTGATGACGACAGAGGTAGAAAATGGGAACTGAAATTGGTCGCATGCGCAGGAAATTGATATGTGTGAATGACGATTTATTTACGAGATAAAATTTATGTAAATATAAAGTGGAGGGTCATTTAAATGTAGGCAATTATTTCTGTCTATATGCATTCGATAATTAATTAAATTTAATCAAATCAAAACATTATACCTACACAAAGAGATAAGCTCTGAATTTAGACCATTATAATATGTGCTGAATACATGATCATATATGATATAAATTACAATTAAAACTGTCCAATTTTAGAAACATTTTTATAATCTTTAGAATAATCCAATGTGTTTTAAGGCTTTCTTTTTTCTATCTTAAATTTTTTGAACATGTTGCTCCGAGGAAACGGTATATATGTACCTGGTAGTTGATTTATTTGGTGTTCAGAAAGTGAAATCTTAACGATTATTTTAATGATCCGACCTTCATCAATGTTCTTCTTATTATAACACTATAATGGTTTTATGAGAATAAAGGTGGTATTATAAGCAACCTTACTTAGAACGAAATCATTGTTTATATAAGCATCCTTCAAGCCTATAGTATACTATGAAGGGATGCAAACATTACATTCTACTTCACATCAATTCTACTGTAAGAACGTGCTCAGACAAAGACGGATAAATAGATGTGAACTGTATTATAAACAGTTTATATCTTGAAAAAAAAAAATGATCAATTCAATATCAACTCCATCAGAATGCATTTTTTTCGGCGCACTTTGTTAATAACGTTTCTCGTCTGCAGACGGGAAACCTTAACTTGTAAATTGGATGAAAAACGAGGAGTGCTCGGACATATGCTATTTTCTATATCAAGAAGCTAACATGTTTTATAAAACCCTTCGAGAAAGATTGATTACGTTCGGTCGATCGAGAATTGATACGGAGGTCAGACTTATTTAGATTGGCCGTGCATTAGTCCCCAATCCAATCACTTTTCAATGATTGTAGCGTGTATTGGGCGTTTTGTACTTCATTTCTAGAAAAGGGCTTTTTTAATCATGGCGCTGATATGGCGGTAAGTCTGCCTAATTGACCAGCTTTGATTATATTTTTGTGCTGACAACACCATGGAAACTGTGTATTTATGTGGACGTATCAGCCAGCAATGACACTTATTGAAAATCACGTCCGCTTGATTTCTTATGACGACTCCATCCTCGGCGGAATTACTTCGCTGACGAAAAGTGAATTTTATCGAAAAATCTGCGGAGGACAAGTTGTGTATCATTGGACGGTCTCCTGCTTGTCGCTTTGTTTCCCTCTGACTATCCATCATTAAAGAATTGCTTGTCCCAGTCGAGACTCGAGCTACCTTCAGCGTCATTCCATAACGTTCTTTTATCCCAGAAGATTACGTTTTGTGTTATTCAAACCAGACGACAATTCAAGGCTGTTGATTGCTCTGAAGAAAGTGTCCTTCTTGGAATGTGAATGAACCGACGTCTGACGCCTTTTCTCTAAGCAATTTGATTTTTATTCAAACAACTTTGTGATCAAAAACCAGGAACAGAAGACGTTATACTGACATTGATATATTTATACTTGGAGTGTCTTTTCGTATGAGGGAAAAGAACAAAAGACAAGAGAGACAAGCTAAGGTGCTACCTAGAGAACTATAAGTCATTATCTCTCTCAAAGAATAATTCTTATTGAGTTATTCAAAACCCAGACGACAATTGCATATAACTGTATATACTTTATCAGCTGAAGTGCTGTGTTTGGTTCTAATGAGAGAATAGAGGCGTTCGCTCACCTGATTGATTGATTTTGCTTAGCACTGATTCTCAACAAGGTACGATAACATGGTGACGTCCGTCTGCTATGGATTGAAGGCGGGTACAGTTTCGGAAGAAGCAGACGACAGTTTTTGATTAGAATGGTTCACGGCTTCCACCATCATCACGGTCTGTAAGTATATTTGATATTTTAGCCGCTAGTACAAATTTGCTTTGCTTGCAAGTTTCATCATTTCCCACTACCCTTTCCTATCTGCGCTATAACCTTCTACTGTTTACCATATTGGCGTTCTACCCTCTAATGCACATGTGAAATCTCACGATCAATGAAATTGCGAATGAGTGAATTAATGTAGCTACAGTTAGTTTAATACAACAATATTGGAGAATAGGTCTGAATAACCAGAGGGAAAAAATCTGAGCATCAACCGTTGGATTAAGATACATCTAGAGAGAATTGAACTTAAGTGCATCAACCCCCGTAGACCGATTAGATTCCTCCTAATTTGGATGCTTTGGGAAATATAGATGATGCCCTAAGGCAGTGCATTTGGCGCTTCATCAAGACATATAATCACAACGTTATGTATAAAGGATTACGCTCTGTAAGGAATGCCTCTCCGTTAGATGTATCTTCTATTCTACATCTAATGTTACCACTTCACACAAATCACACTTGTCTCTAATATTTCCCCTCACAGAGAGGGATTTGAAACAATCGATTTATGACACTTCGCCTAATAGTTTTGTGTCGAGGGAGCTATTGATAGATCAATGACTTCTTCGCATACTAATTGATGTAATTAAGATAATTTAGAAGAAAAAAGCACCATGTGAAAAACAAGTGCAATAGATTTGTATCTATAAAAATGAATTTAGATATTTAATTTTACGTATCACATGAAATGAATATTATTTGTTTAGTAGAATTCTCCTTATAGGCTAGAATTAATGCTGCGACACGTTGACTAGGAGAAATACATACATTGCTGTTTTCCGAATGACCACAACTAAATTGTCATAAAATGTTCTTAGAGTTTGTAATGTGATCTGATAATTAGAACCTTATACTGAGAGAAGGAAGAAGATTACAGGGCTAGACATAAAGTCTTCTATAAAAGGAGCATTGTGCCTACAACAATACTTTTATATGGAAACCAGATCATATATATCAAAGCCTGTATATAATTCAGTTCAGATATGACAGGCATGGCAATATGTTTATTCCATGCATCGGCTAAAACCATTTGTTAAAGATTGTCAGCCATTTTGGATAAAAGGATTTATAGGAGGAAATACAGTGTGGGTGTGTCTTAACCCGTTCCAATGCATATTTCATTGCATATAGTAAAAGTCATGTATCAATACATTTCCATGGGGGACGATGACAATTTCCCTTCTTTAAACATTATAATTGTTGCACTCATGTCCTCACTAGCAACGAAGCATCAACTTTTTTTTTGGTTCCGAATCAAGCTTTTCTTTGGAGACAAATTAATCAACTGATATATCATTATTTGATAATCAATCTTTTTATCTAATATTGATATATCATACTAAATTACATGCATCATACAGCTTTTAGGACGTTAACACTCTTGTACCATCCGTCCAATGTTCAAGACCACACGTTTCATTTTCTCTCCTGAATGGAACCTTTAATCGTTGATCGTTTGATAGTTGATCGTTTCTTCAACGCATTCGAAAATGTCTGTTATCAAAATTTCTTTAAAGAACAGTAGGTCCTGTAGCATCATATCGTACCCATCCTTATACTTCTTTCGGTACATTTTTGGACATACTAACTTTCACACTCTTTGGCCATATTACATTGTTAAGATTGAGGATCAGTACCCGAAACGTGTATGTATGGTCCACGATGCAAATTTATCTGTTCTTAAATAATGCTATTGAATTTGAAGACGTTAAACATTTTGATAAACAAAGACACAAATTGAACATGGAGCTCTGCACTGTATTATTTTGACTACTTGAATCATTTTGGTGTGAAGTACGACCGATATGAAATATACATGTCTCGTTCACCGCTTGTAGAATGTTTGCCAAGATGGCGTCTCTTAGCTAACTGTCAAGATGGCTCCTCTTAGCTAACTGTCAAGATGGCTACTCTTAGCTAACTGTCAAGATGGCTACTCTTAGCTAACTGTCAAGATGGCTACTCTTAGCTGTCAAGATTGCTACTCTCAGCTAACTGTCAAGATGGCTACTCTTAGCTAACTGTCAAGATGGCTTCTCTTAGCTAACTGTCAAGATGGCTACTCTTAGCTAACTGTCAAGATGGCTACTCTTAGCTAACTGTCAAAATGGCTCCTCTTAGCTAACTGTCAAGATGGCTCCTCTTAGCTAACTGTCAAGATGGCTACTCTTAGCTAACTGTCAAGATGGCTCCTCTTAGCTAACTGTCAAGATGGCTACTCTTAACTAACTGTCAAGATGGCTACTCTTAGCTAACTGTCAAAATGGCTACTCTTAGCTAACTGTCAAGATGGCTACTCTTAGCTAACTGTCAAGATGGCTACTCTTAGCAAACTGTCAAGATAGCTTCTCTTAGCTAACTGTCAAGATGGCTGCTTTTAGCTAACTGTCAAGATGGCTACTCTGAGCTAATTTTGAAGATGGCTTCTCTTGGCTAACTGTCAAAATGGCTATTCTTAGCAAATTAGCAAGATGGCTACACTTAGCTAACTGACAAGATTGCTGCTCTAAGCTAATTGCCAAGATGGTTACACTTAGCTAATTGTCAATATGGCTACTCTTTGCTAACTGTCAAGATGGCTACTCTTAGCTAACTGTCAAGATGGCTACTCTGAGCTAATTTTCAAGATGGCTTCTCTTGGCTAACTGTCAAAATGGCTATTCTTAGCTAATTGGCAAGATGGCTACACTTAGCTAACTGACAAGATTGCTACTCTAAGCTAATTGCCAAGATGGCTACACTTAGCTAATTGTCCATATGGCTACTCTTTGCTCACTGTCAAGATGGCTACTCTTAGCTAACTGTCAAGATGCTACTCTTAGCTAACTGTCAAGATGGCTACTCTTGGCTAACTGTCAATATTGCTACTCTTGGCTAACTGTCAAGATGGTTACTCTTAGCTAACTGGTAAGATGGATACTCTTAGCTAGCTGGCAAGATGTCTACTCTTAGCTTACTGTTAAGATGGCTACTCTTAGCTAACAGTCAAGATGGCTACTCTTAGCTAACGCGTCGCCAGAAAAACTCAGTTTCGGCCGTTAAATCAGCATTCACCATCCGCAAACATATAGTTATTCCCATTCTGATCTATTCTATATTTTTGTGAATATAAATCGAAATGTGACGTTAGCAACGTCGAAGCCTAGTACGAGTATGTTCTCGTTTAACAGCAGTAACCAATGAATCTCGACGTTATAGCGACATTGCATTAGAATTAGAAATTTTGTCAAGATTGCTACTTTCAGCTGGCGGCAGAGTTGGACGCTACGTTGTTAACCTTCATTAGTTATGTGTTCCTTCTTTACAATATTAAAATCTGACGCATATAATCAATGTCGGTTATTCTGTAGGACACAAATTCTTAATATCATTGGTTCTTCTTCATTAGTCAATAATACGGAAGTGTTCCAACTCTTAACCTTCTTGAAGAGAAATTTTCAAACCAATTTTCATGCACCAGACACGTATTTCGGATATTAAATTCTCGAGTATTGCCACTGCTGGATTTCTGTAGTATCCTAATCTTCACTGTTAATGTAATAATTTCTATTGTTATTTTTATGAAACGAAGATTCTGATTGGCGGGCCGAGAACTTTGGTTGATACCTGTATCAACAGAAACCGGAAGTATGCGCTTAGCAACGGCATAAGCAATGTCGTAAGAACACAATTGTAAAGCTGCAAATAAACATTGAAAAGCGACGAATTGAAATGATCAGTAATCAATGTAATACTTTTGTGGTTGATCGAGGTATCAACACCAAAAAAATAAGGAAAAATTTATGCATCTTGCGCCACGCACACTATTCCCTCAAATTTTGGTGTTGATACCTCGATCTACAAAAAAATGTTACAATGATTTCTTAGATCACTGTTTGTTTTTATGGAAGTTATGTATTTTAACTTCTTGGTTCATATGTAGGACTCCAATTCCTACTCGTAATATATAATTACTCTTCGTATTTTCCTGGGACCCAAATCTTTTTATGGATATGAATAATCATGGGCAGTTCTTTTTTAGAATCCCAGGAGTAACTAGTTGTGCATGATCAACGTCGGAACTTTGGTAGAACCCAAATCTTCACCAGTTCACATAGGCCGGGTTAGCACAGTGGTAGCGCGCACGCTTCTCACCTCTAAGGTCCCGGGTTCGAATCCAAGATTTGTCGGAGGGTTTTATGTGGGAGGGTAGGTGGTCCCCCATCCAGGCCTCTGCAGGGGGTTTTCTCTCCGGGTACTCCGGTTTCCTCCTGCTCATTGGACCCCCTCACGCCAACATCTGAGCCAACGTGAGACATTAGTATAAGTTTGTTACTTGTTTGTTTCACGTTGTAAAATAGATCAAAAATTAAATTGAATTTTATTTTCACTAGTTTTGTATCATCATTATTGGTTCTTGGTAGGACCTATAAATTTACACCATGCTTCGTCCCTGTTGATTGAATCTTATATATAAATAAATATTTAGCCTAAAAGATAGAGATAGAATGACGAGTACTATAATGAAATCTTTTGTTCTTTAGTAATAGATGCTCTGAAAAACCAAAGTCTTGATCAATACAAATAGGGACATCCAAAGTTTGGTAGATGAAATAAAGCGTCGACGAAAGGAAAGCTGATCAGTAAAATCAGTAACTGTTATATGTTATCTATAAATTCTAACACATTGATTATAAAAAGACGCAGAATGTCACTACATAGTCTTGCAGCGGACGAAGCGTCGTCGTTGATTTCAGTGCATAATTGTTACGACTGAAATTTCACAAATTGAAAAATATCGCGTATGCGTATTGCATTGTAAGTGAATTTCATAATATTTCATGTACACGAAGTATAGCTAGTACCTTGTACACGTATCTTTCAGATAAGAGAAAAAAAACCACACATAAAATTGACTTTTGTGAAACGTTAATAATGAATATAATCTAAGAATAGTATATTGCTTTGAGAGTACGTAATAAGTGATAAAATTATGGAAAATTCGGGAATTAATTTCTCAAAATTAGATTACTGTCTAACTAAAGAAGGCAATATCTATCAATGTAACATAAATACATTTGACATTTTCTGCATTTGTCCAAATGATTCCCAGAAAATAGAGAATAGTACCAACAATGACGGATAATTCTCATTCAGCAATATATTTCTCAACCATGTATCGATAAAAATTGTTCAGCTTAGATGCTTTCTGGAGACACGATGTAGTTCTGTCTGATCGTCTTTCACGGATGAAATAAATAAAAAATATTTCCGAATAAATAAAAAAAAAATGTCATAAAAGCCGTAAGTAAATATAGCTTAATTAGGTGAAAAAATACTAAATAAAACTCAAACTAGTTTATTTTATATGCACTGGAGATTGTTCATTAGATAAGTCCTCCTTCGTGTTTCTGTGAAGTTATGCCATTGCCTCCGTATGTCTGTCCAATGGTTTTCTTTTTGCGTGAGAAAGTTTTATTTTTCAGAATGTGTAAGCCTCTAGATTGTAGTTTTTGGAATCTTGTTTGACTTTTGTGTTTGACTTTCATTCGGTGATACCTATTTGGACATTGGGTGATTGCATGAATCTAGACATACTTATCTTAGTTTTTGAACTAGACACACATAGACAATTGTACCCATTATGGACCTGCTTTGAACGATTGGACAACTTTTCAATGATAACCCTTCAAATAATTATAAGGAAAACCATTGATCGTTTCGTTAAACAACATTTTTAATTGGAAATGTAGGGTATTGATATATAAAAAGACGTCACTGTTATGACAACTGATTTGAAAATTAGGTATCGATATTCATACGTAAATAAACTTATCGCAGGAGACTCCTAATATTCGATTTCATAACGTCGTTTCATAATCATTGTGTAATGACACTCATTCAGCCGGAACACCCACCCCCGTTTTGATGGTTAGAAGCATTGTTTCTAAGAACGCCGGGTACAGGGAAGACAACTCCTAGCACACACATTCGCAAAATATGAATAAACTGGGCTAATTGACCTTAATTACTTATGCCATATAGAAAATATATGTACAGACAAATACTACTGAGGAATGATTTTCTACAAATAAAGGAAAATCATTTGAATGGGTTTTGATTGATTTTCAGCACTGCTAAAGATACATCTAAAATTGTACATTCACCACTGGTTTCAAATGTCCCCTTTGCAAGTTTGACCAAAAATCAATTATAATCATTTATAATTGAGATTACCCAGTTTTGTTTTGATCTGACAGGTTTAACATTCTGACAGGATATGCTCAACCCTCCTTGGTATCTAGGCTTCGCTGCTTATACGGTGAACTTCTGTCCATAGACTCCATACGTTTGCTTTCTTGATCATCTATATTTGCCATGTTTAAGCTTATGGTGTTTGGTTAGTGAATGTAAACGTCTTTAAATTGAATAGCATCATTTAAGAACAGATAAATTGGCAACGTGGACCAGACATGCACGTTTCGGATACTTAACCCTCATCAGTGATCCTAAATCTAAACAATGTAATATGCCAAAAAAGTATCAAAGTTACTATGTCGAAAAAGTGTACCGAAAGACGTAGCAGGATGGGTGGGATATGATGCTACAGGACCCACTTTTTAGAAATTTCAAGAAATTTTGATAACAGAATTTTAGAATGCGTTGAAGGAACGATCAACCGAAATTGATCGAACTTGGCTACACGTGCCCTCGGGGACTCGAGTTTGTTTAGTACAGTTATATTAATTCATACATATTTTATAGCAATGATCTTTACGGATAAGAATGTAACGTCTTGTTCTTTGTAACGAAGCATTGACGGTCCCACTAAGGTTAGTATGTGCTTTGTAACGAAGCCTTGTCGGTCCCTTGTCGGTCCCACTAAGGTTAGTATGTGCTTTGTAACGAAGCCTTGTCGGTCCCACTATGGTTAGTATGTGCTTTGTAACGAAGCCTTGTCGGTCCCACTAAGGTTAGTATGTGCTTTGTAACGAAGCCTTGTCGGTCCCACTAAGGTTAATATGTGCTTTCTCATTCATATTCTCCATTACAAAAAAAAATGAAAGCAATTTGCACAGTATTTAATAGATGTCCCGGGAACAGTAAAAGATAATTGGCAAATAAAAGATTTTAAGAAAACTTAACACAAGCCAATCTTGAAAGAGACTGTATTATATGTTTTGGTTCTACGTTTTAGCAAATGAAGAACCCATAAAGTGTGTAAATTGGTCTTTGCTTCTTGGTAACATGAATTAATTTAATTTGGATTTTCAAAAATATTTAATTTAAACTCTTTTTATTATTCCTTGGGCATTAAAATAGAGAATGTGCATACAGGGAAAAATCCTCGATGACAAAAAAAAAAAAAAACAGACCAAAACTTAGAAATGGTACACAAAGGGAACAAAAATTAAAAAAAAAATGGTACACAAAGGGAACAAAAATAAGAAATGGGACTTAAAGAATAGCATAAATATATTATAAATGGCACATAAAAACAGAACCAGAATCATTGAATTAAACTTGCAGTAGATTGAAATATTTTTTCCAAAGGGAAGGGATGATACAAATAAAAACACAATTTTTTTGGCCTCTAAAATTTACTAAGGCATTTGCTATAATTTCATTCATTTTATTCTTTTTTTTTTTTTATTTATTTTCTTTTCTTTCAAAATGCATAAATATGTACATATTTATTCTAAAAAAAGTCGTCATGGGTTTAAAGTTGACGTAAACAATGAAACTTCATCAAGAGCTCACTTACAGAGCCATCAGTAATTTGATGTCAAAGATTGATCATGAATGAGCAAATACTGTGACGTTATCAATTTTTAATCAAAAAGCTGTAATGACTTTCTGACTATAACTATAGTAATAAATCCATACTTTGGTTTGTAATAACCTGGTAGTCATTATGTTATCTCTCAGTAGTTCATGTAATATCCGATTAAACAGTCATAAACTATATGAAATATCCATGAATGGATATATCGATACCAGCTGTGATGTACAATAATAGACTTTCAGTTTTCGTTACTTGAACTCAAATTTAAGTACTAAAACTATGGTTTAAATCTTTTGAACTTGTCACAGTTTTTTTAAGTAAAAAGTTGTAAAAGAATATATAGAAATTCGACTTAGTGGACAATGTAATTATAAAAATGGACTACTCTTTCGGTCATACATGTACTTCATAGTCAACAGGGGATGCTTACTCCTCCCGGGCACCTGGTCCCACCTCTAGCTTGTTAGGGGTCCGTCGATGTTCAGTTCGGTGCTCTAATTTGTGAGTGTTGTTGAGATTATCGTCAGAATTTTCTTTAACTAATTTGTGTCACACTTGTGCTCTTTGGCATGTGGAGCTCGTAAAAAAAGTTCCCCGCGAGTGGTTTGACAGTAAGTGTTTTGAATATTTTCCCTGACATGATCGCCATAGCACTTTCTATATAGATGTAACCTCAGTCAGTAAAATGCATGTATTTTACATATTGTTTTTATTTTCGTGCATGAACATCGACGGCGGTTGCGGCTAGTCAACAGGGGATGCTTACTCCTCCCGGGCAACTGGTCCCACCTCTAGCTTGCTAGGGGTCCGTCGATGCTCAATTCGGTGCTCTATCGTGAGTGTTTTTGAGATTATCGTCAGGATCTTCTTTAACTCATAAATGGAAAAATAATACAATATTTAAGCAGAAAATCGATCCTTTCTTACGTATGCTTAATCAACATAGAAATGATTACATAGCGACGGTTACCTGAGTTCACGATATACCCGTCCCATAAAACAATATTCGCTATTTTCGAAAACTAGAGTTACTTCCCACTAGAGACGGTATCTGACGTAGACTGATTATTTCGTCATCAAATTCAGACCTAAACAGTTATAAAAAGTCTGGGAAAAGACGGTATAAAATCGACGCTACCATACCATTTTCATGAAGTCACAATGGTTTTACGTCAGATACCGTCTGTAAGGGGAAAACTCTGTATCCAGCGTCTGTGATTTTCGAAGAATAATCAGCTGTAATTCAGAAAATTACAAAAATTCTAGAAACTTTTCTAAAATTTTGTGATGCGATACTGCAATATCGCTAGTACTCTGTACATGTAACAATGGTACGATTGAGCGAGAACAATAGTGCGATCACGCCGACGTCTTCACATTTTTGCTCATTCTACTTAAGGTTGAATGTTTCACGTCTTCAAATTCATAGCATCATTTAAGAACAGATAAATTTTCAGCATGGATCAGACATGCACATTCGGTAACTTAACCCTCGTCAGTGATCCTAAATATAAACAATGAAATATCGCAAAAGACTGTGAAAGTTATGACCAAAAAATACCGAAAGACGTAGCAAGAAGGATGGGATATGGTGCTACAGGACCCTTTTTCCAAACAGATTTTTTTCGAATGCGTGTACGCTATTACTCTATCAATTTCTTCAAGGTAAATTATTGTTTTAGCTCTTCACATATTTCAGGTTTAAATTTCTTCTTTCTCAGATATGAACATAGCAGAAAAGATATAACAGCTCAAAATGTATGTTAAGTTCTTCAAGAAGGTAAAGAGTTGGAACACTTCCGTACTAAGAATGGTATCATAGAATTATACATCTTATAATATCATTCAAAATATAATTCAAATCCTTTTAAACCGTTTATTTGGTCAAATATCGAGCTTCACATTTAATTCTGTGAATTTCGAGAGAATTTGGCGTAAAGTGTATGGATTTTGCCACTAAATCCAGACCGTCTTAAACCATAAAATTAAAGAGCATATGTAAGAAAAACCCCACAAAACATACAAACAATGAAAAGGCACATAAATAGACAAAAGCAGTGAAAAAATAGATATGCTCTTTAGCTTCAAGATTTAGTACATAAGAAAACAAAACAAAGAAAAGATACAAATTATTAAGAAACAAAAATCCCAAAGAAACTATAATGTAGATTTGCAACACAATTGAACTTCCAAAAAAAAAACTGCAATAAAGTGAAAAGTATGTATCCAATACTTGTAGAAACACTTGGTAACACATGGTAAAGTAAATTGAATTGTTCCGTACCTTCTTGAACAACATTTCAACCACTTGGTGAGTGTCACTATTGGTGGACCAGGAGTCCCCGAGGGCACAGGTAGCCATAACCACTTGGTGAGTGTCACTGCTGGTGGGCCAGGAGTCCCCGAGGGCACATGTAGCTGGTACCACTTGGTGAGTGTCACTGCTGGTGGACCAGGAGTCCCCGAGGGCACATGTAGCTGGTACCACTTGGTGAGTGTCACTGCTGGTGGACCAGGAGTCCCCGAGGGCACATGTAGCTGGTACCACTTGGTGAGTGTCACTGCTGGTGGACCAGGAGTCCCCGAGGGCACATGTAGCTGGTACCACTTGGTGAGTGTCACTGTTGGTGGACCAGGAGTCCCCGAGTTCACATGTAGCCTTTATCATTTGGTGAGTGTCACTGCTGGTGGACCTGGAGTCCCCGAGGGCACATGTAGCCATAACCATTTGATGAGTGTCACTGCTGGTGGACCAGGAGTCCCCGAGGGCACATGTAGCTGGTACCACTTGGTGAGTGTCACTGCTGGTGGACCAGGAGTCCCCGAGGGCACATGTAGCTGGTACCACTTGGTGAGTGTCACTGCTGGTGGACCAGGAGTCCCCGAGGGCACATGTAGCTGGTACCACTTGGTGAGTGTCACTGTTGGTGGACCAGGAGTCCCCGAGTTCACATGTAGCCTTTACCATTTGGTGAGTGTCACTGCTGGTGGACCTGGAGTCCCCGAGGGCACATGTAGCCATAACCATTTGATGAGTGTCACTGCTGGTGGACCAGGAGTCCCCGAGGGCACATGTAGCCATAACCATTTGATGAGTGTCACTGCTGGTGGACCAGCAGTCCCAAAGGACACATTTAGCTGGTACCACTTGGTGAGTGTCAGTGCCGGTGGACAATGAGTCCCCAAGGACACATGTAGCCAGTACCACTTGGTGAGTGTCACCACTGGTGGACCAGCAGTCCCCAAAGACACATGTAGCTGGTACCACTTGGTGAGTGTCAGTGTTGGTGGACCATGAGTCCCCGAGTGCACATGTAGCCATAACCATTTGACGAGTGTCACTGCTGGTGGACCAGCAGTCCCCAAGGACACATGTAGCTGATACGTACAACTTGGTGAGTGTCAGTGCCGGTGGACAATGAGCCCCCAAGGACACGTGTAGCCAGTACCACGTGGTGAGTGTCATTACTGGTGGACCAGTAGTCCCCAAAGACACATGTAGATGGTACCACTTGGTGAGTGTCAGTGCCGGTCGACAATGAGTCCCCGAGGGCACAGTCATGTAGCCAGTAACACTTGGTGAGTGTTACTGTTGGTGGACCATGAGTCCCCGAGTGCACATGTAGCCATAACCATTTGACGAGTGTCACTGCTGGTGGACCAGCAGTCCCCAAGGACACATGTAGCTGATACAACTTGGTGAGTGTCAGTGCCGGTGGACAATGAGCCCCCAAGGACACATGTAGCCAGTACCACGTGGTGAGTGTCATTACTGGTGGACCAGTAGTCCCCAAAGACACATGTAGATGGTACCACTTGGTGAGTGTCAGTGCCGGTCGACAATGAGTTCCCGAAGGCACATGTAGCCAGTAACACTTGGTGAGTGTCACTGCTGGTGGACCATGAGTCTCCGATGGCACATGTAGCCAGTACCACTAGGTGAGTGTCATTGCTGGTGGACAAGAAGTCCCCGAGAGCACATGTTGCCAGTACCATTTGGTGAGTGTCACTACTGGTGAACCAGCAGTCCCCGAGGGCAGTAGTGTCCTGTAGCATCATATCCCATCAATCCTGCTATGTCTTTCGGTACATTTTTGGACATAATAACGTTTACACTCCATATTACATTGTTTAGATTGAGAATCACTAACGAGGGTTAATTATCCGAAACGTGCATGACTGGTCCATGCTGCACATTTATCTGCTCTTAACTGATACTATTGAATTTGAAAATGTTTAACATTTGTACCACTTGGTGAGTGTCACTGCTGGTGGGCCAGGAGTCCCCGAGGGCACATGTAGCCAAGTTCCATCACCTACGATGCACCAAACACGTGTTTCGAATAGTAAATCCTAATCTGTGGTACTTCAACTTAAAGCTTATTACATAATTATTTAAAAATAAATGCTTATTCATCTTAAAATGCAGAGGTGTTTAGACAAATTACACGATTTTATTTTCTTTACAAAAGCATTTTTCTCAGGAAAATTATTAGACAAGTCACATTCAAAATATTATTTCATACAATGTGATATTCAATAGGTATATGACCATTTGAATGTTTCATCATATATTTGTCCTTGCCGTAATATTTTCTCACTCATTTCCATTTTCATTCTAAGATATTGAAATTTCTTTTCCGTTTGTATTGTAAGGCCAAAGCAAGTTTTTCTTTGTTAAGCGTCAGTGGGCGCATAGGTTTTTAGTGTATTGTTTGCAAAAAAAACCCAGACAAATAAACAAACAGTCCATGTCCATATTTTCCCATTACTGTTCGCTTTTTAAAGACAGAAGTGTAGTCTGAACAATTGACCCTTCCGAACGCGGGAAAAATTTGAGAAATTCCATGACGTCACAATGCAATTTCAATGTTTGACCGAGGTTCGAATCTTGTTTGTCCGAGGTAAAAGCAATGTGACGTCAAGGAAGTTCGAAACTTTTTCCCGCAATCGGAAGGGTCAATTAACAGTGAGTATTTTACGAAGGTGAGGTAACCTGAAAATTAAATACACAGGACATCAAAAGGGCCATACTGTGCCACTTTCTTTGCTTCCCTACCGTGAGATCCTGCTTTCTTACGTTATATATATATATATATTCACGTCTTTATCTTTTTTTGTTTTTAACAGATAGGTAGATAGTTTTCCGTTGCTTGACCCGATGCTTAACAAAGAAAAAACAGTTATGGCCTACCTTCGAAAGCGATGCTTTCAAAAAGATATAAATAAAACACAAACCTATATTATGTTGCATTTGATCTGTAAACAAGAACTAAACATGAATGTTGATTCTATCATCTCTTTTTCTTTCTTCTTTAATATTTAATGCTCAAACTTGATCTTTCATTTGTAAACAAAGGGGAAAACTGACAGATAAAGCAAAATTCATAAAAAATGACGAAAAACGGAAAAAGAAAAGGTATTACAAAATACAACACAATTGTCCAATAAATTTTAATTGTCAGAGGATATTGACTAACGGCGTTCTTGTGTAATGTATAATTAGTTCGCTATTGTTAAAATCGGGCTTAGGTTTAAAAGCTATTGAATTATTGAACGCACTAGGGACTTTCAGAATATCAGGAAGTTTAATTGCGGTCAATATTTATATAGCAAACCTCATTTTATGGATCTCCCTAATGAAGTTCCGCAGGAAAACTATTTTCGACCATTTTTGTTCCGTTCCAAATTACCGCTGCGTTTTTCCTGTTACATGAATCTAAACTGGAATTATTATCTAAATTATCGTTAAGTATTTTTATTTCTTCGGCATGCTAAAATTACTTTTAGAGAAAAGCATAAATTGAACGTGGTTCGAGTTATAACGGAACAGGATAAATATATATTGCAAACATATAATACATCAGTTAGGGCGGGAATAATTACCCTAGGTTTTGTGTAAATGGCAATCCCTGACAAAAAAAACTTTAAATTCAACTAATTAACCAAACGTATGTAGTGCTATTGTACATTATCTTTGTTAACAAAAAAGTTTCTTCTCAAGAATTGAAAACTTCTATATTAGGATTATTCGTCCAGAAAATTTGCTGTTATATTTGTAAATTTGTGTTTTTAAAAGACTGTGTTCAAAAGTGTGCAACGGTTGTCGGTTTTCCTTTATTACATTTTACACATGAATACATCAAAACCATTTGAGACTTTTCTTGTCTGGAAAACCGGGTTTTTTTTTATTCTCTCTTCTATGAACACATTAATGGTATGTCCTTGTTTGTCCTCTTCTCTTAGCAAAGTAAATGAAGCCAAGTTTTTTTTTAAAATGCTGTGATGATTGATCTTATTTAAGTACGTGATGTTTGTTTTATGTTGATAACGTTTCGTCTTTTCTCCTACATGCATATGTTTTTACAGTGATATGATGCTTATGAATCACTTTGGCAAGAAGCATCCCTGATGAGGATTTGATATCCGAAACACGTGTCTGGTGCATAATAAATTGGTTTGAAATTTTCTTACAGAAGGTTTAGAGTTGGAACACTTACGTTTGTTGAATGCAGTAAATAATTTGCCACTTTCACGTACAAGATAGGGGGGTCTCCAAGCAGACTCGGTTGCAGTACCCAAAGAAAAATGCCATAACACCTGATTTTGTATTTTGTCCATCCTTTGCCCTTTCATTTGCATCCACAACTCCCTACAGTGCTGTGAGGTCTCTTACATCTTGTTCCTGCAGATCTGTCTCGAACTATCTTGTAGTTTCCCTTGCTTTTCCTATGTAGTTGGAACAGAAATCACATGAAAACTTGTATATACAAGTTATTACTCCACTGTGTTATTCTTTTATCTTGATTCCATGTGATCTCTTCTCTTGCATTACTGTTCTGACGAGGATATGAGTATGCTTCATGTTTTCGTCCATGTCTTTTTGACATTTTACAAAAGGAGGCCATTTCCAATCAGAGTCCTTGGCAAACCAACAGAAAAATATTAAATCAAACAAAAGAAGATGAAAACACATGGTAAGCAATAGATTTATAAAATTTATTTGCTAATAGTCTAACCCACTTTCATAAATACAGGTGGAAAAAA
The DNA here is from genome assembly GCA_028142955.1 of Pinctada fucata. NCBI lineage: Eukaryota > Metazoa > Mollusca > Bivalvia > Pterioida > Pteriidae > Pinctada > Pinctada fucata. Next base: position 28,312,642 of record AP027115.1, read on the forward strand.
TAATAATCGACTTCATATTAAGACAACTAGGCACCTGAATCTGACATATTTGTGGTCTTTTTTTGCGTGGATTGGAAATGATATGGTCACAGTGAACGTACAATTCCGTTTAAAACTTGGCTCAAGACTGTGTATGCTTTGATATCTTGATCCAACCTCCAAAACAATATGCCTAATGTTTTTTTTTTCTTCATTTCAGGCCATACCAAATTAATAAAATGTTCTTTGGATTTTCCGCACCATATTTTTCAAAATTCAAAAACTAATATTATAAAATAAAATGCTTGCCCGCACCAATAAATTTCTGGCTCAAGAAATCTTTAGGGTCGGTTCTGATTACTACAAATTTTAAAGCTTCTAGAAGTCTTAGATTGTGCAAATTTCGAAGAAAGTGAAACTTTTTGTGTTTGAAAAAATTTCGTTGGGAGCAAATTTGTTGTCCCATATACATGGCGCTGAAAGTCAAAGAGGGGAAATGTTTGAAAATCTTTTCTGTACTGCTATGTGCCAGGCTTCCTAGTCACCAGATTCCTACGGGGATTCCTTTGCGAGCACGGAAAACATTAGAATGTATTATTTCCCTCGCTCGCACCTTAAAACCTGCAATACTGAAAAGATAATTATATTTTCGCTCGCTCGCACCCTTTTTTCGCACGAAAATCCAAAGAACATTTGATTAATTTGGTAAAGCCTCAGTAACTTTTTCTATCTTTTTTGTTTTTGTTTATTTTTTCTTTTGTTAAACAAACATTTAATCCCCTTCAATACATTGAATTAAATTATTTCGAGTACACAAAATTATTTTGATTACTCACAACGTCTAGACTAGCTAGACAATCCATTTCAAAGGAACTTGTTTTATTGCTCTTTGGAATGAAATTGAAATTGAAAATAATCACCCCGCCACCATTGATTTCACAGAACACCATAGTATAAATACAGGATCCAGGACATTGTTTCTAATCTGGAATGATTTTTTCGTTTGTTCGTGAAAAATTTAGAAAATCCATTATCTCAAAGTCAGTCCCTTGTAGAATACTCAATGATTCTTATCTTATAAGGATTCTTGAATTTATGAAGATCTATAGAAGAAGTATCATTTACGGTTTATTCAAAATGGTTAGATATAAGAAAGATTCCTTCCGTAAATTTTAATTTTCAGTGCATTCGAGTTAGTAAATACTTATGAAAATATAGGATTAGAGATTGATTTTCATCCCCTGCATTTCAGCAAAATTTTGCTCTTGGTTGAAAACGGGATGATACAAATAACTGAAAAAAAACAATGTTGGAATAGATTCAGATGATTGGCTCCAAGTTCTGATCAAGTAAACGATTAATGTGATAACACGGCTAACCTTATTAGACAAACCAAACTTGGATTCTGTCTTCATTATAAAACTCTTTCTAATATATGAGAAATAGGGAATAAGAAAAAGTAACATTAGAAATACAATTTCATTTCATCATAGAGAAGACAGTAATATGCTTGGGATCGGGAGACGAAAATAATCTTATCAAAAATATCGATCCCGAGAAAATTTTCTTTAAGATTACATTCGGTAGAGTAGGCGTTGTTTCTCCCCTCATCCCATCGATCCAATCTGACCTAATTATGTGTGACAAGGAGGGAGAAGGTTATCTGTATCTTACACTTTTCTCTGTGGACCTCGTTTGCCATCCTGTAGTCTTTTACTAAGGCTATCTCCCAATCCATCACGTTTCGTCGACGATCGAGATGAGTCGTCAAAGCTAAGGCAAGACAAACTCATTCTTTGCTCTAATGAAAGGTAATTTAGAAAATGTTTTGAGGACCTGTCATGAAAACAACTAAATAACATTGACGTAAGAGGATAGTTTTAATTGGGTTTTAGAGAACTGCTAGAGTTCTGAATTAATTTCACGTAGTAGCTGGGAAATCAATAAATATTTTGTCACTCTTAAAGTAAGATCAGATAGAAAAAAATACATGAATTAAGCGTGAAATATAGGTTTTCTTGTAACTGTCAAATTACTCGCTTTTGTTTTGGTTATTGTATTTTTGAGGGGTCAAAATAGGCTCGTGAACTTTCTAAAATTTCCTCTAAATGAGATTTTTCGTAAATTTTTAAAGATGAAAATATCACAAACTTGAAAGCGGTAATTTCGTTTGAAAAAAACTAAACGTAAATATTTCTGTAGAAAATAAATCAAAGGAAATTATGAATGTAGGAAAGCATGCGTGAGCACGTTACTAGCAAATGTCAGTAGGTGATAAAATGAAAAACAATTAGCTAAATGAGAATATCCTTTTGGCGTGCTAATTACTAGACCTGATCGTACTAATTGATCTAAAGTGAATTATTCATTGCCGCGCCGTAAGATTATTATGACAAGTCAGGATTGTAAGAGCATACTTGATTTCAGTACTATATAGTATATTATAGGATAGGTGCAATAGATAGCTAAGTGCCAACGACAAATCTGCATAATTGATAGGCTGGGATCAGCCACTGATTGCTAGGGGCTTTTTATTTTGTCAATGTGTTTGTTATGGGTTCGATATCTTTCCTTTACTCTGCATTTGTGACGGACTCGGACTTCTCTTTAATCAGAATCCTGAGTTCAGAGCGAGGCCAGTTGAGAATCAGTGCTTTCATCTAATGAGTATCAATCCATTCAGGTTGTTGTTTTAATAGAAAATAAATCTTATTTCCCCTCAGAAGAGCCCAGGGATTTGATACATGTCAAAGATGTTTTTTGAGTAACGTTTTACATGCTCGTAGAATATGTCATTAAAGCAATTCACGATGAGACGACCATTCCTTAAGAAAGCTTTACGATATTTCTAGTAAGTTCGTATAGTACATTGTTAATGGAGAGGAGCAAAATCTTAGTTATTGGCTATTGGTATTCTTTAATGCATGCAGTTGTCCCATATTTATCATTGCAGGGGAGTGTCTCTTTGAAACATTCACCTTTTTATGTTTTGTGTTATTTGTCCCGTGACAACTGTTTTTATGACGTTTTCTGATGTATTAACATGTTTAGAATTTCGATGCTTATATATTAACTATTTGGATTCTCTCTCTTTTTGCCTCGTGCATCACTGATGATACATTATTAAAATGCGCATATCATGTATTAAATCTTTACGATACATATTCTTCAATATGATAATTTCAACCACTATCTTGCTATCTCTGATGGACCGTTAGTCCCCCAGATATGGTTTCCCTAGTTTTACTCTGAGATATATTTGCAAAATTTTTGATACTAGATTTTTTACATTACTCTGAAACTAAAGAGTGTCTCAATCACGGCATAACTCTGTCCTTAGCTGGATTTCTTTCTTTTTTTTGCATACATTTTAGGTCATGTTTAGAAAGTTGCTCTATATATATTCACCATTCATCTATCTTTCGGTGTCTAGTAGATTGTTTGCTCAAATGCGAATATGGAGCACTAAATTATTACGATAATTATTATCTAAATATGAGACCGTATGGTAGTCTGTAAATGTTCTAGTAAGATACATTTTTACTAGAAATAGAAAAAGCACATATGACAATATGTGCTTTGAATATATTTCCCTGACATTGTCGCCATAGCACTTTCTATATAGACATAACCTGATACAGTGCATGTATTTAATATACTGTTTCATTTTCATGCGTGAACATCGACGGCGGATGCGGCTAGCCAACAGGGGATGCCTACTCCTCCCGGGCACCTGGTCCCACTTCTAGCTTTCTAGGGCTCTCAATTATGTGCTTTATTGTTGCTGTTGAGATTATCGTCAGGATCTTTTTAATTTATTTATGCAGAAAATAGAGAGCATTCAAGCAATCATGGAGGAAACGTTCATATATATTACGCGTGCTTAGAACTGTTCATGTATAGATAATTGTTGTACTTTCATTAAAACGAGCAACTTGAAAGAAATGAATAATTGATAAATGGTAATATTTATTTTAGTGAAATAAAAATATGTACCATCGATTTCTTATTCCTCTCATTTGTATTTTATCGTATGGATTAAGATCATTTGAATCATTCCGTAGTATTCTGTCCTATTCTATTTCTCATACTTTATGTTCAATTATTTATTTGTTTCCAAATGAAAATAATTCTTTCCTATCAAATATTAAAAAAAGCCTTTGTTAGAGGATAAAATCATCTTTCATTGCTCTAGTCGTACGGAAATGAATCTACTAGTTTATAAATATGTATATTAATCCAATCTCATATCACATAACAGTATATTTTTAAGTTTCTTTCCTTATTGAAAAAAAAATCGCTTGATTTATTTAAATACCTTGTTTAAAAAACGACCATCCAAGTTTAGTAGGATTGATGATGGATATATTTGGATCTGCGTGGGTACCTCAATCGGTATACTCACATCCTATTAGTTCTAATACAACGGTTGTGGAGCAATTGAAATAACAGTTTCCTTTAATTGCCTATTTTAAATTTCCAGTTCCACTTAACTATGTGGTAGTAGTTGCAAAATTGCTGATTGATTACATAATACCAAGTCAGTATTAGTTTAAACAAAGAAGATGGAGAGATAAGTGCACCATGAGTTCAGGAGAGAATAAAGCTGACTTGGCTTAGCGATATAGGGCTTTAGGAATTATCGAACTTTGTAAAGCAATGTATCTGGCAGAAAGCGCAGTAATACAATGATTACTTGAAAGCTTGACCTTTTTTCCATGGAGCAATTTTCTTTATTGGCAAGCATTGTACAACCTGTAGCAAGCGAACAAAATTAAAATGTCAAAAGGTTTTTGAGTTCAGCAAAAAGATGACAAAGTCCTGAGTATTGTTTATTTTATCTTATAGACAATCGTCATATTTGTTCTGTGTTTGATCACTATATTAAGTATTAGCTACATTAATCTTTTTATGATAATAACGATTTATTTGAATTAAAAAATACAGCTCTTACTGCATACAATCTAACCATCTGTTACTTAGTAAAGTGATACCCTTTCACACAAGAAAAAATATACAATTAATTTGTTAGTTAATGCAACAGCTGAGAAATGTAAGCAAAGGAGACAAGATGAAACAAAACAAACTTACACGCAGAAAAACATACAAACATGAAGATAATAATACTGAAATGAACTATAGCAAAAAATACAAATTGCACAATTAGAACAATGTATGCATTGAAAAAAGAATGTAGTTAATCCAAGACAGAATGGAATATTTTATTTACTTATGTAATTTCCTTTTTTTAAACATGGTACAAATTCATTTTGAGTTTTATCACACAAAAGACAATTTGCATGACAATTGTTAGGAAAACAATACATGAAAATCAACACATTTCATGACTATATATATGTAAGTAGCATGATCAACAACCTTATCTAATTATGAACCTAAATGTTCTCTCTCTTCCTCACTTCTAATCACACAGACATAGCCCCGTGTAGCGATAACTTTATTCATATCATTTATCAAAACACTTTTCTTTTTAAATATCATATTTGCAGGCAACCGTCCATCTAATTTTGATCAACAAAGTTAATTCTGTTTTATTATACAATATTTCTCATTGATTATTCTGCAAGACCCTAGATTAAACAAAAGCAGTTTAGGAAGAGCTCATCTCACTGTTTACCTTGTCAGGACCATGGAGTGGATGGTAAATAGTAGAAACCTAGTTTAGACAATGTAAAAATATCTACTAGATTAATCGAAGACAGAAATAAAAGATGTCTAAGAAAAGTGAAACTGTATGTATTTCATAGCCAAGCTTTACCATCGGTTATCCTAATATTTACTCTCCGTTTCTGATCATTAGTTGTGTTTATTACACGTTCACGAACTATTGGAGGGAACTTTTGAAGGCTTTTTGTTTCTAAAAAATGTACACGAAAAAAAAAATGAGTCACCATGTGATGTAATATAACGAAGGGTTTTTTTTTCTTTCCATCTGTTTATATCTTTCTGGTCGGAATATGGAAGAGATATAAAAGGAGACTTTAGGTTACAGCAGATCACACTTACATAAGTATCTTATGATACACACAGTACAACTTCAACATCAAACAGACAACGAGACAAAAGACAATACCCGTACGAATTGAATCAAGAAACAAAGTCAACCTCAGACAAAGCATTTACATTATGGTAACATAAAGGACATAAAGTGTAAAAAAGGAAAGACCAATATGAAAATATTATACCAAAAAAATGTACCCTACAACGGGTTTTGGTTATGTTTCTCAGTGATATTATAGATGGTCTTCTCATCAGGTAACTGGAAATTTAATTACATGTAATACATGCTCTCATCTGAAATCGAACGAAACATCGCAAAATGAATAAAACACTGAAATAAGCTCGACATTGTTATGTATATAAATTGTCAACAAATTGCATTTTACCACATATTTAACGATCAATTATGTTTCCATATTCAAGTGTCATCCTTAATATATATGATTATTTAGTTATAATTCGTTTCAATAATTACATTCGATGGAAGCTTCTCTTGATCATTCATAATGTTTGCAAGATTGCTATGAGTGAATAGGAATGTCACACGGGTAAGATATGTTTTAGATTTTTTTTTCTCGTAAAAAAGTTCCCCGCGAGGGGGTTTGACAGTAAGTGTTTTCATTGTTTGCCCAGACATGGTCGCCATAGCACTTTCTACATAGACTTTACCTTAGACAGTGCATGTTTTGTAGATATTGTTTTCATTCTCGTGCGTGAACGTCGACGGCTGATGCGGCTAACCCAACAGGAGATGTTTACTCCTCCCTGGCACCTGATTCAACCTCTAGCTTGCTAGGTATCCGTCGATGCTAATTGGTACTCTATTGTGAGTGCTGTTGAGATTATCGTCAGGATCTTCTTTATCACATGTATACCTGTATTCAGATGTAACCTATTGTCCGCCTACTCGTCAGTCTACCCCAACACCTTGTTGTGCAAACTGGGGGATGGGGTGTTTAGGAATAAAGTCTGTAATCATACATAATTACAGGAAAAACGACTTTTGAAATAGCTTATAGAAGTTTTTTTTTTAAAGATGCTACTGATTGCGCCTTCAAAATTTTGATAAAATCTTAGGATTCTAACGGAGAGTTTTCTCTATCGTAATTTGAACTGTATTGACGGTAAACTGCACCTACGTTATTGAACGTAATAAATCATTTAATTCTTCCAATATATTATGTAAGGGTATGTAAATATCAAAACTCACAATCGATATTATTACGCTATTAAAATAGCTTTGTTTTACCAAGAAATAGAACGGTTTGTTGAAAAACTTTTACAGCTTTGAAATTTGATTCTTTTTTGCTGTTTTTGGGCATTAGAATTATAATGAGGGTTAACTGGTTCACCCATTTATTGATTTTTGAATTCTAAAGTTATATCATAACTATAATATAAAATTCATTAAAAAAATTTTCCCAATGGGTTTCTTGAAAAAAAAGTAAGTTCCCATAAGAGTTTACATTGAAGTCTATAGAAAAAATATTATTTCACAAATATTTTCCAAGAAAATGTTAGGGGTTCAAATATGGATGAAAGATATATAAAAATTAATATTAATCAAACTTCACCGAAAAACTTAAGTTCACCGTTCAGATCTTTCGCAATTAATTTTAAAGTATTCTCTATCAAGGGGAAATACTCCAAAATATGCCATTATTTTAAAAGAATGACTTTTCCGATACCTACCATCAAGGTAAAAAAGTTCGTGAAGCATCAAAAGCGATGGAGAATATGAAATAATTTTTACATATAATATCAATATTTTGGGAATGATATCGTTCATAATACATCTAATAACTTAAGTCGGAAGGACATCAGATGAAGTTGCCACTGAGTTCTCTTTACTATGAAAAAAGGTACTCGTCTAGCTTATTCAAATTATTTTATGTACTCATTTTATGTTTAATGTGATTCTGTTGAGGCAATTCTTAACATGTAGACTAGTGATAATAGATAAATATCAACGAATATTTTTTACGTGTAGGAAAAAAGAAAATATGCACGCTGTCTGTTGAATTCACGCAAATCAAAAATAATAGATACATATAATTGAAACTTAAATTAAATTTGTACACAGAGTTCACGAAACATAATTTTGAACGCAACATCTGGCGGCAACATTGTTTATAGTCCTTTATCTAACATAATCTTATTCAACGTATTCATAAAAAATATCAAAAATAGTAAATCCATAATTCATACCCCTATTATCTCCCTTTGTAGTGTCAAATTACTTGTTTTAACATTTTTTCACGTCAATATTTTTGTCGTCAGTTTGCTGTGACAAATTCATTCGTTTTGGATATACATTGTAGTGCGAGTTCATTATAATAAAGTTTGACAGTGTATCTTCAGTGGTAGTCCGAATTTGGTATTTTGAAGTAAATATATTTTTTTAAGTTAGGAGAATTTAAAAGAATTTCCACTCGAATCTGAATACATCTGTACCACTTCGTGAGTGCTACTGCTGGTAGACCAGGGGAGGGGGGGGGCACATGTAGCCAAGTGCAAGGCATTCGATAATTTCTGTTATCAAAATTTCTTTAAATTTCTAAAACGTGATTCCTGTAGCATCATATTCCACCTTCCTGCTACGTCTTTCAGTACATTTTCAGACATAATTAATTTTACACTCTTTGGCCATATTACATTGTTTAGATTGAGAATCACTGACAAGGGTTCTTAAATGATGCTATTGAATTTGAAGACGTATAACAAGTGTAACAAACTTCTCAAATTATAAGTTTCACCTCAAAACCTTAATGCTTTCCTCACAAATCTAAGGTAATTCCCTATGTAGGAATGGAATCTTCTCATGAAGATAGTCTCCTCAGTAAAGGAAACTTGAAGCAATGCATTGCTTTGATTGAAAGTGCATTGAGTAAATTTACATTTACGAGAAACCCAGTTTGATAAATTAATAATATGAATAAATAATCACGAAGTATTCAACTCTGCTGTCATAGGACAAGTTTCTGAGCACAAACTTTAAAATGCAGTGCACCAGATATGTATGTTTCTGATAGTGGTACTTTAGGACAAAATTATTTATTATTAAGTTGAAAAATATAAGTGAGGCTTGAATGCATCAGCAATCATTATAATATCGATAATTTTAGATAATCGGAAAATAAAAGAAATAACAGATATGCCAGTTTGTCGTCCAATGTGATCATGAATAACAATACATAATGTCAGCGCTCTAACTGATAACTACGTCATTGTCCTATCTCATACCAGTGTCACATAATTATAGACCGCTAGGTAAGGCCACAGATAACACCTGAATTGTCTGTCATTTGCATAAAAATCTAATTATGTTACAGAATTGTTACCTGGAATTTCTGTCGTCATAGCAACATTATTGATTTCTCATTAAATATATCGAGAAGAAAGAATATGCACTATGGTGTCAAAAGAATAAAAAACCTGAGTTTATGGGCCTTTTTGTAGATATAAGGCTGATTTTTGAATCAAATTGTAGAAGAGATATCAGCGTACGAATTATGGGAAATAAGCTTATTAATCACCACATGTCCTTAAATGTATACCTAGATAACCCATGCAGAAAAAAAAGTCAGGTCTTACAATTACCCCAAAATGAACCGTCATAAATTTTACATTGCAGTATCTTCAAGAGAGAAAAGGATTTCTTCTACTACTGTGTCATACTTTTTGTTTTAAAATTAAACAATCTTGAATTATAAAGAATAATGTTCTCTGTTTTGGTCTACAGTCGCAAACATTTGTATGATATACTTCAAACTGAAAATGCTATAACGAGAATGATTTGTCTGCTTCTCTGTCTTCCCCTCCAGACAATCTGGTCAATCACATAGACTGGGGCATAATACCAGGATAAGAACTTTTTCACAACACTTTTAATAGAAATACTGACATGTAATATCTAAAAAGGTGTCAAGCCGCCAATTTAGGATACCAGAAATTTCCCATGGGATATTTTCTTCTCAAATTGTAGTGCTGCAACCTTTATGAAATCGTGTGTAAGCTAATTCGCTCATCAGACAATTCCTCGTTTGAGGTGAGAACGCTATGTCTATAAGACGAGGCTCATATCTATACCTAGCTTACTAGTATATCTTGGAAAATGGACAGAAAAGTTGTTTTACTTTGCATTTTTCTGGGATTTCTTTATATTCTTATTCTGATGTAGCTGGGATTTTGATTTGGGCTGGGGTTTTTTTTCGGGGGGGGGGGGAGGGGGGGGGCTTCCCCCCCCCCTCCGAAAAAAACTCCTTGAACTTGTGTTTGTTTCTATTTGATTTTTGTTCCTTCTGTTCGTGTTTTGTTTTATTGTAGGAGATGATTTGTTTGTTTTTTCTCTATATAATGATAAGGAGAAATACTGAAAGTAAAAAAAAAACCAGCTAAATATGTGAATCGTCCATTTTTGAGTTTACAAACTGTTCATTTATCATTTAAAGCATTTGTATTCCTAAATGATTTTTCCCTTAAATCAAAAGATATAAAACATTCTCAAAACCAAAGATAGCTCTTTGATCCAAATCAATCATTGCTTAAACTTTAAAAAAAAAACCTTTAAAAAACCAAGACTTAAAAAATCAAGAAAAGTGAATGTATTAGTATACAAAAAATCTAATCGTAAATCTCCTGTGCATCTTGGAAAATCTGTGATTAGGCCAAAGATCAATCAGATATGATACAACTGTTGACGCAAATACATGTATGCTTTTAACGTAGATGAAATCAAATATTTTTATTAGCTAAGTTTGCTATCAAAAGACACCGACACTTTGTTTCAGATGGTTCAAATTTCCGTTTTAGATAAACTCGATATTTCACCAAAAAAGAGTAAAAGATATTTAGAAATTGTTTCATTTTACGAGATTTTGAAATAATAGCCAATATTTTACTTTTGCCTTTTAAACTTATATTAACTATTTTGATTTTATCATTTTAGCCAATATGATATGGATAAAATCTTTGAAGTTAAAATTTGGAAATGGTTTCATTAGTTTCTTAGAAAATCCATGTATTTACTGATGAATTTAAATAAATCGTTTCAATTAATACAAAAAGTTACAATATTACCACAATAAATCCATTTCCTGTCCAATTATTTGTTCACCTTTTTCTCGGAATAATGTGAAATATTTCTAATTCAAGGAATCATAGTAAACCAAGTCCATCGATACTCGTTAATAAAAACTTCGATTTTGATTGTTCAGTTCCAAGCTGAATAAACAATGAGGTAATGAATGGAAAGAGCCGAGATATATTCTTTGTGGTAGATATTCGAAAATCAATACTATTTCATACATTTTAAAAGAACTTGTTTACAGTTCCGTATATACCGTGGTATCGGTGAAGCCATGCTGAAAAAAAATCCTCCCATATACAGTAACAATACATGTATCATGTTATAGATATTCTGTATAGTTAAATCATACAATAAATGGTCGGAAAAAACTTCATTATTTTTCTGTAGAGGACGATGCATTCTTCTTTAACAAGGTGAGTTTCTTCAGTTCGTTATCTTTGTTCACATCCTTTACCATATTTTTGTTCATTGATTTATTGATTTTTACAATAGCTGTTTTGTTTTAGAAAAACGAATTAGAGTTCAAAAGGTATGATTTGCAGTTGATTTCGCCAAATAATGAAAATTTTATGAATTATGAATCAATTATGAGTCCGGGAAAATCATATCCAGAGTGGGTCAGACTGGGTACAGCGGCCCACGCGTATTAATTTTTCATGAAGTGTACAACATGTCGGAGAAAACAAGGTATCAATCGTTTTGTAAATATGTATCATGTATACATTGTTTGTTGTGCCAAATGAAGAATTGTGACGGTGAAGATTTAGTTATCAGCAGTACATCCTTCTGTTATAAAGTAAAGAAAAAATACGATTTCATCTAGTAGATCTGGATTTTCAAAGTTTCTTGTAGACAGATTTTTTTTTGTAAGTAACGAATAAGGAATGAAGACATTATACACACATTTATTATATAAAATTCCTAACAGAGGACTTTACTTCATTCTCTATACACATGTATTTATGAGAAACATTCAATATCAGCCAAATGTTACCAAAATGGACCAAAATGCCTTGTGAAACTGAATCAAAGACTACTAAGTACCGTAACATCAAAAATCCAACTAAACAGTCACACAGACGCTTTGTGAAAAGGGACCAAACACTGAACGGACCGAGGAACACAGCTAATACCTAAACAACTAAAACATAAATACACCGACAGAAAAGGCAGCAAGCACAGAAGGGACTAAAACATAAATAGGCAGTAAGTTAACACTGACACAATAGGCAACTGACACTGAATGCAACAATCAACATGAGGAAAATGATATGAAGGCAATCAGCAAAGAAAGAATCAACAACTGACAACAAGGGTGTCTGAATACACGATCTACATGGAAAGAACAAAAGAATATGAAGAGTCGCAAGGAAAAGGCATGTAACATAGAAAGTATCCACGAAAATAAGGACACCGATTGAAAATGCAATGAATACAAAAAATGACCAAACTGAACAAATGTGCAAATGATACAGACATTACAACAAAATCACAGATGCTGAACCAATGGCAATTTTAAAACGTCGAAAGGATCAAAGATCACTGACTGAAAATATCAGTAACAGCAAGAAGGCCATAGGACTGAAACAAGACAGCAAATTACATGGATTCCACGCAACAAACAGCTGAAAATATCAGCAACAGCATCAAGGACAAAGGACTCATACAGGACAGCAAATAACAGGGATTCCCAGCAACAAACATCTGAAAATATCCGTAACGGCATCAAGGACAAAGGACTCATACAGGACAGCAAATTACAGGGATTCCCAGCAACAAACATCTGAAAATATCAGCAACAAAGTCAAGGCCAAAGGACTCAAACAAGACAGCAAAATACAGGGATTTCAAGCAACAAACATCTGAAAATATCCGTAACAAAGTCAAGGCCAAAGGACTCAAACAAGACAGCAAAATACAGGGATTCCAAGCAACAAACAGCTGAAAATATCAGTAACATCATCACGGCTGAAAATATCAGCATCAAAGCTGAAAATATCAGTAACAGCATCAAGGACAAAGGTCTCAAACAATACAGCAAATACAGTTATTCCTAGTAACAAACAGCTGAAAATATCAGTAACAGCATCAAGGCCAAAGGTCTCAAACAAGACAGCAAAATACAGGGATTCTAAGTACATGTAAAAAACATCTGAGAATATCAGTAACAGCATCAATGCCAAAAGACTCAAATAAGACAACAAAATACAGGGATTCCAAGCAACAAACAACTGAAATTATCAGCAACAGCATCAAAGAAAAAGGACTCAAACAAGACAGCAAATTACAGGGATTCCAAGCAACAAACAGCTGAAAATATCAGTAACAGCATCAATGACAAGGGACTCAAACAAGACAGCAAAATACAGATATTCCAAGTAATATACAGATGAATATGTAATTGGATATTAAAACAACATACATTTTTCCAAGAACATTACAAGTCGATATAAATAAAGAGCTTACAGCAAGATGACTATGATCGTCACACAAAAAGGATAAAAAAGTAGGAGTAAAAGGTCTTCCAGTATTAGTAATAAAAATTGTTTGGTTATTCAAAATATTCACATTTAACAGATATCAACAAATTACCAGATCATCGTCGACCTCTTTCTCTCGTATGTCTGGCGTAATGTCTTGAACACCCTCACATTTCTTTTAGTCAAAACCTATTAGGTCTTTCCATATAGGTTTGATACATATAGATGTCGCCACCTAATCTTTGTACGTATAGATCATTATTTGATATAGATGTTGATCCTACGAGTATGTACATTTAGAAGTCGCAACTCAGGCTTTGTTTGCGTAGGTTTTTTGTTCAAATAGGTGACACCAAAATGTCTTCGTTGATATGTTGGTTGCTACTAAAATTTTATACATGTAGATATGGCAACTTTTAACATACAGATTGTACGATACGATAAGTATACCCAATTAATTTATGCAAATATGAGTGTCGCCATTCAGCAGTTGTACATATAGATGTCGCCACGTAATAACAGAAAAGTCATCTGACATCGTTCCTCGGGATTAGGCTTAGGATGAAAGTTATTATAAGATCTCCTGAATATGCTTACGTGCATTGTATTGGTTAAGGAGGCAGCTGACTCCTTTATAAAATTTGGATTTTTTTTTTCTTTTCCCTCTTGACATAGTGCTTATTTTGCAGATCTATATTTTGATTTTATACAATTGACAGTTCATTACTATCGGGTAAAAGAAAATCATAGCTTGATAGAACATAAATTTACACCATTAGACTTGAGAAAATTGAACAAAGTGTGTAATTGAAGATAATAAATCTTTTCTATTGTTCTTTAGGAGAGTTGATTGAGATAAAACAATTTGCCTTCATTTAAATAAGATTAGTTTTACATTTAACATATCAGAACATGCAATAAGCATCACATATCTGGCAGTGAGACGACTTTAAGTGTCGTTCTGGTATCACTTTCCACCAATCACGTTACTAGAATCGGTATGATTGAGGCAAGTCATCTGTCAGATGATCTAATTAGCGTGTGACCAATAGCTAACATCAGAATTTACCTGAGATTATTGGAAAAACTTACTATAATGTCCGAGATAATGATCGATGGTCTGCGAATTACAGCCCCGACCAATCGAAAGTTTAACGCCGAGCTGACGAAATTTTGAAAGCTAAATTCGAAAGTTTCGTTAACTATTCGTCAGCGATTTTTTGAAAGCTACTGAGATGACGAGATTTTGAAAGCTCTAAAAAGCTTTCGAAAAATCGCTGACGAAAATTTCGTTAACTAATCTTAGTTAACGAAAGATTTGAAAGCTATGAGCTTTCAAATTTTCGTCATCTCGGAGCTTTCAAAATATTTGAAAGCAATCGCTGACGAAATTTTGAAAGCAATCGCTGACGAAAATTTTGAAAGCAATCGCTGACGAAAATTTTGAAAGCTATCGCTGACAAAAGTTTTGAAAGCTATCGCTGACGAAAATTTTGAAAGCTATCGCTGACGAAAATTTTGAAAGCTTTTTGAACGCTCGGGTGCCATATTGTTTTTGCAATGACTGCAGCACGCCTCGGGCGAATTCCTCTGCACAGTTTAGAGGATGAAAGAAGCCGTCTCTTTATCGGCGTGGCACTTTAGAAATTCACCGATTGTGAAATATCTTTCAAAGCTTCCGACAGTCACAGAGAAGCCAGGGTTTCACTGGATATAAATTCCCATCATTTAGTCAGAGTTTGGCCGGTCAGATGTAAATTTTCTGGTATATATATACATTTAGATTTAAGATGAAATGGAAGTTGTTAATATATACACTTAAAGATGGAATACCTTTACAGGTAATACAACTACAGGTAAATTCAGGTAACTAATTAGTGCAAAGCATACCCTTTTGATGGCCCCATTCACCCCCAATAAACATAATGTTATTTTAACCAAGTAGGTGTATGGGGAACACACCGATCTGGGAAACACGAAATCTTCAAATAAACTAATAAAAATAAACAAAATACAATATTTAATCTAATCCAGGAATATATATCTTCATAATTTAATCTGAATAAACATCATAATTAAATCTATTTCATCAAGCAAATTATGAAGATGATTGCTTTGATTTCGGCCATCTTGGTTCTCTCGACACAAAATAGCTTACGAGAAAAGCTTTCAAAAATTTTGAAAGCTAGTTAACGAAATTTTCGTCAGCGATTAGCTTTCAAAAATTTTGAAAGCTATAGTTAACGAAATTTTCGTCAGCGATTAGCTTTCAAAAATTTTGAAAGCTATAGCTGACGAAATTTCGTTAACTATAGCTTTCAAATTTTTTGAAAGCTAATCGCTGACGAAATTTCGTTAACTATAGCTTTCAAAATTTTTGAAAGCTATCGCTGACGAAAATTTTGAAAGCTAGGGAATCGCTGACGAAAATTAGTTAACGAAAAATCGCTGACGAAATTTCGTCATCTCTTGAGTATTCAAAATTTTGAAAGCAATCGCTGACGAAATTTTGAAAGCTAAGCTTTCAAAAAGCTTTCAATTCGTTTACGAATTGAAAGCGAATATTAAACTTTCGACTGGTCGGGGCTGTACTCTGACAGGAAAAGTAATGACCAATTTTAACGGTTCCGTATCTCTTTGTATCGATTTGGTTTCTTTGAATATCATATCTTGTAAAGATCCCGTACTTCATATTTGATGATGGCAATAGTACGGCAGAAGATAGAAATATATATAAAAAATCTTTTGACGATTTGATTAATTATGTGATGTCACAGATACCAATCAAACGTGACATCTGTTCTGAGAACTCCTCTCTCTTTTCAATGAAACATTATAGATTATCGGATGACATTATAGAGTTTTTTTTCTTTCCTGCATTACAATGGCTTTGCGTAGTATCGGTCAATACCATAGTGTCTGAGAGATTCAGATTAAGCGCTTGGTTGCATTTTGCCCTCTAACTCGGATTCATAAAAATTGCAGTAAGCCTTTATTGAACCAAATCATGAGTTATCGTTCTTGTTGTTAGTTCCGCCATATTTACGGAGAGTCACATGTATTGGTAAGTAATTAAGATTTTTTGGTAATGTTTATTATTTATCTGACATTGGCCCAATATGAATTATACAGTTCTTTTTTCGTTATGCTTGGTTTAAAAAAAATAATATAATCGATTTCTAGCGGTGTATCAAATATTTCAGAAAGAGTATTAATATTTCAAAAGAAGTTATAAAAAGAAAAAAGGCATTTTAAAGGAAATGAAAGGTTTTTTTTCTAATATAATTAAGATAAATGAAAATAATCTTTATTGATTAATAAAGATTTTATACTGAGAATTTCTTTCTCTGTCCATTATGATTCTGCATAATAAAAAACTTATCAATTTTGAAAATTATAAAAGAAAATAAATGTCATATTATTTGCTACTGAAATCGAAAATGGTCACAGTACATCGTACGTTCTTGTTAGAATAAAAAGTAGATCTACAACTTTAAAAGCTTTGTCATATCAAATTCATTGAAGTTAAGTCCTATCTACACTCGTTTTTCATTCGTGTCATTATTGTTTCGTCCGAACGAATTTGAAATCATTTATAAAAGACAGATTGGGCGGGGTCACTAGGAATGAAGATTACAACACAATTTATCGCGAAATATTTTAAAGAATTTTCTTCCGTTTGCATTCCTACTGTATGAAAAACCTTTGAAATTTTCAAAACGAAGTTATTGTATCATTTTGCTCTGTTTTAATTTTTTTTATTTTGAAATTTTGTCTCTTTCGAGGTTATTTTTCACACCTTCATTTTGTAGTAATTTTTTTTATCAAGTTTGGTTAATGATGGTTCATTCATTCATTCATTCATTCATTCATTCATTCATTCATTCATTCATTCATTCATTCATTCATTCTTTCTTTCTTTCATAACCTAATATAATTTGTAGAATACATATATGCATGTCTTTTCTGTAATAAATTCTATCAAGTGTCACATCTGAATGTATAATTACATTAGCCAGGGAAATATCCTTGATATAACGGTCCGGTGACTCTGATATGCGGCATTCCGGGAAATAGATAACCCCTCTGACCAGCACTGACCACAGTAGCCTGATTTTGTATCGGAATATCGTGTTAATTCCGATCCCCGTTAGACAACATAATCAAGCTTGTTTGTCATAGTAATGAAATAATGTAATCAACAAGGGCAGGTTTAAATAGATGTTCTTTTATTCCACACTAGATTTCATGCATCATCAATATCTCTGAGGCATTGATCAGAAATTGGGAATTGTTATAATTTACAAGTAAATTTCGATACATTGTTTTCATAACTCACTTGGGCCTTCAATTAGTCTGTTTTGTGTAAGTGAACTGGTATATATCATACAATTAAACAAGACTCCAGCGTATTCTCTTTTGTAATTCCTGTGTTTTGGTCGATCAAATTATGACGTCACTTTGATCAGTTGAAAGTATATATTGGAGGAAGACAACATGGCGGGGAGATTTCACAGTTCCGTTCTTCATTCGGGTTCTCTCGGGATCGTCATTAGACCGTCGATTATTTTCCTGTAGTAATTCTCTCGTTCAGTACGCTAATATGTACATCGTTACATCTATTGGTCAAAAGAGTTGAACGTTTATTACACGAAACGATAACATGAGGGCTTGAATAATTCAACACTCGGTTACTCTGTAACGAAGTGTCTACAGCGCAGAAAAAACGGAGGAAACATATACTTTTTGGACATATACGAAATAATTATAGAATTTTGGATACTCTGATGCATAGTTGGTTAATCAGACCAAAACTTATTGAACTTGAAGAACATTACGTTGTATGGGTGGTCATAAGGCGAAGAAATCTGGTGGCGCCAAATCGCATGCACATCACGCCCAGCACCGAGCCCATCATCACGGAGGTCAACATGGACATCACGGACATGGACATCACGGTCACGGAAATCACGCTCATGGACACACCGGAACCGGATATGCCGTCCATATCGCTGAAAGTCAGGAAAATGACGGAATCCTTGAGTTAGAGTTATTAACAACACTTGGTGAATATATACTGGATGACGGGTAGGCATATAGCTCCTGTTACAGGATGTATTCTCTTTGTTTGTGCTCGTTTGCAGAGAAGTATCTTAGCTGAGAAGTAGAGATATCATATATTATACTTTTTGAGTCA
Source organism: Pinctada fucata (assembly GCA_028142955.1). Taxonomy (NCBI): domain Eukaryota; kingdom Metazoa; phylum Mollusca; class Bivalvia; order Pterioida; family Pteriidae; genus Pinctada; species Pinctada fucata. Next base: position 28,331,408 of record AP027115.1, read on the forward strand.
TTCATTAAAACCTGAATGATTTATTATTACATTCGTCCTTAGCATTTGTCACATATACTCTAGGTATCTTTGATTTTTTCTTGAAAGCTCATAACTAACTTTTGCATTGCAAAGTATTAGTAATTTCTTTATTCAAAGTAAAGCTGAGAACTTTTTCTCATTCTTTTTTCAGATTTAGAAAAAAAATGTATACACATCTCTTTAATCTATATCAGAAGCACTTGTACCTGAAAGCTGTACTTATCTATACATCATTTGACCAATTTCCAATTTTAAAAACGGTTCTATGAAGTACAGACACGAATTTTGGATAGTTATGCTTTCATTAATAACTAACACTGATACTAGATTCGATTTTAGTAGATGCAAATATCGACAAAGAATGAAAAAAAAAATCAAACATGTCTGATTCACTGATTTTAACCTTAATTGTTTCATGGTAATTATTCTCTAACTGAAGTCGCGGAATTGGGCCTTTTTCTTGTATTCTTTTTACGTACTGAATAAAATAGTGCTGATAGATACATACTGTAAAACTCCCTATTTTTGGAGCGTCAGTAATTGTTACATTCGAGCAGATTTTTTTCTTATTTTGTTTATTTATTTATTTATTTATTTATTATTTTTTTTTTTTTTTGGTTAACGTAATGAAACAAGAAAATTCGATATGACAATTGTAACTTTAAAGATACTGCGAATGTAAAAGTACAAGATAAGTGATATATTGAAAAGCGACGGAAAAATTGGGAAAAAAATGAAACTTACATATACAGAAGGATGACTGAACATTGTTAACCTTTCCAAAAGCGGAAATCTGAATTCCAAGTCTTTATTTAAACATAACTTCATAGAAAAGTTGCCAAAGTATCTAAAACTTTACTTCAATACGGATACCGGTATGACGTATGTCTTGATTGCAGAACATTGCTTACATGTTCAAAATATTACTTACAAATTCAAATTTCTTTTATCTCATCATTGGACATAATAACGGTCAGTTCGTGTTCTCTCTTCCAACAAATTTAATTATTTCGACATCAACTCCTTAGCCGTATTACTTGTAGTAAAGAAACATGCAGGCTGATTAAAATTAGTCTTGGTGGGCGGGAAAATGATTCATTGCACAATCAGAACATTTTTAAGGAGAAAATATTGAACTGATGCTGCATAATTCGGTTTCCACGGAGATTACATTGTAAATCCTTCTTCTTCTGTTAATATGAAAATTGATAACACAATAGAACAGTAATTTGTTTGCTTTCATTGACTCATTGTTTAAGATTGATATGAGACCTTGATGGCTTATACAACTTGAACACACAATAGCTTCCTTTCTCGCACACTGAGTCAATATTAGAAAATATTACATCCTTTACAAGTCAATATCTTATAAACTTCCTAAATGTTATCTCTTGTTTGTTCTCCACTCAGAAAAAAGACGTTTTTAATAGAAAAAGACACATTTTCCCCTCATATCAACATTTCCATGGTAAATACAGTTCTTATTCTACCTTATTCATATCTTACTTGATTTAAGGCGTCATTGCTTCTTCCTGAGTGATCGAAAGATACTGTTCTTAAACGAAAGAAATGTTAAATGTATTGAATGCAATACGGGAAATGATGCCAGTAAATGACTTTAGAATCATCGACATCTTTTCTTAAATAAACATTCGAAGTTCAAAATCTGAGAAGAGAGAAAGAGAGGGAGGGGGGGTTCATTCTTATCCTCAGTAAGTCAGTTATTGCGACCAAAATGCCTGATACAAATGCTTAGTCAAAATAAGTGTTAACCTTACGTTTTCCAATTTGAAACGAAACATCCTTTGATTTAGATCGTAGATCTCATTGGGAAGAAACTTAATAATGTAAAATGAATAATTTGTTGCTTGGCAGATCTTGATGAAGATGTTGTGAAGTGTGCAAAGAAACCCCATGTTATCCTCATAAATTTCATAAAAGCACAATGTAATTGAACACATAATTCTTGTGATGACGTACGGACCAGTTACACAGATTAGAAATTGATATTACAAACGAACAAATACATGATTTATATCATAAAAATATGCTTTACCTCGGTTTCACTGTTTTAATTTCTGTAAGTTGGAGAACTTGGATTTTATAATAAGCTTTTACAAACACAACCATAAATACCAGCACTCCCCCCCCCCTTCCGCTTTCCCCCTTGAAAAAAAATATTTTCATTTACGGGGCGGGGTTAATGCGCACAATAGAAATTATATTTTCCTCAATTTTATCCATTTTCTTTAAAGAAACGACTTATTCAAATTGAATTGATTTCCCATTTACTAAGAATTTACTTACATTATAAATATTAATATATTTTCTTTAGAAAAAAAGACGCTAAGCTTTGATTTTGGTTACATCGTCTAAGCACTCCAGTAAGCATAGCTATACGATTGTGGTGTTGTAACCAAAATACTGAATAGCCAATCTCTATACTGTTTATGCAAGACTTGCTATCTGGTAGTAATGAAATTGTGGATATTCCTATAGCCCAATGGTGTATATGGATTTCTTATATGTCATCTTATACCATTACTTTATTAGCCTCAGATGGTGCCGTCCATTTACTGATGATTAAACTGTGTATCTATGTTTATCAATAGCCATTTATTCCCAAAATGAAAGATTGTATTTTCCTCTGAGCTCGCTGGTTTATCTCTCTATCGTAAGTAGCGTTGTCACGTCGACACATAGTGAACTCTATATTCCCCCATATCATAATGGAAATACATTGATGAATAGGAAATAAAAAGAATTGTATAGTCCACTAGAAAATAAATCAAACCCTTTTTTTTACTTAGTGAACCTCATAATGAGTAAATAAAACATCTACTACAGTTTCGATATTCAAGTCTGGAGTTGGTAAAATTTTCATTGATACAATCATGCTAGAAGATTTCAACTTCTAATTTACATGCATATCTGAAATTTAAGCTCTGTATTGTAGATGGCGCCAGGAAAATTCACTTTGGCTTTATTTAAACTGAATGGCATTTTGATTAGAATATCCGAAACACGTGTCTAGTACAACAAAATTGGTACTATAGAACTATCTTCTTGAATAACTGTTTCATTTATGGACCATAATGTCTCTTTCATTTTTACAATCTTTTCAGCAGCCATATTGTAAATTCTTTCAGCCAAATTCCTTAGCACTACACCGTCCAATAAATAACAGGCTGACCTCAAACGGCTGCCATCCAATATTGGCAATATATGACATATCCATCTACAGCATATTGATCCTGGAAATAACCCTTAATTGTATAAATGGACTAACACTTTCAAGCAGTTTAAGTAATGTTACTTCTGCCAGACTCCAAGCTCCATAATAGTAGGTTCAGAAACTAGAGTAAATAAAGATTTATCCCTTAATGTAATACATGGAAAGAATAGAGAACAACTCCAAGTTGCACTCAATATAGGAGATCTATAAAACCTTGTAAAGCCTAGAGCCAGATAAATCTGCCTTAAGTACTCAAAGTTCCTGATTTTATGAGGAGAATATTTCAGATCTGTTTTCCACTGTTGCATTGCAACGAACAACAACTATGCTAAACGCGTGTCCAACTTTAATTTTTGTTCTACTTTCTAAACATAAAAGAGTAAGATTACATATGTATCTTTGGCACCCTGTGTTCAAAGAGGATGACTAGTTGAAAAAAGCATGTTCGTAAGGTATGCTAAGTCAAAGGACTATACGAGGCGAGTTGTAAGGACAGAGTCATTATAGTAATGTATGTTAAGGACATACATGTATATAATTTTTTTGTATGCTTCTTTTCTTCAATATTTTGTAAAAATTAAATGATATGGAAAACGATACCTTGAAACTTTATCAAGTACCGCGGAAGTTCGTAGGCCACAAGGCCGTATGTAAGGGCCAATAGATGTTCTGTCGAACATTTTGCGATCAGAATATTGGAGGCAGGCACTTCCCGTCGTTTTCAGAGTCGGATGTAAAAAAATGTTAAACAAAGGAACAATAATCTGCATAACACTAATTAAACACAGTGAAGATCTAGACATTCGAAAATGTTCAAGACAAATGTTCAATATGATGTTGTATTCACATATTAGACATTTTTCATGTTCGCGGACTTCGTACTTCAAAGGGACTTTGTCAAAAACAAAATGTTGATCTCCGAATACTTTCTGTGAAGAATTCATCTGTTTTCATGTGTTAAAATACATATTTAAAGCAGTCCAGTGACAATTCGGTCTTTATATTTCAGAGTTTACTTTTCTAATTGCATCTGATTTCTTTTATATAAGTCCGGATTGCGAAGTCCGAAGTATGTCAACTTGAAAAAATGTCTAATATTATGATGAATGAAGTATAGCGTACAAGACGTTTCTTAATCAATTAGCATTATCAATTTGTTTTTGGATAAGTGAAAATAGTCAGATATCGTTTAATGAGTAGAAATGGTAGAGAACTAGATGCTTATAAGTATAATATATCATAAAGAAAGAAAGAGTTTATTGAAGAATTGGATGACTTGGGGTCGTAACTCTTTCTCCCTTAATTCCTTATGTGCGAAAAGGAACATAAAATGAAACACAGAGAAAAACTTTTCATTATCAATTTATTACGTTTATGCCAAAACCAATAGCGGTGCTGCTCAAACCAGACATCTAGCCGATCCTTGGTACTTTCAAATTAGTATTATATTGTTGCCCTCTAGAGACCCCCTATAAAATATTCTCTCTTACTCAAGAATGGGTCAGATGTGCGGTCTAATTTATAAATAATAAAGATATGGTATTTTCCTCAAGGAAATTGTAAAGAGACTTAGTGATATAATATCCGCTTGTTGTAATAAAGCTCATAGAGGCAGGATGTATACAAGTCTCTATCTATTCCTTTTGGACTAACTTCGGCTCCTTCAACGTTTATGGAACCTAACTTCTAATGTAAGAAAACGTTTTCATTTTACATCTCATCACAATCACAATCTCATTTTCTTGTTATTTCTTTCTTTGAATCTTTGCAACAAACATGTTATTTTATTTCATACAACGATTTAGCTTTAGATCGCGTCACATAATCTCAAACTTTGTAAGAATCGCTTCGTATTGTAGAGTTTGCATTTGCATAAATAATCCGCTTGTCACTTTGTTATCGTTATCCTTAAGTTTTGGCATCCCAGGTTGATGATAATTTCATCACGGCTATGCGGTGCAGTCTTCATTCACCTTATTCTAATATGATCAATCAAATTGATTTCTTTGCTTAAACATGTAAATGCTTTCATAAAACGATACATATGGATTTTTACTAGTTAGTTGTGAGTTAGCGTGCGAGGAAAACATAGGACTGGAAAGAGAAAACAATAATCATAAATTTCTTTTTCTTGTGTTTTTATTAAAATAATCTACGGCATCTGTCTGACAAATGGAATTGACCGGGACGGATATTTGTCGGGTATTTTTTAATTGTTAAGAACATAGATTAAGTTTTTATCTTTTTATGTATGATGTAAAGCTATGGATGCTTTAAACCAGTGTGAAGGGTAGCATTTAAATATTGATGCAGAGAAAATACTGTTGACATAAAGGTCGCAGAGAGGCCTGCCAGTGTAGGACGTTGCGTACGGTTGGATGATAGTTAGGTTGGATCAATGCCGGCTAGATGACTATACAAGAAGCATGTACGGTATTGTAGCCGTAAAAAGCAAGGTTATATTGGAGCCAGATTACATGATACCTGCACAGTATACAGCTAATGCAGTCCCGGCAAACCTCACGTCTTACCTGAAACGGCATTTCTTACTGCAGAGCTGCATTGTTTGGTTTTCTTCATGTTATTGTGATTCCGTTCGGTTTATCGAATGCGCCTGGAAGTTGATCGACAATCACTAATCGTGTTCGATCTTGTTAAATGTGAGAGAAAAAAATAAGAAATGACAGAAATGATTTCGTATAGGAAATATAAGTCCGATGAAACATGAATGCAGACACAACCATAGTGAATATGAAATGTCAGATTCGCAGACTTCTTATTCTGGAAATGCACCTTAAGTGAGATAAGGCGGATTATATTATTGAAAGTCTTTACAAATGTTTGATGCAGATGTGAACGTCCGGAGTCCGAATGTGTTAAAAGTGTAATAATGCAACGTTGTCCTCTGACCAAACTGACCGATACGGGGCAACTATGAAATGTTTCCTTTTTGGAAGGAAAACTGTCTCTAAAGAAGAAGTTGTAATTAAAAAGGAAGAAATGATGTGAGTATATAATAAATCATTTACTATCGTGAGTGACTTACACTTTACTTGAATAATTTTTGGTTTGATTTCTTTATCGCAGTAAATGCCTTTGCAGAAACACTAAATAAAAAAAAACTCTTAACGTGATGGATAGTTAATGCGATCTAATAATAGAAATGAAAACTATCTCTTAGTGAATAATGTAAAATATATAAATCTTTTTCTTTGAATTCTATATTTCTCTTTGTTCCGCCCTTTCTCTCTCACATTAGATATTCACCACCAGAGTACCGTTTATGATACCACTCTCTACTTATCCTATGTAGCGCACGGTACTAATAGAATAGACTGCTATACAATATTAATGTACTAATCCGGTACAGCGTTGATTTGATAGGTAGGAGAAAAATGGGCTGAATTGTTTACGCTTTAAATTTCCCTAGATAGAGTATGAAGTATATAAACATTGGCTCCCAGTTGGCCAATTCAAAAATTTGATTTTGTTTCAAAATGATTTCTGTGTGTTTATGAAAGGATTAATGGAGATACCGTCTCCATAATTATGAGTAAAAATTTAGCTTGCAGTTTCTTGTAAACTGGCAGGGTTCAAGATAGGAAGCAATAAGAAGATAAATTAACAAATGCCCCATGTAAGATATATTTAGACATTGAAAACTTCAATATTCAGTCTTAACGAAAGAAAACTCAAGTTAATAGTCTCGGAATGCGAGCATTTTATTTGCATATTTGTCTTAACTTTAATCATGTGAATTATATATTATTATATATATAGATCGTCCCATTGTAATTTACTCTGTATCATAACATTTATAGTCTTTTTCAATTCCATAAAATCCTACATCATTGCTATCCAAAGCAGACCAAACTTCAATTGGATAAAGATGCATAAAACATCGCTAGTTTTACTTGTTAAGCAATAAAACATATGGTCTCGTATATAGGGTTTGATTCTAGGAAATTCTCAAGGGAGGTAACTCTGAGAATAATGGCCGAAGATTTATAACTTTGTCTTCTACATTCAAACAGATTGTATATAGGCTGATTGAATGTGACTTGTATTGTATCATATTGTCAGAGGTGATGATTCTGTGGTCTGATATCATATATGTGGGGTGTGGAATTCCGGCTATACAATAGATCAACCATGAAGATATACCTATGGGGATAGGGAAGGGCATCGTGCTTAACTCCGGGATCCGCTACAGTGGTGTTGTTATATACCTTCCTTGTACTCCAAGAGTATGCTGTGGTGGAACCTTTGCTAAATACATTATGAAATTTGTTTGCTTACTTTAATTCTGCTGTATCTTTATATAAACGATATAAATAAATGCTAACTTGGTCATCTATTTATAATTGTTTATTAATCTGATCTGCATGTAAAAGTCGATCTTCTGAAGTTCTTTTGTCTGATTTCATTCAATCGTCGTTTGGCTACATGTTTTATAAACAAAGTTACTATATTTTGACAACACAGAGATTTCCGAAAACTTCTATTTAGTTTAAAAATATTTATTTGTCACAAAACGTGATAAAGTGACCATTTCACATAATCAAGCATAGCGAAAGGGATGAGAGAAATTCTATTTAAAGAACGTTCAGTGCTGAACATAGATTTGAACGATTTTAGTTTTACATGACTGTAATTTTCTAATTACAAGGTTTGAACTTTCACTTCTTGACAAAGTGACCTTATACTCTATTCTCATAGTCCATCATAAAAATGTTACACTAGTCAATTATGACGTTTTCCGTCTTTGAATAATTGAGGCGGCGGCTTGAAATTTAAATGGAAATTTCCCGTAGACATTTTATTTTTTTTATATTGCGGTTTGAAGGAAGCTGATAGAGCAAGTTGGAGTTAATTTTCAGGTGCGACTAAAGGAGGTCAATTCTCAGAAATAGGAAAATTTTTCAGGTGACAGACTAAATTGCCAAAACAGGGTGCTCTGGGTTTAGTGAACAGGACAGTAGTCAGTCATGCCATTTTTCCTTCTTTGAATCATTTAGGTATCAAGTACTACTAATGACGATTCATTTGTAGAACGTACATGTATCAAGTCAAATGAATTTGAGTTTTCATAGATTTTATATCAAGAAGGCTGTAATCTGACAACAGTGAACACTTCTTTTTCTTTCATTTGTTTTGTTAAGTTTCTTTACAACATTTCCATTGGTTATGTTAAATCAACTTATCTAAATTTGTAATTAATTTTCCTCACAAATACATTACAATAATGTCGAAGGGTTATAACTCTCTACCTTCTTGAAGAAAATTCCAAATCAATTTACATGCACCAGACACGTGTTTCGAATATTAAATTCTTATCAGTGATGCTTTCAGCGGCGCCACCATAAATAGTTTGAGTAGCGCCCTCTTTAATTTTTTGAAGTTAGATTTTTACATTTACATTACAGAGAGCGCGCGGCTCTAAATTTCCTGTAGGGTCGATTCAGTAGCATATCCAAATAAAATCTTTCATTTATGAAGGATATATTCATCTAATCGAAATTCAAATGCTAGATTATATTGTTCTTTTAACTGCTTAATTTTTTTTCTTTTTCCTTTCAATATCGCAATACTCAAACAAAAAGATAAGTCTTATCACTTTGAATTACCTAAAATGTTTGTTTGACTTTTTATGTGTATCGATGTCCCTACAAAAGGAATTATTATACTTCCCGCATGTTCATTTTTGCTTTAAATCGTCAAATGCTCAATATCTAGATCTACCTCTTCGTTTTCTTCGATATTTTGTCCAATTCCATTACGTAATGATCGCAGATTACCTTAGTGTATTGATCGATTTAACAAATTCTACTTTAAGGTCAGGGTGGCGACTTTTAGTAGAAATGAGGTAGAAGAAAGATTGATATATCCACATGAAGAGGGACATCTCCTCGAACTATTCAGACCAAAAAATCAAAATTTGCCCGTCTCGTTTTTTGGCTATAAACGTCAATTTTTGACCTATTTTAACATTTTCGTCATTTTGGCGAATGCCACATTATAACTTCACAAACCTCCGCAATGCATGAAATTTCAAAAAGTCATATATACCCTTATTTTTCTGGATTCGTATAGCTTGTGTATAAATTAAAGCCTATTTTAAAAAATTCTGATAAAATAAACAGTTCTAAGGAGTGTATTTTCTTATAAATACGATTTTGCTGGTTGCCATGGCAACAACTTATTATTTTATTAATAGCTAGACGGTCGCCAGGTACACAATTTTTTTATATGTATCGAGCTATGGTATTGCTCTATCCTAAAGCAGTCAAACTAATATGTACCCGAATTCGTTTTGGAGCAAAATGACTGTTTCTATAAATAGCACAATAACTTGTGCAAAAAAATCAACATTTTGACCCAAAAACAGAGATTTACTCCAAGTTCGAATGTCTAATTCTCTCATTTTTAAAGAGTATAATGAATAGGATATATTCTGATGTTTGAATCTTTAGAAGCAGAACTCATGCAAAAATGACAATTATTTCCCTATTCTCGGCGATTTTTCGTTAAAAATATGCATTTTTTAAAAAAAAACCATTCAGCGATTAAAATTTCAAGGAGTATTATTTTTTCTGAAATAATGCAACAAACTGAGCTTAAACAATTTATCGTCCATGTTGGTTTCAAATATTACGCTATTTGAAAATAGAGTTATCTTCCTGTAGTCGCAACCCTAACCTTAAAACCTTTCATTCTAATCATTTTAAAGGCTTTACTTGGTCGCCATATGGAACTCTGACGTATACTTTAAAATTCATGTTTTTGGTTTTTGTATAAGGTCATTTTGAATTCATCCATAGTAATTAATATTTCTTGTTTTGAGATACAGGTTTCGACTAAAGCTACCTATAAAAATTGAAATTTGTGTTGTAGGATACGGGTATTCTTGAAAGCAGTAGTTACAAGTAGCATTCAGTTATCAAAAATCACCACGTATGATCCGCAAAATAGAATTGTGCTCATAGGGTTTACAACCTGGACACCTTGCACCTTGATTTCTTATCATGTCTTTAAAAAACGTTATCTCAAAACTCCTGTTTGTCGGTCATTTATCTAAATTCTACAAAGTATATCTATTGGAAATCTTTTATGACCTCTCAATAGCAGATAGATGTTCCTTAAACCCCCCCCCCCCCACCTTTTTTTTTCTTAGCCGATCAGAATCTCCGAAAGTGTACTACTAATTGCTGGCTCAGGATCACAAGTTTTCTCTTCCGCCTCAACCTCCACGTGTCCGATTTTACGTCCATAATGCTTATTTTCCTTCTGGTTGCTAATCACATTGGTTGGAGATCATCTCTTTTCCCTTCCTAGTTGCTTACGAAGAATACGAATTTCTCATGTTCTGTGAGGAATATCCATGGTTTCCACGAAGCTCATTCCTTTCATTAGAGGTCTTTTCTCGATTTTACTTACCTAATTATCCTACTATCAATGTACAGATGAACAGATTCGTGAAGATTTTCCAAGAATCGGAATGGAACGTAGAACATATTTTAGTGAACATTTTTGTACTAGTACCTTCAATTAAAAAGGCACATCATGTCAGTTGATTCTGCCCAAAACGTAATAAATTCGTTCCACTTTGTCAGCTGATTCTTCGATATGCATGTTTTTGGTTTCCTCAGTTTCTGGCTCAGTTATCACTAGCAAACCATAATCCATACTGATATATGTATATTAGACATATATGGTGGTTTGTATGTACTAGGTATACGTGAGTCTAAAGATAAGGTGGACTGAGATAAATAGATAAGGACATTGATGACCTCATCGTCTGTTTATTAATTAAAATTAAATTAAACAATGTTGAAAAAAGAAACTTTCAATGGGCCATACAACAGAAGCTAAAAAAGCGCACTTAAGTTTGAAACGAAGTTTGTAGAAAATTCGTTAACTTGTTTGAATTCATCTGAAACAGCTGTGGATAAATAGCATTAGAATTCAATAATGGTATGTAAAACTGAAAAACGAAACAATTATTCATTAATTCCTCATGTTTGTGAGAAATTATCAAAGAAACATGAGACAAAATGAGGTAGAACAATCCCCCTTAAAAAGCTACCACTTACCATTGCTCTCTGGAGAGTTTTTCTAAAAAGAACCATGCACTATCGGCGATAATCGAGAACAATTTATACTGCCCCTTGGGTAGCAAAATAAGGTTGATTTCCAGATAATCAAATCGAGTTCGGGGGGTTTGTTGTAATATCAAAGCTATTGAACAATTACTGATGAGAAAATGTTCCTGGAAAATTAGCATACAAAAGGTTAATTCTTTTGTTAAAGGTAGAGAACAAGTATACATCTGCTTTAGGTGAATGGCCTGATCCCTTCTATATAATTTGTTACTTTTTCGAATGTTTCCTTTTTTGTTTTTGTTTTATTTGTTTTTGTTTTTGTTTTGTTTTGTTTGTTTGTTTGTTTGTTTGGTTTTTTTTTGTTATTTTGAGAGCTTATTAACAATAGAATAATAATCAACATCTAACCGCAAGTCAGAAGACTATTTCAGATTTTATCATAAAGTGACGAAATGGTAATAAGACACATTTAATTAACTCCCATTTTTACCTTATGATGAATGTAATTTTACCTGAAAAGGAAGCATCTTCGCCTCTCTGTTCTTTATTTTTGTCTATATTTGAGCACTTTTTAGTATTCTTAGCTTCCTATTTTCCTGTTTTGATTTCTAATCTATGACGAAGTGTCATAAGAACATAAACATGTAGGTAGAAAGCTTTGTGTATCTTTATGATTTAACCCATCATATCATATATCATATATCATACATCATATACCCATCTCACATTCCTATGTTTCTTTATTGATGCTCTACATAGAAAATGGAGAATTCAAGGTACTGAATAATTGATGAGCTAAATTTCATGAAAGACTTAATATGTTTACTGAATAACCAGGTAACCACAAAACTCTAACTTAGAGAGATCGTATACATGTCTACTTTAAGAAGTCAAGACTTCTAAACATTTGAAGATGCAGAATGGGTTGAAGCCTAAATTTTGAATATTATTCAAAATGTATACCAAATAACCATCTAAGAAAGGAGCAGGTATTCGAGATGTGGATATCAATCGAATGTGGATTATTTTTATTACCAAATGAAGAGACTGAAATTATTTAAAGCCATGGAGAAATATACTATCGGTAGTTTGATTCCAAACAAGTGAACATGAAAATAGTACGAATAGAGATTTGCAATATGGAAAACAATGCCATACAAACAAATGGACTGGAGGAAATTGATAATAATTAGGCATTCTTTTCATATCCGCAGTTTCGGACAATTTCATGCAAGAATTTATTTTTCAAAAGCAAGTTCGAAGAAGAGCATTATTTGTCTTTGACTTCTTAGTAAGATTTCCAAATATTCGATTTTTAACGTCGTTTTTCTCAAGCTTCTCTATCTTTAGCTGATTTAATTCTTAAATCCTTGTTCACGAAGTTATCCATAGATAGGTTATAAACGTGCAGCTCATATCATGTTATGCGCCATAAAGCGCCGAACCTAAGCATAAAGCCTGTACATGTATTTAATTAAACGGGAAGTGCATCGTCATCATGCAGCGCTGTAGCTGGCTTCTGAGAGTCCGATCTATTGCATTTTACCAGGTATTTACCACGAAGTGACGCACCAACATTGCTCCATTAGTTAAAATCAGAACGGAATTGAAATCTACCAGCCCTGAAGGCCATTCTGCTGCCTTTGATGTCACATTATAAAGCCGATCAAGGGATGCTAAATGTATTAATTATTCAAGATCAGGGTATACCCGACACTGGTCTAACAGCCTCTGTCGCGTGGACCTTCCATAACCGAAGTATGATGATTTGATATTACGTTTGCAGCGGCTTTCTATTTATGGAGTATTGATTTAGGTTAAGGACAATGCATCCCGAGTACATGAAACTTGGTTAACCAATGGAGCTTGGAATCTTTACTCCAATGATTAATCGATCCGGGTGCTGCTTAGCTTTAAACGAATTATACAGAAATCTTTAATCTTGAAATGATACAAAAAGCTGTCATTCAGACTTAACTGTTCACTGCAGTCAGGTGGGGCATGACGGTCCCCGTATTAACGTCGAAGGAACATCACTATTACATTAGAAACACGGTATATCCTTGGGCATGCGCAGATCAGAAGGGGTATCGGAGTGGACAGAAACTGCAATCCCTATTTGAAATATGTAAACAAATACATTTTTCCTTAAAGTTTGTACAAAGTTTTAACGGGTTTTTTTTTTTTTTTGTAAATCGCTTATTTTACTCTTATAAACAAGATAATTCAATGGGTACAATGATCACGTCAATACAATGCATACTCAGAATGTAACAAGGAACTTTTGATTCATACTTAAATTTTATTTTTCAAAAACACTCTGACTCCATCTCGTTTTGTTTTGTTTTTTTGTATTCCGGGTGTAATTTTTCATGCTTGGGTAATTCATGAATTAATATCTGTATGTTTGTGTTTTCTGTAGTTGTTACCATTAGGCCTTGTTAGAGATAAGTCCAAAGGGAGGATGAGATCTCCAACAGGACTCGGTTGCAGCACCCATAGCAAAGCAACAAAACATCCTAATGGAAAACACAATATACAAGTATAACATGAGATACAAAACATCCTAATGGAAAACACAGTATACAAGTATAACATGAGATACAAAACATCCTAATGGAAAACAAAGTATACAAGTATAACATGAGATACAAAACATCCTAATGGAAAACACAGTATACAAGTATAACATGAGATACAAAACATCCTAATGGAAAACACAGTATACAAGTATAACATGAGATACAAAACATCCTAATGGAAAACACAGTATACAAGTATAACATGAGATACAAAATATCCTAATGGAAAACACAGTATACAAGTATAACATGAGATACAAAACATCCTAATGGAAAACACAGTATACAAGTATAACATGAGATACGAAAAAGACAAGGAAGTACCAACACCAATGACAACATACATTAAAGTACACATAAACCAACGAGACCAATGGTCAAGTGGTGACAATTTTAGGATGGCTATCTGCCACGGCCGAAGTAAAATTTTCGGAAAGTACTTACGGGAAATCACCACTCAAAAGACATTGAGGCTGATTCTTCTTGTCTTGCAAAATGCCAAGCTTTATTCAATTAAAGTAGAAAAGAATTTACTTGATGTTGAGAAGATCTAAATGATATATCTTCTTCTTTTTGTGTTTCAGGCTCGACAGTGTATTAGGGAGCTTCGCCACGTACGCCCGACTCAAAGGCCGGTATGACGACGATTGGATTGATAGATTGAACCACCTGTACACCACTATCATCTTCATCATCTTTACCATCGTCGTCAGTACCAAGCAGTATGTTGGGGAACCAATCCACTGCTGGTGCCCTGCTGAATTCAAGGTAAAACGCCTAGTTGACTAAGATCAGGATCAAGCAGAGTCGGAATTCCTCGGATAAATTTAAGAGGAGTTCCGAATGAAAGTAAAAAGAAAGGCATCATCCACCAATACTAGGATTACACTATTTCTAATCATCTAGTTGTCTCATTTTCATTATGTAAAGGTAAACAAATTTAGATGATATTATCTAAATTCAAAAACTGACGCTTAGACAAGTAAAGAAAAGCGTTGCATTTTTTAAAATAGCATGGCACGAAAAAGCTTTTCATTGCTTATGCATTTTAAATAGCATAACACGAAAAATCTTTTCATCTCTCTCTCTCTCTCTCTCTCTCTCTCTCTCTCTCTCTCTCATTGTCCTAGTTGTACGGTGGATGATATCTCCAGTTACTAATATCCTCTGTTGTCCTGTTACCTTGGTAACTAGAAATTTATCTCGAATTCCTGACGCTTAAGTATAAGTGGTAATCGTATTCAGTATACGCGCATGCAAATAATAATTCTAATTCTTTTATATTTTTTGCACATTTATTCTTCCCTGTATCAATCCATTTAAATCAAGTCAACAAGTGCTTCGCTCATGTCGGGTATTGTTGATGAGATGGTATCACACAAACAATAAGTGCATGTTAAATACTTTATGTTTTCATAAAGTAACTGCAATATCACTTACTTGCATGCCTTTGTGTATTTTAATCATATTTTACAAAACTATTGAATATATTTCAATCTGAAAATAAAATCAAGCCACGCTGCAATAATGACACCCATGGCACTTCGTTTGAATATGAGAACGTCAACTTTTCAATAAGCTTTCTTATCTCAACCATTCACGATGCGATTAAAACTTACTCGTCCAACCAAATATTATCTTACATAAATTTTCGAAGATCAATTGCATGTTTTTGTGACTCGGCGTACTAGAAGTCAGATTTCAATCAGGATATCAAATGTTACTAGATTCGGAGCACCATTCCATTGAATTGCACCTAGAACTGAAATTCAAATTTATCACAACCTTTCACTTTTATCACCGGTTTCAGCCAATGACGTCGCAGTATGACGGTCACGTGGTGTCCTACTTTGGGATTCTCGGCATGATAAATACGTAATAGTGCTCGTTCCTGTCATACTTCCTACTCAAAGTATAGGTGTGTAAATATGTTCAAATTTACACAACTTCTTTAAAAAGGAAGTATGACAGAAAGAAATCCTTCAAATCGAATGTATCTGATGAGGATGATATACCATACTTGACTTTTGGGTGTAATTTTAAAATAAGACCTGTCTTTAATTTATATATTCATGCTTTCTAGAATAACTAAGTATGTATGTTAAAGCTGATTTTGTTTTTCATAGTAGATTTAGCCTATTTTCATTTATCTAAACCAGCACGTATTTTCCTAAATGTTTGCAATTTTTAAATATGCACTTGATTTTTTACACACTTAAATTCTCTATGATTCCTTGAATCTTTTGCTGTAACTAATACTGATATATTTTACGCCAGGAATCTATGGTGGACTATACAAACAACGTGTGCTGGATACTGAACACGTATTACGTCCATTTTGATGACGACATACCCAAATTTAACCAAGCACGTGCAGAAAAGGAAATAACGTATTACCAATGGGTGCCAATGATCTTACTCTTTCAGGCACTCCTTTTCAAGGTACCATGTATTTTATGGCGTATTTTGACGGCGTCCGCAGGCGTCAATCTGGACAAGATTGTGACGCTCGCTGCAGAGACGCAGTATATTTCGCCAGAGGACCGGGAAAAGACCATACGCCATATTGTAAGGTATATGGATAGATGGCTGGAGAATGCACGTGAATACAGATCCGGATGTTTTATACGCTTGCGGCAGACGATATCAAAATATTGCTGCATCGTTTGTGGTAAGCGATACGGGAACTACCTGGTCACTATCTATATGTTCATCAAGCTTCTATACATGTCTAATGCTATAGGACAACTCTTTATCCTTAATGAATTTCTGGGAACAAATTACAATGCATATGGACTGGAAATCATGTCTCATTTAGCAGACGGCACAGAAATGAAAGAATCTGCTAGATTTCCTCGAGTGACATTGTGTGACTTTAAAATCCGAAAACTGGCTACTGTTCAACAATACACAGTCCAATGTGTATTGCCTATAAATCTCTTTAATGAAAAAATATTCATTTTCATTTGGTTTTGGTTAGTTTTTGTAGCGACTTTGAGTTCAGCAAACTTTCTGATATGGTGTTATTCTATGATATTTCGTCAACATCGGGTTCGGTACTTGAAGAAATTTTTGAGGATAAATGACTGCTATAAATCCGAACTCGATAAAAAGATGGCAGTGAAATTTGCTGAACAGTATTTGCGCCAAGACGGCATCTTTGTTTTAAGACTTGTAGGTAAAAATGCAAATGACGTTTTAGTCAGTGAAATAATTCTCCAACTTTGGAACCACTATCGAAACAAACCTCTTTTTAAGCATGCAAATCAAATTGGTGACGACAATAGTAATGTGTGACTAGCCGCAATTAAACTTTTAAAGCTAATTAAAAACCAGTATTTATTTTCGAACGGAACCGGAAGTAAGCCAAAGCTCGTTGATATTGTACGGAACCATTACGCAAACGGTGTAATCCGGAATCCTGATTTCGAAACGGATGTATAGCGGGATGGCCGACCGGAAACCGGATTTACATAAAAAAAATAGAAGTGCCGTTCAAGGAAGGGAAATGGTGTACATTTCTGTTAAACATGTATAAATGCTTTAATGCCACAGTGATCTTTGATGAATCCCAGATCATCACAATTATCAGAATTCCAGCATTACTAAGGCCATGGACAATTATATTACCCTGCAGTTATAATATATCTTAATGTGAATCATGTTATCTTTCTTTGAAAAGCTGCAACAGTCCTCAAAAGCATTTTGCGATTGAAATGTTTATCTTCCTTATCGTTAGAATCCCAACTTTATTATCTAGAATGCAATATAATATCTTATAGATTTATGTTAAAATAAAGTAATCGCAAAAAAATAATTCTGAATATATAATTGATTGTGCAATACTAAATACATGATTGAAATGTAAAAACAAAATGAATTTTTATTTCATTTCTATTTCTTTTGAATGAGGAATCGACACTCTATGTTTTCTATAAGATTAAAAAATATCACGACATGCAAATTACTGAAACCCAACAGCTTCATTTTTCGTCTCTCTCAAATTTTGAACAATCAGTTAGGATTCCTATTCCCAAAAAGCTGTTTTGTTTAACATTAAATGTTCTACTTATCACTCAAACAGATTGTTGATATTTACGTGTAGCATTGAAAATATACAGAAGATAATTAAGTTGTCATAAACATGGACCTTAACAAGTTTCAAATATAAAACTCCCTTCAAAGTTAACCGGGTTTTTTTTTCTCGTTAGTTATTACCTTTTCTTCGTTAATTTTCTTGCTAAAGAATGATAGGATTCAGAAAAGCATTTCGAACTGGCTCTGATTTCGTACTGGCTCTAATTTCTTACTGGCTCTAATTTCGCAGGCTCTAATTTCATACTGGCTCTGATTTCGTACTGGCGCTGATTTCGTACTGGCTCTAATTTCGTACTGGCTCTGATTTCACTGGCTCTGATTTCTTACTGGCTCTTATTTCGTACTGGCTATAATTTTGTACTGGCTCTGATTTTGTACTGGCTCTGATTTCTTACTGGCTCTTATTTCGTACTGGCTCTGATTTTGTACTGGCTCTGATTTTGTACTGGCTCTGATTAAACATTGTCCCCTATCATCACACAGACAAACAATTTTTATTGAAAGCACCATTATGTCATAAAAAATAAGTCTCTTTGCGAACTATTAAAGTAAAAACTAATATTCTAATCCCTTTGAAGTATTAAAAATATAGAATACGTTCGACTTATTATCTGACAATGGTAAGCTTTATTTAGGGGGTTGAAGTCGTACATCGTTTTGGATATACCCTAAAATTCATCAAGCATTGGACTTCGGTGTAGCTAAGATCTTTTCGATGAAGCTCATATTTCTGTTTTTCCTATTAATTTATAAATTGGTTCTACCAACACTTACCATACAATATTATTTATGATATCTTCAAAACAAAAATCTTTCAAGCCTTTGAAATATTCCATTCCCATCTCTATGCAAATCTCGACTTATTCTTTGACAAACGTTTAAAACTGTATGAGGAGTTCTATTGAAATCCACGTCAAATAGGCGCTGGAAGATCGAACTCCGATGAATGTTTTAAACATTTGATAAAGTAGGTTAACAATTACAAATCCTAGAGGTAAAAAATATTTTCAAACTTATGTTTTCAAAAATCAACAAAGTATGCCAAAGATATTTGCATCCGACATACATGTACAAACGTGCAATGTAGATAAATTATAGAATTATTAGAACATTGAATTTTAGTTTCTATGTAGATAGCGGTTGGAATCAACATGTATATTATTGTAAATGTGATAGAGTTTATTATAAATGTATTTGAATTTTATTCATACTATGGTTTATTTATATTTCAACACATATTTTTGTTTATCATCGTTGTAGATAGTCACATTACATTCATGATGAATTTTCATATACTGTAAGATATTTCGTATTGAGACAATTTCTTTTTGCACATGTTACAAGCAATTGAACTGAAATTTTAAAAAGTGAAAATGCATTTTGTCCATAAAATGATTGGACAATGAGCCTTGCCTTTGTAAGACGTTGTATTTGAAGTTGTTGATTTGAGTATTTGTGAAAATAAAATGTAATACGATGCTTTTACAAACATTATAAACACATTGACCAGGACGTAACAACTACAATAATATTAGAACTAAGGAATTGAAAACGGACAATCCAGTAATCAATTTATTTTGGTAAGAGATACTCTTATTGAATTGATATTAAAGTCTTTTGATTTCAAATGGAAATAATTTTGGCAACGATGACAAATTTTGAGTACTAGATCAAATAGGTAAATGTATAAATTGAAATGATCGCCAACGAGCAAACTGTTGAAGGTGGCATATAGGGGTGTAGCAATATTATAAGACTCTTTCATGGTCTTCTATGAAAGAAACATCGGTTCCACCCGAGTGGTCTCAAAATCATGTAAAACCCGAGGCTTGCCAAGGGTTTTGCAAAATTTTGAGACCCCGAGGGTGGAAACGATGTATCTTTCATAGAAGAACATGAAAGAGTACTTTTCTCTCATATCTAAGGGTCAAAAACAAAACTGAAAGAAAATGGACGAAATTTTTAAAATGTCAAGTTGATCTATTCGCGAAAATTTTGCGATATTCGAATTCAGCGCCTTCGAAAATGGTTTATTCTATAAGAATAAACTACGAATATTAGGCTCTTCAAAATAAAACACAAGAGTACATTGAAAAACGATCTTAAAATCGATGTTTTATTGCGACGTCGCCGCTAGCTTGTTTGTTTTGCGGACTGAAATCATGACGTCACAATAGCGTAAACAATCGAAACAATAGCGTCACGTGATATGTGATACAGCTGTCACGTGATATGTGATACAGAAGTAGCTCATTTAGCTGTATTTCATGGGCCTACTCAGTAACACATACGCGGGTATGAGAGAAATCGATATATTGTGATATCTAATAAATTCGTATCGTATCGCGGTATGAAATCGTATCGCAATATATCGCGATTATAAATAATATGAATAAATCTTTGAATCACTTTGATTTTAATCAGATAACTTAAAAACAAGCGACCCATGATTCACATTGCTCATAACTTCAACAAATTATTACCAAGGCGATCAAATTGATTCAATGACTTGTGTGTATAAATTTCTTTCAAGCATATACATCTGACATAAAGAATGTGAAATTCAATTAGAAAACGTATGAACAGTATGGGCATATATACAAAGAGGAACCTGATTTTGCATTTAAAAAAATGATCAAAATAAAAAGAAACAATATATCGCAATACGCTAATAAAATATCGCAATGTATCGCGATTCACATTTGGTGTATCGTTTCACCCCTAGTGGCATACAATATAAACTTAATGCACTCTTTCGTGTCCTATGACATTGGCAGCATCTGATCAAAGCCAAAAGAAAAACATTTTAATGAAAACATATGTAATCTGTTCAAGTAGGATTATTGTACATGTAAATATTGTAAACTGAAGACTTTGATGATTTTATTAACAAACCAACCTAAATGTACAGAAATGTTAAAGTTTAATTCTTTAAAATGATAATCTGACCATGGAAACCACTCTCTAAAAGACCAAAAGCCTTTCGGACTAACCACTATGTTTTTCTTCGAAAAAAAAGGCATCAAACGTCAAAGAGTACCATTTAAAAAAATATTCTGTCATGTGTTTAGGGTAATTGTGATCACAGAGAGTGAGATATGACATTGGATTATTACATATACATGTAAAGCGTTTGGAATCATTCATCGAAAAATATTCTTCTATTAAGGCACAAACTGTTACTTTCTTTAATATGTGTAGCCTTAATTTACATTGATTTCATGTAAAAATGACATCCCAGTCGTTTCATACAGGGTAAATTTTGAAATGACAAAAAAATAAACCGGTATGTCCCCAGATTCTTTTTGTGTTTCACATTTTGTTAACATAGGATTATGGTGAGATCAATGACACCCCAATATTTATTTTGCTAACATAGGATTATGTTGAGATCATTGACATCCCAGTATTTATTTTGTTAGCATCTATAGGATTATGAAGAGATCAATGACACCCAAGTGTTTATTTATGATTCTTGAAAAGCAACTTTTAAAAGTGCCCATATGCGTAGTTTGTACTGAATTGTGGATGTCAACTAAAAGGGACTGTGGTATTAGTCTACATCTTTTTGCATGCACGACTGATGTATTATTTCCTAGTTATCGTAATTACTTCGCAAATACTTGTGTATTTCAAGCAGTTCAAATACTGACCCATACTTTTTTATTTTCTTGCTAACGGGTACAAATCCATGCATTACCAGAATCATACTCTCAGTTATTGTTTAACGATGGTATGTTCATGTTACATGGTTTAAACGTTAGGTAAACCTTGTTACGGATACATTGTTAATTTCCATGTCTCAGTACACATAGTGCTGAAAAAATGTTTCTAATAGACAATAAGTTGTTTCTGGAATCTAGAGTTTATGTGTGATTAAGTAGAAAGTTGTGTGATAGTGTGTTAAAACATTCCATATTCATATTTATTCATGTTTTTGTAAAAATGAACGTTATCATGAGATTATCTCAAGGTAGTTCACATTCATTTACATGTATATCTTGTGAATGAAATACTTTGAATCGTGTGATTTTTATTGTTCCGGGTCATTTTTTTAATAAACTATGCACGATACACTGTCTCCTTTTTTTTATAGGATCCTTGTCTACCTTCCCATATAATTTGTACATCATGGCATATATCAATGTGTTTTTTTTTTTTTTCTTATTTAGAAATTCAAATCAATTCAAAAGCACATCTGTATCAGTATCAGATGTCACGGCTGAAGTTTCAGTTGGAAAATAAGTCCATTGAAAAAGATTATGAAACGACACGTAACAGAGGTCATCCAAGCCTGGGAAGGGCAAAGAACAACGGAAAGAATAGAATTCCTAGTGTGGAAGAAAGACTTGTCAGATGCCGACAGTAATAAGCGTTGCCTACAGACCTGCAAGACATGTCTTTTAGTAAATTTTCGTAAAGGAAATTGAAGTATTCTATTTCGTAAATGATGAAAGTCGGATAAGGCGTAATGCAGTAAGGAAATTCTTTACTTCATTCTTTGTCAAAATACACGAAATTCCTAAAAGCAATGTAAAGAATGATTTAGTCTGTAAAATATTGTTGTGAAAAAGTACAGGTGCAATCATAACAAAATGTAGGTACACATTACAAAACTATTGAGGACATTGAAAAAAATACTGAATATAAACACCTAATACTCCGACGAAACAGATCGGAAATATATTCCAACTCTGCTATCTGAGGGTAGTTTCTGGAGATAAAACAGTCAAATTCTGTGCTGGAATGTAGTCATGGAATGGGTATTAAATCCTAGCCGGTAGTACATCAAGCCAAAATGAATCAGAGAAGAAAAAGTATGGAACAATCAACCGGGAAAACGAAAGAACAACTGAAAGAAAAGAGAAAGAAATTGGCTTTATTAACCTCACTGACAATAAAACGACAACAAACAAACAATGAATGAATAGGAATCAAAAGAAAGGAGGGGATCTCCTATATGACTCTGCAGCACACCAAATTATCGAATCATTCAATGCAAATCATGCACAGTGATGACAATCACACGAGACGCAAAAGGGATAAGCTTCTAAAAAGTGTTTTGAAGAGTCTCTAATTTGACAACAGTGTAAAGACACGGTTAAACAAAAGACATATATTCAACAAGATCGTAAAACTGTGATTTCACCATTACATCATTCACGATAGAATCATAAAAACTGGACAAGCAAGATAACGGATCAAACGATAGACGAAACACAGTACTTCGACACTAGTCTTAAGTATATGTGTAAATTATCCATCACTAAGTTTTATACTTTTTCCTATCTCCCTGAAGGCGTTATTAGTTACCTAGTCATGTAGTGACCTGATGATACCAGAAAACTAGGTTTTAAACCGGGCGAGGCGAAGCCGAGTTTGGTATAAAACCTGGTGACCTGGTATCATCCCGTACCAGGTGCTTGTTTTACAAAAACACTTACGAAAATTTGTCGTATCTTGATCGCCTAGTACTTCTTATAATGACAAATATGGACAATGACTATATCCTAATACACAGTACAAAATCGATATTTGAGGAAATCACAAACCGAAGGCATACGAAATCGGGATAAAACAGGAACCAAAACAAACAAACAAAAACCTCCACCACATGAAAAAGAAGCGAGTGAGAACCAGGTGCCCAGGAATTGAAAGCATCTCCTGCTTGTATGCAACCCCCGTCTCTTCAAATCGGTAGAAATATCACATCCGGTTACTTCCATTTCGGATGTTACAAGTATAGTCTGTGGTTGGATGGTTCAAATCATTCATCATTTTTCACAATTGGACATCATAGCGTATGACGAGTTCCCCGTATCGACCGTAGAACTTCCTCAGTGACAATGTTAGTCTACCATAAACGTATCCTTGACTGAGAAGCTTATCTGAAAGACGCCTACCTCTCAGAACAAAATTTGCATATTTGCTAGTTGCTCTAGCATAATGTATGAACTGGGATATGAACACGCCATAAGCAGGCGATGAAGGGATGTTGCTACTCAGAAAGGGGAAGTTTGTGATGCTGAAATTGAAGTCTCATGTTTGTCATAGAATAAGGTGTTCATGTGACCATCAGTGTCATAGGACAGCATTATGTCCAAATATGAAGCTGAATTATTTGTCTATGTAGTTTCTTTGACTTTAACCTCCGACGGATAGACTCTGCAAAGATAATCCTCGAATTTTGGATTATTGATGGACAACATCGTCTATATATCTGTAAGTTAAGTAAAAGTCAGAAGCTAAGTATCTTTTCCCTTCAGACCAAAGATCGAATAAGTTCAGCTTCGTACGAGTAAAGAAAAATGTAAGCAAAGAGTGGTGCACAATTGGTCCTCATTGGAATTCCGACAATTTGTTGGAAAACCTTTCTTCCAAACACCACAAATATATTGTCAACTAAAAATCGCTATGTTATGTTTCTGAATTTGTATTTAGCAAAAATGCTATTAGAAAGGACAACATAATCAAAAGTGAAAAAAGATTTTAAGCTTACATTTTTCGTAACAGTAGATGAATAGGTAACGAATTTACCCCATTGATGAACTATTTTGATATTTTCATGAAGTGTTTGATATACATTTTAGGACAATCATGTTTAGAACAAGAAAAGAAACCACCTTGAATTAATACAATAAAGAAATTTGATGAAATTCAAGGATACAATTCCACTTATCCCAAAGCCATCCAAACATAATAGTTGCTTGTGGAATATGATATCAAAATAGAAACATAGCGAACACTGAAGATCACCACGACGACAAAAAGTGAGAAACATAGAAAATAACCCAACAACAAATAATACAGACAACCTTAACATTCTACAAAGAAGCAAACGTAAATCGCAAATGGAGATGATATAAGGTGTCCGGCGATAGTAAGCATCTCCTGTTTGCTATATAACTATATCATTAATTCACAGATGCTTAAGATGCTTTTCTAATACAAACATGTACTGCAATCGATATATCATTCTGAAACTAATGAGTTTCTCCCTCGTTGCATATCTCAGTCCTTAGTTGGTTCTTCGGCATACTATATTATAGGTCATGTTTAGAACTTCGCACGTCATATGTTCGCTTTTTCATTTCCTCTCTTTTGGCTTCTTATATCAATGATTTTATTATTGTTTGTTGAAATACGAACATGGTGCGCTAAATAATCACGATTGGACATATATTCCAATATGATCATTTCATCCACTAAGTTGGTATCTCTCCTTGTGTACTGTTATCGTTGGCCTAGTTTTACTGTGCTTCTGCACTTTCTCGAAATATATTTGTTAATATTCTGATAATAAATTTGATAAATTATTCTGAAACAAAGGAGTATCTCCCTCATGGCTTAGCTCTGTCCTTAGCTGGTTCTTTGGTATATATTCCAGGACATGTTTAGAATTTCGCTCTTTATAAGTTCACTATTTGGATTTCCTCCTTTTCGGCCACAAGCATAACCATCACTGATACTAGATTGTTGATCGAAATGCGCATATGGTGCACTACAACATTACGATAGAATATATATTTTACATTTTAATATGGTAATATACCATATATGAAAATATGATGTACTAAATATAATAGAATAATGTATTTCAAAAGTTTTACATTACATATATACAATAGCATTGCGTGGGATCGAAACGTATGGTGTAGTGATTCCTTACATAGTTCTTTGGGTTTTTTTTTTCATTTTCTAAATTAAACTTTACAAAATTGATGAGCCGTTGCAGTAGGGCAATGCCTAAGAAATCAATCCATATCGTAGAGGTATATGAAAAAATCATAGTTTTTGCAAACACTTCACTAGTTTGTCGACATCATATTTTTTTTTCCTTTTGAACTCTTGAAGTGTTTGCAAAGACTATAGACTTTTCAGAAATATAAACGATATGGACTTACTTATTAGTTATTGCCCTACTGCAACTTCTCATCAGTTTTGTGCAGTATCACTTAAATAATGAAAAAATATCAAAATACTCTGTAAGGAATCACAACATTATACGTTTCGCTCCAACGCGGTGAATAAACGTCTGGAAAGTACGGTCGTTCAATGTTAAACGTCTTTAAATTCAATAGCATCATTTAAGACCTGATAGATTTACAGCATGGACCAGACATGCACGTTTCGGGTACTAAACCCTCGTCAGTGATCCTCATATCTAAACAATGTAAAATGGCCGAAAAGTATGAAAATTATTATGTCCAAAAAAATGTACGAAAGGACGTAGCAGAATGGGTGGGATATGATCCTACAGGACCCACGTTTTAGAAATTTCAAGAAATTTTGTAACAGAAAATTTCAAATGCGTTAAAGAGACAGACGATCAACCGAAGTTGATCGAACTTGGCTACACGTGCCCTCGGGAACTCTTGGTTCTCCAGCAGTGACACTCACCAAGTAGTTCAAATGTTAAACGTCTTCAAATTCAATAGCATCATTTAAAACCTGATAAATTACAAGGCATGGGGAAAGAAAGACAACTCACGATGGTGATATCATCTATGGTTTCATGACTGCTTTCAATGAGAATGTTATTATGAATGAATCACAGTAATTCATTCTTTAAGGTCAATTACACATGTCCTTGGCGATGAGAAAACAGTCTAATTTACATATATAATAAATTGACAAGAGGAAGCAATTCTCCTCACTGTGTGTACAAGTATACAGTTAAAAAAAATACGAAGGACGTGTAATAAGAGAAATTCGGTAAAACGACTGTCATGTGCGGATATAAATGGGCAAAAATACCTTAATTTTTGATTTACGAATATTGATGACTTGTAAACACCGTTTTAAACTTGAATTTAATTTTTTAAACGGAGAAATAAAGGGAAGGGTATAGGTCAAAAGAGGTAATTTGTTTCAAACATAATAAGTATTCCTTGACATGAGGACTACCCTAGACAATATATATATATCTCAACTGATGAGATACACAGAATATGCATTGATATTTGATACTTTCATTTTAAAATAACTAAAAACAAATATATAACAAGGCTTTCGTTATCATTTTTTTTTTTAGTTTAATCATGTTTTATTTCAAATAATTGAAAAAGGATTGGGCGAATTGTCCAGTTTACGTCTTGTTTGTGTCAACACCTTAAAAGTAAGTTCAATGCGACGTAGTTTTTGAAGGCTTTTTTTTACTTGCCGTCCAACGCTTGTGCTAGCGACAAGATTTCTAAAGTTAACATCGTCACTAGAAAACCTGCTCTTTCAATAAAAATTATCAACATGTAGGATCTTTTTTTTTTTAAATTAAACTTTATTTATTTTACAACGTTTAACAAACAGTTTACACAACTTATATTAATGTCTCACGTGTAACATGTAGGATATTGATACCCTTTTAACAATCCTCCGATGGTTAGGTAATATTTTCATTTAATCATTCCCCCGAGTAGACACTACACATATGTGAGCCCCTCACATTTCACGAACAAGTTAAAAGTCATGTTTGTAAAACATTAATGCCCCCCCCCCCCTTCCCCTTCTGTGATTAAAGTCCGTCACAACTTTATACTTGCATTGATACAACCTATGGGGGTATAAAGTAACAGTTTCATTTCAATATGTAACTCCACTCAAGAGATATTGAACAGAAACCCTGAAATTTTGGTATTTTTCAAAGTGCAAGGGGAATAACTCTGTCCAAACTTTTTGATCGGATCTAAATATGAACTTGACCTAGATGTTCATTTGATGTGTCTGTATACAAAATTTCATTTCTATATGTAACTCAACTCAAGAGATATTGAACGGAAACCCTGAAATTTTGGTATTTTTCGAAGTGCAAGGGGCATTACTCTGTCAAAATTTTGTTGATTGGACCCAAATAAGAACTTGACCTAGATTGTCATTTGATGTATCAATATACAAAATTTCATTTCAATATGTAACTCCACTCAAGAGATATTGAACGGAAACCCTGAAATTTTGGTTTTTTTCGAAGTGCAAGGGGCATAACTCTGTCAAAATTTTGTTGATCGGACCCAAATATACACTTGACCTAGATTTTCATTTGATGTGTCTGTATACAAAATTTCATTTCAATATGTAACTCCACTCAAGAGATATTGAACAGAAACCCTGAAATTTTGGTATTTTTTGAAGTGCAAGGGGCATAACTCTGTCCAAATTTTTTCGAACGGACCTTAATACGATACAAAATTTCATTTCAATATGTAACTCCACTCAAGAGATATTGAACGGAAACCCTGAAATTTTGGTTTTTTTCGAAGTGCAAGGGGCATAACTCTGTCAAAATTTTGTTGATCGGACCCAAATATACACTTGACCTAGATTGTCATTTGATGTATCCGTATACAAAATTTCATTTCAATATGTAACTCCATTCAAGAGATATTGAACGGAAACTCTGAAATTTTGGTATTTTTCGAAATGCAAGGGGCATAACTCTGTCAAATGTTTTTTGATCAGACCCAAATATGAAGTTGACCTAGATTTTTATTTGATGTGTCTGTATACAAAATTTCATTTCAATATGTAACTCCACTCAAGAGATATTGAACAGAAACCCTGAAATTTTGGTACTTTTCGAAGTGCAAGGGGCATAACTCTGTCAAAATTTTTTCAATCGGACCTTAATACGAACTTGACCTGGATTTTCATTTGATGTGTCTGTATACAAAATTTCATTTCAATATGTAACTCCATTCAAGAGATATTGAACGGAAACCCTGAAATTTTGGTATTTTTCGAAATGCAAGGGGCATAACTCTGTCAAAATTTTGTTGATCGGACCCAAATATGAAATTGACCTAGATTTTTGTTTGATGTGTCTGTATACAAAATTTCATTTCAATATGTGAATCCATTCCAGAGATATTGAACGGAAACTGATGTCGCGGACTGACCGACAGACCGACCGACCGACAGCGGCAAACCTATATGTCCCCCCTTCTTCGAAGGGGGGCATAAAAAGCTATCAATTTTGCTTATGATCAATTCCGTTTTTCAGCCGTGACTCTCTTTAGATTATTCATATATATAGAAAGATGTTAAATGGGAATTACTTAGTCTAGATTCTGATAATATCTTTGTTTGTGGCACGTAAATTCTGAATTTGCTGTCCTTTCTTTTTAGCACTGATCCGACACCAAGATATAATGAACCGTCCTCGTGTAAGATGAAAAAAATAGAAATTACAGACTATCAGTTTTAGAAATTTAGGTCTAATTTGATAACAGGAAACTTAGAGGAGCAGTCATCAGTTTTACTGACTTTTGTTTATTGTTCTTATGTGTATCTAGCTCTGATCATGTTGGGGATATCCTATCTTGACCTTAAAGTAAGACGTTCCTATCCTGAAAGAAACAGAGGACGGAGGCATAATGCTTCATGGACATATCTTGTTATATTTGAGTCTTGCTATTAAAAATATGCAAATCAATTTTTAAGAAAGGATGGGATCTCCAACAACATCCGGCTGCAGCACCCACAGCAAAAACCCCAAAACACCCAATGCAAAAACACAGAGCAGACACCCACAGAGAGAGACACAAAAAGGACAAGGAATACCAACTCACATCATAGAAACATGAAACACAAAATCCCACCCATAAACCATGAAACATGTTATAATGTCTATATGCAAGCTTTCGATTGAAACTAATCAAGCACAGTAGCCTTCAAAGTGAAGTCATTGTTAGTATCGACTGTAACATCATCCGACTCATCGTCAATTGAATCATTGTCACTATCATCATCTATCATCTAAGGATCCTGTCCGGGACGTTCGTATTCAAGGTCAAGAGTATAAGGTTTTGCGGTGTATGTATCACCTTACAGGCTTAAATTTGGTTGTTTACTGCCTTGCTGATTATTTTCTTTAAAATTGTTTTCAATAAGCTTCTGAATTTTATAACGACTCTTTTTTAAACAAATCTACCCAAACGGCATTTTGATCAGGACTCGGCCATTTTTTGTTACTTTGGGTGGTATCAGAAAACAAAAGAGCCCTTGAATGCGACAAAGTAACTTGGAAATTGGAATGGACAAAACCCATGTAACAAACACGGATTTGAGAAACTACTTCGATTTGAAGAATCATAATTTTGGTTGCCGCATATGTCCTAAAATCATACATAAAAGACAAACAAGTAACAGCAAATCTTTGAATTTTTACTGCATTAAGAATGTCTCAAGTATTAAAATGCACTGTATCATGCGAAAATTGTAAATATTATACAAAACGAAAATTTCATAACAAAACAAAGGAGGGGATCTCCAACAACACCAGGTTGCAGCACCCACAGCAAAACCCCAAAACATCCAATGCAAAAACACAAAGCAGACAAGCACTGAAAGAGACGCACAAGAGACAAGGAACGTCAACGCACAACAAAGAAACATCGAACACATAGGACTACACATAAACCAACGAGACCGATGGGCAACCGGTGCCGACTTAGGACGGCCATCTGCCACGGAAATAGCAGAAGGTGTAGTTATCCTGGATTACGTACGCACAACCCTCCCACTTTTCCGATTATCCAAAGGTCTAGAAGAACGTACAATTGTGGTGTAAAACAACCTCCTCACTGTCAGATGACCACACACAAACAGGACCACAAAACGCAGGGGCCAAGCAACACAGACGAATATGTAAATGGATATCAAAAGAGGGCGTACGTAATACAGTCCGTGCTCTGCCGGCTGTAGCGAGCTCATGTATGTGATCACCCGGGGAGTCCGACTGACATTCAGAGAGGACAAGGGACCCTGTCTTCTGTAAAGAGGTTTGGACAGGGCCTGTCATGGAGTCCCGTCGTCACACTCAGTCAGAGTGCAAGTTTTAAGAATGCGCTGGTACAAGACTGTAGATTGGTCAAGTACCGAGCCTAGTGTCCGTCTGGTGACTTTAGGATCATATTCACGGTATAAAAGGCGTTTGATGATTCTGACGCATTTACGATAGCAATGTTGTCTATCTTTGATCCTTATTATCTTGTTAATTATGTCACCATAAAATGCAGGTTGTTAAATACCCAAAGAAATATACTCTGTTACCTGTATTGGTCCGAATTTCAGAAGAAGTTGACAATAATTTTTTGTCAAATTTCCAGAGAGTCTTTACTAGTTTGTTAAAGCGAAAACCTTGTCTCAAAAGTTTCTTGGTAATTTGTGAATTTTTACTATGACATCCAAAACATCAGTACATGCTCTACCATACCGGATGAGCTGTGAAATATAGATACCATAGGACGGTAATTTAGGAACATCACCGTCAAGCCAGGGGAAATTTACGTTGTTAATCCAAAATCATCTCTTTTGTCATACACACTTGTATGGATCTCTCCATTAACAATTTTGATATTTAGGTCCAAAAATCGTGTTTCTGTATCTGAAACGTTTTCCTTGTTTAGGATCAATTCTTGTGGATAAATAACAGTTTTATACTTTTCAAAAACAGGATTGTCGATAGTAAGAATATCATCCAGGTACCTAGAAGTACCAATGAAACATTTCACATCATCATTTTTTCTTTGCTTTTGAAGATTTTGGATAAACTCCTTTTCATACGTGTATAAAAATAAATCTGCAACAAGAGGCGCACAATTAGTACCCTACAACTTGCTTGTAGAGCTTCCCACCAAATCTTACATAAATGTTGTCCAAAAGGAAGAACAAGGCAATACACAGGTCACCACATGTCCATGATTTGTATGATTTGTAATCTGTGGCGGAAAAGAAACCCTTCGATTCAGATGTACAAATATAAGTTTTCCCCTCTCGATCAAAACAAGAGTACGAAACCACAAAAACATAATGAAAAAAAATAATTGCCTTGTCAGCTCTGATACCCTGTGGGGTTCTAACCAGCTATCGTTACCCTTCTATGGTCAAGGTCTCTAATCTTGAACAGTGTTGTTACCACTACACTACGAAGGCCCAATAAGAAAACTTAAGGTGTTAATTGTCAATAGATTAATACGCTTTCGACAAAGTGAGAGAATTCCTAAATATGTAAACTTTCAATTTTAATCATTAATTAGGATACTCACTTCTTTTCTGAATTATGTAGTTGAGAAAATAGCACAGTACACTCATAATTTGATCATAATTCAAATCCAAAAATCTCACAGGCTTTCTGTGATTCCCAAACAATTATACTAATTGATTAGTGAATTCTACATGTAAATAATGTGCTTCTATTTTTTCTTCTATAAATTTTATTATATTAATACAATATACATTGGTGATGTAATTTAAGGCCCGGTCACACTGCGCTTTACGGCTTGATCACGTCCAAAAAAGGTCTCCCGTGAAGCAGACGTTGTTGTCCGCTTTCAAGACGCGCTACAGACGATTTGTAGGCGCGTTAGGAAGAGGCAATAAATCTGAACGGCGTTGGACGCGGAAAGAAGTTTTGAACTGCTGAAAAGTTTGCCCTGCGGTCAGCCACTGACGATGTACGTGGTAAATACACGTAATAAGCCGTGTTCCGGCAGTGATTGAAACTTGGGGAAGACGCGAAAGCTTAAGGAAGCGGTTTGTCACGGCCAGAGCACGGTCATTCGACGGGTGTTCCGCGTTGGTATCACGGGTGATAGCGCGTGTACAGCGTCATATCACGAACACTTTAAGCCTTAGACGTGTTTGGACGTGGTAAGCCGTGCTTATGTAGTCTTTCAGCAGTGGAGCAACCGCCGGTGGTCATACCCCAGCACAACCATGGCAACAAAATACCACGTACGACAACGTCCAGCAGATTTTGGAAAGTGATTTGGACGTGGAATGCAGAGTGACCGGGGCTTTTGCAATCTTGAGTTTTTACAAGCATTGGCTTATAGGACGACGAGTTCATTTAACTAAATCTCAACACAGGGCATTGACGTAACAGACTGCTATCTTGTTAATCACTTAGGTGAAATTTACTCCTTCAGATCACAGATATCCCGACCTCGGCCTCCCCCATCCCCTCCTTAATTAGTACACAGGAGACGTCCAAAAGAAGCCCGTATCAACATTTATTGGAATCTTTACATGGGGAGAGGGTTGGCAATCTTCACGTAAACTGACAACTTAGATAAAAACAAAAGTACATGTAGATTTGGCTGATTTTAAACATATGATACGTATGTCATGAGTATTAAAGATGTCACAGATGCTTCTGTTGTTAAACCCTTTGTAAAAGACTTTCATAAACTCAAGTACCGTTTCAACTTTATGATTGATCACTAATTGAAATTCCCAGCATATTCATCTGTTTACAATATCGCTAAGAGGAACTTTGAACTCGCCTTTCACACTGAAAAATGTTTGTAATGACAAATATGGATAATGACCATATCCCTGTATACAGCACAAAATCGATAATTCAGAAAATCAGAAACCGAAGGCATACAAAATCAGGACAAAACAGGAACCAAAGCAAACAAACAAAAACCTCCACCACATGAAAAGAAGCGAACTCCCGATATGGGAGTGAGACCAGGTGTCCAGGAAGAGTAAGCATCTCCTGCTTGCATGCAACACCCGCCGCTTCAATTCGGTAGAACTGTCACATCCAGTTACTTCCATTTCGGAAGACATAGAGTACAATCTTTGGTTGGATGGTTCAAATGGTCTATGACAAAATATCATCCACCATTCTGGAGAGTGAGACATCATAGTGTATGACGAGTTACCCATATCGACCGTAGAACTTCCTCAGTGACGATGTTAGTCGGTCACAAACATATCCCTGACTGAGAAGCTTATCTGCAAGACGCCTAGCAGAACAAAATCCATAAATTTGGTACTTGCATTGGCATAGCGTATTAATTGAGATATGAATACGCCATAAGCTTGAGATGAAGGGATGTTGCTACTCAGAAAAGGAAAGTTTCTGATGCTGAAATTGAAGTCGTCAAGTTTGTCATAGAGTGAGGTGTTCATGTGACCATCAGTGTCGTAGGACAACATTATGTCCAAATAGGATGCTGAATTATTTGTCTCAGTAGTTTCTTTGACTTCAAGCTCTGAAGGATAGATACTGCTCAGGTAATCCGCGAATTTTGGATTATTGATGGACAACACATCGTCTATGTATCTGTAAGTGAAGTTGAAGTCAGAAGCTAAGTATCTTTTCCCTTCAGAGACCAAAGATCTTCAGAGACCAGAAATTCATGCATGAAAAGGTATATAAATCTATGGTAATTGTCACACTACCTAGTTAGCCCATGGAGTAATAGTGTCTGTCTATCAAGCAGAAGGTACCGGGTTCGATTCATGAGACGGATTTTTTCCGTCTTTTGTATCAAATCTCTTGTTTTATGGAAAGATTAACCATTTATCCTGCGGGGTTTTTCAGAGAAATAATTCAGAGGTTGTTGACACACAAGTGCTTTTTTTCTGATTACCATGATATTTAATATCAATAATTGTTATTATGCAACATTTGGAAGATGTTAATTTTGTTTCCTAAATAATCATGGATAACCTTTGATCATGAGTTGATGATCAAGACTTCAGTGCTCACTGTGTCCAGCTTCTATTTACAGCACGTTCGAGAAGAATGTATTCTGTATGGCAAACGTTGAAATCACTGGTATTGAATTCTTCAAAAATTATAGTTTACATTTTCATTTTGCCGAAATAAAAAGAAATCTTACAACAATGATAAAATGGAAGGCAGTTATCATTGTTTTACATGTAGAAACGTGATTTTGTTCTTTCGCCTCACTTAATTCATTTCAGTTGCGCCACTTACAACGGAAATTGTTTCCTAAAATTTAAGCAAGCCATGTTTTAAGTGCTAGTTATGTTTCTCTTTCGTAATAAGATAAAATTCTGCAATTATTATGTTTGGCAGGCGTTTGGATCAATGGAATTGTAATTTTGAATTATGTTGTACATCTTATTTCTTCATTGATTATTTTCAAGGGACGCCACTTACAATGGCTTTTTGGTAATTTTCTTTTTTTTAATTCTGATACCGCAGCCAATGAGCGATTCCCCTATGATATGTATCTTTGAATGATACAGCTAGATAAATTAAATAAGCTTTAAACTTCCTTTTAGTTCCTACATACATAGATACTATAACTGGAATCATATATACAACATTATTCACGTAATATTTGAATATTCTTAAACTGTAATAATCAGCACTCGTTGCTTCAAATCGTACATTAAAGATGTGCATATGAACGCATTTATTCTAAATTCTTCCTGCATGGAGATTGTTTTAAGTAGTAAAATGCACGTCATGTTAAACGTCGTCTTCAAATTCAATAAATTCGGATATACAAAACGGGAATTTCATTCCAAAAAGTACAAAAATACAAAATAAAAATTGATGAAAAAAACTATTTGCCCTGATAGGTATGATACCCTAACGGATTCGAACCAGGGATCTTTACTCTACGTTGATTACGATCTTTGATCTTTGACCACTGTTGTTACCACTATACTACGAAGGCCTAAGGCGAAAAGGTGTTAATTGTAGATAGATGAATACGTTTTCGAGAAAATCATGTAAACTTTGAATTTTTATCATTTATTTAGGATACTTACTTCTTTCGTGAATTATGTAGTTGAGAAAACAGCAAAGTTCAATTATGATTTGACCACAATTCCAATCCAAAAATTTCAAAGGTTTTCTGTGATTATCAAACAATTATACTAATTGATTAGTGAATTCTACATGTAAATAATGTGGTCCTTATTTTTCTTCCATAAATCTTATATCACTAATGTAATATACATTGATGATGTAAGCAACTTTGAGTATTTACACTCATTGGCCTTTGATAGGAGGAAGAGTTCAATCTAATGACTTTAACTGACTGTTTTCTTGTTAATCACATTGGTGAAATTTACTTCTTCACATCCAAGATTTTCCGTCCCCGGCCTCCCCATCCCCTCCTCAGTTAAGTACACAGAAGATGTCCCAAAGAAGCCCTTTACAACATTTATTGGAAACATTAAATGGGGAGGGAGTTGGCAATCTTCACGTTAATTGATAACATAAATAAAAACAAACGTACATCGAGATTTGGCTGATTTTAAACAAATGATATGTCATGCGTATTAAAGATGTCACAGATGCTTCTGATAATAATCCCTTTGTAAAAGACTCTAATAAAATCGAGTACCTTTTCAACTTTATGATTGATCACTAATTGAAATTCCCAGCATATTCGTCTATTTACAATAAAGCTAAAAGGAACTTTGAACTCGCCTTCCATACTGAAAAATATTTGTAGATTCATGCATGAAAAGGTATCTAAATCTATGGTAATTTTCACACTACCTAGTTAGCCGATGGAGTAAATGTGTCTGTCTATCAAACAGAAGTTACCGGTTTCGATTCATGAGACGGATTTTTTTTTTCTCTTTTTTTGTATCAAATCTCTTGTTTTATGGAAAGATCCTGTTTTTTTTTCAGAGAAAATATTCAGAGGTTGATGTGCTTTTTCTGATAACCATGATATTTAAGGTGGGTCCCTACTCGAACCGTTATAGGTTTTCCCTTCTATGCAGTATGTCTGGAGCGATATCTTGATCATTTATAAAACTGTATACCTGTATGCGATTTTTCTTCATTTATGAACATTATCTTATGAAATTATGCAATATGAAGAACTTCCATTAGGTATTTTATGCAAAAAGTTGGAAATAATATACCGATATATTCCTAGTTGAAAAAGCGATGAAATTATAATGGGGTACCCTTATGTTTGGAGCGATATCTTGATCATTTATAAAATTGTATACCTGTATGTGATTTTTTCACCATCTATATATACATTATAATATGAAATAATGGAAAATGACGAACTTCTATCTGGTATTTTATGCAAAAAGTGGGATATACTATATATTCTTAGTTGAAAATGCCATGAAATTATTAGGGGGTACCCTTATGTTTGGAGCCATATCTTAATCATTTATAAAACTGTGTACCTGTATGTGTTTTTTTTTCTTCATCTACATACATAATTTTATGAAATATTGCAAAACGAAAAAAAATCATCTGTTTTTTTTCTGCAAAAAATTGGATTTAGTATATATTATTGGTAAAAATGTGATGAAATTATAAGGGGGTATCCTTATGTTTGGAGACTTATCATACTCAGATTTATGTTTGAATATTAGTTTATGTGTTACATTTCTTCTATATGACTTGTTATCATAAAATAAAACAAAACAAATTAACATATTATTATTTGTAATGAATTTGGAAGGTTTAAAAGCATATGCTGGATATTTGATATTCCTCAGTCTTAATGTGCAAGGGTACCTTTCTATAATGTACTGTATCTTTGATGAAAAAAAAAATTACATATCTATGTCTGTGTTTTATTTCTCATTTGGACCACAATGCTTAGGAAAAAAACCTAAAATACAAATTTCATCTGTTAATTCTTTGAGTAGGGACCCACCTAATATCAAGAATTGTTATTATGCAACATTTGGAAGATGTAAATCTTGTTTCCTAAATAATCATGGATAACCTTTTATCATGAGTTGATGCTCACAATTGTGTCCAGCTTCTATTTACAGCACGTTCCACTAGAATGTATTCTGTTCAGCAAACGTTGAAATCACTGGTATTGAATTCTTCAAAATTATAGTTTACATATTCATTTTGCCGAAATAAAAAGAAATCTTACAACAATGATAAAACGGAAGGCAGTTATCATTTTTTTACATGTAAAAACGTGATTTTTTTTTTGATTGCCTCACTTAATTCATTTCAGTTGCGCCACTTATATCAAATGCAGTAGATTGAAATATTAAGAACGCCAGAGGAGCAAGTCGTTTTGTATATATTGTCGTTTTTACACTTGATAAAGGCCAAATCAAGGGGCCGAAAATTCGTGTAATCGAGTGTTTGTGTTTTTATTTGCATCAAATGGATAAAAGAGATGGCGTGTTCAACTGTCAATTACAAAATTTTGTGCACTAAGATTCAGGAAAGGTAACTCTTTTTTTAGTTTAAACATATTTTATTTCAATAGATGAAATGGGATTGGTAACTCTTACATGTGGTTTTTTTCTATTTTTTTCTGGAAATTATCATCTTTTTCCAAAACAAGCGTGGATACCCCCAAATTTCCGTATGAAATCAAAATTTAGTTTTTCATTTACAAAGCAAGGAAACCTTTGAAAATAGAAATGATACATTTTTTCTTACAATTTCCGTAGACCAGAATGTTAACTTGATATGGCTACTTATTTGGGTGGATACATACACTGCCATCCATAAATAACTATACAAACAAGGAAATCATTCTAAATTCTTTATAAATTTATCCTAATTTTTCAATTCTGAACTTGAAAGAATCATAATCATTGGCTTCACATAATTTCAAATTATGAATTGTGATAATAAAAATGTAAAAAGATACTTTTTCATCAGCACAATTTAAAAAAAAATTGTTATTTTTATATGAAAAAAAGGTAAAAATTCAAAATATGCATATATTTGGGTCAAGCTTATTACAAATGATTTCTATAAGGTTCATCTTCAGAGTTATACAGCTATAGATTCGAAATTGTTAATTTTCTAGCAGCAACATGAACAGAAATGGTGTATACAAATTTATGGATGGCAGTGTGTAACTTTCTCATTGATTCTGGAAAGAGAAAACAGTATACAAGCCGACGAAATTCGTTAATAAATTGTAGTTATCTCCACTGAACTTTTTCAAACTTGAAACCTGTGGGATCCTCTACTTTTAAGCCATGGTCACAACCCACCGTGCGTGCTTTTAGGACGTGCGTGTTTGTGGAGGCTACGTGCGCTGTGTTTTTCTGAAGATGCAAGGGAGGAAGTGGCAAGAGTACGGAAGGAGTGCGTCAACGCACGTCACACGCACGGATATATGGGTGGTTACATGCATGATATGCATCGCAAAAAAGTAAGTGCGTTGCATGTACGTACGACTTACTTTCTCCGTTCGTCTTCTACGTTTTTGTGAGGATGTCGAATTTACACGTACTGCTAACTCACGGAGTCCTCACTTCCTTGCGTCGAAGGTGCGTTTCACGTACTTACAACGTACGTCTTGTTGAATTCGTAGAGAGCACGCAGACAGCACGCAGCGAAAGTCCTGTCCTGTCTTCGTGTTCCCAAATCCGTACGGCCGTATGGGACACGCACTGACGCACGGACACCGTACGGATACCCATGGTTTGCCTGCGTTTTTGCACGTAGACAGCACGTACGGCGGGTTGTGACCACCGTTTAAGGCTCTTTTTAATTCCTTTCATTTTAAAGGATACTCAATGCAGACAGGCTATATGGCGCTAATGACTTTTGAATTTGATTACGTTCCTTTGAATAAAGTTTGTTTCATTTTTATTTGTACTTAGTTAATGACACACACAAAAAGTGTTAACCGATCATGTGGAAAGGTGGGGAAGGGAGGGGGGGGGGGGGGCCATTTCATGATCAAGAAATCTCGATCAGGAATTATTATTAGAGAGGTTTAGAAGGCTAACGTGTAAGGGTACGCGTACGTGTAATCTACAAGTAGATCTACACGTAAAAAGTAGCAGAGATTTAGAAAATTGACGAGTACGTGTATGTGTACTGGTGCCCTTTGCGATGACGTAAAATATACATATCCAAACATATACGTGACTAATAAATAGATAAAACGTTGAATTAAAACTTAATATTTACATTCCTACTGCGTTTCCCTTATATAAAGGTACCAAACCAACTGTTGCTTTATTTCTCGATAATCGCAAGAGCCTATCACGTGACTTTAGAACTTACGCGGATTAATTTCTAATAAAATGACCATTTTATTTATTTCTTTAATACAGATTCAAAACATGTATCCATTATCAAACGACGCCGTCTACCCCCAGTGATTAAATGTGTCAAAATCTAGGTCACCCACATGTACACTCAATCTCCTACGCATGCGTCCGATTTCAGTTCCGCTTTTCTTCACTTTGAAATCTACTATATTGCAAGCCTGTGCGGCCTATGACCTTGTTGCAAGTTGATGTACACTTCCAAGAAGTGTGACGTAGTAAGTCGATCACGCGTCAGTAGACGAAGTTCAAGGACGAACTGCATTGTTGTCTGCAGAAAGATGTCGTGTTTGGATGAGCGAATATTCAGGCATAAGTGGATCAAATATTCAGTATTTAGGATGAGGATTTGATTCACTTGTGTCATTATCAACAGTGAATTTATCTTTGCTTCTTATGGATTCATAATATCAGAAATACTTCGAGTATCAGCCAATCTTTAGCCATGATGTTGAGGTAAGTCATGAAAACACCGAAAGTTTTCGCGTTTTCGACGGCTGTACTCGACTTTTGCATTATTCTAATTACTTCCAGATGAAATAGGGTATTTACAGAAGTTTGTATGCAATAATACCGATTGATTTCATATGTCTAAGCAGTTTTACAGTGTGTTAAAAAGAGTTTTCAAAAGTTTTCCCTTCAGTTCTGTGAAATTTCTCCAGTTTAACTCTCCGCCATGTCTGAATTATGTTGGACAAAAGTCACGAATTTTCACGATTCAATTTTCTTCAGTTTTAATTGAAATGTTCAAAAAACAGCAAGAGGACAAAATTCAGTTTCTCATTTGTCAACAACGTTTCCGTACAGAAGGTACTACTTCGAATCAAGCGAAAAACGTCGAACGTTCGTTTGCTCTTACGTCAAATGGCGTTCTCCCTCCGCAATGATATTTCAAATGTAAAGAAACTGGATGAAAAATTGGCAGAAATAACTTAGTTAACACGTAAAATGTAAATATAAGGATTGTTTTTCAGCTTTTGCGCTTTATCGGTGTGTATTGGCAGTAGGGAATGGAAACAAAATTCATGAAAAGCACTTCGTGCTTTACATATTTTGTTTCCATTCCCTACTGCCAATACACACCGATAAAGCGCAAAAGCTGAAAAACAATCCTTAAGAAAGTATTTTCGGTACAAGTATTCATGAAATACATCTGTAATAATAACATAATATTAAACAGTTATTATATAAAACTATTATTATATTATAATATGAATCAAGGCAAAGCCTTTTTGTGCGAGCGGAGAGAAAATAGATATGATTATACAAAATAAAAAACATATCTTTTTTTTATTTTGACTATGATGGTTTAACTTATCTTACAAAACTTTCTGTTTGATGATTGCCAAAAAAGGTAGTATAAGGCGAGTGGAAACACGGAAGTAGACCAGCAGATGAACATTTTAAGGGGGGCTTAAAATATGGTTCTTTAAAAATATGGTTCTTTATAATTCATTTTTATTTTGTAAGAATAATGTTTAGGCTAGCTGAAAATAAATTACTTAAGAACAAAAGAAAAAACAAACATATTCCGACTTCTGACAGTACGAAACCACCCGAGATGAGAAAAGCAATCAGAGCGAAACGTCTCGTTTAAAACCGGAAATGTCGGATTTCCCGTGGTTACGCCGTCTTGTTGATGCTTTATCGTTACCTGATTTACGAAAAATGTTTTCAATAAATTTAACTTGTAAACAAAAATTAAGTAAAACATATACGTCTACTTTGAGTCGTAAAAAAAAATTTAATGCCAATATCCAGCATCTCCGCAGCAACTCTGTCTGCGAGGGGACGAAAATTTTTGAAAGCATAGTAGTACATTCTCATTCTTTGATTCAGCATATTTTCTCAATAAGAAATGTGTATACGCGTTACCATAAGGGCGAGCTTCGCTCGCAAAAGCCCTTCGGGCCTTTTGCAGCGAGCTCCGCTCGCTATTATTATGTTAACTTATTATTATGTTAACATTATTATATTATATTAATATGTTATTATATATGAAACCGAAATATTATGTTTATACAAATCATGTTTGTACGTACGTGTAGCTCGCGATTTACACGTTATTGACAACTTGTAGCGATTTCCCGTACGCAAAAATAATGACGTCATACATAGTTATTGCGTCTACAGGTACACGTACCCGTACACGTAACGGTTTCTAAACCTCTCTATTATTATTATTTTTTTTTTTGCAAAGTCTTCCTCCCCCCCCCCCCCCCCCAAAAAAAAAAACCCCAAATGGTTGCTCTCTTATGTATACATTCTAAAAATATTACATACACATTGATTTTGTCACTGAGAAAACTTTTTCATACGTCACATGACAAAAATAAGACAAAATCGGTAAAATTGATGGATGTTTCCCCGAACACTATAATTTTTATACAAGAAGTTTTTCGAAGTACCTTTGACCTTTCAGAAATGATAATGAATGACCTTGACCTTTAACCCTAAAATGACCTTGAAGACCGTTGTTTAAAGCCCAAATCCTGCAAAACAGTTTGTGAAGGTTGAACAAATAATTCACCAGAAGTTATGTGTAACACACCCTCATCCCATCTTTTTGTGGTTTACAGTTATAAAAACAAACTCAAAACCCGTAATACATATAAAAATTTGCATTTTTCTATCATTATGCATAATTTCATACAATTTGGACAAAACAAAAAAGCTATTTTTAGCCTGAAATGACATTGACCTTTGATGAATGACCTTAAGGTCAGACCCTGCAAATCCAATTCTTGTACGTCTTTCTCTTAAACTTTTAGTGGTATTTTTTAAATAGCTATTCTCTGTAAGCATTTGCACTTTTATGAAGGACGCATGGCACGGCATGTCTCAGATTTTGATAAAACTTGTACATAAGGTTGGGTCTGACCCAAAAGTAAAAATTTGTTAAAAATTTTCTTAATATCACATCCGGTTGCCATGGAGACGGACTTTGAATATTGAAAAAATGCATTTTGGGGCGTTTTTGAAGTCACATACATAATTTATGCAGCATAATCTAAAAAAAAAAACGAATGAATTATCAGTACCCCATCACTGCTCTTTCAAGATAAGTAATAATAATGGTGGGTTTATGGTCTTATCTATATGTTTCCATAGCAACAACACAGGTACCCTATCAAAATAGTATTTTTGACATTTTTTTCTAAATTCAACGATAGATTACTTACAATTTTGAGTTTTTTATGCAAACATAAGCATTTACATTTGGACAAAGTTTCTGTTCGTTGCTATGGCAACATGACCTCAAATCGCAAAATTAAAAGCAATTTTGGACAATATTTAGAGTCCTTTTTTTTTTACTAGATCATTGAATTTTAATTCAAAGTGATGAAAATTAATAAAAGTATTCAAGTAGATCTTTCATTACACGACAGATTTTTTTTTAAATATTCAGGAAATAGCCCGTTGCTATGGGAACGATTGTGTAAAAGTGCACATAGGCCCACTTTGAGTCCTTGGATACGGGCATCAAAAGTTAAGTAATCTGAATTTTTTTAAATCTAAAATAAAGTTTAGACTTTGCTATATCGCATATGTGAAAAAGTTTGTGTAAGCCTGTTTCGTTTTTTGAGGAAAAGGCTTCGTAAAAAAAACAACAAAAAATGCTTATTTTTATAATGTATGGCCATATTACAATAGCAACCATTAATAATTTGAAACTGTTTTATTTTATTTTGACAGAGGCTTACTTGATCTTCATTGTTATTGAATTTGAACTTCCTGGGATTAATAATTACTATTTTATGAAAATAATAAAAAATGGTTGCCATGGTAACATATTTTCCCCATAGCTTTTTCACGGTTTTTGAAAGAG
This sequence comes from Pinctada fucata, assembly GCA_028142955.1. Taxonomy (NCBI): domain Eukaryota; kingdom Metazoa; phylum Mollusca; class Bivalvia; order Pterioida; family Pteriidae; genus Pinctada; species Pinctada fucata. The sequence continues at coordinate 28,375,070 of AP027115.1, forward strand.
CTCTTTGTGTTGGATATTTCCCAACAATTTTTTTCTGTTCATCATGATGCAAAATTTTTTTAAATGATTCTGAATTTGCAAAATAAGTAATATATAAGACCATAGTTACCGTTGCCAAGGTAACTTATGTACATAGCAACAAGTGGGTTTATCTTCAATTTGCTCATTTTATAAAATAAATCCTATTTCCTTATCATACACCCATCAAGAGAGAAGAAAAATTGGAAAATACAAACAGCATTTTGAAATCAATATATCAAAATTAGCTAATTATGTTGTCATGGTAACCAGCCTTTTTAACAATATCAGACACTACAAGTGAGCTTATTTAAAATTTTATGTCCTTATCTTTAGGATGCATAAAAAATCGTCCATTGATGTCACATATAGACCAAATTATAGAGCTTCAAATTAGCTCAATTTTGCCAATTTCTCAACTTTAAAGGCCGTTACCATGGTAACCAGATGACCTAGAATTAAATTTTTTGTCAGATTTTCCTTTTTTCATTAGTCCCTACTTATGTGTGAAATTTCATGAAAATTGGAGACAATGCGTGCCGAAATTGTTTAAATAGTTACAGAAAATTGCTATTTAAAAATCATAAAAATATTGAGATTCCATAGAACTTTATATAGTGCTTCCTATATACATTTTGACTTTTATGAACTTCCTACTCTTATGGAGTCAGTGATTTCTGCCCTTGTCGTATAATGTCAAAAGGTACAAAATCCATTTTCAAATTATTTCTATAGTATATTTTTATTTTAAAATTGAAACAGAACATCCATAGTATTTTATCGTAGAACCTGAAGAAAGTAAGGGTTATTCTACTGTCTCCGAGGGCGTAGCCCGAGGAGCAGTTGAATAACCCACTTGTTGCACGGCAATTGTTATGCCATCAAACAATCATCACCGTTGTTGAGTGATTATAAGTCGTTATTCATTCATTCATTCATTCCGAGTATGATAAAACTACTCATGGTCAGTAAACCGTTAAGAATTTCACGCATTTCAAATGTAGATTTCAAAGAAAACAACGGTAAAAAAAACAGTATTTGTTGTTAAATTAGGGGAATTAAAGTTAATTTAATAAAGGGAAACTGATATTTGAATTTTTCAAACTACAGTGTAATTAGAGAACATAGGAAGCGGATTTTAGGAGATTCGGTTAAGGATTCCCCTGTACATGTTTTCCAACAAATATTCAAAACTACGGAAATATTATGATACTATTATATCTTCGTTTCTTTTCAAAAGTATTCCAGGGTACCAATCAGTACATTATTCAAGGGTACCAATCAGTACATTATTCCATCGAAATCTTGCGATCGAGTTTTGTCTGGTAGCTGATCCTATGCATATTGAAACATTTTATAAAGAGTGCATCTAGAGCGAGTTGGGAGTCAGAAATCTCCCCCCCCCCCCCCCTGGAATTTGTAAAAAAAAACCAACATGATTTCCCGTTTCTATGTATTTTCTTTCAAAATCATAGGTTGTACCCCTTCCCCTATCGGGCTGAATCAACGTTATGAACAAAAAAAATCTAGATCCGCCCGTGACATTGAAGTTCAACCTGTAAATCGCGGTATTTTTTTTTTCTTTATTCCTATTATGAAATGCCATTTTAGAGATGCTAACGCAAACATTCCTGTCCTTTTTTGTTGTGTTGTATTTTCAAAACGGTAGGCAATACATGTCAGGTCAGTTAAGGACAGTTAACGGCTCAGTTGATCATTCAATGATTAGTTCAATCATTAATTCAATCATTGTTTCACAATGAAAAATATTGCACTGTCTGGAAAGGCGTTAATTACCGTCTACAAGGTAGACCGTGCAACAAAAAATGGTACCTTACCCAAGTTAATTTCAAGAAAATAGCACTCGATTGTTGAAGTTTTGACGATATCTGCAGAGCAATGAATTAGAGTTATCTTTCTTTTTCTTTTTGTGAATGCATATGTACACATGCATTCTTGGGGTTTTTTCTGCAATAATCCCCAAATGCATTTCTTCGCGAATGAATAGTACATGTATCAGTCAGGTAATTTGAGATAAATGTTATATCCAAAATAAAAGGAAAGGAAAGGAAGCTGTGTGCAGGAGGGGCGGGGCGGAGTTGTGGTTCCGATGTCTTTGACTTTCTGCATGTATCCGAGAATTATGTACTATGTAGGAGTGTTGTTTTATTGGAATTTTTTGTTGGTATATTTCTCCCTTTTTTAAATTTGTGATGCTCATTTTCAGATTTTGAAAAAAAAAATGGGATGGAATAACACCCGCCCCTTTCCTCCACAGGAATCCGAAACGTTTTATATACATATGCGTGTGTATACTATCAAATTATTTTCTTCTTTGAGAAATTGATTGTCAATGGGTGTGTGTACTGTCATACTTTGATAGCGCTCGATAGTGACAATGATCTCTTGCACTGATCTTCAGAATCTGTGAATGATACACAAATAAAGCCCGAGGTGTTCAATGTGGTAGACGGTCTCTCTACTTTTGCGACTATTCAGGGACTCATCAAATGAGCATAATAGTTGTCACATAAGTATATAACAATGAAACAATCAACAAAGTCAAAGCAGAAACTCGGTAGGATCATCCAGTGAACTCTTCAGTGTAAAGGACCCATAAAAATAAACATTTGTGTGAAATACATTGTCTATCAAAACCTCCAAATGTAATATGAAAACTATATATACTCTACTTGTAATATAATAATGCATACATATGTACACGTAAGAAAGATATCTACTCAATCTCCAAACTCAAGTACACTTTTCCTGTGTGTCAGCGTGAAATAGATTCCTTTTTTCTTCTTCTATCATGTCTATACGTCAGACTAACATGAAGACTTCCATAATCTTGAAGCGAAGTCTCAATACTCATTGTTCAAAACGATAAACTTACTTAAATACATGAATAAACTTTTATTTAAACCCACTCTCTTTGTCCTGATGTCTTGAATAGGACTTTCTCTTATCAAAGGTTCAAAGAAAGTTCACGCAGTCTGCGCATCCGCCCCTGTATGCATTTTCTCCTTCCATGACTCAACCGATCAATGTTCCGACGCCCTGGGGCTAACATCAACCTAACATTCCACAAAGTCGCTGTCCTGGTGCTACTCACTGAATCAACTTGTTATCTTTAATCTACATGTTTAAATAACAATCAGGATGAAGGAATTGGCAATTTGTTTATTTTTAACGGTTATATTAGCAGGTAAGTGGAGATCGAATGCGTTTTAAATATTCTATAAATAACACGTGCATGTCGATGCCGCCACAGACGCTAATTAATGGTTTACCTGTGTGTGAAAGATTGATACAAATTCATTTTGTACATGTATCAGGTTCATAGGTATATTCTATACTAGGTGAAAGAGACAAGTTAAAATTGAAGGATTACATTGGTTGGTTGAACTTTCTTCTACAAATTTGCAGACATGCATGTGGAATTGACAAAGATCAAAGATCAAGATCTCCAGGCGCGGGTATAGAGAACGTCATGATGGCCAGCAATATCCCCGCTTCGAACATTGTAAAAAAAATTAAGATGCTTTTAAAGTCAAGAATATTTTGATATGCTTTTAAAATCCAGATGTATATTTTTTCGCAAAATGATGGCACCCTTTCTCCCAATTACAGATTAACACTCCACCTAAGTAAAAATCACCATATATGTGAGCGACCCTCCATTCTCCGTTTCTTAATTGGTATGCGGATTATAACTTATTTTTATGACAGCAAGTGTTTTTGTCGGCACCTTGGCTACATATATCAGATATATTTTTATTACCTGACCCTCCCTGTACATGTTGGCCAGTGCATGTACTTGTGATAGACATGATAGAGGGATGTATACTCTGCCAAAATATTCAGCTGATCGGAGCGTGAAGGGGAGTGTGTGAAGTCAAAATGCAGATCAGTCAAATCAGATCCATTTACGGTCATCTTTGTTTCTTGTTCTTCGAGTTTCGTGAGGCAAATGTTCTGCAGCGGAAATTTAAAAATGCATCAGCCTACACACTAGTATCCGTTTGCGACTATCTTTTTGAAAATTAAGGTGGCTCCCTACTCGAACCGTTATAGGTTTTTCCTCATATGCAGCAGTCTGCGTATAAAGTTTTACAATGGCTGGTGAGGGACGAGCCAGCGCATTGAAAAACACAGACATAAGATCTTAAATACCAAAAGAAGCAAAAGATGGTGCAATCTATCAATGTCCACACCAATCATATAGTATAATTTCTTAGTTGAAAATGTGATGAAATAATAAGGGGGTACCCTTATGTTTGTAGCCATATATTGATCATTTATAAAATTGTTAACCTGTATGCGATTTTTTCACCATCTATATACATCATCGTATAAAATTATCCAATTTGAAGAAATTCCATCTGTTGTTTTTTGCACAAAGATGTGATATACTATATATTATTTGTCGAAAATATGATAACATTATAAGGGGGTACCCCTATGTTTGGAGCCATACCTTGATCATTTAAAAAATTGTGTATCTGTGTGTGATTTTTTCTTCATCTACATACATAATTTTATGAAATATTACAAAATGAAAAAAATTCATCTGTTTTTTTATGCAAAAAGTTGGATTTAGTACATATTCTTGGTAAAAAATGTTATGAAATTATAAGGGGGTACCCTAATGTTTGGAGATATATCATACTTAGATTTATGTTACAATATCATTCTATGTGTTGTATTTCTTCTATATGACTTGGTATCATAAAATAAAGCAAAACAAATAAACATATTCGTATCATCACTGAATTTAGAGGGTCCAAAAGCATATGATGGATATTTGATATTTCTCAATTTTTAAGTGCAAGGGTACCTTTCTTTAATGTACTGTTTCTTTAATGAAAACAAAATTACCGCTCTATGTCTGTGTTCATTATGTCATTTTGACTATTATGTATAGAAAATAACCTTAAAATACAAAATTCATCTGTTGAATTCACGAGTAGGGACCCACCTTAAGTTCTAGGCAGTTGATCGATTTAAAGAGTACTTACTTCTTGTCAAAATTTCGGGAAGTAGCAGAAGTGTTTGCAACCTGCATAGATATCGGACAACTACATCTAGTAGACTACTTGACCAATGAAATTACGGTTTGTGAAACACAAATGTTTAGAACGTAACGATTAGTCATGAGAAATTTGACCCAAGACTTAAGAATGATTGTTAGTTCTATTAATGCTGGTAATACAAGTCGAGATTTGTATTTCAACCAGATTGTAGTTCTGGAGAAGTCGAAAGTACATCAGCCAATCAGATTCGTTGGCGCTCATTGTTTGACCGATCGGATCGGAACGGAACTTGAATTTTGGTAGGGAAGCATGAATAATTGGACCAAATCCGGGGGGGGGGGGGGGGTCGACATTGGCCCGGAAACATGACTTTGATGGAAGATCTGTAGCATGACAAACTTATTACATGAAATTAAGTGCATCAGTTCTGATGGTGAGGTCGAAAATACGCCAGCCATTCAGATAAATGCGCAACCGTGTTAAATTGTTGACTTCGAAAGTGGACTGGAATGGAACGTGTATGGGAAAATATTATTCAGTCAGTCAAGTTCGTCACAACCGATCACAAACTTGGTAGATGGCCTTGATTATAATTGTGTTGCATGCGAGACATTAGCTTCTCTTTAGAGTGTATTGCTATTATTGATGTCAATATCTGTAGTGTAACTTATGCAGTACTTATTACGTATTGCATGGGGAATAACGGAAATGTAGCAATCGTGTGGTGTCATTTTTAAATTATTCATACAGTCAGTGGCGGATTCAATAGAGGCGCACCTGCGCGCGCCCTCTGAAACTCTTGCCAACTTTAAGATTAAAGATTTTCCTTAGAAATCAAGCATAATTATATCATAATAAGAATTATTTGCCCCCTACCCTCTAATCCACGTTACTTTGTACCGTTGTAGAACTCCATTGGCGGTAATTAGTAAACATAAAGTGAATGTTATGTCTCATGTGACACAATAAATTCGTGCGCGGACCAAGATTTTAACCAAGGGGTGGTCTGGTTTGGGCAGTAAGTGAGAGAGGTGCCAGTCTATGATTTAAAATAGCAGATTTCATGGATTATGATCCTGGTCCCTCTACATTGCATTTTCCACATCCGTTCATGTATTTGATGTAGCCCTCAATAAAAGCTGCATTATCTATATATCCATTTGGGTATTCTGTATTATTTAACTTTCAACGTGATATTTATAAACTACATTAGGGAGCAACAATTTGATTTAATAGAGGGGGGGGGTCAGGAAGACTTTGCAAAAAAAAAAAAAAAAAAACATAAAAGAATCCGGATCGAAATTTTAGGGAAAAAAAATTGTCCGGCCCGATGGACCGCCAAAAAATATTTCCGGATCATGAAATTGTCCCTCCCCCCCCCCCCCTCTTCCAACCTTTCCATATTGCCGATAAATATTTTTTTGAGTGTCATAAACTAAGTACAAATAAAAATGAAACAAACTTTATTCAAAGGAACGAAATAAATTCAAAAGTTGATCATTACATGTAGCACCCTATAGCCACAGGCACCAGATTCCTAGAGAGAAAAATATAACCCATCTAAAACGCCATTTCTCTTCTCTTTATCCTTTTACAAGGCATGACAGCTCCCATGTTTTAAATCGAGTCGAAACCTACACTTTACCATTAGCGGCAAGGATGACAACTCCAACTGACATACTGCGCATGCTAAGAATAACGTAAAGTGTAGGTTTCGACTCCATTTCATGTTTTTGGATTAATTGCGGCTAAATGCAAGTATAATCAATGACAAGTAGGTTACGATCGTGAAGAAAAGTATCTGTAGAAAATAATGATATATAGCTTAATGCTGAAATCTTGTTGAAACTTAAGATATTGAGGGGGTAAAGAGGGGGGATGGCGTTTAAATATGGAAGCTGTCATGCCTTAAGGAAAGAGTAAAGAGAAGAGAAACGGGAGTTTAAGATGTAGTTCTATTTTTTTCTAGGAATCTGGCGCCTGTGCCTATAGCCTGTCTGCGTTGAGTATCATTTATGTTAAAAGATTTAGGTTTCATATGCCATTCCGGAAAATAAAAAGAAGTGATCTATACTCTTCCATAGCACCTGATCTCACTCCGTGTATGATATGCTGAAAGATATAAACTTTAAGAGTAATTTTCAATAATGGAAAAATAAAAGAAATAGTAATAATCCGGCCCGAAGGGACGGCGAAAAAACCATTTCCGGCTCTTAAAATGGCTGAAAAAAATTCCGGTGACGAAGGTCTTCCTGCCCCCCCCCCCCCCTCCGGCCCCATAAAAAATCAAATGGTTGCTCCCTTAATGCAAAGCATGGTGGGATCTAAAATTTTTCCGGGAGGAGGGTCAGGCCCTTCGGGTGTGGGGTGTCCAGCCCTTCAGGGATGGGTGTGTTCCAGTCAATTATTTTGTAACTGATTATACGGTAAACGGGAAAAATCATGATTTTCTGCAAATTCAAAAAAAAAAAAAAAAATGGGGGGGGGGGGGGGTCGTGAACTCTCTAACCTCCACCTATAGACCCGCCCTTGTGTAGTGTGAAGACAGGGATTTTTTTTTTAATAAATACAAGAAATATATTGAATATATTTTGTATTTCATTAATAGTTATGCAACTTATACATGTTTAAAAGCATTGTATTGCTTACGCATATGACGCTACTTAAAAAAAGAGAAAATCCTGACGTTTTCAAATTTCATAGCCACTCCAAGTCAATCCAGAAACTTAGGGAATTTTATGTCACATGAGCATGGCGTCTAAATAATGTGATTATATTGCATACATTCTGTAATTCAGACATACCGTACATGATGAGTTCAAAGAGTTTATTATCCCCCCTGTATCCACGCCTGAGAATTAATCTGTATTGATGTTATCAGTCTGCATCCTTAATAGGCCACTCTGTAGCGAATCAATAATTCTCAATGATGCCCAGACTATAGCATCTGACATCTGACTGGGTCATATTAGTATGGCTTTATTACTCTATTATTGCTATAATACTAAACTCTGAAAGACTATGTCTGGCAAGTAGTATATACTCAGTGGCGGAGCTAGATAGGGTGATTGTCAGGAACCGGAGCCCCTCCCCTTCCTCCTTGTCTTATGGTGGAATACTTTTTATATCTATGTTACATATTACGCTGAAACCTCCCCTTGGCCGGTAAGGCAGCAGCCCCTCCTTTTCAATCCACATATGACGTATTTTTCAATCTACATACATGTATGACATAATTTTCTGTTCGATTCTCCTAATATTGATTCCCAGAGTGTACGCGAAGCCATAGATAAATGCTTTGTACAAATGGTTTGTATACATTTCCAGAAGTATTGAGCAACAAATCAATTTTCAGAGGCTTGCATACAATACATTGTATTCTGACTAGCATGTAACCGATGAGACATACTGAACGGTACAGCTCCGGGAGTCATTTTGTGGAATCAATCGGGAGTGGAATCGGTACTTTGAATGGCTTAAATACATGTACGATCTATTCTGATGTCTACTTTCATAAACTTTTTCTTGCCTCAAATTTGGTCGCCATTGTCATTAAGTTTTTTTAGTTTAGTTTAAACATATTTTATTTTCAATAAGAAAATTGGATTGGGCATAAGTTCTAAAAACATTATTTGCGCCCTCTCCATGGCATTAAGTATGGGGGGGGGGGGGGTTACATGTAGACCTTATCCTCTCAGGGGAAGCAAGCACGTCACAAGATTTACACGAAACTTTTACGAGGTACTATAAATATCTAAGGCACGGTCCATTTGATATTCAGGGGGGGGGGGGGGGGGGGGGGGGGGGCTTGGGTTTTTTTCGAAAAAAATAATTTTGCTCTGAATTTTGATAAAAAAAAAATTAATTTGCTTATGGTGTGACAGAAAAAAATAATCTTGCTCTTACAAGTAATCTGAATTTGAAGAATAACCATAAAATTCGCTTAAAATTCATGAAAATTTTTCGGCTCGCTTCGCTCGCTACAGTTTTCACTTTATATAAATAATTTTTGGCTCGCATCGCTCGCCATACTTTTCTTCTTTAATGGCAAGTTCATATTTAAAAATATCAAAAGTATACATGTGACTGAACAAAAGGGGCTAAATGCTTTAATACATAGATACATGTATCACCATAGAGTCTAAAAATTATAGACAATCTTGGAAGGAGAATTCAATTAAGTTTTTCACTATAGTGTACATTTCTAAATTCAAAAATTTGTCTAGGAGACCCTATCCTCAGGCCCTCTTACATGTTACATGACCTTGTACATGTTGTATACATTTTGTTACTGAAAATTATATCACATTGTTAAAACCTTTTTCTCTCTAAGTTTAGAAGTGAATATAGGTTAACATAAAAATTTAGTAATGTTTAGAGCAATTTAATTCAAAATGAAGAATTTCTGTTGAAAAACACAAACATTCTTAATACCGGGTATACACATCAATTGTTAGAAAAAAAATTCCTTGCTCCAACTTTGCAAGAAAAAATAATTTTGCCACGGTCCGGGACGAAAAAAATAATCTTGCTCCGACCAAACCCCCCCCCCCCCCCCCCAGAATATCAAATGGACCGTGCCTAATGTATGAAAAAGTTTTGCATTGTTTTATTCGAAATCAGGATATTGGTAGATTCCGCTCTTGAAAAAAGGACGATCCTCTGTCAAGTTGCCGCTACACCTTACTGTCTGCGTATTGCAATTTATTGCTTTTAAGGATCTCAGGCTTTGTTTTCATATATTATTGTTTCTAGTTTAATAAACTTAAATACGTGTACAATGCATCAACTATGGCTTGCATAGATTATGATTAACCAAATATACCGATATAGAAATAAATTAGGTCGATGAAAAGAAATTGTATTCGGGAGGCGAAGCGGAGCCCTATACTTTTTTTTCATCGCTCAATATATGTTTCTATCCCCTCGTAAAACAATGTATATATACATAACGAATGTTTTTGGTTTGTGTATGTTACGTCAACATATTTTAAAGTAGGCCCCTACTTGAACCGTATACAGGGGGATACAGAAATGTATTGGGTCTATGAAAGAAGTTGTATTTTTTGCGCCTCACCCAATACAGCTTTTTTCATCGACCCAAATTCACCAATATATTTTTGTAACCCCCCCCCCCATGTAAAACATTGGTGGCTGATGGCTTTTGGTTTGTGTATGTTATTTCAGCAGATTTTAAAGTTCTCCAGTGACATCAACAGCGTCAACTTAAAGCGTCTTAGTAGAAACAGGATATTTAAATAATATCCTGTCAGTGGCAGACTACAATATAATATTAAGTTCTTCTCGACCAATCAGACTGCAAGAAATTTAGAAGCGGTGGGATACTAGAATAATATCCTGTCAGTAACATAATACAGCATAATTTATTCCGTTCTTCTCGACCAATCAGATTACAAGAAATTTGCCAGAGGTGGGATGAAACATGATATTCGGTTCTTCTCGACTAATCAAATTGCAAGACATTTTACAAAAATGGGATGATGAATATTATCTTGACGAATTTTGCATTAATTTTGCTTCGATGTTAAAAATTGGATCGATTCACTTAAAATTATCGATCGACAGTCGATGATTGGTGAAAATATTTTCATCACTTATTGTATGTAAGATAAGAGTCAATATGATATAGGCCTTATAATATTTAAGGTCATTTGTCAATTCATTATGGGTTATTATTAATTAACCAGACAACGCAATTTTGATTTAATTTATAAATATGAATCTTAATTTCAGGAGTAAATGGCCAGGAATGTACCAGTGCCAAACTGGATGAGTGTAATGTCATATATCAGAAGTTTGTCACTGCCGGCGTGTCCGACATGGCGGAGACTTGCAGGTACGAAACTTACGATTAGCTGTAAAAACCTAGTATTCTGTTATGACATGTCAGGTACGAAGCTAACGATTAGCTGTAAAAAAACCTAGTATTCTGTTATGACATGTCAGGTACGAAGCTTACGATTAGCTGTAAAAATGACATATCAGATACGAAGCTTACGATTAGCTGTAAAAAAAACCTAGTATTCTGTTATGACATGTCAGGTACGAAGCTTACGATTAGCTGTAAAAAAAACCTAGTATTCTGTTATGACATATCAGGTACGAAGCTTACGATTAGCTGTAAAAAAAACCTAGTATTCTGTTATGACATGTCAGGTACGAAGCTTACGATTAGCTGTAAAAAAAACCTAGTATTCTGTTATGACATGTCAGGTACGAAGCTTACGATTAGCTGTTAAAAAAACCTAGTATTCTGTTATGACATGTCAGGTACGAAACTTACGATAAGCTGTAAAAAAAAACTAGTATTCTGTTATGACATGTCAGGTACGAAGCTAACGATTAGCTGTAAAAAAAAACCTAGTATTCTGTTATGACATGTCAGGTACGAAGCTTACGATTAGCTGTAAAAATGACATATCAGGTACGAAGCTTACGATTAGCTGTAAAAAAACCAAGTATTCTGTTATGACATGTCAGGTACGAAGCTTACGATTAGCTGTAAAAATGACATATCAGGTACGAAGCTTACGATTAGCTGTAAAAAAAAACCTAGTATTCTGTTATGACATGTCAGGTACGAAGCTTACGATTAGCTGTAAAAAAAACCTAGTATTCTGTTATGACATATCAGGTACGAAGCTTACGATTAGCTGTAAAAAAAACCTAGTATTCTGTTATGACATGTCAGGTACGAAGCTTACGATTAGCTGTAAAAAACCCTAGTATTCTGTTATGACATATCAGGTACGAAGCTTACGATTAGCTTTAAAAAAAACCTAGTATTCTGTTATGACATGTCAGGTACGAAGCTTACGATTAGCTGTAAAAAAAATACCTAGTATTCTGTTATGACATGTCAGGTACGAAGCTTACGATTAGCTGTAAAAAAAACCTAGTATTCTGTTATGACATATCAGGTACGAAGCTTACGATTAGCTGTAAAAAAACCTAGTATTCTGTTATGACATGTCAGGTACGAAGCTTACGATTAGCTGTAAAAAAACCTAGTATTCTGTTATGACATGTCAGGTACGAAGCTTACGATTAGCCGAAAAAAACCAAGTATTCTGTTATGACATGTCAGGTACGAAGCTTACGTTTAGCTGTAAAAAAAACCTAGTATTCTGTTATGACATATCAGGTACGAAGCTACGATTAGCTATAAAAGCCTATTCTATTATGACATGTCAGGTACGAAGCTACGATTAGATATAAAAACCTATTCTATTTTGACATGTCAGGTCAAATGGATATTGACGGCAAGTCTAAAATCCATTGTACTGTTTGGTAAAATGAATCTCCGGATTGCCACCTTCAAATTACTTTATATTCAAAATTATGAATACATGTATATGTATATATTGAAGCGGGGTTCTTTTGTACTTCGTTGTGAAAAGAAACAGCTCTGAAGATCATGTTTCAAATATTTTCAATTATTTATTGGAAGTATGTCAATATGGCGTCAGCAATGAGTAACAATGTAAAATATGCCTTATTCAGGTCTTTAGAGTGATTAACCTTATTCAGATAGCCAAGCCCTTATTCAGAACTTGTTAACTGCCTGCTACTCTGCTACTACATCAAGTAATATGCTTACATGGTAAATCGCGTGATCAAAAAGCGACATCTATTAGAACAATGGTAAACAATAATCAAGAACGATAATCAAGATATTTACAATGAATAATACAACGATTTACAGTCAATATTGGCTATTTTCGAAAACCAGAGTTACTTCCCATTTGAGACGGTATCTGTCGTAGGCTGATTGTGACGTCATCAAATTCTATGGAAACAGTCCTAAATATCTGGGAAACGACGGTGTAAAATCGACGTTACCATACCATTTTCATGACGTCATAATGGTTTTACGTCAGATACCGTCTGTAAGGGGAAATAACTCTGTATTCCGCAAATACTCAATATACAGTTCGTAACAATATATATGTATGTACGGTTTCTTTGTAAAATGATCTAATTCTGTATAAATTATGATACAAGTCTAACTGAAACACTTATGCTTTTTTAGCTCGCCGGGACGAATGTCCGGAGAGCTATTGTCATACCCCCGGTGTCGGCGTTGGCGTTGGCGTCTGCGTCTGCGTGCGCGTGCACAAAAACTTTAACCTTGCTTATAACTTTTAAACCAATACAGATTGGGCTTTCATATTTCACATGTGCATTCCTTGTGACAAGACCTTTCCATGGATACCAAAATTTTTGACCTTGTGACCTTGACCTTGGAGATTGACCTACTTTTGAAAAACTTTAACCTTGGCCATATTTTTTGAATGGTAAGTGATAGGGCTTTGATATTCCACATGTGTATTCCTTGTGACAAGACCTTTCCATGGATACCAAAATTTTTGACCTTGTGACCTTGACCTTGGAGATTGACCTACTTTTGAAAAACTTTAACCTTGGCAATATTTTTTTAATGGTAAGTGATAGGGCTTTGATATTCCACATGTGTATTCCTTGTGACAAGACCTTTCCATGGATACCAAAATTTTTGACCTTGTGACCTTGACCTTGGAGATTGACCTACTTTTGAAAAACTTTAACCTTGGCCATATTTTTTGAATGGTAAGTGATAGGGCTTTGATATTCCACATGTGTATTCCTTGTGACAAGACCTTTCCATGGATACCAAAATTTTTGACCTTGTGACCTTGACCTTGGAGATTGACCTACTTTTGAAAAACTTTAACCTTGGCCATATTTTTTGAATGGTAAGTGATAGGGCTTTGATATTTCACATGTGCATTCCTTGTGATAAGACCTTTCATGCCGTACCATAAATTTTGACCTAGTGACCTTGACCTTGAAATTTTACCTACTTTTCAAAAACTTTAACTTGGGCCATATTTTTTGAATGGTAAGTGATAGGGCTTTGATATTTCACATGTGCATTCCTTGTGATAAGACCTTTCATGCCGTACCATAAATTTTGACCTAGTGACCTTGACCTTGAAATTTTACCTACTTTTTGTTGTTGTTGCAATTTACATATGGTTGCCACCGGCGAGCTATGTTGTCATTCTGACAAGTCTGGTTTAAGTTTCCATCAGTTTGCTTATGAGCCAGCTATTTACAGACAAAGAGTATAAATTCAAAACAATGATAATTTTTTCTATTTCAGAATTGTGACAGAGTTTGATGTTTGTATAGAGCCATGTAAGACCCTGGATGCTAATGACCCCCTGTATGAACGGTACAGCTCTATGTATGGAACAATGTCCAGCCTCATCCCTTCGTGTAGTAAGACACATTCTATACTATCTATGACCACCTGTATCTACGGTACAGCAATATGTATAGCACAATGTCCAGCCTCATCCCTTCATGTAGAAAGACACATTCTATACTATCTATGATCCCCTGTATCTACGGTACAGCATTATGTATGGAACAGTGTCCAGCCTCATCCCTTCATGTAGTTTGACGCACTCTATACTATCTATGATCCCATGTATCTACGGTACAGCACTATGTATGGAACAATGTCCAGTCTCATCCCTTCATGTAGTAAGACACATTCTATACTATCTATGATCCCCTGTATCTACGGTACAGCATTATGTATGGAACAATGACCAGTCTCATCCCTTCATGTAGTAAGACACATTCTATACTATCTATGATCCCCTGTATCTACGGTACAGCATTATGTATGGAACAATGTCCAGCCTCATCCCTTCATGTAGTAAGACGCATTCTATACTATCTATGATCCCCTGTATCTACGGTACAGCAATATACATGTATGGAACAATGACCAGTCTCATCCCTTCATGCAGTAAGACACATTCTATACTATCTATGATCCCCTGTATCTACGGTACAGCAATATACATGTATGGAACAATGACCAGTCTCATCCCTTCATGTAGTAAGACACATTCTATACTATCTATGACCCCCTGTATCTACGGTACAGCACTATGTATGGGACAATGTCCAACCTCATCCCTTCATGTAGTAAGACACACTCTATATACTATCTATGATCCCCTGTATCTACGGTACAGCAATATGTATGGAACAATGTCCAGCCTAATCCCTTCATGTAGAAAGACACATTCTATACTATCTATGATCCCCTGTATCTACGGTACAGCACTATGTATGGAACAATGTCCAGCCTCATCCCTTCATGTAGTAAGACGCACTCTATACTATCTATGATCCCCTGTATGAACGGTACAGCAATATGTATGGAACAATGTCCAGCCTCATCTCTTCATGCAGTAAGACGCACTCTATACTATTTATGATCCCCTGTATCTACGGTACAGCACTATGTATGGAACAATGTCCAGCCTCATCCCTTCATGTAGAAAGACACATTCTATACTATCTATGATCCCCTGTATGAACGGTACAGCAATATGTATGGAACAATGTCCAGCCTCATCCCTTCATGTCGTAAGACACATTCTATACTATCTATGATCCCCTGTATGAACGGTACATCACTATGTATGGAACAATGTCCAGTCTCATCCCTTCATGTAGAAAGACACATTCTATACTATCTATGATCCCCTGTATGAACGGTACAGCAATATGTATGGAACAATGTCCAGCCTAATCCCTTCATGTAGAAAGACACATTCTATACTATCTATGATCCCCTGTATCTACGGTACAGCACTATGTATGGAACAATGACCAGTCTCATCCCTTCATGTAGTAAGACGCACTCTATACTATCTATGATCCCCTGTATGAACGGTACAGCAATATGTATGGAACAATGTCCAGCCTCATCTCTTCATGTAGTAAGACGCACTCTATACTATTTATGATCCCCTGTATCTACGGTACAGCACTATGTATGGAACAATGTCCAGCCTCATCCCTTCATGTAGAAAGACACATTCTATACTATCTATGATCCCCTGTATCTACGGTACAGCACTATGTATGGAACAATGTCCAGCCTCATCCCTTCATGTAGAAAGACACATTCTATACTATCTATGATCCCCTGTATGAACGGTACAGCAATATGTATGGAACAATGTCCAGCCTCATCCCTTCATGTCGTAAGACACATTCTATACTATCTATGATCCCCTGTATGAACGGTACAGCACTATGTATGGAACAATGTCCAGTCTCATCCCTTCATGTAGAAAGACACATTCTATACTATCTATGATCCCCTGTATCTACGGTACAGCATTATGTATGGAACAATGTCCAGCCTCATCCCTTCATGTAGTAAGACGCACTCTATACTATCTATGATCCCCTGTATGAACGGTACAGCACTATGTATGGAACAATGTCCAGCCTCATCCCTTCATGTAGAAAGACACATTCTATACTATCTATGATCCCCTGTATGAACGGTACAGCAATATGTATGGAACAATGTCCAGCCTCATCCCTTCATGTAGTAAGACACATTCTATACTATCTATGATCCCCTGTATCTACGGTACAGCATTATGTATGGAACAATGTCCAGTCTCATCCCTTCATGTAGTAAGACACATTCTATACTATCTATGACACCTGTATCTACGGTACAGCATTATGTATGGAACAATGACCAGTCTCATCCCTTCATGTAGTAAGACACATTCTATACTATCTATGACACCTGTATCTACGGTACAGCATTATGTATGGAACAATGTCCAGCCTCATCCCTTCATGTAGTAAGACACATTCTATACTATCTATGATCCCCTGTATGAACGGTACAGCACTATGTATGGAACAATGTCCAGTATCATCCCTTCATGTAGAAAGACACATTCTATACTATCTATGATCCCCTGTATCTACGGTACAGCATTATGTATGGAACAATGTCCAGCCTCATCCCTTCATGTAGTAAGACGCACTCTATATACTATCTATGACCCCCTGTATCTACGGTACAGCACTATGTATGGAACAATGTCCAGTATCATCCCTTCATGTAGTAAGACACATTCTATACTATCTATGATCCCCTGTATCTACGGTACAGCACTATGTATGGAACAATGTCCAGTATCATCCCTTCATGTAGAAAGACACATTCAAAACTATCTATGATCCCCTGTATCTACGGTACAGCACTATGTATGGAACAATGTCCAGCTCATCCCTTCATGTAGAAAGACACATTCTATACTATCTATGATCCCCTGTATCTACGGTACAGCATTATGTATGGAACAATGTCCAGCCTCATCCCTTCATGTAGTAAGACGCACTCTATACTATCTATGATCCCCTGTATCTACGGTACAGCACTATGTATGGAACAATGTCCATCCTCATCCCTTCATGTAGAAAGACACATTCTATACTATCTATGATCCCCTGTATGAACGGTACAGCAATATGTATGGAACAATGTCCAGCCTAATTCCTTCATGTACTAAGACACATTCTATACTATCTATGATCCCCTGTATCTACGGTACAGCAATATGTATGGAACAATGTCCAGCCTCATCCCTTCATGTAGTAAGACACACTCTATTTTATCTAAGATCCCCTGTGTCTACGGTACAGCAATATGTATCGAACAATGTCCAGCCTTATCCCTTCATGTAGTAAGACACATTCTATACTATCTATGATCCCCTGTATCTTCGGTACTGCACTATGTATGGAACAATGACCAGTCTCATCCCTTCATGTAGTAAGACACACTCTATACTATCTATACTATTTATGATCCCCTGTATGAACGGTGCAGCAATATGTATGGAACAATGTCCAGCCTAATTCCTTCATGTAGTAAGACACATTCTATACTATCTATGATCCCCTGTATCCACGGTACAGCAATATGTATGGAACAATGTCCAGCCTCATCCCTTCATGTAGTAAGACACACTCTATTTTATCTAAGATCCCCTGTGTCTACGGTACAGCAATATGTATCGAACAATGTCCAGCCTTATCCCTTCATGTAGTAAGACACATTCTATACTATCTATGATCCCCTGTATCTTCGGTACTGCACTATGTATGGAACAATGACCAGTCTCATCCCTTCATGTAGAAAGACACATTCTATACTATCTATGATCCCCTGTATCTTCGGTACTGCACTATGTATGGAACAATGACCAGTCTCATCCCTTCATGTAGAAAGACACATTCTATACTATCTATGATCCCCTGTATGAACGGTGCAGCAATATGTATGGAACAATGTCCAGCCTCATCTCTTCATGTAGTAAAACACACTCTATACTATCTATGATCCCCTGTATCTACGGTACAACAATATACATGTATGGAACAATGACCAGTCTCATCCCTTCATGCAGTAAGACACATTCTATATTATTTATGACCTCGGTGTATCTACGGTACAACAAATGTCCAGTATCATCCCTTCATTGACATTGTTATTTTATCATATTGACATTGTTATTTTATCATATTGACATTGTTTTTTTATCATATTGACAATATTATTTCATCAGATTGACATTGATATTTTCAGAATGTATGGGCATTAGTGTTTGTATACAGCCACTAAGTAAAACGACTCCGGACAAAATGTGCAGGTAAAAGAAAACAAAATTTTGACATTAAATTCTGCAGATCAGAGTTGATAGGTTATTCCCTAATCCTCTTTGCACGATCCGTTAAAAGGTCAATTTAATAAGGAATGTAGGTGATATATATATAGACTATGTATATAAGTGATAGTAAAATTTGTATCTCTGAATCGTTATTCTTGCCTTATAAGGGGGGGGACAGGGGATTACTCCTCTCCCCCTTTCTCTCTTCTCCCCCCCCCTCTCTCTCCCCTTCCCGCCCCTTCCCTCCCTCCTTCTTCCCCTCTCTTCCTCACCCCTCTTATAAGATATTTCAATTTTTATAATTCGATGAAAGGACATTGTCAATCTTACTTAAATATATACATCAATATTCTTCAGCACATATGAAGGAGTAAAGAAATGTCTAGAGCCTCTCATGGAGAAATGTAAAAATGAAGCATCTTACACGAGTATCCAAGAAAATCTACAAAACTACGAGGCACAATGTGCATCTGGTAATTAAAATTCATTTTCCCACTTGACACATTCAATTATACCCCTGGTTTGAATGAGAAACGTTTTACTTATTTAAAGATATAAGCAAGGAATAATTTTTATGCCCCCCTTCGAAGAAGAGGGGACATATAGGTTTGCCGCTGTCGGTCGGTCGGTCGGTCGGTCGGTCGGTCGGTCTGTCGGTCTGTCGGTCTGTCGGTCGGTCCGCGACATCAGTTTCCGTTCAATATCTCTGGAATGGATTCACATATTGAAATGAAATTTGGTATACAGACACATCAAACAAAAATCTAGGTCAAGTTCATATTTGGGTCCGATCAAAAAAATTTTGACAGAGTTATGCCCCTTGCATTTCGAAAAATACCAAAATTTCAGGGTTTCCGTTCAATATCTCTTGAATGGAGTTACATATTGAAATGAAATTTTGTATACAGACACATCAAACAAAAATCTAGGTCAAGTTTATATTTGGGTCCGATCAAAAAAATTTTGACAGAGTTATGCCCCTTGCATTTCGAAAAATACCAAAATTTCAGGGTTTCCGTTCAATATCTCTTGAATGGAATTACATATTGAAATGAAATTTTGTATACAGACACATCAAATGAAAATCCAGGTCAAGTTCGTATTAAGGTCCGATCGAAAAAATTTTGACAGAGTTATGCCCCTTGCACTTTGAAAAATACCAAAATTTCAGGGTTTCCGTTCAATATCTCTTGAGTGGATTCACATATTGAAATGAAATTTTGTATACAGACACATCAAACAAAAATCTAGGTCAAGTTTATATTTGGGTCCGATCAAAAAAATTTTGACAGAGTTATGCCCCTTGCATTTCGAAAAATACCAAAATTTCAGGGTTTCCGTTCAATATCTCTTGAATGGAGTTACATATTGAAATGAAATTTTGTATACAGACACATCAAATGAAAATCTAGGTCAAGTTCATATTTGGGTCCGATCAACAAAATTTGGACAGAGTTATGCCCCTTGCATTTCGAAAAATACCAAAATTTCAGGGTTTCCGTTCAATATCTCTTGAATGGAGTTACATATTGAAATGAAATTTTGTATACAGACACATCAAATGAAAATCCAAGTCAAGTTCGTATTAAGGTCCGATCGAAAAAATTTGGACAGAGTTATGCCCCTTGCACTTCGAAAAAAACCAAAATTTCAGGGTTTCTGTTCAATATCTCTTGAGTGGAGTTACATATTGAAATGAAATTTTGTATACGGATACATCAAATGACAATCTAGGTCAAGTTCTTATTTGGGTCCATTGAACAAAATTTTGACAGAGTTATGCCCCTTGCACTTCGAAAAAAACCAAAATTTCAGGGTTTCCGTTCAATATCTCTTGAGTGGAGTTACATATTGAAATGAAATTTTGTATATGGATACATCAAATGACAATCTAGGTCAAGTTCTTATTTGGGTCCAATCAACAAAATTTTGACAGAGTAATGCCCCTTGCACTTCGAAAAATACCAAAATTTCAGGGTTTCCGTTCAATATCTCTTGAGTGGAGTTACATATAAAAATGAAATTTTGGATACAGACACATCAAATGAAAATCTAGGTCAAGTTCATATTTAGGTCCGATCAAAAAAATTTGGACAGAGTTATGCCCCTTGCACTTTGAAAAATACCAAAACTTCAGGGTTTCTGTTCAATATCTCTTGAGTGGAGTTACATATTGAAATGAAACTGTTACTTTATACCCCCATAGGTTGTATCAATGCAAGTATAAAGTTGTGACAGACTTTAATCACAGAAGGGGTAGGGGGGCATTAATGTTTCACAAACATGACTTTTAACTTGTTCGTAATGTATTTTATCATGCGGCTGGAATATTCTCTCTGTAACATATAATCATAACCTTTTAAGTACCCGCAATGTGCATGTCTGGTCCATGCTGTAAATTTATCTGTTCTTAAACGATGCTATTGAATTTGATGACGTTTAACATTTATAATACATGTATATACTTCCAGGATGCCAAGTTCAAGAATTATACAAGTGTTTTCAAAGCCTTGATCAGGTCACAAAGGATTTATCCAATGTCCTCAACTACAGAGACGGTATGTGTATGTAAGTATGCACTACATTTTTGTATCTTAGCTAGATGGGGGTTTCAAACATAATCCGGATAACCACACCATGCATTTGCTACTAACTTGGCAGATTGCCGTCCTGTTAAGTCGGTTTATGTGTTTTACTGTTTTAATATTGTTTTTGATGTTTGGTCATCCTTAAATCTCTGTTTCCTCTTACATATGGTGTGCTTGTCCACTCCGTGTTTTTGTTTGTTGACACTTACATATAGTGTGATTGCCCACTCCGTGTCTTCCATTGTTGCCTCTTACATATAGTGTGCTTGTCCACTCCGTGTTTTCGTTTGTTGTCTCTTACATATAGTGTGATTGCCCACTCCGTATTTCGTTTGTTGCCTCTTACATACAGTGTGATTGCCCATGCGTGTTTTCGTTTGTTGACACTTACATACAGTGTGATTGCCCACTCCTTGTTTTCGTTTGTTGACACTTACATATAGTTTGATTGCCCACTCTGTGTCTTCCATTGTTGCCTCTTACATATAGAGTGATTGCCCACTCCGTGTTTTTGTTTGTTGACACTTACATAAAGTGTGATTGCCCACTCTGTGTCTTCCATTGTTGCCTCTCACATATAGAGTGATTGCCCACTCCGTGTTTTTGTTTGTTGACACTTACATATAGTGTGATTGCCCACTCCGTGTCTTCCATTGTTGCCTCTTACATATAGAGTGATTGCCTACTCCGTGTTTTCGTTTGTTGTCTCTTACATACAGTGTGATTGCCCACTCCGTGTTTTCGTTTGTTGACACTTTCGAATAGTGTACTTGCCCACTCCTTGTTTTCGTTTGTTCCCTCTTACATATAGTGTGATTATCCAATCCGTGTTTTTGTTTGTTGACACTCACTCCGTGTCTTCCATTGTTGCCTCTTACACGTAGAGTGATTGCCCACTCCGTGTTTTCGTTTGTTGTCTCTTACATATAGTGTGATTGCCCACTCCATGTTTTCGATTATTGACACTTGCACATAGTGTGCTTGCCCACTCTGTGTTTTCATTTGTTGCCTCTTACATACAGTGTGATTGCTCACTCCGTGCTTTTGTTTGTTGACACTTACATATAATGTGATTGCCCACTCCGTGCTTTTGTTTGTTGACACTTACATATAGTGTGATTGCCCACTCCGTGTCTTCCATTGTTGCCTCTTACATGTAGAGTGATTGCCCACTCCGTGTTTTCGATTGTTGACACTTACATATAGTGTGATTGCCCACTCCGTGTTTTTGTTTGTTGACACTTACATATAGAGTGATTGCCCACTTCGTGTTTTGTTTGTTTACACTTACATACAGTGTGATTGCCCACTCCGTGTTTTTGTTTGTTGCCTCTTACATATAGTGTGATTGCCCACTCCGTGTTTTCGATTATTGACACTTGCATATAGTGTGCTTGCCCACTCTGTGTCTTCCATTGTTGCCTCTTACATGTAGAGTGATTGCCCACTCCGTGTTTTCGTTTGTTGTCTCTTACATATAGTGTGATTGCCCACTCCGTGTTTTCGATTATTGACACTTGCATATAGTGTGCTTGCCCACTCTGTGTTTTCGATTGTTGACACTTACATATAGTGTGCTTGCCCACTCCGTGTTTTTGTTTGTTGACACTTACATATAGTGTGATTGCCCACTCCGTGTTTTTGTTTGTTGACACTTACATATAATGTGATTGCCCACTCCGTGTTTTCTTTTGTTGCCACTTTCATATAGTGTGATTGCCCACTCCGTGTTTTCTTTTGTTGCCACTTACATATAGTGTGATTGCCCACTCCGTGTTTTCTTTTGTTGCCACTTACATATAGTGTGATTGCCCACTCCGTGTTTTCTTTTGTTGCCACTTACATATAGTGTGATTGCCCACTCCGTGTTTTCTTTTGTTGCCACTTACATATAGTGTGATTGCCCACTCCGTGTTTTTGTATTTGGGTGTTACTTTTACATGGGTGCTTAGAAGAGAGCTGCTGGAGATCCCTCCCTTTTTTATCTCCTCGCGAACGCTTTTCATTCACTATTATAATTATAATCACAATTATTTACTTTTATCGAGGTAAATATAATGGTTTAGCTCTCCGAGAAGGCAATATTCACCGAGCCGGAAAGGACGAGGTGAATATTGCTTTCAAGAGGAGATAAACCATTGCATTTACCGAGGTAAAAGTAAAATGATTATTTCATTGCATGAAATTTCAAACTCATCTATATAAATCATTGAAACATTAATTACTTTCTGACTATAAAAAGCCTCAGTCTCGCATCTGTGTTTAGCACATGAACAGCTGTTGGAATCTTATATCTATATCCGGGATGACGTCATCTTTGGTAGACATAACGTTTGATCGTTTTACTGAGCGGTTGTTTTAGTCAATCAGAAAAGGGGAGAATTCCCACTCATGTAATAACAAGTTGTTTACCTCAAACACTTGGTTTGTCAAGTAACATTTGATAAATTCAATAAATTAAGATTCAAGACTCAGTCACTACCCACTGCTTTAAATCTGACTTCATGGGAACATGGGGAAAGAACATTGGAATTGTGGTTGATAGCCAATTTTTGCTAAATTTGACGATATTATCCTATCTATAATTACCAGTCTAGAATCAAGTACTAGTATACTTACCTCGGAAGTCCAACGCATAATGAATTCCTAAGTTTTCAAGTTTGGTTGCCTCCCTTAAGTACCCCTTATACCAAAAACAAACTGCAGAACCGCGGTAACTTGGTCCAAGTTTTCTTGTACAAAGTCGTCTGTTTACACTATCAAAATTCTTTTAGCAACTTATACAAAAAAAAAAAAACACGGAAATCATGCACCAAAAATAACAACGTTGTGTTCTGGGTATTGTGAATAGTTATCAGGATAATACAGTTTCGTCGTGCATTTCTGCATCGTTATTTTAAGAAGCTTGGATACGGAACCGGGTAAGGATGAGAAGGAGACGGTGACACAGCTCCACAGAAACATGATGGAAAACTTACCTCCAATGTAAGTGGTGACTTGTAGAATGCATTGTAGGTGGCCCTGTTAAAACGCGCCGTACTAATTTTTCTCATACACCACACGAAGCATGCCATATATCCAGCCCAAGCATAGTGGTATCCAAGCAGGCAGAATCAACAACGAAGCCCAAAGCCCATTCCACTGTCTGTCTTATTGTTACCCAAAGTGTCGCCCATTGGACTCGGAATGACAAAAAATAACAACAAGTAGCTCCACTCTGAATTTGATTTGAAGAAACAGATGTACACTACAATTGACAAATAATACTCCATTGATTCCAAAGCCTTCCAAACCTGATATCATGGAGTGTTGTTCTGTAGGAAACGATACCCTGGTTCCAACATAAAGTATCAAAGACAGTAAAGACATCAGTTGTTAAGTTTTATCTTCGCTTCTTTTCTTTCACAACTTCGTAATTTTCTTCCACTGATTCTTGTGGTCATAACTTTGTATGTATGTATGAGCATGTAAATTAATTTCATTTAAACGAATTTCTACAATTTGCTCTCTTGAAGAAAAGATATCCCAACTAAACATGCATTGTGTTCATACTCAAGGTAATGTGCTCGGTGGGACAACACTTCGGGAAAAATGTTAGAAAACAAATACTATGAATATCGTAACAAACGTTTCATACAGCTAGAATTAAGAAGACGCCCATGTGTTATAAGATTTTGTCGTTTCGGTGTTTTGCTGTGGGTCGAGGGTCCTACAACCAAGTCCCGGTGGAGATCCCCAATATGTAAAGATTTTTTATTTATATAAAGGAAAATGGCTGAGTTCAAGGCTTGCACAGGAACCAAACTTGAGATGTGTAGGAAAGTAAACAATGATCCGGCAAAGTTTGCAGTAAAACAGGGGAACATGATCAACAACCTTATGGAACTTCTGTGTATGAAGGAAGCTAAAGGTAAATTACAAAAACAGTATCAAGATCCAATTCCATTTCTTGTACCATTTTCTTTGTCATTTTGACATACGAGATATACTAGTAGATACGAATTACTAAAATTCTGAAAGAATCGCTTAAATGAATTGTTTGACTACATGGTGGTTCAAATTGAAAGGCGGATCACATACAGAATGGTCATAAGTTCGACGTTCACTGTCGCTGTCTTTTTTAATACAATTGTAATTGATTTTAGCTCATCTGAGCGTAGCTCATGTGAGCTATTGTCATAGTGCGACGTCCGTCGTCCGTCACTCGTCCGGCGTATAATTTTTACATTTTCGACTTATCTGCAACTGCTGCACAGAATTTCACGAAACTTTACAGGAAGCAAACTTGTACTCAGGGTCCTCTACCAATTTTTTTTTTCATGCTGATCGGTCAACAAATATGGCCGCCAAGTGCTCTGATTCGCTGACGCATTTTCGATTTCAGCTCTGGAAGTGCTCCGCAGAATTTCACGAAACCTTACAGGAAGCAAATACACAAGGTGCTCTACCAAGTTTGTGTTTTTCATGCCGATCGGACAACAAATATGGCCATCAGGGGCTCTGATTGACTGAAACAGTTTCGACTCCTCCTCTAGAACCGCTGTACAGAATTTCATGAAACCTTACAGGAAGCAAGTACTCAAGGTCCTCTTCAAGGACCTTCGGGCCCGCTTGCTCGCTTCGATTCGCTATAATATTCCGATGAACATCGATATGCTTGCATTATGGTGATCTATAATCAGCTAAAGGGTTTTAAAGAGTAAATATAAAAATTTTAGATATTAACTTCGAATTTGATTATTGTTTCCTCAAAACAATTTACAATGAGTGGAATAATACAGTCGTTTTTGTTTAATACATATTTAAGGTATCCGATTTACAATAGGGCATTTTTCCATGCCTGTTAAGGTACGTTTAAGGTATCCGATGTACAATAGGGCTTTTTTCCATGCCTGGTGAGGTACTATAAACTATATATTTTCTGAAAGGTTATAATGCCCACTGCTCAGAAATAATGATTTTGGGGTCAGAAAAACAAAGGGGAATAGCTGATAAAGAATTTAAATGGTCTATTTTCTCTATATAACATAAGCAAAATAACAAAGTTGTACAAGAGTTATTCCCCTTTGATTTTTAAGACCTGGGAGTCTTATATCTGTTCTCGGGACATCATTACCTGTCAGAAAATATATAGTTTATAGTACCTTACCAGTCATTAAATTTACCATACTTTACAATGGAGATGATTAAAACGCTATGTAAAATTACTCAATTGTACAACGGATACCTTAAATGCCCATAGCTCAGAAATAATCAGGCTAGACCACACTTAACAATGGAGTTGAATACACCGTATTGTTTGCATCGTCTACGGGAACTCATATCGTGATGTGTATCGTTGAACGAATGTATCGCGAAACGATTATAAACGAAACCGTTTCTCCCCTATTTCAAAATATTTTACTGAATATTTTTTATGTACAATGTACTTCCTTATCTGTACAGGTCTCAACGAGAGCGCCGAATGTTTTAATAAAAAGACAGTATCAGATAGTATGGACAAATGTATTAACTCGTCAACACCGGAACAGGATGATATGGGAAACTTCATACAGGAATCAGAGGCTCAACAATGCAGGTAAGTTGATACAGCACCTATAAGTCATTGTAAGTTGTACAGCACCTATAAGTCATTGTAAGTTGACAAAGCACCTATAAGTCATTGTAAGTTGACAAAGCACCTATAAGTCATTGTAAGTTGATACAGCACCTATAAGTCATTGTAAGTTGATACAGCACCTATAAGTCATTGTAAGTTGACAAAGCACCTATAAGTCATTGTAAGTTGATACAGCACCTATAAGTCATTGTAAGTTGATACAGCACCTATAAGTCATTGTAAGTTGACAAAGCACCTATAAGTCATTGTAAGTTGACAAAGCACCTATAAGTCATTGTAAGTTGATACAGCACCTATAAGTCATTGTAAGTTGATACAGCACCTATAAGTCATTGTAAGTTGACAAAGCACCTATAAGTCATTGTAAGTTGACAAAGCACCTATAAGTCATTGTAAGTTGATACAGCACCTATAAGTCATTGTAAGTTGATACAGCACCTATAAGTCATTGTAAGTTGATACAGCACCTATAAGTCATTGTAAGTTGACAAAGCACCTATAAGTCATTGTAAGTTGTACAGCACCTATAAGTCATTGTAAGTTGATACAGCACCTATAAGTCATTGTAAGTTGTACAGCACCTATAAGTCATTGTAAGTTGACAAAGCACCTATAAGTCATTGTAAGTTGTACAGCACTTATAAGTCATTGTAAGTTGATACAGCACCTATAAGTCATTGTAAGTTGATACAGCACCTATAAGTCATTGTAAGTTATACAGCACCTATAAGTCATTGTAAGTTGTACAGCACCTATAAGTCATTGTAAGTTGATACAGCACCTATAAGTCATTGTAAGTTGACAAAGCACCTATAAGTCATTGTAAGTTGATACAGCACCTATAAGTCATTGTAAGTTGACAAAGCACCTATAAGTCATTGTAAGTTGATACAGCACCTATAAGTCATTGTAAGTTATACAGCACCTATAAGTCATTGTAAGTTGATACAGCACCTATAAGTCATTGTAAGTTGTACAGCACCTATAAGTCATTGTAAGTTGTACAGCACCTATAAGTCATTGTAAGTTGACAAAGCACCTATAAGTCATTGTAAGTTGTACAGCACCTATAAGTCATTGTAAGTTGTACAGCACCTATAAGTCATTGTAAGTTGATACAGCACCTATAAGTCATTGTAAGTTGATACAGCACCTATAAGTCATTGTAAGTTGATACAGCACCTATAAGTCATTGTAAGTTGATACAGCACCTATAAGTCATTGTAAGTTGACAAAGCACCTATAAGTCATTGTAAGTTGTACAGCACCTATAAGTCATTGTAAGTTGATACAGCACCTATAAGTCATTGTAAGTTGATACAGCACCTATAAGTCATTGTAAGTTGACAAAGCACCTATAAGTCATTGTAAGTTGTACAGCACCTATAAGTCATTGTAAGTTGACAAAGCACCTATAAGTCATTGTAAGTTGTACAGCACCTATAAGTCATTGTAAGTTGACAAAGCACCTATAAGTCATTGTAAGTTGATACAGCACCTATAAGTCATTGTAAGTTGATACAGCACCTATAAGTCATTGTAAGTTGATACAGCACCTATAAGTCATTGTAAGTTGATACAGCACCTATAAGTCATTGTAAGTTATACAGCACCTATAAGTCATTGTAAGTTGTACAGCACCTATAAGTCATTGTAAGTTGTACAGCACCTATAAGTCATTGTAAGTTGTACAGCACCTATAAGTCATTGTAAGTTGACAAAGCACCTATAAGTCATTGTAAGTTGTACAGCACCTATAAGTCATTGTAAGTTGATACAGCACCTATAAGTCATTGTAAGTTGATACAGCACCTATAAGTCATTGTAAGTTGATACAGCACCTATAAGTCATTGTAAGTTGATACAGCACCTATAAGTCATTGTAAGTTATACAGCACCTATAAGTCATTTAAAAAAAGGGACATTTTCCTGTTTTTTCATAATAGCCATATACTTGAATACTGTTTTTTATATCCACAAATCAATCACTTGCTTCCTGACTTCCTTCTATCCTGAAATAAGAAACTTTACTTTAATGCTATGTTTAGTCTTATTTCTATCCATAGCTCATATTTCATTAAAGCGTTATGAATATTTCAAATTATTAATTAACTATAATAATATTGGTCTTACCGGGATTTTCTACCCAAACAATACAAGAATGCAAACTAAGCCAGTATCGGCACAACTAAGTCAATATCACTCGGCCAGTATTGAAGTCACGTGATTAATTCGAAGCTCAAGCAATGGAAGCAAGATGGCGGCGTTGCAAACTAAGCCAATATCAACACAACTAAGCCAATATCGACAAAAGTACACCAATATTGAAGATATTGAAAAACTCGGCCAATATTGAAGTCACGTAATAAATGCGTAGTTCAAGCTATGAAAGCAAGATGGCGCCGATGCTGGTTAAGAAAATAGACGAGAAAAGCTTTGTGGCGTTGTTGATAAAGGAATACACTCATTAATAAACGTTTTCCTAGTTATCTGCAGACTAAGTTCGATATCATATTGGTCAAGTTAAATAATAATACGCTCATTAATTTGTGTTTTCCACATTGGCCTAGTTATTGCACTGGGGTCTGTCGTATTGGCCTGAAACACTAATTGATAACCCTATACAACTGTAATATATCAGTGCAAGATAAAATATTTAATTTCTTGTATCGTTGATTTATGTATACATAGTCTTTTGTGTTTAGTGTTACAATGCGGGTGTTTGGCCTAGAATCGTTGTATTATGGTTTTAGGTGTTTTGTTGTTGTTGCTGTTGTTTTTCCCATTAAGGTTATCCGATGTTTTATTGTTGTTGTTGTTGTTGCTGTGTTTTGACATTAAGGTTTTACGGTGTTTTGTTGTTGTTACTGCTGCTATGTATTCACATTAAGGTCTGATGGTGTTTTATAGTTGTTTGCTGGTTAAATCTGCGTTATCACATTAAGGTCTTACAGCGAACATTGTGTTGCCGCAACAGAGCCTTTTATGAGACCTTCTTTTTTATTTGAGTAAGTATTTAGATTTGACTGAAGAAGGAAATTCAGCCGCTAATGCGACATACTGTGCTCTGATGCAGGAATATGAAAGGGCATAATGATTGTGCCGAGTTTGTTTTAATGATGCCATATTAATCTGAAGTTCCAATGTTACAGGCGTATTTTAAAGAAAATAATACTAGAGCAGAGACTGCTGAATATTGAATCATGAGGTTTTATGACACATACACATAAAAAAAAACACATAATAATTGTGCCGAAACAACACAAACTTGAATGATGAATTGTGTTGTTCTTTGTTACAGGCGTATTCAAGAGCACAATATTTGTGCTGAGACTGCTGTAAAGTCTAACTGTGATCAGGAGACTGCATCATTTGCCGCCCGCCTTGGTGAGAGTATACTCAAGGTGATATATGATAACAAAGGACTTACCTGTCCTACAGGTGAGTAACTAGAGGAAACTTTACGCTATTCCTTGTAATTATTAAGAGGGAGGAGTGTCGTCAAATTCGGTGATTGTCTCGATGTACATATTGATGTACATATCAGGTAAATATTTCTTGTTTGGTGATGATGACAGCCGTTCAATTGCATGCCAGAATGTAGCGTGCTCAAGTCGATACTAAACAATAAATGGCTTGTCCTATAAAAATAATGGTTAAACAAGTCTGATCAAAGTATAAGAAGGGATAGGTTCCCTAATTCAGCAACATCTTTGTATGCTGTCAGTGACAACAGAGAATTGTCACAGCAAGGATAGTTAAGTATGTTGTAAGTGACAATGATAGAGAATTGTTGTATCAAGATTTGTTATGTTGTCAGTGTTATATCAAGAATTGTTATGTTGTCAGTGAAAATAGAGAATTGTTCTATCAAGAATTCTCTTGATATTTCTTCAACGCATTTGAAAATTTCTGTATTAAAAGTTCTTGAAATTTCTAAAACATGGGTCCTGTGGCATCATATCCCACCCATCCCGCTACGTCTTTCGGTACATTTTTAGACATACTAACTTTCATACTCTTTGGTCATTTTTACATTGTTAAGATTGAGGATCACTGACGGGGGTTAAGTACCCAAAACGTGCATGTCTGGTCTATGTTGTAAATTTATCTGTTCTTAAGTGATGTTATTCAATTTGAAGACGTTTGATATTTGTTCCACTTGGTGAGTGTCACTGCTGGTGGGCCTTGAGTCCCCGCCTGAAAATTTCTTTATCAAAAGGTCTCGAAATTTCTTAAACTTGGGTCCTGTAGGATCATATCACAACCACCGTGCTACATCTTTCGGTACATTTTTAGACATACTTAAACTTTCACACTCTTTGGTCATATTATATTGTGTAATTTGAGGATCACTGACGAGGGTTAAGTACCCGAAACGTACATGTCTGGTCCATGCTGTAAATTTATCTGTTCTTAAATAATGCTATTGAATTTTATCACGTTTAACATTGGTATGCTGTCAGTGACAATAGAGAATTGTTATATTAAGAATTGTTATGTTGTCAGTGACAATAGAGAATTGTTATATTAAGAATTGTTATGTTGTCAGTGACAATAGGGAAAATATCATATCTTGTGGTTAAGCGATCCAAGGTAACCCCGACATAAAGCCATGTCAAATGATACAGACGGGAGAAAAGTGAAAGTAATGTTGAACAAAACAGCATGCTAACTTCATAACCCGAGCAAGCAAACAACCAACTTTAAATAAGCAAACAAAAAAAAGTTTTTTATTTTAATGTATTTTTAAATACTCAATTTTAGGCAAATTTCTAATTTGATATTTAATTTACATCAGGCGGTGCTGGCAGTTTGGTGCCCATGACCTGGATGTTTGCTGCATCTTTATTGGCTTTATTTCTGTTGTAAGTAATACATGGGAACTAAAACAGGAGAAAAGCAACAGATACTCATCATCAGGGTCAATAATAAAGAAGATGTTAAAGAAGAGTCTTAGTTCAGTGCCTGACTCGTTTTGACAATGATTAATTTCTTTACACAATGTCTAGATATTCTATATGTAATCAAAGGAAAACTTGCAATCATTTTAAACTGAATCATGTTTTAGATTATTACATTTTTATGAGTAGACATAGAAGCAATCTGTAAACAAATACAAAATATATTGAACTGTGTTGTGCAAATTTCATGTAAAATGTCAGAATGCATTTAGCAAATTTACATTCTGAATTTATAAGTTCCCTTATGTAGTTGGATAATCGATTGAATGTGAGTGCAGCTAAAATGTATTTTTAGTATCACAGGATTTTTATGTTTTGCTAAAATGTATCCATGTCTAATAGCTTATACCGTTTGATTTTCTTACATGTACTTCAATCTAAATAATTTATCAAAAAATGTATTTTTATCAAAAGATATTGAATTTATTTCTTTGAGATCATGAAGAGAAATGAACCATGAGGCATACTGTTTTCATGAAAAGACCACAAAGCTGTAAAATTCTACATCACATTTTTTCATGTTGTTTTGAGAATATGGAAAAATGTCTTCAAAACTAGTAACAATAACATAAATAATGGATGGATTTTAATTGCTATGAAAATGTTAGACTATATATTGAGCCACTATCTTAGCCATATTGCCACCGTTGAATCATTCAAATTAGTGTTAAATTCATCTTTCATCATTTGCATGCAGGAAACCATAATGTCTTATCATTTATGATATATGTTCAACTTTGGTAAATTTATATACAATAGTCAGTAATCTCCTTTACACGTTGTATCTGTTGAACAAATGGTATGTTGGTGCAGGTGTGTGTTTAATGTGTTGTCAGACATATTTTGGTGCAGGTGTGTGTTTACACAGCCAATTGTGCCTCATATGAAATTCATGTGAAGGAAATTTATGTGAAATTCATGTGAAATATTTTTCACATAAATTTTATGTGAAATTTATATGCATTTTGCATGAACTTTCATGTAAAATTTACATGATGCTCATTTCATATGAATTTCATGTGAGGCACAATTGGCTGTGTAATGTGTTGTGAGGCATAGTGTAATTCCATGATGGATGTTTATGATTTTATATTTTCATTTGAATATATATTCATACAATTCTGTGTACCTGTCCTTACTACTAATTATATGATGTACCTGTGTACCTGTCCTTACTACTAATTATATGGTGTACCTGTGTACCTGCCCTTACTACTAATTATATGCTGTACCTGTGTACCTGTCCTTACTACTAATTATATGTTGTACCTACCTCAGCATCAAGATTCCTCACCATCATTTAGGTATTTGATCGTTAAAATCTCTGGTGTTTACAAGAATTTTAGAAGTACACTGAAAGCTATTCAAAACTTTGAAAAAATACTAGGAGCGCCACGAAATTCGGTTTTCATAATTTAGATTAAGACTGAAGTACCCTAACGAGAAATCATTTTCCGTGATATGCTTGTCTAATTAAATGCAACAAAATTGTTTGGTGCAACAAAATTGTCTGATGCAACAAAACTGTCCAGACGGCTGCTCACTGCCAGCAAAGTTAAAACAACTCTGTATTCTATAGAATTTGAAATCTGTATTAAAGGTTCGAAACACCATGGAATACTATTATCTCCTTCTATCACATTTTTGTAGTATCATAACGAGAAAATGACAGGTGTATAAATAGAAAAATAAATTACATGGTGATTAAGTAATATTCATTAGTATAATTACCCAAGAATTGTACTGTACTTGACCAGTATGTCTATAAAGCTTTTAGGAGAGGGGGACTGAGGAAAGGGGGTATAGGAGAGGGAGGAGAAAGATGAAAATGATCAAGTATTTGACAATTGAAGGTCAAGTGGATTTATTTAAGTGCCATGTCATAATTTAGAATCTGTAAAAGATATGGGCATGTGTTTGTTTTTCGTTTTAAAATCTTGAATATGCGATTCACAACAAGCACAGGACAAAAATAAAATATAATGAGATTATCAATATACAATCTTACAGAGTTGAGGATTCTTATATTGATTAATGTTTTTATGTGTTTAAGTTATGAAAATTTAGTGCGTATGTGTGACGTTAATATCTGATTTGTCATATATTATTTGCCTTATTTTGACATAAGCAAAATATATACTAAAAGACAACTGAACGCCATAGAAGTATTAAGTAAAAATTGATTGATATCATCATTAAGAAAAGAGGGAGTTTTATAAATTTATTTATAAAATATCCATACAATAATAGAACTTAATCCGTTAATTGCATTCGATTTGAACCAATTGTAATGAAACATTGCAAAGTTTTGTCAAAGTATTATTATCTCAAACATTTGGATTGGTGTGAATATCAACTTATGTAACATTGAATGTAGGTAATACTGGTGCAAATATTTAATCAAAAAGGTTGAAACTGCGTTATGTAGGTCACTAACTTTTTATATCCAATATTGTAGATCCAAATAACGCTTTCATCATCGTATTTCTTGCATGCACATGAGTCACTCTGGTTTCTATTTTTCGTCCTTTTTTGAAAATAAAAAGCAATGTACATGTAGTTGTAAATGTCATTTATACTGCTTGAAATAAAGGTCATGTCATTGAAAGTTTATGTTCCTCATTTCATAAATGAATCTGGAGACACTGTACATGTGGACATTTTCGCATGGGGATAATTTTCGCGAATCATGACTTACAATGGAAAAGACATTTTATCGCGAATATTCCCCCACTTGTAATGTCTTGACGTTATAATCGCGAAATATTCCCCCAGCGAAAATAACAACGTTTACAGTAACTTACTGTCCGCGCAGCTCACTTCAGAAATCGGAAAATTGAAGTTTTTTTCTACTTTGTCGGCAATTTTTGAGATTAAAATTTATATTGGGGGATAGATCTGGAACTCTCATAACTAGCGGTGTATGATATATGTCTGTACAACCAATATTACGCTTACAGTGAAAGAAAATAGTTTTAGATAAAGAGTTTTCTATGTTAATTTTAGCCCGACGTCGGCGATGTTTTACACTGAGTCTATGGAGAACGTCGACGACGTCATGCTAAAACTAACATAGAAAACTATCTAAAATTATTTTCTTTCATTGTGAGCATACTATTGGTCGTACAGAAATATATCATACACCGTTAGTTATGAGAGTTCGAGATCTATTCCCCTGTTTAAAATTTAATTGGAAAATTTGCCAAAAAAGTAAAGAAAAGTGAGCTGCGCGGACAGTAATTGCTGGCGCAAAGTACAAAAGTGAATACACGTGTTGCTGATTCACTTGTGGCTACATCAACAATTATGTATAACTCACAATGTGCGCATCTTCAAAGAAAATATGACAATAATGCATTAGACATGAATTTCTTGTCCTTTTCTAGCTGTTCTTCTACTCAATTTGTTTTTTCTTGTTTTGTTTTTCTTTGGAATGTTTAATATTTTGCAAGCTAGCACTGGTATACAGAGCACAAACTGATTATGGTGTGCGTGTCAATTTAAATATAAATCAGTTAGATCTAATAAAAAAAAACATTTCTTTGATTTATTTTTTATCAGAGTGGTGATGTCTCTATGATAAAACAATAAGGTATTTTCATGTTATCAAGGACCTCGCATTAACTGGATTAGAAAGTATGTTTGACCCTGGTTTTGACCTTTTCTGCGCGGCTAGTGTATGCCCATGTCATTTGATATTATTTTAATGTCACCTTTGGTTCATATGTATAATACTGTCTTGGTTTTTTTTTTTTTTTTTTTTTTTTTTGGTCACCTTATAGTGAGAAGGCAAACTAGAGATGATCTATGTATGGAGTAAAAGTTAATAACTACTTTAAAACTACGTTTTATGCCCCGTAATCGTAATACATGACCTTGACCTTAGACATACTTTTTCAAAAAATTTAATATTAGGCATAAATTTTGATTGGTAAGCGGTGGGGCTTTGATATTTCATATGTGTATTTCTTGTGACAAGACCTGTTCACTGATAACAAATTTTGTTTTACCTTTTGACCTTGACCTTTGACGTACTTTTTACCAGAAAAAAAAATCATGCAAAATAATAATGAGCAAAATGAGCTTAAAATCATGCAAAATAAAAATAAGCAAAAAAAAATAATAATAAAAAAGCAAGATAAGTAAAATCTTGATCACTTTCTCTTGTAAAGCGCTTTAATTGGGAAATGACTAAGATAGCTATAAATTTAGCATACATTTTATCATAAATCATGATACTTATTACACTGATGCTGATAGACAAGAATCGGATGGTGTTACGTGTCGGGTATACTAAAGTCTCGTACCGTAAAACAAAATAAACAAAGTACAGTACAACACTTCAATTTTTATTCTTTTTGTTACCAGTATATTGTGACAGGATGATACATTTTTCTATGATATATTTTTTTAAATTCTCAAAACATATTGGCACGCACTTTGCAATTGTCTTATGAAACTGTACACTAAATGAATCAAACTATAGTAATGTATCTGATGGAGTGATGCAGTAAATGATTAGTCTTACCTTTTATCCGCAAAGCTGACATAGCGGTATACAATCTAAACAAAAAATAAAAGGTGAAAGACAAAAAAAGTTTATCTGGCATCCAGGTTATGTATTATATCCCTGGTCATAAATGATTAGGTCTTCCGACTTCCGTCGGAAGACCTATTGTTTTCGTAACCGTGGAAAATTGGATCAGCGATTTCTCAAGAACCCTGTAAGCTAGGACAATGAAAGTTCTCCAACGTTACGTTTGGAGTAAAAGCTAGATTGGTCTTTTTTATTTTTGGTCTCTGTTATTTTTTTATCATGTTTTTTAGTAGATTCAAATATTTGACGGGAGCGTCGAATTACTCAAAAGGACCGAAAATTTCATGTTTTGCTATTTGTAAGCTTAAATATCTCGTATTTTGCTATCTACACTTTCCATTCTTTTTGAAAGTCGACAGCCATGCAAGATATGAAATGCTAGATGCACACTGTAACGATTTATTACGATGACGTCCTTCACCGTCCTTCATTTTTCCAAATTCAGAAGTTCATAGGAGGAAGACACTTTTTTGCTTATAATAGTAAACAAAAATTAAGCTTATGAAGTTTCCTAAAAATTTCAATATTATTATTTTTTATCCATATATCTGTCTTATTTAGTCTATCTGATTTTTCCTATCTCTTACTGTTGAAAAGAAATGAGCATCGAAATTTTGAGTTGGGTATTTCGATACACCTTCACGCCAACAGATCGGGCGCACACTAAAATTGGTAGTCCGAGTCCGACTCGAGAAAAGCAGTGTTGAGATTTTCAAATTCCGATTTCACGGCAATGATGAATATGCATTTCATAAATACATTTCGATATACACAATTTGATTTTAAAACAGTTGATTAATTTAGAAGAGATCAGCTACAAACCAGAATTTACACACAAAAAGTGGTAGTTTGATTCCGATTTCTAACCTACAAACCTGCTTCTAAACTTCAATAACTATATTTTGAACATCAAGTTTAATTTCTAATTCTAGCAAACGTTCGAACATAATTTTCGGTTGGTTTATTTACAAATTGATGAACAATTTCTCCAACATTCTTCCCTCCCCTCGTTTTTCGAAAACAGTTCTGTTTATATTGAACGATGTCGCCATGATGGAAATTCAAAATAAACTTTGAAAAAAGGGAAGGGGGGGGTTCCAAATTTGAACCTGCACAGCGAGAACCTCATGGTATAAATATATATATATTGAACGTAACTTGTTATTACCATTTCTCTTCTCAAGAAAATTGGTTCTACAGCTACGAGCTCGCCTTTTTTATGGGGGAAGGGGGCAGGAAGAATTTGCAAAAAAAAAAAATCCCGGCTCTGAAAAATGCTGAAAAAAATATTCCGGCCCAAATGGCCGGCAA
This sequence comes from Pinctada fucata, assembly GCA_028142955.1. Taxonomy (NCBI): domain Eukaryota; kingdom Metazoa; phylum Mollusca; class Bivalvia; order Pterioida; family Pteriidae; genus Pinctada; species Pinctada fucata. The sequence goes on from AP027115.1 coordinate 28,412,778, forward strand.
TTTTTTTTCCCGGACCATGCAAAAGTAAGGATACATTGCATGATATGGAAATTTTTGCTGGCCCTTTGTGCCAGACAATTTAAAGTCAAAAAATTAATTAATATAAATACAAACTGTTCACATAGCTGTATCTACCAGAGACCTAATACGCATAGGCACAAAAATCTAGAAAAGGTTCTATTTAAACATCATACAATCTGTCTGAAATTCGCTAATTGCAAAGAGACATCTGAAGGAACGGTTATTAACTCATACTCTGTAACAGCGGGGAGTTTAACTTACACAGACATTCACAACATTTGACAATTTGTTTAAATCCGGCCCGAAGAACCGGCGAAAATTTTTCTCCGACTCTGGTAATGGCTGAAAAAATGGCCTGCTCAGAAAATTGCTGAAAAAATTTTACCGGCTGGCAATAGAATTCCTGCCCCCCCCCCCCCCCCCCAAATCAAATGGTTGCTCACCAACAATTATCGGTTTGAAAATTTAATGTTACTGCTATTTGAAAACTGAAATATATAATATAAATACATGTAATGTGACGTCCTTCATATTTCCAAACCAAAAATTGCATAGGAGGAAGACACTCTTGTTGCAACCGCAACAAGAAACCTTTCTAGTTTTTTTTCTTATTCAGTCCAAAAGTTTTGAAATTAAATGAAGGCCAATGATGATGTCAACCATACATTTGACAAATGTTCATGTATGGTCTCAAATCGGCAAATATGATTATGTTGCTGTATCACTTGTACTTCTACTAATAGGTGTTTCAGATACGGAATCTTTTCTTCGTGACCTTGAACCCGTGAAATATTCAAGAAGGACAAAGGGAAAGTATTATCTTTATTAATCTATTTCAGTGGAAGCATCTACTAGTATTGCATAAAAAAGACACTCTTTAACAAACTGTAAACTTGTATACAGTAATGGAAGGTATTATGTAGCTACAGAGGTGAACGCAACCGGGTAAACATCGAGAGCAGTAAAAGATGATTATCAGGGAATACCGATACCTACTTTTAAAGAGTATCGGTAATTTACAAGACCGACTCTTCCAATGAATCTACCTTTCACTTATGAATGAATTTTCGACTGCTATTTTTAAAAGATTATCAGACTCATGGCTTGGTTCAGGAACGGATGAAGACTATGTATAGTATACCTACACCCCATCCCGGTCACATGGTTTGCGGTATGGATTGTTGTAATCCGTGGGTAGTATTTATAAACGGACATTGTCACAAAAGCAAAATGTTGATTCTATTCTAATGAGCGTAGAATCATTTGTGTGAAGAATTTATTTGTTTTCATGCGTGAAATATATATTTTAAGCTTTCCATTGTGCTCTCATCCATTGTGTGTTCAGATTTTACTTTTTTTTTAATCGCACCTGATTTCTTTTAAAATGTTTGTCAAGTGCGAAGTCCGGAGTTCCAAGTCCGAAGTACGTCAATTTGAAAAATGTCTATTACTGGCCGCAGCACTAGAAACCGCTACAAAAACAACGAAATATATCAATAGGATTACAGTATCGTTATCTCATTGGTAAACTGTAAATAAAACCACACACAGTTCGAGTAAATCAAGCGAACGATCAAACATTGAAAAGAAGAGTCCATCATTCGATTTCCAGAAAAGGGATGTACATCAATCCCCGAAAAATAGTCAAAGACGGGTTTATTCCTGATATGAAACATGTTTAAATTCTTTATTAAATCAAGAAATACGAAGCCCCAGAATATGTTTCCAGAGAGCAGCCCTCTTTAGAAAGAAAAGGAAATGATCTCCAGTATGACCATTCTGCACTCACCTAGCGGAACAAACACACAAGAGAGCGGCACATAAATGACATCAGACAAAACAACTAAAGTGATTTTCAGACATCGCCAAATTTGTTTTAATTGTTTGATTTATTTACTTTTGTACATATCTACTTGGTAAAAATATCGCAGCTCCTTTCTAGTATTGTCGTAGAGTTTCTGTTGAATACAATGTATGCAATTTCGTTGCAGAGTTACTTTTTAGATTTGAAAATGGAGGTTTGTAGATTTCCCTAAATGTATAGCTTTGTCCTTGGCAAGTACGTTGGTATATTTTAGGTTTTAGACTTCAAACAGGTTTATCATGTTTATATAAATTTAAAAAGTCAATGAACCATATCCTTGTTTTGGTCAAATGAAGTGGAAATCTATACATTGTATTTGGAAAGTCGCAAGAATCTAAGATTTATGTCCCAGAAATATTATTCTCTCGTTTATGGTGATATTTCATACCTCCCAATGACTTCCACATGAAAGTTCCCAAGGTATTTGTTGATGTAAAAGTTGCAAGGGCAACCACGCAGCAACCGGAATTAGTTCGATAATGGAAAGAAAAATGGATCATTCTTAGAAGTTGGTAAAATCTCTTCATGGTTTCAAAAAGATTTTGTTTCTTTGAATCGATGCTTAGAAACAGACCTTGCTCATGTTTAGATGAAGGCAAGAAACCTAAAATAATCAAAAAAGAAATTTAGAAAGAATATACCCAGGCTAAAAAAACAACAACAACAAACAAACAAACCGACAGTCATGAATCAAGGTAATTAATTTTCTATTCGTCCTTTCAAAATTCTTCTATTATGATTTTTATGAAGAAATAACATGATATCAGAAGACATTTCAAGAGGATGTAATTTTCTCACCTCCACTTTTCCATGACATTGAATCATTTCCCAGGCACCGACTGTAACGACTCGATCTTTGTCTAGTGACATTTCCCAGGCGTATCTATGATATCGACTGTTACCTTGACGACTCTTTGTCTAGTGACATTTCCCAGGCAACGACTGTAACGACTCGATCTTTGCCTAGTGACATTTCCTAGGCGTATCTATGATATCGACTGTTACCTTGACGACTCTTTGTCTAGGGACATTTCCCAGGCATATAGATCTATGATATCGACTGTTACCTTGACGACTCTTTGTCTAGTGACATTTCCTAGGCGTATCTAAGATATCAACTGTTACCTTGACGACTCTTTGTCTAGTGACATTTCCTAGGCGTATAGATCTATGATATCGACTGTTATCTTGACGACTCTTTGTCTAGTGACATTTCCTAGGCGTATCTATATGATATCGACTGTTACCTTGACGACTCTTTGTCTAGTGACATTTCCTAGGCGTATCTATGATATCAACTGTTACCTTGACGACTCTTTGTCTAGTGACATTTCCTAGGCGTATCTATGATATCAACTGTTACCTTGACGACTCTTTGTCTAGTGACATTTCCTAGGCGTATAGATCTATGATATCGACTGTTACCTTGACGACTCTTTGTCTAGTGACATTTCCTAGGCGTATCTATATGATATCGACTGTTACCTTGACGACTCTTTGTCTAGTGACATTTCCTAGGCGTATCTATGATATCGACTGTTACCTTGACGACTCTTTGTCTAGTGACATTTCCTAGGCGTATCTATATGATATCGACTGTTACCTTGAGGACTCTTTGTCTGGTGACATTTCCTATGCAGGCGTATCTAAGATACCGACTGTTACCTTGACGACTCTGTGTCTAGTGACATTTCCCATGCAGGCGTATCTAATATACCGACTGTTACCTTGGCGACTCTTTGTCCTCTGATATTTCCTAGGCGTATCTAAGATACCGACTGCTACCTGGACGACTGTCTGTATTAACACCAGTGGCTGGCAGCCAGATAACCCCAAAACAAGTAACTTGTAGCTTCAATATTAGTTTAATTTTAAATAACAAATAATTGAAAATTTCTTACGACCACAGCGGAACACGCCCAAAGTAATATGATTCTCTTAATAAGTCCTCTGTATAAAATTTCCATTATTTTTGTCGTATCACAGGCTGAAAGGTCGCCTGGCAATTTTTCGTATACATGTGCCTCTAATTTAGTAGTGCATACGCATACCCGGACGATCTTTCCGCCTATGGTTCTATGTTTTTTTTCCTCATCGTATCCCTTCTATGCTTCCATAGAAATTATTTAAGAATTGACTGTTCAATTTTGACAGTTAAAATATTGGAGTATGAACTTTGGTTTGTCGCATCACAAACGGCATGATTATGATCTATTGGTATCAGAATATCTTCCTACGATTTAGTTATTTCATAAGTGACAAGTTAATTGTGAAAATTCATGACATTATTTACTGTATCCTAATCGAGGCCGAGGTAGGTCGCCGTCTTTTGATCTCTCATTTTCTGTTTGCTGATAATATTTTTTTCTGAATTCTTCATCTCGGTGAAAAAACATCACTAGAAAAGTTTCTAGTTTCAATAATTCATAGGTTCAGAACGATTGTATGTCATTACATCTCATGGAAATTGTTTGAAACGGTGATCCTCGGTCCTTTTGAAGTTTTCATTCAAAAAACTTTTGCACGTTGACAGTCGTCAGCCATTGGAAAATTTCAAACCCGGGATGCTCGACCGTGTTACGATGGGATTGTAATTTTGAAGAAAATAGATGGAAGATTCTGTTTCTCTCGTAACTTTACTTCATTTTTGTCCATAGTTAAAATTTAATAAAAATTAAAACAGGGAATGGCCTATGGGGCTCCAAAAACAGGCGCATATCAACCGAAAAACGCTGTAAAAACCGCATACATCGGTGCATCATCGAAATTGACATACAATTTTCATCAATTCTGATATCGTATTCATATCTAAGGGCTACTGTTAACAAAAATATGTTTGTTTTTGCATTTTTATCATTCAAAAGCCGATCTTAGCAACATTGAAAGATTTTGATGAAAGTAGTTCCAGCTCATCCGGTATTTTTTTTCGTGTTCATTGGGGCATGAACGTGTATTTTGAACCAATCAAAATGCGTAGATTGGTGTAAACAAACATGTTTGGAAATTATTTTGATGTACGAGTAATATCAATCCACGAATATCTTTAACGCGAAAGGATCAGACACATAATATCTTCAGCCTTTTTATTTCTGTTCTTCAAATTTCGTCACGTCAGTCTAGCTTAGATCGATTCCAGTGAGAATTTCTGGCTGTATCCTTGTATGGCACTGTATAATTTTGTTATTGTCTTTGAAATCTTTTATCTTTGATAATCCTTTTTGTCGTTTTTTTTTTTTATTTCGCTCTCTTATATTCTGTTGCTATAGTCGACTTGAAAATTTCAGAACCTAGAAATGTCCTTTCCTATGAACTTTTTTTGATGATTCTTATCTATGGGATAGTTCTGAACGATTCTAGCTTGGTTGCCACCCTGGCAACCTTGGGCAACTCTTTTTATCGCCGGAAATCCAAAATGGCCGCCAAATGCCTTCCACCAATAGATGAAATTAAATTCTTTCTTTGAATATTAAGTGTGGCACATCAAATCAGGGGTTTTGAGGGTCAACAAACCCATTTCCGATGTCATTTTTACAATTTGAGTTTATTCAGGACTAAAATTCAAGATGGCCGCCAAATTTCAACCTCATTATGTGAATATTTCAATAAAATGTTCGTGTAACACATCTTATTTATAGTTGCAATTGTCCTAGAATACATTTATTTTGCTGTTGTGGTTGTTTTCTGTTAACACATGCTTCAGGGACAACTCTGCTTATCGTGGGAAATTCAAAATGGCCACCAAATAGTCTCCTACTACTGTGTAAAATGTAATAATTACTTGATATATCAAGTGCAGCACATCTAATCAAGGCTTTTAAGGGTCAAATCCATATCTGGTGTCATTTTGCTTATTAGTTCATTAAAGGCTAAACATAAAATGACTCCTCACTTCAATATTCCCATTTCGTTACGAATAACTGGTGCATCTTATCACTGACGAGTGTTTATTGCTCGAAACGTGCATGTCTGGTTCCTGCTGTAAATTTATTTGCTCTAAAATGATGCTAATGAATTTGAAGACGTTAAACATTATTTGTAATCCCAAAGGTGGTATAATCCACGTGTAATTTCCTTTTGTCGATATGAGCTTACACATGCACTTTTTACATAAATTGCACATTCTCAAACCGTAAAAGAAAAGAATCTTTTTTTATCATAAAAATATGAAAGATAAGAGTCGACCTGAAGCAAGAATCTTCATCATAGGGCTATGGATTGTCAAAATATCATGTCAAATACTTAAGTGATTGTCCTATTTGAAAGTCTGCAAAAGGAATTCAAAGGAGCAAAGTTCTTCCAGGATTTCTGCATGATCTGTATTCTTGACATAGATCATTTTCCCTGTCACTGTTCTTTTGACTTATGCTCCTGTTCTGTTCTAGATTCATTTCAAGCTTGTCACACTGACTACGTCTTACTCTTCAACCAAATACTCTGTGTTGTAAGAAAACATTTGGAATGGAAACCTGTTTAAGATTTGTGATATAGAAACAACCTTCAAACTGTACGGAACACTGATTTCCAAGACTATTGCTTTCAAGATAGATTTCACCCACTTGAGTTTTACATGCCGAAACATACGGAGTACCATTTCATCTTACCACAGTTGATGATTCCTCAGATTCAATTTTGAATCACTGTAGAGAAAAACGGAGGGAATCTCCAACCAGAAGTTAAAATTATCCTAAGATGTAATAATAGGAGATGAAATTTTGAAAGGCCTGTTCATCTACAAACTTAACCGGCCTTATGAAGAGAAAGGAGCGTGCTAACCCTGTTACTATTGGGCAGCCTTCTTTACTTAGAAGAATACATTCTATGCACCAGACATGCATGATTCGGACAGTGAATGCTCATTAGTAAGACTTCCAGCCAAAATGAGTCAAAGAAGCATATATAATTAATGTTGTTTTGCCAAATTTGAAGACATTCTATTCTTACAAAGTTCCATTTTAACTATAAATAGCTAGGATAGAGATGCAAGGTTCAGAATTTCATTGCAAAATGGTACATGTCATCATTAACGTTATACATAAATATAGTAGATAGCTCAACTCAACATAAATAACACCGGGGGACTGTTGTAAAGAAAACATCAAACACTTTCTATTGCATTCTTGCCGATTGGAAAAAAAGCTATACAGGCCAAGCAAAGAAATTGCCGTGATGGTCAAAGAGGCAAGATAGCCAAGTTACCTCGAGTTTACTTGCTTACTCTAGAATCCCCTGCGTCAAACAAATTGGTCTTATATCAACATGATTCATAGGGAAACTTTATTTTTGTCTTTTGAGTACCATTTTAATGAAACAAATGACATGTCTAACTTTGCATTACATTTTGACGAATCCTAGTCTGTTAAGCTGAAACCATCCAATCTTACATGTCACTCTTATTCACTTTTCATTACATAGTAAATCTTATGAAATATGAGCTTGTGCTATTTCTTTACATTTAACTCAGTGGAAGGGGACTATTTGGCGGCTATTTTGAATTTCCCCCGATGAAAAAAGTTGTCCTACAAGTATGTGTGAACTGGAAACAACCATTACAGCAAAATAAATGTATTCAAGGATCGTTATAACTACAAATAAGATGTGTAACACGACTGTTTTTAATTGAAATATACACATTGTGCCATAATGAGGTTGAAATATGGCGGCCATCTTGAACTTCTAGCCTAGAATAAGCCCAAAATGTCAAGATGACATTGGAAATGAGTTTGTTGACCTTCAAAACCCCTGATTTGATGTGCCACACTTAATATCTAAAGAAAGAATTAAATTTCACCTATTGGTGGAAGGCTTTTGGCGGCCATTTTGAATTTCCCCGATAAGCAGAGTTGTCCCAGAAACATGTGTCAGCTGAAAACAACCCAAACAGCAAAATAAATGTATTCTAGGACCATTGCAACTACAAATAAGATGTCTTACACAAACGTTTTATTGAAATATTCTCATTGTACCATCATAAATGAGATTGATATTTGGGGGCCATCTTGAATTTTTAGTCCTGAATGAACTCAAATTGTAAAAATGACATCGGAAATGGGTTTGTTGACCCTCAAAACCCCTGATTTGATGTGCCACACTTAATATTTAAAGAAAGAATTTAATTCCATCTTTTGGTGGAAGGCATTTGGCGGCCATTTTGAATTTCCGGCTATAAAAAGAGTTGCCCAAGGTTGCCAGAGTGGCAACCAAGCTAGAATCGTTCAGTACTATCCCATAGATAAGAATCACCAAAAAAAGTTCATAGGAAAGGACATTTCTAGGTCGGCCACATGTTATATAAGGTTGTCAAATCGACTACTAACAAAATCAATTTCAAGACTTTTCCTCGTTTCATCGCGGCATATTACCTAAACTATCGTACTTTAGTCAACCTAAGGAAACTAGTAAGCGATATAATTTCTATATTACTCACCATATGAGAATCGAGGAGACATATCATCTAGTATATAAATATTAAAAAACAAACAAGCAACATATCCCCCAACCCCGCCACCTCTGCCGGAGTCAAGGGGTAATTTTTGTTGATTTTTACCGAAAATGGGCCAAAATATAGGGTTTTATGGAATTGCTTGGGTCAGATTCTACCGGGGTTGGGGCGGAGGCCCCTTCCGCACCCCCTGTCCCCGCCAATGATAAGTAAACATCAAAGGATTTTTTTTCAGACCAGCGGTTAGCTGCCCCTTGGTGAAAAAGTCCGTCTCATTTCGGTAACATTCGGTGATTTCCGGAGCGCTTCGTTGTAAACATGGATGATTCGATGTTGATGAGGTAGACTATTGAGTAAGAAAAGGCAGTTTTGTAATCGGTTGGTACATTATTTTGACCATAGGCCTTAGAAATAAATCGTCTGAATCATGATGAGGAATTGAATCTAAGAGAAATCACGATTTGCTCGAATTTTCTCTGACCGCCATCTGTTGATCGTTTGTTTCTACCCGTCTGCGGTGTATGTGCATTGTAATGATGCAATGATTATGCTAGCTTCCTAACTTCTTTAACATCCATGTAATGGTAAAGAACAATGTCGAGTGCAGTCACAGAAATGGCAGCACTTTTCACATTCTTGCAGTACTGTAGATTTAACGTATCCAATGTACAAATGAATATCTTGCGAACGTCTCATCCATTTAAACAGTGTTAAAATTATCTCGGCAATCCTCAGCAGTGTCTCAAGAGTTTCCGTGGCTTGAGCAACGGTCCGCATGTTGACTTTTGATGATAGAAACCATTATTCATGTTGTGTTAGATATATTTACTGGTCGGGTACATATTATTGCCACTCAGGGATTAATCTACCTCTGCGTCCTGCGTCTCTGACGCATAAAAATCGCCCAGGACCCATTGATTTCCGATCGCTGCGTCCCACAGTGCGCATTGTTCACTTTCGTATAATGCGTCCGTTTTAACTCATTTTGTTCAAAGTCGAGAAATAAGATGTAAACGTCTCTTGTTCATATTTAGACAACTCTTTTAAACCTTAGACAGATCTGTGTTATCGTATGAGAAATCATTGCGGAGCAACATTTTTTTATTTTTAAATTAAAAGTAATATGCACATGATGCAGTCCGACACGAGTCTAACTTATTTATATCATTTGGATACAGATATATATATTTATGAAAAATTCCTCCACTGTAAACTTTACATGACATTATGAATCAATCTAATGAAATCGTTTAATTCACACCATCAGCGTACCGTCTTTGTAATGACAATGATGACAATTAAACCGTATAGAATTGGTTTGTTTGGAAAACGGTTTACTATACACATATACGAAGTATCGCTGACTAAATAAACAATCAATATACTTATTTCGGCAAAATTAGATTGAAGTTGAAGAATTAGACATTTTTTGTGAAACATATAACGATCTCAAGGACATAAAACGCCGCGAGCAGGTCAGCTCACTTGTATTCGCGAACTTAAAACGCCGCGAAAAAAGAAGATTTGTAGAAATTGGGACGCATTAATTTCTGCTGGGACCCATTGTTTTGGCTGGGGACCCATTGGCCAAGTTTCATTGCGTCCAAAGGACCCATTAAGATCAAATTGTAGATTAATCTCTGCCACTTCATTTATATCTCTGCATATTGTTGATGTAGGAATTAAATTTTTTTACTATACATCTTTGAAACATGAAATGGTATGTATACAAAATTTCAAATAATTTCATAACCTGCAAATACTGAATTTTATGATCATGATGATAGAAAGTTGGTAAACATGGTAAATCTGAATGTATTTTCCCCGCCACTCCGGGGAAAGGGTAGGTCACTTCATCTTCCTATATCTCTTTGGTTTTTGAAATTTTTGTATGAATTTTTCACAGACGAAAAGAAGAAAGTTCAAAGATTCAAATAATGTGAACTTGGTCGAAAAAGTTTAGGATTTTCAGTAAGAACAGGTAGAGGTGGCGATAATATGTACCCTCCCTTCTTTCAAACTAGGTGCAACCCTTAAGTTCACAGAGCACCAGTAAACAAGAACCAATTGTCAGATTTTCATGAAAATTGGAAGAAATGTGCATCAAGGGTTCCTCATCCTTCTGTGCAAATTTCATCAAATTTCATAAAGAAATAAAGATTTTAGAGCAAAAAATTTTGAAAAAAGTGGCGATAATATGTGCCCGACCAGTAGGTAAAAATATGCAATAATTCTTACTGTAGGGATGTTCGAGTGACGAAAAAGTGACGTCACACTGTGCATGCGCATGAAAATTGGTTGGCAAAAAGTGGTTCTCTTATATATATGTATAGCAATGTTCGAAATAGGACATTTTGTGCTGACTTCCAGGTTTTGAGTCTTATTTTCTCAGGTGATTTTTTCATAATTCCTCTTTGGGAATTTCAGGGTGATTTTTTGGGAAAAATAGAGGAAATTTGGCATTGGGAAGGGGCCAAAATTCGGACCCAAAACAAGGGAAAAAAAACCCTGCTAGCTGAAAATAAATTTCTTAAGAACAAAAGAAAAAACAAACATATTCCGACTTCTGACAGTACGAAACCACCCGAGACGAGAAAAGCAATCAGAGTGAAACGTCTTGTTTAAAACCGGAAATGTCAGATTTCCCGTGGTTACGCCGCCTTGTTGATGCTTTATCGTTACCTGATTTACGAAAAATATTTTCAATAAATTTAACTGATAAACAAAAATTGGGTATAACATATACGTCTACTTGAAGTCGAAAAAAAATTTAAATGGCAATATCCAGCATCTCCGCAGCAACTCGGTCTGCGAGGGGACGAAAGTTTTTGAAAGCATAGTAGTACATTCTCATTCTTTGATTCAGCATATTTTCTCAATAAGATATGTGTATACGCGTTAGGCCATATAAAAAAAAAATCCTGGTTCTCAGACACCGCCGCGCGCTCAAAATTCCTCCCGATGAGACGTTTTTATCGTGGGAAGGGAAAAAAATAGCCGCCGCCCGCCAGATTTCTCATGCTGATAAATATAATTTTCTATTAATAGAACAGGGATTTCTGTACAACCGAAAAGTAGAAATGTCTGTTTCAGTACAGCGCTTTACGATTTAATGGCGCTTGTCGGTTTTGTTAAGACCTTACACGACCAAGACGCTTAGGTGCTCTGACTTCTGTGGAGGGAAATACTGTACTTTGTTATTGTACACAAGATGCAAAATGGCGACCCGGGGGGGGGGAACGAGTGATTGTCAGCTTGAAGGTGAATTTTAAAATTGCAGACTGGGCTGAAGCATTCTTGGCTCTGTAAAAATGAGAAGAGTTGAGTATGGTGAACATTTACAACAAATATAGTCACTATAGATCACAGTCTCTATAATTAATATCTGAATAAAAAATTGTGCTTAAGTAGTTTTCGGAAAATAAAAACAAAAAATAAAAACCCTACCTACCTACCCATATTTTTTAGATCAATTATCTGAGAACCAGAAAATTTTTTTTGCATGGCCTTACCATAAGGCCTTTGCAGTGAGCTTCGCTCGCTATAATTCATCAATTTGTCAAATCCAACCTATACAGTGTATCTCCTATACACAAGACATTGATCTGACACCTGCCATTTACCTTGATTTTTGTTGGCTGTCCAGGTAGATTTTTCACCCAGGCGCCGCGGCGGAACCAATGATCCGCAAAGGAGAGAAAGCCACTGCATGTGATCTATCCATTTCATATTTCAGTTTTTGATATTTTGATTAAGCGACACGGATGAAACAACAAAACCATTTTGGGGGGGGGGGGGTTAAATACTAACATTAATTTGTCTTTTAGTTGGAAATACAACCCATTTATACATCGATCATAATCATATAAAAGTTGGAACAGTGGATCAATATTCAATATTTCTCATATATATCTCAAGATTTATTTATTTATTTATTTATTTATTTATTTAAACAGGATAATTGCTTAAATAATTCCGAAAATTAGATAGATGGAAGTCCGAAATCTATTCTTGAGATTCTTTTCAAATATTGGATGTTTTAACAGTCGAGGTGCAAAAGATGGAAATAGAATGATAGGATTTTATATGGTTTGAGATCCCTCTCTTTAATTCATATTAACATTTATCATTTATTTTTAAGGTGTATTTTAATCTTATCTTTCATTTTTAATTCTTGAATGTCTCTTTTTATCCCAACGATTTTAGGAGTGCGACTGCCCAAACTTACATTGCTTCTTTTGGCATTCTGAAATTCTAATCTTGAGGGCCCCCCCCCCCCCTTCCTCCAGCAAGCAAAAAGTTAGATAAGATAGATGTCAATTTAAAAAAAAGAATTCCATATTCAAAGTAAGAAAATTACTGAAGGAATATAAAAAGAGAAAAAGAAAATTTTTCATTGTTATTACTATGACCGGTTTTATCTATAAATTGGAGACAGTCATGAGAAAAAAAAACAAAACAAAAACAAAACAAAAAAGCTAAGAAAATTAGTACTCTTTATTTCATTAAACGTTGTCTGTGAGTTAAATTTTTTCGGTTTTGCGTTTTCAAACAGTTCGACATTAATTGTGGTCAAACTATTCCCCTCTTTCCATCCCGTTCAAATGCTCTGCCTTAATTACATCACAACTAATATAGCCGGGAACGTTGCATGTTTGAGGGATAGGTGTGTACTTGTCAAAACAACTGGTAATGAGGCGGGTATGTTACACCTAATACAGGAGCATAAAAATGGGACACTATGAATTACACCAGCTTCTTTGAAAAGCAAAATTTGAAAAAGAAAAAATTTATCGATTCTTGCCCCCCCCCCCTCCATCAAACAGCAGTCTAATATACTAATAAACACAGCAGGATTTCTTTATTGCTGTGATTAGAATGGTCAGTGTCACAGCAGGACTTGTCAATAAAATAATAATAGGAAAGTAGCGCATATTAGAGCATCAATTGTCGATTTATCCCCGGGTATTACGTTTATTAGCCGAGTTGCAAAACTCGGCTCTTAATTTGATGTGAGACGGGCGGGCAAGCGGGCGGGTGGTTGGGCGGGCGGGAGGGCGTCAACAATTGGTTTCCGGACTATATGTCAACTACGAAAGAGGCTATAACAATGAAACTTCATACACTTACTCACCATTAGTCAAGGATGAGCCCTATTGATTTTGGGGTCAAAAGGTCAAAGGTCAAGGTCACAGGACTCAGATGATTGAAAATGGTTTCCGGACCATATTTCAGCCTGTATTGCACCTATAATCATGAAACTTGCCAGAAATGTTTCCCTTGAATCAAGGATGAGCCCTATTGATTTTGGGGTCAAAAGGTCAAAGGTCAAGGTCACAGGACTCAGATGATTGAATATGGTTTCCGGACCATATTTCAGCCTGTATTGCACCTATAATCATGAAACTTGCCAGAAATGTTTCCCTTGAATCAAGGATGAGCCCTATTGATGTTGGGGTCAAAAGGTCAAAGGTCAAGGTCACAGGACTCGGATGATTGAAAATGGTTTCCGGACCATATTTCAGCCTGTATTGCACCTATAATCATGAAACTTGCCAGAAATGTTTCCCTTGAATCAAGGATGAAGCCTATTGATTTTGGGGTCAAAAGGTCAAAGGTCAAGGTCACAGGACTCTGTTGATTGAAATTGGTTTTCGGACCATATTTCAGCCTGTATTGCACCTATAATCATGTAACTTGCCAGAAATGTTTCCTGTGAATAGAAAATGACCACTTTTGATTTTGGGGTCAAAAGGTCAAAGGTCAAGGTCACAGGACTCTGATGATTGAAAATGGTTTCCTGGCCATATTTTAGCCTGTATTGCACCTAAAGTCATGAAACTTGCCAATAATGATTCCCATGAATCAAGAATGACCCCTATTGATTTTGGGGTCAAAAGGTCAAAGGTCAAGGTCACAGGACTCCGATGATTGAAAGTGGTTTCCGGACCATATTTCAGCCTGTATTGCAATTATAATCATGAAGCTTGCCAGAAATGTTTCCCATGGATCAAGGATGACCACTATCAATTTTGGGGTTAAAAGGTCAAAGGTCAAGGTCACAGGACTAAGATGATTAAAAATGGTTTCCCGACTGAATTTGAGCTTGTATTGCACCTGTAATCATGTAACTTGCCAGAAATGTTTCCAGTGAATAGAAAATGACCACTTTTGATTTAGGGGTCAAAGATCAAGGTCACAGGACTTAGGTAATTGAAAATGGTTTCCAGACCATTTTTGAGCCTGTATTGCACCTATAATCATGAAACTTGCCATTAATTTTTGGGTCAAAAGGTCAAAGATCAAGGTCACAGGAAAATCTGTATCCTTGAAAATATATTACACGCTGATATAGAATAAAGAGAAGACCATTTCTTGATCCAGAAATTTTCATTTAGGACCACAAAATGTTGTTACAAACCATACACATTTCATGTTAGTCTGCATATTCATACTTACATTCCAGTTTTGCAACTCGGCATTTTGCATCTTCGATGCATTTTGAGCTTATTTCCCTTCAGCTGCCATCCGTTTTTGTCAACCAGCCTCGTTTTCGCGAGACCCATGACGTCACGGCGAACATCCCTATATAATACACTTGATATATATATTTGTACAATGGATACCTTAATTTCAATGGAAACTGAGGAGCTTCTTTACTTTTTATCTAAGCTTGTTGCGCTTAGATAAAAAGTAAAGAAGCTCCTCAGTTTCCATTGAAATTAGCAGTACTAGTGTCAAAGCAGTAATGATTTTAAAGGTCTATTCACGATAACTTTGATTTGTTCAATTGAGACATGAAACTTTGAACAACTAATGGTTGGCATATGTCTCAAATATTTATTGAATATTTATCAAAAAAATTCATACTACTTTCATTAGAGCTGAAACGAATATTCGGATATTCACGAATGAATTGTTTTAAGCGAATATTCGAATGGAAAATTGGTATTTGAATATTCTATAGTATATATCATGCAATATACATGTATGTAGTCCCATAATTATACAGAAAAGAATGAAAGTAAAGCATTGTGTAACCAAAGTTTACGAGACGCTGTTATTTCTACATACGTGGAAACCAATATCAAATGACACACTTACGTTTGCACAAATGGTAGGGCTGAGTATCGCGGGTCAAATTGGTATTGCGATATTTGGAAAAATATTGCGATATATTGCAATATTTTATAACATCGAGATTTCTAATGATTTTCATTTTCCTACTTCAATTTTGATTTCAAAATTTTATTTAAAAATCTGAAAATTTCTTCATTACATGTATACCGGTATATAATGGTGGACATTTGCAGACAAATTTGACAGTCCTCCTATTACATTCAAAGTCAATAATACATGCATGAGTATTCGGTTGAAAGGAATTAAAATTCATCAAAGATGATAATTTTGCTGGGACATCGGCTGACACTCATGGACATGCAGACAGTGCGAAAAGTCACTGGGAAACGTAAACTACTCTGATTAAATAAATGACAGGAAAGGAGAACGTCCCTGAATTTCAAGACACAACAATGTTGTACATGTAAACAATCTGCCAACCATTAACTAGACACTTGCTAAGAATCGAGCTAACATGGTAAAGTCTTTCTTGCAAATAAGTATACCAATGATTATTTACTTTCCTTGACATGTGCAGTTTGTTCGTTAATGATCTGCCTTTGGCAATTAAAAATGACCCTATTGTTGTATTTTGAGTAGTAATTCAAGTTCACTTATAATTTTCAAAGAAACAACATAAAAATATGAAAATAGAAAATATCGTCAAAAACCGGTTTTTGAAAATAAATACCATGGTACGTATTGTGAAGCTTCGTATCGCAATATACAAGTACCACGATAAAACTGCTCAGCCCTAACAAATGGTCAGTATGTTGCATATTATTTTAAACATGCATAGGGCTGTTGTTTGTCATTTGCATTAAATTGATAAATGATAAAGACACGTCAATGTCTTTCTATTCATAATATACATGTAGATTTTTCAAGGGTCATGTACCCTGTGTCCCCCCCCCCCCTCCCTCTATCCTGCTGTCATATTATTAAAGAATTTATAACAACTAGAAGTCTCTGACGAGACTAAAGCTCTCCTGGTTGTTTAGTAAAATTCATAAGTAAATGACACAACTATTTTCTAAGAACCTAGGGCAGTAGGGTAAGAGACTAAAAAAGTATATCTTTATCAAGCGCAAGTCAAAACATAATGAAAAAATCTTTTCATCAGTCATACTTTCGAAGTAATGGGGTTCAGAAACTTACATAGAGTTGTATACTAGAAAATGACCACATCCTTTTTCCAAGACCCTGGAGGTCCGAGGCTAAAACTAATTATCAAGTGGATAATCAAACCAGATAGTGACATACCCTTTACATATGTATTATGCAAAAAGAATTTATACTCTATCGATTATGGACTCTGAGTATTAGTGTTCACAAGAATGCGTAATATATATAACATACCGGGTGTTTACACGTAGGAGAAAATGACCACACCCAATTTTCCAAGGCCCTCAATCTCAAACAAAACATCAGGTACATGTGCAAAACTTGACCACAGACCCATCATGTTGCAAAAAAAATGACTTTGTATCCTTTATACATGTACTTTCTAAGAAATGATGACCACAGAATTAAAGTAAGTTAAATATACCGGGGTATAGGAGAAAATGACAACACCATTTTCCTAAGACTCTGGGGGTAAGGGACTCAAATGAAATATCAGGTGCACAACTAGATCATCAACCTTTTATATTGCAAAAAGAATTAACTTTCTATCATTTATACTTTCTGAGAAATGGTGACCACAAGATTACATAGACTAGAGTTATATAGGAGAAAATGACCACACCTACTTTCTAAGACCCTGGGGTCAGGAACTCAAACAAAATATATTGTCACAGGAGCTAGATGCCAACAACCCTCAATTACATCCGCCTCTTCCCATGTCTCTCTAGTCAAAGTGCAAGGAAAATCACGATTCATTTCGGAAATATAGTGGCTAATTTGATCAATATTAATAAAATTTGCAAAAGAAACCGTATTTGCTATATCCTTTCTTTCCAAAAATGTATAAAACTTCGAAATATTCCATCGCAAACCATCGTAAGCAAGCCATTAAACGTGATCGATCGACAGAATGGACTCATCTTTTTCATGTGCAACGTCAAAGTAGACTGGAGATACGTAATGTTACTAGGAAAGCTTTTCTCTGATTGGTCAAGTATATTTACGGTAGGAAGCAGTAAATTTAGAATAGAAAATGTCAATACATGAGACATAACAATAAACGGCAATTTTTTTGGTAAGAAATGTATTTGTAGATCAATTTTTTTTTTTACAATTCCTAAACAAGGAATATGGACCTTATCATAGAAAAGAATATATAACAAAAAGATATTCGATTCAAGATAGGGAAATCCCCTCTCTGTATCTTTTTCTAAACTTCTGGTCTACTTTGACATTGCAGAGAAGAAAATGGCCTGTTTTACAGAGTTTTAGGGTGTATTGCGTTGATATATTTAAAATTTTTTATAACTTTTCTGGTAGTTTTAAGATAATAATAAATTTATTTGCTAAATACATTTATTTTGAGAAATTTGATGTTCAAGCAAGGCTGTTAGATTTCATTCAATATGGATAGTGAATGTCCTTCATATATATAAGGAAAGTAGGGGCAGATATTCTTGTGGATGGTTTGCATCGAGCTCCTGTGTATATTGTGTATAGCTTGATCATAGATGTATACTTAGTATATCAAAAAGAATTAACTTTGTATTATCTATACTTTCTGAGAAATGATGACCATAAGATTACATTGAGTTATATATATAGAAGAAAATGACCACACCCAATATCTAAGACCCTGGGGTCAGGGGCTTAAACATAGATCTTGAACAGTGCAAAAAGAATTTAACTTTCTATCATTTATACTTTCTGAGAAATGGTGACAAGATTGCATACGGTTATATAAGAGGAAATGACCGCACCCATTTTCTAAGACCCTGGGGGTCAGGGGCTCAATCAAAATATCTTGTGCACAACTCAATTATAGACCTATAATATAGCAAAAAGAATTAACTGTGTATTATTTATACTTTCTGAGAAATGGTGACCACAAGATTACATTGAGGTCTATAGGAGATAATAATAATGACCACACCCATTGCCTAAGACCCCAGGGGTCAGGGACTCAGATGAAATATCAGATGCACAACTAGATCATAGACCTTTAATATTGAAAAAGAATTAACTTTCTATCATACATGTATATACTTTCTGAGAAATGGTGACAACAAGATTAGATAGAGATATACAGGAGAAAATGACCACACCCATTTATAGGAGAAAATGACCACACCCATTTTCTAAGACCCTGGGGGTCAGGGGCTCAAACAAAATTTCAGGTGCACATTTAGACCATTGACCAATTATGTTGCAAAAAGAATTAACTTTCCATCACCAACAGTTTCAGAGGACTTGAAACCACATGAAATGTTTAACGGACAGACAGACGGACGCCTTTCTGAGAAATGGTGACCACAAGATTAGATAGAGATATACAGGAGAAAATGACCACACCCATTTATAGGAGAAAATGACCACACCCATTTTCTAAGACCCTGGGGGTCAGGGGCTCAAACAAAATAGCAGGTGCACATTTAGACCATAGACCAATTATGTTGCAAAAAGAATTAACTTTCCATCACCAACAGTTTCAGAGGACTTGAAACCACAAGAAATGTTTAACAGACGGACACTGGACACAGGTCATAGACCAGTATTGCTAAAAATTGATGTTTAATGCTGTAACTTTCAGACATCTTTTTTTGGTCACCCCAAAGCATGCAAAGGAAATCCATAGTCGTTTTGACCGGGAAGGGGGGGGGGGAGCATTTACACATCATCATGCGAAGCATAGCGACACTTAGGGATCACTTTGTCTGTTGTCCGTCTGTCACAATTGGATGTCACATTCTATAAAAGTGATTCCTGAGTGTCGCTATGTTTTGCAGGCAACACATGCATTCCTTTGAGTATGATTTTTTTTTTGCATCATGATGGGTATATGTTGTAGTTGTGCACCTGATTATTAGTTGTAAGGTTAGTTACCGTACTGACCGTCTACAGAACTTTGTCGGGTTGATCAAGCCCATAGAAGGCGAGGCAAAGTGGACGGTCAGTAACAAACCTAATAACTGTTTTATTTTGTCAAGGACCAAAACCTCCATTTTTTTTTTGCAGAAAATTGGCGTTTCACAACTCCTCATACGGTAATGGCGGAATTGCTGACGGTCTATAGAAATTGAGACGGTGTGCATGTGACGTGATTTACGCTCTCTGATTGGTTCAAAGTAGTCCATTGCAAAATAAAGTTTTGTTTGACCCCCTGACCCCAGTGTCTTAGAAAAATTAATGTCTTTATATAACTCTAAGTAATCTCTTGGTCACCATTTCTACGAAAGTATTTAAATGATAGAAAGTTAATTCTTTTTGCATCATGATGGGTCTATGGTCTAGTTGTGCACCTGATATTTTGTTTGAGCATGAGGGTGGTAGATATTGGGTGTGGTCATTTTCTCCTATATAACTCTATCTAATCTTGCGGTCACAATTTCTCAGAAAGTATAAATGATAGAAAGTTAATTCTTTTTGTAATATTAAAAGTCAAACTCTATGATCTAGTTTCGCATCTTATATTTTGTTTGAGCACCTGACCCCAGGGTCTCAGTTCGGGAAAACTCAAAATTCGGCAACGTTGTCAAATTCGGCAATATATTGCCGAATTCGGCAACATTACAGCAAAAAATCAGGACTGAAAATACAGATTTAGTGTCTGATTTAACATTGGTTGTAATGGGCAACTTTTTAATTGCTTTACAGAATATTTTTTCAATTGCTCAAAAACATGTAGAATGGTGAATTATTCAAGAAACTGGCAGCATATACATGCCGATTTTTCTAGTTTAATGCTGATTTATTAATCAGTGAAAAACTAAAGTTTATTAAACAGTGAAAAACCTAAAGTTGCCGAATTCAGCAATGAGTTGTTGAATTTGACAACGTTGCCAAATTTTGAGTTTTCCTGGACTGGTCTTAGAAAATCGGTGTGGTAATTTTACTTGTGGTCTCAGAAAGTATAAATGATAGAAATTTTTAGAAAAATCAAGACACCACCTGAGTACAAATTGTGCTTCAGAAAGGCTGCAACAATTTACAATACATGTTCATGTATTTGTTGCAGATTTACAGAAAGGGGGGGGGGTTCGTCTTGTACATGTACATTGTACTGTACTTCCGGTATCTGGGATACCTTTTGTGAGTCAAGTGACCTGTTTGAAACTAATAGAATGTTCAAAATGATTAAATGTTTGTGCAGCTTT
This sequence comes from Pinctada fucata, assembly GCA_028142955.1. Taxonomy (NCBI): domain Eukaryota; kingdom Metazoa; phylum Mollusca; class Bivalvia; order Pterioida; family Pteriidae; genus Pinctada; species Pinctada fucata. The sequence goes on from AP027115.1 coordinate 28,433,500, forward strand.
GATGATTACAGTAACCATGGTAACTGGTGCTTTTATCGTAATGGACAGTATGTATAATTGTAGTTTCTTTCTTTTAGGCTAGATAGACTAACTGTGAAGAGTTAAGAAGAATAGAAAGAGGAATCATGAGGTAAGTCCTAACTATACCGGTATACATGTATATATTAACATTTATCATGTTCAAAGCGCAAGAAAATTTACCTATCCTTCCCTGCCAGGGATTCAATCCCACTACCTACAACACCTTCCTGGCAATCATGAGGCGGCATGCTATCCACTACACCATCTTGACTTCACAAAAATGAAGTTTTGATGGCAAGGGTCTATCGTATCAGACTCGTGATCACTCCGTAGTCGACGGCTTTTGGGATTTACTCTATGTGGGTGGATGGATCTGGATGGATCTGGATGGATCGCCCTAGGGGTAATGCAGCACTGAAATACATTTATCATGGTTATGTACATGTATCAACGCATGTACATGTATGAGAACAGTTGTTCTATTTCTATCATTGTTACGTTGTAGACAGCAACACATGTGTTTATATCCCTGTACTGTACCTTATATTGTCCATTAACGGGACTTTTAATTCAGGAAAAGAAATACAAAATAAGAGTTCATCTAAATATTCTTCATAACACGACAACTCGTATCACATGATCAGACTTATTGCCGATCACAACTCTGAAGCAAATTGAAGTAAACAAAGAGGACTTCATACGTCACACATTGCTGAAAACCCTGTGATTTGATTGGTTCATGCTGAAAAAAATCATGCAAGCGCTACGTGTTACTGGTAATTGCACAAAAACTATTCAAAATTTAAAGCAAGGGAGAAAAGTTGATATACTATATGCCAATACCTCATTTAATGGCAAACAATACAAATGTCCTTTCATCAAGTGAAGAAAACAACATGCTCATATTTCTATTGTACATTTGTAGGCGTACATACTTAAAGCAAATTATACTCAACGATCAACACTAAATACTAGGAATAACTAAATTACAAATCATGCATGTGCATTTTATAGCACATACAGATATTCTATATAATATATTAATTTTAACTTTTCAGTAAGCATGGTTATTCAGGAGCTAATTATGACAAGTGGGTGGAGCGTACGGAGACGTCTACGATACACAAGATGAAAGAGACATTCTGGACGACAAAACAAGCCGTCATACAGAAACTGGGTAAAAAAGAAGACGAGCATGTCGTAGCATCTGATCATGAACTGGACAGTAAACTAGAGGTAACTATATAAGTCTATATGGGTAGGAAGGATTTCCTTACACACTTATGATCAAAGTCACTAAAAATAATTATAAATACATATGTACAATACAGTAATATGTGTAGAGAACATGTTATTAATGTTGTATATCAGAAGACATTTAGGAATCAATAATGAGAAAACGATTCTACATCCGAAAACAATATTCTATGAAATATGCTTCCAATATCAATAGCTCACTGAGTTTATGTTATGTATGTAGGTATTTCGAGCCATTCAGAAATCCTCTATGGAACTGTTGAGATGCATAGAGAAGTACCAGGACAGACTGTGTGGTATGTATTGATTATGCCATGTATTTCTTAGATTCATTGTTTTAAATGTAGACAGCATATCTTGATAGAGAGTATGCCTTAAAAAAAACCTGAACTCTGGCAACCTCAGAATCAATAGATTTTACAAACCTTACAAACCTGACACATGTTTATAGAGGGTCAGTCAGTGACTTGTTACATGACGTGACTAATCGTTTGCAATTAGTTGCAAGTTACAAATTGCATCATGTAACATAACTTAAAACCAATAGCATGCAACTTTCAAAAGTTGCATGCAACTTTTTAAAGATTAGAACATGTTCTTTTCCTTGTAATTAGTTGCATGCAAGTTTTAGCATCAGCCAATCAAAATCCCCAGTATTCCATATAATTTCAACCCTTATTTGTGAATTTAGGTCATATCAATTACATTGACAATAAAATGGCAACTTATGATAATAATTAAGAAATAAAAAATGACAAGCCGGGCTCTATTGTCTCATAATGCCTGAGCGTCCTCAGCCAATCACATTTATTACCGAGACGCGTCAGCAGCGAGGTGATATATGTGATTGGCTGAGGACGCTATCTATTCTAATGATGACCAAACTAAGACCTTTCGATTCTTGGTAAAAACCAGTTCCTGTCGGTGTATCTGCTTTCAGAAAATGGGTAGGCGTGGCTTATTGCTATAGGGCCTATATTGGAGAATAGAGCCCGGCTCGCGTCTGTTGTCTTAATAGGGAAAAAGAATCAAGTCATATTAGAATTGTTAATACATGCTGGTTTGTCTGTTGATAACACATTTTATTTGCAAAATTTAGACAGGAAAGTTACAAATTTTGCACAATATATATGCAATTAGTCGCAACAAATAACAGTGTGGGTCGCTGCAACTTGCCCGAACTGTAAAACCTCTGCAGTTAGTTGCATGCAACTAATAGTATCATGTTACAAGGCCTTAAGTGACTTATGAGGTAGTAACAGTTCTGTGGTTTTCAAAGACGAGAGAGGTATCATTCTACATATTCAGTAGGGTACATTACTCTTATTGCCTGATATGACTCATATGTACATGTACATTGAATCTTATTATTCAATTTGTTTTCTTTGATAGCATTATCACAAGAAGAGAATGCCACTGGACGATTTTTGAAGTCACAGAGTAACATTGACAAGACTCGGGCAGGGAAAATGATGGCAGCCGTTGGGAAATCTCAGAGTTTTGCTGCTCAGCAAAGGTAAGTGTTAGTGTAAGATCAATGATAGTCTGTCTGTTTGGTCTTTGTCATTATAAATTAAATTACAGTCAATACTGTAGATGCAACCACTCGTATTCCATCTGCCCTCAGCGCCCAGTCTAATATCCTCCCAACATTTTTGGCCGGATTGCAAAGCAATTCCGGTCTATAGATTGACGATGTCCGTCCGTCCGTCTGTCTGTCCGTCCGTCCGTCTGTCCGTCTGCCGTCAACATTTTGGTTAAAGTTTCTGGTTGAGGCAAAATCTAAGGAACTATATGCAGTAGAAACTTTATATTATACATGAAGGTTGCCCATGACAAGACCTTTCAATTTATGCCGTAACATTTGACCTAGTGACCTTGACCTTGGGCTTTGACCTAGTTAAAGATTTTGGTTAAAGTTCCTGGTTTAAGCAAAATCTAAGGAACTGTACGCAGTAGAAACCTTATATTATACATATAGGTTGCCCATGACAAGACCTTTCAATTTATGCCATAACATTGGACCTAGTGACCTTGACCTTGGACTTTGACCTAGTTAAAGATTTTGGTTAAAGTTTCTGGTTTAAGCAAAATCTAAGGAACTGTATGCAGTAGAAACCTTATATTATACATTTAGGTTGCCCATGATGAGACCTTTCAATTTATGCCATAACATTGGACCTAGTGACTTTGACCTTGGACTTTGACCTAGTTAAATATTTTGGTTAAAGTTTCTGGTTTAAGCAAAATCTAAGGAACTGTATGCAGAAGAAACTTTATATTATACATGTAGGTTGCCCATGATGAGACCTTTCAATTTATGCCGTAACATTTGACCCAGTGACCTTGACCTTGACCTTTGACCTAGTTAAAGATTTTGGTTAAAGTTTCTGGTTTAAGCAAAATCTAAGGAACTGTATGCAGAAGAAACTTTATATTATACATGTAGGCTGCCCATGATGAGACCTTTCAATTTATGCCGTAACATTTGACCCAGTGACCTTGACCTTGAACTTTGACCTAGTTAAAGATTTTGGTTAAAGTTCTTGGTTTAAGCAAAATCTAAGGAACTGTATGCAGTAGAAACCTTATATTATACATTTAGATTGCCCATGACGAGACCTTTCGATTTATGCCGTAACATTGGACCTAGTGACTTTGACCTTGGACTTTGACCTAGTGAAAGATTTTGGTTAAAGTTTCTGGTTTAAGCAAAATCTAAGGAACTGTATGCAATAGAAACTTTATATCATACATGTAGGTTGCCCATGATGAGACCTTTCAATTTATGCCGTAACATTTGACCCAGTGACCTAGTGACCTTGAACTTTGACCTAGTTAAAGATTTTGATTAAAGTTCTTGGTTTAAGCAAAATCTAAGGAACTGTATGCAGTAGAAACCTTATATTATACATTTAGGTTGCCCATGATGAGACCTTTCAATTTATGCCGTAACATTGGACCTAGTGACCTTGACCTTGGACTTTGACCTAGTTAAAGACTTTGGTTAAAGTTCCTGGTTTAAGCAAAATCTAAGGAACTGTATACAGTAGAAACTTTATATTATACATGTAGGTTGCCTCTGACAAGACCTCTCAATGTATGCTGTAATATTTGACTTAGTGACCTAGACCCAGTTGGTGACAAAAACTTACTTTGCAATCCGGCCATACCGTCTTTAGCGGTGTTTTATTTGCTATATAATTCCTCTGTATTAAACGGACATCTCTCCAAGGTGACCAGTCTCCATTTTAATTATTACCTAAATGATCAATTCATTTGTATTAAGTGACCAATTAAGGTAATTACGTCGGTTGTTTGATCGCGTTATTGTCGTATCGCAATGTTATCAAAACATAAGCGTGCCGATTAAGATCCCCTGAGAGATATTTGGAATAGAATTGTTGATATCAGTTATTAAACTTGTTTCAAAACGAAACTTAATTTGAAACTGAAGCGTTTGAACTTGGAGAAACGGATGAAAATGCTCCAACAGTATTGTTAAAAAAAGAAAATGAAATGAAATAAAAAAACGAATGAAAAGAAAGGAAATGTAATAACAACCACAAAAAAAACTCCAACAAACAAGAATTAAAAAAAAAAGAAGAATGAAAGAAAGTAAAACCTGAAGGTCTCACAACTTTAAAAACATAAACGGCGTAGATCAGGTAAAAAATGAAATGCCTCGATAGAAAAGACTTTAAATGGATCCATGTAGACAAATCATAAATGACGATGTATAAGTGACAACAGCAGATTTTATCGATAGCATTATTTGACCGTGAATGTATTGACATTGTATTTGTGAATGTCAAAACTCTTGTAATACAGATACGAGGATTTATTTCAAATCAAAGCGCTATGAATCATAAAATGACGATGTATAAGTGACAACAGCGGATTTTATCAACAGAATTATTTGACTGTGAATGTATTGACCTTGTATTTGTGAACATCAAAACTCTTGTAATACAGATGCGAGGATTTATTTCAAATCAAAGCGCTATGAAAGTACCAGTCGCACTTCACGACGGGAATGATGGTGACATGGATGCAATCTTACATGGAAATAAGATTTTTTTATTTTATTGAGATAAAGACTCTTAAAGTTTGTAAATATTTCATACGTTGTCTGTATATCAGTTCGATAAACCGGCGAATATTTTATATCTTATTCATACATTTAAGGTATTCAGCCGGTAATACATTTTCAATGAGAATTATCAAAAATACAGATTTTCTATTTCATCATATAGAATACTTTATACACTAATTTTGCTCATATAAACGATGACACTTACCATGCAATTACCTTCGAACATTCCCGATAATAAAATCATCGGTATTTGTCGGAAATGTAGGAATAGTGTAAAAATTTTAACCGGAAGTAACTCTATTAGGGTGCGGGAACCTTAATCTTCATTCCTTTCTTTGAGAGTTTTCTTTTAAACAACCATCTGTCTTTAGCGACCATTTTTGTTCTTTCCCTCGAGTAGACGCTTAATACAGTATTGACTGTATTTCTCTATGTCTAAGAATGTATATTTTATGTTCACAGGTTGGCATTACGAGTTCCATTAGTACGCTTATACCAAGAAGTGGAGACCTTCAGGTACCGTGCAATCTCCGACACCCTCATGACTATAAATAGAATGGAGGGAGCTAGAACAGAATACAGGGGCGCGTTACTCTGGATGAAAAACATTTCGGAGGAACTAGATCCTGATACTTACAAACAGTTAGAAAAGTTTAGGAAGGTTTGTATACAGGGTATATGTTCAATTTGATATGTCAGACTATACTGTTTAGAATGGAACAATCTAAATTCATAGAAATATATATAGATGTAATCGTATCTTCTCATATTAATGTAGCAACATGATTCAACTTCATTTGAAATGCTCTGACATTTGCATGAAGAAACAGATTGGCATAATCATCTACATTTCTTATTACTTTGTTTTAAAAATGTATTGATTTCAACATCTGGAAGAAATCACTGCGTTATGATTTATCTATCAACTGTCATTTAGATGCTACCGCCATGTAATAAAGGGAATGAAGAGTCTGCTTTGTCCATCATTCTGTCATTCCATCACAATTTCAGTTTCAAGATGATAACCCAAGAACCCTTTCACCTATCCAAACCATATTTGGATATATGCTTAGCTATCAAGAGTGGAAGATCCCTATTGATCTGTGATTGTTGATTTGTATCATACATTTGTCTCAAGCAGGACTCAAAAGCTGGTTCAGCATAAATTGCTATCACGCTGCATAACTGTTTTGTAGATCTTTGCCATGTTTCACAAAAATTCTGATGACAAAATTCAGAAATTTTCATAATTATCATTATTAAACAAAATGTTCAAAAGTTTTTCTATTTAGATTGTATTATGTGTTCCAATACCGTATAACCAGAATTTTTCAAGAGTATCAACTTTCACGTTTTTATGGTAAATAGGGTGTCTTTATTTTTGCGAGTACAATTTTACGCGATTCCTAAATTACAAACAATTGTGTACATATATGATTCCCCTGTTTTAAGCCTTTCATTATTGAATTTTAGTTACATGTATTTCTATCATATGGATACACTCGATTTACTTCTCTTTATATTTAATCAGGACATATGAAGAATGACACAGGTACAATAAGAACAAAATGTAAATGATATGTCAATTTATCTTATACCTATAACCAAACACAAATTTTCGCGAGAATATTTTTTCGATTCTAAATCACTCGCGAATATTGCAAAAATTAGTATCTTGCGAAAATTTCTGGTTATATAGTATCATCTCCACAAACTTAATATAAAGTCAGAAACAAAACATGATTTTTCTTAGTCTACAGGGAGAACTAATGGATCAAAAGTTAATTAACGATAATTCCCGAAATTTTACGTGAGAATTTTTGTGAAACATACAGCTGTACATAATACAATTACAAATGACAAGAGGCTTATGATACTTGTACCTGGTGGGAACGTCCACAGTGATGATAAATGTACATTCATGTAAACAAGTACACGTCTAGATTATGTCAAATAAACATTTCCATATACATGTAATGCTGTATGGTTTTAGTTTAAGTATTTTATTAATGTAATTTATTTTCAGGTGCAAGCACAAGTTCGTAAAACTAAAGCCAAATTTGACAAACTGAAGTTGGACGTGATGCAGAAGGTTGACTTACTAGCTGCTAGTAGATGTAATATGTTCTCTCACGTCCTGGCTAATTATCAATCCACCTTGTTACATTTCTGGGAAAAAACGTCACGTACAATGTCTGCCGTTGCTGAAAGCTTTAAGGGTTATCAGTACTATGAATTCAATATCATAAAGGTAAGTATTGAAACATCACACATTCTTTAAGTGTGCATACAGATTGATTATGTCAGAATAATTATTCAAGTTTTACCAGTACAATGAAATTCTCACTTCAGAATCTGAAATAAAATGTTTGAAGTTTGAAGTTGAAATCATTTGCAATGGGATTCTTCAAATCAGAAATAAACAAAATACATAATTAGATAATTAATCATATTGGTATAGCTGAGAATCAGAAATTAGACTACTATTATGATCATGTAGTTTACTATTTGGGCTTACACTCCTTTGAGCTGCAAACATTGCAGTGGTAGTGTTTGAAAGTTCAAACACTATTTACTTAAGAATGGATTTTGTTAATGATGCTTCATTGTACTGCATTAAACTAAACATTTAGTCAAATAATCTTATTTCAGGAATTGAGCGAGCTCTACTAGACAGAAGTTCAGTAATATGACTTGCAAAAAAAGAAAAAAAATTAAATGGACTTTATGAAAATATTTATTGATGCTTGAATTTTAACAACAGGAGCTGGCAGAGCCGAGTAAGAAGTTAGCCGAGGATACGTCACGTTCCCAGCCTGCCGAGAGAGACACTGATAGCGAGGAATTCGATCCCAGCAAGTAAGCTATAAATCATCTGTTGTCTGTGGTACTTGTGTATGTCGTAGGCTTATTTTTAAATGTACATAATTTTGTTTTTTGGGTGACTTCCACTACAGCTTGAGTAGTAGTAACCTGAGTGAAAATCAGAGTAAATCTGAATAATGACTCATGTGACTTCTTTATTTCATAAGTATACATATGTGATGTAAGATGATGGAAATGATTGGTCAAATGAATTATCAAATGTCTGACAGGTTAACCTTCCTGAAGTAATTATCTGTAGTTGAAGTCACCCTTAGTGCCACCTTACCTCTAAACTTGGCGAGCTCAAAAATGGGATCATATGCAAACTTGTTAAAAGAGGCAAGTCTCTCTCCCACTTGCAGTATTATCTTAGATATTTACTGTTGTCTATTACCATATATACATGTATTATGTTGTCTGTTGTACATGTAATTACACATTAGTGCAGCACAGGGGAAAAAAGGGGAAAATGACATTATAGCTTAATTAAATATTACATTATAAATTGGAACAGTGATTACACCTTGCTAAAGTTGGAAGGCCCCTATTGGTTATTAAAATCAAAAGTTAAGAATTTAGAATAGTCTGTAATAGGCAATTAAGGTATTAAATGTATAATGAACGAAATGATGTCCAAAATATTAAAATTATGTGTTTAAATTATTTCATATTTCTTTTTGAATGTTCCACAAACTTTTGCTTTATGGTGGTAGGTATCGGAAAAAGAATTTTTGCATCCATCCATATTTGAGCCCCCATCATTTTCTTGAAAAATATGGCTGAAATATTAGTTTTTCCGCAGACTTCAATGTAAATTCTGAGGGCTGATAACTCTCATACAAACTTTTTCAAAAACGCTGTGGTGAAAAATTTTCATTGAATTTTAATATTATACATGTATCTACAAAAAAAATGATCTATGTCATCAGTTAAGAATTCCAAGCTCAATAAATAGATGAACCAAATATCCCACATTATACATCTAATACCTTAATAAGGACAAAATTGCAAGGAAACTGTTGATAATGTATGTATTTTGATATTTATTACAGAACTATCCATCAAGTCAGTTCAAAATGGATTATATTTAAATAATGTGAAGGAAATCTATTATTAAGAAGTTATTCTCCAGGAAATCCTTACTTTGTTTTAATGTTATTTTATAAATATACTGAATCTTAATCATAAGGCACAAAGAAGAAGAACGAACAGAAAAAGAAATCAAATTAGAAGATACGGTTAAAGAAACAAATGATATAGATAACAGGTATTATCATGCACGAATTCAAAATATCCTGTTTCTGTCTGCCAGGCTCGATTTTAACTACTTTATAACTATATTTATTACTTTCACTGAAATGTTATGAAGTTCTTTGATTAATGCCCTGGTGATGGAATCAAATGTGAAAAGGAAAACCTGTTACATTTGTCAGAAACTTTTGAGAAAAAAATCATTTGAACATTGTTCATGTTATAGTATACGTTTTCATACACATTATATCCACAAATGTACTATGTATAAATTACATGTATATTGACTTTTCTTCTGGGTGCATGATAGATATTAGCTTCTCTACGCTCAGCTCACTTGGGAAATCTGATTTTCAATAGCTGGAAATTTGCCAAACTTCATTTTTATGAAAGTAGATTTTTGCATTTTTGGATAAATTTTGAAATTTTTTGTATTATTTGCAAGCATACGTTCATTGCAGCAAAAATGTGTTTATTTAAAAACCAAACAAATGTTTTTTTACTGTTATATTGGAGGTTTTAAAAACTTCAAACGGAAAAAAATGTGATTTCCAGATTTCCCATTTGAGCTGCATCAGCAGTCATTACATGCTAATGTATAGGATAGGAACGCATGAGTTTGTGACACTAATTTGTAATATGCTGTAGAAATTTTATGTTTCTTTCTGTGTTTATGTTTGCATGAAATACATACATGTATATGTGTAGTAAATATTTTACAGTAGTTTTTGTGCAAGCCATGAAGAAAATGTTTGCTCCAAGTGTGGTACACCACTTAATGGGAGGGAAAACTTACAAGTAGAATCCCTTCCTGAAAGTGATACAGAGTTAGTCCATGATAATGTTAGGTAACTATCAAAGGATCAAGCTGCCAAAATTAAATTTCTTGGCTTCAGTAATCCTCAGAATTTTCTATTCCACACAAATTCTTTCAATTTATATTTTTATATGCACACAGAATAACTATCTGTTTAGATACCTACTTCAGACAAATATAAAGAGTAAACACTAACAACAGTTACTACTGATCTCCTCAGCCTTCTCATTTCTCACCTATAATTACTTTATGATATCCCTTGTATTTGATCACATAATGCCGTTTCACAATGAGGAATGTTCAGGAAGCTAGTGGTGGCGGCATTGGTTGCTTGGACAAAACTTTAACCAGGCTAATGTCACATGAATTACATGTATAAGATATTTCATATGTGGATTCTCATGACCAGATCTTTCCCTTGGGACCTTAACTTTTGACCTAGTGACCTTGACCTTCAAGTTTGAGCTACTTTCAAAAAACTTTTACCTGGACTAAATTTTATGAACTATTAAGGGGTAGGGCTTTGATACATGTATTTCACATGTAGATTCCTTATGACCAGACCATTTATTTGTGATACATCAGCATAAGAATTTAACTTAAAATTCTACTTTACTTGACATTATGTATTCAAAACCTAGGGTCAATTTAATTTTACTAAATATTGAAGGTAGCTTTGTTGAAAACAAAACCTTGCAAAAAGCTTAGGAATCTTAACATGCTGCTATAAGTAGATCTACTACAGAACTGTACATACATATTATACAAGTATAAAACTATCATCTTGATCCCATTACTAATGAATAACATGTTAGATATTGTAGTCAAATATTAATGTACTCTTTGATCATACAATAAAGATGAGCAGTATGGAAGCTAGTATTTGGTATAAGTGAATTTCCACATTCCCCATCAGACATTGATCTACTATTATAGTACTTCTACATAAAAGTTATATGAAAATAAACAAATAGATGTGAATTTTTTATTGTGGTATGTACTGAACAAAAACCTGTATCCAACCTCTCAATGTTTTCCTTCCAAGTCTAGTTAGGGGCTTATACCTTTAATGAAACTTGGAGGAAAAACATTAACAAGGCGTCTATATTCTGAATACAAAAAATAATTTAATGTTAAGATATAATACAATTTCAAATTCTTTACTTTCTTTACATTTTCAGTAGATTGTATATTTTATGTTATGACTAGGTGATTTTACTTATTACAGGCTCATAGCTTTTGATGAAGGAGAAGAAGAAAATAATTCAGAGAAAAATAGCAGTTTACAAAACCTATATACAGGAGACAAAGATGGTGAGCTTATTATTCCTTATTTTGTGTTATCTTGGGATTTCTGTTCACACAATAAATAGATCTTCTTAATTCAGCAATAGAGAGGTTTAGTTACAAGTGCTATCAACATGTACATGATTCACGTATAGCTTACATGTACACCTCATCGCGCAATGTCACAATCAAAAACGTTTTTGAATTATACATATGAACCAGAGAAGGTCAAAGTATAGCTATGTAGGAAGGTGCACATGTAGCTAGCTTCTTTTCAATCAGTTCAGTCTGCTACAAATGTACATCAAGATTTGTAAAACCTCGACGTAAGGAAAGTTAGAATCCTAAACGTGCTTTATAACAGCAAAAACTGGAGGTCGGATCAATGATAAGCGTGGAAATTTTCAAAGAAGTTACCCATTCTGTCGTTACATGTAGAGCGTTGTTTACATGGACGTATAGGTATACGTCACATTATGACGTCATTTGATCAAAGATTGCAGGAAGTGATGACCTCATACATACACTTCACACTAAAACTTGTAACTAAACCTCTATAATATATCAATAAAAATATGAAAATAAAAATAATAAAAGAATAGCAAAACAAAGGCTTGAAAACAAATAGTAGCTATAAAACTGCTTATCAAGTAAATTATTTAGGTTGCCATGGAATCATTTTCAACTGAAAATAGATTGAAATGTTTATACTGCAAAGATGCTGAACTCTCTCTAAAATAAATATGATGACGTTTGATTCCAGAAAATACCATTTCCGAGCCTACAGACAAAATAACACTAGATGACGATGGATTACCCAGCTTTATAGAGTTCGAGGAGACACCACAAGATATAGAAAATTTTGATTTCACTGGAAAAACTCTTCTATCTACAAACAAATCCAAAAAGAACAAAAAGCAAGGTAATATCTAACATTTATATATCATACTTGGTTTTGCTCTACAGTTCCATAAAAACTTTGCAAGTTTGGACTCTAGCATTGTCCTGTTGAAGCAATACTCCTTTAGAGAATTATCCTTGATGTTTCTCCCTGTCAGCAGCTCTCAGGTGGTCAAGAAAATTTGCATATAAATCCCAAGATATTGTACTTCTCTTGCATGAAAAGTACAACATAATCATGTCTTTTGAGTTTATAAGTACTATGGCCATCAATTTTCCTGCAGATGGCTGTGTCTTGAACTTTTTTTTTGCCTTGGATAACCTGGTCCTACTCACTGACGACTCTAAGCTTTCTTCTCTGATTCATAATAATCAACCAATTTCTCATCAACAGTCACTACAAAAAAATAATCATTTGACCTAAAACGCTTCAACAGCATGCTGAATACTTATGTCTAGGTTACCATTTGCTCATTGGTGAGGATATTTGGGTACCCAACAGGCAGTAAGCTTTCCTATACCTAGACAGTCATAGAGAATAGTCAAAAACAAGCTAGGCTGGATACATATTGTCTTGCCCTCATATAATATTGATTTTCACATCAATAAGTCAAAAGCCAAGTTCACATTTGCTCACTGAAGGATGTTGCATGAGTCCTATTGCTGCAATGTATGGAAACCGTGTACCGACATGCGTTTTGTGCTTTGCTTTTTGCATTTTGCTTTTTCCTCAAAAGTTTTTGATCGAATACTAGTTCCGGGGAAAGCTAGTCTGTACGTCATCAATACTTGACCAATCACATTTTTTGACTGACATACATGTATTTAGGCGTGAAAATGACACAATATAGGAGAAGAATGCGTTTTTAGCTCACCTCGACGAAGTTGAGTGAGCTTATGCTATAACCCCATGCGTCCGCGTCCGTGTCCGTGTCCGCGTCCGTGTCTGCGTCCGCGTCCGGTTAAGAAGTTTGGGGTAGCTCAGTATCTGACAAAGTACTAATGCTACAGTAACCAAACTTGCACAAGTGATTCATCTTTGGATGCTGAGGTCAACCCATGCATCAGATGCAGCATCTGACCTACATTTTCCGCTTCAGTGACTTGGTTAAGAAGTTTGGGGTAGCTCAGTATCTGACAAAGTACTAATGCTACAGTAACCAAACTGGCACAAGTGATTCATCTTTGGATGCTGAGGTGAACCCATGCATCGTATGCAGCATCTGACCTACATTTTCCGCTTGAGTGACTTGGTTAAGAAGTTTGGAGTAGCTCAGTATCTGACAAAGTACTGATGCTACAGTAACCAAACTGGCACAAGTGATTCATCTTTGGGTGCTGAGGTGAACCCATGCATCGTATGCAGCATCTGACCTACATTTTCCGCTTGAGTGACTTGGTTAAGAAGTTTGGGATAGCTCAGTATCTGACAAAGTACTGATGCTACAGTAACCAAACTGGCACAAGTGATTCATCTTTGGATGCTGAGGTGAACCCATGCATCGGATGCAGCATCTGACCTACATTTTCCGCTTGAGTGACTTGGTTAAGAAGTTTGGGGTAGCTCAGTATCTGACAAAGTACTAATGCTACAGTAACCAAACTGGCACAAGTGATTCATCTTTGGATGCTGAGGTGAACCCATGCATCGTATGCAGCATCTGACCTACATTTTCCGCTTGAGTGACTTGGTTAAGAAGTTTGGGGTAGCTCAGTATCTGACAAAGTACTGATGCTACAGTAACCAAACTTGCACAAGTGATTCATCTTTTGATGCCGAGATGGACCCATGCATCGGATGCAGCATCTGACCTACTTTTTCCACTTGAGTGATTTCGCTTTTAAAAGCCAATATTGAGCAAAGTATAAGTGCTACATGTACCAAACTTGCATATTGGATGTATCTTTGATCAATCTTTCATAAAATGACCTTGACCTACTTTTTCCGCTTGAGTGATTTTGCTCTATAAAGCCAATATTGAGCAAAGTATAACTGTTACATGTACCAAACTTGCATATTGGATGTATCTTTGATCAAACTTTCATAAAGTGACCTTGACCTACTTTTTCTGCTTGAGTGATTTTGCCTTTAAAAGCCAATATTGAGCAAAGTATAAGTGCTACATGTACCAAACTTGCATATTGGATGTATCTTTGATCAATCTTTCATAAAATGACCTTGACCTACTTTTTCCGCTTGAGTGATTTTGCTCTATAAAGCCAATATTGAGCAAAGTATAACTGCTACATGTACCAAACTTGCATATTGGATGTATCTTTGATCAAACTTTCATAAAATGACTTCGACCTACTTTTTCTGCTTGAGTGATTTTGCCTTTAAAAGCCAATATTGAGCAAAGTATAAGTGCTACATGTACCAAACTTGCATATTGGATGTATCTTTGATCAATCTTTCATAAAATGACCTTGAACTACTTTTTCCGCTTGAGTGATTTTGCTCTATAAAGCCAATATTGAGCAAAGTATAACTGCTACATGTACCAAACTTGCATATTGGATGTATCTTTGATCAATCTTTCATAAAATGACCTTGACCTACTTTTTCTGCTTGAGTGGTTTTGCCTTTAAAAGCCAATATACATGTACTAAGAAATATGTTTGAATTGAATTTTGCTGTCACGAGGTGAGCTTTGTAATCTGTGATTACCTATGTTTGCTCTTTCCTCTTTGTGTTTTGGTTTTTGTTTTTAGCATATTGCTCTTGCATTTTGCTCTTTGCTGTTTGCGTTTCTGCTCTTTGCTGTTTTAATAAGTCTTTGCTCTTTAAGTTTTGTGCTTTGCACAACTTTCCTTATACGTTAAAAGGCAATGTCAGCGGACATCCGGCTATTTACAATGAATTGACAGTGAATTGACAATTAATTTAAAAGTAGAAATTTGTGTCTGTTAATCACTTCTTTCACTCTTTGGTGATGCTTCTTTTATTTCTAAATCTGACTTAAAAAAGGAAGGGGTTCTCTGCAGTGCAGAAGGCTTGGTTATCATGATTTTCAGTACAATAAACCCTCCCACTTGGATTAAATATGATTGAATTTCACAAAAGTGGTGTTTCTTCTTTCTGTAAGGCTTTGATACATAAGGAAAGATCAAAAGCAAAGAGCAAAGAGCAAAACGCATGTCGGTTCAGGGTTTCCATAGCAATGGGAGGATGAATAAGACTGATGAAACAATAAAGATATTAATGAACGACTTTTACTCCACATTGGAAATTTGATAATAAATGCAAATAATGTCAGATGTTTCACTCCGTATGAGATTGAATAGACAAAAATAAACAATTATGATAAGACAGGAATTTCATCAAAAGGAATGTATTTAGAATTCTCTTGGCTCTTGCTTAGCACAAATTGAAGTCCTACATCAAATAAGCTTGACGTTTGGATGATGTAACAGAGGATGTTTACTGCAATGCATTGCACAGGTGCAGAAACTGACACATATTTTACACTTGAATGATGTAGGTAGAAAGGGACACATCTACAAGTCCTAGATAACACAAATTATTAAGGCCATACATAACATCTTTAAAAGATGCTTAGTAACAGATGCTTAGTAACGTGGACAAGCATGGTTTGTATGCTGGTCAGGTATTATTTAATGTGAGCTTTGTCATCTCTGATGACACTTCATTTAAGGCTTGTAATAAATTTTGACTGGAATTATTTGAGCAATAAAGATTGGTGGGAGGGAGGTTTATGCACATGTACTACATTTTCAGGTATCAGATTTTCATCTTGGATCTATCTTATGGTCAAACTGGGTGTTAACTTCTTGAATGACTTTTTAGCAATAGACTGAAGGAAATTACAAGCATACTTCATAGTGCTTGATGGACCCTTTGTCACTTTTATAAAGAAGAGTCAGGGTCTAGTCGATAAATGTAACTGAGCTAAAAAAAATTACCAATAATTAAATGTCCCCTTTAATTTTCTCAGCAAAGGATGCTCATATTGAAATTTGCTACACAGATGCATCACATGAATATCAAGGTCATGTTAATATTTGGGTCATGACCTATGGACTGTAAAAAAAATCACCATCTCTGCAAGGGATGTGCATATTGAAATAAGATTTGATTTTGGTATTCATGCAAAATAAACATAAAAAAGTACCTATCAGATATTTATTGTTCCAGTGAATACTTCGAGTTACTACCTCTGACTTAGTAAAATACATAATGTACATACACTTGAATGTTTCTGTCATTTGGTCTGTTGGTCAGTCTGCTAACAAGTTTCAGGTCAATTTCTCTGTAATTGTAAAGGTTGCATGTATTGACATGAAATTTGGTACTACACAAATAAACCAAACAGAAATTATTTCTGATGGACTATTTCTTACCAGAGGATTTCACTGCATTTTTGCAACGACTTGAAATATATATGGACATTTTCTGTCACTAAATTTGATGAATTATTTTAAAACTAAGCAGTGTCTCCCACAATGAATAACTCTGTTCTTTAGCATACTTTAAAGGTCATGATTAGCATTTCACTCTTCATATATGGAATTTCCATATTTTTCACTGCAAGCATGAGATATGATGATACGTTATTTGTTGAAATGTGCATATGATGCATTGAAATTGACCAGTTCAGTCCAAATATAAAATTCGTCTAATCAATAAAAATAAAACACATCGCTAAGTTTACACTTTTAATCTCGTAATCATTATTATGTGTAATAAGAAAGTGTGCCACTTCACATTCTCTCCACCTGGTATAAGATAGTTCCTTTGGATTGGGGATGTGAATCCATTGATGTGCTTAGAAGTGCTTACTGTCGTGACCAGTGAAAGACCTGCAGAATGTAATGTTGTCTCATTTCCTTCTCTTAATTTACACTTATAGCTTACAACTAAACTTGTGAAATGATGAGGAAACATGCTTTCATTATTAATTCTCATTCTGTGTACACTACCTATGTGTGCAATTGATTTTTTCAGTATAAGGTAAATGATTGATAATGGATTAAGTGAATCATGACTTGCAGCGCTCTAAATGTATTTATATATCCTGACTTTCCCTAACGCCTCAGTAACGATGAAATATCCGTTCTTTGTAATGGCAACACCCATTGGATGCCATAAACTGTCGTTTTTAGTCAGGAGAAACTTTGACAATTTTCCGTCTGGTTTGAGTAGATGTACCCGGTGATTATGATTGTCTGCTATGAATATGTATCCATACTCATCGACACAAACTCCATATGGCTGAAGGATCTGGTCCTCTTTCGTACCGTAATCGCCATATTCTGCCAGATATTTCCCGCTCGGACTGAAAACTTTTATGTTTGGCGCGGCGGTGTCAGTAACAATGACGTTGTTCTCGTGCGTAGTTGTTACATAGTACGGGTCCACTAGGACTTTCTTGCCGGCTTCGTTTTTGGCGTCTATTTTCCTTATTAAGTTTCCGTTCTTTGGGTCATGGAATGATAATTGTAGGAGACGACAATCAACGACGATTATTTCGCCTTTCTCGTTTACTGTAATTCCTCGTGGATGTTTGAAGTATCCTCTGATAGAGAACACATGGTCACCAATTCGACTGAAAACTTTCACGTCCTCTTGTTCATAATCTGTAATAGCAATGTTGCCATTATGCAAAACAGCAACATCAAACGGGGTGCAAATTTTGTTATCACCTTTCCCGGTAAATTCTGTCTTCATTCGTCCGTTCTCATTGAAAATCTTAACCTTCCTATTGTCTCTGTCCGCTATTACAATATCCCCGCTCTTAGATATTGCTATTCCTGTTGGCCACACGTCCTTCTCGTCTCTTTGACCTTCAGCGTCAAACGCACAGATCGGTTCTACTTTGCTCCGGACATTAGGTAGGACTGAGGACAGTCTAAGCCCGGGAGATGTAGCATTTGCCAGCGCAGACTCAGCTTTACCCAACGGCACGCTGTCAACTTTCAGTTTCCCAAACAAAATGGCAGCATTTTCATCTGAAGAGTTTCCTGGGGTGAAGGAAAGTTGTAACTTACTATCAATGCCATCTAGCTGCATTCGTACCAGCTGTGATAGTCTGGAGGTTATTTCTCTATGAAGTGAGAGGACTTCTCCAGCTTTACCATGCTTTATTAATCTCCGTATGTATGATGCGTTGTTCTTTAGAGATTTTGTAGCCGTTTCAAGATTAGCTACTTTGCTTCGAACAAGCTTTCTTTCAGCTTGGCATTTTTCGTTGATTGTGCTTTGCATACGGTTCTTGGTGGCATCAACTACTGTGTGTAGAGTGTTGGCCTGGTTCTCAATGTTTGACATCATCTTTTGTCTTGTTTCTTCCAGTGATTCGTCGTACCCGTTCATAAATTCAACATACTTTTCAATATTTGGTAATCGCTGATCAATACTGTCTTGTAGACCTTGTAGTTGCTTGTGGTACTTAGGTAAGGCGCCATCTAACGGACTTGTTTTGTGACAGTTACAGTTTGGACACGTTACCTTTTCGCAATTTTCACAAAACGACGTCACGGTAACGTCATGCTCTGGACATTTCGTATGTTGATTTTGTCGAATATCCGTATCAAATAATCCACTTTTAATTTGTTTGTATGGCACAACTTTGTGTTCCCTCGTAATCTTTGTTTTACGATGTGCCTCGGTACAGTCTTCGCACATATCGTCCCGACATTGCAAACAGAGGGAAACAGCATCCACGGATTTCTTATCAAATCTGCAGTAGTCACAACTTCGTTCTTCGTTATGTTTTAAGCTATACATTTCACACATGTGAGAGAGAAAAGGATCTTCGGGAAACCGTCCTTTTCCCGGAATTCCTACTGCGGAACAACAAACTGGACAATCAATTATATCCATAGAAGACTCATCGTTTGCATCTGGGGACGAATTTTCTACGGAATTGTTTTCCTTTGACTGATGGATCGTAACTTCTTTAGGGAGATTTTCTATGCACTTCAGACAAAAAGCGTGCAAGCACGGGAGTATACTTGGTACAATGTAATGTGCTGAACAAATTGCGCATAACAGGAAGTTGGATTCGACCAGCTCCCCCATCGTTTCAGACGTTTCCATGGTTATGTAAATTTTATCTCTGAAACAGAAAAAAATATAAAGTGTTTAGGTAAAACTAATGAAAAGTTTCAATACAACCCTTTATAGCAGTTTTCCTCGAGTATCATTTTTATCGTGAGGTAAAAACGAATTAAAAAACATGTAATTATGATACTGTCAAGAAAATCTTTTTTTTTTTTAACACGAAGCACGTGTAGATTCTTATGAAATCCTGACATATAATGTACAAATTATTGCAGTCCTACCTCTCTGTGTACTATTCCACCATAAGAGGATCGTACTGTCCGCCCTACAGTTTACAAACACTATGGAATCACCAAGAGAGAGAAATCGGCAATTAAACCTTCGTCATTCTCTGTATAACTGGTTTTTGAAACACCTCCCGGACCCTTTAAATCGATCTTTGTTCTTGCGCATACAATGTCCTTCTTACTTTTCATATCATTTGTCATTGGTATTTAATTTGTCTGCGAGATCGAACTTCAGGCGCTCATCCAGGGATTGACATTTCTTTCTTGTTTTAATGGGGGAGGGGTTGTTCAGTTTTGGGAAAAGATTTTGAAACGTTTATGATTCTATTAGGTATTTTGTGTTAATTTTCAATCCAGATATATGATCGATAAGCGAAAAAAGGATTGGAATCGAACGAACTACAACAAAGAGAATAAAATTCTTTCTTCTGCAGGCCGGGGTAGGAAACTTATGGAATACCCCCTTCTTCCTTTACTCTTTACTTTTGGTCCTTCGTAACTTTGTTCCATACGACGGGGTATATATTCGATAGACTCCTAGTGGTTCCGCCACTTTTCAAAATAATTAAATTTATTGACGTGAGAATTTATCGTTGACTGACTTACATTAAAAGGCACTGATGCTCCTATGTTGTAACCTGGGGCATCTTCAAACGTATCATCCCCGATATTTACATAAAGCAATGTTTTATATGATGCTATTATACTAAGTATGTCGTACCAAAATGTCATCACAATTATTTCCAAATCTTAATATCATGAACGTTTTTTTTTATAGTCAAGGTAGGAAGGATATGGGGACTTCCAGTTTGTAAATGTATATGACAGCTTGTCGTATCTTATACAATTTCAATAGGAAGTCTAAAAGTATTTTTCTCACCACTGACATAAATATTATGGAGAGTAAAAGATTTTATGATATCTAGGGATTATGATACTTGGGAAGGGGGGGGGGGGAGGCAATATTGCTAAAACTTTGGCATGTCAGCCATATTGATTTAGTGTGAGACTCTATGGTTTTACCAACTTGTCGTTAATTTAGAACCTGTTGCCCTTCCTTCACGTCATATCGATCTGTCGGTAAAATCAATGGCAGAAGAAAAAGTTAGATCTTGATCAAAAGGCATTAGAGTAAGACCTTACACAAATACGTCGATCAAATTGGAAAAGAGTATTATGTATGTCGGAATTTTCTTTTTTAAAAGTTTCTTATGCGTGACATTAGTGTATTTAGCCGGGATTAAAGGACTTTACAAAATCTATATACCTGTAGGGACAGACATTTGTTCCTTAGTATTGGCTGAATCGGTGAAATTATTTTACATGCAAATTTGATTCGCTGAATATCTTATATTCATATATTCCATATATGGTATGGTATAATATTTCAACATTGAAAAGTGTAACAGTTTATAAAAGTATAACATTGATTTCAGTCGTAGGCAGTCTATGTCTCTGTGAATTCCCCATACATTGAAATTTAGAATTGTATGAGATTTACAATTATTTCGGCATTTATAGGGAAAATTACATTAACACCCCTCCCCCCAGGCGTGTCTTGGTCTTTGGGCTAGATATTATTTATTCCGGGACATTCAGTCGTATTTTACTGCAATTCATATTGAATTGTAGATAAGTTGTATTACATCTTATTTAATACCTCTAGGTGAGGTTATAATTTAGTATTGACAGGGACTTGAAAGTATGATCGATTGACATTTTGGAAAGTTAAATATGCTTTTTGCCTATAAATAACTTGGTTAGCAAGGTGATTTCGCCTATACCTGCAGAACTCAAGGGTATTTCATATCAAGTTGAAGGGGTACAGCATATTTGCATTTGTCAACTGTGTCTGCATTGCATGTTTTTGACACGATTTTTAAACTTAAGTCTTATGCCAATAAAGTTTACACAGTATCTTGGAAATACATGGTTACCTTTGTTTTGTATTGACTGAAAACAGTCAGACATAATGACAAATTTTAAAATTTTTTGTTGTAAATTATATTACATTGTCTATTTGTCTTTGTTAAGCAACTCTATGTAAACAGCATAAATACATACTATTAATTTTCAACTGCAGATCTGAATAAAACAATAATAATGTTACATAACAGAACAAGTTTTAGCTTTTACAAAAAGCTTGCCGGCAGTTAGCTGACACTAAATATTGTAAAATTCCAGTAAGAAAGAAATGGAATAAACGATTTTTATTCTTGTTAGACCAATCGCACATTTCCGGGCTTTTCCGTTTTTATTTCCCATTCAAGCTACGGAAATTTCCGAGGATCTGTGATTTGTTGTAGGACGTATCGGTACAAAGACTTTTCGATGCATCTTTCGGAAGAAAATGCACTGATACGATATGACTTTCATTTGTCAAGTCATCTAGACTCTTCAGCGGACTTGATGGAAGCATCTTATGTACAGATTTAGAATAACCTTGACGAATATTTGCATATTTTGTAGTTGTCCACCAATCATATTGCCAAGAGTCATTTTATCCGTGCAAGTATGTCACGATTGATTACAGTATACCGGCAGTCATGACTGCCGGTAATAACGTCTCATCAAGACCAACACATATTGTCTTGATAACAGCAAATTTAGTAACCCGTTGATTAGCTGTTATTTACAACAGTATGTAAGTTGGTTGCATTAGAAAAACAACATGCTCTTTCCTTTTAATGGCAACAACATTACTTATGTGCTGTTTACTGCTATTGACAACGCTTGGTTTAAACAGTATTTTATTTTGAAAGCATATTTTCAATTACAAGTGACAGTCTTACACTTATACTAAGCTCTCTCTTACAACACTTTGTCTCATTGACTATTTCTATGTTGTTTTCTGTTATTACCAATTGCTAACAATATTTATTATTTAAGAATATTTACTACATTGTATATGTTGTTTACTGTTATTGATAGCAATATTATAAACTATTTACATTTCAGGACCCACAGATCTGTTATCAGACGAGCTGAATCTAGAGGCAGAGGATTCTGATAAAGATGACATGACGATCCTTAACGAAATTCTGAATGCACCGTCTACAGGGGAGGATGATTTCTCCAAGGAATGGCAGGCTGTTTTTGGTCACACACCCCTCAGTACCGGCACCACCTATACCCCTGTGGAGTCTGACCAGCAGCAGTCGGCAGAATTCATGCCATCTAACCTACTGGATCTCAGTAAGGAAATGGCAGATATGAGCTTAGGAAAAGGTAAACAAGCAGAGGAATATAGCAACAACTCTGTTATTAGAGCTTATTATTTAATGCCACTTTGAACCGAAAGCGATGTTTAGGGATCACTCTATCCATCTGTCTGTTTGTCTTTCTGGTAGTCCACCTTTCACAAAAAAGGCAATTCCTTGATAGATATGCATTATATTTCCATTAAATATGCAGGGATGGTCAAGAATGATCAGACTCCACATCTCATAAGTTCCAAGGTGACTTGCACTGTTAACACTTGCACTACTAACACTTGCACTGTTAAGATGACATATTTAGGGTCAAACATGCAACAAGATACATACCTGTTTTTAACAGTTCTATTACATGGTATTTATTCCAATAACAGACTACAATTTTCGCTCATATCCATGTAAAATGAAGCTTTGGAGAAGATACAGCATTACTGTGGTACAACATTAATTTTGTTAAAGAATATCTCTTGAATTGATTAGAAGGCACACATTGTATGATTTGGTTTTCAGTGACACTAATATGGTGCTCTGTGTATCTCAAATTACAAATCACCTTACCCTCGGTAAAAATGCTGTCTAAATTTTAAAATCTCTATCATTGTCAGCTTTATTATGAATTTGTATTTGTTTTAAAGCAAGTCCAATCTACACATGCTACATAGTCTGTGACATCTCTGTCAATATACATCTTCATTTGTCGGTATGTAAAAGAAGTTTTTATGTTGAAACAAAATCTCTGCATTGTTGGGGGTAATAATTTGAGAGTAACTCATGACTTGACCTATCATTTAATAGAAAAAGAAATGTTTTTGAAAAAAATGAATTTTTGTTATTTTAGATGTGCCAATGTCCATGATGTCAGCAGAAGTTATGGGCCCTACCGAGCCACAACCAACAGGGAGTAAAGATTCCCAGTCAAAAGGAAAACCAACAAAACAGAAAGGGTCAAGTAAAAAGGTCAGTGAAATAAAGAATCTTTTTTATTTCCTAAAACAATACAAAATTTATTAGAGCAGTGATATAACTTGACTTGTTTAATAAGAGCAAAATTTCATGAATCATCGATAAAATTGAAATCTGGACACAAAAGATGATATATTGGACAACTACTTAATTATTGAAAATCTAGGGTGAAAATTGTTTTTGCCCAGTCTGTTTATTTGTTTGAAACTTGAACCTTGGCTATAACTATAAGAATATAAGGTACAGCTGAGATATTTTACGTGAGCATTGATTATGACAAGACCTTTTATTTGATACCTTCACCTTCGACTTCTTGACTTTGAAGTATGGCATTCTTTTAGCAAAGTGCACTAATGTCAATATCTCTTTCATTATGTAAAATAGAAATATACCTTAAATGAAACATAAACCATTTATACTTATTAAAACATACATGTATATCTAAGACTGTGAAGGTACGTGGATGATACCTGGTGAGTACAGTCATTAGAACATCTATCTTGCAGGGAGAGGAATTATGGTTTGATTCAACAATTTTCATCTCTGCATGTTATATATGAACTGATTTCATATATTATTTACTATTTCAGGGTCAAAAGGATATGTCTGCATGGTTCAGTCTCTTTGCCGATTTAGATCCCCTATCAAACCCGGACGCCATTGGGAAAACACAAGAAGACATGACAGATGCATGATGTGATAAACAATTGTAGGATAACTAATTATTAAATTACTGTATACAGCTGTGAATTGTACCAGTCTTATTTTCGCCCCATTGAGATAGGAGACCTGATATTCAATCTTGAATTCAATCTTGATTTCACCCTCTTATAAATTTTTCTAATGAGTTATTTTGTGTGTATATTTATAAAGCTATCTCAAATAGTGAGAAGGCTGAAAATAAAATGGAGGCAAACATTTTCCTTGATACAAAATATTGTCGTTCAAAAATTTCCGAATTAGTGTGTCTTGTCAGAGATGTGGTGTTTTAATAATTTTGTATGTACATTGTCAGCTATGAGTGTATCTCTCCATGTCATTAGCTCTCTGTGGAGTAGTAGTTATTTATACATTAATATGGTCATGACATCAATTTGATCTGAAAATATTTATTTTTGATGTTGTTTTATTTTATTTTATTTCTATGAAGGATGAGTATATGCTAGTAAATGTAATTAGAGAAATTTGATTTATAGCTCTACTGTTAATTTCTACAGAATGAACGTACATGTAGTACTGTTTCATTTCTAATGGCAGAAAACAAAATGAACACGTACACAATAGACTTTTACAACTTACTTTAAACATTAATGGGAAAATCTTATACATATATAAGGTATATATAAAATCAGGAATTATAGGATAGTTGATTTTCCAGGTACTCTTTAATTGAATTCTGTTTTTTTGTGATACTTCCTTTCAGGAAGTATCTTACTGTTATGGTAACTGCTATAAAGTATGCCAATTGAGATACTGGCGCTTTGCACCTCAAAATATAGTGCTGTGTCTAGATCAGGAATTTGCTGTCTACCACATACAAAATGCAAGAACAAGAATATTTTCCATCTTGAAAACAGTTTCAATTTCATATAGAATAAATACAGCATACAATATCAACTACCGATATAATTCTTGTTTTCACAGCACAGTGTTGGCGTAGTAATATACTTCTTTGTTTATGACAATGTAAGGAAAGATAACACAAAAATTACATTAGAGTTATAGAGTTGTCTTTCTTTTATCAACACTGAGGTTAGATAAACATAGTCTGTGTTGTTTATAGAGATACATGTATTATAAGCTTCATATATGCATCCTGTGGTAAAAAAAAAAGATCATGACATTGCCTTATGATAAAATTATTCAACATTTTAATATCTGCTGACAATAAATTTTGCTTAGATCTTGAAGTATCTCTCAGGACCTCCAGTCCTTTGATTATTCTCAAGCATCCAATGCATGTAAATGTTTATGTTTGAAGCAGTGTAATATGGAAATGGGATATGGGGTTTAGAGAAATATTGGGAGTAAGAATTTTACGAAAAGTTCTAGTCAAAACTTAATTTTTTGTTCTGTTTATGTTATCACGTTTTCTTATCAAGCTTGTGTTGTAGAAATTCATGACTGACACTTTATTTATGAAGGAAGTAGGCTATTGCCATGATAATCTATCTGTATTTCATTGATGCAGAAACCTTCCAGATAACATAAATATTTTTGTATTTTCTTTCTGTTTTTCTGTTTTGATTTGTATTGATAGTATGGCATAATGTCCACAAGGAGGGGGCATATCTCAATTTATGACATGTGGAATATACATGTATCAGAAATCCATTCCATTTGAGCTTTTATTATTTTGTTATGATTTGTTATATAAGGAGATATTTCCTCTCATCATTTTTGTTTATATTAATTATACATGCTATTTTAATGAGAGGCATTCCACATTCATGTTGAAATCCAAACTTTATACATACATGTATGCTAGACATTTATCCATTCCAGACACAAACAAGAAAACTTAGTATGTTTGACTTTGCTGTTTAAATTATTCTAAGTCACTGTCTGTTTACTAGTGTCAAATCTATGTCTTTTGAAAAGTTCAAATCATAAAATAATCAATATTCTACTTAGAATTACAAATACTATAAATAGCATTATAATTTGAAATGATCTTGTGAAATCCTTAAAACCTATTTTGTATTCTTCATATATTTCTACCTGGCATTATGTTTGATTTAAAATGGGTTTGTCAAAGTTTTGTTGCCTTTACAAAAAAATTCTGTCATTGTAATCTTAAGTAAGCCTGTAACATTAAATTAAAAATAAAATTCAAAGTAAAAAGAAATGATTTTTTGAAAGGAAATAATCAAGGTAAAATTTGGAATGTACTGTGTCCCTTTATTATTTGTTTTTCCCTCTGTATATCGTTGGTTGTGGGTATGTAAGGTTATTGAGCTTCGGTTACAATGGTAACAAATACTTTTTTTTACGCAACAAAATCAAGCAAATTGTTGTCAACTTCCTATTTAAAATGGTCGTAAAACTTGTGCAATATATTTATTTCTAACATGACTTGAGATTTTCTCCCTATATGTGCTATAGATCTCATTCATGGTCTATTTTCCAACACAGTAACATGGTCACATAAGCCACGCCTACTCACAAGTACACTCTGAAATCAATTTTCTGAAGACCTTTCATTTTCTGAAAGCTATGTAAATACTGCAGCAACACTACTTGTCGTCTGCTATAATCAGAATATATTAGAATAGAAATAACAACTAGCCACCCATGGTTTATTGTCCAGTAATTTCCCTAATCAAATGAACCAATCAAATTCATACCTCACCCCTTCACGGTTCTGAATAATTTGATTGGCTCATATGACTCTGGGAATTACTGAAAAATAAACCACAGCTAGCAAGTTCTTATTTCTTTAAAAATATTACAGTCATGTTGCCAGGCAAGGCATATTGAACTTTTTTTGTTTACATGATTAATGTTTGAACCAGTATTGTTTAAGTTTTACAATTAGAAGATACAATGTCATTATTCTGCAACTCTTAATTTGAAGAATAAGTCATTAGATATTTTAAAAGCTCCTATTTTATATTTATACTTGCACAAAAATATTCTCTACAAAGAAAACATCTCAAGATCACATACCTTGTAATTGACTATTAATTTCATCTTTACATGGCATAGAGAGAAAAAGTCAATTATGTCTCAAGTGAATAAGCTACAATGGCTATCCTTTTTTAAGTTGTACTCTTCAATGGAAAAAAAATATCTGCAATAGCTTTATGATATTACTTTTTGAAGTAGACATTAAATACTTTATTCATGGATACATTTCTTATAGTTCTAGATCTATTTTGTTTTATTTTTTTTATGTTTGAACATATACACGTATGTTTTTTTTTTTTCTGTTTCTGTGTAGACATGAAATAAAATTTATGAATGTATGATGTATTATCTATCAATGTTGGATTAAATATTCCACTTCCTTCATTGGAATGGCATATGAATATGTGTAGGATGTTATATTTTACGTAAGCTGGATAAGTCAGGAGGGCTTCATAAAAAAATCCCCATCAAATCTATATATTCTTACACCACTAAAACTGGAGAAGCAATTCTTGCTTTTAATCTCAAGAAGTATAACTTTGTTAACTAGAACTGTCTTACAGGGACATATACCCCCACATTATTACTGGCCAATACTGCAGCTTTTGGTTCCCTACTACAAGTGTAATAATCTTGACATAAAAGTACTGTGTTTTGTGGTTCAGACAGGTATATGTACCATCAAAGTATCCATTTAATCCATGACTTTAGGTATGGCCAGTCTATGTAGGAAATGACCAGTAACCCACTCCTTGTCTTCACTTTCAAATCATCCATGTTACCATAGTTAACTTTGAGTAATATTTACCTATTTCCAAGTGATGTCACAACTCTGACGGATCAGTGAGTATATTTAATGTGGCCATTTCACGATACATTATATTTGATGTGGCCATTTCAAGATACATTGTAAACTTTGTTATTGACAGTTCAAACCCTGCGAGACCATGCATAAGTTTATAAAGGTTTTGACACGAGCAAACAGACAGAAATTCAGACTGGCAGGCCAAAAACTTTATGTCCCCAAATCTTTGGGGCATGGAAATCCTTGAAAATACATGAAACAATACCTATTCAGGGAAAAGGGAATTTGTAATGATGAAGTCTTCAAGTTTGCTATATATTGAAGTACGTAGGAGATCATTGTCGTAAAAAGATAATATGTTATCTAAATATCATGAACATTTTTAGCTCTACTGGTCAAGCTTATGCGATCGCCCCGTCTCCGGCATCCATCCATCCGTCTGTCTGTTAAACATTTCTTGTGGTTTCATGTCCTCTGAAACTGTTGGTGATGGAAAGATAATTCTTTTTGCAACATGATTGGTCTATAGTGTAGTTGTGGACTTGATATTTTGTTTGAGCCCCTGACACCCAGGGTCTTAGAAAATGGGTATGGTCATTTTCTCCTATATAACTCTATGTAATTTTATGGCCACCATTTCTCAGAAAGTATAAATGATAGAAAGTTACTTCTTTTTGCAATATTGAAGATCCATGATCTAGGTGTGCACCTGATATTTCATCTGAGCTCCTGACCCCTGGGGTCTTAGGAAATGGGTGTGGTCTTTTTCTCCAATATAACTATTTAATTTTGTGTTCATAATTTCTCAGAAAGTGTACATGATAGGAAGTTAATTCTTTTTGTAATATTAAAGGCTGATGATGTAGTTGTGAACCTTATATTTTATCTGAGCCCCTGACCCCCAGGGTCTTAGGAAATGGGTGTGGTCATTTTCTATGTTATCTTGTGGTCACCATTTCTCAGAAAGTATAAATGATAGAAAGTTACTTCTTTTTGCAATATAAAAGGTCGATGATCTAGGTGTGCACCTGATATTTCATCTGAGCTCCTGACCCCTGGGGTCTTAGGAAATTGGTGTGGTCATTTTCTCCTATATAACTATGCAATCTTGTGGTCACTATTTCTCAGAAAGTATAAATGAAAGAAAGTTAATTCCTTTTGCAATATTAAAGGTCTATGATCTAGTTATGCACCTGATATTTCATCTGAGCCCCTGACCCCTGGGTTCCTAGGAAATGGGTGTGGTCATTACCTCCTATAGACATCAATGTAATATTGTGTTCACCATTTCTCAGAAAATATGAATAATAGAAAGTTAATTTATATTGCTATATTATAAGTCTATGATTGAGTTGAGCACAAGATATTTTGTTTGAGCCCCTGACCCCCAGGGTCTTAGAAAATGGATGTGGTCATTTTGTCTTATATAAACATATGTAATCTTGTGGTCTCCATTTCTCAGAAAGTGTAAATGATAGATAGTTGATTCATTTTGCAATATTCAAGGTCTATGAGGTAGTTGTGCACCTGAAGTTTTGTTTGAGCCCCTTACCCCAGGGTCTTAGATATTGGGTGTGGTAATTTTCTTCTGTGTATGTAACTCAATGTAATCTTGTCGTCACTGTTTCTCAGAAAGTATAAATGATAGAAAGTTAATTTTTTTGATATATTATAGATTATGATCAAGCTGTACACAAGATAATTTGTTGGAGCCCCTGACCCCCTGGCCCCCTGGCCCCCAGGGTCTCAGAAAGTGGATGTGCTCATTTCTCCTATATTACTCTATGTAATCTTGTGGACGCCATTTCTCAGAAAGTATAAATGATAGAAAGTTAATTCTTTTTGCAATATAAAAGGTTTATAATCTAGTTGTGCACCTGATATTTCATCTGAGTCCCTGACCCCCAGGGTCTTAGGAAGTGGATGTGGTCATTTTCTCCTATTTATATAACTTACTTTAATTTTGTGATCATCTTTTCTCAGAAAGTATAAAGGAAACAAAGTCAATTCGTTTTGCAACATGATGGGTCTATGGTCTAGTTGTGTACAATGTACATGTACCTGATGTTTTGTTTGAGATTCAGACCCCAAGGGTCTTGGAAAATGGATCTCTATATATATTATATATATTATGCATTTTTGTGAACACCAATTCTCAGAGTGCATAACTGATAGAGTATAAATTCTTTTTGCATAATACATATATGTAAAGGATATGTGGTTTGATTATCCTCTTGATAATTAGTTTTGAAATTGGTTTGGAATTTTCTTCGAGAAGGTATAGAGTTGGAACCCTTCGACATTATTAACATAAACAGTTATTTCACGTTGCAGTGTGGAGCAGTTAAAATCGCTCCCCGTGACCTGATGTTTGTCAAGTGTATAAATTATTTCTTTCCAGCTCTATCACCTGAAAGAAGTTTTGTTTGGCCTTTTATCAATGTGACATTATATATATATATATTGCTATTTCGGAAACTAGCCATTTCACCGATGAATATCATCGAAATTAAAGGAGTTTAACATCTTATATTAGCACCTTCCCTTCAATTAATGCTATTTTGAACATAGATTTTATTTGGATATGCTACTGAATCGACTCTACAGTAAATCT
Organism: Pinctada fucata; assembly: GCA_028142955.1. NCBI lineage: Eukaryota > Metazoa > Mollusca > Bivalvia > Pterioida > Pteriidae > Pinctada > Pinctada fucata. Next base: position 28,464,532 of record AP027115.1, read on the forward strand.
GGAGTCGCGCACTCTCTGTAATGTAAATGTACTAATCTAAATTCAACAAATTAAAGAGGGCGCTACTGAAATGATTTTGGTGGCTCCGCTAGAAGTATCACTGATGAGAATTTAATATTCGAAACACGTGTCTGGTGCATGGAAATTGGTTTGGAATTTTCTGCGAGAAGGTATAGAGTTGGAACCCTTCGACATTATTTTAGCCCCTGACCTCCAGGTTCTTGGAAAATGGATGTGGTCATTTTCTAGTATACAACTCTATGTAATTTTCTGAACACCATTACTTAGAATGTATGACTGATAAAAAGATGTTTGCATTATGTTCAGACTTACGCTTAAATCAGAAGAGCTTTAGTCTCGTCAGAGACTTCTAGTAGTAGAAAAATCATGACAAGGCGAGTGAAGATTTTTTCCAACCTGGTATGTTCTTCAAGAATTACAAATTGTTCGTTACTGATTAATGACAGTCCTTCATTACTGTCCTTGGAACTACGCTATGAGCGCAAGGTAACATACAAGAAAACTCTTTACCGGGGAATGTAAATATCACTTCAGAATGTTTGGCTGATTTCCATAATATTGAAAGACATTTTAGGTATGAACCAGCCTAACCAAATTTGATCGAGTCAACGGTTATGGCGTTTTCTTTATTGTGTTTTGGCTTTGTCTGCATGGCTATATCTTTTTAGTCTCCTACCGGCAACGCCAAAGAGGACTCTTAGTTTCCTCTCGGTCTGTCTGTCATTCCGTCTGTCCAATTTTCAGTTTTTCGGACTTTTGTCGATAACGATATTCAGCTGAAATTTCTTCCACAACTTAGAGCAAGTTTGTTTGATAAAAGAGTTCTAAGCAGAGTTGTAGCGCATAATTTTATGCGGGTAGGGTATATATATCGCCCAGCGATTTTTTTATTTATCTTATTTATTTATCTTGTTTTGTATTTTGGTTTTGATCTTACCCACATGGCTATATCTTTCTTTCTTTGTTTTGACCAATGTTGCATGGCTATGTCTTTGCTTTGTTTGCTTTTGATCTTATCCACATGGCTATATCTTTACTTTGTTTGGTTTTGATCTTATCCACATGGCTATATCTTTACTTTGTTTGGTTTTGATCTTATCCACATGGCTATATCTTTACTTTGTTTGGGTTTGATCTTATCCACGTGGCTTTATCTTGTCTTCCTTTGGTTTTGATCTTATCCACATGGCTATATCTTTACTTTGTTTGGTTTTGATCTTATCCATATGGCTATATCTTTACTTTGTTTGGTTTTGATCTTATCCACATGGATATATCTTTACTTTGTTTGGTTTTGATCTTATCCACATGGGTATATCTTTACTTTGTTTGGTTTTGATCTTATTCACATGGCTATATCTTTACTTTGTTTGGGTTTGATCTTATCCACATGGCTATATCTTTACTTTGCTTGGTTTTGATCTTATCCACGTGGCTATATCTTTACTTTGTTTGGTTTTGATCTTATCCACATGGCTATATCTTTACTTTGATTGGGTTTGATCTTATCCTCATGGATATATCTTTACTTTGTTTGGTTTTGATCTTATCCACATGGCTATATCTTTACTTTGTTTGGGTTTGATATTATCCACATAGCTATATCATTACTTTGTTTGGGTTTGATTTTATCCACATGGCTATATCCTTACTTTGTTTGGGTTTGATCTTATCCACATGGCTATATCTTTTTTCTTTGATTTCGATCTTATCCACATGGCTACATCTTTACTTTGTTTGGTTTTGATCTTATCCACATGGCTATATCTTTACTTTGTTTGGTTTTGATCTTATCCACATGGCTATATCTTTACTTTGTTTGGTTTTGATCTTATCCACATGGCTACATCTTTAATTTGTTTGGTTTTGATCTTATCTACATGGATATATCTTTTTTCTTTGGGTTTGATCTTATCCACATGATTTTATCTTTACTTTGTTTGGGTTTGATCTTATTCACATGGTTATATCTTTACTTTGTTTGGTTTTGATCTTATCCACGTGGTTATATCTTTACTTTGTTTGGTTTTGATCTTATCCACATGGCTATATCTTTACTTTGTTTGGTTTGATCTTATCCACATGGCTATATCTTTACTTTGTTTGGGTTTGATATTATCCACTTGGTTATATCTTTACTTTGTTTGGGTTTGTTTTATCCACATGGTTATATCTTTACTTTGTTTGGATTTGATATTATCCACATGGCTGTATTTTTACTTTGTTTGGGTTTGATCTTATCCACATGGCTATATCTTTACTTTGTTTGGTTTTAATCTTATCCACATGGCTTTATCTTTACTTTGTTTGGGTTTGATCTCATCCACATGGCTATATCTTTACTTTGTTTGGTTTGATCTTATCCACATGGCTATATCTTTACTTTGTTTGGTTTTGATCTTATCTACATGGTTATATCTTTACTTTGTTTGGGTTTGATCTTATCCACATGGTTATATCTTTACTTTGTTTGGGTTTGATATTATCCACATGGCTATATTTTTACTTTGTTTGGGTTTGATCTTATCCACATGGCTATATCTTTACTTTGTTTGGTTTTAATCTTATCCACATGGCTATATCTTTACTTTGTTTGGTTTTGATCTTATCCACATGGCGATATCTTTCTTTGTGTTGACCAATTGTGCATGGCTATATCTTTTTTCATTCGTTTTGATCTTATCTATGTGGCTATATCTTTCTTTGTTTTGACCAATATTGCATGGCTATATCTTTTATACCCCCGCTATATTTTGCTGGGGGTATGAATATATAGTGATGCACTTGTCCAAGAGTTCTAGGCAGAGTTTTAGGGCATAAATTTATGCTGGTAGGGGATACATATCGCTCAGCGATCATAACTTTTTTATTTATTTATTTATTTTATTATTATTATTTTTTTTTTTTTTTTGGTTTTGATCTTATCCACATGGCTATATCTTTCTTTGTTTTTGTTGACCAATTCTGCATGGCTATATTTTTTTCTTTGGTTTTGATCTTATCCATGTGGCTATATCTTTCTTTGTTTTGACCAATTGTGCATGGCTATACCTTTTTTCTTTGGTTTTGATCTTATCCATGTAGCTATATCTTTCTTTGTTTTGACCAATTTTGCATGGCTATATCTTTTTATACCATCGCCATATTTTGCTGGGGGTATGAATATATAGTGATGCTCTTGTCCGAGAGTTCTAGGCAGAGTTGTAGGGCATAAATTTATGCTGGTAGGGGATACATATCGCTCAGCGATCATAACTTTTTTATTTATTTATTTATTTATTTTTTGGTTTTGATCTTATCCACATGGCTATATCTTTCTTCGTTTGTGTTGACCAATTATGCATGGCTATATCTGTTTTCTTTTGTTTTGATCTTATCCACATGGCTATATCTTTACTTTGTTTGGTTTTGATCTTATCCATATGGCTATATCTTTACCTTGTTTGGTTTTGATCTTATCCACATGGATATATCTTTACTTTGTTTGGTTTTGATCTTATCCACATGGTTATATCTTTACTTTGTTTGGTTTTGATCTGATCCACATGGCTACATCTTTACTTTGTTTGGGTTTGATCTTATCCACATGGCTATATCTTTACTTTGCTTGGTTTTGATCTTATTCACGTGGCTATATCTTTACTTTGTTTGGTTTTGATCTTATCCACATGGCTATATCTTTACTTTGATTGGGTTTGATCTTATCCTCATGGCTATATCTTTACTTTGTTTAATTTTGATCTAATCCACTTGGCTATATTTTTACTTTGTTTGGTTTTGATATTATCAACATCGCTATATCCTTACTTTGTTTGGGTTTGATTTTATCCACATGGCTATATCCTTACTTTGTTTGGGTTTGATCTTATCCACATGGCTATATCTTTACTTTGTTTGGTTTTGATCTTATCCACATGGCTCTATCTTTACTTTGTTTTGTTTTGATCTTATCCACATGGCTATATCTTTACTTTGTTTGGGTTTGATAATATCCACATGGCTATATCCTTACTTTGTTTGGGTTTGATTTTATCCACATCGCTATATCATTACTTTGTTTGGGTTTGATCTTATCCACATGGCTTTATCCTTACTTTGTTTGGGTTTGATCTTATCAACATGGCTACATCTTTACTTTGTTTGGGTTTGATCTCATCCACATGGCTACATCTTTACTTTGTTTGGTTTTGATCTTATCCACATGGCTATATCTTTTTTCTTTGATTTTGGTCTTATCCACATGGCTACATCTTTACTTTGTTTGGTTTTGATCTTTTCCACATGGCTATATCTTTACTTTGTTTGGTTTTGATCTTATCCACATGGCTATATATTTACTTTGTTTGGTTTTGATCTTATCCACATGGCTATATCTTTTTTCTTTGATTTTGATCTTATCCACATGGTTTTATCTTTACTTTGTTTGGTTTTGATCTTATCCACATGGCTATATCTTTACTTTGTTTGGTTTTGATCTTATCCACATGGCTATATCTTTACTTTGTTTGGTTTTGATCTTATCCACATGGCTACATCTTTACTTTGTTTGGTTTTGATCTTATCTACATGTATATATCTTTTTTCTTTGGGTTTGATATTATCCACATGATTATATCTTTACTTTGTTTGGGTTTGATCTTATCCACATGGTTTTATCTTTACTTTGTGTGGTTTTGATCTTATCCACATGGCTATATCTTTACTTTGTTTGGTTTTGATCTTATCCACATGGCTATATCTTTACTTTGTTTGGTTTTGATCTTATCCACATGGTTATATCTTTACTTTGTTTGGTTTGATCTTATCCACATGGCTATATCTTTACTTTGTTTGGTTTTGATCTTATCCACATGGTTATATCTTTACTTTGTTTGGGTAAGATCTTATCCACATGGTTATATCTTTACTTTGTTTGGGTTTGATATTATCCACATGGCTATATTTTTACTTTGTTTGGGTTTGATCTTATCCACATGGCTATATCTTTACTTTGTTTGGTTTTAATCTTATCCACATGGCTATATCTTTACTTTGTTTGGGTTTTATCTCATCCACATGGCTATATCTTTACTTTTTTTAGTTTTGATTTTATCCACATGGCTATATCTTTACTTTATTTGGGTTTGATCTTATCCACATGGCTATATCTTTACTTTCTTACCCACGTGGCTATATCTTTACTTTGTTCGGGTTTGATCTTATCCACATGGCTATATCTTTATTTTGTTTGGCTTTCATCTTATCCACATGGCTATATCTTTACTTTGTTTGGCTTTGATCTTATCCGCATGGCTATATCTTTTTTTTGTTTTGTTTTGATCTTATCCACATGGCTATATCTTTACTTTGTTTCGGTTTGATCTTATCCACATGGTTAAATCTTTACTTTGTTTGATTTTGATCTTATCCACATGGCTATATCTTTACTTTGTTTGGTTTTGATCTTATCCACATGGCTATATCTTTACTTTGTTTGGGTTTGATCTTATCCACATGGTTATATCTTTACTTTGTTTGTGTTTGATATTATCCAAATGGCTACATTTTTACTTTGTTTGGGTTTGATCTTATCCACATGGCTATATCTTTACTTTGTTTGGTTTTAATCTTTTCCACATGGCTATATCTTTACTTTGTTTGGGTTTGATCTCATGCACATGGCTATATCTTTACTTTTTTTAGTTTTGATTTTATCCACATGGCTATATCTTTACTTTGTTTGGGTTTGATCTTATCCACATGGCTATATCTTTACTTTGTTTGGGTTTGATCTTATCCACATGGTTATATCTTTACTTTGTTTGGGTTTGATCCTATCCACATGATTATATCTTTACTTTGTTTAATTTTGATCTTATCCACATGGCGATATCTTTCTTTGTGTTGACCAATTGTGCATGGCTATATCTTTTTTCATTGGTTTTGATCTTATCTAAGTGGCTATATCTTTCTTTGTTTTGACCAATTTTGCATGGCTATATCTTTTTTACCCCCGCTATATTTTGCTGGGGGTATAAATATATAGTGATGCACTTGTCCAAGAGTTCTAGGCAGAGTTTTATGGCATAAATTTATGCTGGTAGGGGATACATATCGCTCAGCGATCATAACTTTTTTATTTTATTATTATTATTTTTTTTTTTGGTTTTGATCTGATCCACATGGCTATATCTTTCTATGTTTGTGTTGACCAATTCTGCATGGCTATATTTTTTCCTTTGGTTTTGATCTTATCCATGTGGCTATATCTTTCTTTGTTTTGACCAATTGTGCATGGCTATACCTTTTTTCTTATCCATGTGGCTATATCTTTCTTTGTTTTGACCAATTTTGCATGGCTATATCCTTTTATACCCCCGCCACATTTTGCTGGGGGTATAAATATATAGTGATGCTCTTGTCCGAGAGTTCTAGGCAGAGTTGTAGGGCATAAATTTATGCTGGTAGGGGATATATATCGCTCAGCGATCATAACTTTTTTATTTATTTATTTATTTTTTTTTTTTTTTTGGTTTTGATCTTATCCACATGGCTATATCTTTCTTTGTTTGTGTTGACCAATTTTGCATGGCTATATCTGTTTTCTTTGGTTTTGATCTTATCCACATTGCTATATCTTTACTTTGTTTGGGTTTGATCTTATCTACATGGTTATATCTTTACTTTGTTTGGTTTTTATCTTATCCACATGGCTTCATCTTTACTTTGTTTGGTTTTGATCTTATCCACATGGCTGCATCTTTACTTTGTTTGGTTTTGATCTTATCCACATGGCTACATCTTTACTTTGTTTGGTTTTGATCTTATCTACATGGCTATATCTTTTTACTTTGGTTTTGATCTTATCCACATGGCTACATCTTTACTTTGTTTGGTTTTGATCTTATCCACATGGCTATATCTTTTTTTGTTTGGTTTTGATCTTATCCACGTGGTTAAATCTTTACTTTGTTTGGTTTTGATCTTATCCACATGGCTATATCTTTTTTTTTGTTTGGTTTTTATCTTATCCACATGGCTATATCTTTACTTTGTTTGGTTTGATCTTATCCACATGGCTATATCTTTACTTTGTTTGGGTTTGATATTATCCACGTTGTTATATCTTTACTTTGTTTGGGTTTGATCTTATCCACATGGCTATATCTTTACTTCGTATTGTTTTGATCTTATCCACATGGCTATATCTTTACTATGTTTGGGTTTGATTTTATCCACATGGCTATATCTCGCCGGAGGGGACTTGTAGGTGCGGCTAGCCAAACAAGGGATGTTTACTCCTCCCGGGCACTTGATCCCACCTCTATCTTGCTAGGGGTCCGTTGACACTCAATTTTGTGCTATATTGTGAGTCCTGTTGAGATTATCGTCAGGATCTTCTTTAACTCATTTGTGTCACACTTATGCCTTTTGCCGTGTGCAGTTCGTAGAAAAGTTTCCCGCGAGGGGTTGGACAGTAAGTGTTTTGAGTATTTTTCCCTGACATGGTCGCCATAGCACTTTCTATATAGACATAACCTTAGAAAGTGCATTTTAGGTATTGTTTTCATTTCGGTGCGTGAACATCGTCGACGGCTGCGGCTAGCCAAACAGGTGAGGCTTATTCCTGCCGGGACTCTGATCCCACATCTAGCTCGCTAGGAGTCCGTCGATGCTCAGTTTTGTGTTCTATTGTGAGTGTTGTTGAGATGATTGTCAGGATCTTCTTTAACTCATTATAGTTTCCACACCGTTTGTCTGTCCTTCCGTCCGTCCGTCCGTCCGTCACAATTTAGTTTACAAGATTTTTTTTTTCGCTGTCGTTGCATATATTGAATACATTTTTGGTACATGATTATATCTCAATGTGATAGAGATCAAGTTTGAGTTTGTTTCCGATTGACCTATTTTTACAAGAGTTAAGGCCCTTAGACTCAACAAATTTCATGAAATTCTCAGTTTTCCAGACTTTCCTTCCATGATATAGTAGATATTGAAATGATTTTTTATATGTGAATACATGATCAAGTTCGAGATTGGGTTTCGATTTACCTTATTTTTGCAAGAGTTATGGCCCCTGGACTTAGCAAATTTCATGAAATTCTCAGTTTTCCGGACTTTTCTTCCACTGTATTGCAGGCATTGAAATTATTTTTGGTATTTTTTGGCTTTATCTTTATTTTGTTTGGTTTTGATCTTTTATGCATGGTTTTATCTTTATTTTGTTTGGTTTTGATCTTTTCTGCATGGCTATTGACTTTGGCTTTTTTGCATGGCTAAATCTTTATTTTGTCAGGCTTTGACCTTTTCTACATGGCTTTATCTTTATTTTGTTTGGTTTTGACGTTTTCTGCATGGCTATTGGATTTCACCTTTTCTGCATGGCCTCATCTTCATTTTGTTTGGTTTTGATCTTTTCTGCATGACTTTATCTTTATTTTGTTTGGATTTGACCTTTTCTGCATGGCTTTATCTTTATTATGTTTGGTTTTGATTTTTTATGCATGGCTATTGGATTTGACCTTTTCTGCATGGCTTTATTTTTATTTTGTTTGGTTTTGATCTTTTTTGCATGGCTATTGCTTTTGATCTTTTCTGCATGGCTTTATCTTTATTTGGTTTGGTTTTGACCTTTTCAGCATGGCTATTGGTTTTGATCTTTTCTGCATGACTTTATCTTTATTTTGTTTGAATTTGACCTTTTCTGCATGGCTTTATCTTTATTATATTTGGTTTTGATTTTTTATGCATGGCTATTGGATTTGACCTTTTCTGCATGGCTTTATCTTTATTATGTTTGGTTTTGATCTTTTCTGCATGGCTATTGGTTTTGATCTTTTCTGCATGGCTTTATTTTTATTTTGTTTGGTTTTGACCTTTTCTACATGGCTTTATCTTTATTTTGTTTGGTTTTGATCTTTTCTGCATGACTATTGGTTTTGATCTTTTCTGCATGACTTTATCTTTATTTTGTTTGGATTTGACCTTTTCAGCATGTCTATTGGTTTTGACCTTTTCTGCATGGCTTTATCTTTATTATGTTTGGTTTTGATCTTTTCTGCATGGCTATTGGATTTGACCTTTTCTGCATGACTTTATTTTTAGTTTGTTTGGTTTTGACCTTTTCAGCATGTCTATTGGTTTTGACCTTTTCTGCATGACTTTTTCTTTATTTTGTTTGGTTTTGATCTTTTCTGCATGGCTATTGAATTTGACTTTTTCTGCATGACTTTATTTTTAGTTTGTTTGGTTTTGATCTTTTCTGCATGACTTTATCTTTTTGTTTGGTTTTGACCTTTTCTACATGGCTTTATCTTTATTTTGTTTGGTTTTGATCTTTTCTGCATGGCTATTGGTTTTGATCTTTTCTGCATGACTTTATCTTTATTTAATTTGGTTTTCATCTTTTCTGCATGGCTATTGGTTTTGACCTTTTCTACATGGCTTTATCTTTATTTTGTTTGGATTTGACCTTTTCTACATGGCTTTATCTTTATTTTGTTTGGTTTTGACCTTTTCAGCATGGCTATTGGTTTTGATCTTTTCTGCATGGCTATTGGTTTCGACCTTTTCTGCATGGCCTCATCTTCATTTTGTTTGGTTTTTATCTTTTCTGCATGGCTAATTGTTTTGACCTTTTCTGTATGGCTTTATCTTTATTTAATTTTGTTTTGACCTTTTTTGCATGGCTATTGGTTTTGATCTTTTCTGCATGACTTTATCTTTATTTTGTTTGGTTTTGACCTTTTTTGCATGGCTTTTGGTTTTGACCTTTTCTGCATGACTTTATCTTTATTTTGTTTGGTTTTGACCTTTTCTGCATGGCTATTAGTTTTGACCTTTCTGCATGGCTTTATATCTTTATTTTGTTTGGATTTGACCTTTTCTGCATGACTTTATCTTTATTTGATTTGGTTTTGATCTTTTGTGCATGGCTATTGGTTTTTACCTTTTCTGCATGGCTATTGGTTTTGATCTTTTCTGTATGACTTTATCTTTATTTGGTTTGGTTTTGACCTTTTCTACGTGGCTTTATCTTTATTTGGTTTGGATTTGACCTTTTCTGCATGACTTTATCTTTATTTTGTTTGGTTTTGACCTTTTCTGCATGGCTTTATCTTTATTTTGTTTGGTTTTACCTTTTCTGCATGACTTTATCTTTATTTGGTTTGGATTTGACCTTTTCTGCATGACTTTATCTTTATTTTGTTTGGTTTTGACCTTTCCTGCATGACTTTATCTTTATTTGGTTTGGATTTGACCTTTTCTGCATGACTTTATCTTTATTTGGTTTGGATTTGACCTTTTCTGCATGACTTTATCTTTATTTGGGTTGGTTTTTATCTTTTCTGCATGACTTTATTTTTATTTTGTTTGGTTTTGATCTTTTCTGCATGACTTTATCTTTATTTTGTTTGGTTTTGACCTTTTCTGCATGACTTTATCTTTATTTTGTTTGGTTTTGATCATTTCTGCATGGCTTTATCTTTATTTGGTTTGGTTTTGATCTTTTCTGCATGACTTTATCTTTATTTGGTTTGGATTTGACCTTTTCTGCATCGCTTTATCTTTATTTGTGTTGGTTTTGACCTTTTCTGCATGGCTTTATCTTTATTTTGTTTGGATTTAACCTTTTCTGCATGGCTTTATCTTTATTTGTGTTGGTTTTGACCTTTTCTGCATGGCTTTATCTTTATTTTGTTTGGATTTAACCTTTTCTGCATGGCTTTATCTTTATTTGTGTTGGTTTTGACCTTTTCTGCATGGCTTTATCTTTATTTAATTTGGTTTTAACCTTTTTTGCATGGCTATTGTTTTTTATCTTTTCTGCATGACTTTATCTTTATTTTGTTTGGTTTTGACCTTTTTTGCATGGCTATTGGTTTTGACCTTTTCTGCATGACTTTATCTTTATTTTGTTTGGTTTTGACCTTTTCTGCATGGCTATTGGTTTTGACCTTTCTGCATGGTTTTATATCTTTATTTTGTTTGGATTTGACCTTTTCTGCATGACTTTATCTTTATTTGGTTTGGGTTTGATCTTTTGTGCATGGCCATTGGTTTTTACCTTTTCTGCATGGCTATTGGTTTTGATCTTTTCTGTATGACTTTATCTTTATTTGGTTTGGTTTTGACCTTTTCTACGTGGCTTTATCTTTATTTGGTTTGGATTTGACCTTTTCTGCATGACTTTATCTTTATTTTGTTTGGTTTTGACCTTTTCTGCATGACTTTATCTTTATTTGGTTTGGATGTGACCTTTTCTGCATGATTTTATCTTTATTTGGTTTGGATTTGAACTTTTCTGTATGACTTTATCTTTATTTGGTTTGGTTTTGACCTTTTCTACGTGGCTTTATCTTTATTTGGTTTGGATTTGACCTTTTCTGCATTACTTTATCTTTATTTTGTTTGGTTTTGACCTTTTCTGCATGACTTTATCTTTATTTGGTTTGGATTTGACCTTTTCTGCATGACTTTATCTTTATTTGGTTTAGATTTGACCTTTTCTGCATGACTTTATCTTTATTTGGGTTGGTTTTTATCTTTTCTGCATGACTTTATCTTTATTTTGTTTGGTTTGATCTTTTCTGCATGGCTTTATCTTTATTTTGTTTGGTTTTGATCTTTTCTGCATGACTTTATCTTTATTTGGTTTGGTTTTGATCTTTTTTGCATGACTTTATCTTTATTTTGTTTGGATTTGACCTTTTCTGCATTGCTTTATCTTTATTTGTGTTGGTTTTGACCTTTTCTGCATGGCTTTATCTTTATTTCGTTTGGATTTGACCTTTTTTGCATGGCTTTATCTTTATTTGTGTTGGTTTTGACCTTTTCTGCATGGCTTTATCTTTATTTGGTTTGGTTTTGACCTTTTCTGCATGGCTTTATCTTTATTTGTGTTGGTTTTGACCTTTTCTGCATGGCTTTATCTTTATTTGTGTTGGTTTTGACCTTTTCTGCATGGCTTTATCTTTATTTTGTTTGCATTTGACCTTTTCTGCATGGCTTTATCTTTATTTGGTTTGGTTTTGACCTTTTCTGCATGGCTTTATCTTTATTTTGTTTGCATTTGACCTTTTCTGCATGACTTTCTCTTTATTTTGTTTGGATTTGACCTTTTCTGCATGGCTTTATCTTTATTTGTGTTGGTTTTGACCTTTTCTGCATGGCTTTATCTTTATTTGTGTTGGTTTTGACCTTTTCTGCATGGCTTTATCTTTATTTGTGTTGGTTTTGACCTTTTCTGCATGACTTTATCTTTATTTGGTTTGGTTTTGATCTTTTCTGCATGGCTTTATCTTTATTTGTGTTGGTTTTGACCTTTTCTGCATGGCTTTATCTTTATTTTGTTTGCATTTGACCTTTTCTGCATGGCTTTATCTTTATTTGGTTTGGTTTTGACCTTTTCTGCATGACTTTATCTTTATTTGTGTTGGTTTTGACCTTTTCTGCATGGCTTTATCTTTATTTGTGTTGGTTTTGACCTTTTCTGCATGGCTTTATCTTTATTTGTGTTGGTTTTGACCTTTTCTGCATGACTTTATTTTTATTTTGTTTGGTTTTGACCTTTTCTGCATGGCTTTATCTTTATTTGGTTTGGTTTTGACCTTTTCTGCATGGCTTTATCTTTATTTTGTTTGCATTTGACCTTTTCTGCATGACTTTCTCTTTATTTTGTTTGGATTTGACCTTTTCTGCATGGCTTTATCTTTATTTGTGTTGGTTTTGACCTTTTCTGCATGGCTTTATCTTTATTTGTGTTGGTTTTGACCTTTTCTGCATGGCTTTATCTTTATTTGTGTTGGTTTTGACCTTTTCTGCATGACTTTATCTTTATTTGGTTTGGTTTTACCTTTTCTGCATGGCTTTATCTTTATTTGGTTTGGTTTTGACCTTTTCTGCATGACTTTATCTTTATTTTGTTTGGTTTTGACCTTTTCTGCATGGCTTTATCTTTATTTTGTTTGCATTTGACCTTTTCTGCATGACTTTCTCTTTATTTTGTTTGGATTTAACCTTTTCTGCATGACTTTATCTTTATTTGGTTTAGATTTGACCTTTTCTGCATGACTTTATCTTTATTTGGTTTGGTTTTGATCTTTTCTGCATGGCTTTATCTTTATTTGTGTTGGTTTTGACCTTTTCTGCATGGCTTTATCTTTATTTTGTTTGCATTTGACCTTTTCTGCATGGCTTTATCTTTATTTGGTTTGGTTTTGACCTTTTCTGCATGGCTTTATCTTTATTTTGTTTGGTTTTGACCTTTTCTGCATGGCTTTATCTTTATTTGGTTTGGTTTTGACCTTTTCTGCATGGCTTTATCTTTATTTTGTTTGCATTTGACCTTTTCTGCATGGCTTTATCTTTATTTGGTTTGGTTTTGACCTTTTCTGCATGACTTTATCTTTATTTGTGTTGGTTTTGACCTTTTCTGCATGGCTTTATCTTTATTTGGTTTGGTTTTGACCTTTTCTGCATGGCTTTATCTTTATTTTGTTTGCATTTGACCTTTTCTGCATGACTTTCTCTTTATTTTGTTTGGATTTGACCTTTTCTGCATGGCTTTATCTTTATTTGTGTTGGTTTTGACCTTTTCTGCATGGCTTTATCTTTATTTGTGTTGGTTTTGACCTTTTCTGCATGGCTTTATCTTTATTTGTGTTGGTTTTGACCTTTTCTGCATGACTTTATCTTTATTTGGTTTGGTTTTACCTTTTCTGCATGGCTTTATCTTTATTTGGTTTGGTTTTGACCTTTTCTGCATGACTTTATCTTTATTTTGTTTGGTTTTGACCTTTTCTGCATGGCTTTATCTTTATTTTGTTTGCATTTGACCTTTTCTGCATGACTTTCTCTTTATTTTGTTTGGATTTGACCTTTTCTGCATGACTTTATCTTTATTTGTGTTGGTTTTGACTTTTTCTGCATGGCTTTATCTTTATTTTGTTTGGATTTGACCTTTTCTGCATGACTTTATCTTTATTTGGTTTGGTTTTGATCTTTTATGCATGGCTATTGGTTTTGACCTTTTCTGCATGACTTTATCATTATTTTGTCTGGTTTTGACATATTTTGATAAAAAGGAGGAAAATTGGAAAATCTATAACTATTATCAATTTCCGGTTTTGAAAAATAGAGCTAATTAGTTCGAGAAAAAATACTTTGGCATTGTTTTACATTATTATGTCACTATTAAGGACTAAATTGTCTTGGACCTCAAAAATTTCTTGTGGTTTTGAGACATTTATAATCATAACACATATAGTGTCTGTTATAGAGGACAAACTCTAGGGTAAAATCAATTGAAATTTATTTATGATAGTATCATATCGAAACATCATAGTTTGTAAAATTCCTATGAAAGACTTACCGATTGTCAATGCATTTTACTCAGCTATACAATCATAATGATAATTATGCTTGTATATGCATGAAAGGGTTATATATATAAATAAAATTATTACATTCGTTTTTAACGTATCCAATGTACAAATGGAGGTCTCGCTTAGGTCTCGTCCATTTAAAGAGTGTTAACATTATCTCGGTAATCTTCGGCAGTGTCTCGATAGTTTCCGTGTCTTGAGCGAAGGTCGGCATGTTGACCTTTGATGATAGAAATTATTTTTTATCTTGTATAAGGTATATTTAGGTAAAAATATGCCATGATTCTAACTATATAATACACTTGATATTTATTTGTACAACGGATACCTTAAAACCTAGCTATTTATAAATTGAACTTTAAATAAACACAAAATGTTCTATGAATTTAAAACGAAGGTTATCAAAACTTTCTTGTACATTTTGTTCATGTAGTTTATCAGTGTTCAATTGCATTGGTTTGTTCCTTTCTCGTTTTTTTTAACAAAAATATTGTTAAAACTTCAAATGAATAAGGAAGGGAAAAATCAGGAATATTATTGCACGATTCCAAACTTGGGCACTAGATGTTGCTCCTCTTTTGACCAGCCACTGCGTATCAGTTATAACGGACAAAGACACGATGTTAGACATCTCTCCCGTATTATTGTTCTCATCCATTGCTCTAACTCCAATATAATACGTTGAGTATCTGGTGGGTAGATCCACGGATATATACTCGTACCTGCCAGGATCTTGTGGTGTTGTTATATTGTCCATTACTCTGTGTGTATTGTTCACGTCTTCCAACAGCTTGTCGAAATCATGTGACATTCTTACATCATACGCTGTCGCTAAATAGAAATAAAAACTCATATTAGAGCAATAATTCATTGATGATTTTTTCATAAGACATTAATTACAGATACTAGATAAATTATCTAAAAAATACCCATATTTATATACCTTTGTTGATTTCAACAGATGATATCTAATGATGCGGTTTTACGCACAAAGGTTTCAGAAAGAGTTGTAAACAAATAAAGAGTGATGAAACTAACTCATTTTTTCATTTATGAACATTTGGAATATTTATAAATAAATATTAATGAGATTTTTAAAGGTCTAATGAGCTTTCTTTTAAAATTTGATTTTTGGTCTTTAAGGTGCTTCCTGTACTGAAAGAAGCCTACAATGTTTAAAACAAAAGTGCATGATGGTGGTACATAAAGGGAATTAGCTATATAGGTACTGTCATATCTTTACTAATAGATATTTCATATTTGATGTGTTCTTTTAAACGAAAATGTAACATAACAAGGGAGGATGGAGCAGCTCAGATTAAGCATCTTAATTCAAAAATGATTTCCGAGTAAAATTCCCGTACCTCTTCCATCATCTAGGTCATCGCCAACAGCTTTGAAGCGCAATCCAAATCTCCTGTAGTTGCTGTTACTAGAAATAATTTCTAAAGTAGTGATTTTGGACGGCGCTAGGATGTCATTGGTATTGGAAGCGTCATAATTAATAACGGTTACTTCCTCTGACAATATTGTTCGTTCGAATAAATCTGCTTTGATTGTTGTTAACTTTATGTTTTCTGAAAGAAATTTCAAGGAACTTGAAATTGACATCTACACGAGGGGCCAAAATGTTCCTTGGAATACCCAGGAAAACAAAGCAACTTGCTATCGTTATCATAATCAAGCATAAAAAAGAGGAGATAGCCCAACATGACGATGTTACCGTGATCCCGACGGAATACAGAAACACAATATCATGAAAATAGAAAAAAAGAGAAATTATATATACAGACGGAGACAACGAATCGATCACAATACTATCACATCATTAAGCACGATGGACAACACTATTTACTAGTAAGTATGATAGTCTTCACAGAGACCCATTGCAAAATCATTGAAATGAATTAATTGGGCGCTGCACAAATTCAAAATTGTTAAAAACACAAATAAGCAAAGAAAAGCTTCTGCACTAATTAGAATTAAGGAGGTATGAGTGTGAACCGCATTTTCAGGGAATAATAGAAATTGAAAATTATTGTCTATATATAACAGAATATCCCTTCCTTCATCAATTGCAATATTTCATGAAAAAAAGAGTGTAGCCGTTTGTCCCCTATATACCGACAAAAAAGGGAGGTAACTCTGCACATTTTTTTCTAAAACAATGTCCCAACTTTGGACTTTATTTTAAAAATCATCATAACACAGTACGAAGTAAATTTTTATCCATTTACGTAGCAAATGAAGTAAATTTATCATTTTCGGAAAAAATATTTCTGTTGCCATGGTAACCATGCTGGAAAAGGACATTTATTTCATCCCATTTTTGACAGTAAAAATTGTATGAAAAGTTTAAAAACATTAATTTTCGAAGTTGTCGGCATAATAGAATTTTGATAAAATGTTTCTTTTATCATCTAGTGATACATGCTAAAGATAAAAAAATAATTTATAGAAAAAAGAGTGTAGCCGTTTTAAAGATATTTAGCTTAGAATTCCTCTGACCAAGCCTCTGGATATGATAAGTCCGTTGTTTATGATTGAAAATGGAAAGTTGTTATATATCTATACATTTTATCTGAGATTTCTATAATCTGGACTTCAGACTAAAAATTTGAGTCATATTCTGATCAATTTCTTATTCATTTTCCCAACACTTCGCGCATTTAAGCACCGACAACGTAACGTGACGTAGCGCTCATCGTGACGCTCACTTTAGGTAATGCTCGGCGATATTGTATACTGTTAATCTCAATGAATGAGAAAAATGGATGTTCTAGATTCCTATCTGTATGCTTCTTCTATATGTCATTTCTCTCAAATTGATTTTGCGGCATATACACGTATCTATTTATACATGTACATGTAGTTTTAACATTCGTACATATTGTACCAGATTTGAAAAAAATGAAGCAACTTTAGTAGAACAACGATACGAATGATCTCTTAATCTCTTGATAAGTTTGCTTTGAAACAATTTATCTAAAGTTAGCTGAGGCACATTTCTAGTTTCATTTTACTAAGTGCTGGGATTAGAAAAGGGGGGGGGGGGGGTGTCGGTATGATAGGAAAGGTAGTAAACGCACACCCTGTGTTCCGCATTGATTTCCTGCACATGCTCTCTTTAATGAATGTCGTTATATCATAGATTAGTAAAATTGAAAGAGAATAATTCCCTTTTCAACAGGGCGTACAATGGGAAGTGTGTTTACGGAGTACAACGTACATGTACATGATGTACGTGATCTTTGGTCCTTTTGATGATTTGGCAGTCGGTCGTCATGCTCACTTATTACAACTACTAATCAATAGGCCTCGTGATATAAATTCTGACTAAATCATTATAACACATACGTTTTGTAAATGAAAGAGAAGTGCTTTCAAGATATATTAGTTTTACACGTTTTCAATATTTGAGGTAAATTGCGTGGTCAGTAACGCCGCATCGTCAACTTGAACTATAAAATATGATTATTCTTTCGAATTTGTTTGTGTCTTTTTATGCAAGAATAAATTTGAAGTATAAAAACTGTTACTCAGTTCAATCGCAATCAAATTATTCCGCTCCGTAAAAGTGTCATGGCGTGAAATAAAATAAGACAAACTGAATTTACAGGACTTCTAAAGAACAAGCACAAAGCACTTTCATGATAATTGGCGGAAAAATATTACAACGTCATAATTCAGCATGACGTCAAATAAACTCCCGTTGATGACGTAAACTATATGCCAAGGGTAAAACGATGTCGTGATAGAAGCGTATTTTAGATGTCAACAAGGATATATATTGCTCGTCATTCGAAATGCATTGCTCTTTAATCTCGAGGTATATTCAACCATTAGTTCAATAAGTTTTCAGATTTTATTTTCTTTACGACATTGATACGGTTTACGTTTGATTTGTTCACGCTCATACCCTCTTAAATAATAATAATTGAATTAACTTTAGAATTAACTTTAACCTTATTGAAATCATTTTGACGAATAAAAATAATTCTTTAAAATTATTACCGAGACTTTCAGTGCTACGTTTTCGTCGACCTAGCGGTACTATAAGTGTAGCAGATCCATCTTTGTTTAGGACGATGACCTTTGCACTTGTTCTACCATTTCCGGTCAGGTATTTTGGGAGAATGTGTGCAGAATATATTCCATCATTTTCAAGTGCATCAGCACCTGAAAGTTTGTTAAAGACAGAAGAAGGTCATAATGCGAAATTGATAGAAGAAGGTCATGATGCGAAATTGATAAAAGAAGGTCATAATGCGAAATTGATAAATCATCTATAATAGATCTTAAGTAAACTGTTAAAGTACGTCCATCATCGCTGGTCATAAAGACACGATAGTTAGCATTGTTAATTAAGTTACTTAACACTATCTACAATGCCCCATTATATCTATATAGGAGACACTTTGGAGGACAATATGAATAATATTTACTGTAAAAGTTTTGAAATTTACAAACAATATTTCAACGTTGTCTTACTCTTCAATTGACATTTTGTCTCAGAACGACTACCAATTACTACATTTCTCATTTATTAAATAAATTAGATTATGAACGATATATATTTTGTTATTTGAAAGACAAATTCAATTTATAAAGACAAATTACATATTACCACATCCGTTGTCAAACAGCTGTAACTGACGCGACGAACCATCAAACACAGCTGTAACATTCGCCCCAAGAATCGGGGCTCCACTGCGCATAACGGAAGTGAACATTTTAACTAAATTATGTTTTGACATATCGACTACTCCCCCGGATGTCCACGATATTGTTACTATTCCTTTAGAATTGTCTTCTCTCTGTTTTGACTGTATACTATATATTATGTTTGAATCAGAGTTGGATGTTGACGTCACTGTAAAGGTGTAATTCCCTGTCTAAGAAATGGAAATATAGCTTAGATTGTCTATAGCAAAGCTTTACTTACAACGAGAAGACATGTTTTGAGTATAGGCTTGTACGAGTTACCATTGGCAATATTCAGCAAATAGATAAATCAGAGCCAGACATGCATGTTTCAAAAGGGATGATTTTGGATTCAACATAGTAAATTTCCCTTGGCTTGACGGTGATGTTCCAAGATTACCGTCATACGGCATTTACATATCACAGCTCATCCGGTACGCTAGAGCATGTAATGATATTTTGGATTTTAACAGTAGAAATTTACAAATTACCAAAAAAATTTTAGGTCAAGGTTTCCGCTTTCATAAACTAATTAAGACTTTCTGGAAATTTTACAAAAATCACAGTCAACTTCTTTTAAAATTCGGATCTATACATCCAACAGAGTACATTACTATGGGTATTACACAACCTGTCTTTTGTGGTGATATGATAAACAAAATAAAAAGGATCAAAGGTAGGCAGCATAACCATCGAAAATGCGTCAGAATCATCAAACGCCTTTTATACCGTGGATATGATCCTAATGTCACCAGACGGACACTAGGCTTGGTACTTGACCAATCTACAGTCTTGTACAAGCGCATCCTTGAGACTTGCACTCTGACTGACTGTGACGACGGGACTCCATGACGGGCCCTGTCCAAACCTCTTTAGAGAAGACAGGGCCCCGACCACCTGTATTCTCTGAATGTCAGTCGGACTCCTCGGGTGATTACATACATGAGCTCGCTACAGCCGGCAGAGCACGGACTGTATTGCACATGCCCTCTTTTTATATCCATTTACATATTCATCTGTGTCTCTGGGGCCTCTGCGTTTCGCGGTCTTGTTTGTGTGATGTCATCTTACAGTGAGGAGGTTGTTTTACACCACAATTGTACGTTCTTCGAGACCTCTGGGTAATTGGAGAAGTGAGAGGGTTGTGCGCACGTAATCCAGGATAACCACACCATTTGCTACTTGCGTGACAGATGGCCGTCCAAAGTCGGCACCGGTTACCCATTGGTCTCGTCTATTTATGTGTAGTCTTTTGTGTTTGATGTTTACATGTCGGTTGTCTCTTTTCCGTCTCGTGCTGTACTCGTTTTTTGTGTTTTTGCATCGGGTGTTTTGGTGTTTAAATGTTGATGCTGCAACGGGGTCTTGTTGGAGATCTCCTCCCTTCTTTTTCTTTCCAAGGATCTTCTTCGATGGCTACTTGGGTACATGAGGACTGGATACAAGAAACATGCTAGTCTTGTAAACTGTATATGGTAAAGTTTGGCCTTGCTGCTTCAGTACCTTTACTGACGTGCAATGCACGAGATGATAATTATAAGTCCATTTGAGCTGTCTAATTGTTATTTGGTTATTCTAAAAACATAAATACATCAGACAGTTGCAATTGTATGACGCATTTCAAAATAATCGAGGTAATTTGCAAATGTTAATTTCTTTTCATTTGAGGGAGAGGGAGTGGGGGGCTTACAACTAAATTTTACAAAGCAACCCGATCTCCAAGTTTTTATGACTGTTGGATAGACGACATTTTGTCTTATTATTTGGACATTATATATCTTTAATGACCTCATGAGAAATGTGTCTTTACGAAAAAGGTATGAATGCATAAATGATCCAACCGTATGTTTAAAATTATAGAGATTGGTACTTGGTGGGGGATGGAAAACGGCTCACCATAAATAGTCCCTATTGAGAAATGAGTTATATGTTATTCAAACGAAGCTTGCCTCAATATTTTTTTTTCAAAAAGCAACAAATGCAAATTTTAAAATTAAAATGTGAAACAACAGAAATACATGAAAGCAGCAGAAACATGTTCAGTTAATCCCAAACACACAAACACGAGATGAGTTTAGAATACTGTATCCTCACACCTATGTTTTGGGAGCTATAAAAGGAAGATACCTTCGCTATCCCTGGAATCCGCAGACGACAGGAAGTTACGTCACACTGGTCAGATCTATAGGTACTTGGCGATGTGATAGTGATGGTCAAGAAACTAAGTCTGTCACCAGAAAGAACTATTGTTGTATCTTCTCCGACATGAGAATCAATGATAAATGACCCAGAATATGGATTGGAACTTGACACCGTAATGGCTCCACTCTGTATCTATTTGCAGTGGAAGTATTTTATAAAGTATCAATGAGAACTTAAGGGTTAAAAACTTGTTGACAAATTTAGCGGTTTTGTCTTATTAAATGAGTATATAATAGTTTCTCAAGAGTTGTTTGAACATTTCCCTCATATGGATAAGGAAGATTGGAATGTAGCACTGATTCAAATGTATTTCTTATAGTTTTTTTTTACTGTACGAAATTCCTTCATTTACAAATAAATGTAATATAAATTCTAAACATCCTATAACAACAGCGTTTCTTGCTCGTTATTTACCAAGTGTATTCTTACCAGGTTTTGAGAATGTTTTCTGTCACCCACTACGGTAGTACTTTGCCAAAATGCATCCAACAGTGCTGTTGATGTACTTAATCCAGAATACAAGAAGCTCCGCCCACCAGTACTAGTTGCCAAGTCAACCATCTGGATATCTGATTGGTCAGTAAATGCTAATGACATCACCACTACACCAGAATCTACCACTTCTTGTCTAACAGTACTTATCCTTGGATAATCTTGTTCATCGCCATCAGATATTAACAGTAATATGCTTCCACGTGTACTTGCGCTTGCATCTGTTAAACACTTAAAAATAAAATAAATTATCTATCAAATACATGTTCATGTTGATGAAAAAATATCAAGCTCGTAAATAATATATGCAATTGTCCTGTCCAGTATTTGTTTCACCTTCGATATTTTTGAAGTTCTACTGAGTAAATATTGAATGTTTTGATGAATCTAACACAAAAAGCATTTGATAGACGATCCTAATTAATTAATTAATTAGATTAATTAATTAGATTAATTAATTAATTAGATTAATTAATTAATTAATTAGATTAATTAATTAATTAATTAGATTAATTTATTAGATTAATTAATTAATTAATTAGATTAATTAATTAATTAGATTGATTTAATTGATTCCAATTAAATTAATAAATATATATATTGTTTCTAGCCAAAATAAAACATCTGTGCGATGTGGGACAATTGGCGATCTGTCGATCATTTTGACTTATGTCTTGTTTTCTTACCTTAATTCCCTCTCTGAGACCAGCACCAATTGACGTTCCTCCAGTTGCAAGCGTTGGTAAGGCATCTATAAAATTTTGTCGAACAGTATCCGAGGCCATTAGGACTAGTGGTTTAATGATTTTTGCGGTACTGTTGAATGTAACAAGACATACTTCTGTTTCGGAATCAACGACATTCTTAAGGTAGTTAGTTGATGCTTGTCTAAGTCTATCCAATTTGTTGTTATCCTGAGAAGGAAACGTCTGATTATTCCAGATATATTCATCAAGTAATTTGATATAATTGTTTTTACATTCCAGTGATTCCAACACCAGTATATGACATCGTCTCAAGATTTTTTGTTCAAATTTCTTCATATCACAGGAAAGATATAAGGAAATCTTTTTCTCTTCAGGTACAGCAATATATATAAAACTAAGTGTTAAATGTATATGTTTAGATGGTCTTGTGAACTTTGTGCAATATGTTTTTGTTCTGTCCTACACCTAATATATAAAACAATCACTGTATCATTGTGTCGAATACTTATCATATCGTTCGCCTAGTATCACAACATTTCGGCAATTCTTGATAATAAAAGATAAATAATTATAAAACCAAAGTGCATTGTGGACATAGCTCTGTCCTTAACTGGTTATTTGGCATACTTTTAGGGTTTCGCTCTTCTTATATTCATGATTTAGATTCCTTAGACTATTTTAACCTCGAGCATCACTGAGAATACATGTATTGTTCAAATGCGCATACAATTGAATTATCAATATTGGATGCAAAGGGGAAGGTTCACTAACTACCAAAATCGGCCCTTAATTTTTGCGAAAAATAAATTTATGAAAATTATGATTCAGCATCTCTTATGTTTATCTCAAATATCTACCGAAATAGAAAGTAAATATTTTTCATCGTCAAAACGTCACGTCCGTTAATTATGACGTCACATTGTGACGTCATTTGCTCTTCATGAAAAATGAAAGAAAATCGCCATATTTTCTGCATAAATCTTTAAAATTAGTATAGGCGCCAACCCTTACCCAACATAAATTTATGCAAATCGAAAGATAAATTGTGAATTTAACTTTTTATATGAAAATTATTTTGGTCGAGGGCTTGCGCCCTACTTATTTTCATAAATTTTGACCAGAATAATGCCCATTTCTTA
The DNA here is from genome assembly GCA_028142955.1 of Pinctada fucata. Taxonomy (NCBI): domain Eukaryota; kingdom Metazoa; phylum Mollusca; class Bivalvia; order Pterioida; family Pteriidae; genus Pinctada; species Pinctada fucata. Next base: position 28,488,163 of record AP027115.1, read on the forward strand.
CGATTTTTCAGCATTTTACGACTTACAGCCTATTTTTAAGCCATATATTTCGGTGTATTGCACGTAAATTCAAATATTTATTTGGTATTTCAAACAACCATACAATTAACTTCCTTGATACGAAATACAATCGAAATCTAAAACATTCTAAAATTAGGGCCGATTTTCCATGTTACCGAACCTGCTCCTTTACATAATGATTGTCGTACCGCCTTATAATGACTTAAAGAAGATCCTGAGGATAATCTCAACAGCACTCACAATAGAGCACAAAATTGAGCATCGACGAACCCCTAGAAGGCTAGAGGTGGTACCAGGTGTCTGGGAGGAGTAAGCATCCCCTGTTCGCTAGCCGCACCCGTCGTCGATATTCATGCACGAAAATGAAAACAATTGAGTTAAAGAAGATCCTGACGATAATCTCAACAGCACTCACAATAGAGCACAAAATCCCCTGACAAGCTAGAGGTGGGATCAGGTGTCCGGGAGGAGTAGGCATCCCCTGTTGGCTAGCCGCACCCGCCGTCGATGTTTAAGCACGAAAATGAAAACAATATATGACATTCATGCACTGTCTGACGTTATGTCTATATAGAAAGTGCTATGGCGACAATGTCAGGGAAATATATTTAAAAACTTACGGTCAAACGCCTCGCGGGGAACTTTAATACATAAAACATTCTTAGGTTGGTAGCGCTAGGTTGTAAAACTTTGATTACCACAGTGTTACATATCATTTATTAGGAATAACTACATGTAATTTGTTTTTGCTGTGGGTGCTGCAACCTGGTTTTGTTGGAGATCCCCTTCTTTGTTTTTTTACTTTATGAATCCGATTGAGTTGTATTTCGATACTCATTTACTTAACCTTATTCCTTTTACATACGATTTCGTCAAATCTGTCTCCCAGACTACCAATCATAAGGTATTAGCATTGCATTGAAAAACGACAGATCTTTCTCTTATGAGTGGTGTAGTATATTTTTGAGTGAGTGAGTGAGTGAGTGATTGACAAGTACTTACACTCATACTACCAGAGATGTCCATTACAATGACGACCTTTTGATTCCCTTGTTGGACAACATTAAAAGTAGGTACCGTGACCATGGATGAACTTCCTGCTGCTAAATCTGGTCATAATTTAAAAGCAATGTATATCCGTGATCCGATACTAGAATATTAAATAATAAGAATTCTGACCGTTTTGATAAGATGTAACACATTTGAAGTACATAAGATGATCATTAAAAATCTTCGCATACAACCTTGATGAATACAAAATGTATAAAACCATAACATAGTATAAAAATTCAATATTACAAAATTTTGTATATCAAAACGGAACTATCTATATCTGTCTCCATGTGGTTTGGTAGTTTTTGGGGGGTTATATCAATTATATCTAACTGGTCATAGATTCATTAATTCAACTCCTTCTTCTTAGGATTTGATAACAATTGGAGAGTATAACTTCATGTCGGTATTAGTAAAATTGAGAACAAGATTGTCGTAGCAAAGTGAACTGATTTTAACAAAATGATCGCACAGCACTTATTTCAGCATTTTATTCAGTCATAAGATTGTTATCGCTGCAGATAAACTGTTAATCCCCGAATACATCATTCGCCTAGTTTCAAAGTGTTTCTATGTTAACTGGTTTATATTTTTCGTTATTATAAATTCTGATAAATTTTCCAAATCTATGGAATATGTCCCCATGCATAAACTCTATCATTTTATGAAACATTTTATTCAGAAATGGATGGCACATAAAAAAATCCGTAAAAATCAACTGTAGGAATGTAAGGAAATACAATAATTTGATATATTTAAATTTCTTCTACACATTTAGTATTTTAAAGGACCTAAAGGTGCCTTAGTCGGTCGGACTCCTCGGGTGATAACATGCATGAGCTCGCTAAAGCCGACAGAGTACGGACTGCATTTCGTACGCCCCTACTCTATTTTAATTTATTATATTTACATATTCAACTGTGTTCCTTGGGTCCCTGCGTTGTGCTGTATTGTTTGTATGGTCATCTTACAGTGAGGAGGTTATTTTACACAACAATTGTGCTTTCTTTGAGACCTTTGGGTAACCGGAAAAGTGGGAGGATTGTGCGCATGTAATCCGGGAGAACCACACAATCTGTTACTAACGTGGCTGATGGCCGTCCTAAGTCGGCACCGATTGCCCATGGGTCTCGTTGGTTTATGTGTTGTCTTTTATGTTCGATATTTGATGTCTGTTCCTTGTCGCTTGCTATGTGTGGCTTCTGTGTGTTTTCTGTGTGTTTTCACTTGGGGTGTTTGGTGTGTTGCTGTTGGTGCTGTGTGTGTCTTCTCTGTGTTTTCACTTGGGGTGTTTGGTGTGTTGCTGTTGGTGCTGCAACCGAGTCTAGTTGGAGACCCCCTCCTTTATTACATAGTCTTTTCCTACCCCATAACAAATAGTAAAACACGAAAGCAAAATAAGTCGCTTTTTACAAAGGTTATAAACGCCTGTATATAGTAACTTACTATTAAAATCAGGATGAAGTCGCATGACCTCCCAGGCGCTGCGTCCATCACAAAGCCTGTTTTGTAAGGTATCTGCTTTGGCGTTGTGGTGCTCAGCAGCATCAACACTGCTCGATGCCTTGTCACAAAACTGGGAAATCTTTGAATTGGAAATACGAGAGTTCATAAGAGTTCACTTTTGTTACGTACATGTAACAAAAAGAACTTATATGATGTACACATTACTTTGAATTGAAAGGTTAGCAAACGGCACAATATGCATGCACGCCTGTGATAGAATATTTTTGTGCTGCCAGCTTTCTAAATGATTTAAATATAACCCATCTAAAATTAACATCATTGGAAATAATTTTTAAGAAATGGTCCCTCCTCCGAGTACCCCTTGCATATCTAGGAAATGACATGGAGTTCACAATACAAGTGGAAAAATCTCCTGTTAAAGATGATTACGGTTGGAAAAAGCTTAAAACAGAATTCCTAGGCGTACGTTAGCGGAAAAAGGATACATGTATTTGAAAAGAGGATGTCAGCTGCTTCAACAGTTCCATATTCGAAAAAAACAAAACAAAACATATTCTTCGTAAACAAAAAGTTGATAACGCAAATTCCAAATATATACGTGATCTGATGAAACCTATGAAACCTTTAAATGTAATACTATTTCTTACGCCGTTTAAGTAGTAATATCCCATTATAGATGTCGTCGTGTCTGATGGGGCGCTGGGACAAAACTTACAGTCGGATGCTGGTACTCCATTTCTTAATAAACATTTTTCATTTCCACCGTAACACTGTTTTGAAAACCTTCCTTTTATCCGGTTAGAGCATCTAAAGATTAGAAAAAAACATGTTATTCATGTTATCAAGGCAACGCTTTGCAAAATGCAAAAGGCATGTATACATGTACATATAATTATATTTGTAATACCTCTTACTTACGATTTTCTGTTATAATGTGATACTAATTATATATAGTCAACGGATTATCACTCCAACGTTTTTCTTAACAAGAGGCTCAAGTGTCACTCACTTGAGGATTTAACATTTTTTATCATTTTTATCGGACATTTAACGTGTTTAAATATACACCATATCAGACCAATGCACGACTGGAGAGATACAGAGGACCTGGAGTAAATGCTTGCAGTAAAGTTCATAATATTTGCAACAGTTTCAACTGATGTCAGCAAATTAGAGCACTGGCGGCCAAGTTTTGGTTTTAGCAATATAAAAAGCATTTCCAAAAATGCAAGCAGAGATCGAAAATCGCGATTTTCCTATTCCTGAAATGAACTGCGCTGACAGTAAAAATCATTAAAAGAGGTACAAGCAGATAACATAGTATATGAAAACATTTGATTATCTGGAGCTTTTAGTTTGTCAGGCTCAGGCGAGCGAGACTACAAACCCTACTTTTACCTTTACCTTTAACATATGACTTTGTACTGTGGAGGCTTTTCAAGGGAGGATGACTCTCCTCATCAGTATTTGTGATGGCGCCAGTTGTCGGATCAAGACAAAAACTTTAAAATTCGTTGTAAGCAATTAGTTCTTCATGCCTACCTAGTTTCGTTAAAATCTGTAACTATTTTGTGGCTTAAAAAAAAAACGTCTCCTTGCTTTTGTATGATTTTTATTTTTTACTCTTCCTGGGTACCTGGTCTCAATCCCATATTTTTCATGTGGTTGAGGTTTTTGTTTGTTTGCTTTGGTTCCTTTTTATTCTGATTTTGTATGCCTTAGGTTTATGATCATCTGAATTATCGATTTTGTACTGTGTATGGAGATATGGTCATTATCCATACTTGTCCTAGTTGCACTTGCACGGAACTTACGTACAAAATCTATGCTAACAAGTAAGCTTATATTGGAGGAACCGTATTCCAAAAAAAAGTTTGTATCCCCATGGGTACCAATTGCGCCCCACTGCTTGCGGACTTATTTTTATATTCACACGAAGCTGACTTCATCCAGACCTTGCTGGGCGAAAACACCTCTCACCCAAGATCAATTTTACCTTCAAATATATAGATGACGTGTTGTTCACCAATAATTCGAATGCGTGATGATTTCAGCCTCATCATAACTAACTTTCCTTTCATGACTAGCAACACTCCGTTTTCTCCTGCTTATGGCGTTTTTGTTTCTCAGCTGATACGCTACGTCAGGGCATGTTCCAAATACCGGTATGAAGATTTAATCGTTAGAACCAGACGGCTTGCGAGTAAGCTACTTGTTCAGGGTTATATTACACAACTACTGAAATCATCATTGAGGACGTTCTTCGGTCGGGATATAATGAAAGCATATCAGATACCCGTTTCCAGGATGATTAATTGCATTCTGGATTGTGATTGAATGGATGTAGTCATCACCAAACAAGAACTATTTACCTGATATGTACATCAATATGTACATCGAGACCATAATCGACTTCGACAAGTTTTCATGGAGCTGTTGCGACGGATGTTGCACGCAATCATGAGACGTGGACTCTCCCCGAGCACCTGGTCTCACTTCGGAATGTTATTTATTCCGAGGTTCGCAAACGTTCCATGATTTTGCCTTGCCTTCTCGACTTTGAGACTGAATAACTGATTACTTCTTTGGTGTTTATATTGATCACTTTTAATAGTAGTGTGATAATGATAATATCATGTCAATGTTACTTACGTATTTGGTTTAAATGTACCCTCGCTAGAGTAGAAAGACTTTTCATGTCTGAAGGTCGGTGACTCTGTCTCTGAATATTCATCAAAGAGTCCCCATCTAAGATGTCCCCATTGGTGTACCAAAGCTTTTGCTAATAAAGATGAGATAGATTTTGAATTTCATTACAAATATCCCCGCGGGAAGCTGGACGATTTATTCGATTATCAATTAAGGGTTGTAATATCTATTACAAATTGCTCACCCCTCTAATGTGTTGCGCTATAATTTTTATTTGACATTTGCTATTGTCGGTTGGGCTTATAATTGTGTTTCGTTTCTCATGTAGAATGTTTTTACTTTTTCAGCTTGGTCCTCATTTTCTCACATCAGAATAAATGAAATCAGTGGACAAGTGCAATAACATTAACACCCTTTTCTCATGATAGGGGGGGGGGTTGTCAGGATATCCAGACATTATAAGCCTTTTCATGTGATGTTTGGGGGTGTCAAGATATCAAGACATTGTAAACCTTTTCATTGTGATGTTTGGGAGTGTCAAGATATCAAGACATTGTAAACCTTTTCATTGTGATGTTTGGGGGTGTCAAGATATCAAGACATTGTAAATCTTTTCTCGTGATGTTTGGGGGGTGTCAGGATATTAAGAAATTATAAGCCTTTTCATTGTGAATTTGAGGTGGTTGTCAGGATATAAAGACATTGTAAGCCTTTTCTCGTGATGTTAGGGGTGTCAGGATATCCATACATTGCAAGCCTTATCTCGTGATACTGGGGGGTGTCAGGATATCCAGACATTGTAAGTCTTTGTCGTTATGTTTGGGGGTGCCAGGATATCCATACATTGTAAGCCTTTTGTCATTATGTTGGGGGTGTCAGGATATCATTACATTGTAAGCCTTTTGTCGTTATGTTGGGGGGTCAGGATATCCATACATTGTAAGCCTTTTGTCGCTATATTTGGGGGTGTCAGGATATCCAGACATTGTAAGCCTTTTTTCGTTATATTTGGGGTGTCAGGATATCCATACATTGTAAGCCTTTTGTCGTTATGTTGGGGGGGGGGGGGGGGGGGGGTTCAGGATATCCAGACATTGTAAGCCTTTTGTCATTATGTTTCGGGGTGTAAGGATATCAAGACATTGTAAGCCTTTTGTCGTTATGTTTGGGGGTGTCAGGATATCCAGACATTGTAAGCCTTTTGTCGTTATGTTGGGGGGTCAGGATATCCAGATATTGTAAGCCTTTTGTCGTTATGCTGGGGGATCAGGATATCCAGATATTGTTAGCCTTTTGTCGTTATATTTGAGGGTGTCAGGATATCCAGATATTGTAAGTCTTTTGTCTTTATATTTGGGGGAGTCAGGATATCCAGACATTGTAAGCCTTTGTCGTTATGTTGGGGGATCAGGATATCCAGACATTGTAAGCCTTTTGTCGTTATGTTTGGGGGTGTCAGGATATCCAGCCATTGTAAGCCTTTTGTCGTTATGTTTGGGGGGTCAGGATATCCAGACATTGTAAGCCTTTTGTCGTTATGTTGGGGTGTCAGAATATCCAGACGTTGTAAGCCTTTTCTCGTTATGTTGGGGGTCAGGATATCTGGACATTGTAAACATTTTCTCGTTATGTTTGGGGGTGTCAGGATATTCAGACATTGTAAGCCTTTTGTCGTTATGTTGGGGGGTCAGGATATCTAGACATTGTAAACATTTTCTGGTTAAGTTTGGGGGTGTAAGGATATCCATACATTGTAAGCCTTTTGTCGTTATGTTTGGGGGTGTCAGGATATCAAGACATTGTAAGCCTTTTGTCGTTATGTTGGGGGGTCAGGATATCCAGACATTGTAAGCCTTTTGTCGTTATGTTGGGGGGTCAGGATATCCAGACATTGTAAGCCTTTTCTCGTTAAGTTTGGGGGTGTCAGGATATCCAGACATTGTAAGCCTTTTGATGTTATGTTGGGGGGTCAGGATATCCAGACATTGTAAGCCTTTTTTCGTTATGTTTGGGGGATCAGGATATCCAGACACTGTAAGCCTCTTCTCGTTAAGTTTGGGGGTGTCAGGATATCCAGACATTGTAAGCCTTTTGATGTTATGTTTGGGGGTCAGGATATCCAGACATTGTAAGCCTTTTGTCGTTATGTTTGAGGGGTCAGAATATCCAGACATTGTAAGCCTTTTGTCGTTATGTTTGGGAGTGTCATGATATCCAGACATTGTAAACATTTTCTCGTTATTTTGGGGAGGGGGTCAGGATATCCAGACATTGTAAGCCTTTTGTCGTTATGTTGGGGGTGTCAGGATATCCAGCCATTGTATGCCTTTTGTCGTTATGTTGGGAGGTCAGAATATCAAGACATTGTAAGCTTTTTGTCCTTATGTTGGGGGGGGGGGGTCAGGATATCCAGACATTGTAAGCCTTTTGTCGTGATGTTGGGGGCTCAGGATATCCAGACATTGTAAGCCTTTTGTCGTTATGTTGGGGTGTCAGGATATCCAGACATTGTTAGCCTTTTCTCGTTATGTTTGGAGGTGTCAGGATATCCAGACATTGTAAGCCTTTTTGTCGTTATGTTTAAGGGGTGTCAGGATTTCCAGACATTGTAAGCCTTTTGTCGTTATGTTGGGGGTGTCAGGATATCCAGACATTGTAAGCCTTTCGTCGTTTTGTGAGTGGGTCAGGATATCCAGACATTGTAAGCCTTTTGTCGTTATGTTTTAGGGGTGTCAGGATATCCAGACATTGTTAGCCTTTCGTCGTTTTGTGAGTGGGTCAGGATATCCAGACATTGTAAGCCTTTTCTCGTTATGTGTTGGGGGGTCAGGATATCCAGACATTGTAAGCCTTTTATCGTTATGTGTTGGGGTGTCAGGATATCCAGACATTGTAAGCCTTTTGTCGTTATGTTTGGGTGTGTCATGATATCTAGATATTGTAAACATTATCTCTTTATGTTGGTTTTGTTGGGGGGTCAGGATATCCAGAAATTATACGCCTTTTCTCGTTATGTTGGGGTGTAAGGATATCCAGACATTGTAAACCTTTTGTCGTTATGTGGGGGGTCAGGATATCCAGACATTGTAAGCCTTTTGTCGTTATGTTGGGGGTATCAGGATATCAAGACATTGTAAGCCTTTTCTCGTTATGTTGGGGGGTCAGGATATCCAGACATTGTAAGCCTTTTGTCGTTATGTTTTGGGGTGTCAGCATATCCAGACATTGTAAGCCTTTTGTCGTGATGTTGGGGGTGTCAGGATATCCCGACATTGTAAGCCTTTTTTCGTGATGTTGGGGGGTCAGGATATCCAGACATTGTAAGCCTTTTGTCGTTATGTTAGGGGATCAGGATATCCAGACATTGTAAGCCTTTTCTCGTTATGTTTGGGGGTGTCAGGATATCCAGACATTGTATGACTTTTGTTGTTATGTTTGGGGGGGGGGGGGTTCAGGATATCCAGACATTGTTAGCCTTTTGTCGTTATGTTTGGGGGTGTCAAGATATCCAGACATTGTTAGCCTTTTGTCGTTATGTTGGGGGGGGCAGGATATCCAGACATTGTAAGCCTTTTGTCGTTATGTTTGGGGGTGTCAGGATATCCAGACATTGTAAGCCTTTTCTCGTGATGTTGGGGGATCAGGATATCATAACATTGTTAGCCTTTTCTCGTGATGCTGGGGGGTGTCAGGATATCCAGACATTGTAAACCTTTTCTCGTGTTTTTGAGTAGGGAGGGTCAGTACATCAGACATTGTAAACCTTTTCAGAAGAACCTACATAAAAATGATGTGCTCCGTCTGTTTTGCAATTCATCGATCAGTCCTAATTTAAAATGGAAGTTCTATCACTTCTTCAATTTATGACCAGAAAATCTCAACAGTAAATTAGTAAATTGGGATAAAAATAATCAGTAAATACATGTATACGCCTTGTTAATCTATAAATGTCAACATGTAAGTTTAATATATTTCGTTTCTTTTAAGATTTGTTTTATGTTAACATCGATTAATTAATCGTATTATTACAACATATTGAAAAAAATCCAAATTTGGAGAGAAATGCTGTAAAATTGCCGATTCAAACCCCACAGTGAAAAAGTGAAAAAAAATACATAGCTTCACTTCAAAAACTAATGAAAATTTTACTGTGTCACCTCATTTACAATGTCAGCACAGCTTCAAACCCTGAAGATCTTTTTTTTTCAATATGATGAAGAAGTGGCCATCTCTCATATATATAACGCGAAGTTCAAGGTCAAACTTCTCTTTTTGTAAACAGCAATCAATACATACCTAGATTTGGATATTTGACCATCGAAAATGGCGTCATATGTACATATTGTCCTTCCGCACCACATTCCGACATACCAGCTACATACGGACGAATACCAACGGCATCGTTCTGTCTGTCCAAGATAATATGTGCAAGGTTAAACTGTGGTCCACTTATGCTTTCGTATGTTGAGTTCCGAGACCAAGTCTTTGGTAATACTATCGTAATGTCTTTGAAATAAAGATGATGTTTGGTTGAGTTGTACAGTTGAGCAGATGCCTTTGTAAACAAATCCTAGTGAAAACGAATTTATTTTATATCAAAGATCTGATTACATATTAGAAATTTGATGTAATTTTTTTCTGTTGATATTTGCTGTACAGTATAAGTGACGAAACTTATGTAAAACATAAATGCGAATGCAATTTAGAATGCTAAAAACATGAAAAAAGTAAAAAGTATCAAAAATTAAGTAAGAAATTAATATGAATTTTTAAAAGACAAACATGATTTAAAGCATGTTGCAGCAGTAGAAGCTTAGTCTTCCCAGTCTCACTCTTGGTACTCATCAGATCAAAGTGGAATTTAGTCCAAAGTAGCATCGAGTATTTCTTCTACACAACAATAAGGTTGTCTATTACTGATACTTTCTGTAATCGGACTTTTCTTGTATAGCTTACGATTTTGTAAGCTTACTCTAAGATTCAAGAATTTCAGTTTGAAGAAATGTATACTTCTTGTATTATTTACATTTTGGTAAGCTTATTCTAAGATTCTAAAATATTAGTCATAAAAGGCAGGGAGCCATAGGTGGCCTTGTTTCATAGTACTTCCTGACTTACATGAGTTAAACTTTCCTATAATAAATCTGATAATTATTCTGAAACTAAGCCACATCTCCCTCATGTCATATCTTCGTCCTTATCTGGTTCAGTCTTTGGCAAACATTTAGAATTTCGCCATACATATATATAGTCATTATTTGTATTTCCTTTTTTGACCCGGAGAATCACTGATGACATTACTTTTTGAAAAGCGTATGAAATTAATACATAAAATGCAATATATGCATTGTATGTAATGCAATTATTGCAATGAAATTATTACATTCACTTTACATTAGAACATATATTTCAATGTTGAGAATTGGTGAGAACTGGTTTACTGATGTACTTTTTATTACCGGCAGTCATGACTGCCGGTATACTGTAATCAATCGTGACATACTTGCACGGATGAAATAACTCTAGGCAATATGATTGGTGGACAATCACAAAATATGTAAATATTCGTCAAGGTTATTTAGAATTTGTGCATAAGATACTTTCATCAGATCGGCTCAAGATTCTAGATGACTTGACAAATGAAAGTCATATCGTATCAGTGCATTTTCATTCGAAAGATGCATCGAAAAGTCTTTGTACCGATACGTCCTACAACAATCACAGATCCTCGGAAATTTCCGTAACTTGAATCGGAAATCAAAACGGAAAAGCCCGGAAATGTGCAATTGGTCAACAAGAACAAAAATAGTTTATTCCAATTTTTTTCTTACTAGTATTTTACAACATTTTATGTTAGCTAACTGCCGGCAAGCTTTTTGTAAAAGCTAATACTTGTCTAACAATCAGTTAATCTATTTCCGTCTCCACGGATTTGTTAAGATCTGTATGTACGAGCACTGGAGGTAATTTAAATATCCTTAGTTTGAAAATGAAGTTGTTTCGAAAGATGAAATGAAAACTCATATGTTCAAGCTATTGTGACTTTCACATTCTACCTAACCTGATTTCAATACTAGTAACATGACTGATGCACCTGTTGAATGGGACAGTAATTTTATATGTTTACCCTTGTAAAGACAGCTTGACATTGTTATATCATCGGTGTCTCACATACCTCATACACACGATTAAATTTCATTGTATCTACAAACTATGAAACTCAAGTAGATTTTGAATCCTTCAAAGCAAATCATTGACGCAATATGAAATTACGTTTAAAAGTTAGATTTATCGGTACTGAAGTATATCGATTACAATTACCGAGAATAACCAGTAAATATCTTATATCATAAAAAAAAAAATTGTCTATGTCTGTTGCAAAGAAAACTGCCAGACCATGATCCTCGACTCAAATTAAAACAACTAATTAATGATATCCTAATGATAGCCGCGTAACCGGTAGTCAAGCCCTTCCCTGCCGCAGATATTCTCAATTGATGTTACCATGTTACCTTCAGTAATTTCGGATCCCATACGCTATTACCTTGCACAGATCAAGAGACGAGGACCAGGATGAACGTCAAAACCCTCACTCTAGAATTGGCTGGATAAAACTTATTTACCCCCCCCCCCCCCCACCCTACCCCCCTGCACCAATTAGAAAAAAAAAAACAATATAGATCCACGTATTTCTGATATTCATCGCAATAAAATAATTACTATTTCAACTTTGAAATTTTGAATTGTTAATACCTCATTGGAATTTATTTTTGCGTCAATTATTCATATTAAACCGTCCAAGGCCTATCAAATGGACTTGTGGGGTTTATGTATGACATATGTGTTTCACAAATAACTAACGGTTACGAAACTTGGTGGGCAGAAATCGTGTGACTGTCCTGTGCAACACGTAAATTAGTCACCCATTTTCTTCGATGTGTACATCCATTCCATTTCAATTTGCACTTGTAGGAAGAAAAAAAAAACATGTCTATATCGAAACTAAAAGCAACTTGTGTCGTAAAAGGTGATTTTCCTTTGAAGTGGGTTTGATAATACACTTCTCGAATACAGGTGGATGTGTCTTTTTAACACAATGTCTATATCTGTCAACAGAGTTCTCGTGTTTGGTTTATGTCTGGCTTTATGAGTGGTGTATGCACACAGCGCCACCTATCAATGCATTCTACAATGCCTTCCGCACTTGCACTGGATATAGTTCATTAGAATGTCGATCCCATCTGTGTCATTGTCTCCGTCTGTTTGTACAATTTTTCTTTTCGTGTGAGAAAGTTCTGTATTTTATTTTTTTTTTCAGAATTCGTCAGCCTTTCGATTGTGGTTTTTGGAATTTGGTTTCGGCTTTTGTATTTGACTCTCATTCACTAATGTTTGGTACGTGTGTCTCCTCTTGTATGATTTAGTGTCACAATGTATTTTGTGAGTTGATTCTTTATATATCTTGTATGTGTATTGTCTCGCATAGTCTTGTTTCTCATGTCATCACTGCCACATCCTTTTCCTTCAAGTTTTGAAATTTTCAATATTGAAATGTATGTTCTATAGTACCAATTTTATTGTACTAGAAACGTAATTTTCAATTTAACATTATTTTTCATTCTGTGTAGAGAATAATTTTAGCTGTTTCAAGTGTTATGTATTCATTTTGGTGTCTTTCGTATTCTTTGGTTATATCGAATTCGTTATAAATGTTGCTCGTTTTAGTTTGGATTGTTTTGCTTTTCTTTTTGTTTTTCTCTCACGATTTTAGATTAAACTGAATAAAATGCATCGAACAAATTCTTTATCCTTTCAATTAAATAATTAAATAATGCAGGCATTCAGATGTTTCACAATCTTGAAACAGAAGGTTCTCTATTGATTTCTGTGATTGTTTTAAGTTCAGATCTACATGAAAACGTTCGCAAAACGTATGTGATTCGTAAGAGTTGTATCCCATATTCAATTATTTCAATATACTTTTTTATTTATGTTTTACCCAAAAATCACTTACCTTCAACTGGTTGACGTAATCTGTATATTCCTGCAGTCTCTCTGATATTGATATCGTCACTCCTTCATAGCCATTGTTGACCACACTTACTTTATGTTTTGGTAATACAGACTCTGTTAATGATGTTAAACAGATCATGACAAACATCATAGTTGACAATTTTGGTTGAAAATCCATGATTGACGAATTCTTGTTTTAAATAGCTAGGCTGTAGTGCATGATATGTATTGTATTTAAAAAGATATCTTCAAACAGCGTGTCAATTTATATTTAAACTACAATGACACATACGAAAGACCAATCATTTTAAATTTATATGTAATGTAGTTCCATGATTGACAAATGTCGCATTTATGAAAATGTGCTGAGTAATTCAGTCCTTCGCAGAATGTGATGACATAATTAGAACGCCGACTGATTACGTAACAGTTTGTCCAAATTCAATGAGACTCGATACAACGGATAATGACCACCCCATGATAATGTGACACCGACCTAATGAGTCTGAACACTACAAAGATAGGTTATGACAAATCGAGGATGACAATTTTATATGATCCATGACTTCGCATCCAAAATAATTATGAATCGATGCAAGACATGTACCTGTCTATCATTTTGTTTAGAAAATACATCACTACTATTTCAACAAATCACTACAATGCATCTAAATAAGGATTAACATGGCATCCATATTCTACATGCACAAATCACTTATTCCTTACCTTGTTTTGCTTTTAGAATTTATGCACTTACAGATTCTTCTTGGATTCGTTTTTGCTTCTTCAGCAATATTTATTGAGGATACAGAATTCTAAGCCCATCATTATAGAGATAACCGAAGTGAAAGGGAAAAAACTGTATAGTTACGTTCATAACCTAGGAGAATTTTCGATAGACATATGCGACGAGTACAATTTGTTCCATTCGGATGACAAATATGGATAATGACCATATCCCTGTATACAGCACATAATCGATAATTCAGAAAGTCAGAAACCGAAGGCATACAAAATCAGGATAAAACAGGAACCAAAGCAAACAAACAAAAACCTCCACCATATGAAAAGAAGCGAACTTCCGATATGGAGGTGAGACCAGGTGACCAGGAAGAGTAAGCATCTCCTGCTTGCATGCAACACCCGCCGCATAAATTCGGTAGAACTGTCACATTCGGAAACTTCCATTTCGGAAGACATAGAGTACAATCTTTAGTTGGATGGTTTAAATGGTCTATGACAGAATATCACCCACCATTCTGGAGAGTGGGACATCATAGTGTATGACGAGTTCCCCGTATCGACCGTAGAACTTCCTCAGTGAAGATGTTAGTCGGTCACAAACATATCCTGACTGAGAAGCTTATCTGAAAGACGCCTAGCTCTCAGAACAAAATCCATATATTTCGTACTTGCTCTGGCATAGTGTATCAACTGAGAAATTATGATACCTAACAGCAGGTCTATATTCTTCTTTGTTCAGCATACAGACCCCCTTCTGCGCCAGTTGCCTGCGTTGACGCTTTCGCGACGGAAGTAAATAATGCTGTATCGTGTGATGATTATGAAATAATTCTTATGAGAGATTTTAATATCGACTTAAACAAAGACCCCCGTCATACTGGACATCCGCCCTTGAAACCTTCAATCTCTCACAGGTGATTAAGTCCAACACGCGCGTAACTGTAAATTCTAACACATTGATCGATCATATATATACAAACCGTCCTGACAATATACAGGAGGTAAACGTGCCATATATCACAATGTCAGATCACTTCCCTATTTGTATAACGCGCCGACTACCCAAAATAAATAAAAAGTCAACACATTTGGAAATCACTTACCGTGACTTTAAGAATTTTGATGAGTTTCTATTCCTACAAGATTTAGCATATTGAGCAATTTTCTGATGTTAACAACGCTATGAATTTGTTTTTCCATATATTTCTTGATGTTTTCAATAAACATGCGAGCCTTAAAACAAAACGGGTTAAAACTCAAACTAAGCCTACATGGTTGACCCCTGAAATTAATGAAGCTAGACACAAACGCGACTACTTTCACAAGAAATTAGATTTTGATAATTATAAAATCTGGCGCAATAAAGTAACCACTCTCATTAGGTCTTCCGACTTCCGTCGGAAGACCTATTGTTTTCGTAACCGTGGAAAATTGGATCAGCGATTTCTCAAGAACCCTGTAAGCTAGGACAATGAAAGTTCTCCAACGTTACGTTTGGAGTAAAAGCTAGATTGGTCTTTTTTATTTTTGGTCTCTGTTATTTTTTTATCATGTTTTTTTAGTAGATTCAAATATTTGACGGGAGCGTCGAATTACTCAAAAGGACCGAAAATTTCATGTTTTGCTATTTGTAAGCTTAAATATCTC
Organism: Pinctada fucata; assembly: GCA_028142955.1. NCBI lineage: Eukaryota > Metazoa > Mollusca > Bivalvia > Pterioida > Pteriidae > Pinctada > Pinctada fucata. The sequence continues at coordinate 28,503,757 of AP027115.1, forward strand.
GTATTTTGCTATCTACAATTTCCATTCTTTTTGAAAGTCGACAGCCATGCAAGATATGAAATGCTAGATGCACACTGTAACGATTTATTACGATGACGTCCTTCACCGTCCTTCATATTTCCAAATTCAGAAGTTCATAGGAGGAAGACACTTTTTTGCTTATAATAGTAAACAAAAATTAAGCTTATGAAGTTTCCTAAAAATTTCAATATTATTATTTTTTATCCATATATCTGTCTTATTTAGTCTTTCTGATTTTTCCTATCTCTTACTGTTGAGAAGATATGAGCATCGAAATTTTGAGTTGGGTATTTCGATACACCTTCACGCCAACAGATCGGGCGCACACTAAAATTGGTAGTCCGAGTCCGACTCGAGAAAAGCAGTGTTGAGATTTTCAAATTCCGATTTCACGGCAATGATGAATATGCATTTCATAAATACATTTCGATATACACAATTTGATTTTAAAACAGTTGATTAATTTAGAAGAGATCAGCTACAAACCAGAATTTACACACAAAAAGTGGTAGTTTGATTCCGATTTCTAACCTACAAACCTGTTTCTAAACTTCAATAACTATATTTTGAACATCAAGTTTAATTTCTAATTCTAGCAAACGTTCGAACATAATTTTCGGTTGGTTTATTTACAAATTGATGAACAATTTCTCCAACATTCTTCCCTCCCCTCGTTTTTCGAAAACAGTTCTGTTTATATTGAACGATGTCGCCATGATGGAAATTCAAAATAAACTTTGAAAAAAGGGAAGGGGGGGTCCAAATTTGAACCTGCACAGCGAGAACCTCATGGTATTTATATATATATATTGAACGTAACTTGTTATTACCATTTCTCTTCTCAAGAAAATTGGTTCTACAGCTACGAGCTCGCCTTTTTTATGGGGGAAGGGGGCAGGAAGAATTTGCAAAAAAAAAAAATCCCGGCTCTGAAAAATGCTGAAAAAATATTCCGGCCCAAAGGGCCGGCAATTTTTTTTCCCGGACCATGCAAAAGTAAGGATACATTGCATGATATGGAAATTTTTGCTGGCCCTTTGTGCCAGACAATTTAAAGTCAAAAAATTAATTAATATAAATACAAACTGTTCACATAGCTGTATCTACCAGAGACCTAATACGCATAGGCACACAAATCTAGAAAAGGTTCTATTTAAACATCATACAATCTGTCTGAAATTCGCTAATTGCAAAGAGACATCTGAAGGAACGGTTATTAACTCATGCTCTGTAACAGCGGGGAGCTTAACTTACACAGGCATTCACAACATTTGACAATTTGTTTAAATCCGGCCCGAAGAACCGGCGAAAATTTTTCTCCGACTCTGGTAATGGCTGAAAAAAATGGCCTGCTCAGAAAATTGCTGAAAAAATGTTACCGGCTGGCAATAGAATTCCTGCCCCCCCCCCCCCCCCCCCCCCCAAATCAAATGGTTGCTCACCAACAATTATCGGTTTGAAAATTTAATGTTACTGCTATTTGAAAACTTAAATATATAATATAAATACATGTAATGTGACGTCCTTCATATTTCCAAACCAAAAATTGTATAGGAAGACACTCTTGTTGCAACCGCAACAAGAAACCTTTCTAGTTATAACTACTTTAGTAAGGCAATTAATGAAAATAAAAACACAGGCGATATTTGGCGGAACATGAAACAAATTATACCTAAAGGAAGTCATTCGATCCCAAATAAACTATGTGATGGAGAAACTGAAGGTGAAACTAAAGAAGAAATGGCTAAAATCTTTATTCAGTTTTAAGCAAATATTTCAAAGCAAATTGTAACTGAAAACATAAGTCCTGTGTCTACTTTAGAACTACTTAAAAATTTTACTAAGTCAAAGTTAACAAGAGCAAATATATTTGAAATTCAACCAATACTCGAAGAGGAAGTGCACGGGATGCTAAAGAAACTTCAAATCAATAAATCAGCTGGAATAGACAACGTAGGACCTAGGATACTAAAATTATCTGCTGATATTATAGCAAAACCAATAACTCATTTGCTAAATTTAAGTATCTCAACCTCGAAATTCCCTGATAACTTCAAAGTAGCAAAGATCATTCCAATTTATAAAAAAGGCGATAAGACAGACCCAGGAAATTACAGACCTATCTCATTACTCCCGACAATTTCAAAACTCTTCGAAAAACATGTTACATCCCAAGTATACAACTTCCTTACAGAAAATGATTTACTAATGGATTCTCAATCTGGGTTCCGTAAGCTCAATTCCTGTCAAACAGCTTTGACTAGACTTACAGAAAAATGGATAAAAGAAATTGGTGATGGAAATATGACTGGTACTGTTTTGTTGGATCTTCGAAAAGCATTTGACCTCGTTAATCACCCACTTTTATTAGAAAAAATGAAGCATTATAACTTTAATACAAATAGCTTACAATGGTTTAAATCATATCTTTCAAACAGGTCACAGGTCGTACAAATAGGTAATACGCAATCAGGTCTAGAATCCATTTACTGTGGGGTTCCACAGGGCTCTGTGTTAGGGCCAATTCTGTTCCTGATCTATATTTAATGATCTTCAACTCCATGTCAAAAAATTCTCTTCTTGATCTTTTCGCTGATGATGCGACTCTACATCACTCCGGACACATAATTGATCAGATTGAAAGTAATTTGAATGATGACATACTCAGTGTTAAGACTTGGTGTGATGAAAACAAAATGGCCATCAATGAAAATGCTTGCTAATTGGTTCTCGTCAACGGTTATCACGCCTTGATAAAAGAAGTAAATGGAAAACCTCTTCAAAATGTAGAAGCTGATAAGTTACTTGGAGTTACGATTGACAACAACTTACAATTTAACAAACATATTAACGAAGTGTGTCGAAATATATCCTGTAAAATAAGTCTTTTAAGGAGAATTAAACGGTATTTGAATAAACATTATAGAAAGCTGTATTTCAATGCTTACATACTACCAAGTATTGACGACTGCCTCACCATTTACGGTAACGCTTCTAAAACACAACTTGATCGCGTCCTTAAAGCTGAAAGCCTACATTAAAAACTTTGATGAAATAGTAAAAAAATTTTGGGACGAAGATTGTTAGATATAGACTCTCACAATCTCCGTCCCATGACATAGAAATAAGCTATAGCGACCCTTCACACCTGCTGACGTATGCATACTAATGAAGGTACGACCTAAAATCCAGGTACATCGCTACAGCGCCGGTATATAAGACGAGCTTCAAACTCGTCCACCGTGACATTCAGTGATGAGAAGTCTGGGAGTAAATACATGTAACACCTGAAATGAGAAATGGAATTATCCGATGAAATAATCAATAATCGATTTCAAAAGCAGGCATTGATATCTATATCTTTGAATTATGAATATATTTATTACATACACTTAAAAAACCTTCCCTCTCGACGTCTATAAAGTCAGTAAGAACGCCAATGTAAAAAGAAGCTCTTTATGCTACAAAGATTTACCTACGTTGAAGCATAAACGAATTACATATGAAAAGACCCCATCTCTTTTCATGCCCCCCCCCCCCCCCTGCCCTGCAAAACACATACTTCTTGAATAGCCCCCCCCCCCCCCCTCTCATCCTAAGTTAGTTTCTACTTGGATATCATCCCAGTGGGCATGCAACGTTGTTACAACGTTGAATTGTGGTTCAATCTTAGTCGTGACGTTTTTTCAACGTTGAAATATAGACGTTGTTTAGACGTTTGTTTTTAACGTTGATGAAACGTTGATTTTATGTTGAAATATGGTCGGATTTTTCATGACTATTATTCAACGTTATATTAACGTTAAAGTTTGACAATTTTTCAACGTGTCTTCTTTCTCTTTTGTATGTTATGAAATGACCGAGAACTAATTATAAACGTTATATATATTGATGTCAAACATGAGAAGTCGTTATGATACATTGACGGACACCATGCGTTTTTAAGGACGTATATTGAAGGAAGAATATATTGACATGTTCTTTGCTCGTTTTTTTTATTAATCAATCCTGTTCATTGTTGTAAAGCTTTGAAGTCTTTTTTTTTCAACCAAATATCGACGTTGTGCCGACGTCATGTTTTAATGGTATCTCAACGTCGGTAATTCAACTTCATTCAATTGAGCACGTTGCAGTTAACGTCATCATTTATGAAATAAAATATTCAATTAAAATATTATTGATTAAAACTAATCGATATTTATTATGTATATTTTCTTTCGAATTGAGAAATGAGCAAAGAAAAAGAGAGAACTATATAAAGAAAAAAGTAGAAGAAGGAGAGTTTTCGAAAAGCAAAAATTATATCTTCAACTTTATATTTATATATATATAAACATTGTTACACATAAATTTCAGAATTATTTTCTTGCTAAAGTACATGTACAAATTTATGTTAACTTATTTAACACATCTGCGGAAAGGCCGTGGAGCTTATAATAACACGTTCGAAGTTACATGTAGCGAGATAAAGTCTAATAAATAATGTAGGTCAGTTATCGCCTGCTGAGAATCTGACCAGTTTCCGTGCTGACCTTCCCATTTGAATTAATTACCATTTCCGCGTCACTCTAGATTCAAAATCAGTACACAAGTGTGCTGCTCATACAAGAAGGCACGTTCAGAATAATTTGACATTTGATTCAAACAGAATTTACAAAAGAACGTAAGTAAAAGGTACTTATTTTCTTGAAATTTCATAAACCATTTTAAACAACTTTCAATCTGACCAGTTACCGCGGTTAATTACGATAACAATTCGGTAAAAGTTTTTTTTTCTTTTATTGATACTGATTTCATTTTCCCTGTTTTCAGAAGCAGACAGGGACAAGGATAAAACTGGAATGATTAAATGATAATTCATGGCAGAAATTTGAGATTAACAGCGTCATACACGGACATCATATCTGTCTGATGGACTTTGATTCTTGTCTCTAAATGTGGAACTTTACTGAACGTGTTAAAATTAGGAAAGTTAAAAATTTAAATTATGTGTTTATCGGTGTTCGGCGTTTCAATGTCAGTTTTTTGGGAAGTTTATATAGATCTCATTTTCACGCAGTTCGTCTTAGCTTCCATACAGGATGCTCAAGTCATGGCCGTTTACTTTAAACCAACGTTGTTGTGAAACGTTGTTTCAACATCCATACATAATCCATAATCAACGTTGCTTAAATGTCGAAAATATAACGTTATTTCAACGATGCAGTGTAACGTCAACTGATCACCGTTGATGTAACGTTGTAGACTCAACGTTGTTTCAACTTTCAAATCCAATCAATAAATCTCGACGTCATTTCAACGTTTTGTACTGACGTTATTTCAATGTTGAAGCAACGTTGAAATGTCTGCTGGGATACTAGTTTTGAATTCGGCCTTTTCGTCTGAAATAGTAACAAAAAACCATCTGAAATGTGTGCCCATTAATTGTTTTATCTTACCTCTAGAAAATTTACTAGATTCCATGTCTGCCTTCCTGTTTACAAGACGAATTCATCACTTCCGGTATAACTGACATTTTGAGAGTGTTCGTTTGCATTGGTTAGAATTACAACGTGTCGTTCACTCCATTTTCGAGGTTGAAGAACTCCTCCCGCCTTGTTCTCGGTGAATACCAGTTCGAAATTAAAATGTATAGGGTATAAGGTGAATTCTGACAAACAAATGCAGCTAAGAATATACAATTTAAGATTATGTTTTCATCGTTTTGTCGATTCTTATATAGTACTCTTAGTAATCTCTTCAAAGAAATAGAAAGGATGAACTATTGTTGTCGAATTTAATAATACAATTAATTTAATTTTCTTTCCTCAAGATTTTTATTTTTCCATTTTATCCGACGTTCATGTATTACATATATTCCATGATTGCATTTTGTTTTCATTTTTTTTTATTCAAGAAATACAGATGATAAATATATAATTTCATTAAAATATGCGCGGATCTAAAATAGGGGAAAGATGGTAAGGGTCTTTTTCTAATGCTCATTTATCAATCGACGAATCCAGATTTTTTCTACAGGTTCCTAGCCATTTGAGGAGGGGTTGTTCTATTGTGTTTGAAAAAAATAAAAAGAAGAAAATCAGCATTTTGTACAAATCAAAGCTAAGGGGTTATTGATCCCTCTACTCTGGATACGCGCATTACTATGAGCTGGACCCCTTATCTAGAAATAAAACTGGGTAGCGAACAAGATTTGATAATTTTAAAAGCCTAAAAAAAAAAAAAAACAAAAACAAAAACAAAACAAAACAAAACAAAAACAAAAACAAAACAAAAAACTGTGGTCCTTGATTATTATTTTCAAAAGCAATATATGGCTGCGTTGGCGAGTCGGCTAACATTTGTATGCCAATTCTATCGGGTTTTTTTTCAACATGTTTAGTAAACTTTCATCGATCCTGGGAAATGTCCTTTTTACTGGACATGTTTAATATTTGAAATAGAGGATGCAATTATCAAACACCGACCGAAATAAACCAAAAAAGAAATTCAATAAGTATTTTCATCAAAAATTCATTTTTTTTTTTCAAAAGAATATGACAGCAAAAAAGAGATCGGGACTTGATTTTTACCAAATTTGTATCTTTTTATGGTTGTAAGAGTCCAAGAGGAGGGGGTTAGCTGACCTTTCGACCACTCGTAAACTGCATTTGGTACTCTCTCTCCATTCAAACATCTGTAAAGGATGTAGTCACAAGAATTAGTTATTTGAATGACAAATATGAGTACCAGGAATCTGGGTACATAGTGTTATGAAGAAGGCCGCCGAAAATGAGACTTTGGAAATATTTTCCTCTGAACTTGTAAATAAATTAGTTAACTGATGTTCGACTTTCCCATCCTATCTAAGAGGAAATGAATCTTATTGGCACTTCCTTGAAACTGAAAATTTCATGGAAGGCTGTAAAGCTATTCTAAATATATATTGACCGACGGCAAAATGAAGATATAGAAAGAGAGAGAGAGAGAGAGAGAGAGAGAGAGAGAGAGAGAGAGAGAGAGATCAACACATCCTATATGATACACACACATATGTATATATATAGATTTGACAAAGAAGTAGGATTACATCTACATGTACATATGGGTGCCTTATTTCTATCATCTGATAACTTTTAGTTCTATGCAGGAAAATTACAAGTGAATGATGAATAAGATCATACGAAATATCAAATTAATGTATTATAGATAAACTAAAAAAAACAACAAAACATAATACCAATAATACCAAAAACTCTAGAATTATGAAGTCAGTATTCTTTACATGTGTTATGAAGCTATCGTTTTTTTCTTTTTTTTTTTATCATAATACATATGTCCAGATGGCAGTTCAATTGAAATATATATATAGTATTGCTTCCAAACGAACACTCTCAGCGATAAACTAATACCGGAAGTAGCAAGTGTCAGATTGATGATGCATCAGGATTTATTTTCTTATCAGGTGAGATACGATGTTATTTTTTCTTCAGTCTGTCCGTCCTGAATATAATTTTCAATTTACCATAATTCTGTATATACATACTGTCTTCGTTCATACGGCATATCAAAGGACAAGTACGAATTCACATAGGCGGATCCAGCACTGTTTGAAAAGTTGAACAGTTGAAAGGAAAGCTATATCTTTTTTAGTTGGACAAAATTTAGTCATCGAGCAAGGAAACTGGATGTACAACCCAATCCCTCCCCAAAGATAAAAACCTTATTGAAACTACTGTAAATAGTACTATTGACTCATATGGCAAAATAGCGCTCAATTTCCTAATTTGCATAGCGGCCATATTGGATTCCGTAGGCTTCATGTTCTTACCATAGGAGTCTATGGGGAGCAAATAATAAATTGAGAATACTCGAGATTTCAAGACACCAATCAAATTTGTCCACATATAGAGGAAGAAACTCTATAACAATCTGAATTTATAAATCCACATCTTTGATAAATTAACGAATTTTTACTTCTGTCACTTTTGAGGTGAAAATTCGAGGCGATACTGCCCATACCCCCAATGTTAAAAAAGTCCAAAACTTGTCACTAGCCGCACTTTAACTTTGTTTATCAGTAGGAAATCTTAGGAGCTTTGTATTTGTCCACATGGTTTCGGATAGATCGCGATATCAAATTCCGGATTTTGTCAACATGAGAATCATAAAATGAAATTAAGTTCTGTCACTTTTGGGTTACAAAATCGATATTTTGAAAAATAGGCCTGTCATATTGATGGATTCACTTTATCGGCTTTGACAGGATAAAGATAATCTTGTGTTCATACGTAGAGTGGGTAAATTTTTTGGTAATAAATAAGCTTAAATAGATTAGAAACAGTTGTATTTTGCCATGGGCGCATTCTGCTCTTTGCATTTATTTGATCTGATGTATTTAAAATGTATTGTTTTTCCTGGCATGTCGGGTTATTCTTGTTTGAAATTTGGCGCGTTTCAAACAGAGGTATATGACGTAATATAATCGTCATATGAATACATTTGCATATATGAATAAATTGAGCGCTATTTTGCCATATGTTTATTCAAGAGCAAATGTAACCACCCCCACCCCCATCTTTCCGTACTTGTATCCGCCCTAGATCTGCACTGCAAGCTTTATTTTTTAAGTTTTTATTCAAAGTACTCTTTTGCCTATTTCTCAAAACAATTATTGATTATTTCATCAGATAACTTCATTTCTCATTTCAGGTGTTACATGTATTTACTCCCAGACTTCTCATCACTGAATGTCACGGTGGACGAGTTTGAAGCTCGTCTTATGGTATGAATATATGCCATTGATTTAAAACGAGTTATGGGCCGTTTTTGGCTACCCAAAACTGGAGCTCGGATTGAATGAACGCGCGATTGTGATTGGCTAATATTCACATGAGTAAAAGTACGATAGATAGACTTTCACGTCGTATATTAATTTCTAATTAATTATGACATGAACAGAAATTATATGGGTTTTATAACGAGGGGTACCTATCAAATTTTAATTTTTCACTTTTTCACTTTTTTATTCATTCTAAATTTAGAGGATGAAAAGCAACGGTAACCCCCATTTTTTATAACATTAAATGGTAGATAAATTATTGTTCTGTCTTATGATAAATGACTCATTTTTGAAATCGCCGATTTTCAAAGAAGTATGGAAGCCCAACTGGGAAAACCCTTATAATGGAAGTCTATGGAAAATTTTCGGGATTTGAATTACCTTAATCATATCTTATATACCGGCGCTGTAGCGATGTACCTGGATTTTAGGTCGTACCTTCATTAGTATGCATGGGTCAGCAGGTGTGAAGGGTCGCTATAGCTTATTTCTATGTCATGGGAAGGAGATTGTTAGAGTCTATATCTAACAATCTCCGTCCCAAAAAAATTTTACTATTTCATCAAAGTTTTTAATGTAGGCTTTCAGCTTTAAGTTACAAAAGAGCGCGGCACTTGTAATTATGGATGCCCCGCCTGATTCATCATCCCAACCTTTATTTGATGAGCTAGGTTGGCTAAATATGAATGATAGATGCATATTTAACAAGGGAGTACTTCTTTACAAAATTTTCAATAACCTGGCCCCTCCATATATCTGCGACCTTTTCTCTAAAAATTCAAACAGTCTTTACACTTTGAGATCTGTAACCGGAAATGATCTACAAATTCCAAGACACAAGACAGAGTCCTTCAAGCGCAGTTTACAGTACAGTGGAGTCTCTTTATGGAATGAACTTCCATCCAATATAAAAGAAGCATCGTCTTTATTTAGCTTTAAGAATTGTCTTTATAAATATCTTTTTGGAAAAGGAAAGAATGAAGATCCCTTGTAATGTTAAATTTATCAAACGCCATGATTCAGCATTTCTATTTATTGTACTTACTTATCATGACTTTTGCCATGTCTTATGTATATATGTTACAGGGAATAAGTGTAATCAGGGATTTCATGTAATTCCTGAAATTTAGGGATTTCGTGTAATTCCTGTTTCGGTTAGTTATTACATGTAATTCCTGAAATTGGCCAGGTATTTCATGTTATTCCTGAATTTTTCATGAATTTTTACACTTATTTCCTAACCTTAATTTCTCCTTGTATTGATTTTAAAATTCTTTATTTTTGAATTAGTTGATGCTGAAAATCCTCTGTCAAGTACCCAGAAAAGTTTTTGCCAAATAAGTGAAATATTTAAACTAGAATAAGTATTTTTTGTCAAAATATTACCCAAATTTCGAAGTTCTTTTATCATAGTTATCATCATCTATGCAAAATAGTCATACAACAGACACATGAGCGCGCTAAGAAAAATACATTTTAACTTACTGAACAATATTGATGGTCAAAGTATTATAAAACATAATAACCGAATGTTTCAATCGAAAATATTAGTACTATTATCCTCATTCACGTATCTTGATAATGTGAAAAAAGGAAAGAAGAAATTATAAAAATGTTCTGCTTTTCAACTATTTATAGTCCGGCAGATTCTTGCACTTTTTGATAAAAGCATGAAATTTGGTACACATATTCATTAAGACCCATCTTGAAGAATTAGCTATGGTGCCATCCCAGTTTTAGTCTAAAAAGGGATATTTTGGGGTAAAAATGGTTTTTTGACTCAAAAATCACTAAAAAAAGGGAAAAGGCTATAACTCATTTATATATTGATATTTTTTTCCAATCTTTTCCTTATTCTTATCAGTAAGACCCATTTGATATAGTAAGGCATTGAATCAACTTGATTTCGGTGAATCAAGGTCTATTTTGGGTAAAAACGTTGATTTTTTGCTCAGAAATCACCGGAAAATGGAATAAGGCAATAACTCGTGAATAGATGTAATTTTTTTGGAGGTTCTGTCATAATATTATCCTAAAGTACCCTTTTGGAGAATTAGCTATAGTGCCATCTTAATTTCAATTATCAAAGACACATTAATTTGGGTAAAAATAGTGTTTTTGGCCCCGAAATCTCTAAAACCGGAAAAAGGTTAGACCAGACCCCAAAATTTGAGGTCATTGGTATCATCCAAGGTGAATAAACGATACCCATATATTCCGATATTCCTTTTGTGTTTGAAAATGTATGATTACAACGAATAAAAGGTAGCTAAGACAGATATTTTATTGGGGGGGGGGGGGGGGAAATCTTGTTTTTTAGTCGAAAATCACTGAAAATAGGAAAAAATGTGTAACATTTGTATGGATGATGATTTAAAAAATTGGTAAATATGAATATATATTACTTTTGGTGCTCTTTCAGATGTTATAAGTTTTAAGTTCCATATCCTACTTTTTCTATGTATTTTGGGTTAAAAACATCGAATTTTTGCAAACTTTCACAGAAATTTGACGACATCTAAATTGTTCCTGCTTTTCACTACTTAGCATTGCATATGACCGTTCAATGATAATTTACAAAGCATTTTCAAGGTCTTTTCTTTCAAATGATATATATAATACATTTTTAATATTTTGAAAAATCCTCGAAATTTTTGTTTTTATACAGAAACCTGTGTTTTCAATTAGAAATTTAGAATTTTTGTATATGAATTTAAACAACCCTTATGCATTATGAAATAAATAATTGAAGTCTATTTTCTATTATGATTTTTTTTTTACTTTTTCAGATTGAATATGCTTTACTGGCAATTTCATTCATAATAGAATTGTCTCTTGGGGGGGATTTTAATGAACAAAAATCGCTTATTTCTGGAGAAAATTTTTTTATTGAATTTCTAGGAATTTTTAAAATGATAACAGGAACGTATTTTAAAGTGTCATTATGGAGGTTCATCCGTACATTTTAAAATTGTATGAAACAAACATGATATATCTGCTACTTAATTTTGGGCAAATGCCTGTTTTTCGTTTAAAAACAACATATTTCTGAAAAAAAAACTTTTTAAGTCTATTGTCTTATCTAATAATATAGATTTAAAGCAAATCTCATTAAGAAAGTAAATGATCTGATCAAATGAAAGTAAAATGCAAAATAATAGCTCATTTCAGTCAACATTTTGGGGTAAAAATGTATTTTTGAGCAAAAACCACTTATTTTGATAAAGCAATTAATAATTCTTTTAAGCTCCCAAATTGAAACATCTTAGCTTTGTAAGTACTATTGTCTCCTATAATGAATGGATATGAATGTCATTCAATAACTGAAATTCAATTTCTATGCTATTTTGGGACACAAACCCTAATTATTCACAAAAATGACATATTTTTGTGAATTATTTTTAAAATTTATATATCTTAATGAATGAAAACAGTAGAGGTTTCCTATAATTTAATGGCATTTCAGTGACCAAGTGAAATGAGTCAGAAGAGATTGTTTTGCAATTTTGGGGGTAAAATATTCATTTTCATTTAAAAATCACTGATTTCTGGGATATCTTTATTACTTTGAAATGCTACATTACTGACTATATTCAAAAGTGTTCTGGGGTATATCATAGTTTGCCATAGTGAGTTATATGAATCTAAGGTATCTCTTGTTAAATTAAATATGAATGATATTTTGGAGCAAAAAGTATGTTTTATATATAGAAATAGCTGAAAACAACTACTATTATAGTATAAAAAGAATCATTCTCAAATTTTCACTTTTATTATCTTTATTTTCTATCAAATTGTTTATTCCTATTTAATATTCTCATCATTTTATTCTAATCTTATTAAGTATTGTTACATTTTGGGTAGAAATAAAACTAAAAATGCAATAAAACTTATTTAGAAGTTATGTATTGCTAGCTTTTGAAAGACAAATGCTTGCTTTGTGACCTTATGTTTATGTATTTTACCCAAAATATAACAATATTTCACAAAAGAAAAATGATGAATAAGTAAGAAAAAACCAGCTAAATAGGAAATAAAGAATTTTAAAAATGATAATTTCTTTTATACTTTCCTGTTTTCTGTAAAAAAAAATTTTGCCCCAAAATATCGTTCAAATTAATAAGGAATATATTTTTGTATCTTAACCTACAAGGACAAACTGTGATATACCCCAGAACATTTTTGAATATGTGACTACGATAAAGATATAGAATTTGATCGAAATAAAGATTTTCCAGATATCAGCAATTTTTGAAGAACAATTAAGATATTACCCCCCAAAAATATCGAAATAACCAAAGCAATCTCTTCTGGCTCATTCCATTTGATCATTTAAATGCCATTAAAGGATACCTTTCCTGATTTGATTCACAAAAATATTTTTTTGGCCAATTCGACCAAATATTTCATTGCAGACAGAAATAAGGGTGATCGTAAAAAAAAAACCCAATTATACTATGATTTTTATGTTATAAATGAATTAATGAGTTCTACCCATCCTCAAGTGTTTCTAAACAACAAAACTGAACTTTTTAACAAAAACATTCCTTGATACACTGACATTAGGATGGCTCCATCATCAATTAATATATGACTACAAAAGCTTTTTTTCCCAAATTTCAGTGACTTCGAGGCTGAAAAAACCCCATTTTACACAAAACCAACCTGGCTTTACAAACGGAAATTAAGATACTAAATGTACAATGTACTTCTCCAAAATTTTTTCTTAAGGAAAAGGTTAAACAAAAAACTTGTTAAGATGACCATCACTTAAGGCTTTAAAGCCTTTTCCCAATTCCTCGGGGTTTTAGTGCAAAACACAACATTTTTACCCAAAAAATATTCCGTTATACTTTAAAGTCAAAGTAACATCATTGCTCATTATTTCAGATTAGTTGTAAGGATGAAATATGATCTAAAATGAACAAAATATGAATGAATCAATGAATATAAGCCCTTTCCAGTTTTTAGAGATTTTTATCCAAAAACACTATTTTTACCCCAAAAATGTGTCTACGATCATTAATATTAAGATGGCACTATAGCTAATTCTCCAAATGTGTACCTCAGGATAATATTATGAAGGTTACTTCCAAAAAAATTAACACATTTATGACTTATTGCCTTTTTCCATTTTTCGGTGATTTTTGAGCAAAATTTAACATTTTCATCCCCAAAATAATCCATTATACCTTAAAACCAAAGAAACATCATTGCTTACTATTTCAGATTAGTTGTAAGGATGAAATACAATGAAAGAATTAACAAAATATGGAAGAATCAATGACTAAAATCCTTTTTCCGGTTTTTAGAGATTTCTGATCAAAAACACCATTTTTACCCAAAATTAATGACTCTTTGCTCATTGAAATTAAGATCGCACTATACCTGATTCTTAAAAAGGTCACTTCAGGATAATATTATGAAAGAACTTTCAAAAAGTTTACATTCATTCATGAGTTATATCCTTTTTCCATTTTTTGGTGATTTTTGAGCAACAAACTATGTTTTTACCCAAAAATATTATCTTATACACTGAAATCAAAATGTTTCAATATCATACTATTTCAAACGGGTCTTAATGACAAAAAATAAGAAAAAGTGGAAGGAAAATATCAATTTATGAATGAGCTATAGCCTTTTCCCAATTTTTAGTGATTTTTGAGTAAAAATAATATTTTTACCCCAAAATATCCCTTTTTGGACTGAAACTGAGATGGAACCATAGCTAAATCTTCAAGATGGGTCTTAGTGAGTGTGTGTACCAAATTTCATGCTTTTATCACGAAATGAACAATTAGGCCCATTTTTGGTCAGAATCTGCCGGACTATTATTATGTGACGTCTAAATAGGTTTTAATATATATTTAAAATGACTTTTTGGCTAGGCAATGGATGTCCCCGCGAGGTTCCTGCTACGTTGCTATTGCGCTTCTTTTGTTTGTACTGCGTTCGTGCTACGTACACACGGCGTATGAAAGTTGTTACGTACGTGCTACATAATTTAAGGTGTTAACTTAAAAAAAAAACGCCGCACTCTTTCGTATCAAGAGATCATGTTACGTTTCAAAGAGTACTCGCTACGTAATCTGGCGTTGCTACTGCGTTGCTGGGGCGTTCCTTTCGTACTGCCACGTATCCTGATACTCCGTAGATACGTGGGCCGATACGTAAATTTAAAATTTCTTATTGATACAAGTTTCATTGAAATTGAATCAATGCAAAGACATTTTTTTCGGACGAACCTATCACCATGATAATTTGGAACAATAACTGAATTGAGTTAGATAGTGACTAGTCTAATCAAGATTCCATGCATACAATTTTACCGAGTACATGTATTACAGAGACTGATTGAACATATCAATGGGCAAAAATCAACCTGTGCAATCAAATTGTCTGCTCAAGTGTTTTTCTAACATATCGTTAACCCTATCAATTTTAAATTGACTAAGACAGCCTTAAAATCATCTGATTATATACATAACCATTTTTTCTCTCTCAGTAATAGGATTTTATATTATGAACATGTAAAATATCTATCAATCGCTCTTTGATAATTGTTATATGATTTTTGTCCGTCAGGAAATAAGTGTAAAAATGCTAAAATATTTTAGGAATTACATGTAATCCCTAAGATTTTGGGGATTTCATGTAATCCCTAAAATGACCTGGAATTACACGTAATCACTGAACCTTTCAGGAATTACATGAAATCCCTGATTACACTTATTCCCTGTAACATATATATTGTAAATATGTTATGTGTGTTTGTTTGTTTATGAAGGCCTCGAGGAAAAATAGTGTCTCACTAATCGAGTTACCTTCTTAAAATTATTATTATTATATGAACTTTGGATTCTTGATGGACAACACATCAAGCGAATTTTGGATTATTGATGGACAACACATCGTCTATGTATCTGTAAGTGAAGTTATTATTATTATTATATGAACACACCATAAACAGGCGATGAAGGGATGTTGCTACTCAGAAAAGGAAAGTTTTGTAATGCTGAAATTGAAGTCGTCACGTTTGTCATAGAGTGAGGTGTTCATGTGACCATCAGTGCCGTAGGACAACATTATGTCCAAATAGGATACTGAATTATTTGTCTCTGTAGTTTTTTTTACATCAAGCTCTGAAGGATAGATACTGCTCATGTAATCCGCGAATTTTGGATTATTGATGGACAACACATCGTCTATGTATCTGTAAGTGAAGTTGAAGTCAGAAGCTAAGTATCTTTTCCCTTCAGAGACCAGAGATAACGTAAACATCACAATTGGAAGGAGGCTAATTCAGTAGGGATGGGATCTCCTCTCTATGTGCAGAGGAGGAGTTCACTTCAATCGTGGAGGAAATACCATGTCTTCTCCAGTTTTTCGTACCCTGTGAGACAGTCTATGCAAGACACATAAGTTGTCTCAAAGGCTCCAATTAACCAATGGTAAAAGAGAATCTTATTTTGACGTCACAGTAACGTCGTCAGAAAACACACCAATCATGACGTTAGATGACATGAAACGTTGTTTGAATCCCCCTTTTTTTTCTTATGTTTCATGGAAGAAGAAATAGATTCCATCACTTTCTACTGAGTGAGACATAAAAATTTACACTCGAGACGGAAATGTTTCATCATTTCACTCGTTCCGCTACGTTCCACTCGGGAAAAGACGAAATTTCCGTCACTCGTATAAATTCTTATGTCTTACTCAGTAGATCGATAGATCGTGATAGAACCTATTATTCTCAAAATTAAGACCAGTAATACAGAAAATATGCTAGTCGGACTAATATACAGATCACCCTCGGACAGTACATAGGAGAGGAATTATCAGTATGAAGACGTTTTTATTTATACCACTTGATGAGTGTCACTGCTGGTGGACCAGGAGTCATGTAGCCAAGTTCGATCAATTTCGGTTGATCGTTTCTTCAACGCATTCTACTGTTATCAAAATTTCTTGAAATTTCTAAAACGTGGGTCCTGTAGCATCATATCCCATCCATTCTGCTACGTCTTTCGGTACGCTTTTTCGACATAGTAACTTTCATACTTTTTTGGCATATTACATTGTTTAGATTTGAGGATCACTGACGAGGGTTAAGTACCTGAAACGTGCATGTCTGGTCCATGTTGCCAATTTATCTGTTTTTAAATGATGCTATTCAATATGAAGACGTTTACATTCTAACGGAGGCGGCAAAGGGAAACTACTCTCTCTTAATCATTATGGGAGATTTTAATTATCCGAGCATTGAATGGGACTTGTTTGTGCTCTGAAGATTGATTCAGAGAAGCAGTAGTTTTTAAGTTGCATACAATGACAAATATGAAAAAAATATCCCTATTAAGAAGTATAAAAGCGTTAATCGAAAAATCGTCTAAACAAGGGCATACAAAACCAGGATAAAACAGAACTAAGGCAAAGGAACAGAAATAAAAAAAAAAATCTACCAAATGAAGAGAAGTGAACTCCCTGCGAAGGAGTGAGATCAGGTGCCAAGGAAGAGTGAGCATCTCCTGCTTGCATGCAATACCCGCCACTTCAATCCGGTAGAAAGGTCACAATCGATAACTCCCACAAAGGAAGACAAA
Organism: Pinctada fucata; assembly: GCA_028142955.1. Classification (NCBI taxonomy): domain Eukaryota; kingdom Metazoa; phylum Mollusca; class Bivalvia; order Pterioida; family Pteriidae; genus Pinctada; species Pinctada fucata. The sequence goes on from AP027115.1 coordinate 28,521,202, forward strand.
CGTATAAATTGGTATGTCATGGCACAAAAGGTCTACGTTAGAATATAATTCATGCCTCTGGACAAGGGGACGTCATAGTGTGTTACCAATATCGACCATAGAACTTCCTCATTGACGATGTAAGTCGGTCACAAATGTATCCTTGACTGAGAAGTTTAACTAACAGCCGTCTACCCCTTAGAACAAAATCTGAGTACATGGAGCTTGTCCGAGCTTACCGTATCAATTGAGAAATGAAAAAGTCATATGCTTATGACGACGGGATGTTGCTACTCAGAAAAGGAAAATTTGTGATATTGAAAATGAAGTCGTCACGTTTGTCATAGAGTCGAAGATAACTTTCTCTTCCAATCAGTTACAAAAGCAACAAGGTGGAGAGGGAAAGATAAACTAATCTCGATCTAGTTATAGCAATGGATGAAAAGTATATCCAAGAAGTGGAATATCATCAGTCCATAAGGGAAAAGTGCAAACTAAGGACCCATACATAAGGACAAAGTACAACAGAATCAGAAATAAAGTCACACAAAGAGTTAGAAAAGCGAGGAAAAACTTCGAGTGTGATATTGCTAAAGAAGTAAAAAAGAATACGAAAAGAATCTGGGAGTACATAAATTCAAAAATCAAAAAGTGATTTGCGCATAGACCGTAAGGACCCAATGTCAGAAAGAACAGATAGTGATGAGGAGAAAGCTAATATCTTTGCAGACTTTTCAGTAGGGTTTTACAAAAGATCCCGAGGGAACGCTACCAGATATTCAGACACATAGAGACGGAATGGAAAGAATTAACAATAGACTAGGAAGAAATTATCAAGATTCTAAAGAAGATCAAAGTAGATAAATCACTCAGCAACAAATTGGACGCCACGTTATTTAACACTATTTCGCAAATCGCTACAGGAAAAGAAGGTCCCAGTGAGATTGGAAAAAGGCACGGATTGGTGCGATTTACAAGGAAGGTAGCAAGTCACTAGTTGGAAGCTACATACCACTTAACCTCATTTCTATAACATCCCAAACTATCGAACAGCTAGTCAGAGACCACATTGTAGCCTACTTTACGAACAACAGACTATTTACATCGAAACTGTTTGGATATGGGGAGGTCAACATCACTAGAACTGTTGAAAGTACTTGATGATCGGACAAAAGCAATAGATATATGATTTGTAATTGAATGCATATTATACATGGATTATCAAAAACACATTCGATACAGTACCACAGAGGAGAATACTGAAAAAATAAGATAGCATAGGATAAGAGATAACTGAATGGATCAGGGACTATTTGACTGATAGGCAAAAGCATGTTGCAGTCGATAACACCTCGTCAATCTGGCATAGTATTACTTCCGGCATCCCGCAGGGCTCGGTGCTCGGGTCGATAATGTTCATAATTTTCATAAATGACTTGCCATACATTGTCGACTCTACTGTGTATCTGTTTGCTGATGACACGAAGATCTTTAACATATTGAAAATAAGGAGGATAAGGAAACATTACAAAAAGATCTTGAGAAACTGGCAGAATGGAGTGAGAAATGGTTTTTCAGGTTCCATCCTGATAAATGCAAACAAATGCACATAGGAAGAAAAGATCCTGATTCAGAATTCAAATTTAAGCTTCTAGGAAACACATTTAGGAGTAATCATAGATGACCAACTTAATTTTGACAAATGTCAATGAGTAAAGAAAGCAGCGTCCATATATTAGCATTAATTAGAAGGATATTCCAAAACCTAGACGAAAAATCTTTCATTCCGTTAAATAAAACTCTTGTTAGAACACATGCATCTGGACTATGCGAACACAACAGATAGAATTTGAAGGAGAGCAACTAAACAAATTCCAGGACTGTCGGAGCTATCATACGAAGAGAGGTTAAAGAGGCAAAAACTCCAAACTTTAACATACAGAATAAACAGAGGAGATATGATTGAAGTGTTGCAGTATAAGATCCTGACCGGAAAGTGCGATAGAGGGGGAGCAATTTCATAAAACTTAGGAAGGACTCCATCACAAGAGAAGAGGGAAGGGGACTCTCAAAGCGAATATACATATATATACAGTCGCCAAAACTAAATATGAGGAAAATCTATGGAACAGCTAGTATACGCGAAGATGTCGTAAGTGCAAAGTCTGCGAATTCTCTTAAGAACAATCTGGATAACTATTGGAGCGATCAGGAAGTGTTATGCATCATAAAGCAAAATTTGACACTCAAAACACCGAAAGTCACAAACAATGTAAAAACATTTACAAAGTGAAGAGTCTGACGAAGCGGACCATACAGGACCTGTGTCGAAAAACCACCACAAGTAACCATAATTAAGTAATTAACAAAATTTCTAATGTGACTTGAGATTTTCTCCCTGTATGCACCATAGAACTCGCCTTGTGTAAAATCTCCAACAAACTTCCAGTGCGCTTAGCTCCGCCCATTCACGTGCTATATTAGAATAGAAATAACAACTTACTTCACGGCTCGGTGATAATTTGATTGGTTAATGCTACTCGTGGAATTACTGGACAATAAACCACGGCTAGCTAGTTGTTATTTTTTAAGTAACCATAAGTAAGTAACCATAAGTAAGTAACCCGGCAAATTCTCTATAATACATACCGGTATACACGGCAAAAAATCTGTGTAAATTATTCCTCATCTTAATAGAAACAAATAATGTCCCTACTGTATTTATGACTTGACAATAAAAAGATAAATAATATCAAGAATAAATGTAAATGTAAGTAACATGGGTAATGACTGTCTTCACGATTCACGGAATTTGAACGTGACCAACCAGAATTATACAACCATGAACACCAAAAGTAAGACAATAGGACTTCATCTCTTTATATATGCACAGGCAATGTAATATTTATAGAATAACTGTCTTTTGGAATGTGATTATACTGTGATAACCTACAATGGATCCAGGAATTATGTTCCATAATGCGCGTTAGCGCATTATGAGAAACATAATTCCTGGATCCATTGTAGGTTATCACAGTATAATCACATTCCAAAAGACAGTTATTATATATATTTACATTCCATTTTTCACGCTTAAAATAACGTTTATAAAACTCCGTTGCTAAGGCTCTGTTACTACGTACCGTCCGACTTCAAATCCAGCCAAGGTACTATGACGTCATAGTTCAAATCGAGCCACCGCGGTTATACTCCTATAATCACAGTGTAAATTCTATACAAATGAATGGGCATATGTAAATATTCCCTGAGATGTTACTATTGAAAGGAACGTGCTGCAATTCGTGTATTAATATTCGTGACGTCACAATGCATAAGATCTAAAGGTGTAATCCAAGGAAATCGTTGTAGCGGTGAATCACCGCAGTTTTGACTGGTGAACAGGGCTGAATAAAAGGTGTCATACTATTGGTCAAACTATTGAAAATTTAAAAATAGCACATGAAATCAATGTACAACTCCCTGTAGTCGGGATAAATTGAGTTTTGAACCCGTTCTTGTCTTTTATGCAATCTATAGATCGATTTAAAAATAGATGAAATTTGTAAAATTTTCGAAACGGATAGAGGGGTGATGTAAAAATATGGAATGTGTGAGAAAACGGTATGCATGAACCCCCCCCCTTTTTTTTCTTTTTTTTATGTGTGCAAAAGGTGTCCAAATCCAACGAGACCAAATTTATAATTATTTAAGGATTGGAAGTCACTCAAACTGAGCTAAATGATTAATCATACAAAGAAGGTTTTTATTTTCTTGGATGACACCTAAAGAAACATGCCGCGACGGCTGTTCTAACCTGCAAACTGAACCCACGGTTAGATGAATGTTAACGTCGCCCCTTTCAGGGGCGGATCCAGATCCCCAACTGTCGGGGGGCACATACCATCTTTGATATGCGTTATTGCGAAACCCGACGTGTCGAGCGGGGGAGGGTATGGGAGGGTGTTTCCCTCTCTTATTGGTGGGAGTTCAGGGGGCCTCCCCAGTATATCGTGTCAGTGATATTAATTAGTATATTTTAAAAAAATCGATATTTTCTGAGGCTGTATTGTTTTTGAACGACATGCAGCAGTCAACATGTTCAGGATTTCCCAAGGAAATGGGCGGATCAAGAAAAATTTTGAAAGGACAGAGAGGGCAGCCCATGGCGGGGGTAGGCCAGCTGTAAATTCACGTAGAACTAGGAAAAAGTATTTTCTTTAATTCCAAGCGGGATCTGACCCCCTAGGTTAAACATCACTCAAACCATCACTCTCTAGAGATCCGCGCTTGCTAATTTTTGTATAAAGCCTAAAATTTAAAAAGAATAAAAAAAAAAGTCAATTTTACAAAAGATTATGTCGAAGATTTGGTAAAGAAATATGAGTGTTTTATGCCTTGCATAGGACTCTTAATTATTCTCGATTCATCTCTCAGATGAAGAAAGTCCGATATCAAGTAGGTTGTTTCCGAAACGTGAACGTTCACGTACAGACGATGGACATAATAGCAATGCATCTTTCTCGACTTTGTTATATTCCCGAGAAAATTTTTGAAATTTTTTTCAAATCGATGGTTTCTGTGGTGTTTTGGGGCTATTTCTGACTAATTTCATAGATTAAATAGTATTACGGAAACAGTTACTGTAGTTTAATGTTCCCAAATAAACATCAAAGAAGTACCTAAACGTTATTCAGTCTCAAAGTCGAGAAGGCAAAGCAAAATCGTGAGAATTCCCATCGAAACGGTTGCAAGCCTCGGAATGAACAACATTCCGAAGTATACCATAAGTACCCACTCTATGGGCACTGCCGGGGGTGCCCCTGGCTGATTCCGCCACTGCTTTTACCTAGAAAAAGCAATTTCAGAAAACAAGAATGAAACAGACAACTATGGTGCATATATATAGAATAAATGTCATAATTTGTGTTTTGTTACGGGCATGCAACACACAGCAAGTGCATTTATCGCATGAAACGACAAATGTACAGATCAGGTATGTCTTGTTTGGTGATAACGACAGCCATTCAATCACAATGTAGAATGTCATTGGTCATTCTGGAAAGGGGATCTGATATGCTTTTATAATATCCCCGTAGCGACCGAAGAACTTCCGCAATGATGATTTTAGCCGTTGTGTGATATAACCCTGAACAAGTAGCTTACTTGCAAGCCGCCTGGCTGTAACGATGAAATCTTCATATTTGGAACATGCCCTGGCGTACCGTATCAGCTGAGAAACAAAACTCCATAAGCAGGAGAAGACGGAATGTTGCTTCGTGTTGCAGTGTGGAGTTGGTAATACAATTCCCCGCGACCCGATGTTTGAAGTGTTTTAATTCCATTACGTTCTCTAAGTTGGAGATCCCCTCCTTTGTTTTATATCTACACTTATTTCGTGTTGCAGTGTGGAGTTGGTAATACAATTCCCCGCGACCCGATGTTTGAAGTGTTTTAATTCCATTACGTTCTCTAAGCAGATGGCCGTCCTTAGTCGGCACCGGTTGCCCATTGGTCTCATTGGTTTATGTGTAGTCCTTTGTCTTTGATGTTTCTGTGTTGTGCGTTGACGTTCCTTGTCCCTTGCGCGTCTCTTTTTGTGCTTGTCTGCTTTGTGTTTTTGCATTGGGTGTTTTGGGGTTTTGCTGTGGGTGCTACAACTTGGTGTTGTTGGAGATCCCCTCCTTTGTTTCATGAAAGGGAAGTTAGTTATGTGGCAGCTGAAATCGTCATGCTTGTCATACAGTGAGGTGTTCAAATGGCCGTTTGCCTCGAAAGATAGAAGTATATCCAAGTACGAAGCGGATCTGTCGCTCTCTGTTGTTTCCTTGATATCTAGTTCATGAGGATAGATTTCATTTTGATGGTCCTTAATTATAAATTTCGGAGTATTGATGGGCAACACGTCACCTATGTAAGTCCGCAAGCAGTTGGGCGCAATTGGTACCCATTGGGATTCCGACTATCTGCTGGAATACGAATCCTCCAAACACCACAAAAATGTTGTCAATCAAACACTCCAGCACCCGGAAGATATCGTCTTCGGTATACTTTTTGTGAATTAGAGTGTTCCTTCACGAAATAACTATCCTCACCCCTATGACGGGGTATTTGTATCTCCTATTACCATTTTTTGAAAGAAAGGTGTTGCGAATAATATTGGCAAGTCTGGATTTGAGTTTTTGGTGTGGGATGGTACTGTAGAGCGTGGAGAAGTCGAAAGACTTTATGCTGGTTATATGATTGAAATTGGTGGCTTTAAAATTTTCCAAAAGTTCCTTAGAATTTTTTAGGATCCACATCTGATAGATTCCATTTCTGGAATAAGTTGTCTCGCAGTATGTTTGAAGACCTTTCATGATGCGAGTTAATATTTTCGTAAGCAAAATGGAAAGAGCTTTTGTGGAGCACCTGGACGAACCGGCGATGAAGCGGTGCTTGTAAGGATTTTTGTGCATTTTGGGAATACAGTAGATATAAGGTAGTTCAAGATCAGAGTCATCGGTGTGAATACCGAAAGACTCAAGGACAGACTTGTGATTGTCAAGTATTTCGGATACAGATAAATTTGTAAGTGTGTATGTCAGACAGTGCATGTATTTTAAAAATTCTTTTCATTTCCGTGCATGAACATCGACGGCGGGTGCGGCTAGCCAACAGGGGATGCTTACTCCTCCCGGGCACCTGGTCCCACCTCTGGCTTGCTAGGGGTCCGTCGATGCTCAATTTGGTGCTCTATTGTGAGTGCTGTTGAGATTATCGTCAGGATCTTCTTTAACTCATTTGTGTCACACTTATGCCCTTTGCCGTGTGGAGCTCGTAAAAAAGTTCCCCGTGAGGGGTTTGACAGTAAGTGTTTTGAATAATTTTCCCTGACATTGTCGCCATAGCACTTTCTATATAGACGTGGCCTCAGACAGTGCATGTATTTTTAAAAATTCTTTTCATTTCCGTGCATGAACATCGACGGCGGGTGCGGCTAGCCAACAGGGGATGCTTACTCCTCCCGGGCACCTGGTCCCACCTCTGGCTTGCTAGGGGTCCGTCGATGCTCAATTTGGTGCTCTATTGTGAGTGCTGTTGAGATTATCGTCAGGATCTTCTTTAACTCAATTGGATTTCCAGGTGCTGAATATGTAACCCAAGTTCCTCTTTCAGGCATTTGAAATAGTACGCCTTGCAAACGAAAGTAAAATTGTTTGCCGCTTTGTCAGCAGGAACGATGATATATTTTTCATGGAGGTCAGGTCAGAAAGTTCTTTTGTAACAACAGGGTCATGAAAAATTGACTCGTGTTTGCTGTTAACTGAATGGCGAAGACGCCCTATTCTTCTTTTAAGTAATTCTCCGATGGATTTCATCCCTTCGGAGATTGTGTCTAGCTCTACGTCCTCCTTTTTTGCCCACCGTCAGGCGTGCTCCTCACATGCATCCATAATTATACAAAAGTTTTCCCGCCATGTGAAGGAACGGGGTCCCCTGTACTTTGGACCTTTACTGAGAAGGTTCCTAAGTTTATTGTTACCGACGATATTAAGGTCACCAGTAACCACATGGCCACACGGTTGGTAGATTAAATCAGAGGATGAACATGTGCATTGTATGGGGTTTTGTGAAAGGTGGTGTACATCTAGACGTTTCAAATTTTGTTTGTAATTAAATACTTTGGAAGCAACTGATTGTGTATATGTGTAGGAAATGCAAGGCGACTCCTGGTATTTAAAATAAGGAGGGATTTTCTCCTTAACAGAAATGTTTTAGAATGTTGCTTAAACGTAGAGCATCGATCCCCTTATTTGCAAATTTCATCTTAAGGAAGAAACGATTTTCACTGCTGTCAGGTATGTCAGATCTGACGGCCTTAAAAAGTCGGTTTGACGAGATGTCCAGAATAATACTTTGTAGGCGATTTTCTGATGAACTAGTGTCGATAAAATGTAAGATCATTGATGATTCGTACAAGTCATGCATTTTCTTTAAAGGAAGAGAGTACAACTTCGTACGAATATGATGTAGACCTAACTGTTGGTTGACAAATGGCAAAAGACCGTCGAAAGATATATCATGAATATCTGGCCTGTTGTATTTTCTTATACCATGACTTCGACGTCTTCTTGTTGTTTGATTATTCATAATGAATAACTGCCCGACAAGTATCCTCGGGGACAATTAATTTGTCCACCAGCAGAGATACATTGACAGTGGTTAAAATAAACATCAATGAAGGACCTAACCGTTATTCAGTCTCAAAGTCGAGAAGGCAAAGCAAAATCGTGAGAATTCCCATCGAAACGGTTGCAAGCCCCGGAATGAGCACATTCCGAAGCATACTGTCCAATGACAAATTCGAAATATTGAAAATATTTAAATTTGCTTAATGACTACAGGACAATACCATATAAGTGCCCCCTCTATGGGCACTGCCGGGAGTTACCCCTGGCTGATTCCGCCACTGCTTTTACCTAGAAAAAGCAATTTCAGAAACAAGAATGAAACAAACAACTATATGGTGCATATATAGAATAAATGTCATAATTTGTGTTTTGTTACGGATATGCAACACACAGCAAGTGCATTTATCGCATGAAACGACAAATGTAGCACTTTATTACTCTCATATCATGCGCGGATCCAGAGGGGGGTCTGGACCCCCCCCCCGAGATTTTCGGAGGTGGGTCCAGCTTTTGTCCATTTCTAATTGAAAGGGGTCTAAAAATGCATAAAAAGGCTTTGAAACCTAAAATTTCGACTCGCTTCGCTCGCCATATACAAATATACAATTATTTTTTCTGCAAAATTCCTTAATCATTTTCAATTTTTTATACTAAATAATTTTATATCACTGTCTTGGGTCTCGTGCACTCGTATTTTCAATAGTCCCTTACTTCATAGGATGTAACCTTCCTCGTCTTGTTCAAGGTTTTGTCATATTAAGATGTCAGATTATTTGGGAAAATGACTTATCTATTGTATTAATTCTCATGAAATATAGACAAAATGTGAATTAATCAAAATTTTCGCGGCTCGCTCCGCTCGCCGATATAAAGAATGAAATGTTCAATGTTATAAATAATCATCTCGATCGAATCAAGACAAATTGATATTTCATATATAAAAAAAATTCAGGCTCGCTTCGCCCGCAAATTCTTCATAAAAATAAACGTGAAAGGAAAGCCAACAATACCCGCCCTCAAAAAATCAATCCTTAGTGCACACGTTGCCTCCTCTCCCTGATGTGCACCGAAATATACCTGTAAACATGATAGGTAGACTTCCTACAATTTTGGACCCTCTCTGACCAAAAATGCTGGATCCGCGCATGCATATGCAACATGATAAAAAAAGAAGCTATCACAGAAGAAATAGAACTCCACTTGAAAATAAAATCGAATAGGAACCAAACCTTGTACGAAATTTTATGCAGCTAGCTATGAAAAAGAAGGAAAAAAACTGAGATTATTTCTCGTTGTACACGTATAAATTTCGGCATTTCTACCAGTCTAGGAGGTATTTTGAAATTTTTAGTTCAACACGAAAAAGGATTATTCTGAAATATACATTTCTGGCACTCTATGTTTCATTTCTTTCAAAAAAATTGACAGGTCGAACGTTAGAAAGGTTGAAAGTTAAATGATCGAAAAGATTGCGTTCGAAAGAGGATACGGTCGAAAGTACTAATAACCATCACAGATGACTTTCGTTTTGCATACTTGATGCTATGGCATCAAAAGCCAATACAACACACGTAAGCTTCGTTTGTCAGAGATGTAGACAGCCTCTGAAACTCGATCCAAGTTTTAACAACTTAGAACGACAGCTTGTGGAAGAACTAACAGGTACACATGCCTATATCATGACAAGAAAGGAGGGGGGGGGATAGGGGTATAAATTCAATTTGTACAATTTCACGATTTTGATGTGTAATTGAGGAGACTGTCACTGTCCTAGCCTAGCTAATATCAGATGTCTGGGTGTATATAGTGTTCAGCTCTCAACAAGATGACCTTAATTTGATCCTGGATGCATGGTAAATGTGTTGGATTTCTTTTATGGTGAATTCATGGACATTGGTCCCTCCCACAAAAATAATTACCTTTTTTCAACATCGCAAAAGCTCCTACCAGCGCAGAACATCATCTGGCAACTAGACAACTGAAAATAAAAAAAGAGGATAGTAATAGCTGGTTCATTACAGCTGAAAAGACTCTACAGAAATACAATCTTCCAAAATCCTGAATACCTCCTGCATAACATTCGAAGCGAAAAAGACCTTAAATTTTGGAAAAACAAAGCAAAAAATCAAATCAACATCTTCTGGCAAAGCAAAAGAGAAAATGAATATCAAAGCAAGACATCACTGAATCTTTTCAAACTCCAACCAAACTTGTGTAAAAAGCCCCACTTGATCTGATGCTCCAGCAGAGACCCTCCAAATGCAACCAGGAAGGCCATAATTAAAGCACAAATTGCATCAATACCTACATGCTTCAGACCATCAAGAATAAACATAAACAGCAGAATGCACATATGAAATGCCGACTATGCGGTAATGGAGATGAGGACTGAAAACACTTCAATATCCTCCACTGTCCCAGCCTAGCTAATATCAGAAATCCATACATAAAAAACTTAAAAGAGCTTCTGAGCTCTCAGATCGGCAATGAAAAAGCAAACAGACTCACATTGAATGACGAAGCTTTATTGCAACTTCTTGTTGATTGCTCCGAGAATGAATTTTCATTCAGACAAAATAAAAATCTTCATATCCAGAGGGCCATAGAGGGGCTTGCGCGAAACCTATAATATGCACTGCATTGTGAAAGATCAAAGATAATCAGAGCATTAAGTTAAACTACATGCAGTAAATGTATAACATACATGTAATACCGTATACAGTCTAGCAGTAAAATATCACAGACTCTAAAGAATAACACTAATGTATATAGTAACCCCCCTGCTGTACTATACTTCACCATTACATGTATGTTAAATAGTATCCCTTTTACTCAAAATCCTTCGTTTTTTACCCTTGCTCTTAAGTGAGTACTCTTTTATATGATATGATGCAAGATCCATCATAGTATTTTATCAAGCATAGAAGTCTTAAATAAGTGTAAATATGTAAAGACTAAAATCCCATTTATCAGTAAAATGTACATAAGTTCTTGTTTTATCACAACCTCACAAGTACACCATAACACTAGGATTATTCTTACAATTTTTTTTAATTTTTTTTATTTTTATTTATTTTAACAAAAGTTTTTATTCTTCTTTCTACTTCTTACTTTGCACCTATCCCCCTCCTTAGTTTTATATCTTCTATTGTTTACTTGGTCTATCCTTTTACCTACTCGGGTGCTCCTCAGTCAAAGGAGGGATTTCCAAGAAACTGAACTGAACTGGGAAGAACAGGTGTGGCAGGAACAGGTATTGTGCCCGTATAGTAGAGTTGCATATTGCCAGTGAAAATCATATTGCAATATTTCATTTGAAATATTGCGATATATTGCAATATTTACATATGCCCATTCATTTGTATAGAATTTACACTGTGATTATATTAAGAGTATAACCGCGGTGGCTCAATTTGAACTATGACGTCGTAGTAACTTGGCTGGATTTGAAGTTGGAAGGTACGTAGCAACAGAGCCTTAGCAACGGAGTTTTAAACGTATCTAAACGTCATTTTAAGCGTGAAAAATGGAATGTAAATATATATATATATACTAACGCGCATTATGGAACATAATTCCTGGATCCATTGTAGGTTATCACAGTATAATCACATTCCAAAAGACAGTTATTCTATAAATATAATGCATTTGCGTGGAGTTATCAGAAATAGATGATTTTCACATTACTGCAGTCGACTTGTATTTTACACATCCGAAGACCCGACATTAAAACATTTGATGTAACTTTTAACCATGACGTCGTATCTGGATTATGACGTCACAATTAGAAATAACGTCAAAAGTAGTGATGTCATGTTGGAGTGTCTAAAATGCAAGTCTAACGGTAATATGAAGAAGGTCTATTGACAGAAAGGTTTAGAAAACATGAATAGGCCTAGTGTCCTGGCATGTATCTAGTTGTAGGTTGAAGATGGTAAATCATTAGTGAGATGGTAGGAAAATACAAATGTCTAAAGATAAATATATCTCACCAACAGTTGTAATCATTATTATTTTTCAATTTATTTTGCATTTGTTAAACATGTTAAATGCATTGTAATGTTGCAAAATGTACATTTGAACTTCTAATTTATTTGATTGATGTTTTTCAGCTCCTTTGATTCCACAAATAGAAGAAGATGAAACAATCAACATTTCTTCAAAAGAAGAAGAGGTACAACAGTAAACTTTTTTGAACTAAGTCTTATATTCACATGTACTTTCACCAAATCCAGAAAACCCTGTGTTGTTGATTTATTTTTACCATTATTATGATTAATAGTAATTTTCTAACAAAAAGTTTATTTCCTTTATTTTTGTATGGAAATTTACATTAACTTGCCCTTTTTAGCTCACCTCGATGAAGTTGAGTTTAGTTTAGTTTAATCATATTTTATTTCAAAAAGCAGAAAAAGGATTGGGCAAAAGTTTTCTCAACATTATATAATGCCCTCTCCTTGAGTGAGCTTATGCTACACCCCTGCGCATCCGTATCCGTGTCCACGTCCGGTCAAGAAGTTTGGGGTATTTGATGATATTACAAATAGATATGAATTCTTACTGCCCTTTACAATATACACTGGCCTTATCAAAGCTGTTAAGACAGGATATCCCAAAATAATTGACTTTTCCAGATGTATAGAATTACCTACTTAACCATCAATAGTTAAAATAATTTGTAAAAATGAAAAAGGTTCTAAAAGATTTTATGATATTTTTTACCACTCATATACTACACCAAAATGTGAAAATAAATGGATTACAAAACTTAACATGCCTGATTATGATAATTGGAACCTGATTTATAACCTACCCTATAAAGTAACAAAAGACTCAAAACTATTATTACTACAATTTAGAATTATTCACAGAATCTTAGGAGTCAAAGATCTTCTCTTTAAGCAACTTTCATAAAAATTAAAATGACCTTGACCTACTTTTTCCGCTTGAGTGATTTTGCCTTTAAAAGCCCATATTGAGCAAAGTATAAGTGCTACATGTACCAAACTTGCATATTGGATGTATCTTTGATCAAACTTTCATAAAATGACCTTGACCTACTTTTTCCACTTGAGTGATTTTGCCTTTAAAAGCCAATAGTGAGCAAAATATAAGTGCCACATGTACCAAACTTGCATATTTGATGTATATTTGATCAAACTTTCATGAAATTTACCTTGACCTACTTTTTCCACTTGAGTGAAACTTCTTAAAAAGCCAATATTGAGCAAAATATAAGTGCTACATGTACTAAAGGTACCACGAGGTGAGCTTCATTGTTCATAATCTGTGATTACCTTTGTTTCTGTTTTAGGACCACAGCAGTGTCAACACAGAAAAACATTTTGTCTCTCACAAATTTGTCGGACGTTTTTCTCAAGGAAATTCAAATGTTAATTTATCAGGCAGTATATGACAGTACGTTGTAAATATTACATACACACAAGTTGCACAGAAATTACATGTTAAAATGACAATTTATCAAATGGTATCTGACAGGAGTACCAAAATACAGTTTCCTCTGTCAAGTAATATTTATGGGTAAACTAGTCTTATATGGAAACATAGTTTTGCTTTACAATTAGGTGACCGCATCTGATTGAAATGAATAATATTTGTGTATTCCAGTGATTTCTTTATTATAGCCTGCTTTCAAATTTTATCTTTATTTTATAGGAAACAATTGAAGAGGATGAGTATATATCAAGAAGAGAAATAAAACCAAGGTATGTGATTACATTGTACATCTATATATGATCCTATTTAGGAATAGTGTCTCCATATTTTATTCCCTATGTATAAGGAAAATAATGATGTCGGCTCTGTGGTCTGGTAAAGTTGTCGTGCCAGTGATCTATAGATTGTTGGTTTGAGCCTTGTTGGTTGGTTTGAGCCTTGTTGGTTTGAGCTTAGCTTGTTCTGCAGTTCCACCAACATGTACATGTATGTTATATATTTCTGTGTTATATGTTGTATTCTAGAAAATGCCCATGGCTGTATTATGTCTCAACGTCTGTGATGTTCTTTTTTTTTTTTGAAGGTAAATAATCATGTTTATGAATATTTTTCAGAATTTTTCATTTGATTGTGAATTTTATTTGTGATCAAGGGAAAAAAATGGCATTTTTAGCTCACCTCGACGAAGTTGAGTGAGCTTATGCTATAACCCCATGCGTCCGCGTCCGCGTCCTCGTCCGCGTCCGTGTCCGCGTCCGGTTAAGAAGTTTGGGGTAGCTCAGTATCTGACAAAGTACTAATGCTACAGTAACCAAACTTGCACAAGTGATTCATCTTTGGATGCTGAGGTGAACCCATGCATCGGATGCAGCATCTGACCTACATTTTCCGCTTGAGTGACTTGGTTAAGAAGTTTGGGGTAGCGCAGTATCTGACAAAGTACTAATGCTACAGTAACCAAACTGGCACAAGTGATTCATCTTTGGATGCTGAGGTGAACCCATGCATCGTATGCAGCATCTGACCCACATTTTCCGCTTGAGTGACTTGGTTAAGAAGTTTGGGGTAGCTCAGTATCTGACAAAGTACTGATGCTACAGTAACCAAACTTGCACAAGTGATTCATCTTTGGATGCTGAGGTGAACCTATGCATCGGATGCAGCATCTGACCTACATTTTCCGCTTGAGTGACTTGGTTAAGAAGCTTGGACTAGCTCAATATCTGACAAAGTACTAATGCTACAGTAACCAAACTTGCACAAGTGATTCATCTTTGGATGCTGAGGTGAACCCATGCATCGGATGCAGCATCTGACCTTCATTTTCCACTTGAGTGATTATGATAAGAAGTTTGGGGTAGCTCAGTATCTGACAAAGTACTAATGCTACAGTAACCAAACTTGCACAAGTGATTCATCTTTGGATGCCGAGATGGACCCATGCATCGGATGCAGCATCTGACCTACTTTTTCCACTTGAGTGATTTCACTTTTAAAAGCCAATATTGAGCAAAGTATAAGTGCTACATGTACCAAACTTGCATATTGGATGTATCTTTGATCAAACTTTTATAAAATGACCTTGACCTACTTTTTCCGCTTGAGTGATTTTGCCTTTAAAAGCCAATATTGAGCAAAGTATAAGTGCTAGATGTTCCAAACTTGCATATTAGATGTATCTTTGATCAAACTTTCATAAAATGACCTCGACCTACTTTTTCTGCTTGAGTGATTTTGCCTTTAAAAGCAACTATTGAGCAAAGTATAAGTGATACATGTACCAAACTTGCATATTGGATATATCTTTGATCAATCTTTCATAAAATGACCTTGACCTACTTTTTCCACTTGAGTGATTTTGCCTTTAAAAGCCAATATTGAGCAAAGTATAAGTGCTAGATGTTCCAAACTTGCATATTAGATGTATCTTTGATCAAACTTTCATAAAATGACCTCGACCTACTTTTTCCGCTTGAGTGATTTTGCCTTTAAAAGCCAATATTGAGCAAAGTATAAGTGATATATGTACCAAACTTGCATATTGGATATATCTTTGATCAATCTTTCATAAAATGACCTAGACCTACTTTTTCCGCTTGAGTGATTTTGCTCTATAAAGCCAATATTGAGCAAAGTATAACTGCTAGATGTTCCAAACTTGCATATTAGATGTATCTTTGATCAAACTTTCATAAAATGACCTCGACCTACTTTTTCTGCTTGAGTGGTTTTGCCTTTAAAAGCCAATATACATGTACTAAGAAATATGTTTGAATTGAATTTTGCTGTCACGAGGTGAGCTTCGTAATCTGTGATTACCTATGTTTTAAAACCCAGTAAAAGTTCATATTGATTGCTATATGATGGGAAGTAGCTTAATGTACTGTAATACATGAATGAGTTATTATATTTATATTGTATTTATAACAGTGAGGAAAAAACAGAAGATGAGTGCAGTGATTTTCTTATCCTGGGAGAAACCAACATGGCATCCATGGATAACCTCAGTCATAGGGTCAAGGTCAGTAGCCATATTCACATGTCAAGGTCAGGGAATGTGTAATAGGTTTTAAATTAGTTTCAAATCCTTTGTCATGCAATAGCAAGGTTCTTTAGATTTCAATGGGCACCAAATTTCAGCAGAAACAATAAAAAAAATGGGAAAATAATATGTAAACACAGGGGTTACTTTGAACCGCAATATTCTTGCATCTTTTTGGGAAAAATCGCACTAAAAATTGTAATACACAAAAAAATTGTGCATGTCAATATATTTGAAGAAACAAACTAAAACGTCTGTCTGACGAAACTTTTCAAGTATTTCATGACTTTTTTTTATTTAGATAATACTGCAATCTTGAAAGTCTTATCACCTTCCTTTTTCTGCGTTCTAGTTGTGCACCTGATATTTTGTTTGAGCCCCTGACCCCCAGGGTCCTAAGAAATGGGCGTGTTCATTTTCTCCTATATAACTCTATGTTATCTTTTGCTCACTACTCCTCTGACACTATAAATGATGGAGACTTAATTCTTTTTGCAATATGATGGGTCTGTGGTCTAGTTGTGCACCTGATATTTTGTTTGAACCCCTGACCCCAGGGATCTTAGAAAAAGGGCGAGGTCATTTTCTCCTATATAACCCTATGTAATCTTGAGCTCACAACTCCTCTGACACTATAAGTGATGGAGACTCAATTCTTTTTGCAATATGATGGGTCTGTGGTCTAGTTGTGCACCTGATATTTTGTTTGAGCCCCTGATCCCTAGGGTTTTAGAAAAAGGGTGTGGTCATTTTCTCCTATATAACTCTATGTAATCTTGTGCTCACAACTCCTCTGACACTGTAAATGATGGAAACTTAATTCTTTTTATAATATGATGGGTCTGTGGTCTAGTTGTGCACCTGATATTTTGTTTTAGCCCGTTAATCCCAGGGTCCTAGAAAATGGTTGTGGTTATTTTCTCCTATATAACTCTATGTAATCTTGTGCTCCCAACTCCTCTGACACTATAAATGATGGAGACTTTATTCTTTTTGCAATATGATGGATCTGTGGTCTAGTTGTGCACCCGATATTTTATTTGAGCCCCTGACCCTCAGGGTCTTACTCTTAGAAAATGGGTGTGGTCATTTCTCCAATGTAACTCTATGTAATCTTGTGCTCGCAACTCTTTTGACACTATAAATGATGGAGACTTAATTCTTTTTGCAGTATGATGGATGTGTGGTTTAGTTGTGCACCTGATATTTTGTATGAGCCCCTGACCCCCAGTGTCTTAGAAAATGGGTGTGGTTATTTTCTCATATGTAGTGCTCTCAACTCTTCTTAAGCTATTAATGATGGAAACTTAGTTGTTTATGCAATATAATGGATCTGTAGTCTTATTATGTTATTGATAGTTCATTTGAGCTAGCAGCCCCTGACCCCTAGGATCTTGGAAAATGGGTATGGCATTATTTTTTGAAATCCTTTATCTCGGATATTAAAAATTATATGAGTGATATTCTAGTTGCAGTCTAATGGATTTCTTATTTCGTTTTGCTACTTATAATTTGTTAGAGTGCCTGCTCGCTATGGTCTTTGGTTTAAAATAAAATGGAAATTGTTATTTATGTATATGTATCTTATTCACTTGTCAATGAGTGAATTAAACAAAACAACCAGGAGAGCTACAGTATCGTCAGAGACTTCTGGTTTATTTGAATTGTTACTCTCATTGTAATACTTGGAGCGAGAGAATTCTATCATTCACACAGAGCGAGTAAGCATAATCATGATTTAGGGCACTTGACCTACTTTTTCATTTTAATCAATAAATATGCTCTTCTAAGATCTGGCTGAAATAAGAAGACACAGTATGTCCAAATGTCTGTCTTTCCGTCTGTCACTTTTTCTGTTCCAAATGATAAACTAAGAACATTTTAACCTATATAAACAAAATTTGGAGGTATAAGTATACAGATTTAGATTCTTATCACAAGGGGAAAGAATTTTTTTTTCAAATCTAAGATATGAATATAAATATGTCTGAGGTGAAATCTGGAGGTGCTGTATTGTATTATGACATCATCATTACACAGTGACATAACAATAAAAACAAGTGCTGAACGTCTCTGCCTCAAAAATTTTGTCGCTTTTTGTTTTAGTCAGTTATTGAATACATTTTTACCAACAAAAATTTTGCTTTTTTCTAATATTCACTTTTAAGATGGAAGCAAGAAATTTTGGGTAACAAGAGAAAAACAAAAATAGGGGTAAGTTATAGACAGACTGGTACTCACTGTGATTCATATTACAGGTAGCAAGTGCCCTGTTTGATATAATGTCAGGACAAGCAGAAGTGGACCATCCATTGTGTGAGGTATTATGTTATACTACTGATCTATTTTTTGTCGTAAGATGGCAAAACATTTTGTCCTTTCATAATATAGAATTTATTCATATTTTGATCAAGATGTTCAATTAATTAAAAGTAAAATTTCAAGAAAGCAAGTAACAAGGTTTTTGTTCTTCACTTACCAATGACACTCTGGCTCTGTCAATTGTATGAGGTGAACCATCCTTGAAGGTATAAAGCATGCCAGAGTTACTCAACCTCATGTATGTCAAAATTTAATTTCCGATTATCTTTTAGTCAACCGACTATCGATAATGGTTTTAACAATCGATTGTCGCTATTGAAGTCAATTTGACACAATTTCCTCCGTTTGGGTCCATATTGGCTCTAGAAAGAAAAAGGAAGGCATTCCTTCTCAAGCAAACTTCAAGATTTTGTTATAAGATCAAGGAATGTTCATCATTTAATTTATTTCCATGATTTTAAATAAAATCAGATTCTTAAATCACAAGCACTGAGTATTCACACTCTGAAAAGATACAGAACATTGAACAATTTTAGACAAGAAAAAAGTACGATTATTCCGATTGTGATATCAATTGTACTCCTAGGATAGTTTCTAATAATCGATAGTGAAATTTTTCCGATTTTACAACACCAATTCTAGCGCATTGCTAACCAAAGCATTAGAATAGGGTTACAATACTGATGTACAGGGTATCGGGGAATCCCCTGTCAGAAATTGAGTTTTACCACTCGGCTGACGCCTTGCAGTAAAACTCAATTTCTGACAGGGGATTTGTCAATACCCTATCAGTTTTTGTAAAACACACACATGGTAACCCGTAATTCTTGCACATACATTTCGAACTAAATGTTCTTTGTATTTTATCCTCGGTGCAATCTTTATATAGTTAATTTCCTTATGGTGAATGAAGTTGAAATAACTGAATCTATATTACCAATGTACTTTATAGGAATTATATTGTACACATGTACTTTATAGGAATTATATTGTACACATGTACTTTGTAGGAATTATATTGTACACATGTACTTTATAGGAATTATAGTATACACAATGTCATGTACTTTATAGGAATTATAGTATACACATGTACTTTATAGGAATTATATTTAATATACATGTACTTTATAGGAGTTATATTGTACACATGTACTTTATAGGAGTTATATTGTACACATGTACTTTATAGGAGTTATATTGTAATCATGTACTTTATAGGAATGTACAGATAACCTCCTAGATCAGCTTGATCATCAACTGAAAATAACAGAGGATGAATGTAAAGATTACAGGTAAATCTGTTAGATAAATGACTACAGGTAAGTCTGTTAGATAAATGACTACGGGTAAGTCTGTAAGATAAATGACTACAGGTAAGTATGTTGGAGAAATGACTACAGGTAAGTCTGTAAGATAAATGACTACAGGTAAGTCTGTAAGATAAATGACTACAGGTAAGTCTGTAAGATAAATGACTACAGGTAAGTCTGTTAGATAAATGACTACAGGTAAGTCTGTTAGATAAATGACTACAGGTAAGTCTGTAAGATAAATGACTACAGGTAAGTCTGTAAGATAAATGACTACAAGTAAGTCTGTAAGATAAATGACTACAGGTAAGTCTGTAAGATAAATGACTACAGGTAAGTAGTATGTTGGAGAAATGACTACAGGTAAGTCTGTAAGATAAATGACTTCAGGTAAGTATGTTGGAGAAATGACTACAGGTAAGTCTGTAAGATAAATGACTACAGGTAAGTCTGTAAGATAAATGACAACAGGTAAGTCTGTAAGATAAATGACTACAGGTAAGTCTGTTAGATAAATGACTACAGGTAAGTCTGTTAGATAAATGACTACAGGTAAGTCTGTAAGATAAATGACTACAGGTAAGTCTGTAAGATAAATGACTACAAGTAAGTCTGTAAGATAAATGACTACAGGTAAGTCTGTAAGATAAATGACTACAGGTAAGTAGTATGTTGGAGAAATGACTACAGGTAAGTCTGTAAGATAAATGACTTCAGGTAAGTATGTTGGAGAAATGACTACAGGTAAGTCTGTAAGATAAATGACTACAGGTAAGTCTGTAAGATTAATGACTACAGGTAAGTCTGAAAGATAAATGACTACAGGTAAGTTTGTAAGATAAATAACTACAGGTAAGGCTGTAATATAGACGACTACAGGTAAGTCTGTAAGAGAAATGACTACAGGTAGGCATGTAAATTATGATTACAGGACAAATCACATCAGGACTATCATTACCTTTTTCTTTGAATTACATTGCATTTGCATCTATGAACTACCATTCTTTCTACATGTATCCATGAAATTAAAAATCAGTCCAGTGATGTATAATTATACATGTATGTGTTTGTTTTTAGGGATTTCTTAGAAAAATTGGACACATCCTCAGACGAGGTAGAAGAAGCTACTCTTGATGCTGAATTAAAACAGGTATTTGCATATTGTTTGATTAAAGTGAAGAATCAGGTTTATTATGTTTTTAGCTAACCTGAGGGAAGCTTAAGTGAGCTATGTTAGTGTACCGTCTGTCGTAATCTTTTAACATTTTCAACTTCTTCTCCAGAACGGCTGAAGGAATTTGATGAAACTTCGTAGGTATGAAGTACTAATGGTCCCCTACAAGTGTTGTTGTGTTTTGTCCGGATCTGTCACCACAGGCAAAAAGGTCATGGGGTGTACCCTCCTTTGACAAACTTCTTCAGAACCAAAGCACTTATCGACAAACCGAAAGCATCAGGATGATCAAGAGAGATGTCTTAAGAAGTGTTGTTATTTTTGGTTCCACTCCGAAGTCAAATTTTTTGACGCGTTTTTGACATCTTTTAGGACTTGGGCAGAAATGCACATTTTTGCACTATTTCTTTAAAGTCTGATTTTACACACTTCTTTATTGCATATTTGAGATATTAAAGTTACTTAAATGCTTTGATATATATTTTATGCTAAGATTTATTACACCTCCCAGAAATGAAATTTGGGGTGGGGGTATATAAGAAACACCCTGTCTGTATGTCCGTCTATCCGTCGGACTATAAGTGGTAGGGCTTTGATATTATGTTGTGTCACAAATGAATCCGTTAGACACTTTAAGGGCAGTTCTTGTTTTTTTTTTCATTTTTAGCTCTACTGGTCAAAGACAAGTCAAGCTTATGCGATATCAGGTTGTCCGGCGTCCGTCTGTCTGTCTGTCTGTTAACAATTTTTTTGTGATCGCAACTCCTCTGAATCCATAAATGATAGAAGCCTTATTCTTTTTGCATTTAGTTTGATCCATGGTCTAGTCGTGCACCTGATATTTGTTTGAGCCTCTGACCCCCAGGGTCTTAAAAAATGGGTGTGGTCATTTTCTCCTATTTACATGTAACTCTAATGTAATCTTGTGAACACATATTCTCAGAAAGTATAATTCATAGATAGTTAATTCTTTTTGCAATAAACTCCATCTCTGGTTTAAGTTGTGCACATGCTATTTTAATTGAGCCTTTAACACCCAGGGTCTTTAAAACTGGGTGTGGTCATTTTCTCCTATTCAACTCCATGTAATCTTGTGAACACTAGTTCTCAGAAAGTGTAATTGACAAAGACTTAATTCTTTTTTGCAATATAATCAGTCACTGGTCTTGTTGTGAACCTGATCTTTGTTTGAGCCTCTGACCCCCAGGGTCTTCGAAAATGGGTGTGGCCATTTACTCCTATACAAGTCTATGTAATCTTATGAACACCAGTTCTCGAAAAGTATAATTGATACAGAGATAATTCTTTTGGCATTATAATCAGTCTCTGGTATAGCTGTGCACTTGATATGTTGTTTGAGCCACTGACCCCCAGGGTCTAGTCTAGAAAAATGGGTGTGTTCATCTATGTAAACTTGTGAACATCAATTCTCAAAATTTTTTATCAATAGAGAGATAATTCTTTTTGCATTTTAATCACTCTCTTGTCTTATTGTGTTTCGGATATATTGTTTGAGCCTCTGACCCCCAGAGTCTTGGAAAGGGGTGTGTTCATTTCTCCTATTTAAGCCTATATAACTTTGTGACCACCAATTCTCATGAAGTATACTTGATAGAGAGACACTTCCTTTTGCATTACCTTGAGTCTGTGGACTAGTTGTTTACCTGATAATTTGTTTGAGCCCCTGACCCCTAGGGTATTTGAAAATGGGTGTGGCCATTTTCTCATATATTAATCACATAATGTTATATTGTTAACACCAATTATCAGAAAATGTTCATTCTTTTTGCATCATTTTACAAGTGTCTGTGGTGTAGATGTGTACCTGATATTTTGTGTGAGCCCCTGACCCCAGCGTCTTGAAATGGGTGTCACTTTAGGTTGAGTGAGTGGGTCTAAAAGTGGCAAGGTACATGTAGGTAGGCTTTTATTTTTTTTCTCCAGAAAGAGTTCTCTTATTTTTATTCAAGGCAAAAAATCTTATGTCCAGTCTTACCCCCCCCCCCCCCCCCCCCTCCCTGTTTTTTTTCATAGAAAACTATCTTTGAACCATCAGGCAAAATAATGGTACATATAGCTTTCGATTCCATAGAATGGCCCTTTATTCAAAATACACTGCAATCTTTTAATTTCGGCGATTCGATCAAAAAGTGGTTTTCTACTCTCTATAAAAATTCAAAAAGCTGTGTTATTAATAATGGCAATATGTCTTCTTTCTTCTCCCTTCACAGGGGCTGCCGGCAAGGTGACCCCCTTGCCCCTTACATTTTTATTTTGGTTGTCGAACTCCTAAGCTCAAGATTGAAAAGAGAAAAATACATAAAAGGAATAGAATTTGGCGGCATAAATTTTCTTATTAATCAGTACTCGGATGATACATTCCTGCTTCTAGATGGTATCGAAAAATCACTAAGAATGTCAATGAAAATAATTTCAAAATTTAGTTATGTAAGTGGATTAAAACTGAATATACATAAATCACAAGCATTATGGTTACGATCTAAAGGGGGGAGTGAAGAAAAGATATGTGAAGATTTGAACTTAATATGGTCAAGTAAATCTTTTAAATTGCTAGGTATAACATTTACAACTAATTTGACAGATATGGTTGAAATTAATTATAAAGAGAAAGTACTCGCAATAAAAAAGCTTCTTGGGACTTGGTCAAGACATGATTTGACACCAATAGGAAAAATTACTGTAATTAAATCTTTGGTACTTCCAAAATTAATACATTTATTTTCATCACTTCCAAATCCACCAAAATCTATCCTCAGTGAATTAGAAAAGATTTTTTTCAAATTTATATGGAACAATAAACCAGATAAGATAAAAAGAAAAAATTTTTTTATGATTAGTTCATATGAAAAGGGAGGTTTGAATATGATCCGTTTGCCATCATTTATAAATTATATAATAATAAAGTGGTTGAAAAGAATTCATGAAAATCCTAATGGTCTTTGGCAGAAACTCCTTTCCCTTATCATTGGAATTAAAACAGATGTAGAGGGTGTATGGTGGCTTAATAGGAACAAACTCAAGAAACATGTAAAAAATAGCTTTTGGAAAGATGTTATTGAATCTGTTATCAAAGGAAAAAGGAACAATTAAGTGTATCTGAATATATACAAGAAGATATAAGGAACTTTTGTAGCTTCTCAGAATATGATTTTTATACAAAGTGGCGAGAAAATGGTGCTTTTAAAAATGACCTACTAAAAAGTGATGGTAATTTCAAAAGCTTTGAGGAGATAAAGACTCAGATTAATTGTAAGAATTTTCTCAAATATTATCAAATTATTGACAAGGTACCGAATTCTTGGAAAAGCAAAATAAAAACATTTAAAGAAAATAATGAAACTTTAGATATATGTGATGATGATTTACTTTTAATAAAAATTATATCAAATAAATCAATAAAATTTGTTTATGAATCTATAAGGGATAGAGAAACAATTACTCAAGAAAATAAAATGTTGAAATGGAAAAATGAAATACTTGAATGTGATGAAGACTTCAAATGTTACTTCACTCTCTCTCGAAATTGCACAAAAGACACTAAAACATAGATACATGTACTTTCAGTACAAAATATTAAATAGAATATTGTCTACAAATACATTTTTATTCAAAATCAAAATAAGTCAAACACAAAACTGTTGTTTTTGTAATCAAGAGCCTGAAACCCTTTGTCATTTATTTTATGATTGTATACATGTATTGCGATTTTGGAAATCAGTTGAAAATTGGTTTGAAATAAATTTAACAAACAATATAAAACTCAACAAGTCAAGTGTAATACTGGGTAGCAAATCTGGTACTGTCTTTGAAAACCATGTTATTTTGATATGTAAAAGGTTTATATATACATGTCGATTCAATATGATCATCCCAACCTTTATTCAAGCCATTGAACGTATTAATTATATCAGAAATATAGAGAAATACATATATAATTCAAATTCAGACTACTTCAAGAAAAGATGGATGTTTTTGAGTAATACCAGTGATTAACATGATATTATATTCTTATTCTATCACATGTAGCATACACATAATGATAAACTTATTTTAGCTTAGAATATTTATTACCATATTAGTACAAACAATAACTTTATTATACCCCCGCCATATAATGGTGGGGGTATATTTTTAAAATTGATTATCATAATTTCAAATATCATTACTGAATCATTATCATATCTTCTTTTTGAAACTGAAAATGGAAGAGTGAGGGTGGAGTGAGGTGTGTAAATGGTGTTTTTTTGGTGAGATAGAGTGTGTATTCTATTATATATCTGAAATGCAAATAACTAATTAAAAAAAAATGGTACATGTACATGTACATCAAAATTTATGACATTCTCCTATAATAAGTTGAATTTTCAAAGTAAAATTGCCGAATCCTTCCAAGAATGAGGAGACATAGCTCATCAGTCGGTATGCATGTTTTGAATGCCGCGGCCCACGAGTACATTTAGTAGAATTGCGTAAGAGATTAGGCGGGTGTTATTTGCTCAAGCCTTGTTTGAATTAAGAATTAACCACCGTCTGATAAAATTATGTACACAGTACAATGTACATTCTTTTATTCATAGATTCCAGGAAGTATTTAACTATGTTTCTCTTGTGTTCGTCAATGGTCCATGCTTACTTTTTACATCGTGAACGTCATTATCAATAGATTCGGAGATATTACAATGATATTGTTCGGCATAAGTATTTACATGCTGTAGAAATCAATATAGAAAACTATACGAACTTTTAATACTTCATGTATTAAATACGTGAATAGCGGGCCGTCTAAGTGTCTGTTACACGTGTCAGTATGTGATTAGTATAAACATGTAGCTCTGTTCAATATTTATACAAGTCGCGTGGATAAAGTCGTTCTATACTCATGATACTTGCAGATTACCCGTAACCGTAAATACCGAACGTGCCGTGTTTATACTTTTAAAAGTATTTATCGGTTACCGTTTCTACAATTTTATAGGCCAATTTTATTTCCTATAAACATGTTTTAAGAAATTAATGGATATTTCGTTTTTAATTGAGGATGAAACACGGGAAAAAAATGTCTCGGCGGCGGCGGCAAATTAAAGCACGCGGCAGTGTTTGAGAAACATAGATTATATTTCACATGGCCTTACATGAAAATGTAGAAAAACCCATTGTTCTGCATTGCAAGATTACCCACCGCAATGTCTCACAAGACTTTATCGTAGACGATGACGTTTGACAATTTGACCTTGACCTTGAAATTTGACCTACTTTCCCTCACTTAAAACTAAGCTATATCTCTTGAACTTTAAGTGGTAGGGCTAAGATAGTTTACATGTAGATTACTTATAACAAGACCATTATCTTAGACCATGATGTTTGACCACATGATCTTGATCTTGAATTTTGACCTACTTTTCTCAATCATTAAACTAGGCTGTATCTCTTCAGACTAGGCTGTATCTCTTCAAACAATAGGTGGTAGGGCTTAAACATTTCATATGTTGATTACTTATGACAAGACCATTCATTTTTTTCCATGTTTTTTAGCTCACCTGAGCGAAGCTCAAGTGAGCTATTGTCATAGCACGCCGTCCATCGTCATCCATCATCTGTCCGGCGTAAACTTTTAACATTTTCGACATCTCCTCTGCAACCGCTGCGCAGAATTTCACGAAACTTCACAGGAGGCAAGTACTTAATGCCCTCTACCAAGTTTGTGTTTTTTGAGCCGATCTGAAATCCAAGATGGCCGCCACAGGCTCTGATTTGCTGAAACATTTTCGACTTCTCCTCTAAAACCACCTCACAGAATATCTCGAAACTTTACAGGAAGCAAGAACTCAATGCCCTCTACCAAGTTTGTGTTTTTCGAGCTGATCGGAAATCCAAGATGGCTGCCACAGGCTCTGATTGGCTGACATATTTAGGACTTCTCCTCTGAAACCGCTGCACAGAAAATCTTGAAACTTCACAGGAAGCAAGAACTCAATGCCCTCTACCAAATTTGTGTTTTTCGAGCCGATCGGAAATCCAAGATGGCCAACACAAGCTCTGATTGGCTGACACATTTTCAACTTCTCCTCTGAAACAGCTGCACAGAATTTCATGAAACTTCACAGGAAGCAAGTACTCAATGCCCTCTACCCAGTTTGTGTTTTTTGAGCCAATCTGAAATCCAAGATGGCCGCCACAGGCTCTGATTGGCTGACACATTTTCGACTTCTCCTCTGAAACGGTTACACAGAAACTCTTGAAACTTCACAGGAAGCAAATACTCAATGCCCTCTACCAAGTTTGTATTTTTTTAGCCGATCGGAAATCCAAGATGGCCGCCACAGGCTCTGATTGACTGACACATTTTCAACTTCTCCTCTGAAACAGCTGCACAGAATCTCATGAAACTTCACAGGAAGCAAGAACTCAATGACCTCTACCAATTTTGTGTTTTTTGAGCTGATGGGAAATCCAAGATAGCTGCCACAAGCTCTAATTGGCTTACACATTTTTGACTGCTCCTCTGAAACCGCTGCACAGAATTTCATGAAACTTCACAGGAAGCAAGAACTCAATGCCCTCTACCAAGTTTGTGCTTTTCGAGCCAATTGGAAATCCAAGATGGCTGCCACAGGCTCTGATTGGCTGAAGCATTTTCGACTTCTCCTCTGAAACCGCTGCACAGAATTTCATGAAACTTCACAGGAAGCAAGAACTCAATGCCCTCTACCAAATTTGTGTTTTTCGAGCCGATCGGAAATCCAAGATGGCTGTCTTAGGCCCTGATTGACTGATAATTTTCGACTTCTCTTCTGAAACCACTGCATAGAATTTCATGAAACTTCACAGGAAGCAAGTACTCATTGCCCTCTAACAAGTTTAAGTTTTTTGGAGCCTATCGGAAATCCAAGATGGCAGCTACAGGCTCTGATTTGCTTACACATTTTCAACTTCTCCTCTGAAACTGCTTCACAGAATTTCTTGAAACTTCACAGGAAGCAAGTACTCATTGCCCTCTTAGTCTACCAAGTTTGTGTTTTTCGAGCCGATCGGAAACCCAAGATGTCCTCCATAGGCTCTAATTGGATGACACATTTTTAGCTCACCTCGACGAAGTTGAGTGAGCTTATGCTATACCCCCGCGCGTCCGCGTCCGGTTAAGAAGTTTGGGGTTGCTCAGTATTTGGCAAAGTACTGGTGCTACAGTAACCAAACTTGCACAAGTGATTCATCTTTAGATGCTGAGGTGAACCCATGCATCGGATGCTGCATCTGACCTACATTTTCCGCTTGAGTGACTTGGTTAAGAAGTTTGGGGTAGCTCAGTATCTGACAAAGTACTGATGCTACAGTAACCAAACTTGCACAAGTGATTCATCTTTGGATGCTGAGGTGAACCCATGCATCGGATGCTGCATCTGACCTACATTTTCTGCTTGAGTGACTTGGTTAAGAAGTTTGGGGTAGCTCAGTATCTGACAAAGTACTGATGCTACATCAACCAAACTTGCACAAGTGATTCATCTTTGGATGCTGAGGTGAACCCATGCATCAGATGCAGCATCTGACCTACATTTTCCGCTTGAGTGACTTGGTTAAGAAGTTTGGGGTAGCTCAGTATCTTACCAAGTAGTAATGCTACAGTAACCAAACTTGCACAAGTGATTCATCTTTGGATGCCGAGATGGATCCATGCATCGGATGCAGCATCTGACCTACTTTTTCCACTTGAGTGATTTTGCTTTTTAAAGCCAATATTGAGCAAAGTATAAGTGCTAGATGTACCAAACTTGCATATTGGATGTATCTTTGATCAAACATTCATAAAATGACCTTGACCTACTTTTTCTGCTTGAGTGATTTTGATTTAAAAGCCATTATTGAGCAAAGTATAAGTGCTACATGTACCAAACTTGCTTATTGGATGTATCATTGATCAAACTTTCATGTAATGACCTTGACCTACTTTTTCCGCTTGAGTGATTTTGCCTTTAAAAGCCAATATTGAGCAAAGTATAAGTGCTACATGTACCAAACTTACATATTGGATGTATCTTTGATCATTCTTTCATAAAATGACCTTGACCTACTTTTTCTGCTTGAGTAATTATGCCTTTAAAAGCCAATATTTAGCAAAGTTTAAGTGCTTCATGTACCAAACTTGCATATTGGATGTATCTTTGATCAAACTTTCATAAAATGAAATTGACCTACTTTTTCCGCTTGAATGATTTTGCCTTTAAAAGCCAATATACATGTATTTAGAAATATGTTTGAATTGAATTTTGCTGCCACGAGGTGAGCTTCGTAATCTGTGATTACCTATGTTTGACTTATCCTCTTAAACTACTGCACAGAATGTCACCAAACTTTACAGGATGTAAGTACACATTGTCCTTCTCAAGGCTTCACTAAAAGTGATTTTCTTCAGTTCTTATACTGACTTTGATTGAAAACATACATACAGTCTCCTCAGGTGAGCGATGTGGCCCCCTTGGGCCTCTTGTTTTACAATGTGACTTTGACCTTGAAATTCGATCTACTTTTCTTTAACTTTAAACTTTAACTTTTGATTGGGAAGTGATAAGGCCTGTATATTTCATACATGCATTCCTTTTGGAATAACCTTGCTATAAGTATCTAAAGTTTGACCCTGTGACTTTGACTTATGATTTTGACCTTCTGTTTGGTTTTATATTCTGAAAGCTGCCACCGAGGGCATTTATGTTTCACAAACATAGAGCTTTTTAATGTGGCCATACCATTCTTAGTTATTTCTTTTTGAGCAATAAATGTATATTTACTAACTTTTCATTCAATAGCTTCAGATTGAGGAAGCAGCTCTTAGACAACAGTTACAAAAAACAGAGAAGGAAAAAGAGGAAATCCAGATCCTGATTCAAAAAGAAGAGGAGATAGCTGTTAAACTTGACGATGAGGAAGAGACGTACGTCATTTTATGTTGTAAGAATCAGTGGCCACACTGATATAGAACTATTTTATGATGTATTGATAAGTGCTGTTTACATGATTATCTCCTGACAATGGAATTACATGTATATTTACTGAAAGAAATATGGAATTAGGATTGAAAAATGTTTTATGTACTGTAAACGTGGAAATTTTCACTTTGGGGTAATTTTTGCGTATTTCGCAAATCAACATGATCAATGGACTTCGTGAAAATTTCCCCCAGGTGAAAATAACCCTGCCTCATTCTTACAATTAAAGATACATTTATAAATTGTATTGCAAATATTTCGTCCGAGCATGAAGTCTTGATGTTATAATTGCGAAATTTTCTCCAAAAAAATAACCACACTTACAGTATTTGATATATTTTAAAGAGAATTAAGGGGGTCCAGAACAGTATCAGAAAGAAGCCCATCGGAAAGCTCTAGATCAATTATGACATAAGAATAGAAATGGCGACATTGATGCGTTTTTGGCAAGAACGTCAGCATTAGGTGATGTAAAAATAAGGGGGAGGGGCAACAAAATCACTATAACTTAAAAACTGACAAATTTTAATAGGAACTTATTGGTGATTAACTTGACATATGTAGAAAATAATATCAAGTTACAGAAAATAAATGATAGGGTTTCAGATAAACTGACTTTATTATTAAAAATTAACAACTCAAAGATGTTCTGAAAACAGACATTAATTTATCTCCTTTCGACAAATTTTAAAAGTCTTAGTGATCATTCATATATTTTTACATATCCGATTTCCCACATCATATGGAAATGAAAAAAATACAGGACTTGTTAATTTTCTGCTTCTACAGAAGAGTTTTAACTGTTTTTCGATCTCTAAAGTGTGTTCATTTTAACGTCACATTTACGGCCCATTTTGGGGCTTTCAAGGGGTAAATACGTATGTCTGTAGCTTCAAAACTGAAATTGGGCCCCATGAAAAGAAATTATTTCACAGTATAATGAATATTTTTGTATTTGTTCCATGTAGGTACTGGAAGGAATATAATGAATATAAACGACAAGTCCAAGATATGGAGGAGGAACAAAGAAGGTCAGATAAACACGTACAATTATCTTTCATACTTGAAGAAAAGAAATATGATAGCTTTAACAAAACTTGTTAACACTGATTAAGAAGATGTGTGTAATTTGTAATCAGAAAACAAAATCAAATATAGTATTGTGTGATTTCTAGTATCTTTTATTTTTGTTCATCTTCAAGTTTGGGAAGTTTTGTCTTAATATGCTACTGGATTGAAAAAAAGATGTAAGAATAACTTGAATATGGTCAGAATTCAGTCATTTCAGTGCATTTCAAAAGCATTTCTAAAACACATATAAGCCTTCTTGTGTAGAAATTTGAACTTAAATTAAAATTATTATTGCTGTAATATTTGATTTCAGTGCTGATAATCAGCTGAAGTATGCTCAGACCCAACTTGACAGATTAAAGAAAACTAATGTATTCAACACAACATTCCATATATGGTAAGATAATCTTTCCCTACATGTTCACTTTGGTGATAATTCAGTCTGAATTTTAACCAAAGGATTGTACAGGTAAGTGTGTTAGATACAGGTAGGTGTGTTAGATACAGGTAGGTGTGATAGATACAGGTAAGTGTGTCACTCACAGGTAAATGCTAGATACAGGTAAGTGTATGAGGTACAGGTAAGTGTGTCAGACACAGATAAGTGTGTTAGATACATGTAAGTGTGTTAGATACAGGTAAGTGTGTTAGATACAGGTAGGTGTGTTAGATACAGGTAAGTGTGTTAGATACAGGTAGGTGTGTTAGATACAGGTAAGTGTGTTAGATACAGGTAAGTGTATGAGATACAGGTAAGTGTATGAGATACAGGTAAGTGTGTCAGACACAGATAAGTGTGTTAGATACAGGTAGGTGTGTTAGATACAGGTAAGTGTGTTAGATACAGGTAGGTGTGTTAGATACAGGTAGGTGTGTTAGATACAGGTAAGTGTATGAGATACAGATAAGTGTGTTAGATACAGGTAAGTGTATGAGATACAGGTAAGTGTGTCAGACACAGATAAGTGTGTTAGATACAGGTAGGTGTGTTAGATACAGGTAAGTGTGTTAGATACAGGTAGGTGTGTTAGATACAGATAGGTGTGTTAGATACAGGTAAGTGTGTCACACACAGGTAAATGCTAGATACAGGTAAGTGTATGAGATACAGGTAAGTGTGTCAGACACAGATAAGTGTGTTAGATACATGTAAGTGTGTTAGATACATGTAAGTGTGTTAGATACAGGTAAGTGTTTCAGACACAGGTAAGTGTTTCAGACACAGGTAAGTGTGTTAGATACAGGTAAGTGTGTTAGATACAGGTAAGTATGTTAGACACAGGTAAGTGTGTTAGATACAGGTAAGTGTGTTAGATACAGGTAGATCTGTTAGATACAGGTGTGCTAGATATAGGTAAGTGTGTTAGATATAGGTAAGTGTATTAGACACAGGTAAATATGTTTGATACAGGTAAATGTGTAAGATACAGGTAAGTGTTTTAGATACAGGTAAGTGTGTTAGATACAGGTATTAGTGACAGTGAATGTCGGTATTAGATACAGGTAATTGTCATTTTGGATCCCTTTCAGATTGTCATGTTGTCAAGTGGAATCATATATAGTATGTTTTGCGTCTGGAAATTTCGGCGATATTTTTTCCAAATTAGGTGTTGGAAATGCTTGTTTTTTAAAAAATTGGCAGATTGTTTAAAACATCTGCCAAAATTATACACAGCCAATTGTGCCTCACATGAAATTCATATGAAATGAGCATCATGTAAATTTCACATGAAAGTTCATGTAAAATTCATATAAATTTCACATAAGATTTATGCAGTGTGTACAATTGACTTTTGAAGTCTTATAGACATTTGGTATACAGTGATTTCAGTTCCTATAGACCACAGAAATTTCATGTAGACCAAAAACCTTAATCTTCTACGCATTTTATTAGGTAAATCAATTATTCATATTCTTTTTTAATCTCTAGAACAAATAAAACCTACGCTCACGCAGCAAGATACGCCCGTTGGGATTTTTTTCACAACACCAAAATATCTAAGTCCCATAACTCCATAAGGACAAATCGGATGAACCTTAAAATCGAAAGGCGGCTTCCTCTTCAAAGTCTGATCACAATGTACAAATATCATGAAAATCTGTTGACGCATATTCAAGTTATTGCGTTCCATGCGCCTATATTTTGCCCCTAAGCTTAACATGTATGTGCATATAACCCCCCCCCCCCCCCGATTACACATAATATCTCGGTTATGCGACCAAAAAATTCATGAACCCGTTATATATGTGAAAGAACATCCTTTCTACTTGAAGTATACAAAATTTCAAAACATTTTGACCAGAAATAGATTTTCAAATAATTTTTAACTATTTTAGTATATTTTCATTGTATTTAAAATATCTAAGTCCCATAACACCGTAACGACAAATCGGATGAACCTGAAAATCAAAAGGAGGCTTCTTCTTCAAAGTCTGATTACAATGTAGAAATATCCTGTAAATCCATTGACGCATATTCAAGTTATTGCGTTCCATGCGCCTATACATGTATTTTGCCCCTAAGCTTAACATGTATATGCATATAACCCCCCCCCCCCCCCCCAATTACACATAATATCTCGGTTATGCGACCAAAAAATTAAAAATCCGTTACATATGTCAAAGAGCATCCTTTCTACCTTAAGTATACAAAATTTCAAAACATTTCAACCAAAAGTAGATTTTTAAATAATTTTTAACTATTTTAGTATATTTTCACTGTATTTTAAAATATCTAAGTCCCATAACTCTGTAACGACATATCGAATGAACCTGAAAATCCAAAGGCGGCTTCCTCTCCACAGTCCAATCAAAATGTATGAATATCATGAAAATCGGATGACGCATATTCAAGTTATTGCGTTCCATGCATCTATATTTTGCCCTTAGCTTAACATGTATGTGCATATAACCCACCCCTCCCCCTTCCTATTACACACAATATCTCGGTTATGCAACCAAAAAATTAAAAACCCGTTACATATGTCAAAGAACATCCTTCCTACTTGAAGTATACAAAATTTCAAAAAATTTCGACCAGAAATAGATTTTTAAATAATTTTTAAATATTTTAGTATATTTTCACTGTATTTAAAAATCTAAGTCCCATAACTCTGTAACGACATATCGAATGATTCCGAAAATCGAAAGGCGGCTTCCTCTCCACAGTCCAATCATAATGTATGAATATCATGAAAATATGTTGACACATATTCAAGTTATTGCGTTCCATGCGCCTATATTTTGCCCTTAGCTTAACATGCATGTGCATATAACCCACCCCCCCTTCCTATTACACACAATATCTCGGTAATGTGACAAAAAAATTATAAACCCGTTACATATGTCAAAGAACATCCTTTCTACTTGAAGTATACAAAATTTCAAAACATTTCGACCAGAAATAGATTTTTAAATAATTTTTAAATATTTTAGTATATTTTCACTGTATTTTAAAAATCTAAGTCCCATAACTCTGTAACGACAAATCGGATGAACCTGAAAATCGAAAGGCGGCTTCCTCTCCACAGTCCAATCATTATGTATGAATTTCGTGAAAATCCGTTGACGTATATTCAAGTTATTGCGTTCCATAGGCGGGCGGACAGACGGATGGACGGACGGACTTCGCCATACCATAATACGACCCGTCAAATGATGGGCGTATAAAAACCCGTTACATATGTCAAAGAGCATCCTTTCTACCTTAAGTATACAAAATTTCAAAACATTTCAACCAAAAATAGATTTTTAAATAATTTTTAACTATTTTAGTATATTTTCATTGTATTTTAAAATATCTAAGACCCATAACTCTGTAACGACATATCGAATGAACCTGAAAATCGAAAGGCGGCTTCCTCTCCACAGTCCAATCAAAATGTATGAATATTGTAACCGTACCCGACCAAGTTGCCGCAGCTACCTAGCCAGATACACTTACAAAATTTGGATCCGTCTGCTGTCTGACTTTTAAGCTTCGTTGCACCCTGATAAATGAGGAACAATTTGATTTAAGTTTAATAATTAATTAATGTAATAATCAACTGTAAAAGAGAAAAACGAGCAAGCAAAGATGAGATACTGGTAATTAATGATTTCCAATACACTGAGTCCAGAGTTGTCTGCCCCTTTTGGCTAACTCTCACCCAGTGTGTCCTTGGAGCAACCGCTATGAACCTAAACTAGCCCCAGGCCCAAGTCAATCAGCAAGTATCTAGTCAAAGCAATGATCATCAATTCAAATACAAATCTGTGTTTCACCTAGGTAGGTGCTATGCTTTTATCACCCGAATGGGTGCAGAGTATGAGTATACTAAGTGAAGAACAAGCAGCTGAAAAGCAAAGTGATTATTAGTACATGCAATAGAGAAAAGTATTTAGCTATTTATTTACTTTGAATTAATTATTAGAGAAACAGAATGACTACAGCAGTTAAAACTATCTAAGAAATATGAGTTATACTTACACCACCTATTTGGGTGAAAGCCACAGGGCACCACCCATTTAGGTTGTAAAAGATATATGTTACCAAATTACCTATAAATTATGAACACTTGTGTGTTATCACCCAAATCGGTTATCACAAACTGTCACCCAAATGGGTGCTCTCAAGGCTGAGGTATCACCCGTATGGGTGTCCATACTTTCAATTACTAGTCAAAGTTAATTTCACCCAATTAGGGGAATTTACAATTCAAAGTCAAGTTCTCAAACTCCAAAACCCAAATCGGTTTCAATATTCATAACCATCTGATACTAATCAAGTCGATGTTGACACCAGCTCTGGGACAAGTCGAATGCCCCTTTGAGCACTGGCAGTGCTCCCTTATATACTAATTGCATCAAGCATCAGCCAATCAGAATGCGCCAAATTTGTAAGCCCGTACCAGAGCAATGTCGGCACGGCGCTAAGTTTCAAACTGCAGAGGAGAAAAGACAGGCATTTCGTGTCTTAAAGGCTTTATCATGTAAAAGGATCACTTGAATTGGTTAAAATACAAACTTGTGTATCAAATCATTACCGAAATATCTCGGGAAAATAGTCATTATCAGTTTAATCAACCACCTGTAATTTGTCTACACTCGACCTTCGTCTTACATCTTCGCTGTAAATTCCCGATGTTATAGTCGTATTTAAACTACATTTACTAGAGTGATTTTCCAGTTTTATGGATTAAAGACGACTCCGTAACATAATCATGAAAATCCGATGACGCATATTCAAGTTATTGCGTTCCATGCGCCTATATTTTGCCCTTAGCTTAACATGTATGTGCATATAACCCAACCCCCCCCCCCCCCCTTCCTATTACACACAATATCTCGGTTATGCGACAAAATAATTAAAAACCCGTTACATATGTCAAAGAACATCCTTCCTACTTGAAGTATACAAAATTTCAAAAAATTTCGACCAGAAATAGATATTTAAATAATTTTTAAATATTTTAGTATATTTTCACTGTATTTAAAAATTCTAAGTCCCATAACTCTGTAACAACATATCGAATGATTCTGAAAATCGAAAGGCGGCTTCCTCTCCACAGTCCAATCATAATGTATGAATATCATGAAAATATGTTGACACATATTCAAGTTATTGCGTTCCATGCGCCTATATTTTGCCCTTAGCTTAACATGCATGTGCATATAACCCACCCCCCCCCCCCTTCCTATTACACACAATATCTCGGTTATGCGACAAAAAAATTATAAACCCGTTACATATGTCAAAGAACATCCTTTCTACTTGAAGTATACAAAATTTCAAAAAATTTCGACCAGAAAAAGATTTTTAAATAATTTTTAAATATTTTAGTATATTTTCACTGTATTTTAAAAATCTAAGTCCCATAACTCTGTAACGACAAATCGGATGAACCTGAAAATCGAAAGGCGGCTTCCTCTCCACAGTCCAATCATTGTGTATGAATTTCGTGAAAATCCGTTGACGTATATTCAAGTTATTGCGTTCCATAGGCGGACGGACAGACGGACGGACGGACTTCGCCATACCATAATACGACCCGTCAAATGACGGGCGTATAAAAAGGACATACCAGGCGATTATGAATCACGTTCAAAACTACCAAGAAATACCCTTTCTTTAAATAATGGAAGATAATTTAGTGGAGTGTTCTATTTCATGAAGGGGACACGATTCAGATATGTTCCAGAGGTGTTTTGTTAGTGTACAAAGCAAATATTTATGCTCAAATTTCCTCAAGACAAGTTGGTCTATGGCTTTTTCGAATGCTATAGACCGATACAATATACTGTAGACATTGGCCACAGGGCCACCGTTAATTTCGCACACTGTTTATGTGAAAATATTTCACATGAATTTCACATAAATTTCCTTCACATGAATTTCACATGAATTTTTCTAAGTTACCTTCACAGGAAACTGAATTCACATAACATCCATGTAAAAATCTTCACATGAATTTCGTGTGAAAAAATTCATGTAAATTTCATGTTCGTGCTCATTTCACATAAATTTCATGTGAACTTTCATGTAAAGTTCATGTAAATTTCACATGAATTTCATATGAGGCACAATTGGCTGTGTAATGGTCTAATTCATCGGCGTATCAATGCTTTATGATCACATAAAGGAACATAAAATGACAAGTTCTGTGCTTTATTCATAAATATAAGGCCATACCAAATTATTTAATAAAATGTTCTTTGGATTTCCCGTACCATATTTTTCAAAATTCAAAAAATAATATTATAAAAATAAAATGCTCGCCCGCACCACGAAATGTCTGGCTCAAGATTTTTTTGGGGTCGGTTCTGACTTCTGCAAATCTTAAAGCTTCTTGAAGTCTGAGATTGTGCAAATTTCGAAGAAAATGATACTTCTTGTGTTTGAAAAATTATGTTTGGAGCAAATTTGTTGTCCCATCGAAAGTCAAGGAGGGGAGAATGTTCGAAAATCTTTTCCGTAGAGCTATGTGCCAGGCTTCCTAGTCACAAAATTTCTATGGGGATTCCTTTTTGAATACGAAAAACATCAGAAATGTATTACTGGGGTAACCTATATAAAAAATGAAGTTATTTTACTCGCCCACACCTTAAAAACTGCAATACTTAAAAGAAATAAAATAATTATATTTTCGCCCGCTCGCACCCTTTTTTAGCTCACCTGAGCCAACGGCTCAAGTGAGCTATTGTCATAGTGTTGCGTCTGTCGTCCGTCGTCGTCGTAAACTTTTCACATTTTAAACTTTTTCTCCAGAATGGCTGAAGGGATTTTGATGAAACTTGGTAGGTATGAAGTACTCATGGTCCCCTACAAGTGTTGTTGTTTTTCGTCCGGATCCGTCAACAGGTGGCGCCACCACAGCCAATAGTAGGTCACGGGGGGTACCCTCCTATGACAAACTTCTTCTTCAGAACCGAAGCATGTATCGACAAACCGAAAGCATCAGGATGATCTAGAGAGATGTCTTAAGAAGTGTTGTTATTTTTGGTTCCACTTCGAAGTCAAACTTTTGACGCGTTTTTGACGTCTTTTCAGACTTAGTCAGAAATGCACATTTTTGCACTATTTCTTTAAATAACTCAATAAGTGTATGATTTTACACACTCATTTACTGCATATTTATCATATTTAACTTACTTAATGCTTTGATATGTATTTAAGGCTTAAATTTTATTTTTTTGAGTTTTTATGAATTTTTTTCTTATGTAAAAAGGAAGGGGGGGGGGTGATTTTCATACATTTTCTGCTTCTTTTCTATAACCACTCTTCAGATTGTCATGACATTTTGTAGATATGAGGTACTCATGCATGGTACCCTACAAGTGAAAGAATTTTGTCAAGATATCCACTTTTAGATTTTTAAGGAAAATTTTTGGCCTAGGACATCTTTGGCACGCATAAAAACGAAAGAAAAAAGGGGGTCATGCATACTTTTTCTGCAAAATTCACTTGTTTAATGACCCCTCCTTCCGAATTGAAAATTTGCTAATTTTTATATATTTTCAAATCGATCTATTGATTACATAAAAGACAAAATCATGTTCAAAACTCAATTTCTACAGACAGCAGGGAATCATACATTGATTTAATGTGCTATTTTTAAATTTTCAATAGTTATGACCAATGAGGTGACACCTTTTATTCAGCCCG
This sequence comes from Pinctada fucata, assembly GCA_028142955.1. Lineage (NCBI taxonomy): Eukaryota > Metazoa > Mollusca > Bivalvia > Pterioida > Pteriidae > Pinctada > Pinctada fucata. The sequence goes on from AP027115.1 coordinate 28,560,376, forward strand.
GTTCACCAGTCAAAAGGGAAGGGATTCCCTGCTAAAATGATTAACTGTAGTTACACCTTCTAGGTCAGAGACAACCAAATCATTTTCCATAGGCCGTAATGTTAACGAAATGCCTTATAACGTCTATACTAACATTGCTGGCCATGCATGTTATATACCGATTTGTTCATTGATTCAAGCTTTATACGAAACTAAATTAAAAAATATAGCATGACCTGCTCTTTTTCGCACTATTTGCGTCACAAGGTACCCCGCAGAGAATTTTCAAATTTTCCCGCGCCCGTCCCCTTTAGCTGATCGGGAGCTAGGAAATATCCGGGTATCGACATTTTAATTGCACTTTTTTTTACCTATATATATCATATTCAAACAATATACCAAAAGAAAATAGAATTGATAGCCAATCACATCTTCTATCACATTTAAAATAACAGGCCCCCTCACCCTACAGGTTTTTTATACGCCCGTCATTTGACGGGACGTATTATGGTATGGCGAAGTCCGTCCGTCTGTCCGTCTGTCCGTCCGTCCGTCTGTCCGTCCGCCTATGGAACGCAATAACTTGAATACGCGTCAACGGATTTTTATGAAATTTATACGTAGTGATCAGACTGTGGAGAGAAAGCCGCCTTCGATTTTCAAGTTCATCCGATTTGTCGTTACAGAGTTATGGGACTTAGATTTTGAAAATACAGTGAAAATATACTAAAATATTTAAAAATTATTTAAAAATCTATTTCTGGTCGAAATGTTTTGAAATTTTGTATACTTCAAGTAGAAAGGATGTTCTTTGACATATGTAACGGGTTTTTAATTTTTTTGTCGCATAACCGAGATATTGTGTGTAATAGGAAGGGGGGGGGGGGGGGTGGGTTATATGCACATACATGTTAAGCTAAGGGCAAAATATAGGTGCATGGAACGCGATAACTTGAATATGAGTCAACGGATTTTCATGAAATTTATACATAGTGATTAGACTGTGGAGAGGAAGCCGCCTTTCGATTTTCAGGTTCATTCGATTTGTCGTTACAGAGTTATGGGACTTAGATTTTGAAAATACAGTGAAAATATACTAAAATATTTAAAAATTATTTAAAAATCTATTTCTGGTCGAAATGTTTTGAAATTTTGTATACTTCATGTAGGAAGGATGTTCTTTGACATATGTAACGGGTTTTTAATTGTTTTGTCGCATAACCGAGATATTGTGTGTAATAGGAAGGGGGGAGGGGTGGGTTATATGCACATACATGTTAAGCTAAGGGCAAAATATAGGCGCATGGAACGCAATAACTTGAATATGCGTCAACGGATTTTCATGATCTTCATACATTTTGATTGGACTGTGGAGAGGAAGCCGCCTTTCGATTTTCAGGTTCATTCGATATGTCGTTTCAGAGTTATGGGACTTAGACATTTTAAAATACAGTGAAAATATACTAAAATAGTTAAAAATTATTTAAAAATCTATTTCTGGTCGAAATGTTTTGAAATTTTGTATACTTCATGTAGGAAGGATGCTCTTTGACATATGTAACGGGTTTTTAATTTTTTGGTTGCATAAGCGAGATATTGTGTGTAATAGGAAGGGGGGGGGGGGGTTATATGCACATGCATGTTAAGCTATGGGCAAAATATATAGGCGCATGGAACGCAATAACTTGAATATGCGTCAACGGATTTTCATGATATTCATACATTTTGATTGGACTGTGGAGAGGAAGCCGCCTTTCGATTTTCAGGTTCATTCGATATGTCGTTACAGAGTTATGGGACTTAGATATGAAAATATACTAAAATAGTTAAAAATTATTTAAAAATCTATTTCAGGTTGAAATGTTTTGAAATTTTGTATACTTCAAGTAGAAAGGATGTTCTTTCACATATGTAACGGGTTCTTGAATTTTTTGTCAAATAATCCAGAAATTATGTGTAATGGGGGGGGGGGGGGGGGGGGTTATATGCTCATACATGTTAGGCTAAGGGCAAAATATAGGTGCATGGAACGCAATAACTTGAATATGTGTCAACAGATTTTCATGATATTTGTACATTTTGATCAGACTTTGAAGAGGAAGCCGCCTTTCGATTTTAAGGTTCATCCATTTTGTCCTTATGGAGTTATGGGACTTAGATATTTTGGTGTTGTGAAAAAAATCCCAACGGGCGTATCTTGCTGCGTGAGCGTAGGCTTTATCTCCAATCAGAGCCGGCCTTTTAGTGGTCTCTGATCTATAACTGTAACTGTAAACAAAGTTGCTGTACTGTAGATTTGATCCGTTTAATTCCTCCACAACCCTTTAGTACTGCGATACATTTCAGGAGATACAGTGCAAACGGAATAGATTTTTATTTAATGTGCATTATACTTGGAACACTTTCATAATGGTTATCATTCATGTACTTGGAACACTTGCATATACTTGTTATCATGTATAAAGTTTGCTCGAATTTCCTCTGTCTTAGACTCTCTTAGATGAAGTAATTTACGGACTGATTTCTTGAAGAAACGTCGAATGAGTAATCTCTTCCTCTGGATCATGAGGTTTGATACACCGTACACTGCTTTTTGGAAAACAAATTGGCCCAATTTCTGCACAATTCACTTGAATTGATAAATATTGGATTAAAACGATTTTAAATGTACGTTTCATGTATTTGAGATGAAATCAATACTATTCAAAAGCATTCTTAGATTTCAGTATAGTTTAATATGAATAAAGGCAAAACCGAAAAATCTTTGTTTTTTATGCCCCTGGAATAAAAGATTCAGGAGCATATAGTTTTTGGCCTGTCCGTCTGTCTGTTTGTCTGTCTGTTTTCCGAAAAACTTTAACATTGGCATAACTTTTGAATGGAAGCTGGTGATAGAGGTTTCATATTTCACATGTGTATTCCTTGTGACAATACCTTTCCATTGATACCAAAATTTTGACCTCGTGACTATAACCTTGACCTTTGACGTACTTTTCAAAAACTTAAACATTGCGCATAACTTTTGATTGGTTAGTGATAGGGCTTTCATATTTTACATGTGTATTCCTTGTGACAAGATATTTCCATAGATACCAATATTAAGCTGACCCTGACCTCTCACATACTTAACAGAAAATGGCGTTTATACTAACAAAGATGCCGCCGGGGGCATTCTCGTTTCACAAACACAGCCTGTCTGGCTTTATAATTTCTGGCATGCTAGCTATCAATAATGAAAGGTATGGTCGTTCAGTTTTAAATAAACTTAATTTATGAAATCATTTCATTGTTTTATTCTTTTTCTGCTGCGCATTAAAGTGGGATTTTACAATATGATTTTATTTTTGATGTTGCATAATTGAACTATACTAGTTGGGCATATGACTTAAAAAAAAGTTATTGTTTTGAAATGTGACTATTTTTTCTTGTTTGTACTTTTAAAGGTTGTCTGAAAAAAAAACTTCTCTGCATCCGGCAAAAATCTTTTTAGAAAGGTTGTGGGCTAAAATCCTGGTACTGGCACTATCAGTATTCAATAGCAGTATGTCAATTAGAGCGTGCATGGGTATCAGGTGAGCGTTGTGCCCCCTGGGGTTCTTGTTTTCACAAGAAAATCCAAAGAACATTTAATTAATTTGGTATGGCCTAAGAGACGCTATTCACAGTTTAAAAAGTCGTTTTTAAAAACATAACAAGTATATTAACACTGTCTTAAGAGAACTTAATTAGCGGTGATCGTACAGTTCATGTTTTGGTGGTTTACTTTTTTTGTAAATTTGTTCAACTATTTACGGTAAAAAATCACAAGTCTGATTGTCTGAAGTGCAAAGACTAGCATCCTATTTATTCCTTATAAATGAACCCAGGCTGTGTGTAATTTTTTCAAAGCTTCGGTAGTCATTATCCAGAGAAGTTAAGGTACCTGTTGCAATTTTGCTAATTGGATAATTTGATTAATGCAGGGGTAGATGTTTTATTTTTTGGATGTTAATTGTTTGTTTGAAAGTAAACAATGATACCTGTGATTATGACATGGTCAGCAAAGGTGAATATATTACGCAAATGAAGTCATTACCCTGTAGAAAACGGACAATAATATCTTTACAGTGGCAGATCTCTAGCTCAATAGATTTCAAATCATTGGCACTTTTAGATTCGGCAATTTTATTGCATTCGTCAACAAAGCCAAAATTTCCATAGATCAATATTACCTGATATATGGTAGTTCTTCATTTTAACAAAAAGTTTTATAGTTATTTATAGTTGCTACATTGTACATTTCAGGCACAACGGACATTTTGGAACTATCAATAATTTTAGACTAGGCAGACTCCCTAGTGTTCCTGTAAGTGGATATAATACAACTAGTTTTGTTTCAATAAGTATTTCTAATTTACATGTAATCTCATTCATTTATTTTATCAATTATTGTGGCAAAAATTACATACAAAGTAAGTAGTATTATCTCTGCCAAAAATTACATGTAAAGTTATCACTGCCAAGAGTGATATTATTAGTTACACAGTGTTTACAAGGGGGATAATCCCACATTACAAAAAATTGCTTTATTGATTAATAAATTGAAAACTACATGTACATGTATATTGGCCATCCAGACTAAGTCTTGTTTTTAGCTAAACGTTGTACTTCATGAGTCAATTATAAGTTAATTTTACTCGTCAGGTCTGATGTATTTTTAGTACAATGATGTATCACTATCAACTTTCTAGACCACCTTTTCATACATGTATCTTCAAATTAAAAATGTCTCATTGTATAGGTAGATTGGAATGAGATCAATGCTGCTTGGGGTCAAACAGTTTTATTGTTACATTCCCTTGCCAAAAAAATGAACCTGACCTTTCAAAGGTAGGTAAAACAAGGCCTTAACTATGATTATGCGCCACAATTGTCTCATTTTCATTCTTGTTTTCTGAAATTGCTGCTCTATTGCTCTGTTACTTTATTGCTGCATTCCATGAAAAAAGATACTTATAAATTACGGTTACCAAGGATTCAGCCATTTTGCAGATTAGAACAGCTGTGCTCTACTGTATTTAAAATTTGTATACATGTATTGTATTAATTTGTATACATGTATTGTATTAATTTGTATACATGTATTGTATTAATTTGTATACATGTATTGTATTTTTATGTATTCTTTTGTTGTTTCTTTTTGATTTAGGTTGTGCAGTAGCTCATCAGCTCATTATGACAAAGTTTAATTTGAATAAAGAAATTCAGCCTCTAAGGCCATACAAAATTAATGTTTAGTTTGACGGGCACTTTTTTGGAAAAAAAAGTGAGGGAGGCAGGTTTTTTTTTTTTTTTTTTTTTGCAAACGTGAAATATGATGAATGTACATTTTTTTGTAATTTATCTTTAACCAAATTTCTAATTCAAGTGTTTTGATGCTGAAAATACATTTTACTTAAGTATAGTGTGAAGTGGTAATGTTTAGTACATTGATTAACAAGATTAACCCAACGTCTTCCTGTAATATACTTATTGCATTTCCAAACCTGAAGTTTGCTAGATATTCTGTGATTTGGTCACACTTATTATATGTATCATATGACAGACGATGTCCTATGGCAGACCAGTATGAAGATGTAGACTAAATACATGTATGGTGTACATCTTATTTATGCTAAAAAGGATCACCAATCTCTAACCGTTGCCCTGTGTAAGGTTAAAACTTCAAATGACGTTAACATTTTGTGAACTACTTTCAGGTGCAACTAAGTGAGTGAAACTCGTAATTGTTGCTCAGTGCTTAGACCGAAAATTTGACCCTTGTCGTAGGCAAAAGAGTAGGGAAAATAGAAAGAAACATGTCCAGGGATTGGGATGGTACATTCTGATAGAAAATGGCCCATAAAATAGGCAACTCGCTGCGCCCTGGTGTCATTATTCTACGGCGTCCATTTTTTTGTTTTTTAAATCTATTAAAAGTTCTGTTCTCGTATCTACGTTGTAACGTAGATCTACACCAGGAGCAGTAATACAGAGATCACAGCTTTCTGTACATGGCCAGTCAGAACTCTAAGGCACAAAATTCTTCTGTTCACTGACAATTGAAAGGTCCTTTGCTATTTTGATACAATATTGATTTTTCTCCGACATCTGCGCCTGAGATTTAAATCTCCAACGTCCACTTACGCATCTTATCTACGTTAAGGTACTTGTGTATGCGTTCGTCCGTAAAATTATCATGTCATTTTTTAAAAGTGGTCAGTCAATGGGTACAAATTGATGTAATAAAATTTGTACAAAATGTCTTCCCTAATATCAACAAAGCTGAAAATGAAGCTGCCCATCCGTGGACACAAAAAATTCAGGAAAGGTGGCTGAAAGTTTGGTCTTGGCTGTTCTGTGATCCATGCAAAAAATGTACTGTAAATTATTCATTGGAAATGGTCAAATTGGGAATCTCGCGACAAAAAAAATGTGCTAACGTCTGATGCATAATGCATGCATATGCATAGCTTTTCGAAAATTGATCATTTTTGGAATAGCCTTTTCGTGAGGAAAGATGGCCCATTGTTTTTGAGAATGGCCCATTAAATTCCAAGTGGAAGGGACCGTCGTCCCATTGAGCAAGTTTGCCTTCCCGATCACAGCATGTCTGACAATTTAGTTTGAATTTTAACAACGATTACACAAGGGTATCCTGATCGATTCGTCATCCCTTTTCACTGTCGGACTTGAGCAAGTTGTTTGCAAATTTGAATTTCTATCCCTCGGAAATTTTGAAGTATCTGCGATGTGCCTAGGGTTTAGTTGACTAATTTATCCGAATAGAAATTAGGATCGTTTAGTATTTCTGCCCCTCCCCTCGATCCCGTCACCGGCGTTCCCGGCTGATCAATCTGACGTAAACTGTGAGTTCTAAACAAAAACGTTTTCAAATTTCTAATAAATTAGATAATTTAATAAAGAATAATGCTCTTGCAGATTATCACAACAGAGTCAAGTATCATTTTACGTTACGTTACCTCGTCCGTGATATGGAATATACGCGTGGTCGCGATTACCGTACAAACAACAATTGAATACGGCAGCTCGGGTAAATAATACTATTTTATGTAAACAAGTATTGAGTTACAGCTTTACAATTTATATATTTAGTGAAGTAAAGAATATGTAAACAAACAATTTGTATTAGCACGACGATGTTCAATTGACTACTTTAAAATTATGGTAAAACACGCGATAAAAAACAGAAATGCGGCGGGTTTTTAGGCAATGCGGCGGTGCCCGTCAAACGAAATCTTATTTTTTTTTGGCCTAAATATTCTTTTTGAAATGAAAGTTTTTATTTAACATCAAACAAAACATTATGCAATTATTGAATTTTGATGAGGTCTCACTTGTGACTTTACAGACCTGGTCAGGTATTGATTGACCGAGGCTGAGGTTAACCAATACCTGACAAGGTCTGTATTAGTGTTGTAACGATTATCGCCGACATCGGCGACATCATCGCTAATACCCTTCGATTTCGATTAATTGATTATGTTTTTAAGAATCGATTATAATCGGAAATATACAACGTAGAAAAGAATGAAATAGTTTTCGGTCGAATACGCGTATTACAAGTACGAATAAAACGAAAGTAGATCAACGATCGTTTTCACAAGTTCAAGTTACAGGCGTAGCGTAAATAATTCGAAAAGGATACGCTTTCTAAGGCATACAATAGGTGGGATCAGGATTCTCCTTGAATTTTATAGTAATGACAAGTGCTGTAATAGAAAGCTTCGACGTCAAATGCGATACGTCAATGGCTACTCATCTGGGAAAACACCGAACACCATAGCTTTAATTGTAAGAAGGACAAAGTGAGAGAACTCCACGGAGATATTGCTTGATTCATCATTGAATAAGCAAAAACTTTTAAATTCTTTGGTCGTATAGACCCCCCCCCCCCCACCCTGCATCTGCCGTATTAAGTTGCAGACTATTACAATAACATTTTTGTTTTGGCTCTATTACTGCTATTATCTTGACAAAATATTTTATTTACTAGAAAGGTTTTTATCATTCTATGGTTGGAGTTCTTTCTAGACACTTAGCTTTGTATATTAGCATATAAATTGGTGAAGTTTTATCATTACTTTTCATATTCTGTTCAGTAAAAACAAGAAAAATATAGTTCCGATTAAATCGAAATAATCGATTAAAATCCTGTCCGATTATAAACCGATAATCCAGGGCTCGAAATTCGCGGTCGTCCGATCGTCAAAAACAACCTACTTACCTGTGGGACGACCTAGAATTGAGACCAATTCGTCCGACTGACAACCTATTTTCAAACATTCAATGTATGCTTAGCTCTATGAAATAATGAATAAAAAGTTTAAATCATATTTGCTGTAAGTCAGAATCAGAAAAACTAGGAGTTTTCAGATAGCAGACTTCACGATCGGTTTTAAGTTTTCGTACGACGGTCCGTTACCAGCCGAATTTAATAATCTGGTTGTTAATTTCCTGCATGATAAATCGTTTTTTTTACAGTGATGTAGAAATTTATTCAAGGTGTTGAACCACCTAAAAAGAAAACAAAAAGGTCCATTCTCTTACACAGAGTAACTTCCCCGGAATATTTGGCAGTGTTTGATTTGGACTTTGGTTTCTGTATTGGCACATAGCACATTTTGGGAGTGAGACAGGTTTTGATGGGTAGCAGGAGATGCTTACTGTCTCAAGGCCGGCCACCTTATTTCATCTCCAAATGAATTTAGCTTTTTTCTTTTACGCAAAGAGAGAATGTGTTAACAGAGCAAGAGGAAGACTTAGAAACAGATGCATCTGAATATGACTCTGATGAGTTAAAATGAGGAATTTGTTGAAAAAGAAATGGAATTTATGAGAAATGTTCAAATTAGCGGAAATAAAGAATGACAGCTTAGTTTTTCAGTTTAATGATTTCGGGCAAGTAAAAATAGTTTTGGGCAACCTGATATTCAAAGCAGGTTGCCCGAATGACAACCAAAGATTTTCACGAGTTACAAGGCCTGATAATCGATTATGAAATTTGTCCGATTATACAACACTAGTCTGTATAGTCATGAGTATACCGAAATCAAAATTCCGTAACAGTTTTACTGCTTTATTAAATTATCAGTACTTTTTAGCTCACCTGAGCGAAGCTCAAGTGAGCTATTGTCCGTCTTCGTCGTCGTCCGTCCGACGTAAACTTTTAACATTTTTGACATCTCCTCTGCAACCGCTGCATGGAATTTCACCAAACCTTACAGGATGGTCCTCTACCAAGTTTGTGTTTTTCATGCCGAACGGTCATCAAATATGGCCACCGAGGGCTCTGATTGGCTGACACATTTTCGACATCTCCTCTGCAACCGCTGCACAGAATTACATGAAACTTTATAGGAAGGAAGTACTCAAGGTCCTCTACCAAGTTTGTGTTTTTCGTGCCGATCGGTCAACAAATATGGCCGCCGAGGGCTCTAATTGGCTGACACATTTTCGACATCTCCTCTGCAACCGCTGCACAGAATTTCATGAAACTTTACAGGAAGGAAGTACTCAAGTTCCTCTACCAAGTTTGTGTTTTTCGTGCCGATCGGTCAACAAAATATGGCCGCCGAGGGCTCTGATTGGCTAGCACATTTTCAACATCTTCTCTGCAAAAAAACCACTGCACAGAATTTCATGAAACTTTACAGGAAGAAAGTACTCAAGGTCCTCTACCAAGATTGTGTATTTTGTGCTGATCGGTCAACAAATATGGCTGCCGAGGACTCTGATTGGCTGACACATTTTCGAAATCTCCTCTGCAACCATTGCACAGAGTTTCACGAAACCTTGCAGCAAGCAAGTACTCAAGGTCCTCTGCCAAGTTTGTGTTTTTCTTGTCGATAGGTCAACAAATATGGCTGTTAAGGGCTTTGATCTGTAGAAGTACTTTTGCGACTTTTAACCCTTTGTCTGCAACTCAGGTGAGCGATGTGGCCCCCTTGGGCCTCTTGTTTAACATTTGCATTGTAATGATACGCAAAGTGAAGATCGAACAATACAAAAATTAATGCTCGTGCCGGTTATTATTACATCACTGAATTCCAAATAGCCTGCTTTTGAGCGTTAGCGGTCAACTCATTCTGAAGTATACACTCTATCAAACGGCGTCTCCACCAATCAGAAATAAGCAAAATTGGCAATAATTCCTAATCATTTAACAATGACTATTACTATTAACTAGCATTGAATCAATGCATAAATTCACACATTGTAAGATAGATACTCAGATACTCAAATCTCTGTTACTTATTTTTATTAATTCTTTAATTTGACACAGATACAGACTGGTACCATATGGAAGTCATTCGTACGTAGAATCGTTAACAGACAAGTCAAAAGAACTACCTTTATATGGATCAGGCGGATTCAGATTTTTTTGGGATACAAAGTATGTTGGTCAATGAGTACTATATACAGATAAGTTAACATTATTATTCATGTTTGATGGTGTGAATGACCCAAAATGAAAACATTCAGATTTTACTATTTTTACCTCTACTGGTCTATGGCCAGTCGAGCTTATGTGATTGCCCTTTGTCCGGCGTCCGTCTATCTGTTAAAAATTTCTTGTGGTTTGAAGTCCTCTGAAACTTTTAATGATAAAAAGTTAATTCCTTTTGCAAAACATGATTTCACAGGGAAATCAAGATTCACCATGGGATTATGTTGACCATGAGTACATGTAATTATACTTGCTTCATGCAAGGTTTCATGTAATTAGAATAAGATGAACATGTGTCATTCAATCTTGTCCATAAGTGATGAAAGATCTGCTCTGAAAACACAAATTTTGAGAGGATGTTGATAACTTCCTATTTTTTACTTGTAATGTTTCTTGAATTTCTCTGTAGCATTTGCAGAAGAAAGTGGAAGTTGTAACAAGTTTATACATGTCAAGTGTCACCAGGATTTGACAATAGGTCACTTTGGCTCTGGTGAAGTAAAAAATCAAGAGTCATTATGTGTAAAGATCTAATGTTATTAATGTTATTCAGATGTATGATAATCCATCATTTGTGTTGTAGATTTGACCAAGCCATGGTGGCTTTCCTGGATTGCCTTCAACAAGTATGTATCAATCAAATATTTATTTCAAATTGCTGGGAATATAGAGTACTCTTTTAGGAATTTTTTTTTCTGTTCATGAATTACATGAAAAATCTTATTGATGGTCAACAAATGAAAATTAGCATTCTGTCTTTTGTTCAATAAAGGTCAATGTTTTATATTTATTTTCAAATTTGTTATCCTCAGTTTAAAGAAGAAGTAGAGAAAGGTGACACTGGTTTCTGTTTACCGTACAGAATGGAGAAAGGCAAGATAGAGGATAACAGCACAGGGACATCATATTCTATAAAGTAGGTTAATATTGTGTCATACAATATGTACAGTTATCTCACTACCCAAGGCCTGTTTGTGTGGGCAATATGCTCTCAATGATTTTTGAAAGAATAGTGCCCCAGTTTAGTAAAGGCACAGAGCATAATATCTATACAAACAGGCATTTATAGGTTTAGGGCATCACAAGACTTCTGTATTGGAATGCATGCATATTACAGATACCAAAGAGAAAATATAGGGTAATCAAAGATCACATAGCTCGCCTATACAGATTTTTGTCAGAAACCAGGTTAAAGTTTTTGAAAAGTAGGTCAAAGTCCAAGGTCAAGGTCACTAGGTCAAAGGTCATGGTCTCAAATGAAAGGTCTCGTCACAAGGTATCTACATGTAAAATATCAAAGCCCTACCCCTTATAGTTCAAGAGATATAGCCCAGGTTAAAGTTTTGTCTATGGACAACGATAACAACCACAACAACACCGAGGGTATGGCATTAGCTCTCTAAACTTTTTCGTCCCGGCGAGCTAAAAATCATAAAGCAACGCTTTGTCTATGTTTCATTTCCATTCGTGCACTTTTGAGACGTCATAATATGCACTGAGGGAAGTGATTCTGTTGAGCAAAAAGCAATAGCCCATATGTTTGCAAAAGTCAATCAATTTTTAGCAGGTCGTGACGAATGTCAGGGGAGCTAATGTCATAGCCCTAGCGTCGGCGTCCGTTGCACAAACAAAACTTTAATCTGAACTATATCTCATAAACTTTTGGGTGTAGAGCTTTGATATTTCTCATACGGATTCCTCATGACCAGACCTTTCATTTCATACCGTGACTTTTGACCTAGTGACCTTGATTTTAAATTTTGACCTAGTTTTAGAAATCTTTAACCTGTGCTATATCTCATGTACTACAAAGGGCAGGGCTTTGATATTTTACATGTGGATATCTCGTGACCAGACCTTTTATTTGAGACCTTTACTTTTGACTTAATGACCTTGACCTTGAAGTTTGACCTACTTTTGAAAAACTTTAACCTGAGGTATAACTACTGTGCAATAAGGGGTAGGGCTTTGATATTTCATGACCAGACCTTTCATATGAGACCTTGACTTTTGACCTTAAAGTTTGATCTACTTTTAAAAAATTTTTAATGTGGGCTATATCTCATGTACTATTAAGGGTATGGCTTTGATATTTCACATGCAATATCCTCATGACCAGACCTTTCATTTGAGACCTTGACTTTTGACCTTGTGACCTATATCTTTGAGTTTGACCTAAACCTGAGCTGTATTTCATGTACCATACGAGATGGGCTTTGATATTTGACATGTAGATTCCTCATGACCGAAGCTTTCATTTGATACCATAACTTTTAACCAAATGACCTAAACATGATCTTTGACCTACTTTTTAGCTCACTTGAGTGAAGCCCAAGTGAGCTATTTTCATAGTGCGCCTTCAGGCGTAAACTTTTAACATTTTCCATTTTCGACATCTCCTCTGAAACTGCTGCACGGAATTTCGCGAAACCTTACAAGCAAGAACTCAAGGTCCTCTACCAAGTTTGTGTTTTTTGTGCCTATTGGTCAACAAATATGGATGAGGGCTCTGATTGGCTGACACATTTTCGACATCTCTGCAACCGCTGCACAGAATTTCATGAAACCTCACAGGAAGCAAGTACTCAAGGTCCTCTACCAAGTTTGTGTTTTTTCATGCCGACTAGTAAAAAAATACGGCCACCCAGGGCTCTGATTTGATGGCACATTTTCGACATCTCCTCTGAAGCTGCAACACAAAACCTTACTGGAAGTAAGTACTCAAGGTCCTCTACCAAATTGTCCGCTATCATTCTTTTGTTTGCAACTCAGGTGAGCCATGTGGCCCCCTTGGGCCTCTTGTTTAAACTATGAGATTTATGGCTTTGATATTTCGTGTATAGATTCCTCATGACCATACCTTTCATTTGATACCATGCTTTTTGACATTGACCTTTGACCTACTTTTAAGCTATAAGGGATAGGGCTTTGATATTTCAGATATATATTCCTCATGACCAGAGCTTTCATTTTATACCACTCCTTTTGATAAAGTGACCTTGACTTCTGACCTTTTTTTATAACACTTTAACTTGGGCTCTGATATTTCTCATATAAATTCCTTATGAGCAGAGCTTCATTTGATGTCATGACTTTTGACCAAGTGACATGGACCTTCTTTAGAACTATAAGGGTATGGCTTTGATATTTCACATATAGAATCCTCATGATCATGGCTTTCATTTGATATCATGACTTTTGAATTAGTGACCTTGACCTTTATTTTTTATGTAATTGCTCTTTTACTATCAAAAACCTGCACGTCGAGCAATGTTGTCTTCTGACAAGTCTTATTCAAAAGTCAATCAAATTCAATTTTTGTGCAAGAGTGTCAATTTTATGCAAGATGGTCCATTTACCTGATAGACTGCCTATCTGTCTGCAATTACACGGTAATGAATATATCCCCAAGTCTGTCCTCAGTCTTGAGGTTATCATTTCTTTTTATAGTTATTCACACATAGAAAAAAGTACATGTAATTCAAATGAGATTTTTTATATGTTCTTTATTACAGAATCCAGTTTAATTCTGAAGAGCAGTGGACCAAAGCATTGAAGTTTATGTTGACAAACTTAAAGTGGGGCTTAGCATGGGTGTCATCACAATTTGCAAACAAATGACTTTATAATTTGTGTAAGACGTATATGTGCAATATTTTGATTAAAGTACAAATTCACATACATGGTTTTATTCATTTTACTCGTCAATGAATATATATGCCCATCCCACAGGTTGTTTCTATTACGTCATGTATTTGTATGGAATATATGTAGTAAAATTTAACTTGCATTTTCAAATTAATTTTTGCCTTCTTATTAGCAAAATTCACTTCTAGGTTTGAAAATCTTGTCAGACACTGTTTTCCCAATTAAAACCTACATGTGTATATTAATCCTCACAGAAAAAGGCTTAGAAAGGGAATTTTTACAAACTGATATAAAAGCAGAATTTTCTTTTATAATTAAGTTGGTTATTAGCACAACATTCTGAAATATGAATTAGAATGAGGCTCAGTGGATTGACTGGAAACAACTGTTTAATATCCTAAATACATGTATATAATGTTATCACAACCATACATTGTTCAGTCTTACTCTATTACTCGACTAAAAATCACAACTAAATTGTTTATCTATTGTCTAAATTGTTTATTTATTGTGCATATCTAAAATATGTATCTGCCATGATGTGAGTGAATGTGTCCCCCTCCCTCTCCTCTTTCTTTCTTCTCTATATCTATGAAAAAGAAACATCATCATAATTCTAACAAGTATGATATACATGTATGTGCATTGAACAATATGATGTATCAACAACAAAAACTTAATAATAAATATAAATTTGATTTTTATGTAACATTAATATACTATATTTAAAGGTCATAGAGATTATTGTCAAGACGAACTTGTTTTCCTAAAAGTGGGTCAAACTCAAAAGTCAATGGTCATGGTGTCAAATAAAAGGGCTTGTAACAAAGCCAGTGTGCAGTGTGATACATGTATATCAAAGATTTATCAGCTAACAATGTGAGTGTGCAGTGTGATACATGTATATCAAAGATTTATCAGCTAACAATGTGAGTGTGCAGTGTGATACATGTATATCAAAGGTATATCAGCTAACAATGTGAGTGTGCAGTGTGATACATGTATATCAAAGATTTATCAGCTAACAATGCGAGTGTGCAGTGTGATACATGTATATCAAAGATTTATCAGCTAACAATACGAGTGTGCAGTGTGATACATGTATATCAAAGATATATCAGCTAACAATGTGAGTGTGCAGTGTGATACATGTATATCAAAGATTTATCAGCTAACAATGTGAGTGTGCAGTGTGATACATGTATATCAAAGGTATATCAGCTAACAATGTGAGTGTGCAGTGTGATACATGTATATCAAAGATTTATCAGCTAACAATGCGAGTGTGCAGTGTGATACATGTATATCAAAGATTTATCAGCTAACAATACGAGTGTGCAGTGTGATACATGTATATCAAAGATGTATCAGCTAACAATGTGAGTGTGCAGTGTGATACATGTATATCAAAGATTTATCAGCTAACAATGCGAGTGTGCAGTGTGATACATGTATATCAAAGATATATCAGCTAACAATGCGAGTGTGCAGTGTGATACATGTATATCAAAGATATATCAGCTGTGGTTAAAAACTGTGTGTCAAAGCTAAGAGTCTTCCATTAAATTCTAAATTGAGGTCATTCTTTGTGATCAAGGTCATGGGGTCAAATATCGTGCTATCGACCAAATGTCATAACCAGAAACAGTATGAGCATCCTATTATAGACTATAATGGAGACTTTGCTGAAAGTGTATTTTTCTAAGAGTAGGTTAAAATTCAAGGTCAATGGGTTAAAGATCAAGGTGTCAGATGAAATTGTGTTTTTGTCACAAGTGATCCACATGTGAAATATCTAAGCTGTTTTTGACTTTATGGCCAGTGTTAAAGTTTTGGTTTAAAATTCTAGAATTAGGTCATGTCATGTATGTCAAAGGCATTAGGTAAAACATAATGGTGTCAATAGAAGTGACTTGTAATATTGACGACTCGTGAAATATGAGCATCATATCTTTAATAAAGATCAAAGTGTCAAATGAAAGGTCTTGTCACAGGCAACCATTGAATGTGTGAAATATCTAAGTTGCATCTCATATGGTTCAAAGGTCACTGCCATGGTCAAGTTTCTGTCAGAGAAACAGACAGGACACCCCCACTCCAACTGCACACCAGAATTAAAAGAATGACCACCCTTTGAATTTATCAAACTTGCAGAGAAGGTAATCTTTAAAAGGGTTTGTGACTTACTGGTCGGGGTGAGGTATCATAGCTTAGTCACAAACACAGATCTGCAATCGCATCCTGCTTCAAGCGCGGATCCAGAAGATCTGGAATTTTAGACGCATAGTTTTAAAAAAAACATAAACATACCGGCATATTTCATAAGATTAAGTCTCGATTCCTCTTGTTGTCATAATATTTGAAAAATATATCATGAATTTGTATTGGAAATCTTTCATTCTGATAATAATTTGTCGTCAGCATTTCAAATTTTTTTTCTAGCTGGCTCGCTTCATCTTGCCAGAATTTATTACGTTATTTTCAAACGATGCTGCGCTTTCCTATACAACCCATATTCATTACACCTTGGTCAATAAATAAGTGCACTAAGAGTGATGAAACTGACAAGAATAGAGGATTTTACTCCAAATCTGAAAAAAAAAAATTCGCTGGCCCGCTATCGCTCGCCATTTGTTGTATTTACATATTAGAACTAACAATCATTAATCAACTACTATGATGTAAAAAATCAAGGTCGATGAGGGATTTTAAGCTTCTTGCTCGCTTTTGCTCACCGGATATTTGTTTTGTTTATAATTAGAAATAGAACTGACAAACTGACAATCAATTTTCAAGGACTTTATTTTCTACCGGTATTTTTGCTCTTCAAAAAATTCTGACTTTAGCCCCCCCCCCCCCTTCCTGAAAAAAATTCCTTGATCCACCCATGACCTTTCACTTTTAAAAACTACTCAAATCATCCTTATTTGGAGTCGGACAACTATATCTATTTCTACTTAGGATGCCAATTCAATACTTTTTTTTTTTTTTGCTAAAATTTAATTCAACTGCATTCTCAATCGAAATATTACAAAAAGAATGCATTTTACCAACGACTTCTTAACACGATGAGCTATTGCGCTTTGCTACGGTCTATCACGGCTCCTTACGCTTATCAAGTTTTGTTGAGAACTGTTACGGTGCTAGACTACGATTTGATGAAAATTGCCGCGATTTTAACAAGATTTGATATGAAATGGACTACGAGTTTCAGTAACACTTGCAATTTTGGAAACAAGGATAAGCTTTACATCCAAGAGATAAAGATTGTATATCGCAAAGCACTAGAAGTGGCATTGATCAATCTGATTTTGTCTTTATTTTTTCATTATTTCTAAAAGTAACATTTTTGTTGAGCAATTCAAATCTTTGATTGCGTGTATAATTATTTAACTCGTTCGAAGATAGGTAATGCAATGAATATACTTCTTTTGAGGTCTGAAATGGGTGAGAATGTTAAAAACTCTTGTAATCCAACAAAAATTGATTTTCCCTTAATAAATGTCATCCTAGGAATACTGAAATCGCAATGCATCGTGACGGAACTCATCGAAACGCCGCTGACCGTGCGGGCCAATCGGGATGATCGCAGTAAAACGAGATTTCTTAAGGCCCCTTCACATATAGACGAATCCATATGTCTTTTTCTAACTTTCCTTTTTATAAAATGAAAGTGAGCACATGACAGAAGCCTTGCGAATGAGTAAAATTTGTCAAACTTGACGAATTTTGAACGAAAACGGTGTTCAAAGATATGATCATAACGAATTGCAAACGCAATGGAACTGCTT
This sequence comes from Pinctada fucata, assembly GCA_028142955.1. Classification (NCBI taxonomy): domain Eukaryota; kingdom Metazoa; phylum Mollusca; class Bivalvia; order Pterioida; family Pteriidae; genus Pinctada; species Pinctada fucata. The sequence continues at coordinate 28,578,283 of AP027115.1, forward strand.
ATTGCGAATAAGAAACGAAGCATTGCGAATGGTTACGACTTCGTGCTATGATACGTTAGAATGAGCATTGTGTATTTATTTTTTCACTTGCGATTAGGAGCGTAAATATGCGACAGTTTACGCTGCGTTGCGCATTGATACGAACTCTTCCGAAGCTAGCCGCACCATGACATTTCCAGCAGACTAGCAGACATCAGTACAATTAAAACAAGAGGAAAGGGGAAAAGCAGCCAAAAAAAAAGGGCCTTGTAGTCCTAATCCGTAAGAACTATGTGGCTGTTTTTGTAATAATACACTAAACATGAAAATAAATTTCATGAACTACAGTATTTGTTGAAAGCAAATTATTGATGTTTTTATGATCACCGAAAAAAGCTGGTCTTTGAGTCCATCATTTAGTCCACCTCTCTATCTGTCCGTCTGAGCTCATACATGTACATCCTTACATATATAATATGTATACACCAGAATTTGTTTTTTTTTTCCAGAAGTTTGTTCATTTGGATAACGCCACTTTGGGTCAAAAGTCACTTAATGTCGTTCAGAAGTCAAGGTCGCTTTATAGCATTTACTTCATAAAATATTTCAAACATTTATTAAAATCTATTTCTTGCCCAAATGATATGAAAGAATATATACAATGTTAGAAAAATACATCCATGTGTTCTATATTTATATACGAGTTATATAATTATTATCAAGAGGGGATTTCACTCAACTTCTAATGTATAGGCTGGATATATTATCATCATACATCAACAAATAGTTTTTGATTGTGAGCTTTTGGACATGTCAGTAGAATGGGCAATTTCTTAAAGATCAAGGTCATTTGTTTACCAATGATAATATAGGATATGAAAATACTAATTCAGCAGACTTCACAAAATGTTTTGCATGATCTGAGCTTTCCTTCGAAGGTATTCAAGGTTATTTTAGTATTAAAGATACAAGGTTATAGGTATGAACTTGTCGTTTCAGGTTATTAATATGAAAATAAATCATGAAATTCTTATTAATCTCTTAAAGGTCAAGGCCACTCAGAAAACAGAAGTTCATTTTGGGAGTATAGTTTTCTTTATCAATTCTATTTTTTTCTTTGTTCAGAAGCAGTGATATGCAGCCAAAAAGTCCAATTTCTTGAGGGTTCTATGATTTTCTCTCCTGAGCTCAACCATGAGTTGATCATAAATTCCAAATTGGCGCCACATGTCGTGATGCAGCCATGGTCTTCTGAAGACACGACATGCTCTGGTCTGATACTGCATCTGATATACTGATAGATGTTGAGTTGTTGCCGTAGCACTTACTAATGGGCTATTGCAGTCATACACTGAAGAGCCAGACGTTGTGTATCTTCCATTTTGAACAAGTAATTTCCAGAATAATTCCATTTTCACAATAAAAATAAATAAATTTGTAAGATGTTTCAAAAAGCCATCGACAGTTTTCGTTGCTATTCGCATGCAGTGGTAACCCTTCGTAATGATTATTACTAAAACGTTTGCTGTTCGTTTCGTATCGTCAACCTATGGCAATAATTCTTTTTTATTCGCCATTTAATTCCGATTGAATTATTTACGCATCGTCGCTATTCGTTACAGGTCGCACCAATAAGTAAAATATCGCAAAGGTGCGCTTTCAGTCGCCTGGAATGCAAATACGTTGTGTAATATGCAAAACAGTAGGTCACATTCTAGTCCCTTGCGAACGTCGACGAACATATAACGAATGCATACCGAATAATTAACGTATTATAACGCATTATAACGAATACTTACGAATGATAGACGAACATTTTATTCGCTGAGAAATTTTAAACATGTTCAAAAATTAACGACGAACAGAGCTAACCTTAACGAATCAAGACGCTCACAAACGAATCCGCGCGAAGTCGACAACGAAGTATAACGTTGATATGCAAACGGAAACGAATTTTGCAAAAACCTTATTCGTCAGTTTGCGCAAGTTGACGTCGGAGGGCTTTCGTCCATATGTGAAGTGGCCTTTACGATTGGACATTACGATCTGTTACGCTTTGTCAAGGTCTGCCACGCTCTACTACGTTCCATTTACGTTTTCTACGCTACATTACGCTCTCTCTCTCGATGTAAGGATAAATCGGGACAATCGTAGCAAATTTTTGAGAATCAAAAATTTGCCACGATCTCTGCGATTTCGATTCCACCACGTTCTCTCGCGATCCTTACGATTCAACCCTATGGTCTCTCACGTTGGACTTACAATTCACACGTGCCGATCGTTGCTGTAAGCGTTAACCTAGTATAACCGTGTTTGTGGGGGGTCATATTTGGGCGTTTTCATAGAGAAGTATCACAAATTGAAACACAAGACTGTATTGGTAAAGTTTAAACACATTTCTATATATTTAGACTAGTGTTTCCATTCGATCATCCCCCTTTTTCCTTAACAATTTTAATTACCAGCGACAAGGACAGATAAACTGTTTATTTAAGTCCTTGCGGCCAACGAGAGGCAAATAAATTTATAAATGAAACGTCGAAGTATGATGAAAATTGGCACTGACGACTTCAAATAAGGTCATTGTAATTTAATATTTTGTTCTACGTCCCGAACTTTGTCTGAAAGGTACAATGCATGACCCTTCCACCAGGCAAGAAAACACACAAACACAAGAACAACATGAAAGAAGTTTGAAAGGAAGACATATAAGAAACTATCTTTCTCAAGTGAAGTGGATAATTATATATAATATATTTATTTTCAGATTTTTCAGTATTCAAGATCACTTACTGTCCGCGCGGCTCACTTCGGAAACTGGATAAATGCTATTTTGACTTTTTCATCAAATGTAAACCTTTAAATAAAATTGACACCATTCAGTAGATCTCGCTTAGTCGTAAATTTTGGTATAAGTAATATGAGAATCAGTGCACGCAATCAAAATTAATAGACAAAACAAATTTTAGGCTAGTTCCCATGCTTTTTCCCGTGACGTCGTGACGCTCAATGTTAAACTCGGCGACGTCATAACATAGAAAACGTCCCATCTAAAATTCATTTTGTCTGTAGAATTTGATTGCATAAACCCTCTACGTACCATGTAACGTATACCAAAATTTACGACTAAGCGAGATATATTCAGTGATATATATTTTCAAGGACTTATAAAGATATTTTATCTTAATTTTTGCATGACAAAGTTATCAAAATCGCGTTTATCCACTTTCCGAAGTGAGCCGCGCGGACAGTATAGTGACATTTTTTTACGACTAAGCGAGATCTATTCAGTGATATATATTTTATCTTAATTTTTGCATGACAAAGTTATCAAAATCGCGTTTATCCACTTTCCGAAGTGAGCCGCGTGGACAGTAGTGACATTTTTTTTTTACCTTCCAAAATATGTGACAAAGTCTCAATGCATTGATTAATTAATGACGAACATTTTTTTCACAAAAATATCTTATTTTTCAATATTATCTCTCAAAACTTATTTTTTTCGTAACCGATCGCTTGGATAAGAGTTATCTCCACTTTAATTTCTGTGACGCTAGTAGGTGACGCTACGTACTTCCTTTTACACATCATCAAAACTGAAAGGAGAAAACATGGTAAGTTGAGTTGTAAACAGATGGAATTAACGAGAATAAGACATTATTAGGTTTTTCGATGTCAAAATTCAGCGCATTTTGATATTTCTAATAAACAGCTTTACATATTTCCAGATCGATGAAAGTTACCCAAGGATTAGCAAACCAAAAAAATAACTCGTAAAGATAAACTGGTCACTGGTGATAACGTCACCAGCAGGTGCTTACTCAAGTAACTGTTAGAACTATCCACACTAAATGTGATATTCTGTGAACGTCTTGCTTTTGACAGATTTTAATCATTAATAGCAAAAAATAAATATGTAAAATGGCTCAGTTTCGATTAGGTTATGGAAGTTAATTTGCTGTCGATTATTTTAAAATATGAGCATGATGAGACAAGAAATCATTCATTTGATTTATCTGAATTCAATTCTCATTACTGACTCCTGTATTAAACATGTGTACCTCGTATACAGAACCTGTCGATTATGACAGGTGTTGTTCAGGTAGATGTCGGCCCCTACCTGTGTGGTCACTGGAGTCGGCCATGCTTTCATGCAACTTGCAACAAGGTCATAGGTGGCACAGGCTTGCAATATAACCTTGCCGTCATCGCTATTTTCCTACGCCATTTCACGCAATTATAAAACCCGAGAGGCATCGCAGGTACGGCATGTCGTCACAGTGACGTCATTCGGACTTCTGACGTCGTAAACAGTGCAAAAGATTCAAAGGCAGAGGCACATATTTGAGTGTTTAGGGCGAGTTAATGGGCAATGAAGGAAACAATTCTTATCTTGATGTAGGAAAATTTACAAGACTCACGTCTAATCACGTTAGGATTCGATTTATAGCTAGAATTTGTATTTGTACCGGAGACTTCTCGCTCAGCTGATCGTGTTGGCATCGTACGAATGAAGAAAGAATCCCTGATACTGCATCGTATTGCATCGAAAGAAAGGCATCGCATGTACACTGTATACCTCATAAATGTAGTCAAACCTGATGGTATATACTTGCAATACTTTATTTAGAAATATGAAGCCCCAGTTCCAGTCTGCAAGAATCATGCAGACAAACAATAGGCGATGACGGCAGAGGTAGATTTCATAGTGAAGAAAAGCGGAAGTGAAATCGGACGCATGCGTAAGACTTAGAGATTGGCTTTCATGCACAGTGTCTGGAATGGTCAAATAAAAGAATAGCAGTATTTGAATATATTATTACATTACTTCTCCCCAACAGAATTTAATTTTTTTATCAAATTTAAAATTGTAAGCCGATCGCTAAGAAAAGAAAGAGTCATTTTTATATCGATGTTGAATCACCTGATCAAATTCTTGAAAGAAAAGTAACTGATTTCAGTTATGTTTTCTAGTGGAAAAAAATGCTGAAATTAGCTATGCCCTAACTTGAACATAGTATTTGATATGCATCATATTCATAATTTATATTTCCATCAAATTTGCTGGAGATGAAGCATGATATTTACATTTAGATGTCAAACATGGGACAGGCAACGTCTTGTTCTTGAATAAGTCAAGTTAAAGTAAATCTTATATTCATTTACTATTTTTCTTAATCAGGATTATCTTGACAAAACCTCGACTTTTCTAAGTATAAGCTGAGAACTGGTTCATGAACTGGTAGCTAGTAAATAGCACTACATAAAGATATAGTATCTTAGACATCTATGGGTATTTATACGCAGAGTTACTGCTGGTTTGTTCCTTGTTTGAAGGTACATCTATATGTTTTATGCCATGAGTAGAATGTGACATGTACATGTACAAATGTAGGAAGTAGGGTATTTAAAGCTTCATATTAACAATACCTTAAGGGCTTTAAACAATACGACTTTATACACTTGTTATTATACATGTGCCAGTTTGTTATTTACATTCAAAAAGTACACATACAACCTTCAATATGGTAAGACTACAGTTTTAGTAATCATGGGAATGAAAAAATAATATTTTAAAAAACTGCATGCCGTGTGACACATAATTTGTGTTTCTTTTAAATCCTTCAAAATTCTTACAGCCTAAAATTGGAAAGAAGATAAAAATGGACTTGTTGATTTTGCTGATCAATTTTCTCAAGTTTATATATAAATGTCTACTTTTATAGCCTGCACCAGCCAGTTCAACATCTGTGGGAGCCGGACGTAGTCCATCATCAAAAACAGTCAGTCCACGGTCCGGTAGTGGCTCTACAGTTAGACAAAGGTATGATCAACACTTTGTGTACTTAAGTAGAGGTCCTCATAAGAATCAGCCAGGTGAATTACTTTCAAATTTTTGCAATACCTTTTTCTTTTGAAATGTGCATACATGTAGATCAATTCCCAAACATATGTCCCGAAGGAATTTTCTACATACTTGGATTGTGAAAAAAGTTATAAGGGCGGCAAAATCTGCTGTTTTTGGCCCCATTTTTTTGCTTTTCCGATTTTTTCAAAAAATGTTTTTTTACTGTTTTTTTTATCTTTCAAATAAGAGTAGATATATTATGGTTTATTGAAATGAATCGAAAATAGATATTATCAATTAATATGAGTGTTATTTCCCACCCAGATCGCCCAATACTACCGAATTTAGTGTTTAAATGGTAACAACCAAATTTCAACGTTATAGTTTATAGTACCGTTTATATACGGTAGAGCAAGCATATTCAACAAAGACATACTTTCCATGTACATTCAGAATATATAAAAAGGAATGTCCATATGAGTTCTAACCTGTTGCGTGCCCTTGCTCTGTGGCTTACAATTGTAGGTATGTTCGTCCCTTGCTGAAAATCTGAATTTTTAATGCAAAGACATAGAGCTCAGTTTTCAATCATTTTGATCGAAAAGGTGAGGTTTTTGAAAAATCACACGAAATTTGTCCTTTATTGTTAAGAAGAAGCATAATGAATAAGAAAATAGAACCTTTTTAAAATTTTTGATTGGGGCCAAAAATGGTCAATTTTGCCCCTACAAATATACCCCTTTGGTTGAATTTCCCGCCATTTTTATGCCCCCAGAATCAAAGATTCGGGGGCATATAGTTTTTGGCCTGTCTGTCTGTTTGTCTGTTTATCTGTTTGTATGTTTGTCTGTCTATTTGTCCGAAAAACTTTAACATTGGACATAACTTTTGAATGGGAAGTGATAGGGCTTTCATATTTCACATGTGTATTCCTTGTGACAAGACCTTTCCATTGATACCAAAATTTTTGACCTCGTGACCTTGACCTTGACCTTTGACCTACTTTTCAAAAACTTAAACATTGGGCATAACTTTTGAATGGGAAGTGATAAGGCTTTCATATTTCACATGTGTATTCCTTGTGACAAGACCTTTCCATTGATACCAAAATTTTTGACCTCGTGACCTTGACCTTTGACCTACTTTTCAAAAACTTTAACATTTAATTGGCATACCTTTTGAATGGTAAGTGATAGGGCTTTCATATTTCATATGTGTATTCCTTGTGACAAGACCTTTCCATTGATACCAAAATTTTTGACCTCGTGACCTTGACCTTTGACCTTTTAACCCAGTGACCTCACATACATGTACTTAACAGAAAATAGTGTTCATACTAACAAAGATGCCACCGGGGGCATTCGTGTTTCACAAACACAGGCTTTATTTTTCTTCATAGATTATGATGTGAATATTGTGCTTTACCATTGCTACCTTGAGAAATGAATTTCTTGTGTTGATTTGTACCACATATACATGTATGTCTCGAAACAGAAATAAAAAATTTTGATGTATCAACTCTGACTTATTCGTACATGGACCTACACTTAATCAGTTATTATTTTATACATGTTTATGTATATTGGATAGCAGGGTTTTTTTTTTCCTTGTTTTGGGGCCGAATAATGGCCCCTTCCAAATGCCAAATTTCCTCTATTATTTCCAAAAAATCACCCTGAAATTCCCAAAGAGGAATTATGAAAAAATCACCTGAGAAAATAAGACCCAAAACCTGGAAGTCAGCACAAAATGTCCTATTTCTAAGTGCATTTTTAAAAGTTTTTTATTCATCCCATGTTCAGTTCAAGCAAATCAATGGATCAGTGTTGATAAATGATACTTTAAGGTTATACTTTGGTGAGAATTTGTACAAAAGTTTTCCCAATTTTAGCAAAATGTCACACATTTTCCCAAATGGGACAGGCACAGGCACCTTCCCCAAAATAAAAAAAACCCTGTTGGATAGTGAGAATCCCTATTGCAAAGAGGAACTGCACAAATCTAAATTTAAAAAAAAAAAAGAAAACTTGAGGGCGCTACTGAAATACATTTTGCTGTGTCTAAAAATCACTTCAGCATTTAATGAAGAATCACTGATTAGGATTTACTATCCAAAACACGTGTCTGGTGCATTGAAATTGGCTTGAAATTTTCTTCAAGAAGGTAAAGAGTTCAAATTTTTCCATTTTTGAGAAGTCCCAATGAAAAATGTATTTTTTTTTCTTAGTCATTAGTGTAATCAGAGATTCTTAATCAAGAAATTCAAAACTTTGAAAAATTATGCATTGATTGGTAAACTTGGTAATTTTGATTTCTTTAATGTACTTGTACAAATAGATTCCCTGTAGCTTATTTTGAATGGATGAACTTTATGTTACATAATGTAGTATTATTAGTCTTCACAAAAACTTATTAAGTCATATGTACCAGTAGCCCTCAGAAAAAATTCTGCTAGGTTTGTTTGTTTGTTGGACAATTTCTACTTTTGCCGGTAAATTTTTAGTAGACTGCAGATGTTTGGCTATTGATCCAGTTTTCATGAAGACTGATACAAAGTATAATCATGAAAAGGGAAAAGAGAGTACATGAACGATGTAGAAGGTGTTTTTAGAGCAGTTTGATTTATAAAAGCATTTAATATTAATAACGTTCTAACATAACCAGTTTTTAAAATTGTTGTTTGCTTTTAGGAAAACGGGAGGCACGGGTGGTGCTAAGAAAGCTGTGGCTGGTGGTGGAAGTGGAGCCGGAATGTGGAGATTCTATACTGAAGACTCACCTGGAATCAAAGTGTAAGTTAGCAATCAATATTTTTATTATGCTCCTACTACATGTATGTCTGTATGTAATGGCGAAGTTAAGAGTCTGCTTTGTTTCTAGATGATAACCCAAGAACACTTTCACCTGTCCAAACCAAATGTATATATGCCTTCTTATCAGGAGGGAAAAGTCCCTCTTGATTTTGGTGTTGATAGGTCAAAGGTCAATGTCACTGTTAAAATATATAAATAGTATACTTTAAATTGATAACTTCAGAATCTTGTCATCTGTCCAGACCAAATTTAGATATATGCTTACTAACATCAAAAGAGGAAGATACCTTTTGATTTTGGGATCAAAGGTCAATGTCATGATAGAAAAAATAACCTAAAATAACAGTTTTCAGATAATAACTTCAAAACTGTTCACCTATTTAAACTAAATTGGATGTATGCTTACTTTTGTAGAGTATAGGTAGGCAATGGATCTGAGCATCAAAGCTCAAGGTCAATGTTTTTACAAAGAAATCTCATATATGGATATCAGATTACATGTAATAACTCAACAACTCTATCACTTGGGTTGAATTAAAGCAAAATTATGATACTACTGGTATATGAATGCTGAGTGCGCTGTAGGGGAAGACACTTAAATTAATGATTTTATGGTCAAGAGATGAAGGTCATATTTTCCTTTGAATTTGCTGATTGTTGCCGTGCGAGTCGAACTATTCAACAGGAGCATATGTTTTACAAACATAATTTGTCTAATCTTTACATAAATCTATCCAGGATATGTTGATCAACTGAATTTGTCTAGTCTTTATATAAATCTGTCTATCCAGGCTATGTTGATAAATTGTTTATGAATTTGTAACTCAGATTTACATATTGATAAATGAATCTTCGCTCTCAGAGTCTTGAGTCAGGGGCTACAGCTTTATTTGTTGTTGATATGATGCTTGAAAATCAATATAATTTCTATTTGTTTTAACAATAAACCTATCTTGTCTTACAGTGGACCTGTACCTGTTCTAGTCATGAGCCTTATCTTCATCGCCTCTGTATTCATGCTTCACATCTGGGGAAAATATTCACGAGGTTGATCTTTCTCATACAGATTTTATTATGTGACATTGTTATATTTAAACTGACCAACTCAACTACACAATTGTGACATGTGATTACAAAAATTGTGACTTTTTTGTATAATTTTGGTTGCAGCTGTTCACATTTTTAAGAAAAGAACCTATTTCAGAATGTCATCTTATTTTACAGATTTATCATATGTCTTTAACTAGCTTCCCATGTCACTAGTTTTACTTTTATGAGACAGAATGTGAGAAATGGGTGAATTTGTTTTGTATAAATGTATACTGAATATGATGATGTAAAAACTCACAAGTAAAATGAATAATATAAAGATGATTACAATGTATTTTTATCTGTTTTTATGCGGTATCTTGATGAACGTGAGCTTCATTTAGACCATAGAGAAATTGTTCGTTGATTAAAATATCTTCATCTCTGAAGTACATTCATTGTACTCATGGATTTCTGAAATTCACTTTGAAGCGAAGTACGGGAATTTGTTTGACGTTGATGATGTGAAGATTGTCTTAATATTGGTTACTGAGTGGATAACCTGGTCACTGAGTGGATTACTGGGTCACTGAGTGGATTACCGGTTCACTGAGTGGATTACTGGGTCACTGAGTGGATTACCAGGTCACTGAGTGGATTACTGGGTCACTGAGTGGATTACTGATTCACTGAGTGGAATACCAGGTCGCTGAGTGGATTACTGTGTCACTGAGTGGATTACCAGGTCACCAAGTGGATTATCAGTCACAACATGACTTTGTCTCCTTTGGAAAGAATTTTTTGATTGAGAATGTTTGATAATTCTCAGAATTTTAATGTTTCACTTTTCTTTATTGTCTTTGTTCAATGCAAAGGGTATTACAAAGTTGACTATGTACACTATAACACAATGATTATTGAATGTTGCTACAGGTATGTGTTATGGTAAGGTCTCAGTCAGAGTTATCTTTCTTTGCCTTTAAAGATTTTTTTTTTAAATGTTACAATTGCCACTTACCAGTGAGTTACTTATCCAGCAAGTTATAGCTGAAGTTTTTCTTCAATCACGTGAAGACAAGGGAATGACTTGTATATTATATGGACAGGGACATTACTCAAGGATGCAAATATTCCTGTGGAAAAAAAGACGTCTTCCTACTTGTTACAGTAGCAAATCTTCATTACAAAGTGCACACCTGTCTATATGAATTTTACACTTTCACACATGTTTATTCCATCAAATTTGCAGGAATGATATTAGTAAAATGTATCAGACTTGTCATATATTTTAAGGTCAGACATATAATGTACATATTCAACACCTGACGAATACAATTAATACCGGGTATAATAATGAAAATTTCAGTATACAACATTGTCATACAAAACGTAAAAGAGTTGCAAGTCGATCAATTGCACTTACCACACTCCTGCAAGAAATGTATGAGACAATAAATAAATTTTAACCTTGGGTAAAATCTTTGAACAAGAATGAATGCTTTCCTATTTTATACATGTCATAGGAGGGTACCCCCAGTGACCTAGTTTTGCCTGTGGTGGCGCCACCTGTTGACGGATTCGGACGAAAAACAACACTTGTAGGGGACCATGAGTACTTCCCTTCGGTGGTTTTTTTGAGAAGTCGAAAATGTGAATAGTTTACGACGGACGCTACGCTATGACAATTTCAATAGCTCACTTGAGCTTTGCTCAGGTGAGCTAAAAGTAAAGAAAATCATATTCAAAAACCATCTGATTCCTCCACAAATTGATCGAGAATGATGACTTCAAAATCATGTGTCCAGAAACTTGTCTAAACAAAGTTTTATTTTTCAAAGAATAATGCACCAAATTTCATCAATATTTGGTGAAAAGCCACATGAATTTAAGATCATGTGGCCCTGATGTCTTCGTTATTCAAAAGTTTTTCGTGAACACTGATAGAATAGTGTGCCTCGGAAACAAACTTCTGCTAAAATAAGTACATTGTATATATTTATACAATGAAACCGGTTGAGTTTTAGTTCGGCGTTTGTTATTTTTTCAATTTATATACTCGAATATAATAAAAATAATTGCTTATGTAAGAAAAGCAAAATTCTGGTAAAATGTGCGTGCCTTCAGCTAAATAAAGTTGCCTTTTAATATTCACTACACTGTATTTGTAGAATAGATACTGTAACAGCTTCATAGCTGCTACAGCACAGATAAAAACCTCAAATTTTAATTACGTTTCGGTAAATTATTCCCTCGTGCAACGTCGTTGCCGAAGGGATATATAGTAACGCCACCATGTGTAAGGGTGTGTTAGGGAAGATGAGGGTGTGTGTGTTAGTGGATGTCTACAAAAACTTTATTATCAAATATTTACATTACTAGTAGATTTCCAATGTTAAACGCTCATTATAGGCAACTAGAATTATACTCCAAAAACTTGGGTTGCTATTGTGACGTCACGTTCAAGCTTTGCATGTAGGGATAATTTACCAACGTTCAATTAAGAAATGACTGTCTTACTTTGGGTGTTCATGGTAGTCATCTCGCACGCAAGGAAACAAAGTAGACAAGCAAAGTATCCTTGCCTGCAGCTATATTCTCTTACGCGGACTTTAGTCTATGACATCATAGACGCACTACGTACATGTATCAAAAGGCCGTTATGGCGTCTTTAGCACTGAAAGTGCCTGTTTACGTAAGATATGTGTGTTCGCTACGAGAAAATTTACAAAATTCATAATGACTGTAAGTTTTATCTTCACTGAAATGGTTTTCAATTGGATTATAATAGAAAAGAAAATCTAAAAAGAATATCTTTATTGATGTTTCTCCGTTCCTGAAAGTTATTGCAAGATTCTTGCAGAAAAGTAGTTCGGCTGACGGCAGAGGTACTTTTCCAGATGAAGTCCCGCACGGAATCGGAAAATACGGATGTGTGCAGAATGCATGGTAGTATAATTCTGGTTGGTCAAGTGCAAATTCTGTGAATCGCGATTACTTATATTTCCATTTTCACTAAACATCAGACATCCCGTTTAGCATTAATAGTGAGCGTATTGAATGTTATAACGTCAGAAGTATCGGAACGTTGGTAAATTCTCCGTACTTACAAAACTATAGCGTGACGTCATAGTAGGCAACCAGAATTATAGTTTATAAATCCCTTTGCCTGACGGGCGCTTAACATGGGGATTCTTCTGAAATGGAAATATATACATTTGACGCTATAACAGGCAAAATATGCAAAGTGCATGCAAATAAAAATGACCGATATTTAGAATAAATGTAAATATAAGTTATGACTGTCTTACTTTTGGTGTTCATGGGTGTATAATTCTGGTTGGTCATGTGCAAAGCGAAGCGATTCTCGGAATTTGCACATGACCAACCAGAATTATACACCAATGAATACCAAAAGTAAGACAGTCATTTTTAAATTAAACTTTGCATTGGTCCATAGTGAGGAGACGACACCTATTGATTTTCAAGGTCAAAGGTCAAGTTAACAATATAATTATCATTACTATAATAGAAAAAAAATTGTGAACACCCTTTAGTTCACAGATTACTTCCAATCCAAGTTTCAAAGGTCAAGGTCACAATGGGTGATAAAAGAAAAGCCTTGTGGACACTAGAGATCACAATTTACGTTCGATCTTCATTAAACTCTACATGTTATTTCTCCATGGTGAAAAGACGACAAATATCGATTTTCAAGATCAAGGTCACAATGGACCTTTGTGGACACTCTAGAGCCCTTTTATCTTGAAAATCAATTGGTGTCGTCTTTTCACCATAAACAGCTTAATGCAAAGTGAAGATTGGACCTCAGGTTACAGGGACGATTATAGGGGAAAACACCTTGCGGGCATTATAGAGGATACAATTTAATTTAAGTCTTCATCAAACTTTGCATGTAAAGCCCCCTTCACACTTTCACGGATCGGGCCACGGATAGCTACGGATCAAGAAAATTTTTACATCCGTAACTATCCGTAGCAATTCGTACCAATCCGTAGCTCGATCTGGTACTAGTCGTGACGAGTCGTAGCTATCCTTGGCATTCCTTATCCGGGATGACACAAAATTTTTGAACATGTTCAAATTTTGTACAACTCCGCTACGGATAAAGTCGTAGGGGAGTCTTAGCAAGCCGTAGGGGAGTCCTAGCTATCCGTAGGGGAGTCGTAGCAACCCGTGGCGCATCTGTAGCAATCCGGGACAGTTACGACCGACTCTTCTACGGATTGCTACAACTCTCTTAAGCCCCCGTTCCACTGCAATCCCGCTGTATACCTACGTTCATTCCCGACCTCGAAAATTGCCAGGTCCGGAGAGAACGGCTCTTAGTCGTATCTTGGTCTGGTACAGCTTATGTTGGTCCAAAATCGATCGGTATTAGAGCGGGCACGTTTTAGAGGTCGGGAAAAGTTTCCCGTATTCTTTCAACCGGTTGAAAAAAATACGCGGAACTTTCCCGCTCTCTTTGTGGTCGTGAAATAGTCGACACTCGGTCGGGATAGTCGGGGGTACAGCATAGGTTAATCGTATCCTGGTCGGGAAAGAGCGTGGCTTGAGCGTGGTCTGATCGGCATTTAACTAAACCCCGCTCTCTTCACGCATAAGATACTCTCGCCCTGTTCCCGATCTTTACCCATCTATTCTACGCTCTAACCACGATCTATCTCCTTCAGATTCAATATTTGATGATCTTACCAAGACCTTTTCATGATCATCTTGCGACCTATTCACGCTCTATAAGACCAAATTACGACCAAACGACGCTTCAAGTAGGATCTGTGTTTATTTCATTTATTTTCTCGCACTGATATTGAGTTGTTCAAAATATTTAATATCAAAGTGTCGCAACGACGATTCTTGGCTATCCAATGCCATTTTATAAGCAAGGAAATTTTTTAAATGTTGATCTCGACACTTTTGGGTAAGGCTATGGAAAACGAGAAATATAGGCTTCTTCTTGGCCGATACGATCATTGGATGACAAATGAGATCAGTTTAAGTTAGAAATTGTGTTTTGAGCGGGAATGCGTCGGGGAACATCGGTAATAGATCTGAATTGCATCGGGAATAGATCGGGTTTTGGTCGGGAATAGATCGGAGTTTGATCGGATAGAACGGGGCTTGGTCGGCAATATGACCGTGAGTAGAGCGGGTAAAGCGCGAGTCAGTCCGCGTTGAAACGTGAATCGGTCATAAATTGGTCGGGAATCGGTCGGGAATCGGTCGGGAATAGAGCGTGATAATTAAAAGGTCGGGAAAGTTTTGCCCGCTCTTGTGAAAATTGCGGTCGGGAATGGTCGTAGGTACAGCGGAATTGCAGAGGAACGGTGGCATACGGATTGCTATGACTCTCCTACTGATTGCTACGACTCACCTACGGATAGCCACGGATTCGATAAGGAAAGGCTACGGATGGCCACGGATTGAGTCTTTTGTTAATTTAAAATCTATCGGTACTCTGTGCGGTTTTTTTTTCGGTCAATATATGAGTTGATACTATTCAATTTAACTTAATGATATAAAGACCAGCTTTATAAAACCCAAATACTGAACGAAACAAGTGAGACCGTCTCAACTTGAAAATATTATATGTTTAAGTAAAAAATAATGATTAAAGAAGATAGAAAATTCAAGCCAGTCTTACTTATCTGTACTGAAGTCGTAGTTTTCCGTGCGCGAATCGTGGTTATCCGTTCGTGAGTCGTGATAATCCGTAATTAAGTCTTCCATAGCAATCCGTATCTATCCGTAAGCGTGTCGTTGTAATCCGTAGCAAAGTCGGGACGATATCCATTGTAATGCTAGGGTCACACATTCACGGATGGACGGTCCCGGATGCAGTACGGACAAAAATGCTACGGATGGCGTCCAATTTTCTGCCGTCCGTGCGTCACTACGGTATTGGTCAGAGGTGGGGTAAGGTTCCTTTACTGATAATTATATTTAAACGATCAGGGAAAAGAACGGATTTGCACGGTTCGTAACGTACTAATACGGCGTTGCTACGATAAAGTACGGATAAGAACGGTTTCTTTACGGAATTGTACGGGTTTGCACGTAGTGAGTTTCTGTCTTTCTGTAGTAGGTATCTTTTCTCGCTATTTTTGGACAGAGTCTGTTAAGTGGATCCTGGAAAACTTAAGGGCTACCTCAGGTGAAACCTCTGAATGTCCGATTCTTTTGATCTCAATCTAAAAACACCAGTTAATCATATTGTAATCCATGATACTTTTATTCTTAAATGTAAATAAATTCTCTCATTCATATTCCTCTCTTTTTCTCTTCCGATTTTAATTTTTGCCTAACATCTATATTATATACTTATGAAATATTTCTACCTACTATTAGCGAATCTACCGAAATATAAAATAAATTATTTATGATCACTCATTCGAACTCGATTATGAACTTATTCCATAATGCTCAAATAAAGAGTATATATTTATCCTTCGATATTAAGTCATCTAGTTGATAGCAATATATGAATCATTTAAAAAGATTATTACCAATCCAAAAAAAAAAAAAATCATTCAATTGGCATTGTCATTGGTTTTCATTATCCTTCCTTTCTTGACCCCCCCCCCCCCCCCCCCCTCCTCCTCCGTCAAAAACAAAACCAAAAACTGAATACAGATTTACTATAAATATAAAGAATGAAATTTAAACGTCTCTCTTTCGTTCTCGGAATCAAAAGGAATTATTAGATTAATTGGTATATATACAAATGAGACATCGCTAATTTTTTAATGTTGAATCTTGTTCTAGAACGCAGTTCAACATTTGAACTTTGAACCTTGTTCTAAAATCACGCTATCAGTTTTGATAAATATTATTGCAAAATGACTGGGCTGCTTAACTTCATGTACAAGTATATGATATTACTTTACATGTGGATAGCATTGCAATATGTTTTTCAGCTTGTTTTTGTATCACAGTAACAAGTACCTTTAGCAGAATATCTGACTCAAAATCTTCAATTAAAATTATCAGTGGTCACTGCTGTGCTTAGGTAGAAATTTCATAACCGTTGCGATCCTTGAAAAACCGCAGCGATACTTTGCGATCAGTTCTTAACCGAATGAAACCGTACGGATCCCTTCTGAACCGTATGAACCCGTTGTAATACGCAGCATTCCTCGTGAATATACGTAGAAATCCGTATTTGAACCGTGATTTACTCGTACTGATCAGTACTAATACGTACCTTGGCGCTCATCCGTGAATGTGTGACCTAGGCATAAGCCTTAGCTATCCGTACTCGATTCATATCAACCCGTACTGGATTTTGCATCCCACTCGCCGAGGGAGTCGTGGCTCGATCCGTGAAAGTGTGAAGGGGGTTTTAAGAAGGTTGACAATGACAAGAGGAAGTCATCTATTGATTTTCATGGTCAAAGGTCAGTATCACAATTGGCGATATTAAGCTTAATTATTGGATAAAATAAATATTAGAAATTTTGTTGCCACGCATGGGGATGCTACGATATGCGTTGCTTGTGTTTTTATTCTTATGCAATACCCCCGCGTCCGTCCGTAAATAGTTACATGTATTGTGCTCGCAACTCCTCTAGTAGTAATAGATGGGGGATATCCTCCCTACTTTTAGGCTTAATCGGCTTATATCTTTTAGGCTTAGTCACATGACGTCCGCAAAGATGGCGGCCCCTATGACGCGCTGGCCAAGATGGACGTCCGCCAAGATGGCGGATCCTATGACGCGCTTACCAAGATGGCGTCTTAGAGTTAATTATAGGTAGCCATCACCACTTTATCAGGACTTTGGACCTGCTGGTACGTGTACCAGGTGGGTTTACTACCTTTTTAGTGAGACGTGAAGAATGAGTGCCTTAATTTGAACTTACAGGTATTTCTACCTTGCCAGAGGTAAGGACACACGCTAGATGCACAAAGCAAGGGCACAAAGCCCGTTTCTCGTAGTGACAGGATCAGCGTTCATAGCCCGATCATCATACGAGGGGAAGCTCCGTCCACTTCCCGAGTGGCTTAGGGGTATTTCTACCGCGCCAGAGGACCACTCTAAAAGATATTGCGTGACCCACCCTTCAACGTCTCTCTTAGTCCGAATTTGTTTATCTTTACATTTATATGCCAATGTTTTCGTCTCTATTAGTTCGAATATGTTTCTAATTACTCTTATAACGTATAACCATAAAATAGTGTGTTTACTTAAGTTTAGGTAGTTTTATTGCCCAATTGTAAGATCAGATAAGATTTTATTGACCTTTGTTAACACGCGTTACAGTCTTATACTTATCTATACATTTTATTTCGGTATAAATTTTCTTTTGTCTTAGATATTATAATTTAATAGTCCAGTGATAAAATTCCTGATCGTAGATAGATATCGTCCGTTGAGGGGGTTGAATTTATATACATGACGTCATTATCGGCGAACAGTTTGGGGAGGGGGTCTCCAAATTGATTTCGGGGGGGGGGGGGTAATTTTACAGTGCTTATCTACAAAGTCTTATCTATAATCACAGTCACAAACAGTTTATCTTCTATCGCAGCTTTTTATGGATTTATTTAAATTGTGAATCGTTATCAGTGACGAATAGGAAGGAGGGGGAGGGGGGTCTATGCATTCTTTCTAATTTATTTGATTTTTTTAAAATCTTTTTTTGTTTTGTTTTGTTTTGTTTTTTTTTTTGTTTTGGGGAGGGGGGGGGTTTGTTTTGGTTTTTCTATTTGTATTAAATGTGCTTTATTTATCTACAAAGTCTTGTTTATCAGTACAGTCGTTTTAGTCACTCGGTTTCATCTGATTCTTCAATGTCACTGTTTTCATTACTTTCATTTTCACTCTCGTCAAATAGTTCGTCATAGTCTTTCTTGTGATTTTTAACGACAGCTTCCACGGCTTTATCAACACTTTTCCTTTTCGATGCTTCTAAGATTTGATTCATAATCTTTCTATGTAACTTACTCGATTTTAATTGAATTGTTCTAAAAAGAAACCTTTGATATTTTTTCATGAATAATTTCTTGTCCTTAGGTAGCATGTATTTGCTGGCTTCAGAGTTTGCTTCTTTCTCTGTTAGACTTTTGTAAGCCTATAGCCTACAGGTTATGGGTGTAGTTCGCGTTTTGTATTAAATAGTCATTTTGAAAACTATAAACAGAAGTCCGAATAAAGTTCTAAGTTTATTTAAATCGTAGCATCTTGACAGTATGAGAGCGCGGTAAACACTACTGAAACTGGAGTCTAACTTAACCGAAACTTAACTGGTCGGCAAAACGATGCGCCGAGTATATATGTGGACGATTGGAAATTGCTAACACCTGCATAAAATAATAAGTAATTGGTTTTTGATTAAAAAGACATTTTGGAAATTAGATTCTTCCAAATACAGAACAATAATGGCTTTTACGGGGAGATTTCCAATTAGCTTTCAATTAACTCGTACGGAAAACAAAGACTAAAGTACTTGCAGGTGTGCAAATTACTGCAGTGTTCTTAGCATCGTGGGAATCAAATTAAACAGATATCAGAGTTTACAAACTAGAATTAATTGTCTCAATGTGAAGTTTGAACTTATAGTCAAGGAATTTACTATAGTAAACTCAAGTTAGCAATTTCCAAATACATGTAACTAATTAATATGAATAATTAATAAGCATAATTATTGTGGGGGAGAGGCCATATGGTTACACTTTTTTCTTTAAGTAATTCATTGACCCTTTTGTAAAACTCTTTATTATGATCTTTCCAAACACTGTTAATTAAAAAATCATACCCTTCATCATCATCTTCACCGTCCGTGTCCATTTTTTCTTCACTGTTTTCATAAATCGGACAGCCCCGTCTCACGTGTCGTTGTACATCGTACTGATTCTCAAACATTACACCACAATCTGTGCATGATGGGTATTTAGGATCGGTTTCCATCCGCATGAATAGATGTCAAGGAATGATCAAATTCATGTGTGTCTTCCTTTATATAGTTTCGAAAAATATAAGTTTGCAGTCTGTACAGTTCAGGTGTATTTTGTTTCAAATCTACCACTAAATAACCATACGGTCTTTCAATAGCTTGGCGATAAGCATCCAATAATTTACTTGCATTTCCAGGGTACATTTGACTGGCCAGGATAGCAATTTGTTGTTGATCTCTTGGATTTTTGAAAAGAACTAGATACTGACTATTCAAACTCATAGTTCTATTTTCCCTCCCTTTATAAAAATGTTTTGCATAATACAAATTACACTTAAATTGCGATGATGAGCCCCTTCAGTAAAAAGTTCACATACATCTTGGCTGCTAGAAGCATCCTTTTGAAGGTCATCTATAATAACTAAGTTTATATCGCGAGGATCAACGAAGTTATCTTGTTTTCAAAGATTCTTTGGTAAACCTTGTATAAAGGTCACAGGTGGATAAACACTACTTTTGATGACGTCATAAATTGGTTGCCATCTTTTGTAGATTCATAATATTCGAGTTAGGGCTGGTTTAATCATTACTTTATTAAGCTTCAATAGGTGTGTAAGCCAATTTGTTTTTCCACTCATCGTCGGTCCTGCTACTAGCATTGTAAATGGATGCTCAAATCCAAGGAACTGAGTGCAAGGAATAGGAGCAAGAGCAGAAGGAGTAGGAGCAAAAGGAGCAGAAGGAAGAGCAGAGGGAGCAGGAGTAGGAGCAAAAGGAGAGCAGAAGGAAGAGCAGAAGGAGCAGGAGTAGGAGCAATAGGAGCAGGAGTCGGAGCAGGAGCAAGAGCAGTAGGAGCAAGAGCAGAAGGAGCAAGAGCACTAGGAGCAAGAACAAAAGGAGCAGAAGTAGGAGCAAAAGGAGCAGAAGGAAGAGCAGAAGGAGCAGGAGTAGGAGCAAAAGGAGCAGGAGTAGGAGCAGGAGCAAGAGCAGTAGGAGCAAGAACAGAAGGAGCAGGAGTAGGAGCAAAAGGAGCAGGAGTCGGAGCAGGAGCAAGAGCAGTAGGAGCAAGAGCAGAAGGAGCAGGAGTAGGAGCAAAAGGAGCAAGAGCAAGAGCAGAAGGAGCAGGAGTAGGAGCAAAAGGAGCAGGAGTTGGATCAAAAGGAGCAGGAGCAAGAGTAGCAAAAGGAGCAGGAGCAAGAGCAGAAGGAGCAGCAAGATCAGAAGGATCAGAAATAGGAGCATAACGAACAGGAGCAGGAGTAGGAGCAAGAGGAGTAGGAGCAAGAGTGGAGGGAACAGGATTAAGAGCATCAGGAGTAGGAGCATGAGAAAAAGCAGAATGAGCATGATTTTGAACACTGATAGAGTAAGGAAATTCTAAATGATGTACTTGCCTTAAATGTCGTTTCATATTGTATCTTCTTGCAAAGCTCTTAGAGCAAATTGGACACGCTGTTGATTGCATGGTGGATTTTAGTTTTCTGATTGTTTATTCAACTTGCTGTCTATTTATACATTTTCTTCTCCCGTCATTTCGAAGGTCTTTGTTTTCTGCCTGGGGGAGGGGCAGTATGTTTACATCTCGGTACATATATCCTGGTCCTTTTCTTCAACCGCTGAGGCTCCAGGGATATGGCTGTCTCCTCTCTTTATCATTTCTTTCACTTCTGCTTCCGCTCTCTTGATTTCTTGGGCTAAGGGGGTCACCATTTCTATTTTAGGCTCCACCTTGGCTTTCTTGTTTTTATGACTTTCCACAACCCAGTAGCGGGGTGGAGGTCCTTTCCAGTTGGCTTGAGCCCTAAAGTGATCAACTAATTCGTCTAATGTAGGCACCACTGCTTCGCGATTCATGTTTTAACGAAGGTGAAGTATACAGTTTAACTCCCTTTTTAAACTAAATAACCCCTAGATTGTTTTCCCTTTTGTAGATTTTATGTTGACGTCAATCATGTTTAAAGACACGCCCACTTTTTCTCTCCTGCATTCTGATTGATTAATTCAGTCACGTGACTGAAAAGACGCAATCTGATTGGTCCATTTTCTTTCCGTTTGTCTGATTGGATAATTTCGTCACATCTGCACAGGGTGCAATCCTTTGGTGTTCGATGACAAGACCTTTAATTGTGCACAGGGTTCACGTTGCCAAGGCAACAGAAGGTTCCCTTCAAAGGACTTTTACCAAGAATAATGCACAGGATGCACGTTGCCAAGGGCAACACATTGACCCAACTCAAGACCATACAGCCAAGTGACGAAACTATCCAATCAGACAAACGGAAAGAAAATGAACCAATCAGATTGTGTCTTTTCAGTCACGTGACTAAATTGATCAATCAGAATGCAGGAGAGAAAAAGTGGGCGTGTCTTTAAACATGATTGACGTCAACATAAAATCTACAAAAGGGGAAAACAATCTACGGGTTATTTAGTTTAAAAAGGGAGTTAAACTGTATACTTCACCTTCGTTAAAACATGAATCGCGAAGCAGTGGTACCTACATTAGACGAATTTGTTGATCATTTTAGGGCTCAAGCCAACTGTTCTTACTCCTGCTCCTACTCCTGCTCCTTTTGCTCCTACTCCTTCTGCTCTTGCTCCTATTCCTTGCGCTCAGTTCCTTGGATTTGAGCATCCATTTACAATGCTAGTAGCAGGACCAACGATGAGTGGAAAAACAAATTGGCTTACACACCTATTGAAGCTTAATAAAGTAATGATTAAACCAGCCCTAACTCGAATATTATGGATCTACAAAAGATGGCAACAAATTTATGACGTCATCAAAAGTAGTGTTTATCCACCTGTGACCTTTATACAAGGTTTACCAAAGAATCTTCAACAAGATAACTTCATTGATCCTCGCGATATAAACTTAGTTATTATAGATGACCTTCAAAAGTATGCTTCTAGCAGCCAAGATGTATGTGAACTTTTTACTGAAGGGGCTCATCATCGCAATTTAAGTGTAATTTGTATTATGCGTATGGTTATTTAGTGGTAGATTTGAAACAAAATACACCTGAACTGTACAGACTGCAAACTTATATTTTTCGAAACTATATAAAGGAAGACACACACGAATTTGATCATTCCTTGACATCTTTTCATGCGGGAAATACATCAAATATGAGCTCCAGGCGAGGAATAGAGCATGAGAGACAAACAACAAGGGATTCTGGGATGGAAATCGATCCTAAATACCCATCATGCACAGATTGTGGTGTAATGTTTGAGAATCAGTACGATGTACAACGACACGTGAGATGGCGCTGTCCGATTTATGAAAACAGTGAAGAAAAAATGGACACGGACGGTGAAGATGATGATAAAGGGTATGATTTTTCAATTAACAGTGTTTGGAAAGATCATAATAAAGAGTTTTACAAAAGGGTCAATGAATTACTTAAAGAAAAAAGTCTAACAGAGAAAGAAGCAAAATCTGAAGCCAGCAAATACATGCTACCTAAGGACAAGAAATTATTCATGAAAAAATATCAAAGGTTTCTTTTTAGAACAATTCAATTAAAATCGAGTAAGTTACATAGAAAGATTATGAATCAAATCTTAGAAGCATCGAAAAGGAAAGTGTTGATAAAGCCGTGGAAGCTGTCGTTAAAAATCACAAGAAAGACTATGACGAACTGTTTGACGAGAGTGAAAATGAAAGTAATGAAAACAGTGACATTGAAGAATCAGATGAAACCGAGTGACTAAAACGACTGAACTGATAAACAAGACTTTGTAGATAAATAAAGCACATTTAATACAAATAGAAAAACAAAAACAAC